>CM037879.1:171105202-172351729 GCA_021292165.1 Shinisaurus crocodilurus | reverse complement strand
GCAGACTTCTAATTCCATTCCAATTATTTCTGATATTTCTGCAAACACTTTCGCCAAATCCAGAACATTTTTACAGCTCACCAGTGGGCATATGTACCTTTTTCATTACACCCTCTCCACAATGCGGAGCAATTGTTATCTATCCGATTTAATCTTACTGGAGTTAAAAACCATCTCCTTACCACTTTATAAAATTCTCTTTTATCCTAGTTGACATAACTCTTACAATACGTCTATCCCAAATTTTTTCCAACTTTGTTCCGATATTTCCTCATCAAATTCATTATCCCATAACAATTAAGAGAATCTTTATGCTCTAAACATAAAGATGTTTAGACAGGTTATTTTTACTTTGGATCAATTAGCGGGTGTAGATTATGAGTTTTTGTCATTTTCGGCTTTGCAACTAAATATAACTTGTCTGCCTCAGCTGAATGGCAATACTTGCAATTGCAACATTTGTTAGAATCTAGGTTTGGTCCTGCTGCTTTTACAGCTTCAGAGCCTCCTTTCCTATTGGATGCTTTGATTGAGGCTGAGCAGTTATATCGACCTACGATTCATGTTTATAAATACAGTACTTATTATCGGTGAATAAGTATGATACACAGAGTCTTAAAGATGAATGGAATAGGGAATTAGATGGTCTTATTTTGCCTAATCAATGGAACATTGTTTTTGCGTCTGTCAGAAGGGTCTATAGATCTTCGGTTACATCTTATTCAGCAAAAACTTTTGTTTTGTGTTTATTGGACATTACAACATCTTTTTAATAAGGGTTTGTCTAAGTCAGCTAACTGTGGAGGTGTAATACTGTGAATGCTTCGTTTACTGGAAACAAGGCCCTATGAGGAGAGACTGAAAGAACTGGCATGTTTAGCCTTCAGAAGAGGAGACTGAGGGGAGATATGATAGCACTCTTCCAGTACTTAACGGGTTGCCACACAGAGGAGGGCCAGGATCTCTTCTCAGTCATCCCAGTTGCAGGACACGGAATAATGGGCTCAAGTTACAGGAACCCAGATTCCACCTAAACATCAGGAAAAATTCCTGACTGTCAGAGCAATAAGACAATGGAACCAACTACTAGGGAGGTGGTGGGCTCTCCCAATCTGGAGGCATTCAAGGTGCAGCTGGACAGCATCTGTCAGGGATGCTTTGACCTGGATTCCTGCATTGAGCAGGGGGTTGGACTCGATGGCCTTGTGGGCCCTTCCAACCTCTACTTTCTATGATTCTATGATTTCTGTGATTCTACCCATATGTTTTGGCAATGCCCAGTGGTTGCTTCTTTTTGGATAAAGGTCATAGTATGGATAAATCTAGTAATAGAATGCTCTTTAATATTTACTGATGCACACATTCTTTTAAATTATATACCTGCTGTATGGAATTTATCCCAAGGTGTTTTGCCACAGGTTCCCCCAAAGGATTGGCAAAGGTTCTTTGAGGGATTTTCAGACCATAATAAATACTCCTCCAGGAAGTTAAAGCCAAACATCTTTATTGCAAAGCTGAACCTGAAATACAACATGCATGCCTTCCTCCAGTTCCCTGGTGGAACTCCCGCCCCTTAGCTACACAGTCACTGTATTATTTCAGTGGCAAGGTTTCTGTCTCAACTGCTGCTTTGAAATAAGTATGAGTCTGCCAATCATGGAATATGGTTTCACTCTGCATTTTAATTATGAAAGTACTCTAGAAATTGTCCTTTTAAAATATGTTCCTAATTTAATGCAGTTGAGGGGGTATGAGAGAAATGTTTCAGGTCAATACCCTAATCTAGTCAGTTGAAATAATGTGCTGCTTTCCAAGTGGATGGCTACGGCACTATATTTTTAGAATTTAAGGCAAGGTAAGTGTATAGTAATCAGAATAATATCTGTCAAATCCACCTTCCTGACAGTGGCTGCTCACAAATTAGTTACATGCTCATCTAATTGCTAATTGCAGTTGTTCGCTAACTCTAGATATATAGATTACTTGGTAATAGAGAAACTATTTTTCTCCTGAAACTTGACTGTCTCTAAACATCTGTTCTTGGTGGTGAGAGTGGTCATAGTTCAGTGTTCTATCATTTGTTTGTTTATTTTATGGCTTTCTATACCTCCCAATTAACTCTACAATCAAACTGAAAACAATCCATATTATATCTAAAACCAACACGGAAATCAGCATAAAAGGAATGCAGACAGGATAAATTCAACATAAAAACTGCTAAAATCAAGTGGGAGAAAGAACAATTAGCCCAAAGATCTAAAATGCACTGGAACATAATTTAAAAGACCTGGGAAAATTAAAAAAGGTCTTCACTTTGTGCTGAAAAGATCCTAATGTAGGTGCTAGGCAAAGCTCCCTAGGGAAGGCATTCTGTAACTGAGGTGCCACCGCTGAAAAGGCTCTCTTCCTGGTAGCCACCTGCCTCCCCTCATTAGGCAGGGGAATCAGGAGAAGGGCCTCCGATGAAGATCTTAGGGTCTGGGTGGGTGTATGTAGGAGAAGATTATCCTTCAGGTAACGTGTCCCCAACCCATTTAAATGTTAATACCAACACTTTGAATCAGGCCTGTAAACGGACTGGAAGCCAGTGTAGATTGTTTTGCTGTCCTGTTTTGAACCAGCTGAAGTTTCCAGACAATTTTCAAAGGTATCCCCATGTATAATGCACTGAAGTAATCCAAATGAGAGGTTACCAGAGCATGAACAACTGTAGCTAGGCTCAGTCCAGATAAGGTTGTAGTTGATATATCAGCCTAAGCCAGCCTTCCCCAACCTGATGCTCTCCAACTATTTTGGACCAACTCCCATCAGCCCCAGCCAGGGTGGCCAGTGGTCAGGAATGCTGGGAGTTGTAGTCCAAAACATATTAAGGGAGCCAGGTTGGGGAAGGCTGGCCTAAGCTAATAAAAGGAGCTCCATGCTACTGAGGCATTCTGTGCCTCCAGCAACAATACTGGATCCAAGCACATCTTCAGACTACAATCCTGAAGTGCAGGTTTGTAATCTGCACGGGGAGTCGAACACCACCTAAATGGACTGACAAACCACCTGCTAATAGAACTTCCACCTTATCTAGATTGAGTTTGTTTATTGGACATTATCCAGTACACTATCACACCCAGGCAGTGATTCTGAATACTCACTGCCTCACCTGAATTTGATGAAAAGGAGAGAACTGGGTGTCATCCGCATATTGGTGACACCTAAGTCCACTGCAGCACAGTACCTCCAGCACCCCTCCCAGACAGCCTCTCTGGAAGGATGCCATGATTGATGGTATTAAAATCTGCTGAGAATTTTAAAAATCAACAGATTGACCCTTTCTCTGTCCTCCTCTTGACAAAGGTCATTCCACATTCCACCAAGATATTTTGATATTTTCTGTTGCAAAACCAGGACTAAAACCCGATTGAAATGAATCTAGCAAATTAGTTCCACCAAAGAATGCCTGGACTAGGCTGGCAATTTGAGAACCTTGCCCAGGATGGGGATGTTGGCAACCATATGGTTGTTCACATCTTCCAGGTCCATTATTGGATTGATTGGATGAGTGCTTCTTCCTGTATAACGTCTTGTCAGTTTAGATTATAGGGCCCTGCTTGAATACTGTCCTTAGGTGGGTGGTAGGAAGGAACAGGAGCTTTTCTGCAATAGCCCCATATTTAAGTAGATGAGCTTATTATCTGTATAAGGCAAGTCCTTGTATTCTTTTAAACCAGAGAGAAGCAGTTAGGACCAATGGATGAAAAGGGAATACTGCAGATAGAGAAATTGTAGAGAAGCTAAAGTAATTATTTGAATGCACTACAGATGATCTGTGAAGAGATCCACACTTGAAACATTGTTTTTGGAGAATGCATCTGAGACACTCCGTCAAATAGAGGATGAAATCTTAAAATTCATTGACAAATCAAAATGTCACATGTCAGCAGGGACATATGGCAATTCACACAAAACTTAAACTAACATGTGTGAAATAGTTAACTTTTAAAGTAAAGGGCAGTATCCAAGTGTGTCATTCTGCATTATGCTTGCACAGCCAGTTGTGCATTAAGCTTGCACAACTGCAATATTCTGCGGAGCTATGCTTAGCACTATTTGAGTTTACTGAATTGACACCATTGGATACTGCCCCAAATGTGTAACATTATTAAAACCAGGCTCCTTCCAAAGGATTGAAATATAGCCAGTACCAATTTTCATAGGGATCAATCAATTAGACTTATCAGCCTAACTTCTGTCCCAGGTAGATTGTTAGAAAGCTAGAATTCATTAAGGCTAGAATTATTAAAACATATAAAACAAGCATTCTCACTGAGGAAGAATCAGCATGGCTTCTGCTGGGAGAAGTTGTGGCTCATTTACCTTTTAGGATTCTCTGAGAGTAATCAAATAAGTAGAAAATAGTGATCTGGTAGATTATATACTGCTTTTACAGCACAATCCTATGCATGACTACCCAGAAGTAATACCCATTGAGTTCAGTGGAACTTACTACTAGGTAAGTGTGTATAGGATTGCAGCCTTAAAAAGGCTTCAGCATAAAGGCAGTAATTCCCAAAATCTCTTATATTTCTGAAGAATTTTTAAAATATGTATCAAAAGGTAGCACTAATAGAAGAAAATACAGAACACTGAACAACAAACTAAATGAAATGCACACACTTTCATTCATTTTCTTCTCAAAATGTGTGCATGCATTTCGGTTTGTTGGAAATAATGACCCGCTTTCAGAAAAGATAAAAATGTACTGACTGAAGCACACTGTATACCAATTGTATCCCTTCAAAAGGCCTTGAGGATGTATGTAAGAAAAATAATGTGAAAGAATTTGTAATGTCAATAAGTTGTTTTTGCTTGCTCGTAAACATCTAGGCAAGACCTTTTATCCATTTTTATTTTAAAGTAGTTGTGACGGAGAATCTAAACTGTAGTATAAAGTTTTTAAAAGTGACAGATCTGCACTTAACTTATTTTTTTAAAACACTGTGTTCAGTTTTTCTTGTTAAAGCAAACTAATTGTGTTTTGGTCAGAAGTGACAAATAATGAGCACTTGGGGAGCGCAATCCTATCGCCCCCTCCCTCGATGCACGTAAGCCTCTGAACGCGGAGGCTCACGTGCATCCAATGCACAGCACAAGGTGCCTCATGCCCTGCATTTCATCTAGACGGCTGTTTCCAGTCATCTAGATCAGTGTTCTCCAACCTTGGGTCCCCAGATGTTTTTGGCCTACAACTCCCAGCATGCCCCAGCCAGCTATGCTGGCTGGGGCATGCTGGGAGTTGTAGGCCAAAAAACATCTGGGGACCCAAGGTTGGAGAACACTAATCTAGATGAAGTGCCACAGGGGGAGGGAAGGAGTCTGGGGTGCCATTTGGATATGGCGTAAGCCTCCTCCCTCCCCACCCCCTGGCATGCACCTTTTCCTCCTCTCCGAGGCCAATTTGCAATCTCGGGGAGGCAGCTGACATGTTTTTTTCTGCACTGGCTGTGAGGGGGCCGGGGCAGGGGCTTGGTGTTCGGAGTCCCAGCTCCGAGCTTGCAGTACCTCGGAGCTGGGACTATGAATAAGTCCCCCAGGCATGGTTGGAGGGCCATAGGATTGCGCCCTCAGTATGGTTATGTTAACTAATGTTAGTTGGTAAGTGAAGTCTAGAGAAATGAGAATGATACTGTGCATTTTTCTTACCAGGTGCTGTTATATTGCTTGGGAGAACAAATATGTTTCGGTTCAATCATCCCAAAGAAGCAGCCAAATTGAGGGAAAAAAGAAAGGTGAGATTAGCTAAGTACTTTGGAAGCCTACATCACTTGTATTATTAATTTAATTATTACATTTCTATACCACCCAATAGCTGACGCTCTCTGGGCGGTTCACAACAATTAAAACCATAAAATACTATATAAAAGTTTAAAAGTATACAATAAAAGATAATGACCAAATTAAATCTAGCTGCAGTGCAAAGATTTAAAATACAGTAACAGATTTAAAACAGCAGAAACTGAAAGACTAAAATGCCTGGGAAAATAAGAAGGTCTTCACCTGGTACTGGAAAGAGCACAAAGTAATTAATGTATTTTGGTGATTGAAACTTTTGCCCCAATTTTAATTATTTATTTACAATATTAGGCACTGGGGAGCATTTTGGGACAAGCTGGGCCTGTACAAGAGGAGCAGACTCCACTTGAACCAAAATGGAACCTTAAAAATGGTGGCAGAGCAGCTTTTAAGCTGAACCCAGAAGGAAAGCTGACAGGAGCAGGGGAACGTCCGGTTCAGGTTCAATCATCCCTAGGAGATGAAGATGAAAATGTTTCCTATTGCCCAAGTGGAGATGGGGAGGAAATAGGCCATAAACATAAGGTGAAACATGATAGCCAGGCAAAGAGGCCTAAGTGCCAGCAGAGGCTGGTGACTCCGGTGTCAGCGGAACTGCATATCCGCCCTGGATTTTATTCCGATCTTTAAAGGAGCTATCCATGGTGCTGAACCCACCCCCAAAATAGGTTAGGCACCATGGATTGCTCCTTAAAAGTTCGGAGTAAATTTCAGAGCAGATACGCAGCCCTGCTGACATTGGAGTCGCCAGCCTCCACTGCTAAGTCCCATAGCAGAAGATGCATACGCCAGAGACATCTGGGGAGGGGCACCATATATAGCTGTTTCTATGCTAATACTAGAAGCCTCTGAGCCAAAATGGGAGAGTTGGAGTACCTGGTTTTAAAGGAGAACTTGGACATAGTGGGCATTATGGAAACCTGGTGGAATGGAGAGAACCAATAGCATACGGTCATCTCTGCACTTAAATTATTTTAAGTCATCTCTGGATATAAACTCTATATAAACTCTATAGGTAGGACAGGGAGGGGCGTACTGGAATAGGTGTTGCTTTGTACATCAAAGAGGGTATAGTGTCAAGCAGACTCAAAAACCTAAAAGGGGCAGACTTCTCCACAGAAGCGCTGCGGGTGACAATACCAGGCTCCAAAATTAATTTAGTACTAGGAACATGCTGTTGCTTGCCAGACCAGAACACTCAGGGTGATCTTGAGATGGAAAACAAAATCAGGGAGGCCTCCAAACGAGGAAGTGTTGTAATAATGGGTGACTTAAATTACCCCCACATTGACTGGATAAATGCATGTTCCAGTCATGACAAAGAGGTTAAATTTCTCAATGCACTAAATGACTGTGCCCTAGAACAGTTGGTCATGTAACCAACCAGAGGGGAGGTGACCCTGAATTTACTCCTAAATGGTGTTGCCCAGGACCTAGTATGAGATGTGAGTGTTGTTGAACTAGTTGGAAACAGTGGCCACAGTGCTATCAGATTTAATATATATCTACCTGGAAAATTGCCAAGGAAGTCCAACACAGTCACATTTGACTTCAGAAGAGAAAATTTCTCTAAAATGAAGGAACTGGTAAAAAGAAAGTTGAAAGTGGGAGTCAAGAGAGTTAAATCCCTTCAAAATGCTTGGAGGTTCTCAAAAACACAATAACAGAAGCTCCACTAGAATGTATAACACAGGTTAGGAAAGGTAGCACCAGTCTAAGAGGTCACCAGCATGGTTAATGAGCAGTGTCCAAGAAGGTATTGGAGAAAAGAAGGCTTCCTTCAGAAAATGGAAGACTTGACCAAATTAGATAAAAGGGTGCACAAGCTTGCACAAAGGAGATACAAGCAGACAATAAGAGATGCAAAAAAAGCATTTTGAGGAGCATATCGCTAACAACATCAGGACCAACAATAAAGAATTCTTTAGATATATCAGAAGCAGGAAACCAGCAAGGGAGGCAGCTGGACTCTTGAATAACAGTAGGGTTAAGAGAGTATTAAAGGAGGATAAGGAGATTGAGGAGAAGCTGAATGAATTCTTTTCATCTGTCTTCGCTGCAGAAAGTATAGGACAGATACTTGTGCCTGAACTGATGTTTTCAGGAAGGGAGTCTAAGGATCTGAGGCAAATAGTGGTTACAAAAGATGAAGTTCTCAACCTTATTGACAAATTGAAAGACATTAAATCACTGGGCCCAGATGGTATCCATTCTAGAGTTCTTAAAGAACTCCAATATGAAATTGCTGTTCCTCTAACAAAAATATTTAACATGTTCCTAAGATCAGCCTCTTTATCAGAGGACTGGAGAATGGCCAATGTAACACCACTTTTAAACAAGGGATTCAGGGGGAATGTGGGGAATTATAGGCTGGTTAGCTTAACTTTTGTTCCAAGTAAATTGGTTGAAAGCATTGTTAAAGATAAAATTAGTAAGCATATAGAGCAGGGCTCTCCAACCTTGGGTCCCCAGATGTTGCTGGACTACAGTCCCAGAATCCCTTGCCATTAGCCATGCTGGCTGGGTATGCTGGTTGCTGTAGGCCAGCAACCTCTGGGGACCCAAGGTTGGAGAGCCCTGGTATAGAAGGACAAGCCCTGCTGAAAAAGAATCAGCAAGGCTTCTGCAAAGGTATGTCCTGTCTCACTGACCTTTTAGAGTTCTTTGAGAGTGTCAGTAAACATGTGGACAAGGGTGATCCAGTAGACATTGTTTACTTGGACTTCCCAAAGGCTTTTGACAAAGTCCCTCACCGAAGACTCTTGAGCAAACTTACCAGTCATGGAATAAGAGGAAAGTCCTCATGGATCAGTAACTGGTTACAGAACAGAGAGCAGAGAGTAGGAATAAATGGCCAATTTTCCCAATGGAAAGATGTAAACAGTGGGGTCCCACAATCTGTATTGGGACCAATGCTTTTCAATTTATTCATAAATGATCTGGGATTAGGAGTGAGCAGTGAAGTGGCTAAGTTTGCTGACAACACCAAATTATTTAGGGTGGTTAAAACAAAAAGGGATTGCGAGGAGCTCTCCAAACTGGAAGAATCGGCATCAGAATGGCAAATGTGGTTCAATGTAAGCAAGTGTACAGTGATGCACTTTGGGGCAAAAAAATCCCAACTTCCAGTGTAAGCTGATGTGATCTGAGCTAGCAATGACTGACCAAGAAAGAGATCTTGGGGTTGTGGTAGACAGCTCGATGAAAACATTGACCCAGTGTGCTAGAGATGTGCCGACATTGGGAAGTCCAGCTCGTTTGAGCTCACCAGACTTCCTGTCTGCTTCCAACCTGATGATCGGAAGCGAGCCGAGTCGTGGGCTCTCTGCTGACTTCTGTCTCTAATACAGGCCACAGTTAGCGCATCTTTTTTAAAACACATGGGGAATTTGCGCAAATTGCATAACCTTATGCAATTTGCACATATTTCCTTAGTGTTTAAAAAAAGATGCGTAGACTGTGGCCCATCTCAGAGATGGAAGTCTGTGAGCTGGCTCAACTCGCTTCATAGCGAGTTGGCACCAGCGCAAAGCTGGTGAAACAGAATCTGGGGGGCCAAATCACAAAAATGCATCTGATTTACACCCCCCTGTAGGATTCCTCACACATCCCTATGTGCAGCTGCTGTGAAAAAGACAAATTCCATGTTGGGCATAATTAGCAAAGGATCTAAAACTGCCGAGATCATACTCCCCTTAGACAAATCTATGGTGCGACCACACTTTGAATACTGTGCACAGTTCTGGTCACCACACCAAAAAAGGATATTATAGAATTGTTAAAAGTGCAGAAAAGGGCAACTAAAACGGCTAAGGGGCTGGAGCAACTTCCTTATGAGGTTACAACATCTAGAATTGTTTAGCTTAGAAAAAAGGTGAGTAAAGGGAGACATGATAGAGGTGTACAAAATTATGCATGGTGTGAAGAAAGTGGACAGGGAGACCTTTTTCTCCCTCCGTCATACTACTAGAACTCAGGGTCATCCCATGAAGCTGATTGGTGGAGATTCAGGACAGATAAAAGGAATATTTCTTCACACAGCACATAATTAAACTATGGAATTCACTTCCACAAGATGTACTGATGGCCACCAATTTGGATGGCTTTAAAAGGGGATGGGACAAATTCATGGAGGATAAGGCTATCAATGGCTACTAGTCCTGATTGGCTATATGCTTCCTGCAGTATCAGCGGCAGTATGCCTATGTACTCCAGTTGCTGGGGAACATGGGTGAGAGGGTGCTGTTGCACTCATGTCCTGCTTGTGGGTTTCCCGTGGGCAGCTGGTTGGCCACTGTGTGAACAGGATGCTGGACTAGGTGGACCCTTGGTCTGATCCAACATAGCTTTTCTTACATTCTTATGTTCTCAAGATTTATATACCACTCTACAGCCAATAAAATATCCAAGCAGTGAACAATAAAAAGGGGAGGAGAAAATAATAATCATAAACATAATCATAATTGAAATACAGAATTAAAACTTTTACAATCAGATTGTAATAATAGAACCATGGTTGGTTAGTCGGGGAAGGCTTGTTTAAATAAAAAATGTCTTCAGCATGTGCCAAAAACAAAACAATGTTGGTGGAGTTTCATGGAGAGAGATGGAGAGTTACACAAAGCATGGAGTTCCACAGAGAGATGAGTTCTGTTATGAGATGAAAGCATGTTTTGGGCAGGAAAAGTGTCAATAGCTTATTCAAAATGTATTTAATTTTAGTGTAAGTAATTGATGAATCTTCTGTCTTGTCAGAGTGGACTCCTTTCCACCTTCAGTTTGTCTATGTCAGATCTTTCAAAATCTTGTGAAAACCTCTCAGCAGTTATGCTGTATAATCCAGGGTGAGTACATTCCAAATACTATTATTCTTACTGATATCAATAATGTGGTGTGCCTGTTAATGTCAGTGTTTGAAAAGAGCAGTTTTCCTAATCTGCTGCATTTATATGCTTAAAATGATCAAACAATACATGTTAACTGATGTTAGCTGGTAAGTGAAGTCTGGAGAAATGAGAATACTAGGTTGAAGGGCTCTCTTTGATGGAGAAAGTTTGCAACTATCTAGAGCTAGTTTCACTACTAAAAGTGTTAGCAATGTATAGATTTGACCCAACATGTAAACAAATGTTCCTTTTATTTTCAAGAGTTTTGAAGAGGTATAAATGTAGTTCTCCTAGCAGGAATGTTTTTGAATAATGCTTTAGCCTTATGCTAAGAAATGGTCCCAAAAGTTAAGACAAAACAAAACAAAAATGGAAATATTTTAAAAAGTTTATTATGAAGAAATGCAGAAATAAATGTAAGGAATGAGATTTGTCTAGAAGGAGAATATTTTTATATTACTTGTGTACACTAGGTCAAATATTTAGGTTGTGCTAAAGCATAAAGCTTTGTAACATCTATAGTATTTCTTAGTTGTGGTCCTGCATGTAGTGTATCTGCAAAGTAAGTAGCAATTGATCCCAGATATCCCTTTCCTCTGATCCCTAATGGGTGATTAGCACTGTCAGTGCTGGCAGCTCTAATATCTGTTCATTAATGGAGATGCTTGCGTACAGCAACAGAGTGAGGCCCTGATCAAAGCTGCTGCTGAAAGAAGCGTGTGTCACAATAAACTAATTATTTTATAAGGACTACTTTTTATCACCTCTTTACTGCAGACTAACACAGCTATATCTGTAATTTGCTTCTGTTTAGTGTGTGTTTTGCTCTCCATTGTGTAGAGCAGCCTTCCCCAACCTGGTTCCCTCCAGCTGTACATAGGAAGCTGCCTTATACTGAGTCAGATCCTTGGTCCATCTAGGCCAGTATTGTCAACACTGATGGGCAGCGGCTTTCTAGGGTTTCAGATAGGAATTTTTCCAACCCTAAAAATAAATAAATCTCTGCACTAACTGATTCTTCCCTTCTTTGAGGCATTTAAAAATGTGTTCTTTCACAATGGAAACTGTTGAAGTTCACGCAATAGTTCTATAGTGTTGCAGTTTGCAGGGGTGGGAAGCTGCTATTTAATTAAAAACAACAGACACGCTGTTTGTAGTTTGCTGCCAAGAAGAATTGTCCTGCTGGGTCATACCAAAGGTCCATCTAGTTTGGCATCATATTTCCATCAGTGGCCAGCAGATGGTTCTGGGAAACCCACAAGCAGGTTGTGCAAGCAATAGCCCTCCCACCTTTGTTTGTACCCAGCAACTGATAGTCGGAACCATACTGTCTCTCTGGTCATGGAAGTTCCATTTGGCTGTCATGGCTAATAGCCCCCCTCCACAGATTTGTCTAACTTCCTTTTAAACAGAAACAATCCATGCACATCTTTGAAGCCTCAGAACCTGCCTTTCCAATTTTCACTGCAGTCATTCTATTCTTCTGCTGAAGTGCTTGTGAATCTGTATCCAGCACAAGTTCTGATGTGCATTGCACTTCAGAGTGGCACAAATCTACTATATAAATGTGAATGTTTGTACGTGTGTGTGTTCGTACGTACGTATGTCTGCATGGGGGTTTGCGTGCGTCGCATTGGCTCCTACCTGGTTGGACGGATCCGCCCCAACCTTGGCACGCATACTCCCCATCACCCAAGGACAAAGACTGGCGGGTTCAAATCTCCGAAAAACCCTCACCGCGCCTGTACGGCCCAAAATAGATGAGAGCCAATGGCGTCACTTGGAATGCACGCAGGGGCCATTCAGGAGCGGTTATGCAAATAGCTCCAACGGCATTTAGAATGTTGGTATGCATTGTCACAGGGACCCAATCAGAGGCGGATATGCAAATCTCTCCTACGTCCAAACAGAATGTTCATATGAACTGCAGCCGGGGCCTACACGGGGGTGGGGGTGGGGGTGGGGGGAATTTCGAACAAACAGTGCCTATAGGAAAATGACGACCCGGGCAAAGCCATTGTGTAGTCCGGGGGGGGGGGGACAGGGATTCTGCAGCCGGGGCCTACGGGGGGGGGGAGAATTTTGAACAAACAGTGCCTATAGGAAAATGACGACCCATGCAACACCATTGTGTAGTCCCGGGGGGGGGATACACAGGGATTTCATTGTGTGGTCCCGGGGGGGAGCAGGGAATTCATTGTGTGTGGTCCCGGGGGGGAGCAGGGAATTCATTGTTGTGTGGTCCCGGGGGGGGAGCAGGGAATTCATTGTTGTGTGGTCCCGGGGGGGGAGCAGGGATTTCATTGTGTAGTGCCGGGGGGGGGAGCAGGGATTTCATTGCACAGTCCTGGGGGGGGAAGCAGGGATTTCATTGTGTGGTCTGGGGGGACGGGACAGGGAAAACATAGTTGCATAGTCCCGGGGGGGAGGGAAGCAGAGATTTCATTGTGTTGTCCCGGGGGAGCTGTGCAGTCCCGGGGGAGCTGGGATTTCATTGTGTAGTCCTGGGGGAGCTGGGAGTCCCGGGGAAGCTGGGATTTCAAGGGATTCCAAACAGTGGACAGCTACCTTAAGGAATTTCGAACAAATAGTGCCTATAGGAAAATGACGACCCGGGCAATGCCGGGTAAAAAAAGCTAGTCTGAAATAAAAGCCCAGTGCAAGCAAGTCTTCTAGTGTTTAGAGCAAAATCAAAAGAATTTAATTGTAGACCATATCTTCTTCCTGTTAATCCTGCAGAAGACTTATAATATCTCAAAACTACAAATAGCCGTAATTGAGATGAGAGGGCATTTTCCCTTTTAAATTACTGATGGCTGTTTTCAGCCACTGTATGTTTGCTTTTTTATTTTAAAAGCAGCTATTTCCATAGTGTTGTGGAGTCAAAAGATACTTCGTCCATGCAGCTATGGTTCCATGACCAGATGGGATGCTGTATGAGGAGTGATTTAAAACAACAACAACAACACCTGAACTGGCTCCAAGTATCTTAGAGTTACCGTATTTTTCGCTCCATAAGACGCACTTGCCGTACCGTACGTTAAAAATTTTTTTTAAAAAAAACCAGCTGTTCCGCAGGGAATCAGCTGAGATGCGGGGGCTTGCCCTGCCCCGCCCCGCCCAGGAGCCCTCTGCTCTTCCTCCGGACCAGCAGAAGTAAGTAAAAAAAAAAAAAATTTTTTTTAAACAATATTCGCTCCATGAGACGCACAGACATTTCCCCCTATTTTTTTTTGTGGGGGGGAGGAAGTGCGTCTTATGGAGCGAAAAATACGGTATGCTGTAACTGTTAAAGTGTGAGTGACTTCCCACATTAGAGTGTGAACCGCATCCTATCATCACACTTACAATATAATTTGCATAAGGAGGAGGACAGCTCCACATGAGCTGCACAAACTCTAGATGAGGGAATATTTCACCAAAGGAAGTCATACAAGCCTATTACACTGGACATGTAAGAAGAGGAAGTATGGGTCACTTGCACATGTCCTGTTGTGGATTCTTTTTAAAGTGGAAATCCATCCTATATATATATTAAACATCTTATAAAATATAGGTTGCATCCTAACATCTGCAAGTAAAGTTTCATCCCTCTACACCAGTGTTCTTCAACCTTGGGTCCCCAGATGTTTTTGGCCTACAACTCCCAGCATGCCCCAGCCAGCGTAGCTGGTAGTTGTAAGCCAAAAACATCTGAGGACAAGGTTGGAGAACACTGCTCTACACTCTCATGAATAGCTACTTCCCAAGGTTGGGGGACACCCGAACAGCATGGGATGTAATGTGAGGCACTGTAGCTGGAAGGGGTAGCCAGCAGAAATCTCTGTGTAGAAGTGCTTTCCACTCACACTAGGGTCCCTTTTTCTTCAACCCTGTATATGTATGTGTTCGTACATGTTTATATTCTGTGGTTCGGTTGTTGCTGCTTTTCTTTTTAGTCTTATTTCTATAAACTCTTTGCTTAACTGATGACTTTATTTCTCTCTACCTCCTCTGGCAGTCTTTTCCCTGTAAAAGGACCAATCTGTCTAAGGTAGAGAACCTAAATTTCTTTATATTAATTGCTATACCTGCATGTACCTAAGTTGTAGAAGCAGTGCTAATAATTTATCTCTCTTGATTAATGTTGCTATATTGCGGTCATAAATTATATTAAATACAAAATTCATTTTGTTAAGTTGAGTATATTAAATTGTGCAGTGTATAATAATTTATCAGAATTCCTTTTTAATTTTGCTTTTCCTTTTTTTAATAAAACAGATTAGAATTTGAGAGACAGCAACGAGAAGAACTAGAAAAATTAGAAAGTAAAAGGTAACAGATGACTGTCTGATTGTAAAGGCATATGCTGATAAGTGGTTGCGTAAATGGTAGAGAAGGAATTATAGTATTTCCTTTGCAATATTTTATTGACAAACAAAACAAAAGAAATTCTATTTGAGCAACATATTTTGTTGTATTAATATTAGCTTTCAAGCTTTACAGAGCTTTCCTTTAGACAAGTCTAACATGGCACTGTATTTATGTTCAAAATCCATTTGACTTAAATTTAGCCGTACAGTAGATCATAAGAACAGGTTTCTATCTCTTGTCAAGGACAGAAGATAACATGACTCCATGGCACAGCATTACCTCTAAACTTTCACCACAGAAATCAGCTATAAGTTAGAAACTAAAACTGTGGAAACTAGCCCTGTAAGAACAAAAAGAAGATGCATATCACTTCCCTAGGTTTTTTTGTGCACCTTACATATTATCATTTTAATATTTATTTTATTAATTTTAAAAATATGAGCTTATTCTGGATCCAGCAAAAACCTCCTGTGGACAGAAGGGCTTCTCTGTCAGTGGGAGACTTGATCCAGCACAGCTTTTCTGCTGGTTAAATGGAGGAGAGGTGGTATTTGCTGATTTATCCCTTCCTCTGCAGTCCCCTATGTCCCCCAAAATGTACTGGGAATGTACCAAAATGTACTGGGTTTGATAATCCTCTGGAACAAGGAGGGAGGTGGTGGCACTAGGGTCCACTGAGATAGGGAGAATCTGTGGATATTGCCTTCCCCCACCCTTCTTTTAATGAGTGGGATTGTTCTAATCAGAATTCCATTCAGGGACTTTCCTGCCATTGGAATAAAAACTCTGGATCCAACCCATTGGGTTTAGGGCACAATCTAATCAGGATGCCCGTAACCCTCCGAACTCAGAGGATTATGGGCATTCTATGCTGGGTGGGAGGATCGCAGAGGCGAAGGTTGCCTCTGCCCTCCTCCCGCTCTACAAAGATCGGCCATCTAGGTTTGGTGCCTCAGAGCGAGAGGGAAGGAGGCCAAGGCACTGCCAAGATACATCATATCTTGGCAGCACCTGTCTCCTCCATTCCCCACCCCCTGTAACACCCCCAAAAGCCCATCTCCGAGGTTGCACTTACAACCTCGGAGATGCAGCTGGCGTGGTTCTTTCTGCGCTGGCTTTGGGGCGGGATCCGAACACAGATCCCCAGCTACAAGGGTGGAGTGATTTTTCTGACCTCGTAGTTGGGGATCTGAGCAATCCTATGGCCATCTAGATGCTGTTTAGTGGCCATAGGATTGCTCTGTTAGTAAAGTATATCACCAATAATATAATGTGTTTTTTTACTGCATTAAACAGTTTTGTTAATACACATTTAGACTGATCTTGGTCAAGGACCGTTTCTCTCAATAGTTACTTCATAATAGAACAACTCTTCATATGTAGGAAAATAGAATGAAACAAGAAAGTCTTGTTATATAAAGTTTACCATCTCTTAAGTACAAAGTCTTTGGAAAAATAAAACCTCTCTTTTAAAAAAATAACGTTTAGAAAGCTGATAGAAGAAATGGAGGAAAAACAAAAATGTAACAAAGCTGAACTAGAAAGAATGCAACAAGAAGTGGAGTCACAACGTAAGGAAACGGAAATAGTTCAGCTGCAAATCCGAAAGCAAGAGGAGAACCTTAAAAGGAGAAGTGTTCATATAGAAAGCAGGATGAAAGACTTGCTGGCAGAAAAGGAAAAATTTGAAGAAGAGAGATTACGTGAACAGCAAGAAATTGAGCTTCAAAAAAAGAAACAAGAAGAAGAAATTTTTGCTAGATTGAAGGAAGAACTTCAGCGATTACAAGAGCTCAATCAAAATGAAAAAGCGGAGAAAATGCAGATTTTCCGAGAACTGGAAAAGCTTAAAAAGGAAAAAGAAGAACAGTATATCAAGTTAGAATTGGAAAAAAAGAGGCTGGAGGAACAGGAAAGAGATCAATTACTACTGGTGGCAAACTTAGAAGAGCAACTGAGAGACAAACAAGTCATGATACAGCTGCTCAAAAGAGGAGATGTGCAAAGGGTTGAAGAAGAGAAAAAAGGCCTTGAAGACATCAGAGAGTCTCTCTTGCGAGTCAAAGAAGCCAGATCTGAAGGAGACGAAGACTGTGAAGAGTTAGAAAAGGTACAGCACAACTTCATGGATTTTAAGCAGAAGCAGCTAGAACAGCTAACTAGTTTAGATAGAGACTTGGTGCAACAAAGGGATCATCTAGAAAAAGAAGTAGCTGATGAACACGAAAATCTGGTCTGTTTAAAACACGCACATACACAGAACTTAAATCTTGAGAGAAATGACGAAAACACGCTGGATGTTGCATTAACTGTTGAAGAACGTAATAAAATAAAATTGGGTGAATATAGGCTGCAGCATAAGGAGAGGCAGCTTCTGTATCTGATTAATAATCATTTACCAGCTTTGTTGGAAGAAAAGCAAAGAGCCTCTGAAGTACTTGATCGAGGCCTGCAAAGCTTGGACAATACTCTTTATGAAGTTGAGAAAGAAATGGAAGAAAAAGAAGAACAGCTTGCACAGTATAGGGCCAGTGCCAGCCAGTTACAGCAGCTTCAAGAAACATTTGAATTCACTACCAACATAGCCCGTCAAGAAGAAAAGGTTCGGAAAAAGGAAAAAGAAATTCTTGAATCGAGGCAAAAACAACAACGAGAGGCACTGGAGCAAGCGGTAGCTAAGTTGGAAAGGCGACACTCTGCCTTGCAGCGTCATTCTACCATAGAAATTGAGGAGCAAAAGCAGAAACTTGCAACTTTGAACAGCAGTTACAGTGAACAAGCAGACCTGCAAGCTACTCTAGAGGCAGAACAAAAGGCCTTGGAACAAGACCGAGAACGGTAAGAATAATTATTTTTTGTCATCAATGCACACACACAGTTTCAATGCAGTTTCATAGAAAATACCCAGTTTCAGTGCTGCAGTAGAAAGAGATAGTAACCTAACTTGATGAGCCCTTCTCATGGTCAAGGTGTTCTTACTTGTGGGGAAGGTGTTGAGTAAATGGGAGCTTTCCTTCCTGTGTAAAATAGCGGGTTTTGTGGTAGCAATTTTGTCAGGACTGCAGCAAGGGAGGAAAGGGTTAAACTTTCACTCCCCACCTGCTGCAGTCCTGATAATTATCAGTAGTGCTCCTTACATTTAGAAAAACAAAACATAGATGATAAATGCAAAGTCACTTTAATGTCATGTCTAGTTTGGCCCTTAAACTGCATCAAAAGTTTCCTTCCTTTCGGACTGATTGACATGCTATTTCTGAGCAGACAAGTTGAGAAGTTCTCTAAGGGTGCAATCCTATGGCCCATGGGATGGTGTCCAAGGGGCTATAGGATTTATCGGACCTCCCCCTTCTGAGGGCACAGAGGGAGGTGCTATAAACTGCTGGGAATACAGGGTGAGATACAGACTAAGACTCAAAACCTTAATGCGATTTCTAGAATACCTTTATTTAGATAAAATGCAGTTAAATTCAGTTCATTCACACTTTCCACATTCACTCAAATAGTTACCAGTGTTGGAGCAGAAGCTGGTGGCCAACCCAGGTCGTATACTCAGAAGCAGGAGGTGTGCTAGCTGCTTCACTGATGTTCTCAGGGTTCTCTGATTTTGATGTATCTTAAATACTTTTTCTTCCCAAGTCTTTGCATGATGTGGAAAAACACATCTTTTGACTATGTGTCCTATCTCTTTTGGAAATTCCTCTTTCCCATGTTAATAAAGGACATCTCCTTTCCCTCAGAAACCTGGACCTCCATTTCACCTGTTGGCAAAATTCCTGAATTAAACAACTCTTGCCTCAGGTTTTAGGCTTATCTTGGAAGTCTCTTTGTCCCTAGACTCATCTTGTTCTTTATGTTCCACGGTCAGCTTTGCATGCATGCGCACATGCACACACACACACACACACACACACACACACACGTTTTTCCAATTCTTCAGCATTTTCCTTCTGGTAACTTTGCAAATTTCTCCTGGTAACTTTCCTTCATTCAAATCTCAGGAACCTTTTCACCCGAAAGGATGCCATTATATGATTTTACATGATAGAGGTAAGGGTTAGGATTGCCATTTCAAACTCTTTAAACGGCCACTGGAACATTATAACATGCTTTTCTCTACGAATAATTCATTACTTATAAAGTGAGAGGAGAGAGGGAGAGATTTTTCTAAAATGCGCCAATATTCTATCTCCCAGAGTTTTCTGTATAGTTTGAGTTTTGTGTTTATTATTTTAGCCGTTACAGGAATCTCAGAACAACATTGAGCCCATGGTCTAACCTAGTTTCAATGCAGCAGGAAGAGTTAGCCACCTAACAAATGGTAGTTGTAGAGTGCTTCTCGTTCTGAATGGGGTTTTAGTTGCAGGGAAATGTTAAGCCCTGTCATTGTGTGAATCGTTGTGGGTTGAGGATATAATCTTTTGTTGTTTGTTTGGACTCGCTTAGGAGTGGACCACGCTTAAATGAATAATCTGTTCATATGACCCTGCAGCAGTTCTGCAGAAAAGAATGAGCATCATTGTCTCTTTATACCTAGGCTTGAAAACTCATACTTGAAGCAGTAGTGTAGTTACTCCTGTAGTAAGCAAACTCTTGTGATGATCATACAGCCGCTGGGTGGAACTGAAGAAGCTAACTTTAGATTTTATTAGTTAAAATGATTCAATACTTTTTCAGTGCAAATTTTAGATGATCATTAATATGTGCACACCATCTGGAGTGATGTGTGTAAGTTATTTTGTTTGAGACTCTTGGGAAATATAGGCTGTTCACATTTGAAAGCAATGAATGTTAAGTCTTCCAAAATAATTTGTCAGGGATGGGGACTCGGACTCGACTCGTGAGTCGGACTGAGTCCCCCCTCTGACTCGACTCGGACTCGAGTCCCAATATTTTTAATGGGACTCGAGACTTGACTCGGGACTCGAGACCAAGGACTCTTCAACATCCCTGGGCTGTGCCAGAAGGAGTAGAGAGGAGCGTGATTGCCGGCGAAGAGCGCATGGAAGCAAGGTGTGCCGCTGCTCGGCCACTATGGACGGCTACCAGGAGTGCAGCCCCAACAGTGTGTCAAGATTTATTTTGATTGATGTGTTGCATACTTGGGAGAGGCAGAAGAAGGACCTGAGATTACTCTGTGTGGCTGCTCTGAGTGTGTTTCTGGTTCCAGCAAGTTCATCACCAGTGGAGCGGGTGTTCAGTGAGGGTGGAATTGTGATGAGATCTCACCGTTCCAGAATGGGGGCCAAACATTTAGAAAAAATCATGTTCCTCAAATGCAACATGGATAAGTTTTAGGAAGTACAGCAAGTTTATTTTTTAAAATCATTTTTCTAAAATGCAACCTTTCAGACATTTTGGGTTTGGCTGCCTCTGCCTGCCTGTTTCAGTTTGGGGTTCCCTGCCTCCTCTGCCTGCCTGGTCTCTTCTTGACCAGTTCCACAGTTTGAATTGTCCAAGACAAAGGCCTCTGCCTGCCTGCTTTGGGGTTCCCTGCCTCCTCTGCCTGCCTGGTTATTTTGGGTTTTTCTGCCTGGTCTGTTCTTGCCAAAATCAGTTGCAGAGTTTTGAAATAAAAAGGCACACTTGTGCCTAGAATTTATTTAAACCACACATCTGAAGTAGCCTTATTTTGTTGGGGAAAACCCCCATTGATTTTAATAGGGACTCATGGAGTCAGCTTTGGGAGTGACTCGTGAGTCACCATTTTGGACCAAGGACTCGGACTCGAGACTCGGGTTCAAAGACTCGTGACTCGACTCGTGACTCGAGACCAAGGACTCTTCAACATCCCTGTAATTTGTCCCCCTCGGTTTTTATTTTACCATACTATTTATGTATTACAGACATTTCTTACCCACTTTTCATTATAAAATAATCCCAAAGTGGGGTGCAAACAACAAAACACAGTAAAATAATACAAATTTGACTTTTAAAAATCCTACTTTTCTAGTATGAGGCATCTTGAACTTTTGGGTCTATTTGAAAAGTCTGTATTCATCCAAAAATGATTGGAATGTTTAAAAAAAATTGTCTTCATCGGTTTGAATCTAATAACCTCTTTTGACGTGTGCCAGTTCCTCTAGAGGCTAAATAGTTGAAGTCATTGTTGCAGCTCTAAAATGAGGCAAGGTTACTCAAGTGCTGTTAATGGTCTAAGACTCATGAATCAGCTGACTAAGATATTTGCTCTGAAAATAACTAGTGTTCATTTGTTTAACTATTATATTTACATCCTAATGTAGTTCCTTGTTGACAAATGAGTACTTTGCTATTTAAACAGTTGTAACATTATTTTTGTTAATGTTTGCGTGTATCTAAGGAAGTGTCCCTTATGGGATAATATCCTAATTTAATTTCTTCTCAAACCATATTAGCTCTAGTCTTGTGTCTACAATTGGATATAAGTATGTTATATCCAAAATACAATTGGATATAAGTATGTTCTGAGGCTGTTAATTTAAAGTAGCAAGTAGGTCTACATAAGGAAGTATGAACATTTACATGGGGAGGCCTTCCTACTATCCAACGTAGCATGAGTGGTTACTGAGTGCCAAGGGCTAAAAATCAATCCTCTACTTTTCAGGGTTTAGTTTCTTTAGGGCGCAATTCTATGTATGTTTAGATAGAAATAAGTCCTACAGCTCCCAGCATCCTGTCTAAACATGCATAGGATTGCATCCTTAGAGTCCTTCCTTAAAGAACTTTGCAGCACTGATATTCATACCCTCAAGGTAAAAATGCCCTGTTAGCAGAAACCTCCCTAAATTTGTTTTGTCTCCTTTTTATAGATAGGCTCAAACTTAGGGGGCTTGTCGTAGGGATGCTTACTACAGCAGAGCTTGAGAAAGCCTACTGCGTTGATGCATCTTAAATAATATGTGTTGAAATTTGCTGACAGTTTGGACTTGCAGATACAGCAGTTAAAGCAGAAGATATATGAAGGTGATGGAGTTGAAAAGGGCTATCTTGGAGCTGTAGAAGAGAGACTGTCTCATAGCCGTTCCCCTTCTAACATTACAAAATCTCCATCCCATTTTATTCCATTGGTTGATGACAGGTATGTATTCCTATTTTACCAGATTATACACCTTCCCCCCCGCAAAAAATTCTATAACCCAGTTTTCTACTGAAGTATTTTTAGATGGATGCCTTTAATAAAATGGCTAAAATAATGCTTTCATTATTATCTGAGTCGAATGGTAGTTCTTTTGCTTTGAAGAATTTTGAATGTTTCCCAAATAAGAATCTGAACCTTGTTTTGATTTTACTTGGAATAGCTCATGGCTTAGAGCTCTTAAAATCTTATAAACCCATGGGTTTATAGCATTTTATGATTATACTTCCACAATGCTTGGGAAATGTGTTTAATTCCATGTAATCAAGGGAATATGAAATACTACCTAATAGCATACACAGAGCCAAATCTCTCACCCCATCCTAACACCCTTGGGGTTGTTTTTTAAACATCAACATACACAATTTCTCCCTTCTGTTGCTTTTAACCTAAATCCTGCTTTCTAGCAACTATAAGATAATGCTGCCTGTTATTATAAATAAGCAAATTTCACAGTGGGAACTAGAATTATATGCTGCAAGCTATGGTAGCAATTCTGTTGCTTTTGAAGGCAGTAGCAAAACATCAATTAATTTTTAATGAAGGATTGCAGCTAATGGGCTTCCGCCATATGTTTAACTTAATGGGGGAATTGACTGTCACCAATTCTTCTGTTTACTGCAGTTAGTAACAATAGGAAACATGAGAGCAAAGCAAGCAATTTTTGCTGTAGTTTAAACAAAACTGTTCTTTATTATTTTTTTTCGCTTGTCCAAGGCTCATGACAGGTAACAATATATTAAAGCTATAAATCTGTTAGTTATTAACACTGCCATCATCCTACCCTATCTCTAACCACCAAAAGCCGTTGAAATAAATATCTGGTTTATGAGAGAAAATGTTGTAGCTGTTCGTAATACCTGTGTTCAAGATTACCCATGGGTCAGTGCCTTGATGGCCCCTTTCAGAACTGAATAATTCTTTTGTCTTCCTTTGTGCTGTGTTCAAAATATCTAGAATAAATGCCTTTATTGAAGAAGAAGTTCAAAGGCGCCTTCAAAATATTCACTATAGTTCTGGAGAGGACGATAATAGCCTGTTACATTCTTCGGAACTTACAAAGGTGAGAAAATAGAATTGCCTGGCCCTAGGCCTGCGTTTATGACCACTTCTGATGGGGAAATGTCTCCACAAGATTATATTTCCCTCATATTCTTCTGAGAGTTGATGTCTTGTCAACTCAAAAAAAGAAAGAAAAACTACTCAATACATTTTCAGTCTTTACATACTTTTCTCCCACAATTGTTCAAGCAGGAAGCTGTGGTAAACCAGCAAGAGTTTGAGCTATTCCTCTTTGCTAACAGGAGTTCCAGCCAATACTACTAATATTACTACTTGTTGTTGGTTGTTGTTGTTGTTGTTAATACAGCACCATCTAAGTACATGGTGCTGTACAAAGAACAGGTATGATAAGTCCCCGTTCCTCACTTTGTACATTCAGGAGTACATTTGTTTTTTAATGTGACCAGGATAGCTTATTCCCCATAACCCCTAAAAAATGTGCTTCATGCAGCTTGTGCAAGGTAATCTATAAAACATTAAATAGCAAGTGAGGCTACAGAACAAAACGTTGCAATTTGTCCCTGGTGTGTGTGTTTTACTTAACCCTATGGCTGAAGGGAGTGAAAAAACCAAAATGTAACATCAAAGAGAGAAGTCTCTGCTCTAACTTGGGTCCTACTTCATATGCAAAATTTAGGGTGTTTTTTTTTTAAATATACTTCTTTTAATATATATACAAGTGCAACCAGTCTGCATGCAACTCAAAGGAGAGTGATGCTTATGCATGCAGTGAAGTCCTTGATTTGGCCTAGGAGGAGGTCTGATAGCATTATACGTAGATCAACCTTTGCTGCAACTTGAGAAGTATGGGGGGGGGCAGGGTTGATTGGGAATCCAAACCATACTTCGCTCTACCTCTGACCTGCAATATTAACAGTGGACTGTGTTGAGGAGTGCCATATGCTACTCTGTCAGCACAACTCCCACCCCCTGCAAACCTGCAGTAGGGATATCATAGTGAACAATACTGCAGGGTTGTTTTATACTAGCCCAACCTGCAATGTGATGTGGGATAAAAGCAATAGATAACAATGGAAACAGTGTAACCAAGGAAGGATTTAGCAGAACCAGGTTCTTATAGACCAATATCATTAATTAATCAAGATGCTAAACTATTGACAGCAATTTTAGCTAGAAGAATGAATAGTTTTCTAAATAAGTATATAGGGATAGATCAATGTGGTTTCATTCAAGGAAGACAAATGGCAGATTTAACAAGAAGGGTTCTGAATATAATTTATTTAATAAAGAAAAATAATTTGAAAGCGGGGGTTCTTGCATTGGATATTTTTAAAGCCTTTGATTGTGTGGAATGGCCTGCATTAAAGATGTTAATAAAAACTATGGGGTTTGGAGAAAAATTTATAGGTATTACTAACCAATTATATACTCATAATGTCACGTCGGTAATTGTAAATGATGGAATAACAGAAATTATTAGCCTAGGCCGGGGAACTAGACAGGGTTGTCCCCTTTCCCCAGTATTATTTGTGTTAGTTATGGAATTGTTAGCGAATTCGATAAGACAGGAGAAGAAATTACTGGGGATAGGAATAGAGACCAAATGTAAGATAAACCTTTTTGCAGATGATATCTTGTTAACATTAGAAAGGCCTATAGAAAATTGGGATTGGATAGAGAAACATTTAGATGAATTTAGAGAAGTAACAGGGTTAAAAGTTAATTGGGATAAATCGGAGATAATGACATTTAATTATAGTAAACTGGAGGAAAGGGGATTTAAACAAAGGAGAGTGGATATAAAGATAAAAAACATAATTAAATATTTAGGTATTGATATATTAAAAGATATGGATAAAATAGGGGAATGTAATTTTAAAAAACTAAAAGATGAAGTTAAAAATCAAATAGAGGATTATAAAAAATTGGGATTATCGTGGTTTGGTAGGATAGCTTTGATTAAAATGAAGATTTTACCGAAGTTTAATTTTTTATTTAGAATGATACCATACAAGATATCAGAGAAAGAAATCAAAGAGTGGCAAGTAATGTTAAATAGCTATTGTAATGGGGGAAAAAAATCAAGGATTACTAAGAATAGATGGTATAAAGCTCAAAAAATAGGGGGACTTGGTCTCCCTAATTTAAAATGGTATTATATAGCTAATCAACTTAGATATATTATGGATATTATTGTTAGAAAAGATTTTATGTGGTGGGAAATAGAAGCATTTGAATTGGGTAATAGGGTGGATAAATTCTTATTTACAAAACAAGGACATATTATGACAAAAAGATTAGAAAATCCCTCTTTAAAAAATATGTTAGAAATTTGGGGTAGAAATAAGGAAATATTTTTACCAGGTATATCCCCGCTTACTCCAGTGGTGGTTATGGAAGATTTTCCCGAGAATGTTAGACATTTAGAACGAATTTTTAGAGAGAAAAAGGTGATAACTTTAATGGATTGGCTGGAAAAAATGGAGACAAGACAGCAAATAATTGATAGGGTTGGGGCAGGAAGAATTTCTTGGTTAAATTTAATTCAATTAGTACAATGGGGTAAGAAATGGAAGAGGAGACATGAGCATGAAAGGGATTTCACTGCATTTGAGCAGGTGGTTATGTCTAGAGAACTCGTAGAAGGAAATGCATCAGCTAGGGGTCTTACAAAGATGTTATATAAAATGTTGCAGAAATCAGAAGAGCAAGCAGAAAATCTTAAAATAGTTTGGGATACAGAGATTGAAGAGGAAATATCAAAGGATGAGTGGAATAAGATTTGGGATAGGCGAATATTGAAAAATATGTCTATAAGAATTAAAGAGAATTTTTATAAGCTAATTTGGAGATGGTATTTGACTCCAGTGAGATTAAATAGAATAGATAATAAATGTTCTCCAATGTGTTGGCGAGGATGTCAGGAATTGGGTACATATGCTCATATGTGGTGGAGTTGTAAAAATGTAATGGATTTTTGGAAAATGATTTTTGAGGAAATATCAGAAATTGTTGGAGCTGATTTAGAGGTATGCCCTAAACTAGCTTTGCTAACAATAACGGAAAAGATGATCGGTTCTCAAAATGTTAAAGAATTAATCATAAATTTGTTAACGGCAGGTAGACTAATGATAGCAAGGAAATGGAAAATCCAGCAAGTTTTCACTATTACTGAATGGTATAAAGAAGTATGGGATATGGCTTTGAATGATATGTTGACTTGTAATATTAAATGCAAAAGGGGTCAATTAAAGAAAAATAATTTTAAGGATATTTGGGGTTTATTTTTGGAATATGTGTTTAAAAAGGGGAAAGGGAGTTTACCCTGTCAAGATATGTTGTATTTTTGGAATAATGAACAATTATAGAGTTATTGGATTGGTTGGTCCCATGGTGATGGGAGCACAATATTAGTTATGTGTGTGTGTTATTTTCTTTGTATTGTTTTAAAATTTAATAAAAAAATTTTTTAAAAAAAACAACAACAATGGAAACAGTGGATAAATTAATGAATAAAATGAATGAATAAATTAATGAATAAAAGCAATGGAAAATCAGTGAAGGGGTTGTCATAAGCTATTCTCTCAGCTTCTGTTCAACCGGCAAGGTAGGTCTAATACCTCTAGACAACAATACAGAGTTGTAAACCACTCAGAGCCTGACTTACAGTATTCAGTGTGAACTACATGGTGGGGCCGTTATGGGGACAATGAACTGCATTTGCTTTGAAATTTGCATTAGCAGGGTATTTTTTTAAAAAAATATTTCATACTAAATACAAACTGAAAACTCCCCTCTTTGGTAACTTGGGGTATGTGGGTATGGACACACTGGTGGCCAATCCCAGATACATAAGCATCTTGGATTTCTCCCTTGATTTCTATGGGCAGTCCTTGCTTTCATCCCTGGGAACATTTAAATATAGCTTCTCAGTCTGAACAAGGAAATAAACTATCCAGAAAATGAGATATTTCTCTCAGTCCTTTTTATATCTGTGTCTCTTCCTCTGTCCTCTTTTGCTTGTTTCCCTTGGAAGAGGAAAGGGAAGGATAGAAATGGAGCAAAGGACAATGGAGGAAGAGGTGCAGAGATACAATTGTGGTGCTGAGAGCACATAATGCAGGCCACATGCTGAAGCTAAGCAGGTATGAGCCGGGTCAGTGCTTGGATGGGAGACTGCCTGGGCTGCCCACATCTGTTCTCCTGCATTGAGTAGGGGGTTGGACTCGATGGCCTTATAGGCCCCTTCCAACTCTACTATGACTATGATTCTACAACCTTACACTCTCCTGCTCACCCCTTCTGCGCTCATTGTCTTATCTCTTGGCTAGCCTCTCCTGCCCAACTGCCAGCTGATCAGGTGACAGACAATTCTGGGGGTGTTGTTGCCACGTGGTGATGCATCAGGGTCACAGACTGGTGGGGGAGGGTTGATAGAGATGGCTCAACCACCTTGTGTCCATCTGAATGCAGTAACCAGCATGCTGCTTCATGATTCAGAAAGTCACTAGTTAGAGGTGCTCTATTTTGCTATTCTGCTTCGGTCTTTCAAGCTGTTTCTGTACTCATAGAATGTGGCAGTATAAGGCAGCAACCTCCTAGTGATATGCCCACTCTCAGTAGTGTGTTTGATGAGCATGCCCTGTCAGCTCGAGCCCCATTGACTGAATGCCAGGCTGTGATGGAAGACACCTTTCCCCATAGCCTGGCATTCAGGTGACTGCCATTGCAGCACTGATTGTCTCCTGGCATGGTTGTGGTGCAGCAGGCAAATCCTCACATATGGACTGGCTCTGTGGGCTGAATATGGGTGTTTCCATACACAGTCATTTTGGTGCATGGAGGAGCCTCCATTTGCATACTGAAAGCCAGAGCTGGTGCAATGTTCGTGAGCCAGTGTGGCGTAGTGGTGAGATTGTTGGACTGGGACTCGGGAGATCCAGGTTCTAGTCCCCGCTCAGCCATGAAACTCACTGGGTGACTTTGGGCCAGTCACTGACTCTCAGCCTAACCTACCTCACAGGGTTGTTGTGAGGATAAAATGGAGAGGAAGAGGAGGATTATGTAAGCCACCTTGGGTTCCTTTCAGGAAAAAAGGCGGGGTATAAATATAATAAATAAATAAATAAATAAAATTATTTCCTTGTGATTATAAGAGAAATATTGCAACTCTTAAAATTCTTACCTCTCTGTTCAGACAATGAAGAAATTTCCTTTAGTGGCATCAAAATATCTAATTTGCAAATTTGTGTGAACAGCTGTTGGAATTTTAAAAGTGAGTATATTACAAATCACTCTTGTTTTACACCGCAAGTGTTTTGCAGAAAGGCAGTATAGAAATAATAAAAATAAAAACTATCTTGATATTCTTTTATTATTTATCAGAAATAATAACTGGTGGCTATTTTCTGTTTGCCATTTCTATTTGAATTTAAACCCATTTAGTACCACTTTAGACTAAAACTGACCTAGCTGAATTAGGTCATTTGTTGTTATAAAGTTTTGTGCCCCTTTTTAAAGAATCAAACATTTTGAGTGATACCTTTTCCTTGCTTTCCAGGATAACGAAAAATTTCATAATGGTACTGTTCAGCGCAAGTTGAAGTATGAGGTAAGTTATAGCTTGTCAGCTTGAAGAAGTGCTAATCTTAAATTATGGCATGCTCTGTAATTAAATTTCTTAACATTTCGCAGCATAATTATAATTCTGTATTCGATCAAGATTAATGGCCAATGAGAAAAGATAAAATTAATTCTTCTGCTGTGGTAAAGATGTGGGTGGTTGTGATAGTGGTAATGTTTTATTAATATTTTGATGCTGCAACAGTATCCCTTTCAAAGATCTACAAGATAGAAACAAAGTTTATGATTAGAAACAATTGGTTACAATCTAACTACACTGAAATTCCTGTCCTGTTAGTGGTATAACCTGACAGTCTGGATAAATTAAGGTTCAACTTTTCAGATATCCAGAGCACAATGCGGAAATAGTGCATGCAAACCTTTGCAGGCATCCAGATCTTTAGTTGTCATAATGGGTTGGGTGTTTTTTGTGTTTTTTTGCCAATACACTTTCATTGTTTTGTTCCAAATGAAAATGAATGTTTAAATAGAAGCTTTTCAGTGAATTCTGATTATTATTTTAAGGATGCTTCTTTCTGGGGAAGTAGGGATATAGGATTCAGTCTTAATTCATAAAATCAATAGGAATTCTGCCATTTACTTAGAGATGTGGACTGATGATCACTGAAGTGAAATGGATACTGTTCTAACTGCAAGATGGCAAAGGAAAATTCTGGCTTTTCTTTTTGAATCAGAGCTGATCTCATTTAATTTAATTTGGTTTTGATGCTCTATAATTCAGAGTTGTACAGCAAAACTAAACCTGAATCAAAAAATTTAAATCAGAACAATTTTCCTGTTATGCCCACAAAAGCACCTTTTGTTTGTGTTTTTTGTTGTTGTGTTTTTGAAATTTTAAACAGAAAAGACAGCCTGGGTTTCCCCTTTATGGCTTTCCCACTCTATCTAATGATGACAGCCAATGTTATAAGCTGATGGGTGAAGATACAAGAATAGCAGTCATCAATAAGCAGGACAAAAGCATAGCCACGTTTAATCCTTATTGGAGGAGAATTCTGCAGTTCTGCGTGACTCAAGAAGCTACAAATAGAAAGAGACCGTTAGAACAGGAATCCATCAACTGGCTGTGCAGTAATGAATGTGACTCGAATGAGTCCAAAGTTGTTAAGAGCAAGAGAACTTGCTCTAAATATTCTACAGATCCTCAAACTCATGATAGATGTGGAATTATTAATTTGTCAGACAAAAAAGCAGTGCTTCAGCATTCTGGAAACGCAAGCCTACCTGCTTCTTCTTGGGAATACAGTAGCTTGGAAACAGAATCTGGTTCTTTCCATGCCCACCACATGCCTGCCTCAAAACTTTTAGCCTCTACTAAATTTCAGTCTGGTACTTACACTTTTGTCTCTCTCAGAGAATACTATAACAAAATTCCCAACGCTTATGAGCAGATTGCAAACCAGCAGTTGGATGAAAGTGCTACAGATGCCAACCAAAGGTATTTCCCAGAGTCACATGTGGGAACTAAATACATTTATGGCTTGGGACATCTATTCAGCAAATTCTCCAGTATTTACAGTGATACCAGTTGTCAGATATTTAAGAGTAGCTGGTTTTCTAAGCAGATCAAAGATCTTGTCAGTTTCTGTGACAAAAATGAGAAGTATTCACAGGTGGCATCATTTATTAAACGCTTTCCATTTATTAAAAAGATGCAGTTAAATCTGTTTTTAGGTATGAAGGTGAATGACTCTCATGATGCTAACATCAGCTCAGGAAGCCTTTTGCAAGAAGAAGACACCATTAACTTCTTGCCCTCACAAATCTCAGTTGATATGTGTACAGTGGATCGCGCTGAGGAATCTAGTAACTGTTGCAGAAATGAAAAACTGAAAACTAGCCTTGTGCTTAGGCAAAATTTTGTGTATTTCTCAGATGGGCTTCTGAAATTGCAGCTACGTCCTTGGGATGAACTGTTGCAATATGTGACCTCTGCCTTGCCAGAAATTTGTGCCAAACCTGATGAACTAAAAGGAATATACTGGATTGCTGTAGGAAACTATAAAAAACCTGGACCAGAGCCTGCATGCTTGCTTTTACTCAGTTCTGTCATATATGCTCTTATTCAACCCGCCAATCAACTAGAGAGCAGTCAGGACTCTCTTGAAATTTTTCATGTTCTTCCAATCACTACATTAAGAGAAATCCAAATTGGTTATGCTGGACAGAGCATCAGACTTTTCTGTTCCAATGAAGAAAATGTAGTGAAGTTATTTACCTTTAACAGATACTTCACACAAAGAATATGCCGTGACATACTTAGCATTGTGATTTCATCATCCGAGTATGCTTGCTTAAATCACCCACTCTTACAAGGAGATCTGTTAAAACTTTCACTTGATTGGACCTCAGCGGTCAGGGACTTGGTTTTTGAAAGTGGTTTGCGTCTGTCATGCAATTTCGAGGCCAATTTAGCTGATCTGGTTTACCTGCTCCATGAAAACATGGAAATCAACAGACCCCCTTTAGGAGAAATTCAGTTATTGCTGTATACAACAGTGAAACTAGGAAGTGAAATGGGATCACTAGTCCTCACTAATACTCATATAGGTCTTGTACAGGAAGATAGTGCCTTCTGCCAAATTCCTAGAAATTTGCATTCTTTAGCTGACGAGTCTCAGTTTGACAGAATTCAGCTGCGTTGTTTAAGTGAACTCAAGTGTGTAGTTGTCCCAGAGAAAGACAATCTGATAGAAATTGAGCTTGTATTTTCTAAGTCAAGTAAGGTTGACTGTGATGCAGCCAGTAGTTTGTCTTGCACTTCTCAAAGAGAGAAAAATACCCAACTGAGATCTGTTTCATCCTCTTGTTGTGTTTACTCTAGCACCCCATCATATACCTGGAAATTGACTTTCAGTTCAAATGAAGATGCCATTAGGCTAATGTTGCATTTGACAGGACAGTAAATCTGAGTGCTCTTTAAGCTTTTAAGTTCACACAAAATAGTCTTAAAATCCAGCACTCAGAAAAATATTATGCAAATAAACCATGTGTGTGTGCATGCGCTTGTCCAAATGTCTCTTGGATGAGACACATAAAGGGTTGCGTTCAGATGGAAATTGTCATGCCAGAATTTTCAACTCCTAGTTGCTTTACTGTATCTAAGATGTATCTGAGAATCATTCCCGAGTGTTAGTGTCATCAGTTTTAAGTATTTGTTCTTGAGGGTTGGGAGACACAGATTCTTCTTCTCAAGCTTTCTGCTACCAGCCTGACAAAGTGTTCCCTAATCTTCTCAGAGATGCAACTATTTCAGAGCAAAAATGTATGAACGGAGTTCTGAGTACACTGCGTGTATGTGTATGTGCATGTACATTAGGTAGTTTGAATTCAGAATACTTTCATGTTTGAGAAGGCATGGCTTTAGATTCGGCTTATAACAACCATCAGCGGTAGAGGTAGGAATTAATCTGTGTTATGCATGTGCGGGTAGGAGAGATTAATACTTACCTTGCAATAGGATCAAAAACCAACTGGGTCTGTCATGAACCTAGATGAATATTTATCTTTCCACCCTTATCCAGGAAGGACTTAATTTGAAAGCAGCAGTAGCAGCAGCTTGTCTGCAGATATAATTGAAATGCAATGGTTTCCTCTTCTCACTCCATTTAGTACTTCTTGAGTAACACACTTGTTCCGTTCCCTTTCACTGGTACATGAATTCTGATAGCTAGGATTCTTTTCTTCCATGTTATATGGGCTGCTTCGCAAATTATTTGAAACTGTCACTACATCATTCACTTCTTTAATGTGTGAATACTAAATCCTGAGGTGTATTCTGGGACCAAACCCCCCCGCATCATTTGACCCACTTTTCAATTAATACGTGTATTTGTATTGTAAGCCACCTTGAGAATGAAACTGCCATGAAAGAGATTATTCTTAGCACAAACAATTATGGTGTTTGTTCAGAAATCAATGTGCGCATGAGCACACACACACACACACACACACACATATGTACTAAAGAGAAAAATGTTATATGAAATTAATCTCCATGCTATGTTATCAAAAACTCCCCTGTGTTCAGACTATTAAATCTGTCATTAAACAATAATTTAATAAATTTAAGGTATAATAATGGCCTTAAGGAAAGAAGGCATTCATCTGGTTTTATTGGGGAAAGTAGCCTTGTTATAGTACAGCACAAAATTCTTGGGTGAAATCTTTATTGTGTGACTTTTTCTTTGCTTAAATACAATTAAAAACTCCTGTTGCAGATATCCATATATCACTTTATTTGTTTCTTTAAAAATCACATCAGGTGATAATGCAAGTGGAAGATTGCTCATTGGCTTGCTGGTTATACACAATCATTTTCTTTCCTCCTCAAACACTACCTCCATCCGATTAGCATATTACTTTACAAAATATTGTCTGTAATAACTTCCAGGTAGCATGAGAGAATTTGGACTAGGTGTGTGAAGGGATGGAAAGTGGAGATGGAGAAATCAGGTGGAGCTGTTCTATGTTTTTCTCCCTAAGGAATTAATTCACATAAGACTTTCAAATGTTTCCACATTTTCTAAATATTTGGAACAAGAGCAGTCTGAGAGACGACTACCAAGCATATTTCTCCTGCAACATAGTGGCAAGGTATTCTTACAGCACAGCCTCTGTGTTCTCTTCTAACTTGCTTCATATTTATTTATTTATTTTATTATATTTATATCCCACCTTTTTTCCTGTAAGGAACCCAAGGTGGCTTACATAATCCTCCTCCATGTTATCCTCACAACAACCCTGTGAGGTAGGTTAGGCTGAGAGTCAGTGACTGGCCCAAAGTCACCCAGTGAACTTCATGGCTGAGTGAGGACTAGAACCCGGATCTCTTGAGTCCCTGTCCAACACTCTAGTGAAAGAAACCATACACACTTTCTCTCCCCCTCCCTCTCCCCTCTATCAGGAACAAACTAACACATGGAAGACTTAAGAAGCTTAATTCATTCATATTTTCTATATTCTGACATCTATGAAGCTCACAGTGACAACTTAAAGTTGTAAACTATAGATCTTTTAAAACATCTGACTTTCATTAGAAAAATAAACATGAGTTATAACACTTGCTTTAATGGTGCGCACACTTGTTTGTGCCCCTCCCCTCGGGCACTGATTCCCCTCCCGGGGCCAATTGCTCACAGTTGAAACTGAGTGTTGTTGGTTTGTGAACTCTGGGTTGCTTAATGGGTTGTCGTTACATGTGAACCCAGAACCGTGTGTTGTTCTGGAGTTATTTTGCCAGGATACAGAAGTGGTGGGCAAGAGTGGTCAAAAAACCCAGCTGCTCTACATGCCAGCACTATAGCACCACAAAGGCATTTGGATTCAGGGAGGGAGCATACAAAGGGGGAGAGGGAAACAAACAATCCAGGAACTGAGGAAAAAAAACTTGTTTGTTTGATCGTCTGCCAGACAAACCCTTGGTAGGAACAAATAGCATTGTGTGTGAACCAGGTCAACGCTTATTAAAAGGGAAATATCAAAAGAGGCCAAAAGGAAGCAAAGAATGAGTTAAAAAACAAAATAAAGCCATACCATAAATCTATCTAGTTTGCACTGTATTGAAAGAAGTAACTCCCATGTAGAGGGCACTGCAGAATATGGCATACACTTCCCCCATCCCGACAGGAAGAGGTGCCAAGATTCAAAACAATGGCACATCCAAATGATGAAGGACCCCAGTGATAAGGAGCCCAAGAATCTATGCCCTTTTATTAGGTTTAATCAGAGGGAGAGGGCAACGGAGTCATCCCCACATGACACACCAATCAGGTGTTAGCCAAACAGTTGCCAACACCAGTGCCCCATGTCCTCCCCAAAAGCCCCCATACTGCTACCTGAAGAATATATCCCTCCCTCCTATGCACATGTGGAAGTGTTTTCTAAGTATGCGTAGTGTGCCTGTATATATATATGGATCCTAGTCATTTGGGAATATTTATTTTCTGAACCTTTTCTCCACAATTAAACATTTTTCTGTTTCTGAATTATAAAAGATCTACACTGAGACTGTTCAGACATAACAGAAAAACATGGTTGGGCATTGTGAGAACAAGCTTTGGACTCACATGCTACAAGATTCCCTTGCATGCAGAAATTAGAAAATACTGTTATTGGTTTGTGGCATGTTTTAGTTTGTCATCCTATCTGAACAAAGAAGCTGTGGGTTGCACTTACCTGCAAAGCAGAATCACAAATCAGGGTTCGCAAGCAAGCACAAATCATAGTTTGCCTGTTCAGACAAAATGGCAGGCTATGATTTGCCACAAACTGAGAATGAGAACTGCATGCAAGGGGAAGATTGAGTGAAAACAGAGCACACACCCCAAGGCTCCTCAGGGCTCATTCTCATGAGACCAAACCATGGTTTGGTGGTTCACCTGAACAGCCCTATTGTTTCTAAGAGCTGATAATGAGACCTTTTTGATTACTGCAAACTTGATGCAGTTTGAGTTTTTTTACAGAGCAATCCTATGGCCCCCTATAGGATTTTTAAAATTGGTTTTTTGGTATTGTTTTTTATTGGTTTTTTGGTATTGTTTTTTATTGGTTTTTTGGTATTGTTTTTGTAAACCGCCCAGGGAGCCTTTTGGCTGATGGGCAGTAAATAAATGTTTTAAATAAATAAATAGCATCTAGAGGGCCATAGGATCATTCGGATTCCCAGCTGTGAGGTCAGAAAACAGCTCCGAGCTGGAGATCTGCACTCGGATCCCCCTGTCCCCCCCCCTCTGCAGCTGGCACGGAAATAAACCCAAAAACAACAAAGGCTGCAGTTGATAAATAGTAACCAATAAACCAGAGTGCCACAATGCACACAACTGCAAAAAAAATCAAGTGTGAATATATAGAAAAACCAAATCATGAAGTGTTGAACACAAATTAACATAAGTAAGTAATATATATATATAGTCAAGATCATATATCATAAGTCAAAAAATTGACTTCAATGTTTACTTAGTAATACTACAAACAGTACCACACTGAAAGAAATGTACGCAATGATAGTAAACCCAATACAATTATTAGACTGACATATACTAAGTATAATCAGGTGCTGATGATAAGAAAGCATATTATAGCAAACGACATGTAAGATAGTGAGTAACAGGTAACAAAATATAATGACACCTGAATACAAGCGGCAGCAACAACTTATATAATGTGATATTAATATAATGAGTAACAGGAGCCAATTCACAAATGGTCATTAACAAACAAAATATTTATTTTATTTATTATTTATTATATTTATGAATCGCCCATCTGGCCAGACATCCGGCCACTCTGAGCGATGTACAATGCAATAAAATACAGGGGGGGGGGGGGACACACACACACAGAGTATAAAACACAATAAAAAACAGCACAAAACCCAAAAATCCTAACCTAATACAAACAAGTACTGGACAGAGAGAAAAAACCTGCCACCAACAGAGTATAATGTAGTGACAGATTACTATAATAACAGTAACAAACAGAGTACCACAAGCTGTGGGACACTGGAAGCACAACTGAATATAATATGGTGTATGATAAGTAAATGCCAAAGCAAAATTAACAATAACAAACAAGTGCAGGTGAGTATGAAGCAGGGTAGAAAACTGCTATAAACACTATGAAGTTGTTACAGGAATCCAGTTGTAAATACTGTTTCGTCAATCATGACTTCATCAGAAAAAATCTTCTTAAAGTCGCTGCTTACGAGCAATATCCGTGGGACTAAAGGATAACATTGGTTCCACACATAAATCTTATCATTTAAACTGAACCCATAGCAGGAAATTCTATCCGGACTAAAAAATCCTGTGTTCGCAGGCAGCAAGGACTTTCCTTCCAGGCACAGAAATAACCATGTTGACTGCATCTCCAAGGTTGTAAGACTGACTTCCGAGAAGGGGTGAAGAGGGCATTCTGGGGGGTGGGAGAGGAGGGGAGGAGACAGGGTCTATCAGGACATGACATATTGATGGTGGTACTCCAGCCACCTTCCCACCCCATCCAAAGCACCTCAGCTAGATGGACGAAATTGACCATCTAGCTGACTTGCAGGGTGGAAAGAGCATGGGGGTGAAGGTCACCTCTGCACTCCTCCCACCCTGCATAGGATGCCTGTAACCCTCCGAGTCTGGAGGCGTGTACAGGCATCCCCATTGGATTGCACCCTTAGTTTATTCCCCCCCCCTGTTTTCCCAAATGGTTAAAACTAAGATATACTTCGGTATAGAAGGGACTTGCAGCTCCATCTCTAGCACTGAGTATATTTGCACTTTATTTGACTAAAACGAAGGCATACATATTTTGAAATTTCATAAACATGCAACAGTACAATTTATCTACTAAACTAAGGGCTACATTCTTAGACACATGTATTGGAGAGTATGTTCCATTAAACTCTGATTTCTCAGTAAGCATGCATAGGCTCATGCTGCACATCATGCATAAGACCTATTTTCTTAAAATATTCAAGTAAATTTAGACTTGATAAGTAAATACTGCATATATTTCAGGTTTTCAAAAATTGTAGCTCTTAAGATCTCCCCCCCCCCCCATGGCTTCATAATTTTCAGAAATTTTAAATTTATTGTTTAGACACATTTCTTTGGTTTTAGCAACGGCTGCAGTATTTTAAATTGGGAAAGCTACTAGCAAACAATCTCAAACCCAGAGAGAAGAATACAGGAATAAGCTCACCCTACCATGAATTCCTACCTCCCATTGGGTGCTATATCAAATTTCTTTTGTCAGTTGAGTGTACTTGATTCAGCAGGAAAAAAAGTAGAAGAGTTGCCCGAACCAGTGGTAAATCCATGTTCTGTTCTCTCTCTACCCCAAAGGCCGGTTGGCTGATAGTTCCAGACTTCCCTAGTACCCTTCTGCATCTACAACACCCTTGAGAGACTGCACTGTCCTGCTGCCCCCTTCACTACATAGGCCTTAATATAATCTTGTATGGGTGGTATATCCTTGGATCCATGAAGTCTTTAATTTATTTTTTTAGCAGATCCATTCTCAAAACATACTACTTCTGCAGAGCATTTCCTCACAATTTTTTTCTGTTTGCTATGTTAACATTCCCTTGCCTGCATTCATGTTACACTTTTGTAAAACGTTGTTCAGCCTACATTTGTTAGATTATAAATCCTTATCAGGAATGAGATCTGTTCTGTACAACATGTAATACAGCTAGTGTAATATAAACCCACAATATCTGAAATTATTATGCATATAATTACTCCCATCATCAAGCTCTTCCTGATCAATATCTACTTGGTGCATAAGTTACCCATTCCATATCTTTCTGGGGAAGCTGCTAATCCATGAATATCAAGTACTTTCAGAACTCTCATGTTTATGATGATAAGCACTTAGAAGAACCAATATTGACTTCATTGCTTAAATTACACCACTTGATAAAGCTGTAGTGCTAAAGTGCTTATTGAACTACAACTGGTATGGTTTCTTGAATACTAAAACGCTTGCCAGGTGTGTTGCTGATGTCACAACTAACGAAACAGTGGAATACCATAATCCCTGTGATCACTCTGTTTCAAGATTGTCTTTACACGATCACAATAAATTATACCCTTGTACTACTTTATATTACACAGCTTGCAGACCTGTTCAAGAGAACTATAAACATGTCAGTGACATCTAATTTTGGCAAGCTGTTAGTGATGGATGCTAGGCTAGACAACATTTATTTTTAACATTTATATACTGCCTTACCTGCTAAAAAGCCATCCAGGCAGTGTATAATAATTTAAAAGAATAAAACGTTGCAACAATAAAAACAAGAATATTGAAAACAGTAAAAACATTCTTTAAAACTATACATTTTAAAAGGCTAAATTGAAAATATGTGTCTTTACACCCTGTCTAACAGCCAAGAGTGGGAGCCAATAGTAGTTCTTGAGGGAGCACATTCCTTAGTTTGGGGTCAACAATGAATATACCGTATTTTTCGCTCCATAAGACGCACTTCCCCCCCCAAAAAAAAAACTAGGTGGAAATGTCTGTGCGTCCTATGGAGCGAATACAGTAAAAAATAAAAAATAAAAATTTTCTTTTTTTTACTTTCCTCTGCTGGTCCGGAAGAGCGGAGGACTCCTGGGCAGGGCGGGGGAAGCCCCCGCCTCTCAGCTGATTCCCGCGGAACAGCTGATTTTTTTTAAAAAAAATTATATATATATATATATATATATATATATATATAACTTTCCTCTGCTGGTCCGGAAGAGCGGAGGACTCCTGGGCAGGGCGGGGGAAGACCCCGCCTCTCAGCTGATTCCCGCGGAACAGCTGATTTTTTTTTAAAAAAATTATATATATATATATATATATATATATATATATATAACTTTCCTCTGCTGGTCCGGAAGAGCGGAGGACTCCTGGGCAGGGCGGGGGAAGCCCTCGCCTCTCAGCTGATTCCCCATGGAACAGCTGATTTTAAAAAAAATAAAATTATTATTATTATTATTATTTTATTTCTTTTATTTTTTTTACTTTCTTCTGCTGGTCCGGAAGAGTGGAGGACTCCTGGGCAGGGTGGGGGAAGCCCCCGCCTCTCAGCTGATTCCCCGTGGAACAGCTGATTTTATTATTATTATTATTATTATTATTATTATTATTATTATTATTATTATTATTATTTTACTTTCCTCTGCTGGTCTGGAATAGCGGAGGACTCCTGGGCAGGGCGGGGGAAGCCCCTGCCTCTCAGCTGATTCCCCGCGGAACAGCTGATTAAAAAAATATTATTATTATTATTTGGTACCATACGGTAAGTGCGTCTTATGGAGCGAAAAATACGGTAGAACATAGTGGACAGTATCCAGTACTGTTGCTGTGCTAGCTGTAGCAACCACTAGCACAATAGGAAAATAGTACAACCGGAAACTGTTGCTTCTGGAATGGGACAAGTCAGAGAAGCTCGCAGCAGGGAGCTGAGCTGACTTGTCCCATTCTGGTAGCTGTAGTTTCTTGGGTTGCGCTAGCAAGTGCTACTTTCCTGTTGCGCTAGCGGACATTCCCTGCTAGTACAAAGTGTTTAGAGCTAGAGGATTGACAGCATTGGATACTGTCTTACATATATTTTTGCTGGGTTTGGATATATCTGAATTTCAAACACAAGCTTTTGATTGCAAATGCTAACTTGAAACTGGTCCCCTATATATCCTTTCCCATATGTGAACAACTTAGATTCTGCTCCAGAGATCATCTTTCTCACAGATGGTTATCTCCAAAACTAGGAATACATGGAGCCTGATCTGCAGAGTCTGTGGGTTTCTCTTAAGTTATATTGCACAGATTAGATTGTGTGTATGCTGTTAGATGCATAAGAGAGCAGATGAAAGTGATGTGATAAGATATGAAAGTGATATGAACCAACCCTTAATTGCAGCATGTAGGCTTAGCCAGTGCAGTATGTTTTCTAATTGTAGACTTCTGGAATTCTTGACCTGGAAAGGAACTTTATATCCCAAGCCAGAACTCCTACACATTTTACCCTCATCCTCATGGTGTGATGCCCTACTCCTCTCTCCCACCCACAACCCCTAGAAATTAATTACATGCTAGACCTGAGAAGCAGAGGACACAAAACAAAATGAAATCCCATTCTGAAGGTGCCTACATGGTTTAAATGAATAAGGGTGCAATCTTATTGATGGCGCCCTTGATGATCAAGAAGCCCCTGAACTCGGAGGCTTCCGATCATCCTATGCAGGGCAGGAGGAGCGGTGGAAGTGATCATGCTGGCTCAGCTTGTCTGAGTGTGGAAAGCTAAGCAGGGTCAGGCCTGGTTACTTGGATGGGAGACCTCTAGTTTCCTGCATTGAGCAGGGGGTTGGACTCGATGGCCTTGTAGGCCCCTTCCAACTCTATAATGAATCTTCACCTCCCCATCCTCCCGCCCTTCATTTTTCACTAACCAAGCAGGCTTTTTTGCCCGTCTAGCGAAGGCTTTTCAGAGGGGATGAAAAGGAGGCTGGAGAGGCCTCAGGATAGCTCATATCCTAGCCCAGTGATGGCAAACCTATGGCACGGGTGCCACAGCTGGCACGCAGGGACCTCTCTGTGGGCACTCGAGCCATTGGTCACCAGATCGCGAAAAGACTGTCCCCTTCTGCAAAACACTAATGATCTTGTTCTTTCTCACAGTGTGGAACAGAATGATTTTATTCTAGAATTCCTGTTACAGAATTCTTTTCTACATTGTTATCACATTTAAAAGATTTTGAAGAATGATGCACAGAGCGTGGCTTGGATGTAAAGCCCTAACAGTTGACCTGAGTGCTGCATGTGTTGCTCTCAAACTAACGGAGTATGAGCCAAGGTTTGACAAATTATCAGCATGCATGCAATAGCAAAAATCACATTAATTGTGCAAAAGCATGCCCAATGCAAACTTTTACCTAATGCAGTGTTTGCAGTCCAAGACATAAAGTGTTTAAAATGTGTTAAGCACGTTTAGTTTTCTTGTTTATCTTGCTCATCCTAGTACAGGTTGACTTTTACTTTTACTAATCCGACACCTGTAGAAGCAGGGAAAGGACCCGCAGTAAAGCTTGCCCCATACAATTTCAGTCTGGCATATCATCATATTACAAGTTGAGAATCCCTTATCCAAAAATACATGTGCCTAATTATTTAAAAAGTTTGTATAAATTCCCTTCAGGCTATGTGTACAATGTAGTACTATAATAATTTTTTGAGTTGATTTTTTTTTCAACAAAAAACTGTTTGTATCATTGAAAGCTCTGTTATTGTGTTTTTCTTTTAAGACAAAAGATGTTAATTAGTTCGGACAACTGTATGAGTTGTTTTTCTAAAACTAAAACCTCGGTATTCAGGTTTAATTGCAGTGTTGGCACTTTGAAATAAATAAGTTGGGTTTGTGTTGCAGTTTGGGCACTCGGGTTCAAAAAGGTTCGCCATCACTGTCCTAGCCTCTGCAGTCTCCTACCCTCCCCACCCACCGAACCCCCCCTCTTTTCTCCCTCTCCAAGGTCTAGTTCCTGACCTTGGAGACCAGCCGGCATGGTTCTTTCTCTGCTGGCTGCGAGGGGGAATGGGGTCAGATCTCCGACTCCCCCTTCCAAGTTCGGAGCACTGTCTCCAACCCCAGAGGGGGACTCCGAAGAATCCTATGGGCCCTCAGACACTGTCTAAGGGCCATAGGAGTGCTCCCTCTGTGTGTAAAATAATCTACACAGCGTTATCTTTAATGTCACACTGCAAAGATAGGCAAAACCCCAATAGTCTCTCCAATGTTACTTTTACGGAAATTTCTTCCCAATCAAACTTTGTTATATCCAATTGATTCTGCTTTCACCATATGTTGAGGTACTATCAGCATCTTAATGAGATTACAGAATAACAAACTGCTGCCCTTTTTAAAAAGAAGCAACACTTTTCATAATGGCCAGATTCCTTCAAGCTTGGTGTCTTTTACACAGTAAATAGTATTTTATTTTTGATCATAAAGGCTTGTTAGGATTTCAGTCTTGAGTGACCCTTCTATGAATGGAAGGATTCCTTTCATTTGTGGAAGGAATTGCAATCCAGCAGAGTCTCTGAGGTGGGGAGGGATACTGCTTTCTCTGATTCCCCCTTCCCCCTTGTGTCCCTGAACCCTCCAGAGCAGATTCGGGGTGGGGATTTGTATGAGGAATTAGCAAAAATTGCCTTCCCCTTCTGCAAGAGGGAGCATCTTATGAACATAGTTCTGCCCATGCAGATTTTGGATCCATCCGAGCCTGTGTTTGTTACGTAACTTTTAACTGAAAGTATAACGTTTTTATTATGTGTTTTCCATTCTGCGTAAAGCTGCAAGAAGATTAAGCAATACTTTGTAGTGGTGTTTTCTGTTTTCCCCTCTGTACTTGATTAAATGCTTGAGCATTCTTATTTATTTATTTATTTATTTTATTATATTTATACCCCGCCTTTTTTCCTGCAAGGAACCCAAGGCGGCTTACATAATCTTCCTCCTCCTCTCCATTTTATCCTCACGACAACCCTGTGAGGTAGGTTAGGCTGAGAGTCAGTGACTGGCCCAAAGTCACCCAGTGAGTTTCATGGCCGAGCGGGGAATAGAACCCGGATCTCCCAAGTCCCAGTCCAACACTCTCACCACTATGCCACATTGGTCTCATAACTGGCTCACGCTGGTACTCATAAGAGGAGTACTATTTGCTTTCACAATAAATCCTTTCATAAACCCTTCACTTTCTATCTAATCATTTGATTTTATTTTACTTTTCTGTCAGATAAAATATTTTGACCTCAGAGTATTGTTCCTGGAGTGATGCGGGTTTTAATTTGTTTTTCCTCTTTGATATTCATTTGATAGCGAATGATCTGTCGTTCTGGTAAAACAAACCCAGATGACCTAAAGAATCCAGTTAAAATTAGTATTCCACGCTATGTCCTTTGTGGGCAGGGAAAGGATGAGCACTGTGAATATGAAATAAAGGTAAGGTGTTTGAGCTTTTCTTTTCTTTTTTAAAGAAAGTTACTTTTCCATTTCCATTTGCATTTGTGATCTGTTCTCATGTGCTAACTTACTTCTTACATGTCTTCTAAATGGAAAGGCCTATTTTGAAAAGGGAAGAGTGGACTTTTCTGTTATAAATAATTGTAGCTTATTTTCTCTCTTGCATGCACACATTCCTTGAACCTGTGCTCTCAAACTGCGGGTTAGGCTGCCAGCAGTGGGGAGCACAAATGACTTTGAATTGTATCCAGTGATGGCTTTGCCTTAGTAGAAACTTCCGCAAGTCAAGGCACCTAACTTTCACTGGTCTTCCCTACCCACCTACGCCACCTGTTCTCCTCTAAAACTGTTCCTGATTATTGGGACACACACAATTGGAACAAAACACGATATGGCATGGTGAAGGGAGAGAACTGCGTGGATATACAAGGAGTCTAGCAGCCGAATCAGTTTATCCAGAGAAGCCTCTAGGTTGCGAGTAGAAGACATAAGATCTAGTAATTATACAAGGTGGTTATGATCACAAGAAACTTGAGAAACAAAGTCTTGGAGTCAAGGGTTGGTGTTTTTTTTTCCTGTTTTTTTTAAATAATTTTATTTACTTTTCAAAACAAAATATAACAAAATACAAGAATAACACAAAAATATAACATAAACAACATACAATAAATCATAAAGTGCACCCCCACACACACCCTCCAAGGGACCAATTTATATACTTCCATCCCCTTGATCAAATGAATTCCAAATTCCAAAAATATAACATATCCTAACAAGGCATGCTCCCCTTCCCCTTTATTAATACATAGTCTAATAATTGATTCCATATATCCATAAAATTATTCTTCTTTAACTGTCCTTTTTTGCATTTGATACTACAAGTTAGTTTATCATTTAGGGCTATATCCCAAACTTCCTTATACCAGTCAGTTATTAGGAAAACATGTTGTACTTTCCATTTCCTCGCTATCATTAGCCTAGCCGCAATTAACAATTAATTCCTTCGTATTTTGGTCGCAAATAAGTTTCTCCATTATTGATAACAATGCTAGTTTTGGACAGACCTCTAAATTAATACCAATACCGTAATTTCCGATATTTCTGTAAAAACCTCTCACCAAAAAACCAGTACATTTTTACAACTCCACCACATATGAGCATATGTCCCTTTTTCCTGACATCCTCTCCAACAAAATGCAGAACATGGAGTCAAGGGTTTTATCACTGGATGTTGCTGACCCTATTGTGTGAGTCTAGTTCTTTTGCAAATCCTATATCAGTGAGTAAATTTGCTTTCCATGCACTACACCGACCAATGCCAATGTGCATTATCCATTCCAAAAATATGGGATAGAAATGTATAATAGGTTCGCTACAAAGGAAGAAATACAAGGTGAAGTCAAATTCACAACGAAGTTGGTAGCAAAACACATCTATTGATTTTCATGGAGTGATGGAAAGTAAGCTGTGTTTAGCTCCCTTTGGTGTAGCTGTAGCATTATGGGAGCCACTTCCCTGTAGTATGATCCAGTACAGCTGCATATGAATGACTCAGCCATGAGGGTGGAGCCAGCTGTATGGCTCCTAGTAAGAGCCGCTTATAGACACAGTTGGCACCCTTCTTCCTGGTTGGTCCCCACCCATGCAGTCAGCCTTGCCCACAAGGTTGGGTGGGTCATTCACATGCAGCTCGCAGCCATGTGGGATTACACCATGGGGAAACAGCTTCCATGCCACTGCAGCTATGTGTGTATGGGATCCTAAATCCACTCTTTCCCAGTGTGCTGACAATGCAGGCTTATTTTATTTCCAAGTCTAATTTGCAGTTCAGCATCTATCATGCTTTCTTTCAATTAAACCTGCCAGTAACTGTGGCAGCATAGGCCTGTGGCTTACGCTGGCTCAGCTTGTCTGAGTGTGGAAAGCTAAGAAGGGTCAGGCCTGGTTATTACTTGGATGGGAGACCCCTCCTCTAGTTTCCTGCATTGAGCAGGGGGTTGGACTCGATAGCCTTGTAGGCTCCTTCCAACTCTATGATCTATGAATCTATAATAGTTTAATTGGAGAAAATTATCCATTGTAGGGAACCATATAAATGTGTTTATCTGAAATCTATATGCTTCATTCTTAATGATGCTATTTTTATACCCTTACGAAACAGATTTCGGTCCTAGATGAGACATGGACGGTTTTCAGGCGGTACAGTCGCTTTAGGGAAATGCATCAAACGTTAAAATTAAAGTACCCAGAGGTAAGATGCCAATTATTACTATTTTTACCTGTAGTTGTATTGATAATACAAATGTGTATTATTTGTATTTGTAATTTGCTTTTGGGTCTATGTTGATAGCATAAACTGGTGAGCTTCTCCATTTGCTTCTCGAGAATGTATTGTTGTTTACCTGGGAGAAAGCTTTAAATATGTTGTTTTGCTGTCTTTTCCAAATGGCTGGCTCATTATGAACAGTTATATAAGGATTTTTTCTTTATAATTTATTTTATTTATTATATTTATATCCTGCCTTTTTTCCTGCAAGGAACCCAAGGCAACTCACATATAATGTCTTTGAAACTGCAGAAGTTTAAACTGGATACTTACCTGTGAGCGGGGACACCATGATCATGAAGGTGGTTTTCCCAGGGTGAGGCTCATCCATTGCCCTCCACCAGGTGTGCTGACCCATGCAATTTCCCCAAATGCGGGAAACTCAGCTGCACAATCTGTGGTAGTGGGGGACTGCACTCGGGCTTTCACATATTAAAATAAATAAATCTTTTGGGAGAGTTCCTTCAGAGATTTTCAAATGGAGAGCAATTCATGAACATAATAAGTTTGATCCAGACCTGCTGTTCCACAAGTGGAAGGGCTCCTTCCATCCACTGAAGTGAGTCTGCTCCGCTAATGGAATACTCCCACAGGCAGAAAAGGGGAAAGCAATTTTTGCTTTCCCCTTCCCCCTCCAACCCTCAGCACCACCTCCCACACTGTTCTGGAGGGTTCTTAAACTTTTCAGAGAAGATTTTCAGGGGCTCAGAGAAGATGTTACCCTTTTACTGTATTTTTATTGCATTTTCTGTGTCCTTTATCATAAAAGTATCCATAAATAGTGTGTGTGTGTGTGTGTGTGTGTGTGAGAGAGAGAGAGAGAGAGAGAGAGAGAGATCCTGCCTTGTACACGGTTCTCCCCCATTTTATCCTCACAACAGCCCTGTGAGATAAGTTAGGCTGAGAGATAGTCCAGCACATGGTCTTCCATGGAGCTTTCTGGCAGACTGGGTTTTTTAACTTGTGTCTCCCCAGTCGTAGTACAACACTATACCCACTACTACAGCACCTTGGCATAAAATAAAATGAAGGTTTGGAAACCACTTCTGTCTATTTGCTTTGGAGTGTAGGCATAAAAACACAGTTGCTCATGCAATGCCTGTGATCTTTGTAGTTGGTTCCCTACTAGTCCATGTGGCTGAGAGGGGCAATTGCAGGCTGTACCATCAGATAGCAGGTTTTCCACTGGCAGTGTGGGAGTCTCAAAGAGGAAAAGATGGCTGCCTTTTCCTGCGACACATCTATACTTCCAGATGACCATTGCAGTGCCCAGCTAAGAATGAGGTCCCTCAAGAAGATTGGGAAATTAACATTAATTTACTAAGAGCTGCTAGAATTGCAATCAGTTATAAATGGAAGCAAAAAGATATCCCATCAATAAGAGAATGGATGATGAGGGTCTGGGAGTTACTGTTTATGCTGAAACTTGTGAATGTTATTAGAATTAGAGAGAGTAGACAGGAAAATATTTATCTATTATTATATTATATTATATTTATTTAAGGCTTTATTGAAAAGTGGTCTATTTTTGTTATGTTTTGGAATAATAAAGTACAGGACATGGTGCAACCCTATGAATTGCTAGGAAAATTGTAAAGAGGAAAAGGCAATGTAAGCAATTATTAATTGAGTGGAATAATATTGTGAATGATTGTTCAATGGAAATATGTATAAAAACTGGGGAGGGGGCAGGGGAGAGAAGTGTTTCTGATCATTTAAGTTTACAATTCTGCACACACAGTTAAAGATGCTTCAGTCCCCTTAACTTCAATGGAGCTGAATTGCAGGCATCTAAACCTACATTTGCTGCTTAAGTTCACCAAAAGAGCATTCATCACCATCAGATTATGCCAATGAAAGCTAATTATAAGACGATTTACTTTTTGAGCTCTAAATGCATAGTAGTTTCTCAGATGTTCCAGAGGAGTACAGAAATCCTTTCTCAAGGAGTTGCTGCCGTTGAGAGAAAACTAATTGCCCAAGTGAACACAATGAAATAACTTAGTAAAATGTGATTTCTTCCACCTCAAAAAAAGATAAGAAAAAAGAATATGGGCATCAGTTATGCAACTATGTATTATCTGTATTGGATAATTTCTGGCTGGTCTCCACCATTCCATTCTTGGACAAGGTGATGAACCATGTGATGGCATCTCAGCTCCAGCGGTTTCTGGATGAAGTGGGTTATCTAGACCCATTTCAGTCTGCCTTTAGACCTGGTTAATAGGATAGAGACTGCTTTGGACACCTTAGTGGACAATCTACACTGGGAACTGGACAGGTTGAATGTTCCCTGTTGGTTCTGATGGACCTCTCAATGGCTCCCAATGCCATCCACCATGGTATCCCTCTGAGGTGTCTCTCTGGGATGGGACTTGGAGGCAGTGTTCTACAGTGGCTCCCATCCTTCTTGGAGGGGTGATTTCAGAAGGTGGTGCTGGGGAATTCCTGTTCAGCGCCCTGGCCATTGACCTGTGGTGTCCCTCAGGGTTCCATCTTGTCTCCCATGTTGTTTACATGAAACTACTGGGAGTAGTTGTCCACAGTTTTGGGGTCCAGTGCCACCAGTATGCTGATGACACCCAATTCTACCTCTCCTTCCCATCTAAATCCAAGTTCTAAATCAGGGTCTGATGTTGGTAATAGACTGGATGAGGCCAAACAGATTGAAGCTTAATCCAGACAAGACAGAGGTGCTTTTGGTTGGTTGAAAGGCAGATCAGGTAATAGGGATTTGAGCTGTGCTGGATGGGGTTACACTCCCCTTGAAGACACATGTGCACAGTTTGGCTATATTTGATTCAGCCCTGAACCTGGATGCCCAGGTTTCAGCGGTCACCAGGAATGTGTTTGCACAGCTGAGGTTAGTGCACCAACTGCACCCATTCTTGGAGATGTCTTATCTAGCCACAATGACACATGCTTTACTTGCATCCTGTTTGAACTACTGTAATGGGCTCCGTGTGGGGCTGCCTTTGAGAAGTGTTTGGAAACGGTATCTGGTCCAGAATGCTGTGGCCAGACTGTTGATTAGGGCCAGTTACAAGGAGCATGTGATTCCCTTGTTAGAACATCTTCACTGGCTTCTAATCTGTTTCCGGGCACAGTTCGGAGTGCTGGTTATGACCTATAAAGCCCTATATGACTTGGAACCAGGCTGTATGAAAGACTGCATTACCCCATACAAGCCTGCTTCAATTTTAAGATCTTCTGGAGAGTGCCTTCTTAGTTATTGTTCCCAGGCTCAAACTCCCTGCCAAAGGAGGCTGTTGTCCTTCCGCCAGCAGGCAAAATGTTTTTATTCAGGAAGACCTTTGTACTGTAAGTTGGTCTGCTGTAGAAAAGGGTTTTAATGGGTTGGTTGCTCTTTTTTTTTACTGTTGTGTTTTTGTTTTTTATGTTATATTTTAATTAAGTTTTTGTTTTAATATTGATTTTATTGATGTTAGGCACCTTGAGTACTATTTTTTGGTAGGAAAGCAGGCTATAAATCCAATAAATAATTAAAATACTTCCTCTTTTTACAATAGATATATTATCCATTAAGACTGAGAATAGCTGCTCAAAGGTTTCCCTCACCTTTCTTTGACATTTTCTTCATAACTATAATGATGTTAACTTTGGGGCATTTGAGAATTATTGCTCTCTCTAGCAATTCATAATAATTTTCATTTGAGGCCTCTGTTGTATCTGTCTTATTCACATTCTCTTATCGCGCACCATTTTATTTATTTTTAACACTATTTTTCAGAGCCATTTCAGCACTTCTCAGTGTTCCTTTGGAGACTCCTGTAATTTTTTTATGAGGCTTGCATTTATATATTTACAAATAGTTGTCATTTTCATATGAGAAAGATTTCTCCCATCATACATCTTTGATAAGGAAATTGCTTGTTTGCACTGAAGACAGATTTTTCTCAAACATTCAATAGCAATTTTCAGGTTGATTGGAATCTCATTGGGTATTGTGCTACCCCACTGTACTTCTCTCTCTCTCTCTCTCTCTCACACACACACACACACACACACACACGCACACACACCACCTCCTGATAGAATTTGCCCTCACCCTTGGTGGCTATTAACTCTTTTTAAATATATATATATATATATATATATATATGAGATCTTCATTGCAAATCTCCTGCAGCACATCTAGTTGTGCACTCAGTCTGTCCTGGAACCAGCGTATAATGGTACCTTCACTTAGCCCCGCTCTCCTGGCTCGCTCTCAAAGGGTGGTTAATATTCATGGTTGCTATATTGGGGAGAGGAGTCAATCCAGCTAATCCAGGATGCTAATCAAATGATGTTTCTGCTTCCTTGTGATATCTATTGAACAAGCCATTTTAGAGTTCAGCAATCTCTTCTGCTCTGGACAATCTGAAGTTAAAACAGAAAGTGTCCTTTCTTCGCTGCAAAGTCACGTTCCCCCCCCTAGCTATTGGTGTCAGTATAGTAGCTCATTATTGAGATGTGTTCTTGTGTATTTCTCGGTAAATTAGTTAAAAGAAGCAGCAGGCCTTTGGGGGAAATGTACTAATTTATCAGCAATTAAATTGAATTTCTGTATTTGCTTCATTGTAGAAGGTGAGAATTCCTATGTTTCTGTTGTCATGTTCCTGGGCACTGACAATTTTCTGAATCATTGGTTTATGGATATAGAAATTGATAGTTTAAAAAGTTAAACTGGAAAGTGCATATTTGCATATATTCATGAACAGTGAATATATTGTAGTCTAGGTGTTTCTGTTTGAGTGTCATCTCAATGAATTCTAATTGTTGACATTTAGAGAAGTTGCTTTATCTTTTCCTGTGCTTTGTACATAGTATGATACAGTGGGGGAACTCAGTTCTCTTTGGTAAGTTTGTCTGCTTTGTATACTGATAACACTCTGGCCATGTTCACATGTAACACTAAACAATGGTTTAGCACTACATGGACAAGCCTCTGCAAACCTTGGGAATCGCACACTCGCCCTCCCTTCCTCCCACGTGATGGGCAGGAGGACTTACCAGGATTCAATTTCAGTTTTTACAATTCCTGGGTTGTCATTGTGCAAACCAGGAATCATAGTTTAAAACAAACTCTAGTTAGTTGAACTACTAGCAAAACAATCCAGGGTTTGTATGTAGCTGATTTGTTTAGCAATTGAGTTTGTTTTAAACCCTGATTCCTGGTTCACATGTAACAACAAGCCAGGAATCATAGAAATTGAAATTAAATCTTCTTTAATCTCTCCTCCCAGCCATGCAGTAGGAGGAGAGGTGGAACATATGAGTGTGAGGCTCCACCCTGGTTTGCAGAGGCTCATCCACATAGCAGTAAATCCTAGCTTAGTGTTACATGTGAACCAGGTCTCTTGAGATATTTGAAGACATTTGCCAACAGCAATTGGTGAAGAAGCAAATCAATAGAAAAATATGCTGAGATGAAAAATAAAAAATCATTGATATAAGGCAAGCATAATGAATATGGAGTTTTTGTAGGCTTTGAAATAACTCTTGCTATTTAAATAGAAGAATGGTTAACTCAAATATTTCAAAGTATCCTCTGAATTATGGGTAGTTGTGTTTGCTCTACGGCATGCAGACCTGTTTAGGACAAAATGCATCCTGATTCATGATGATACCTTTTTTAAAAAATCAATTGTTGACAACATTTGTACTTAAACAGCTACACTATTTACATATACTGTACTTCAATTTGAAGATGTTGGGTTGATGATTGTTCTAATGCCATCTTAGGAAAAATATTCCAAATACTGCACACTCATAATATTATTTTAGGACTATTTTTCACAGTTACTCTTCTAACTCCAGATCTGTTTTTATTATAAACACAAACATGTATGCTTGTTTAATATGTGCTGTGTCCTGTAGAGGTGAACTTTATAGCTCATTAGTTGTTCAGTTGTGGACTACTGCTTCAGTATTTTTAATTTGAGGCTGTATTTCATGTTTCTGCCACCACATTCCCAAAAGAAGCATATTGAAATATTGATTTATTGAGGCGGTAAAATCCTAACCCTTTAAAAAGGTAAACTGCTGCTATCTTACAACATTAAAATTTGCAGTATATAATTTTGATGAGTTGTGCGTGTAAATCAGTTAAGTAAGTTGATGTTGATAACTAAATGAATGTATCTAATCAAACTGTGAGACACGGCATTTCAAAATCAATATGACTCCAGTTGGAATATTGTAGGTGTGGGTACTAAACAGTGAGTATTAATTATGCACTTGGTATTAAATCATGTCTAGATGTCTACCAGGCTTTAGAGACTCATTATTTCCTGACCTTGTAGCATGTTGGATGAAAATGGTGCTTCACAATACAGTCCCAATGCTAAAGCAGCAATGGGCAGGAGAACTGTATAGAATCGACACTTGAACTAAGGTGAGCTACAAACTGAAATAGATAAAATAGCGGGAGGGGGGAGGAATGAAGTGTTTTGTTGTCTAAGGACACACACTGAGTTGTCTTCCCACAATTCTTCATTTTTGTATTTTGTTGTAAAAACGTATAAATGCAATAAAAGTAATGGATTCAACTATTTGTAGTTCAGTAATTACATACTTTTTCTTTTCTTTTTCTTTCTGGGATTTAAAGGGCCACACACAGTATTCTGTGCCCAGACCAGGTCTTTCTGATCCCCCTTCCCAGTGCAGCTTATCGCCACTCCTAAGGGTTAGGGGCACTTCCAGAGCCTTACGTGATGTTTAAAGAGCACACAACCAGAGCGATTGGCAACACACACACACCCTCCATGTGTGTGCGGAACTAATTTCTGCTTGTGTATGAGTTCTTTAGATCCCACCCTTAATCTTTATGTGTGTGTTTTTTATTTTGCCTTTCCACCTGCGATGTAAAAACGTACAAAATCATAAAACGTATCAAAACTACCATAATCAAATATAGTACGTAAAATAACATGATAAAACTGTAAAAAAATCAGAAGAGAATAATACAACTTATGAGTCATAACACAAATCCCTCTTAAACATCCATTCTAAAAATCAGGGCAACAGTCAGCATCTCAACAGTCAGCCACCAAATGCTTAGTAGAGTGAGTGTTTTCACCACTTTCCTGAAGGAAAACAGAGGGGGGACGTGTGCAATTCTTTCAAAAGAGCATTGTACAACCTGGGAGTAATAACAGAAGGCTTTTCCTCCACCCCTATATACATCACTAGCTTTTGCCCGCGTGGATTTTAGGATGTGGTACAAATCCTGGTAACACTGGACTGAGTGTAATGTATTGCTTTTAGAAACACCATCAGGTTCAGATGGCAAATAAGCCTCAAAATGGCCACCGGAAAGATTTTGCATAAAACATAACTGTTCTACAGGGTTACCGTACCTTCGTTACCGAATTTTGCGTGAAGTTCACCATTACGATAAACTTCGAAAACTACTGCGAAAAGCTGTCCACCCGCTGTCAACTCACACAAACCACCATAAGTATGGGGTCGGGACTCGGGACATGTTGTCAAAGTATGCATCGGCACTCGCATAGTTGTTTCCATCACTGTTGTGGGACATTATAGAGAATTCATCCCAGTTTTCAACAACATGATCAACTATGTGTTCACGTACCTCCCTACCTAGATTTTGACTGCCATACATAACGAAAGATAGTGCCCGGAATAGGAACGCTCCATCGCCTACAGTTGGTACGACTGTGTGTGATATCATCACACCATTTACATTTAAATTTTCAATTTGTATTTTGATTTTTTTTTTTTATGGAGAAGAAGAAAAAAAAAGTTTAAAAATGAAAAGGGTTTTTTTTGTTTTTTTTTCTTCTTGAAAGTCTGCAAGAGCTGTATGGAAAAGATACAGTGTCTCTGACTGAAAGTGTAACGTTTAGGCTGGGTGCTGGCAGCAGAAATCTTGTCTGACAGAAATATCTGATCTTAAAGAAAAATCAGGTTAATCCTGAGAGTCTACAGGTGATGAAGAGTGACCGTGCCAAGTTTGGGGTAGATTCATCAAAACGTGATGAAGCCTATGCAACAACGCCCCACACACAACAGTCATTCAGTCAGTCAGGCATTTAAAAAAATTCCCTCTCTTTTCACCCCCTTAGAGAACATTCTAAATGGCCTAGGGGAGATTTGCATACCCACTCCTATTGGCCCCTGCAGGAATTCATACGAACATTCTAAGTGCCGTATGGGCTATTTGCATAACTGCTCCTATTGGCTCCTGCAGCAGTTCTGAGGTGAGGCCGATTTTCATAACTGCTCCCCTGTTGTTTTGCCCATAGGAGATATGAGAGTGGGATGATCCCCCCCTTTTTCACCCCCTTAAGGATGGAATTTCCAAAAATCCTTCCTTAGTGGGTGTCTACGTCATAAAAACAATGTTCCTTCCAAATTTCACGTTCCTAGATTAAACGGTTTGAGCTGGGCGTTGATGAGTCAGTCAGTTAGTCAGGACTTCTTTTACATATATAGACTAGCTTTTTTTACCTGGCGTTGCATGGGTTGTCATTTTCCTACAGGCACTATTCGAAATTCCTTAAGGTAGCTGTCCTCTGTTTTGAATCCCTCCATAGGTAAGGTCCCCTGGGACTACATGATGAAATCCCAGCTCCCCGGAACTACCTACTACCCCCGGAACTACACAATGAAATCCCTGCTCCCCTCCCCCGGGACTACACAATGAAATCCCTGTTCCCCTCCCCTGGGACCACACAATGAAATCCCAGCTCCCCCCCCCCGGGACCACACAACAATGAATTCCCTGCTGGCTCCCCAGGACCACACAATGAAATCCTTGCTTCCCCCCCCCTCCCGGGACCACACAACAATGAAATCCGAGCTCCCCTGGGACTACACAATGAAATCCCTGCTCCCCCTCCGGGACTACACAATGAAATCCCTGCTCCCCCCCCGGCCTACACAATGAAATCCTTGCTCGCTTTCCCTTGGGACTGCACAGTGAAATCCCTGCTCCCCTCCCCCCCAGGATTATGCAACAATGAATTCCCTGTTTCCCACCCACCCCGGTACTACACAATGAAATCCCTGCTCCCCCCCCCCCCCGGGACTATGCAACCATGAATTCCCTGTTGTCATCCCCAGTACTACACAATGAAATCCCTGCTCTGCTCCCCCCGGGACCACATAACAATGAATTCACTGCTGCCCCCCCCCCAGACCACACAATGAAATCCCTGCTCCCCCCCGGGACCACACAATGGCATTGCCCAGGTCGTCATTTTCCTGTAGGCACTATTTGTTCGAAATCCCCCCCCCCCCCCGTGTAGTGCATATGAACATTCTGTTTGGACATAGGAGAGATTTGCATATCCGCTCCTGATTGGGCCACTGTGGCAGTGCATACCAACATTCTAAATGCCGTTGGATCTATTTGCATAACCGCTCCTGAATGGCCCGTGCGTGCATTCCAAGTGACGCCATTGGCTCTCATCTATTTTGGGCCGTACAGGCGCTACGCGGGTTTTTGGAGATTTGAACCCACCAGTCTTTGTCCTTGGGTAATGGAGAGTATGCGTGCCAAGTTTGGGGCGGATCCGTCCAACCGTGTAGGAGCCTATGCGATGCATGCGAGCCGATCGAACGTACATACGGATGGACATACTTTCACATTTATATAGTAGATTTGCAACATCCAGGGAGCCTGAAGCAAGACTTGTTGTTCGCATATGAAAAAAGCACTGGAGACAAAAGGTTGTAGCCTATGCAGTAGTGTATTGGAAATCAAATAAGTGATGTACTTAGCTTATTCCCACTTATTTTTGTTGCTGGTAACAGAAACTACCTGAGATAGATAGATAGATAGATAGATGTAAAATGAGACTTGGATACAGTCATGTGAAAAAGAAAGTACACCCTTCTCGAGTTCCATGGTTCCACATATCAGAACAGAAGAAAAATCATCGGGCCCGTAGCAGGTCTCAAAATTAGGTAAAGACAACCTCAGATGAACAACAACACATGACAGAGTACACCGTGGCATTATTTATTGTACAGAAATACAGCCAAAATGGAGAAGCCATGTGGGAAAAACTAAGTATACCCTTACTGCAGCCATAGGTATGAAGAGGCTAAGGAGCATCATTCTACAGTGAGGAAGATTATTCTGAAGTGGAAAACATTCAAGACAGTTGCCAATCTTCCCAGGAGTGGACGTCCCAGCAAATTCAGCCCAAGGGCAGACCATGCAATGCTCAGAGAAATTGCAAAACATCCAAGTGTTACATCTCAGGCACTACAGGCCGCAGTCAGCAGATGCAACATTAAAGTTCATGACAGTACAATTAGAAAAAGACTGAACAAGTATGGTTTGTATGGAAGGGTTGCCAGGAGAAAGCCTCTTCTCTCTAAAAAGAACATGGCAGCACGGCTTGGGTTTGCAAAGTTGCATCTGAACAAAGCACAAGCCTTCTGGAACAATGTCCTTTGGACGGACGAGACCAAAGTGGAACTGTTTGGCCATAATGCATAGCGCTACGTTTGGCAAAAACCAAACACAGCATATCAGCACAAACATCTCTGACCAACTTTCAGGCACAGTGGTGGAGGGGTGATGATTTTGTTTTGCAGCCAGAGGACCTGGGCACCTTGCAGTCATTGAGTCGACCATGACCTCCTCTGTATACCAAGGTATTCTAGAGTCGAATGTGAGGCCATCTGTCAGCTAAAACTTGGCCAAAATTGGGTCATGCAACAGGACAATGATCCTAACCACACCAGCAAATCTACAACAGAATGGCTGATAAAGAAAAGAATCAAGGTGCTGCAATGGCCCAGTCAAAGTCCAGACCTCAACCTGATTGAAATACTGTGGCGGGACCTTAAGAGAGCTGTGCATAAACAAATGCCCGCAAACTGCAATGAACTGAAGCAATGTTGTAAAGAAGAGTGGGCCAAAATTCCTCCTCCACAACCATGTGAGAGACTGATCACGCCATACCGAAAATGATTACTTCAAGTTATTGCTGCTAAAGGTGGTTCGACCAGCTATTGAATCATAAGGTGTACTTAGTTTTTCCCACATGGCTTCTCCATTTTGGCTGTATTTCTGTACAATAAATAATGCCACGGTGTACTCTGTCATGTGTTGTTGTTCATCTGAGGTTGTCTTTACCTAATTTTGAGACCTGCTATGGGCCCCATGATTTTTCTTCTGTCCTGATATGTGGAACCATGGAACTCGAGAAGGGTGTACTTTCTTTTTCACATGACTGTATGTATTGATGTAGCTGTGTTTTACTTGACCAACTCAATTAAATATAATATAACAACTACTTACTTACATTGTTTCTGTCTTTGAAATGTAATTTTATTGCAGATGTGTGCCTTAATGCAGGGCTAATCAGTGTAAGCATCTTAGATGGCATCCAAACTGCCAAGGCTTTTTTCAGCCACAACAGCTCAGAGTGCAGACTGGTATTTTTATTGGGGGGGGGCAGGGTTCTTCCTGGTAAATGTTGTTTTATCCTGCCCTTCCTTCAAGGAACTTGGGGCATTGAACATGGTTTCTCCCATTTTATCCTCCCAACAATCCCGTGAGATAGATTAGGCTGGTATATGGTGTTTAGCCCAGGGTTTTCCAGTGAGCTTCATTACCTAAATGTCTCGCTGGTCCAAGTTCCACAGTGGCTTTAGTTTATAGCCTTTGTACCCCTTACATTGTCTACACTGCTTTTATGCAAATACAAAGAATCAGCAAACACTGGAAGTATCTGTTAGTAATTAATGTCATGGATCTCCATGGACCCAGGAAGTATAGCTTCACAACAACCTTGTGAGGCAGTGAGCTTCATAACTGAACATAGATTTGTACCTGACTATCCCTCATCCAAACCCAGCTCTCTTGCTACTACATCTCACAGGCTGTAAAATGTCTGATTAGGCTGAATATGTGGCCAGAAACAGTGAAGCAAAAGTGTATATAGAGAGTGTGAAGCAAAAGTGTATATAGAGAGTGTGACTACCATGTGTCCCCACTTCAGTTCAGCCAAGTTTGATGTATATTACTGTGTAATCATGGAAAATCCTTATTCAGGCCTGAGCAATTGAACTGTCATACCTCTGCTGCAACATAAATCTGTGGTTGCTGGAAAGTGTATTATCTATCAGGCAATAGAGCCTATATTTTATAACCTCTATGAAAATATACTTGCACTTGCTGCATTGTCAATGATTTTTAAAACTAGCTCCTTTCAGAGTAAAAGCATCATGTTAAATAATGGTCCTATTTTCCCAGACTCCCATGGTTTTATTCCTCAAGTTAACAGTCTCTGTTTCTCCGAACACTGTGCATGAGAAAAATCTTCCTAGTTTTGCACTGATGGAAATATCCACTACCAGCAGAAGCTGTTATTAAAAAATATATATCATTTGCTTTGAATGTTATAGGAATTCTTTTATTCCAGTGGATCCCCCCCCCAGTACTTCAAAGTAACTTCATAGCTATCTACCAGGTGTGCAGAGATGGATTTTTTCTTCTATATATAAGCAGCCAGATATTTTATTCATGCTAAACATTTGGCATCTTGCAACCATATTATTTGTGTGAGTAGAACTCCATATTTGTATGAGGTCTTTTTCTACACAGCTAATTAATGTGGAACTACTCTTTGAACACAGTGGTGTTTTAACCTACTGCTAATATGCAACTTCATATGTCTTCAAGTGACAGCCTTCAGATGATGGTTTTAAGATCTACAAATGATATGCCAATAGATGAGCAGATTAAGGCAAAAAACCTCACACAGTAGTCTTAACATGAAGCTACTGCCAAAAATGTGTCAAGTTCTCTCCCACCCCTCACCCCCTATAACATAATAGTACTTGTCTTATGTCCTGAAATGATTACCATATGTGTTCCCCCATCAGCAGCAGGTTATGATGTAGAATAGGTGGGGGTAGCTCATGCCATAATCTATACTATAGGGGAGAGGTCAGGGGAGATCTTGATAGGGGGACAAGGGGACAATTCCATGTGCAGGGTGATGGTTAGTTCTGCAGTGAGGTTGGGCATATCTCTCAGTGGAAATGAACCCCACACTTGTTTTTGTTAAGATTTTTAATAATGAACTTACAACTTTCATATGTGCAGAGACTTCCACACACTGGGATAGACTTAAGAAAGTATTACAGGAGTAATTTTTTGGTGGAATTGAGTGGATCAGTGATTCCTCTTTGTTCAGAATGTGTGTTATTTTTTCACCAGCTTTACAATGGGGTTGGATGAAACGCAAGACAGTTAAAAGATATAGGAAATCTGCACGCACATTAAGGGCAGTGCAGATATTACACCATAGTTAATACAAACCCTGTGGCACTCTGAATGAACCTAGCTTTTGCAGCTGCTGGTATTATGTCTGCACCAGCACTCTGTTATGGGTCTCTAGACAGCCAGGATGCATGTGTTTTAAAATAAATCCTAGATAACTCATCCAGATTACTTTCTTCTCTAAACAAAGAGTACATTTTAGGCAGCATAATATTAGAAATCAGTACTTTATGAAAATCCACTTGTTTTAGTTTGCAGTAAAGAATAATTCTAAGTAGTCTTCCAAAGTTCAGATGCTTTTTGAGTTAATAGTTTAAAAATCAATCTGTCAAGCATATTTAAGTATGATGGAGATGTGTGTGTTTTATTCCATTGCCTTATAACTGGGTGAGAGACCTTTCCCCTCCAATTTCCAAAGGAACGAGTATATATTCATTCACCTAAGGGCAGAACTCGGGCATAGAAAAGCACACAGTCCAAAGGTAAACATTTTTAGAAAATTCTAAGTACACAAACACAGGATTTATAACATTGATGTTTGTAGCATTAAGTATAGTGTTTGTAGATAGTAAAGTGCATAATATGTTTATAAAAATGCCCTTTAGCAATGTATTCATTTGCATAAAGATAGTAAATTCAAATATGAACATTCTTTAAAAATGTTTTTATTCATTTTGGGGTTCTTTTAGATTATGAGTAGGTTCTTATCTGCAATGATGTGAGCAAATTTATGCATTTAAATTTCTAACCTGTTCGGTATATATAAGTAGCAAATTTAAACAAATAAAACAGGTTACATATAACATCCCTTTACCTCCTATGGACAGAACTACACAGCCACCAAAAGTGATGTCATGACATCGCAAGAGATTGCTGTTGGTCAGCTTGGAGATCGTGGTGAGGGGAAGCATACTCTTTGGTCCGTTAGGCAATGGTGCTATGAGTTTCATCACTGGATGATAAAACATGAATTTTCATCATGTCTACAACATAATAATGCAATTGATGTAATGTGCTCCAATTGTCCCACTTCTATGTTTCGGTTACATCTTGCAATGTGTGTGTGATTTTAACACTTTACTTTTTAAAAGTATGAAGAAAACCTTTCTTCCTGTAGATGTACTAATATTCTTTTAATGCTTGATTCAGTAAAGAAATACCCACAGATTTAGCACTCTCAGTTCTGAAAATTAACAAGCAGAGCTAGCATCCATTAATGTACAGCTTAAACACAGAAAAAGACAAGGCAGAATATTTGCTGCTGTATGTTAGGTAATCTTCAGTAAACCAAATTGTTACTCTTCTAACTGAAAGAAGTATGACAAGTATGTATCTTAATATTTATTGAGATGTCCATAGTTTCTGAAACAGACTGTGGGTAGCAGTTGTATCTTGCGGTTCATCCATGGACAAAGTCTCCTTGTGATTGTGGATATTACAAGTGCTATACCGTAAAGATGCCACACACTGACAGGAACTAAACATTTAATTGTTAATAATGAAATATTCCTCTTTTAATGTGCCTTTCATTAGTTTAAGTGAATACCTCCTGGCTTTGAAACTCTCCACACTCTGCTTTCAAAAATAAGGGCAGAGGATAGCCTTTTCTATTCCTCTTCTAATGCCAGTGTTGGATTAATTCTTCAACCCAAAGATCCTTCTACTGAGCAGCAAACAGCATGCACACAAGTGCATGCATGAATCTCTGCACACTCAGCAGTAGATGGTTGGTGCTGGGTTAGACGACTCAAATACTCAGGGTAAATTTAGACAAGGAGTTGAGCAGTAAAAGTTTAAGAAGCACTGGGTTAGAACAGGATTTTCTAAAAGCTGTTCCAGGAGCCCCATTGGGTAGAAGAATTCAGGATGGAAGTGTAAGAAATAATGAGTTTCCACTTCCCTGTGTGGAGAAATGGAAATTGTTTTCTTTCACTGTTATGGGAATGTACTGTGTAATAAATGTTGAGCCAGAAAAATACTATTGTAACTATCCTGGCACTTGCTTTTTTAATCAAGAGACTGCTTTGTGAACATTCCAGCTCAAACAGTTTTCTTTCTTGACTTTGCTCTTGTGTGACTGTTCCTAATTTCTGATGGTGGAGATCCACTTGTTAAGATTTCCTGATTTTTTGGGGTGAATAGGCGTCCTAAAGAAGAGAAAGCAAAAAATAAAATAAAATAAAAATCCTCAATGCAGAAAAAGATCTCTGAGATCTTTTGCTTGTTAAATTTTTGGTTAATCAGCCAATCTGTACAGAGATAACATTTAAATGGTCTTGATATACTAAATGTAAATAACATTTTTAAAGAATTGATATAATGCAAAATTACTTTTCTCCCCTCTCTCTCTTCTGTCTGGTTTGTCCTGAACAGCTACTACTGTAGTCTCACAACAAATTAAACCTAAAGGAAGGATACTTATTTTTGTGCAGGTATATTTCTATGTGACAGCAGTTATTTTAGGACCTGGGACCTGCTATTAATTCTGGGAAGTCAGAAATACATCCATCTCATCAACACTAAGAATTATTGCTATCCTTTGAGTTTTCATTATTAGCATTTCTTGGAGGCAAGGGTGGCTGAAATTTACAGCAGTGTTTGGTCTCACAAGATGAGAATGTTTCATAAATGCTGCCAGATGTTACTCAGCTGAGCTTCCGTGCAGCTGGAAAATCATCTTTGGTGTGGACTATTAATGCTTTTATGGATATTTTTGTCTCAGTTACAAGATAGAGTGAAATACCTTATCACTTTCAGGATTGCTAATGGAATGCAAAATTACCATACTAATTAGAAACTAGTGATGCTGTATGTGGAATTGCTATTGTTGTTGTTAGGGGGAAAGCCAGATAAAAAGCAAGGGAAAATGGCCTTAAAGGAACATTCTGTGAGTTCAGCCTTATAGTATCTTACAGAATGTACCTTTAAGACCATTTTCATCCTCCAGACACCCAGTGTGGGCCACAGTCTGCGGGGAGCCCCCAGAAATAAAAGCTGGAATCACCAGTTTGCCACCAAAATTTGTCAGCATAGTGCTACAAAGCACTACAATAGTTAAATTTAACTTGTTAGGACTGGGGACGGGGGTCCAGATTCCAGCCTTGCAGAAGGACAGTTTAACTCCCAAGCTGCTGTTTCCCCCAAAGAAGCTATTTGTTGCTGTGGTCCCAATCTAGAACAGAGGGCCAGTTATAAGATACTTAAAGTGTATGTTTAACTTTGCACGTGTACAGGCGAGATAAAGAAGAGGCAGACACAGGGTATATGGTTTCAAATCAGGGCCACATTTATTGAATTGAAGATCTGTGAAGGGTGAAGTGCGGTTCTAACCTAGCCCGGCCCTTGGCCGGGAAAAAAGACCAATATTGGGTGAATGCATCCTAACTGAACCGGAGGCGGGATGGCCCGCCACCGGCCAGTTGCCCTCCATGTGGAGCTGGAGGGCCTTACCATCGTCACCTTACTTTGGCGCCTCCAGGCTCCCAAAGTAGGTGAGAAAGGTAAAACCCCAAAGCCGTCCCAATCTCCCTTGTGCCAAGCCTCATGGCATTGGCGAGGGCAGCCTTGGGTAAACGTCAGTGACCTTGAAAGGTGCCACTGTATGATCACCATAACCCTAATTGTTCCTGCCTAAACCCGCACTTCCCGCAAATGCGACCAATTTAGCTAAGATGAAGGCGGAAACCCAGGAGCTTAAATAAGCTCTTACCTGAGTCCCCGCCCTTTTGAGCCATTGGCTCATTTCTCGTGACCCACCAAACCAGGTGCCTACCTCCTCTCTCCTCCCCCACGCGCAAGCCTTCTCCCTGTTTCCATGTAGGGGCCATTGGAAGTTCTTACTATGTAGTTCAGCCCAGTTTCTGTGTACAGCCAGGAAATGTCTAAAAACAAGTTTTAATTTCAAAGCATCCAAAGTGCGGTAACATTCAAGGTTATTAGTTAATGAGTTAACATCCTAGATTACTTACCTGTCTGTTCCTATCATTATCAGAGGAAAAATTAGTCATACATAGAAACAACTATATTTAGTTTTGGAGAGTAGTGGAACTAAACATGGGGGCCCTGGCTTAGCCTGGAACTGTGGGCTCTAGGACAGGGGCAGGCAACTGGTGCCCTCCAGATTTTTTGGGTTACAGCTCCCATTAGCCCAAGCCAGCATGGCCATTTGTCAGGGATTATGGAAGTTGTAGTTCAAAACATCTGGAGGGTACCAGGTTACCGACCCTGGCTCTAGGCCAGGGCTCTCCAACCTTGGGTCCCCATATGTTGCTGGCTTACAGCTCCCAGCATACCCAGCCAGCATGGCTAATGGCAAGGGATTCTGGGAGCTGTAGTCCAGCAACATCTGGGGACCCAAGGTTGGAGAGCCCTGCTCTAGGCCATTCCTTTCCTATGATGAAACTTGAATGCAGCTGACGTGCAATTGAGAGTACAGTAATACCTTGGATTACGAGCATAATTCGTTCCAGAACCATGCTCGTAATCCAAAACACTCGTATATCAAAGTGAGTTTCATCATAAGAAATAATGGAAGCTCAGCAGGGAGCCACTCTGTGCCTCCACGGGAGAGAGAAGGGGGAGAGAAGGAGAGAGATGTGGAGAATCAACAACCTGCAGAGTGAGCGGCGGCTCCCTGCCCTTAGGCAAAGCAGTGGAAGGCGACGGCCGAGCAAGGCGCCAGCAGAGCGTGTGGCTCGTGTTGCGTGCGAGACTTGCTCGTCTTTCAAATTTAAATTTATGCTAAAATTTTGCTCCTCTTACAAGAAGCTCACATACCGGGTTACTCGCAATCCGAGGTATTACTGTACGTCATGGGTTACCTTGTGAAACAATGGACAAAGCATATATTGAATTGAAGTGAGTAGGACGTGCAGTGAGCACATTTGGAAGGATAACTGTTTATACAATAGCTTCACTTTTCCTTGGTTGCCATCTGTATAGAACTGGTATGCCTTAAGGCAGGGATTCTCAACCAGTGGGTAATTCCCCCCCGGGGGGGTATTTTAGGGTTTCAGGGGGGGAATTGGGATCATAAACACAAACTGTTGGAATACTGATCTTTCTACAAATTACAATTCTACAGATTGTACATAATCTACAGGACATCACACCTTACTGTATGGCACAGATTAAATTAAAAATAAAGATAAATATTTCACTTGTTATCTGTGGAACTATTCCATTTATAGTTATTATATATTATATGCATATTATTTGGAATGAAGCTTTTGAGTCAGACAATCTTGGAAATGGGGGAATGACATTCTGAAATATGGTGAAAAGGATGCATGGGGCAAAAAAGGTTGAGAACTACTGCAAGGGAATAAACTTAGTTCTGTGGTGATAGAGAGAGACAGAGAGAGCCTGTGGGTTTACTAGTGGCGGGGTGTTAAGCAGTCTACAATGCAGTTAAGACTACATATTGTTTATAGCACTATAAATGGTTTGCATGAACGTCTAAATTGCACTGCGATCACTTTTTATTAGCATTCTGCATATGAATGCTACCACACTACTTATAATGAATACAATGCTGAAGTAATTTATCATATTATGTTACCTATCCTGCCTGATACTACCAGTGTTTACTGCTATATCCAGCTAGGTCCAAAAATTGCTTTTGGAAATTAAAGATGCCCCTTAATCCAGATAATTTTTTTCTACTGAATTTAATTTGTTTCTCTATTACCATTGGACAGACTGATGTTAAAATGATGTAATAATCTCTGGTGTGTGGTCCCCACCCCACCCCCTATAAATGCATATATGAAACTAGGTAGGATTCCAGTCAATTCTTGCTGCAGAAGTTAGCATACTAATACGTAGTCTACGTAGTCTGTGAGACAAATGTTGCACATTATTATGAGAAGAATTATTAAGTCTGGTGCTGTCTGGGAAAAGAACATAAGAAACCAATGCCCATGGCAAAATATAGGAAAGAACACCCTTAGTCCTGGTGGTATCTGGCTGGAGAGAGAGAAAGAGATAGCCCTTTCAGGCACAGGCCCTGAGAAGCCACCTGCAGGCAGGATGCTTTTTCCTCTTTTTCTGGGTGCACAGCTGCCTGCTTTATTTTCTAACCGTTCTGTCAGGTCAATGAAAAGGGAGTAATATGAGTTGTTAGGCAATTTTAGCCTTCCAGGCAACTGAAAGCACACGTCACCCTCTTCGTCTTCGGAAAATTGACTGGGCTGAGAATGAAGAAACCGTGAGATGCCATAGTAGGGTTGGGGTCAAGACTGCCACACATTAATGGAAGTTGGAGAGGATTATGAATAGCAGCATTTTAATAATGCTGGTGTCCACTTATTCGTGCTTCTGTCCACTCCCTGTTTTTAGTATATAAAATGTTGAATGAATCGTTCTTCCTAGAGCTTAGGAAATAATAAGGGAGGGGATAGGGTAATAACCAAGACAACACAGGCTACTTCTCAGTGAGATGGACAACCTTAGTACCACTTCAGAATTCACTTGAATGAATGCTGCTCTATTACAAAAACAGCAACACTGTGCGCATAGAGAAGTAGGATATCAGGGAGAAGGTTAAGCTAGGACCCTCTTCCCTCCTAGTTCTCTATGTGCCGGATTTTTTATTGTATGGAGCAGTGTTCTCCAACCTTGGGTCCCCAGATGTTTTTGGCCTGCAACTCTCAGCATGCCCCAGCCAGCATAGCTGGCTGGGGCATGCTGGGAGTTGTAGGCCAAAAACATATGGGGACCCAAAGTTGGAGAACACTGGTATGGAGGAACATGCAGTCATCTGAGTACCCACCTGTAGTCTGAAGTGGTACAGCCCAGGCACAGTTTGACCACCTCAGTGAGATGTAGGCCATAAGCTAGAGCAGCCTTTCCCAAGCTGGTGCCTTCCTGATGTTTTGGATTACAACTCTTTATCAGCCCCCAGTCAGCAATGCCAATTGTCAGGGATGATGGGAGTTATAGTCCAAAACATCTGGAGGGCACCAACTTGGGGAAGGCTGATCTAGAGGACTTTGTTAGTTTGCATGTTAATTGCCCTACTTGAAAACTAGGTGTGCAAGTTGGTGGTTGTTTTAGGAAAAAAATAGACTTCACTTTAACATAGTGGAATGCTTCTTAAATGTAAGACACTTTCAATGTGAAAGGAGCATCCTATCCTTGATTACAGTAGAGCAGACCAGTTCTGTCCCCTACTGCCCTAAACCCTGAACACTTACTATAAGGATGGCCACAAGGGGGTGCACACTTGCCTATCCTTTAGCCTAGTGTACCACATCTGTGTCTATTATGGAGATATGCCCAGTCCTGAGCACATTGTCATGACCTGCAGATGCATCACTGAGAACCACTGTGGCCATAACCTTCTGAGCTCATCAAATAGAGCCAAGGACAGCATAATTTATTTGAGGGGAGGGTGGACTAATTGCATGTTTCAGAAATACCAGTCGGCCTACAGCAGGCTATGAATTTTATTTCCCCTACATAAATTTTGAAAGAGATCTTACTTTGCCTTAATTGGCTTTTTAAATTAAATGATCCTCCTCCTCCTCCTTATTATTATTATTATTATTTGACCTGTTTTAGAGCCACTTGCTGCAAAACTAGCATTTCTACCATTCACCAAGTTTTGCTTCTCTTATTGTGCCTCTTGATAGCTCTATAGAAACCTAGGCAAAGGCTATTTTATCCTCAGATAAGTTACTGGAGAAATCTTCCAAGGCAAGAAAGATGAGAGAGTTGTCAAATTTCCAAATATATAGTGCTACTGCCAACTTAAGAACAGCTTTTTGTCCACTTCCTTTACTTTAGGAGTTTCAGGACTTCTCTAGAAGATGAGGCTTGAGTTACCTTGTTTAAGCTTCAAAAACTTGAAACTAGGGCACATTTTTTTCTTTCATTATTAGCTCAAAAGTAAGTGAAGCAGCCCCTGACAGTCTACAGAATGAGACCACTTCTGAATTTTCTCATATCAGACATAGAAAACTAGGACAAAAGATCAAAAGTCAGACACACACCTTGAAAAATTGAAGAAATCTAGACCTATGAATGTAAAGAGATTTAAATTACATTTAAAATGGCATTTATTTTAATATTTTTGTCTATGGATATTGAAAGTAATGCACAAATATCCAATGATGAAAGATTAGAAATTGCTCGTGATCTGCTTCTCTTTTCCTTAAAGTTTTTTTTTTCTTTCAAAGCTGTATTGTGGGCACTAAGACATAGACTTTACCCTAAATTGAAAATGAAGAATCCTGCACTCCTTTTGTGATAATCAGCTGGTGGTGGTTGCCTGGGTACCTTTTACCAACTGTGTAGGCTCTGCTCCTTCTTAGACAGAGAGGATCTGGCTATATTGATCCATGCTTTTGTAAGTGTTATAATGCACTTTATGTGGGCTTCCCATCAAGATGACCTGGAAACTCCCGCTAGTCCAAAATGTGCCTGCTTGCCTACCTTCTTATGAATACTGGAAATCATGAACATATTCGGCCTGTATCTGCACTGTCTGCTAGTGTTCTTCCAGATCCAGTTCATGTTGCTGACTTTAACCTTTAAAGTCCTTTATCACCTGAAATCCATATATCTTAGAAACCGCCTGTTACTATATTAACTCCCACAATAATTGCATTCCTCAAATCACACCCTGCTTCATCTTCCATCAGTGCAGGAGATGTCAGTTGCTAGAAGCAGTCTTTGGTGTGAAGAATTCTATAGCTGCCTTCAGAAAAGGCTGCAGAGCAGAGTCATTTTAGTTGTGGCTGGCTAGGTTTTACAAGGTTTGTTGAGCAAAGTTCAAGTTAGGAAAAACTGCTTTTGGTTTTAGGTAGGTTTATTTTTCCGTTGTCTTAAAATGTAAGACTTAAATGGTGTTTTGTTTGCTTGGAAGCTGCTTTGAATCTATGGAAGAGTGGCCTATAAATCTTTTATATGAATTAATTTTAAAACATTATTTCCAAAGAAGAGAAGAAAGATTAGTGCTTAAGCATATTACTGGATTAATATTCTAAGGTTGCGCTTGTATACTCATTGTCGAGGGCCAAGCTCCCCGGCCTCCCCCCTCCTCCTTCCAGAGAAGAATCCACAGGCAGGCTTCTAACTGAAAAGCTTTATTAAGCCAGCCTAGCGATCTGACAAATGGAGTGATTAGCAGAGTCAGTCACAACGGACACCCTAGTTAGAATGATAGCCATTTAGGAAGTTAGCCCTAAAGCTGAGAAGTTGATTCCAAACTGAGGAGTTCCCCTCCCTTCCAGAGTCAACCAGCCCCCCAGCCACATCCCCTAAGGCAGGTCCTTATACTTAAGTGCCAATCTCACAGAGCGCCTGATACTTGTCAGCTGCTCCCTCCTCCAAAAGTTGCGTCTGACACAGGTCTGTGATGCTGGATACACCCCTCTCCCCATCAGAGAGCTCAGCCTGCTTTCCCAAGGCATTTGACACCGCCTGTTCCTCCCTGCCTGTAGAGTCTACCTCTAAAGCTGTCAGCCTTGGAGAGCCAGGTGCCGCTTCCCACCCTTCCAACTCCCCCTCTTCCTCCAAATCCGTTTCCAGGTCCTCCACTGCAGGAAGAGTGGGCCCAATCCCTACATTCATTTACTTGGGAGCAAGCCCATTGGACAAAGTCCCATTGACTTCTGAGTATGAACGCATAGGATTGCACTACAGACATTTAACAAAAAGCCTGAACTGAAAAAGTGAGGCTGCATAACTGATGGAATAAGCAGATTGCAATTGCTTCTTTGCTCTTATTTGGTATGCCTTCTTTACAAGATTATATGATACTGTGACTAATGTATGCTTAGTACCTTACCTACTGGGTTATATTAATATGAGTGGAAGAGACCTACTGCAGTTGTCATTAAGGGCACAGTCCTGTGTACGTTCAGACAGAAAAAGCCCTACAACTCCTAGCATGGCTGGCTGGAGGGATGCTGAGAGTTGTAGGACTTTTTTTTTCCTGGCTAAGCATGCATAGGATTGCCCCCTAATGGTGCAAGAGTAGTTTATGTGTGTTCTACTGAGAAACCAGTAACGTTTGGCTCTTCATCTCTTTGAAATGTATTCACTCCAGCTGGTCATTGTAGATATATAATATAGAATTTTATTAAAGGCAACCATATATACAGGTTTTAGCCAGACACAAATAAATAGAATTACAAGTAGAGTAAAACACAACATATAAAGGAAAAAAAAGTTAAACCTACAATCACAAAAGGAAATATAAAGTTCCAAGTCATGCCCCATAAGCTTGTCTAAGCTGGGCAGCTCTTACTGCAAACTTGGTGGTGTTGAACATTACAGACCTGTCCGTACTGGATAGCAGATATTTTATTTTATCCATATCACTGAGGGTAGGAATCACTAGTAGAAATCTCTCTAGATACTTTTTCCTAGGAATTTCATACAATTTACAGTGTAGCATATAATGTACGGTGTCCTCTACCCACTGGCTGCCGCAGTGCCGCAAGTACATAGGCGCTGATTTTTTGGGATTTTGTTGGTTGTAAGAATATTGTAACTAAGAACAAATGCTTGAGTTCTCTCTCCCTCCCCCCATCTCCCTCCCAGTCCCTTTCTATTTGTGTCATGACTTAGATTGTAAGCCTGAAGGCAGGACTGTCTTATTATTGATCTTTGTAAGCTGCTTTGGAAGCCTTTTTCAGCTGAAGAGCAGGGTGGAAATCCTTCAAATAAACAATAGTAAATAAATAAATATTAATTTATCCCTATCTGTTTCATAGCTTTTAAGAAATGTTTGTTAGCTGATTCATTTTCTGGTGTCTCTTGCAGCTGGCTATGTTAGAATTTCCTCCCAAAAAGCTCTTTGGAAACAAGGATGAACGAGTCATCGCAGAACGTCGGAATCACTTAGAGGTAATATAATTTTTTACAACAGCTTAATGCAGGTCTATTTCTACAGTTCTGTCTGCTTGACCAATAGGAATAGTTTCTGTGTGGTAGAAATTAAATAACCTATTGGTAAATGCTGCTGCTTCATTTAACACAGGAGATGGCAGCAATAGATCATAAAGTAATGAAGCATATACATAATAAATATTATTCTGGTCTTGTAAGGCAGCATCTTTTGGAGTTCATAGGAAGTATGTTCATTACAGGGCTAAGAAGTTATACATGAGATGAGTATTTAGAACAGAGAGATGAGCATATTCAGTGGCCAACTCACTGGGAGAGGGGAGTGAAAAACCGGAAGGGAAGGGGAAGGGAATGGAGTCCCCTGAGTAGGAGCACTCCACGTTGCAACATTTTGTTGCAGTTCTCATTTGTTAACTTCCTATATTTTGGGTGTTTTATTGGTGCAGTGTAAGTATGATGAGGCCAGCAATTTTCACGTAATTTGGTTTTATGTAAACATATGAAACTGCCTCATAAAGACAGACTATGGTCCATCTACCCAGTATTGTCTACTCTGACTGGCAAGTGGATTTCCAAGGTCTCCGCTGGGTGCTCTGATTCCTGAAATGCTTCTAGCTGGAGATGCCAGAGATTTAATCAAGCCTTCTGCATTCATGACATGCACTCTTCAAATGAATTATGCTTTGACTTGTGAAAGTCATGTCCCCTGGTGGGACTTGGACTATACAACTTGTATCCCATTGCCATACGTTTCTCCAGTCAGCTGCCAAGTTACTACATGTTAATGAGCTTTCTTTGTGCCATATATTGGTGCACCTTCTACAGTGAGCTGATTTCAGTGCCATCTGGTTAATGTGGTAAAGAAACTAGAGAGGTCGCCTTCACAAAAAAAGTATATTTTTTATTTTTGTGTTCTGTGTAGCAATGAAAGTCACTTATTTTTTACTAGAAAAAGGGGGTGGTGTACACCTTTTTAACCCTGTTTTTTGCCATTGTTTCCCCTGTCTGCTGCTGCTTCTACACCATTCTGGTACCTGGATGAGTCACATGGGTAATCCTACCTGATTGGGGTCATGTATTGAACTAGATGCCATCGTGACGCTATGTAGCCAAATAAGTTTTGGCTATAGTTAGCTTCTCATATTTGTCTCCACATACAGAATGAATGGTACTGTGCCAGCTGGCTCTGCCCTGATATCCATTCTTGGGGGCCAAAGGTGAGAATATGGTTTTTACAACCATATGGCAGTATGTGTAGAGAGACCTTTGAATATGATCAGGAACCCTCATTCTCAGCTGAGGCTGGCGGAGGGGGAGGTCCAACGAATGCACAGAAATGAGAGACAGAACAATGAATTAATACACAATAAAACAGTGAATTAATACACAATAAAACAATGAATTAATACACAATAAAAACAATGACAGAATAAAACAGCATCCAACCCATCAGATCCATTTACATGCCAAAGGCCTGCTTGAATAAAAAGGTATTTGACTGCCAGAGGAAGGACAGCAGAGAGGGTGCCAACCTAGCTTCCCTTGGGAGGGAGTTCCACAGCCTGGGAGCAGCCACCAAGAAGGCCCTCTCTCACATTGCCACCAAATGTGCCTCTGAAGGTGGCGGTATGGAAAGAAGGGCCTCTCCAGAAGATATTAAGAACCAGGCAGGCTCATATAGGAGAAGGTGTGAGTGCATGCACATGCATACACACACACACCTTGTATTACCTGTGACAATGGATTCTCTGGCACAATATCTTTTTATTTGTTTATTCAAAGAGTTCTTGTCCCACTCTTCAGTTAAAAGCCTCTGAGAGCATTTTACAAGAATCAATAATTCGACAAGTCTCTGCCATCATGCTTACAATCTAAAAAGACACGAGAGGCAAGGAAAAGGATTGGGAAGAGGGGGAAAGGCATATGGTAATGGTTGATTCCCTTCTGGGCTGGCGTGTTCTTTGCTGGCTTATTCCTCTTCCTTCTCTTCTGCAGTTTCTCTTCTTTTGAGTTGGGAGAGGGAGTGGGCACCTCTAGATGGTGGCAGCTCACCAAGTTGTGTCTGCTTCTTCTCTCAGACACCCTTTCTGGTGGTAGTTACATCAGGACTGAGGGTCTGTATCTTGTCCCTGGAGCACCAGCCAGGCTGGGGGCAGGGAAATATCTCAATAGTTCAGTTTTCTTCTGCCCTGGTTACTGCCACTATCTTTGATGCATGGATACTTTGTGTGCATTGTCTCTGAGTGTTAATGTGACAGTGGAGTTGCCAGAGATGCTGTGGGGTTGGCGGTTAATGTTGCTATGTTAGCTTTTGTTACAAATAGTATTCTTGTGATTTTGACTTTGCTGCTAGTAGAGCATACTATCATGATTGCATCAACTGATGTTAAGTTCTGGCATCGTAGGGCCATAGTGTTGGCCTGCCTGACTTCATAGATCAATGTTGTGAAACCTGTGAGCTGTATTATTCCACCCTGGGCCTTATGTTTCCTGAGAGGGCCTGGGCAACATCGGAAACTGAACATTTCAGTGAAAGATCAAATACTCCTAAGAACTACATATAAAAGTATATTTGTGCACTCTAGCGTGGTATGTGGTTTGGGGTGGTCTATAGTTTTACTTGCCGAAGAGGTGAACCAAAGGCTTCAGTTTAATAAAGACAACTGTACAAGGAAGTCACACAAACATGTATATGTAGAGATCTTAACAGATATTCTTGGAGGACTGTAAAATGATCGACAGAGCTAATGAAAGGAAGCTATCCCATGTGGGATAATAGATTGATTTGTACTAATAAGGTCTACAGAAAGCTGCTTATGATTCCAAATATGTACTTGTGGACATCTTGGTTAGAAAGTGGTAGAAGCGTAACAAATCAGAAGCATAACAAATGTCCACAAGTATGTTTGGTCAGCCTTGAAATTGGGCATTTCCGGTTCCCCTAGTTATTCTGGTGAGGGGAAAAAAAATGCCTTTGGGCAATATGACAAAATCTCATAGCAGAATGATGTAACTACTGCCTCTGTAGCTCCACAGTAGCCTGCTGTGTGTGCTGCCAAATTGAGCACACAGTAGCTCCCTCATACATCCGCCGGCATAGAGATTGCTCCCCTGTGCTCTGATCCCACGCCACTGGGGAATTGGGCAGGACCAATCATGTGGGTCTTTCCTACCTGATTGGCTCCCTGCTGGGAGGCAGAGTACCCAGTAGTGGGAAAGATCTACGTGATTGTGATATACATGCAAACTTCCCAGTGGCATAGGATCATGTGTGTGTGTTAAGGGAATTTGTGTGTGTCTCCATTTGTCAGGGCAGGGGAGAGACAAGCTAGCCTCTTGGTCCTCTCTCTCTCTCTTCTAGAGATTGCAGAGGAAACATTGGCGTGCCTCCCTAGTTGAGGAGAGCAGCCCTCTGTGGGAGCACTGTGAATGTTCTGTCTCTCTCTCCTTCGTTGTTTACACTGGGAAGAAAATATATTTGCAAGATTATATTAAGAGTGAGCAACTAAATGTGGATAATTCCATGTTAACATGCGTATCAACATTGTGTATCAGAGAGAGATCTTTTGTTAGCTATTGGTTAATACTAGATCTATTGCTGCTTTTAAAAATCCTGACAAGCTTGTGAAGTAATTATTCTGTCCTCAGTACTGGTATGTGGTTGCCCATTCTTACTTTATTAAGGCCTTGTTTCTGAGCAAGATGCTCAGCACTTTTTGGCAAAGGAGATTTTAAGCCAAACGTCCAGCTGGGGTCCAAGTAGCCTTCCCCCACATTACATCCTGAAGTCAACCAGATGAACTGAGTTTATATCCAGCACTCCAGTCAGTACCTTCATTTCATGTGTAAAGTCATTTTATTCTATAAGCAGACTATCACATCAGTCTGAGGTCAATAGGCCAATACAAGACTCCTTTGTTGAATCAGCAGGCGGCAGCTGAGAGACTGTCTCTGCTTGTCACCTAGAGGGATAGAGCAAGAGGCCATTAGCACCAGGTGGCTGGTTGTAAAATTTGATCACTGCTCTGTGGTCAAGCAGCAAGGCTACCTGGGGTATGAAAATTATCTGCTGTTCAGCCTTAACATGGACTAGATATCCACATTAAATTGGGAAGCAGGAAAAATGGCATCTGCCATTATATGTGTATTACTTTGATCAAGAAAACTTCTCACATAGTCACTGACACCAGTGCTGCATAGCAGTATCATTCCAACTCTCCTGGTGCTTTATAAGCAGGCACATGAGTCTAGCAAATGTAATTCATGTGTAGAAACCAGCTCAGGGGCTACCATATTGATACACCGTCTGCTGCTGTATTGGGAACAACAAACTGCTTCTAGTCATGGAATGCGTGTGTAACTAACTATACGCGTTCCCATATGGCAGTTTCGTTGCAGGAACCTGTGCACTAACACCTTTCCTCCACCACCACCTGGAGAGAATCTTTGATGGGATAAGTTTGAACCTGTCCAATTTGTCAGTTTGTTGTTGGAGGAGGAGATGTGTATTCAGAAATCAGCCACAGTAATACAAGGTTTCTTACCTCTAACGGTTCTTTCATTTTAGCATTCTGTGAAGTCTCTTACATCAGACAGTTCATAGCTTGCAACCTTGTAGAGCTCTAAACAGGAACTGGAAGCACTGTGCCACCCTCCCCAGTTTGGCTTCTCACAATTTGCTTAGTGTGCATATGGTAAAGGGCAAGGAAAGTGCCATCTCTTCCCAGTTCCATACTATGGAATGAACTTTTCCATCACACTCAATCCATCCTTCAAAAATTACCCTCTGAGCCATAAGCATGTGGGCCAAAGATTTCTAATTAGAAACTCAAAGCAGTAAGATTGCCCAGTGACTAAAAAGTTTGCTGACAGAAAACATGCAGGAGGTGACGCAGGCTCTCTTGCTGCTACTCTTCACAGTAGTTTGACAAGACCATGAAGCAGAAGGTTTAAATGTCCATGGCTTTTAGGCTTACTTCTCACTGAGGTGCTAAATCCCAGTGTCTGGGATGTGAAGCCCCCACCTGCAGTCTGAAGTGACAGCATCCAGACATAGGTATACCAGCTCAATGAGAACTAAACCTAACTCTGTGGCTTATGTTGTCAATTTATTTGTCTACTGTTGCACAGTAAAAACTCTAAATTAATTGTTCAGCAGTTTAAGTACTGCAATTTTAACTTCAGAGCCAGCCTTGCTTGATTAAATCTGCCTTGACTGACACAGCCAAGAATTTTGTTGATTAAAGTTAATGAATAGAAGTTAATGTTGTTTATCCATTCATGCCATTTGATAACTATAAATAGGGAAATGCTGTCGTTATTTGTCTGTTTTTAAAACCCTGGCAGAGTGTGTATATTTAAAGGGGGGGAGCAAAAGATGCCAACATTTAATATTAAAATTCTCTTGCGAAGTAAAAAATTATTTGCTAAGTACAGAGATGTTGTAATGACTTCATTTATGTGGAATTTTGTGACATCTGAATGCATTTTCCTTTAGCAAATCAGCAATTTGGGCAGTCACCCCAAAATTTTATCAAGAAGCATTATTTTCAAAACATCATCCATGTCTATATAGGAAGGTAGGGCAGCTGCTTATTTACTCAGGTTGCACCCAATGGCTCAGCATCCTAGATAAGACAAGTGGAACATGTCTATATCTACATATGCTGCTGTTAAAGCAGTGCTTCTCAATTATTTTCTGTCATGCCCCCCCTAGGAAGAAGAAAACATTTCGCGCCCCCCGCGCGACTGTAAATAGTATCATTTGTCTATAAAATTGTTATAAGTACACCTCTGCATAACACTGTATCCTTATTAACGTATAAGAGAATAAAAAAAGAAAGAAATGTGGATCAATTTACAACAAAGAATAGCTTTATTAACTGTAGCAGAAAAGATTTAAAGGAGCACAGGATTTAAAGGAACACAATATTAAAAAAAACTTTTAACTGAGGTCAAACGAGCCCCCCTTTACGGAGCCTCGCACCCCCCTGGGCGGCCCGCCCCACTATTTGAGAAGCACCGTGTTAAAGCAACATATTACATTTGATGCTATATCAGATGTGTAGGGTTTTGCCAACATATTGCACAACTTGTTAATCAGAATGTCTTGATATAGTATATAGTTGAGTCTCCTCCAATCCTGTCCATGCTATAGTTCTTCTCCAACATTTTTTGAGCCATGCAGTTGGTGGCTTATTGCTTCATTGCAACATATGGCAGTAATGACTTTTGCCTGTGCTGCTGATATCCATGGCTCATCCTGGATCTCTTCGTATTGCCAGCATAATGCCAGAAGGTGTGATGTTGCACAATTGTGTGTGTGTTGTATGGGAGCCCCCAAGATCCTGGAGCTAGTACTGCTATTGCCCCTACTCGGTGTTACCATTATCGTGCTTACTTTTTTCCATTCTTTCACGGACACTGGGGGTAATCATACTTGTTTCTCAAGAGCCTAAAAGACAAAGGGGCAGTATTCAATACTGCCCTCATGCTAGTGTGCACTGGGAAACTAGTGGATCCTGAAGCAAATAGAAACAAGCTGAAATGCTTGTTTCCGGAACAGGGCAGGTCAGCGGAACTTGCAGAAGGGAGCTCCACTGACTGGCCACATTCTGGAAATGAGCATCTCCTCTCTTTTCTGTGCTTGCTTTAGGAAGCAGTACCCTCCTGTTGTGTTCGTGGTGGCACAACTGAAACAGCAGGAGAGCAGCAGCAGTATGGGATACTGCCCAAAGTTCTGCATGATATGTAACTTAGCATTTACAATGTCCAAAACCCCGTCTGGAGGCTTACAAGCTAGACAGGCACATGTGGAAAAGGAGGTAAAGAAAGACAATTGAGGAAAAGAGACACATCTCAGTAAACTAGAAAAGATTTGGGGAAATAAGAAATGTCTTAAGATGGCACTTAAAGGCCCAGTTCGTATGTAACGCGGCCAGTGGTCCCCAACCTTTTTCGAGTCGCGACCCCCTTTTGTAATGGCAAAGTAACCGGGGACCCCTCACCACATTTGCATAAATTTAAAGAAAACACATGAAAAATAGATTTTTCAGAATATAATTTAATTTAACCTAATATTCATTAAAGGTGGTAAAGCCAAATTTAAGGTAATCTTCTGAATATTTCCGTTTTTTCTCCATGGGTACAGATTTCCGAAAATATACCTAAATAAAAAATCTTTTTTGAGGAAAAACAATTTCTTTTTGTATTTCTATTGTTGTACTTGTTCACCTGCCCTTCCTCTCTTTGGACTCTGGATGTTAGTGGAAATAGGGCCCAACAGGGAGCAGGCAAGTGAGTGGATTTATTTGACTAGCAGCCAGCTTTGTATCAGAAAGGAGAAGACATGTTTATTTGTTTATTTATTTATTTTATTTGTTATATTTATACCCCACCTTTTTTCCTGCAAGGAACCCAAGGGGGCTTACATAATCCTCCTCCTCCTCTCCACTTTATCCTCACAACAACCCTGTGAGGTAGGTTAGGCTGAGAGTAAATGACTGGCTCAAAGTAACCCAGTGAGTTTCATGGCCAAGTGGGGACTAGAACCCGGATATCCCAAGTCCCAGTCCAACACTCTCACAATTACGCCACACTGGCTCTCTGTTCTGCTGGAGACAGCTAAAAATAGTTCTGCAATAGCCACAGAAGCAAGTGAAATGAAATTCATTCACACAGTCTCTCTCACTTTCTCTCTCACACACACACACTTCATTTTCACTCAGAAGAAGCCATAGTTCAGTGAAACTCTTCCCAATGAGTGTGTCAAAAAATACCATAATGTGAGCTCTCCAAGTGGTGTTAAGTACCTTCTCCCAACAGAATTATAGCCAGCAGCACGCCTCACTGCTTTGCATTGGGGCTGCCAAAATCTCGAAGGGCTAAGGAGGAAGTAAGCACACTTGCCTTTGTGCAAATAATCAAGTCGCCCAGGTCGTCCTCGTGCTGCCGCTCCCCCTCCCCCAGCCGGCTGCGTCTGAGAAGGAAGGGCTGGGTGGAATGCCCCCCACCCTCCCCTCACCCCTTGACGCTGCCGCGACCACCTCCCCTTTCCAGCCCAACAACCGCTCAATCTGCCCCCTCCTCCAACTCGTTCTTACAGAGATCTTCAACAGCAGCAGCAGCAGCAGCAGGAGGAAGAAACGCGTGTTGGCGGCAACTGCAGGCAGCGTTGTCTCTCTCTCTCTCTCTCTCTCTCTCTCTCTCACACACACACACACACACACACACACACACACACACCAGCATGAGGAGGAGGAGGCGAGATGTTGGCGGCAACTGCAGGCAGCGACTCACTCACTCACTCACTCCAGCACAAGGAGGAGAAGCACGAGGCGAAGGAGGTGCTTGGCGGCAACTGCAGGCAGCGGCTCCTTCTCAAGGCTCACGTGCCTGTTACCCATAAAGCACCAGTGTAGGCGCACGCGCGCGCGCTCTCTCCTTCTCCAGCAATTGGATTGCAAGCGCCTGGTGCTGTAGGAAAATACCTCCCCCTCCCTCCTTCCAGTATAGCTGGCGACCCCCCAGAAAGCATGTCGCGACCCCCTTGGGGGTCCCGACCCCCAGGTTGGAGAACGTTGCGCTAAACCTTGTACACACTCATACAGCCAGGAGAAAGACTACAATAGTGTTTAGTTTCATTTCCTCCTAATCCTGGTTTCGCATTACATAAAAAAACAGAGATCGTGGTTTGAATTTTGGCTCTTAATACCAAAACCTTTCTTATTACTAATGCCACATTTACAGGAAAAACTAGCAATATAAGAAGTATTTCATATTAACGTCCAAATTAATACACATATGACTTTTCATAGATGACTGTTGTTTAGATGGCACTAAATTAAAATACAAAAGTTTTAAATTCCTTCTCTTCTGTCCCAGGTGTTCTTTATATGCAGAAATGTTAACGATTTTGGTCCTAGTCCAGAGGAAATTATTCATGTGTTAAGTCCCAGAGAAATCAATGGGACTGAAATTAGTCATGACAATTGTATCCAATTGATTTCAGTGGGAATTAAATACAACTAATATTCTCTGGATTAGGGCTTTTGAGTTAACAAGTTCACAAGTGTTACTGACATATATTAATTTTCAATGCAGCAATGTACTGCATTATTTTATTTTTGCAAGGGATGCAGGAAGAACGTTTACAGGCTGTTTTTATTCCATTCATATTAAGTGGTTCACTAGCAAATGTCATGTGAAAAAATATTGTTAACATGTCTTACATTGGACAGTATCCAAGTCAAGACAAGTGCTAACGTAAATTACATTGTGCAGCATGAGAGACCTCTAGTGCAATTCTAATAGTGTTAGCTGGCACAACAGATTTTCCAGGGCATCTCATCATGCCAGGTAACGCTATTGGCATTGCACTAGAGGTCCCTTACACTAGCACAATGTAATTTCAGTTAGTGCTCATCTTGACTTGGATACTGGCCAGTATGTTTTGTCTTATTGCCTTCCTCTTTCCTGTTCCCTATGTCATATTACATTTAGGGTTAATTAACACAATTAATTAATTTTTTTGCCATAAAGTATTTTTTATTAGTTTTCCCATTATGGAGATCCAGGTGGAACTAGTTCCTGCAAAATGGATTCAGCATATGGTCACGTGCTCTTCCACCACTTGCTTGAAAAACCCAAGATACATTGATGCCATTCACAAGAGTTTGCATGCAGATTATGAGATGTCTGCTAAGGGACCAGCTCATGGCATTGTCCCTCAATTCTGTGTTGAGATATATAAATAAAGGGTGATATCCAACAATATGTGAATGGACTTCCACTTGCAAAATAGGACTTCCCTTTGCCCGCCCGCCCCCATCTGCTCAGGGGGGTTGCCCAACTCTCCGGAGCAGATTTTGAACAGTATAGGGGGAGGGGAATTAATTCTGCTAATGGTGTCCACCATCAGATTCCATCGAAAGCTAGCAAAAATCTTGACCAGTGAAACATTGGAATTACTGAATCTCTGTACTGGCTTTCATTTGCTACCTACACACAGATGCCAAAAATGTTACAGTACATCAAACTAAGTTGCTTAAGGATCTGAAGGGATGGAAACATTGGTATCTAGCGTGAGATGGTGTAAAAAGAAGGTGGAATGATGTGTAGTTGCATAAGTGAGTGAAATTTATGCTGTCAGCATCCAGTCCTCTGACATAAACACAGGTTTATTGTTGGGGGGGGGCAAGCAAGGTAATATCTTTTTCTGTCCAGTTTCCTTCATCCCCTTTGTACTAAGTTTGCTTCAGTATCTCCCCCCCCAAAAAAAAAATTATAATCAATGTCCACATACTGAACCATTGGGCAGAATCAGCAGGACCGGGCCCACATGGAACAAAAGTGGCAGTGGGGCCCACGCATGCATGGTCAGCATTGGATACTGCCCATAGTTGTTTGAATGCAGTTGGCCCTTGTATCTATTTAAATAGGGACGGGGGAACACTGCTAAAAACAGCAGCAAGTGAAACATTTAGATTTTTCTGGTAGAATTTTATGCAACTGTGCTCAATTAGGAAGAGCTGTCAAAGCTACTACTTGTATGTCTGTTCAAAAAGAATTATTAAGAAAATTGTTTGGGATTCCAGCGCTGCAGCTTTGCAAGAATTGCTTTAAGGCAGCTTCTTATTATCTTGGTTCTTTCAGTTTGAGTGTAGGCCTGTGTTGGCATCTCTCTCTCTCTCTCTTTGCTCTTCCAGTTTGATTTTTAGAAGGCTGCTAAATTGCTATTTTTTTATGTTGCATTAACCATGTATTTTTTAACCTTTTAAAAAGTGGTATAGTATAATTTATATACCAGCAATCTCCACGTGGCCAGATACGGTTTCATCTTAGTGGAGAAGGAGGAAGAACTAACTAATGTTGGTTTTCCAATTTAATCTAATCCAAATTCCTTTGCTGGCAGATCAGGACAAATTGTTTGATTGTGCTTTCCTGCTCAGTGGCTGGCAATACAGTACCTGTATAGCTTTCAAACAGTGGTTCTCAACAATGTTCAGAGCTCAAGTGTATCAATAAAGGGAACGCTCAAGCAAAGACGCAAGATACTTCAGCCTTGTCCTTTTTCAGAGCAACCTTATCAATCACCCCTCAGTTTTTGATTTCACCAAAGGAAGTTGAGGGTGATGCATGTCAAGCACTTGGCCTAGCTGTTTGCCAGGGCCACTCCGGCAAATGACATCCTGTCACTGCTGACCCAAAGATGCATAGTAAATTCAATTCCTTTGTTGTTTTCTGTGAACAGATTTTGACAGGACTTGTTTTAACTAGCGCTCAGGAGAAAAGATTGATTTCTTTCACTAGCTAGGCCTTTTTTGATCTTTTTTAATATGGCCTCATACGTCGAAAAAGCAGATTCACAGAGCTATAGAAACTGTAAATCATAGGTTTTCTTCCTTCTGGTAGTCTAAACAGTGTTTTCCACCATTGGCAGCAAAGAACATGAGCTTTAATGTGTAGATATTATAAGGAATATTAAGTCCTATGGATTCTAAATGAATTTCATTTATTAAAGTGCAGTAGGATGCATTATTGCAGGTAATTATTGCAGGTTGGACTTGACTGGCAAGGACAGTTAATTTGATAGATGAGGCTCAGGGTAATTCAATACAATGTGTTCATGCCAGCAAAGGTGCATTGGAAAATTCTCTAATAAATGGAAACCATTGCAATAGACACTGCAGGTAATGTTATGTTTTGATTGCCATAGTGTGAGAACAGCAAACTCTTAGCCATGCAACTGCAGACAATGGCTTCACCCCGGTTCAAAGCAATTTCCCTTACATCAGAGGAGGGCAGAAGGTAGAACAGGATCTACTGGTAGATCTCTGGGTAATTTGCAGTAGAGCAGCAGGGGATTTCAGACTCCCAACTTTTGAACAATAACAACAAAATGAGTTTTCCCAGCTAAATTAGGTAGCTGAAAAGAAGAACACTTTGAGTCACCAGAAATTGACCTTTGTGTGAAAGAACAGTGAGCTCAGTTCAGTTCTGGTATTGAAAACAAATTCCTAGGCTCAGAATGTGTTCAGAGGAACCCTGTTCTTTAATTCTAAATGCATGCTTTTTGCAAATGGCTCTGGTTGGTGGTTCTTGGGGTTCTAGTAAAATACAAAGTAGATTCAACAGGTCGGAAGTCTGCCCACCCTTGCTTTACATAACACTTGCTGAAAATACAGACATCAAAGGACTGTGGAAACCATTCCAATCCACAGTCTTATTGCAAGACGCACATACCAGGAGAAGATTTCAAGAGACTATAGAGTTTCCAACATATAGCTCATGTTGGCAACACTACACATCACCAGTTCATAACCAGCTATAGCAGCCTTCCCCCAAATTGGTGCCCTCTAGAAGTTTTCGCCATCAACTCCCATCAGCCACAGCCGGCATAGCCAGTGGTTAGGAATCCTGGACGTTATAGTCCAAAACATTTGGAGGGCACCAGGTTGGACAAGGCTACAGGTAGGTCTGGTATTTCAGCAAATTCATTTCATTTCAGCAAATCCAAAAATAGAGAGAAGAGGGATGGTGCTAATCGCTTCATGTCATTTTGGGGGAGAAGAGAAAATTATTTTTTAAAGCTGCTGGTTTTCCAGCAGTAGAGCTCTGGTCACTGCCATCTTACATTCCAGAGGCACCCTGGGAAGAAAGATGAAGGTAGTCTAGCCACCTTCCCCCTATATTGAAGGAATCATTTCATGGGGCCCTTTGACATTCTTTTAAAATTTCAGTGTGGCTTGCATTACTGAAACGAGGGGATGGGGCGAAGCAAAGAATTGTTTAGTTTTATTACACAACTTTTTGTAAACTATAGGGGTGGGATTAATCAAAGAGTTGCTTGCTTTTGTAAGCTTAAAGTGCTGCAAACCCAGACCTCCTTTTCTTGATAGTAGTTTGCAGTGCACAAGCTTTAAAACATTGAACATATTAATAGTAATGATAAGGAAGAAAACTTTTAGTTAAGTTCTACTGTTCGCTTCACAGATCATCACCACTTGCAATTGATTATGAGAACAGTGTAAGTGAACTGCATTCCTTGTTAATATGTCACAATCAGAAGAGCAATAATGGCTCCTCTTGAATTGCCAAAAGCTATTAAATTTTAATAATTTTAATAACTTTAAATTAAATTTAAGATTTATGTTGCATAGCATAAAAACCTGAAACCCCACATTGTGAGATAGTGCAGAAAACGTTAGAATGACATCTCATTGCTGATGTATTGCATATCACATGAACTCTAGGCCAGTTATGGAGAGCGTCCCTATTAAAATAATTTCTAATAAGGTTTTAAATGGCTACAGTTTCACTCCTGCCCTAATTAAAGCTTGAGCAAAGTTGCTCAGCTCAGTCAATAAAGAAGTAGATCTGAATTTTAGCAGGCTTCCTCACATTTTTCTTCGGCCTCTCAGGGGTGTTTGAATGGTAAGGTTGAAGCTTTGAAGGTGAACTAAGCATAGCTGCTTGCACAATATAGATCCATTTAGCCTGTCTAAAGGGCATAACAATGTAGGACAAACCAAAAGGGCAGTACCGTCACCTTTTCAAATCTTGGGTCAGAGTTCTGTGCAGTACTAACATGTTTTGAGCCTTGAATGAAGTTTGAAGTGAGTCCTCCCTTAAAATATTTCCTTACACGTTCAGTAATAAAAAACCTCTTTGCAAAACTGTCAATAATCTTTGTAACTGTGTGCCAGTAAGAGGCTTTTTTAAAAAAGAGGATGAAGCAAAACAAAAGGGCAACATCACACCATCAAAAAAAAATATGTGTAAAGTTTGAAGGTGTGTGTCCAATGTACTGAAGAAAATCCAATTATAGCCATCTAATTCAATTACTCACAAACCTGATCATTTGTGTACATTCCAAGGTGATGTATTTTCATCAGGGATAACTACAAAACAGTTGTGTTTTTTTAAGTAGTGTATGTCTAAAGATAATCGAGACTAATCTTACAAGTCAATATATAATCATTCAAAATGTTGGTGCATAGACATTGGCCTTCACCTGGTGGGCTGAGACCCACAAATTGGTCACTCCCTGACCCTAGGTGGGTGATACCATTGGCACCACCGTATTTTATTTTTTTAGCTTTTTGTAACATGAGGGAAAGGATGGGGGTGGGGGTACACAGAGAAAATTGGGAGATAATGACCAGATTCAAAGGAGGAAGAGTTCCTTTACTTTTGATATTTGTATTCCTGTAGTTGCCCCTTCTATATGACTATTAAAGTACAGGATTTGTCTCCTCCTTTTTATCTGGTCACCCTAATTATTAGAGAGAGTGAGAAGGATGGATATATACACTTAAAACATAGTATTGCTGGTTGGGGAAGTTAGAACAAGTGTTTTATAATCCAACATCATGAAAGGTGTAGCAACCTGCTACTTAGGCTACAGTCCTATAAACATGCTCAGTCAGGTTTATTTTTGAGTCGGCATATATAAGATTGCACTGTTGGTGTAATTTATTAGAAGAATCTGTATACTATGCTTGCAGTGGGAGCAGCTAATCATGTCAGGAATGCTCCATCCCTGGGTTGATTAGTGTTGCTTCTGAACCTGGACCTCCAGCATGTCTCTTCTCTGACAAGCCAGAGAACCAAACCATGCTTTCTTTTTCTGGCTTGTTGGGGGAGAGAAAAGCCAGAGGTATGGATTCGGATGCAAAGCTGAATAGTTTACGCTCCAAATTTTAATGTGAGGACAAGCCAGTTCTTAATAGAGTTACTTACTTTAAAAAAAAAAAAATGTATGCATAGAGTTGGTGTAAGCATTGTCCTCTCCAAAATTGCTTTTAATATATTGTGTATGTAGACTGTAGTAAAGAGCTCTTTTTACCCTCTGTGATCTTTACATAGTCTGCAGGCGTTCTGAACTTCAAAACTAGCTGGAGCTTTACCAGTGCCCTTTGCAGGGGCACCAATAGTTCCCTATCCCCACCTACTGCAATTTGCCTGCTGTATCCAAAATTTATTTTCATCCCCTTATTGAGAGTGGTGTGTGTGTGTGTGTGTGTGTGTGAGAGAGAGAGAGAGAGAGAGAGAGAGAGCTTGCTTTGTGAACTAATTATGACTAATGCTGACACAACATCTGTCCCCTGATTTAAATTACTCCTTGTCTATTGGCATTCTTTTTGAAGGAACTTCTTCATGCATCATTTTTTAAAAAGAAAATGTTGGTATGAATGTTAATGTAACCTGTGGGGAGACATCAATACAAAATGCCAAGAAAATAGCTCGTGCGCCAACTTTTTCGGTAATCTATGCATTGTGCAGTATTAGCAGAATTGATTTCTGAAAACATTAGCAATAACTAGAGAAGCCAGTTATGTTTATATCGAGAAACTACTTCTAAAACTACTTCTAAAAATGGAAGCTGTATTTTATTGGGGAAATGCTTCTCAAAATTAATTAGATGCTCTGTGTAGTTCTCTGAACTGTACACTTTTCAAAGGATATTGTACTAAATAGATTATTTCCTCCCTGGGTCCATGATTACAGTGTGCAATGTCATGGGGATACACAAGGCTGTTATCGTTGTAACTAAGCAAGCCTTGATCCTTTTACTGCACATAAGATTTTCCTTACAGCTGCTTACATTAAATCTTTGCTTGTGATTTATTCTCCATCAGATGTCACCTCCACATATGTTTCATTGCCACGATACATTTGGGCATTTCATGTGCTTTCATTAATTGCACTGAGATACCATAATGTTTCACTAAGTGTTTGATACATTTTTCATAAATTATCTTCATGCCATAACAGTGTGTCAGTTGCAATTTTTTTTATGCCATTGACTTTTGTAAATGAATACAATTTCCCCCAAATATGTTGATTGTTACCTGTTTAAAACTGAGAATTTTTGGATTTGATTACGTTTCATTAATTTACAGTGAATTTTCCCAGCAGCTTCAGACACTAGAAGTGAGAGGAACAGAGTGCACAAAAGACTTGCTAATTTGTACTTCTGATATGAACTTTAAATTGTGGAGTAGTACATCTCCCCTTAGTAAAATGTGTGAGGTCTCCCCATATCTGGAGTTTATGCATCTATCTGCAGAGGAGAAGTGCAAGTTCCCCTTCATTAAAACAGAAGCATAAAAAAACTCCAGGCTTTCTGCAGTGCACAAAATCACCTGTAGCATGGAGATGATAAAGAGGAAGGCATATAATACAACTCTTTATCATGAGAGAGGAAGAGATGTATGAAGTTTTTACAAGTATAGTTAGTGGACTTTGGGTAGAATAAATCTGGGTATTGTACCTGGTGCAGTCCTAGAATCTCTGATCTCACTGAGTTTCCAAAGTGCTGATAAGCTAAACAATATTGAAACACCTAAGGAGTAACATAGGACATTGTCTTAGGGCCAGACTAGATGTCATGTGGGGTCTTTAAAAAAAATTACTAACAGTTGTAGAATTCCCATAAAGAAACTAGCAGTTTTAGAAGTCTCTAAAATCCGCAGAAGTATATTATTCACCAAACAAAAATACTTATTTTGGATATGGTGATAAAGTTCAAAGGTAGCTGATAGAATCAAGACAAGAAAATTTTGTATTCCACTAATAAAGAAATCAGATAGGATGTTAACTCTACTGAAGAAATAATAGAAATCTTTGTATACATCAAATTGTTGAATATGAGTCTTTATATACAAAATTCAGACAAGGTGGCTTTTCAGTCTTTTCTTCAATCTTTAAGACTGACCATGCGCACCTCAGAAGGTGAAAGAAAATGTAGATAAAATTAATATAGAGTAGGTTATACAACTAATTAAAATGTTTAAAATAAGACACGAAGGCATAAATGGATTTATTTCTGAATGCTACCAGAAGTTTGCAAATTTGCTTGCTGAACCTCTATGAGATGCAATAAACAAAATACTACATTTTCCAATAATGGAGTGGTGCTACATTAATAGCAAAATTAGTGTATAATCCTATGAATCTATATCCCTCCTTAATTACATAAAGTCTTCACTGCGAGATTGTGTAAGGTTATTGAGAAAGCATAGTTCTAGATCAGTCAAGTTGCACACCCAGTCATTCCTTCAACATCTAGTATATGTCGGTCTTAATCAAGTATATTAAGGAAGACACCATCATTTTCTTGTGCCATAAAGTATCCCAGAATATACAAAGTATACCCCAGTGAATGTGCCATCCCTTGTGGCATTTGCCTCTGTTGGAATAAGTTTAAAGAGAAGATAGCTATTGCATCAGTTGTTGAAGCTTTTAAGCAATGTTGAAGCTTTTAGACTTGATGGATGCTTGAAAAACTAATTAAAAATATAGGTTAGACTGGTCCAAATCATTATGCATAGACAATATGTTATCTTCAGAATAAAATTGAGTGACTATGGGTGAGTTGTGAGTAGCCAACTGTTTATCAATATTAACGGCTGAAACATTTTATATATATTCAAAAACAAAACTGCAACATATTCAGGACAAAACTGATTTTGAGAAAATTGCATTTTCAATCAAGAAAAATTGATACCTGTGATTTTTTGGATCCTTATGGATTTAGACACTCGGAAACCTTACATGTTGAAATGAAATCAGGATATGAAAATCAGACACCAGAAGTTGTAAAAAAAAGTCTTTTGTATTTTCAGAGGGAATGCATTTCTCAATATCTTCGTCATTACAACAAGATTTCTTTTTTAATGGCCTTTCAGTGGCATGTTTTCCCTTGGAAAAGTTTCAAAATATATCAGAGAAGTTCTGGGGAAAGTTGGTGTTGTTATGGCAAAAAAAGCTGTTTCTTTCATTTGTTTTGGGTGTGTCCTGGAGGCATGAAACTTTGAGAAATTATCCTAGGCACACTGTGGGCTATCTTTCAACTCTCTTTGGATTTTTAAGTTTTGTTAATTGAGTTTTGTTAATGGGAGTACTCTTACAAAGATTTATACATAGTTATTACATTTGCTCACAGTGACCAGAAAAACATATCCAATGCATTGGAAAACATTTAGTCCAGGATGTGATTCAGAGCGTAGTCCAATCCAGATGCCCATAGCCCTCTGAACTCGGAGGATTAGGGGCCTCCTATGCAGGGCAAGAGAAGCATGATTTTGGCCGTCTAAGTGCAGCACATTGGAGGGGGAGGGAAGGAGGCTGAGGCGCCGTCAGGATACCTCGTATCGTGGCAGTGCTTGTCTACTCCCCTCCCCGCCCGCAGGAACACCCACAACACTCCTCCTCTGTCGCATTTGCAACCTCGGGAGAAGCAGCCAGCACGGTTCCTTCCATGCCGGCTGCGAGGGTAGGGGGAAGGCACTCTGAGCTCGGAGTCCCAGCTCTGACCTTGGCGCGAGTTTCCGAGCTCAGAGCTGGGACTCCAAAACATCCTATGGCTGTCTAAACCCTGTCTAGCAGCCATAGGATCGTGCTGCCTGTTAGTTAAGTTGAAAGCTTATCGAAGTTCAGATAATGACTTTCAGAAAGCTTGTATTTCATGATATTTGCTTGTATTTTAAGAATAATATGTTACTTTTTTTTATCCAGGAAATAATCTACTTATCCACTGTATTTAATGTATTGTTATTTAATTCAGATGTATCATTTGTACTTTTGGTAATAAAAGGTTGATATTTTTAAAGTCATGCAGTGAGAGCAAAATGGTATTAGGAATATTGTGCTGGGAAGGCAGGAGTAGCCCTTCCCCCCCCTCTACCATTTCCCTGATTAGCCCCCTACTCAATCTACTCTTTCCCTCATGGTGGGAAATGTACAGCTGTCATTGGGGTCCCAGTATGTTTTGTGTCTCCTCACAGCTATTTCCTCCCCCTCCAACTGTAGGAGATCCTAATCACAGATCTTCCATATCATATGTAGTTTGTCCCTTATTCATCAAACAAAAGTGCTAGCTAATAACAATATCCAGAAAGCAATTTAGGCTCATACAAGGTGTTTGTACTAGCCCAATAAAACGTATGACTTGTTTTCTTTGTACAGCTTACCCTCATCCCATGTCACAAACCGCATTTCAAATGTCCCTCACTTTCAAAAGTCCTTAGCCTCATGGAACTGGTTGCATAATTCTTTGGGTTCTTGCTTCTTTAGAGTTCGCAGCCATTTCAAATGTTAAAATTGTTTATAATTCCGTTGGTATATTGCATAATTTTCTAGTGTTCTTCTTTTTCTTTAAATGCTTCTGTAAGCAACATAATGTATTCACCATGAGACTGTTGTGATCCTGGCTTCCTTTTCCTTCTCAGAAATACCTCAGAAGCTTCTTTGGCGCGATGCTCAACTCTCCGTCATCCCCACTGCATGCAAATAAAGAGGACCTGACCTTGTCAAAACATGCTATTTGTGAATTCTCGACATTCTTCAAGAAAGGTGTATTTGACTACAGCAGCCATGGCACTGGTTAGCCATTGGAGACCTCACTACTTATTTGAAGAATAAACTCTTAGCCTTGTCTTCCTTTCTACTCTACGCTCTTAATAAAAAAAACCCCACAACGGATTGTTTTGCATCCCTGAAAAATTTCCGCCAGAAATATCAGCTGTTAAAAGCAGCCTTTTAACAGTTCTTCTATCTCTAGAACCTGGTTCATTTTCTGGCATAGAATATGGAAACGGTTTTGCTACTGCATGTTGGTTTCAGATGATACGAATTTCTCACGCTGTTTGGATCCACCCAGCAGCCAAAATTCTTTGTTGCACATGTTCTCTGGCAATTTGTTACAGCCTCCCATTAGTATTTCCAAGTACTTTGATTATGCTCTAAACAGGCAGATAAGCTTATTCTCAAGTAAGTTTCCTGTTTTTGTTTTGTTCCAATTTTAAAATATTGAATTCATGCACTGTTGCATCCTAAGAATTGCACTTTATCTATTTGATCATGTCATTTTCATATTCTGCATACTACCTTAAATTTGAATGTTTACAAAATATATACTGCAGAGGACATAAAATCCCCTAAGTCTTCCACACCTGATAACCCTGCTGTAAAGAATGATTTGCCATTTATTTAAAGGAAAAGGAAGCAATAGCTATTGAAAAATGTGAGATCAGGTTTCCCCTCCCCCCATTTTCTAATTACATGGATTGTAACTGTACATTATGTATCATACAGTGCTCATGGCTATGCATAAAAGACATTCAGCATGGAATCTAATTTTTTAACTTTTTTTCAGAAGGTTGTAACACTTATCTCATTAACTGAGCCTTAGTTGCAAAAATAAGAATTAAAATTATTTTAATGTGCTTTAAAATTTACTCAGGGCTTATTTAGAACTGCACATGTATAGAGGCAGCAGTATATATTTTGTAGACGTACAAATGGAAAAAAATATTGTGACCTACAATGGAGGCATGTACATATTCTGTACATAATAAAGATTTAAAAAAAACACAACACTGATTGTAACTAACTTAAAGGTACTGTTAAAGTCATTTTGAACTCTCTTTCATAGAGTACAAAAAGGATTTTCCAGTTCATCAAAATGGAGCCTTAAAGATTTTTTCGTATTAGGCAACAAATCTATAGGGGTTTATATTTCAGGAGAAGTTAATCTTGATTTTATTGTTGGAGAGGGAGGGAATTCTGCTCTTCATGTAGAATCTTCATAGACCTTTATTCCATACTTATATTACTGCTAATAATAGGAGTTCTGTTCAGAGGAGTTTGAGGCAAAGCTACTCTTTGAAAATTGGGCTGTCTAGGCCAGTTTCCAGGGCAGCTTCTCTAAGGATGGAACCACAAAAAATGATCAAAGTAAGCAAATGCTCTAAATCAGGGATTGCCAGATGTTGTTGGACTGCAACTTCCATCATACCCGTGACTGTGCTGTCTAGGACCAATGGGAGTTGCAGTGTAGCAACATTTGGAGGGCCACACTTTCCCTACCAGTGGTCTAAATGCATTTGTGGCTTCAGATTGTAGGCTCCAATCAGGTCCGGGGAAACCTTGGCTTATTGTTTTCCAAGATCGGATGAAGACCACGATGGGCCCTGGTGCTAGCAGTTTGTAGTGGGCTCCCTACTCTGCTCCCAGTACTGACACTACACATGACATTTGTGCATGCACACATGTACACTCATACAGAGACAGTCAATATTGTTTTATGTACGGCAACAATGCAAAAACCTTTTTACTCCATATTTTAGTGGAAATCCTGTCCCACACTTTCCTGGAAGCAAAAGACTAATACCTCATTCATGGTAGAGGACACAAATATAAAGCTTCCCCATTTACAACATACAGCACACAGATTCAGGAATGATAAACACACACACAAGCTCTCTCACATAGACACACTCAAGAGACAGACTAATTCACTGCCTCTTTCAGGCAGGACAGCAGCACACACACAGAGCCAGGGCTGGTCCAGGATATTTTGTTGCCTGAGGGGGACCAAAAATGCCTCCACACTCACGTGATGACCTTGGGCCCATCACTGGCCCTCAGCCTTCCCAACCTGGTGCCCATTAGATGCTTTGGACTCCCGACTCCCAGTATTCCTGACCATTTGACTCTGCTAGCTGGGGTTGATCAGAGTTGAAGTCCAAAACATCTGGAGGGCACCAGTTTGGGGAAGGCTGGCCTAACCTACCTCATAGAACTGTCGTAAAGATAAAAATGGGGAGACCTTTAGCTCCTGGTGGAAAGGCATAAATAAAATAAAATGTTAAAAAGAATATACTAGAAAGCCTTATTGTCTTACATATTACTAACTGTTCAAAATACACCTTCCTAGCATGTGAGATAGCCAAGTGCATGCTGTATGCTTCATTACTGTGTGCACACAAGTTACATTCATATGCACTACAGACAAGATGCATCCAGTAATCCTCTTGGGAATTTATCTTATACAGTCCCTGCGGAGAGAGCCGGAAGATTGATACCAAGTCATATAACTTGTACTAAAAATTAAAAAAAACATCTGCTTTTCATATGCCCATCCATATATCTTCATCTTCTCCGTGATCATCAACTCAGATGTTATTAACAGCACAACCCTATTAAATTTCTCCTCAAAGTAAGTATCACTGTGCATAATGGAATTTACTTACAGGTAAGTGTATAAGATTGCAGCCTTACAGCACAATCCTATACATGTCTACTTAGGGGGTGGGGGAGTTCCACTGTGTTCAATAAGGCTTCCTCTCAGGCAAGTATGCATAAAATTGCAGCCTACATCTCTTTTCTCCCCACTTCATGTTACTGTTCAGGCACAGAAATAACTTGGATAAAGAAACGGGCTGAAATGCTAAATACACTTCAGGCGCAATCCAATCAAGATGCCTATAAGCCTCCGAACTTGGAGGATACAGGCATCCTATGGAGGGCAGGAGGAGCATGGAGGCGAAGGTCACCTGCACACTCCTCCCACCCTGCAAAGCACTTAGGTGGCCAATTTCAGCCATCTTAAGTGTGGCACCTCAGAGTGGGAAGGAGGAGGCTGAGGCGCCGCCAGGATACATCATATCTTGGTGATGCCAGTCCCCTCCCCACCCCGCAGAATGCCTCCAGAAGCCTGCCTCCAAGGTCACTCTTATGACCTCGGCAACACAGCCAGCACAGTTCTTTCCACACCAGCTGCAAGTGGAGGGGAGGGGGATCCAAACACCAATCCCTAGCTATGAGGTTGGAGTGATTTTCTGACCTTATAGCTAGGGATCTGAGCAATCCTGTGGCCGCCTAGATGCTGTCTAGCAGCCATAAGATTGCACTATTAGAGGTTTTCTACACAAGGAGTTTGTTGTGTACTTTTCTTTCCTTACAGCTGTTTATGAGTTCTTTAGACTGATGTGACCCTCCAGTTTCACTTTTGTTTTTTAAGAGCACTGTTGGGAGTTTTTAGAGTGGGGAAAATGGAGTATTATTTCTGAAAGCAAAATAAAACATATTTTCCTACTTGTTTATTTGTGCTATTCCATTATACCACAGTGCCACCCAGAGGTTATGTAGCAGAAAAGCAGGAAAGGAAAAACACTTTGTGTCAAGTTCGAATCTCAATTTTGCAACGAAACCAAAAGTAGATACAGAGGATTAACAGCCTTGTTTTGAAAAGCTCTTCCTGGAGAGCTGGTGTTTTGCTGTTCTACAATGGGTGGAACGGAGAGGGTGTCCATGTAGGGAATAGTTGACTGGGCAGGGGAATGCCTCTGGCATCACCAATAGCTGAGCCAGCAATGGCCAATGAGAGTCCCAGACTGGTTATCAATAATGGGAGAAGGCAGTGTGCCAGGCAGAAAATACTCTTAAGATGGGTCAGTTAAGGCAGCAGTGCAGAACCTCAGGCCACGGGCCACATGCAGTAACCCTGGGGTCCCAAATCTGGCCCTCATGGGTTCCCCAGAAGGCCATGCGGCCATGCCCGCTTTCTCAGGCCCCAGCCCCTTTCCCCAACCACTGGTGGATTCCCAGCTTTTGTGGAGTTTTCCCCCCATTCTAAGAGGTTGAAATGCCTCTCCTAAGGCTTAGTTCATTGTTTTAAACTGAAATATGCTGGTATTTTGCTTTTCTCTTTTGCTTCTAGCCCAACCCACCACTGGAATGCAACCCCCAAGAGCTTCTCCAAAATGGAATTCGTCCCTCAAAGAGTTAAGGTACAGTATCAACGCTGAATTCAGAGGGGACAAAAGGCCATAAAAAGGTCCGATCTCTACATTACTACTCAGAAAAAATAAGTCCCTGAGCGAAATGAGGCTTACTCCCAGGTAAAAGGGTATATCCTGTACCCTCTTACCTGGGGCTAAGGCCCATTTAGCCAAATTGGGCCTTCCTCCGAGTACATATGTATAGGATTGCACTTACTAAACTTTATGCAAACATTCTCCTACCTCTTAACTACACACACACACACACACACACCTGCATTTCCCTAACCAGCAGACCAGATAACAACTCTGATCTATGCTGCCATGGTATCACACACTAGTCTCTCCCAACAATATGGGTATAACAACAGTTACTTACATAAGTTGCACGGAATTCTCATTTTACTGCCAAGCGTCCGAATTTGCACCAATTTCCCCTCCATTTGCTTCCCTGCCTTAAAATGTATGCAAATATTTCCGAGAGTTCAGGAAAAAGCCCCACAGTAACTGCAGTTCTAACTGCTGCAAAAGGGCGCCGCAAGAATGGGGGAGCCAATATCTCCCCTTTCTGGAGTTGCTGGAGACTCTGGGAAGTGTTGAAAGGAAGCAGGACAGTGACATGTGTCAGTTCAACACTTAAAAGTGGGAGGGTTACCTTGCTAAGTGGGAGATATTGTCTCCCCACCTCACCCCTTTTTGGTGCAACTACTTCTGCTCCCCCCCTTTTTTCCCCCTTTCCCTTAGTATTACTTTCCCTCTGGTCCTTGGCAAGTGTGGGCATATTTGCCTATATACTGTCTTGCATTGTCAATTTCCTTGTATGTTACCTACTTCACTTCCTTTGACAGCGGAAACTTACAAGGACATTGACAAGGAAAGACTACACATATCGGACAGCCATAAGTGCGCACTTGCACACTTGCGAAAGACTGACAAAAATAATACATTTTTTTTTAAAAAAATAAGACATTTGTGCTATTTTCTGGGACCAACCACCCCCCAAGTGGTGGCAAACAAATGACAGTCTCTCCAAAGTGCTGTATGGGCATCGGTGGAGGAGCAGTCACTGGCACAGGAGGCTGGAAGTGGCATGGGCGAGATCGCGAAGAGTGGCAGAGTTTTTTGCCACCCTTGCCAAGCAGCTCTGTAGCCGATCCTGGCAATCTGCAATAAAATTGCTGTCCTGGGTTCAAACGACACAAGAACCCATCATGGGTATGATAACCCCTAGAACAAGCCATCAGGATGGCTTGTTCCTGAAAATGAAGCCAACCTGCTCAAACCAGTCCAGGTTCAGACAACACAACAACCCATCATGACTAGCTGCCCACCATGGGTTCTCATGTTATGTAAATCCAGACTTAGGGATGTGGGGAAACTGATTTTTTGCACGTGTGTGCACATTCATCGGTTTTCCCATTTTTCGTGGGGGTGTTCCCGATCACCCCTTGCACTCATCCGCGATTCCCAGACCTGGAAGTGATGCGACGGGGATACCATCGTGATCCCTTCTGGGTCCCTGGCGCTGTGCTTTTAACGTAGCTATCAGGGTAAACTACCTAAAAACAGCCATGAATGGCAAATCGTGGCCGTTTTAGGTGGGTTGCCCTGGTATTTACGTTAAAAGTGCAGTGCCAGGGACCCGGAAGTGACACGATGGAATCCCCGTCGTGTCACTTCAGGGTCCCGGAGAATTGCGGGGTGTGTCGAGCAGAGGTAGGTTGGTCGCGCGGGGGTTTGGGGGGGGGGTCGAGCTCTGTGGTTTCGTGGAGCTTTCCCCCTCCCGAACTTCACTTACATCCCTAAAATTTGAAAACTGGGAATTTGAACTAGCTAGTGCCCCCACCCTTGAGATGGTGTGCTGGGGCTACAGCCCCTTTAGCCTAATGATTAATCCACCCATGTACTAGTAGCCTGATCACTCCCCCTGCAAGTGGGAGTGGCTAAACAAATTACAGGCCTTTTGTCTGTGGTTTGTTTATCATGTGTGAACTGGAAACTGGCTTGTCTGTCTCCCCTGACAAGCCAGAGTCATAAGCCAACAACAAACCATGGCTTTGTCTCAGCGGAGAGACAAACTAGAGTTCCTGGTTCACATGATGTAACAATAAACCAAGGACAGAAAGGGGACTCCCGCTTGCAGTAGGCGTGATCACAAGCATGCTGCTCGTAAATGATACACCACTGGAATGCAGGCTTATCCTTATATCTGAACTGGGCCAATTTAAACTTTAAACCAAAACAATGGATATTTTATAAGCATCTCCCTATTTAAATATAATTTTGGCTTCTTCACAACCCTTCTCATTTATTAATGACTTACTTCTTAAAGCATGAAAACCGCTCCAAACAAGGTGGCCCCAACATGGATGTTAAAATCCCCTAGAGCCACCATTCTGAGGGTCCTCAACACCAAATCCAAGACCATCTCAATCAGCTCAGGTAGGGAGACTGAGTAGCACACCAGCATAATCCCCAGTCTGTCCCAAGAGCCCAACACCAGATACAAATGCTCCGGGCTAGCACTCAAACGGACAGGGAGCCTGGAGAGAAATCGATATTAATTTTGCTCTTCTTAGTATCAAACACTTGAATTTCTCCACCTTGGTGTTTAGGCTTCTGGCATTCACTTACAAACACTTATATACTGTGTCCCTCCCCAACTGTCCTTTTTTATGTACAGTTGTTTTTTCATATAACTTTTTGATCTCTTTAAATATCTGCCATTAGTTTCTATATGCTTATTGCCAAATCCTCCCAACCTCCCACTTTGAAGTCCTTAAACTTATTTATTTATTTCTTTATTTAATATGCTACACAACTGGCAAATGCACTCGGAACAGTTTACAATAATAGAACCCCCCCCCCCAAAAACCCGAACAGCCAAAATATGGTGTACAATTCTGGTCACTGCACCTAAAAAAGGATATTGCAGGGTTGGAAAAAGTGCGGAAAAGGGCAACTAAAATGATCAAAGGGCTGGAGCAACCCCGCTATGAGGAAAGGTTACAGCAGCTGGGATTTTTTAGCTTAGAAAAAAGGGGAGTAAGGGGAGACATGATAGAGGTGTACAAAATTATGCATGGAGTGGATAAGGAGACATTTTTCTCCCTCTCTCATAATATTAGAACCCGAGGTCCTCCCATGAAGCTGATTGGTGGAGATTTATAGGAAGAAGTACTTCTTTACATAGCACATAGTTAACTATGGAATTCATTTCCCCAAGATGTCGGGATGGCCACCAATTTGGATGGCTTTAAAAGGATATTGGACAAATTCATGGAGGAGAAGGCTATGGATGGCTACTAGTCCTGATAGCTATATGCTACCTCCAGTATCAAAGGCAGTATGCCTATGTACACCAGTTGCTGGGGAACATGGGTGGGAGGGTGCTGTTACACTCATGTTCTGTCTATGGGTTTCCTGTGGGCAGCTGGTTGGCCACTGTGTGAACAGAATGCTGCACTAGATGGACTCTTTGTCTCATCCAGCATGGCTCTTCTTATGTTCTTAATAAATACAACAATGTAAATAACATAATAAAACATTAAAGGTGCAATCTTATGCATGTTTAGGCAGAAAAAAAGGCCTACAACTCCCAGCATTCCCCAGCCAGCAGTACAGGAGCATAATGACCTTTTGGACAAAATTAAGAAAGGCTTAAAAAAAAGGAAACTGGGGGGAGGAGATGGAGGGGGGGAACAGAATAATGTGTGCAACTGCAGATGGGCTTTTGTCCTCATGGACTTCTAGGCCCTAAACATTAAGAACAATAAAACTTTTACAGAGAGTGTTGGACAAAGGAAGTTTTCACTTTATGATTCACTGTTATTGTTTTTAATTATTCTTTTGTTCTAATTGATCTTTTCAATAAGATTATTATATATAATTAAGGCTAGCAAAAGAAAAATAAATCCACTCACTTTCCCTTTTTGTTGACCAGCCTAACTGTTAGCAAGAAACTTTTTGACCCTAAGTTCTGGCAAGTTTAAAACCTGTGATGTTTTAGGAGTTAACTTACCAGTATTTACTGATCAAGATCTGCTTAATTAGGCATGTCACAAAGGTCTTAACCTGGGATCTCCCTGGGAACAGCATTCTACAGATGGGGGTGGGACGGACAGACACTACACAAAAGGATCTTTCCTTGGTAGCCACCAGTCACACCAGTGTGGGTGGCAGCACTCAGAGATGACCCTCCGAAGATTATCTTAGCAATTGGACGGGAACATATGGGAGAAAGCCCTCCTTCAGATAGACTGGTCCTAACCCATTTACAACATCCTCCATAAGGGGTGAGTCACCCCAGCCCAGAGGCTTCTATCAGTTTTCCCCAATAGTCAGTTTAACTTTCAATGTTAAGCAGCAGCAATTTGGTTCTACTGCAGTTTAAGGTGAGCCCATCTCCTTTGTACTGGCTTGGATTGTCCCAGAACATTCTCCAGTGCCTGACAACCCTCCCAATACCACCAGCTCATCTATGCATTGAAACCCTGCAGCTCTGCCTGACCACCTAGCCCAGTGATGGCAAACCTTTTTGAGCCCGAGTGCCCAAACTGCAACATAAAACCAACGTATTTATTTCAAAGTGCCTTAAATTTGGCAGGAAGGAGGAGGGGGCACTAGCTAATCGCGCCCCGCTCTGTCTCAGGGCATGGCTCTTCACCGGGCGCGCAAAGATTCGGACGTGCGCGCGCTGTGCTTCTGAGCTGTCTGTTCAGTTAGAAGGAGGGCTGGGTGCCTGCGCAGTCCGCTTCTGGGGGTGGAGATGTTGGAGTGTGCCTGCCTGTGGAGGCCAGTGAGGAACGAGTGGAGAGGAGTTACTATGGAAACCCGACGCTGAATGCAGAAGGGGACGGTCTTTTCGCGATCTGGCGACCAAAGGCTCGAGTGCCCACAGAGAGGTCCCTGCGTGCCAGCTGTGGCACGCGTGCCATAGGTTCGCCATCACTGACCTAGCCCTATACATGGAACAAGTATGCTATTTGGGAGGTTCTGGACTTCAGCCCCTTACCTAGCAATCAAAATATGGTTTCCAGGATCTCTCGAACAATATTCTTCATTTGTGGCTAGTACCAACGTGTACCCAACCAATAAATCCTCCCCTGTGCTATCAGTCCATGATGCTTGCAATGTTCACACCTAGTCAACTCAGCATTTGCTCAACACACTCTCCTCCCCGATTCATGTGTCTTTGAGTTCACAAAACTGTCTTTGAGTTCACAAATAAATAAAGCCTGTAGCTGCTTATTTTCCCTAGGAAGGAAGCTGCTATTGATGCCAATGGCAGCTTTCCTCACATGGCAAATAGCCATGCAGGGTTTGGGGCAGCTGGATCAGGGATGCAGCAGGGGCACAGGGTTAGAGCCCCATTTCCCATCAGACCACAGTCCTGATCCAGATGCTTCCCTCTTTGCAGCAGTTATTTAGTAAAGGGGGTGGGGAACCAATCATAACTCATGACATATCTAGTTTGGCCGTCAACTGGAATCATATTTAATGTTTACTTTGGAATGTAATTCATAATTACGATTCAAGGCTAGAAAGTTGAAGTTGTGGGGGAAATGTGAAGATGGCGTTAAAGACCTAAATCAGACTGTGAGAGATGAACTTTCTAGTGAAATATAAAGTGAAGGATTTGAGGAAGAAGCTAGGTCTGAAATAATTGGGGATCATTGGGCAGAGGGCACGATATAGATAATGTTATGCATAAAATGGTTGATAATTTAATTGGTTTGGGCACAGTGAAGGAAATACATGTTTGATTTTAAAAGTGTCCTAATGAAAGTCACAGTTTTGGAAAGCAGATCAGGAACTACTTGTAAGGAGATTAACATGGCTTTAAGTATTTGTAAAGGATTATGTCTAAGTCCTGCATGGTTTCATTTAACCTTGCAAAATCAGTTAAAAATAATTCACCTAACCATTAACGTCTTACTACTTACGGTATATTTCCTAAAATTCTCTGTTCCTGTTTGCATGACCTGCCCTTTTAATGTTCAGATGAAATCATCACATCCCACAACAGAAAAATCTTTATCTCCTACCAATTTCTTCAAAAATATATTTTGGTTTGCATTTGTATAATCCTCAGACCTTCCTGGGGTCCCAATCTACCCCTCCAGAGTTCCTCAGATGCGCATGCCCCCCTTTCTCCAGCCAGTGACCATTTGGTGGTTTCCTGGTTTTTGCACAGTTTTCTCCACATTCTAATAGGTTGAAATGCCTCTCCTAATGCTTAGTTACTGGCAGTAAGAACTTTAAGCTAAAATATGCTGGTATTTTTTGTGTTTGGGCTTCACCCCTTTTCCCCTTGGCTCAACCCAGCACTGGAATGCAGCCGCTGAGAGCTTCTCCAAAATTGAATTTGGCCCTAGGATTGAAAGAGGTTCCCCACTCCTAGCAAACAATGGTCTGCAAACAGTTACACCAAGGTTGACCATTATGTTTCTTGCTCAGGCGAGTTGTCTGTGCCATCTCGCATATTTCAAAGTTAAAAAATGAGATGGACCTGCGTGGTTATAGGCTGTAGTTTGTACATAGCTGCTTCTATGATTTTGGAAGCTAGGAAACCAGCTTCAAGATTGCAGCAATTGATGTCTCTAACCACGATGGCTTGAATAACACTTTACGTGTTAATCACTCACTGCCGATTAACATGCTTGTATTCTTAGCGCTGTAAAACTCTTGTTGACTGCTTGCATATATGAAAAGCAACACAAAAGTGGTTTACAATTATACTTGCTATTTCCTAGTCCCAGCTATTGTTTTTGTATCATAATCACATTTTCACCTTGGAATAGTGGAATAAATATGTTTTCTAGCCAGTTTCTGGATGACCTAGATTCTTCATTCCCTTGCCATTCAAAACCTGTGTGTATACCTGCTGGCTTATTGATTCATAGATCATAGAGTTGGGAGGGGCCTACAAGGCCATCGAGTCCAACCCCCTGCTCAATGCAGGAAACTAGAGGAGGGGTCTCCCATTCCAAGTAATAACCAGGCCTGACCCTGCTTTCCACACTCAGACAAGCTGAGCCAGCATGAGCCACAGGCTTGTATGGACCATTTCAAATTAACCCTTGGAGCAAAATGCCGAGGATTTCCTACCTCTATCAAATGGATGTTGCTGGAGTACCTAACCAACCGATGCCAAGGGATTAGCCTTATTAACCATTCTTTGACACCTTTAACACTCCCCAGTACAGTTAGTGTTGGGTATTTTGATGGGGTAGTACCTCTTTAATACCTCTGTGGGATTCCTTTGTTTATTTTTTATTTTGGTTATGTTTGAACATAGGAACATGGAGCATGTTCTTCTCTCTCTCTCTCTCTCTCTCTCTTTTAAATCCCTACATTTGATGATGGCTTTGATTAGCACATGGTTGAGGACAGCCTTTTAAATGGCAAGGTTAAGAAATAGCTGGTGATCTGTCATCATGACAGAAGAAGCAAAAGGTTAAGGTCCCTGCGCCTCACACCATGGTCCCAACCTCCTCCTCCCCCTCCTGCAACATGCAAGGGTCATCCACATGATTAACATTGTGTTCAGTTCGTTCCTTTCTGGCTGTTCTGTCTTCTCTCCTCAGGGCAAGATGATTCCTGAGAAGCCAGGTGTTGACAGCTGGGACATAGGATTCATACACCATGAATCTCCAGTGGTTCTTTTCTTAACTTTCACCTTACATTGATCAGACCCGTAGCCCAGGGATAGGGAACATCTGGCCCTCCAGTTGTTGCTGGACTGTAACTCCCATCATCCCACACCATTGGCTATGCTGGCTAGGCCAAATGGGGGTTGCAGTCCAACAGCATCTGGAGGGCCACATGTTCCTCACCCCTGCCTGTCACCAAATCAGAGGCCGAGTGGCTCATTTAGAAATCCTAGGCATATCTACTCCGCAGCAAGCCCCACTGAGTTCAACTGGACTTACTCCCAGGTAAGAGTGTATATAGAATCATAGCCTGACAGAGCAATCCCATGGTGTGAGGGAGGGAGAACCCAAGGCAGACAAACTGCCTTTTCCTGTGCCTTCTCAGGCTTGCACCAGCAAGGCAGAAGTGGGGAGGAGAGCAGCTTTGTATTTCCCCCCACTTGCATTCTCTCGTCAGGCTTCCTTCGCCCCTCCCCCCAAACGGGTCCCCTTGGGAAGCATGTTAAGTATGTCAGCTCCAGGGCAGGCACAGTTTTGTCATTGATTTGGGGGAGGGGTGTCAGGGGAATGGGATGGCTTTGGATCCCACAGACTCATGTCTTCCCCCAATCTGCCCCTGGCATGCCCCCTTTTGCTTTTTCCAAGGTTGGAGCACCACCATCAGAGAGGCAAGGGCTGCAGAGGTTTCTGTGCTCGTAATGGGAGGCCTGCGAAGACAGCAAGCCCTATCATTAGGCAGAGTGAAGTGATTGCCTCAGGCAGCAGATGCTGCAGGTGGGGGGGCAGCCTCCTGGCTGTTCCTCGTGGTCTCCCCGGCTGTTCCCCTCTGTTGGAGGACAGAACGACGCATGCTTCGCAACCTGTCCTAACTCCACTAAACCAGCCTGTTGCTTCAGGTGTGATGGAGGACACTATCCCACCACTAGTCTTGAAGTAAGCGTCAACTGCCGGTGCGGACATCTTCCGTACATGGAATGGGGAGGGGCTCCATCTTGTCCTTTGCCTCAGGTAGCAGAATGTCTCCAGCTGGCCCTGGAGGGCACGTCTCCTCCCCTGAGGGTGAGCCTTCCTATCTGACTTTGGAGAGGGAAATTTAGTTTACCTCTGGCCCCTGGGATGCCATCCCAAGGACCACAGCAATGCCTCAGTGTCATTTCTATATAAGTGCCTCTAAACCTCTAGGTGGAGGCTGCTCTGTACATCTTCTTTAATTGCAGTTTTTATCAAGGGGCCAGAGAAACTTTGATTTACCCTCTTACGCAATCCCTTCCTGGACGATCCCTAGAGCCCTTGTTGATTATTTTACTTGAGGGTTCAAACATCTCAGTTACAGAGCAATTTGCTTTCTTTTCTTTTTTTAACATAGCACTCCAGATTCGATCCTCTATGATTGTTTCATGACTCTGCTCTTAAATGTCTATGTACTTAATTTTTCAATTCGTATTTTATATTTTTACTCTTTATGTCTGCGGTTGGTAGACCACAAATAATAAACTACTGCTATATAAGTCACTGCTCTATTTTATTGTGGGCCTGTGTCATTTAAAAAAAATATCTTTAAACAAAATAACTGTGTCCAGATTTCATTTGTTTACGCTATTCATAGAAAGCATCATAGCAAATATCCATGGAGCTGCTGTAAGGCTTTCCCTTTTCCTTCAGGTTTTCAAAGGAAGTTACTCTCTAAAACCATTTGTCACGTCTCACTTCAGCCTCTGCATCAGTCTGAGCTGAGCATATTAAATTAGGGTTCAATTTACGAAAGTATATGACACAAATTACCATTTATATACCTGTGAATTTGTTTTCTTGCAGCACCAATTTTCCTGGTGATAATTCTAGTCTTTTTCATAAAAATTGCAATACACAATATAAATTATTATTCCAACTAGCCCTCTCTTTTTTTTTTACCACAGATATACATGGGAAGAATAAATGGCTTATGCAATTCTAATCGTAATGTATGTGTAGAAACATTACTAACAACAGTCTTAACATGAAAGCTACATCCCCCCCCCCCCTTTGTAACCTGGAGTAATTACAAAGCCCATCAATTTTACCATAAGCAGAGGAACCATTTTCTTGGGAGATTTCCCCCCTCATACAATTTTAATGAATTTGCTTGCTCAGAATACAACACTTTAAATTAAAAAATTAAAAATTTAACAGTGGATTGTTTCCCTGACAACAGAGAGGGCAGCATTTAATCCTACCCCACCTCTATACTATATATACTGTAGCTGGTGCAAGTGAGAGGTAATATACCTCAAGCTAATTGTGTTGGTACTTGAGGAGATAGGCCTAGAAAACAGGGCCAGACGTCCTCCCAGTGGGAGGGAGAATTATTTATCTTGTTTGTCGCCGTTCCAAGAATAATTGCTTTTGGGTCCTTTTCCGGATTTAACAAAAAGTTAATAACACTGTTTTTAAGCCCTGTGGGTTATGTACATTCTTATTGCCAATTTTCCTTTGTTACTTGTAATACTCTTTATTTATTCATAACAGTTGTATCCTACCTTTCCATTAGCAAAATACAGAGGTGGGAACAATGGTGTTATGGAGACTCTCCTCCAGGCAGGAGTAGTAGCTATATGGTTAGAGTCCCCCACCGCCGCCTCCTTGAAGGTTGCATGTGCAAGTCTTGCTGACAGAGAGTTAACACAATTGGAGTGTAGGTGAGAGCTGTTCGCTCCTCAATAAATCTCTGTTCTTATGGGGTAAGCCACTTTCAAGCCATCTATCATGTCCAGAAGAAATAGAAAATTCAGGAATAACACTACAAAAGGAAGTTTACAAATGTAGTCTGAATGCAGTGTGCATGCATGGGAGCATCTGAGGCAGCCTTCCTGTTGGCCATGCTAACTGGAGATTATGGAAATTGTAGTCCAATGCATCTGGAGGGTACTAGCTTGGGGAAGGCTGATCTAAGGGTTCAATGAAGCTCGAAGCATTCACACAATGAACTAGGTACTTCTAACAACATCTTCACTTCCTAGAGGTAAAAGGAAAGTAGTGAGGGCCCATTTCACAGGAAGAGTGCTGAAATATAGTCTTGAGTCCTCCAGGACCTTTACACAATATGATGCCATTGCCCTGTATACCATTTTTTTATTAATGACTTGGATGAGGAGGTACAGGGAATGCTTATCAAATTTGCAGATGACACAAAGTTGGGTGGAACAGCTAATACTCTGGAAGACAGAAACAAAATTCAAAGAGATCTCGATAGGCTGGAGCGCTGGGCCGAAAACAACAGAATGAAATTTAACAGGGATAAATGCCAAGTGCTGCACCTAGGGAGAGGAAACCAAATGCAGAGTTACAGAATGGGGGACACTTGGCTCAACAATACTACAAGTGAGAAGGATCTTGGAATTGTGGTAGATCACAAACTGAATATGAGCCAGCAATGCGACGTGGCTGCAAAGAAGGCAAATGCAATTTTGGGCTGTATTAATAGAAGTATAGCTTCCAAATCGCGGGAAGTGATAATTCCCCTTTACTCGGCACTGGTTAGGCCTCATCTTGAGTACTGCGTCCAGTTCTGGGCACCTCACTTTAAGAAGGACATAGACAAACTGGAGAGGGTTCAGAGGAGGGCAACAAGGATGATAAAGGGACTGGAAACAAGGCCCTATGAGGAGAGACTGAAAGAACTGGGCATGTTTAGCCTTCAGAAGAGGAGACTGAGGGGAGATATGATCGCACTCTTCCAGTATTTGAAGGGATGTCACACAGAAGAGGGCAAAGATCTCTTCTCGTTCATCCCAGTTTGCAGGACACGGAATAATGGGCTCAAGTTACAGGAACCTAGATTCCACCTAAACATCAGGAAAAATTTCCTGACTGTCAGAGCAATAAGACAATGGAATCAACTACCTAGGGAGGTGGTGGGCTCTCCCACTCTGGAGGCATTCAAGGTGCAGCTGGACAGACATCTGTCAGAGATGCTTTGACCTAGATTCCTGCATTGAGCAGGGGGTTGGACTCGATGGCCTTGTAGGCCCCTTCCAACTCTACTTTTCTATGATTCTATGATTCTATGATTAAAAGGGGGAGAAGATCTAGAAAAGGTGATGACTGGTTTGGATATTGACCATCTTCACTGAGTCTGGAAATCTGGCCATAAAAACAGCTGATGTCTTGAGTGTGCAGCTAAACTAAACATGTCCTATAGGCCCTTTTCATGTTGTTTTCTTACACCAAAGTGTGTGTAATATGGGGACGTTGTGGGAGGTAGCAGTACTTACATAACAAGCGAGGGAAAACTGACTTACTTTCATGATGGATACATATATTTATCTACATTCCTTTTATTTCCGAATATAGGGAAAATACACTTGAATGCCCATGTTTGGCTATCTCCTCTTCCCACTTGGGCAATATATAACATTGTATGCCTTGTAGGAGGGCCCACAAGATGCTCAGTTTGCCTTTGCAGTATATTAAGGAAAATAATTTAACTTAAGGCAGCTTTCCCCAACCTGGTGTCCTCCAGATGTTTTGGATTTTGACTACCATCAGCCCCAGCCCACACGACCAATGGTCAGGAATGCAGAAAGTTGTACAGTCATGCCTTGGATTGAGAGCATAATTCGTTCCAGAAACGTGCTTGTAATCCAAAGCACTCTTATATCAAAACGAGATCCCCCCCAAAAGAATTTGTACAGAGATTTTTAATTTAAGCCGTACTACAGTACTTGTATTGCAAGACGTCACTTGTATATCAAGTCAAATAAATAAATAAATAAATATTTAAAAATTTGCTTGTCTTGCAAAATGCTCTCAAACCAAGTTACTTGCAATCCAAGGTATTACTGTAGTCCAAAACATCTGAAGGACAGGTTGGGGAAGGCTGACTTAAGACCATGTGAGCAATTTACAAGAAAGGTATGGCTTCTTCTCCAATCCTTCCTGGCCCAATTTCTGTTTTGCAGGAACCACAATGCTGAACAGCAGCTTGTACTCCAAATGGGTGCAGGGTGAGTTCCTAATTCTTGTTCCACCACTTATTCTTTCTGTTACCAACCCAAGAGCGATTCCTTTAACAATATTGGGGGAGGCTGAAATTTTCTTTATAAAAAATAATATAAAACAGGGTAGCTCCTTAGTAGAAAAACCCAAGGAATCACTATGTTCTCTGTGTCATTAGGTGTCTTCAGAGGCACAGATGGCCCCACAACATCAGCTGCATTTCAGTGCCAAGTTAAAACCTGGCTATTTATCCAATCTTTGGGGTCTTTTTTTTACTGTAGCTCAGTTTTTATTTGTTGCTCCCAGAATCCCTTGCCATTAGCCATGCTGGCTGGGTATGCTGAGAGCTGTAGGCCAGCAACATCTGGGAACCCAAGGTTGGAGAGCCCTGGGTTAGATTATTAATGCTTGACTATATTGTTGTTTTATGCTGAATTGTTTTTATTATTGTATCCCACTCTGAAATCTATTGATATAGGGCAGGTTAGAAATATTTTAATAACATCAAGAAATACGATACAATCTTATGAGTCATGAAAGACTCCCTTTCTCTCTTTCCCTCTTTCTCAATCTCTTTCACGGGGTCGGAAGAAGAAATCTTGTTCTGTAGTAACACTGATCCTGATTGGCTCCAGCAAACCTTACCTTCTCTGATATAGAGGAAGCATATCTAAATGAGGTTGCAACCAGGAGCAGATCTAAATGAGGTTTTTTTCCAGCATTGTAATGCCTGACTCACTCACACGACTCACAGTCAACACAATATTCTCACACTATTTCTGCCATTATATTCTGGATTTCTTGAAACTGCTTTTATCCCATTTTTCCTGCTTCTTGTGGGTTTCCTCCAGTATAAATTCAGGTGTGTGCTCGCTTCACAGTATTGTAACTTGTCTTGCAGGGAGTGGCTAACGGTTGGCAGGGTGAGGGGAGTGACTCAGTGGGTGGCAGGGAAAGCAGCATGTCCTCCATTTTGTGTTGGGAGCAACATCTCCTGTCCTTTCTTCTATTTGCTGGTTGGTTGCCGGTGATGGAGGAGCTTGTAATATCTTTTTAACAGTATTTGCCAATGTGCATATCCAGACCTCTGCATCTGCGAATAACGAATTTTTCCTTTTAACTTGATCCTGTGCAGATTCAGGTTTCTGGACCTGAGCATTGAAAACAGTCATAAAAAGCAAGCAAACAAAACCATGCTGGCTGAAAGGGGCTTCCCAGGAAGTGGCGAGGCTGCAGAATGAGAGCCTGCAGCCAGACACAGTCCCCTAGCGCTGGGCAAGGAAGGTTGTGAGGTCAGCATGGGCAGTGTGGCAACACCACCATACCATAAGCTTTTTATTTTACCGCTGCCACCACTTCATTACTGTGACACACCCGCCTCTGCCCCCCACACTCGTGGAAGCCCTCAGTAAGTAGCGTGTTTGTCGGCTGTTTTAGCCATCTTACTCTTTCGTTCTGTACAGCTCCCTTGCTCAAGCTATGAGCCTTTATGCTCAGGCCCACACCCAGGTCAATAGGTTCCCCTCAGGTATCCTGCTTGCCTCCAGGATTCACGGAAGACACTCAGCCTCTTTCACTCAGGCTCCCCTTCCCAGTCCCTCAGAGAGACACCAGCAGTTGCCCGGGACACTCGCCTCTCCTCACAAGCCTTTGGCCTGAACGGCCTCGGCTAACTAGGGCAGTGGTTCGCAACCTTTTTTTGCCCCATGCACCCTCTTCACCATATGTCAGAATGTCATTCCCCCCTTTCCAAGATTGTCTGACTTAATCTGTGCCATACAATAAGGTGTGATGTCCTGTAGATTATGTACAATCTGTAGAATTGTAATTTGTAGAAAGATCATTATTCCAACAGTTTGAGTCTGTGGTCCCAATCCCCCCCCAAAAAACCCTAAATTCCGCCCCCCCAGTTGAGAACCCCTGAACTAGGGTAATGACCTGAATACTGTTATTTCCCTCGCTGCCACCTCCCTCCTCAGAGATTGTTCTCTCAGATGTGTGTGTTCCTCTCTTAGTCAATCACTCCCTCACTACGGGTTAACAGTAAATCAAACCAAGTTTATTTCTACAGATGGAAACATAAGTTACACTCACGTGCTTGCTTATCTTGAAAACCGTTACAGTCAGTATTTCAACTCCAGGCTGAGGTAACTCCTCTAACCTCCACTACTGATCCTGAGCGCCTCTCTAGATGTCTCCCAGCTCCACCCTCAACCCGCACACTCCCTGCTCCACAGCCTATCACAGCTCTCTCTGCCCCTTGCCAACATTCCGAGCGCTGTGATTGGCTCTGCACCCTCAGGGAGGGAGAGGCGGAACTCCAGCTGCCCGTCACAGGCAGCCTCAGCAAAACTCTTTGCAAGCAATGCAAAAATTAATAATGTTTGGAATGTCTTGTCAAGCTTTCCCAATTATCTCCTTTCTCCTTTTCATTTCCTTGCCTCAAAAAAACTGCTAGCTGAAAACACAATGATATACATGTCTACTCAGAAGTAAACCAATTGTTTTCAATGGTGGAGGGAGAAAAGGGGAGCTGGTGTCACTGGCTTCACCCCATGGGAGGTGACAGCAATGGCAGTGGAGGGAAGCAGTACCCTGACCTCCCCACCTTCTCCCCCAACCCCAATTCTCCTCCTCGATTTGTTTTGTTCTTGTTTTGTTTTTGCAGGAGCTGTGACGTACCTTGCACTTTATTTGTAAATCTCTGCTCCTATGCACCATCGAAGGCTCTCATTCTGCAACCTCGCCACTTCCAAGGAAGCCCCTTTCAGACAGCACGGTTTTGTTTCTTTGGTTTTTCATGATTGGTTTCAATGCTCAGGTCCAGAAATCTGAATCTGCAGGCAGGAAAGTTAAAAATAAAATTTAAAAATGGAAACTGAAATGGCCAATCCCCCTGCAATTGCAGAGGCTTGTGTCCTGTGCTTGCACTACAAACACAAATGACTGAACACACGTGACCTTTCCAACTCCGCCTACTTCTCCCAAAATTGCATTTCTGTATGATACTCAATTGTGTTATCAACACAGTGAATACTGCGCTGTATTCATTAGTATTTGTCCTGACAGTAATGGATGTGTTTTGCAGAAATACCATCACAACTCTATCAATCGCGCCCTCAGTGCCCGTAAGCCTCTGAACTCAGAGGCTTACGAGCATCCTCTGCAGAGCAGGAGGAGCAACGGAGGCAATCTTCTCCTCCCTGTTCCTCCCACTCTGCATTTCCACTAGACAGCCAATGACCATCTAGCTGCGGCACTTTGGACAGGAAGAGAAGGAGGCTGGAGCACTACCAGGATACGTTGTATCTTGGCGGTGCCAGGCTCCTCCCCTGGAATGCCCCCTGTACCCCTTTTCTGAGGTCACTTTTCCTACCCCGGAGAAGCAGTCAGCGTGGTTCTTTCCACACCAGCTGTGAGCGGGGAGCGGAGTGTGGATCCCCGGCTCTGAGGTCAGAGCTCTGCCTCCAACCTCAGATCTGGTTATCCAAAGATGCTGTCTAGAGGCCATAGGGCCATTTTGTTTTAAACATTTAACAAAATCTACAATTTAGCCTCAATTCTGCCCGCCCCACCTTATGATAATTGACTGTGCCACAGCTCAGTGGTAGAGCACATGCTTTGCACATAGAAGGTCCCAGATTCAGTCCCCAGAATCTCTAGGTAGGACCTACCTGAAACCCGGGAGAGCTGCTGCCAGTCAGCGTCAACAAGGCTGAACTAGATGGAGCAAGGGTCTGACTCAGTATAAGGCAGCTTCCTATGTTCCTATGATTTTCACCCTGGGTCAGTCCCTCGGGTTCTCAGGGCCCAATAAAGTGTCCTTGTCCCCCTAGCCAATGCTTGGGTCTTGGACATGATTCTACATTAAAAAGGGGGAGGGAATGAAAAGGGGAGGAAATCAAGCAACCAAGAAGTAGATATAGGAAAGAAACTGAAATTATATATAAAATGTCCTTATATATATAAAAAAAATCACACACACAAAAGCTTAGTTTCCTTTTCCAGGTTTCATGCAAGGATTTAGGTCTAGCGATGCTTTGGAAGTTATTATTAGTTTCAGATTGGTTCCAATAATGTACCTGCATGCATCAGTGAGCTTAAGCAGAAAATGAAATGAACCTGCTTAAGATTAGACTTCCTTAGATTTCTGATCTGTTTTAATTTTCATTCCTCGGGAAGCCTGACACAAAGTGTCAAAAAAAAAAAAAAAAAAAAGAAGGCAGCTGCAGTTTCCTTACAACAGCAGCGGTAAGATGTGCCTCCTTTGATTTCAGATATTTTGTATGCCCCTTTGGGCTGAATCAGGGAACTGGACCTGGGCCGATTTGCATGACCATCTGCAGTGTGTGTGCTGCCTCCCAGCTCATGGTGAGCTGGTTATATGCAAGCATCATGATTCATGATGCACATAATTAAATGGCATTGATTATTTTTTTTTATCTCCTCCTTTCTCAAAGTTGCAGAACAGATTACAAGATTGTTTTAAAAAACAAACAAGTCTACACATAAACCTCGCTTCCTGAACAAGTTTTGCATCCCATGCTTAGCTACAGTAACTACTGAAAACTTGCAAGTCACAAACAACACTGGCAATGCAGCAGGAGTTAGTGTGTGTGCTGCCTGGTTCCCATGTGTCTGCCTGCTCATGTTCACTGTGATAAACAACACAGAGACCCATCCCTGGATTGTTTACGTGACATCCAAATCTGGAACTCTTGGTTGTTGAGGGATAAACAACCCAGAGTATGAATCCATGGTTCAACTATGGGTTCAAAGTCTGGGTTCTTCATTCCCCAACAACCCAGAGTTTTAGGTTCAGATGTCATGGGGCATCCCTGGGTTGTTTATTGTGTGGAAGTGGGCAAGCGTGGGTCAACCAGCACACACACTTGCTCCCACTGCTTTTCCAACAACCCATGCTTTCTAAACTATGGGTTGTTTGCGATGTGCGAACCGGGTCCGTCATGGCAGAAACATCCAAACAGCTTTGCCTCCCAGTCAGTCCTCAACTTTCTCAGATTAGTCCAGGATCCACAATACTGTTTTAAGAAAAGAAAAAGAAAAGATAAGCATACAGAGAAAGTTGAGAATTTTTTAAAATGTGCTTCCAGACTTGGTATCGTACTACAAAACTGACTTGGCTAAACCTGCTCATTCTGCTGCGTTAATACTGAAGCGACCATTTTCCAAGATGACAGACACACAAATGGGGATATGTGATGATGCTCATTTGGTGGTAAAATACTTCTTGGCTCAAAAAAATCCCATGTATTTTACCAACAAAATGAGCCTTCTATGTTCATGTGTCATCACATATCCCCATTTGTGTGTCTGTCATCTTGGAAAATTGTCGCTTCAGTATTAATGCAACAGAATGAGCAGGTTTACCCAAGTCAATTTTGTAGATACCAACTCTGGAAGCACATTAAAAAAAAAAAATTCTCAACATTCTCTGTATACTATCTTTTCTTTTTCTTTTCTTAAAACAGGGCTGTTGATTGTGCTGAGAGCAATTCCCATAATGTTGCAAGTGGTGGAAGAGAAAAAACTGGAAATATGATGACTTGTGTCTTTCCATCTTTTTATATAATACATTAAGAATGCAATCTTATGCATTGTGCTCTTGATAGATGGAGTCTCAGCTTATCCAATGCCCTGCTAACAAGTGCCAGCCTCCCATTCCTCCAATTATGTTGCTTATTGCTAGACAGGCCTCTGAGACCATCTAGGAGACCTACTTTCAAGTAGGCAGGACTGGTGGATCCTGTAGATCCATACCTCTCCTCCCCCTTCCTGCCTCACCCACTGGAACCCCTTGCCCCCCCTCTATCCCTTCCATGGTGGTTGCCAGGTATGGGAGGCTGGGGGGATTCCTGTCCCCAAGGTTGTAGCTGTGTCTATGGTCGCACCATTGTATGGCTCCTCAGATGCTATCGGAGAGGCCTGTGGCTCACGCTGGCTCAGCTTGTCTGAGCGTGGAAAGCTAAGCAGGGCCAGGCCTGGTTATTACTTCAATGGGAGATCCCTCCTCTACTTGAGCATTGAGCAGGGGGTTGGACTAGATGACCTTGTAGGACCCTTCCAACTCTATGATCTATGAATCTATAAGCCATAGGATTGCTCTGTAACATTATTTTTGGCTTTCCTTTCCCCCTCTTTTCCTCCCCTGGGAGACATAAGACATAAGGATGACATTTAACCCTTAAAACATTAAAAATGACCTTAAAAACCATAACAACAATTCAAAAGTCATGTTAACACAAGTTCGTACGTCATGCTAAGCCACCCTGAGAATAAGCCACCATGAGTTGGTTGTTCGCTCGCTAACCTGACAGATGACTGGGTGCTCTGTGACTTTCTGTGGCTTGTTCCCCCCCCCCAGTCCTCCCACCAACTCCCGGGACATATCCTAGGACTAGGTGCCTTTGTAGCAGAACCCTGAGGGAACTGCACCAGCTTCAGACATCACAGTAACCCACCATGGGTTGTCCTGTCATGCAAACCAAGTTGATGTGACTTGATATCCTGCCTCAATGAACAGAGAGTGGGGATGAGTCGCAGTTCCAAGTGGGGTTCATTCCAGAGTTTGGGAGCAACACAGGAGAAAGCCCTTTCCTGGGTGCTCGACAAGCGGGCCTCTGCAAGTGAGATGGTCTTCAAAAGTGCCTCTCCCACTGATCTCAGTAACCAAGCAGGTTCAGACCAAGATAGGTGGCTCCTCGGATAGCCAGACCCAAAGCCCTTTAGAACTTTAAAGGTTAAAACCAACACCTCAAATAGAGCCTGGAAAGCAGTTGGCAACTAGTGCAGATCTTTCGGTATTGGGGTGCTGTGACTGTGTACCAGTTGCCTAGCTGGCACGTTTTGCAACAATGTTGCAATCAGAAGGTAGGGGGATATACATCTGCAAAGCGCTGAGGGCCCCCAGCAAATTCAGGCAATGGAGAAGAGGAGATCTGAGAAGGTTTTGATTAGGCAAAGAAAGACTCCTTAAGGGGAGTAATGAATTTTTGACCCTAAGCACAGACAGAAGAAACTGGAACCTCTAAACCAGTGTTCTCCAACCTTGGGTCCCCAGATGCTTTTGGCCTACAACTCATGCTGGGAGTTGTAGGCCAAAAACATCTGGGAACCCAAGGTTGGAGAACACTGCTCTAAACAAAAGGCTCCCCAAAAAGAAAAAGAAAAGGAAAAAAAGGGCAACGGGCATTTCTGATGTGGTGCTTATATCTCTCACACCTGAATATAGAAGTTATTAGTTTATGCTAGAATTCTTTATCTGCTTGTATAAACTCAATCACCGTATATTTGAAATAGTTTTGTATATCACAGGTAAATGAGCAGATGTTCTCATAGCATAAAAGCATGCATGGAATTTCCTCTTTCTTCTCCAAGCCTTGAAGTCCTGTGCAATAAACAGGATGCAGATGTAACAAAATGATGGTTTCCACAAAGAGCTGCCAAAGGTATATTTGGTTTGGCAGAGCTTCCTCTGAGTGCTCTCTGGAAATGTTTGGTTGCCGTGGTCATTACCACGTGGAAATGTCTGTGGTAATACAATTGCCCAATATTCAGATGTGGGCTCAGTATCTAAGTGCAGCTATCAGGAGAGACTGGTAAATATTTAAGTTGACAATAAAAGCTCCCACAAGATATCATTAGGTCATTGTCATTCTTGTTGATGTACAACTATATTCAGAGTTAAATTCGATCTCAGAGTTAACTTAAGCAATGGCTGTAGCTTTTCTACAACATTCTGTATTGGAATGCTCTATTGTCATAATTAGTTGAAAGTCTATCAGTCAGACTGTGAGCACTCAGGCAGTTTTGCGGAGCTTGCTGAACTCCTTTTGGGTAACAACAGGAGTCTGTGTGAGCTCTTCCTGATTAGCCTGCTATTGTCTATAATTGTTCTCTCTCTCTCTCTCTCTCTCCTACTCCAGCCAGAACATCAGGCACAGCTCACGGGTTTCTTGTCAAGCTTTATTAAGCAAAAGCAGGGCAACTCAGGTGGTTGCAGAACAGTGTGACACAAAAGTAAAGAAAGTAATTCAAGACCCTCCATCCGTCAATGGGAGGTGAGGAACGACCAACAGTTGATTCCGCACTGAGGCGTTTCACGCGTTCCCACCCTCAAACCAGAGAACCCACTCTGCACCTAGGGTGGGTCAAAAGTCTTGTTAGCCAACCGAGCAGAGCGGCGAAGAGATGTCAGTTGCTCCTGCCTACGTAAGCGACGCCGCTCCCGAGGATCTGGCACAGAGGCTGGCTTCCCCCCTCCCATCAGGAGCTCTTCCGCCCCTCCCATCAGGAGTACTGTTCCCAGAGATTCTTCCCCCACTCCCCCGCCTCTGGCTGCAACCTTGACGGCGCAGCTGGGTCCGGGTTATCTACAGAGAGCGGCTCCGCTCCTACCGCCTCTTCTCCCTCCCCCTCCCCTTCTGTTTCAGAGTCCATTCCCATGGAATCTGACCAGTGCTGTTTTGGATTTAGGGAGTCGGAACTTGAGGGGCTAGGGGAGCTAGCACAGTTGGGCACAATCCAGCTGAGTTGCCGTCAACCTCCGAACCTGGAGGCTTATGGGCATCCTACACAGAGCAGGAGGAGCAGAGGAGGTGATCCCCCACGCTGCATTTCCGCTAGACAGATGTTTTTTTCGGCCATCTAGCTGGGATGCTTCAGGGGGGGGGGGAAGGAGGCTACAGAGAATACAGTATACATCACACCTTGGCCTCTGCAGTCTCCTCCCCTCCCTGCCCACTGTAACGCCCCCTTTACCCCCTCTCCGAGGTCGAGTTCCCGATCTCGGAGAGGACAGCCAGTGCAGTTCTTTCCACGCCAGCTGCAAGGGGGCAAAGGGGGGTCAGAGTGCAGATTTGCAGCTCTGAGCTCTGTTTCTGACCTCAGATCTGGGAATCTAAAGTATCCTGTCCTGTCCCGTCCCCCTGATGATATTTAGGGGCCATAGGATTGTTCCATGAAGTAATTTAATATAATTGACTATTTGTTGTTGCATGGGAAGAGTTTTTCTATCTTTGTTTATTGGATAGGACCTAAAGTTCTCTGTGTGGTGTTCCACTCATGCATGGAGGCTTTTCTACTCACTGTGCCCCACTCCAAAATGTGCCTACCCCCACAGCCAGGAAGCCTTCTAGATCAGCACCCCTTGAGATGCGAGTGGCTGCTGGTGGAAAGGAAGGCTGCCCTCTCTGGCTGCCTTTGCATGTGTGAATAGTGCTTCCCAGGGATGTTGAAGAGTCCTTGGTCTCGAGTCACGAGTCGAGTCATGGGTCTTTCGACCCAAGTCTCGAGTCCGAGTCCGAGTCCTTGGTCCAAAATAGTAACTTACAAGTCATGAGTCATGAGTCACTCCCAAAGCTGACTCCACGAGTCCCTATTAAAATCAATGGGTTTCCCCCCCAACAAAATAAGGCTACTTCAGATGTGTGGCTTAAATAAATTCTAGAGTGTGCCTTTTTATTTCAAAACTCTGCAACTGATTTTGGCAAGAACAGACCAGGCACACAAACCCAAAATAACCAGGCAGGCAGAGGAGGCAGGGAACCCCAAAGCAGGCAGGCAGAGGCGTTTGTCTTGGACAATTCAAACTGTGGAACTGGTTAAGAAGGGACCAGGCAGGCAGAGGAGGCTGGGAACCCCAAACAGGCAGGCAGAGGCAGCCAAATCCAAAATGTCTGAAAGGCTGCATTTTAGGGAAATGATTTTAAAAAATAAACTTGCTGTACTTTCTAAAACCTATCCATGTTGCATTGGAGGAACACGATTTTGGAACACGAGTCCTTGGTCTCGAGTCCCATTAAAAAATATTGGGACTCGAGTCTGACTCGAGTCAGAGGGGGGACTCAGTCCGACTCACGAGTCAAGTCCTGGAGTCCGAGTCCCCATCCCTGGTGCTTCCCACTCATACTGGATTGGGGTGGGGGGATGTGGATTTCAACTCTGTTGCGTGTGTTTTAATTATGCATTTATTTCAAATAGGGACGTTCTCAAAATCTATACCAAAGAGGACTAACTGAAGGCCCATGGCCCAGATCCAACCCGCAAGAAACTTGTCTGGCCCATGGCAGCCCAACAAAATGTTAATAAAGGTATTGTAAAAAGTGTGGCTGCACTTTCACTTAGAAGGAAAGGTTGGTGGTTGTCACAGCATAAGGAACACAGATATTCTGCCCTTTAATGGAGGGGTGGGGAGCCTCTTTCATCTCAAGGGCCGAATTCAATTCTGGAGAAGCTCTCAGGGGCCACATTCCAGTGGTGGGCGGCGCCAAAGGTGAAAGGGTTGGGGCCAAATACAAAAAAAAATACCAGCATATTGTAGCTTGAAGCTCTTACTGCCAGTAACTAAGCCTTAGGAGGAGAGGCATTTCTACCTTTTAGAAGGGGGGGGGTTGAAAAAAAGCCAGGAAACCACCAAAAAAGTGGTGGTCAGGGGAAAGGGGGTGGGGCCAGGGAAGGGGGTGGGGCCAAGGAAGGGGGTGGGGCCTTCTGGGAAACCCTGGAGGGCCAGGTTGGGACTTCTTCCATAATAAAATAGCATTTGGGTTAAGAAAGATAACAGATTTTGTTTAGAATGTCAGTAACACCTTTGCTATGCAATTCGTTGTATTGCTAAGGTGTAAAGGTCAACATTATGAATTAATAGTTGTATTGTACAATCATAATAGATACTTTAAAACTGAGTCAAGGTGAAGAGAAGAAGGTGAAGACAGACTTCTGTAGTAAACTAATCAACCTAATTTGGGGCTGGGATTAATGTGATACGCTCTGGTACTGTAAAGTAAGGATCCCTGGAGCAGACCTTGCTTGCTATGCTTCCTTCACTAATAACTGGCCTTGTTGAATTATATTGCAAATACTGGTGTTACTGAAAACTTGGTTCACATTTTTCCAGTCTCCTCTCTCTCTCTCTCTCTCTCCTTTCTTCAAGCTGACTTTGCAGATTGTCTGTTATCTCCATTTCACTCATTTTTGGGAAAGACAAGAAATGAAGGCAGGATATGCCTTTGGTTGTTGTTGTTGTTGTTGTTTGTTTGGACTGCACTACACTTCTAAAACATTCAGGGGCCAGAATCTCAAGTGTGAATATTAAAAAGTCAGCAGGCAGCAGAATGTGATTACTGCAGAGCGGTCTCTAACTGATTAGTAGTACACAATTCAAGAGCTCTGCGACAAAACCAAAGATTTGTGATGGGGTTAGACTGAGGTTTTGCCATCCATTATTCATCCAAGCTGACAGCCTCCTGGGACAATCACCTGATGCGATCAAGGAGCCCCTGCGTTTCTTCTTATGGGCAGGCGTGCCAAGGAGGTCAGGAGCAAACTAGCACCTCATACTTTACAGCCTGTGGCTGCTGTGAGCTTCTCAGCAGGTCAAATTGCCAGCACTCTGCCACCGTGCTCTAGGGATGTCCCACTTTATGGAAAGATTTATTAAGTGGGTAAACATTTTTGTCCATCCCCACAGGCATCAGTGATCACTTAGCAGATTGGGGTGGATTTTCTTCCCCCACAAAGATTTGGCCATCCAACTACAGCTGTCTGCTAAATAGTCCAGGAAGTTAACGTCACCATTCAGTTTGTCTGAGGCCAGGAAAAGAAAAGGAAATGAAGATAGGATCCATGTTCTGACATATTTTGATGTTTCTGAGGGAGAAGATAAACAAGGAGAGAAGGTAAAGGAACATCTTATATTCCAGGCTCTCTCCATTTCCCTTTTGCTCCCTTAAGTCTCAGGTAAGGAATACAGTGATCACAGTATACACCAGATCTGTGTCCTTACCTTACAGCAACTACGTACTCTAGCTTGGCAAAACAAGAGTAGAGTTTTTTTCTTAGAGAGAGAGAGAGAGAGAAGTCCTACAACTCCTAGCATTCCCTGCCAGCCATGCTGGCTGAGGAATGCTGGGAGTTATAGGACTTTTGTTCTGTTTAAACATGCATAGGATGGTGCCCTAGATCCTCCTAGTGAGTTTGAGGGTGACAGGAGATTTGAACCAGTGAACAGCCTGGTTCAGACTTCAGAGTTCATCCTCTTTTCCATTATGCTACACTGTTCTTGACCATGCGTGTGTTGAGAAATGCATCAAATCCTCAAGAAAGGAAGATTGGCAACAAGCCAGCAACAGCACATATAAGCCTGCTTTACATGTCTTTTTTAAAATGTCCACTATGGTGAATAGTTCATTTTAAATTGAGAAACAGTCATGGCCTATTTTATAGCCTTGAGACAATGAGCAATATCCTGTTTCCTCCCTTTCCCCCTCCCTAAAGTGAGCTACCCAACCCATTTAATAAATTTGCTGAGTGACTGGCTTGTTGTGAGCAAAACAATCTATTAATAGCTCTCTTTATGTTTGTTTTAAAAATAGATCCTCATCCACAATGGTTGTCTTATCAGCTATATAGCGTCTAAAACCCATTTCCCCAGAGAAGGAAGGAATACAAGAAGGCAATATACAGGGGATGTTTTGCTAGATTCACATTAAGTCATCCATGCTAGATGTTGTGATCCAGGGATCCATTGCATGGAAGGAAAGGGGAAAGTTTCAATGTATAGATGGTGTTCTGAATCAAAGCATATAAGCATCAGTGTACTAGTACATTTATCATTTAACTCATGTAGCTTGCAGCAGTCTTTACAATGATAGTACTGCAAGTAGGCAGGAGACCAGGTCCATGGGTAAGAGAAGGATTGGGGGCGGGTTGTGCCTCTGCTGCAGACAGTCAAGCAGCCTTCCCAAACTTGCTGCCCTCCAGATGTGTTGGATCACAACTTCCATCATTCCCAGCCAGCATGGGCCTTGCTGGCTGGGGATAATGGGAGCTGGAGTCCAAGCTATCTGGAGGGTACCAAGTTGGGGGAAGGCTGGTCGAAAGGATGACTGCCCTCAGCCAGCCAGAGTAGCAGGTAGGGTCAGGCTGCAGCTGCAGACCCTTGGACAGGGCCAACTTCTTCCAACTAGTTCTGGAGCCCAACTGAAATCTTACATCCTTTCTGTGCCTATCTGCTCCTCTGCTCTAGCCCTTTCCCATGCCGTGGAGATTCTTTAAGGAGTAATCCTCTGGTCTGGAGCTGAGCACTCTGCCACCTCTCTCTGTGTGTTCTCAACTGGTATGTTGACCTGTATTGACAAACAGGCAGTGCGGATTACAAGCGAAAGGGGCCAGCTCCTTAGGGGGAATCTGGTTCAGGAGGGCTGTCCCAAGAAGCTCTGTGGTTTGGGGTTCTCCGGCTCCAGGGGGCTTCAGGCTGACAGGCTCAAGCTTAGCATCAGGCCCCAGGTCCCAACACCTCTGCAGTTTGTGCCGCTGGCCCTCCTGACCTGGCTGGCTTCTCCCCTCTGAGTCTGAGTCTTGGCTGCTACTCGACGTTAGGGTGGCCACTTGTGCTTTGCCCAAAAAGAGGATATGCATCGCTGATGCCAGTTTCCATACAACTTGCATGTGCTAATGGAAATGCATAGATTCAAATTTATTTGTTTGTTTGTTTATTGCATTTATACCCCACTCTTCAGCCAGAAAAGGCTCTCAGAGTGGCTTACAAAGATTAATAATAAGACAGTCCCTGCCCTCAGGCTCACAATCTAAAAGACATGACACAAAAGGAAAAGGGATTGGGAGGGAGGAGGAAGAATGCAAAATTCAGGCACCAGTTCTTAGTTTAAAAGGTTCTTATAGGTTTTTCTTTCTTTTTTCTTTTTTTTGGCAGGGAAGGGCAAAACAAGCTCCCTGCAGCTGCTCCCTCTCCGGCTGATGTATGGGGCCAGGTTAGTCTCCCCCCCGTGATATTCCTGGGAGGCATGGGGTGCAGCCTCCCAGTGGCCCTTGGTTCTAATTTAGAAAGTATGGCTATACTTTAAGTAGAAATAGAACACAATTGTGGGGAAGACTGTGCCCAGTTGACCTCCTGTATGCCTGCTGAGTCTGCTGTCCAGGTGGTAACTGTGGGTGGGCAACTTCAGGGTCCCTGGTGCTCTTCCTCCTTAGGGATCTTTCACTTTAACACAGACTTGCATTGAACACCTCCTCAAATAGACGGCCCCTTCAAGTGGAGGACTGTCCTCTGTAAAGCAGAATACCTGGCCACACTACTTGAGGCCCGGGCAGTCATGGCATCTGAGAGGTAGGAGCTTGTGGAGATGAATTTTTCCTCTCTTTCCCATATTCCTTTTGAATCCATTTTGCCTCCAAAGGGGTTTTGTATGATGCTTCTGTGCCATACTTGGCAATGGTGGCAGTCACTGCATAGCTACACACTTCTCACCCCCGATTGTGCCTGGATTGGCTACACACGGGCCATGAGGTCGTGTTTGCATAGCAGTGTCATGCCCCATCCCAAACACTTACTCAGAGGCATAGCAGCTTGTTAGTAAAGCACTAACCTCCTGATCCTAAACATTAATCCCTATTTCAACCAGTAGGACTTGCTTCCTCTTGTATATGCATATAGGATTGTAATGTGAAAGTGGTGCAATCTTGTTAAAGTGGTCTTCTCCATATTGCCATCTATGTAATAGAATAGCCCTATTCTGAAATTATAAGATGCCTCAGGGGAGGGGGAGTTAAGAAAGAATAAATAACACAAAGGAAGTGACAATTGTGCTTTGTATCGTATGTAGGATTCTAGATAGGAGACATGATGGTGCTCATAGATGGCAATTTGTCTAACAATATTTTCTTGCTTTGTTTTGTTTTGTTTTAAACCCAGGAACAACCATTTTCTGCCTTCAGTCTATAACTGTTTGAAAGTGCTTAAAGAAATTAGCAGAGTATAAATCTTTGCAAGCTGTCACTTCCTATGTTACTTGCACTCACGTACAAATTACAATACATTTATAGCCAATCACTGGCTGTTTGCCATTGTGCTAGGTGACTGTGGGTCGATACAAAAGTTACTTCTCTTTGCTAGTTCTAATGACCAACTTGAACGTTATGTTTCCTCCCCACCCCCCATGCCTTAAAACATCCTTTGGCGATATATATTTATTTAATTATTGCCATGTGCTTGTCTGTTGACTGAAAAGGCATTCTCCTGTGACTTGCTTTCATCTGAATTAATTATTGAAATGTTTTTGGCATTCACTTTCTCTTGCTTTAGTACCTTCATCTAGTTAGCTACAGCTATTGTAAGTGGAAATGACAACATTGTAATCTTTGCAAAAAAATAGCAAGGAGCTGCTCATTTGCTACTGGCAAAACTTTATTGCAGATTTACAGTGCAGTGTGGCCCATTGTGACACTCACTTTACCAAACCAGCATCTCTACTTAAAGTAAGCCCCATCAGTTTTCAATGGGACTTACTCTCAGGTAAGTGTGTATAGGATTGGAGCCTAAGACAAACCACACTCATATTATTTATGAACACATTTATATGCTGCTTTTTAAGTGGCTCACAATAAAACAAAATACAATTAGATGCATTCAATACATTAAAATGAGAAACAGAATAAAACAGAAAGCATAATCAACAGGGGAGACAAAACTTCAGAATGACAAAACTTTCTAGGAAGACCTATTGAGTTCAAAAGGACTTACTTCTGAGTATACGTGCATACTAGGATTGCACTGTGAATATCCCCCACCCCTTTTAGACCATGTGACAGTCTTTCAGATGCACATGGCCGAACTCTAGTTAGTATGCAAGGGGAAAAACCAAATTTTAAAAAATGTAGCATGGATGCAAAAGCACTTGTTTTATTTATTGAATACTGATGGGAAATAACCTTTCTTCCTAGCTTCATTAGGAAAGGATTTCCTCGGATATCTCTCTAAGTTCAGCACTGTGCCTTCCTTGATCTAATCTATTGATCTAATCTATTGCTGTGCTCAGAGTTTTATTAGAAACATTCATGTCCAATACTTTTAATGCAGGGAGTAGGACTGCATACCACACCAAATTTAATCTTCTGTTAGAAAGCAGCTGATAGTCACTTCACCCTGTCTTCATAAGGCAGGTCTGGAGGCAGATTCCAGCTGAAAAGGAATACAAGTCTCCTCTGAACTGAACTCAAGAGAAGCTGCTCTTTTACTTCACTTCACGCCTCACCTCAGAAATGGCAAACTCGGTTTATATATAAACATGAAGCAGCTTGATTCTCTTAGCAGTTCTGCAATCAGTTTCCCATTAGCAATGGCCTGTGAGCAATATGCATCCAAACCACGATGGAGAGGGCATGGCCTTTGTATATGCTCACACTGGAAAAGGGAGCAACGTTATACGAGTGGATGTGTTCATCCAACAGGAGTTTACCTTCTCCCCCCGCCCCCCCTCACACATTGACTGGATTCAGGCAACATGATAACCCACACTCAGGGGTTGATTGTGGGGTGTCATCATTGAACTGTGGGTTGTCATTGAAATGTGGGTTATTGTGTTGTCTGAACCCAGCCGAGATAACAAACCATAGTGAACAACCAACCCACAGTTCACAACCCAACAACAAATCATGGGTTCTCTTCATGGGTTGCTCATAGGCAACTGTGGAGAAAAAGCATCAGGGTTTCCTGCACCACACACACACACACACACACCTCCACACGTGTAAACAAGTATAATCCCAGCTGGAGGTTGGGAATCCCATGTAAATGTACATAGTTTTCTCTGATGGCGCCTCAGAGTCTCCCATGGCAGTTGATGTCTCGGTGCCACAGCTATTTGCATGCAAATGCCCCAAGCACTCTATTCATGAGCAAAGAGCCACCCCTCCCCTAGCCCAGATGAAGTTCGTCCTGATTGGCCAAAGACAGCTGGGCTACTGAAAGGAGGGGGGGAATCTATACTGCTGCTGTGGCTTCTGGTTTGGGTTGTTGTGTGGTCTGGACGTGATGAAGCAGCGCGGAATAGGGTTTTTGCTAAGGCAAACCCTGAGAAGACCAACCCCTAGGCAAAGGGAGTAAGTGCCTAGGTATTTATATGGTAAAGGAACTAGTTTTGTTATTTTGTAGCTCTACTGTATGTACCAAAGTGTCTCCCCACCTTTCTCCCTCTTCCCTCATTGCCCACCTTTTATTGTAATCTGTTTACCTTAAATAAACTTTCCTGGTTTTACCTCACACGGTGTGTGTGGTTCCTCTGTGGTTCAGTGCTAAATCCAGTGTATAGACCAAGGGCAAGGCCCTGAGAGAATCAAGTCAAGACGGCAGAGCTAAGGCTGGTAGTTTTGCACCTTTGATCTCTGGTCTTGAGAATATGACCGGTTGGCAGTCCTTCACAGTAACAAGCTTAATCATTTTTATCTGGTAGTTTTTAACTGTTGATGTAATTTGAACTGCTGCTAGCCTTGCTGTTTGTTTTGATCTATGGTTTTAAATTTTATAGTATTTTATGGTTTTAATTGTTGTAAACCGCCCAGAGAGCTTCTGCTACTGGGCGGTATAAAAATGTATTAAATAAATAAATAAATGGTCTGGGTTCAGACAACATGATAACTCACACTCAAGGGTTGAGTATGGGTTGCCATTGAACCGTGGGCTGTTGTCAAAACGTGGGTTATCGTGTTGTCTGAACCCAGCCGTGCTAACAAACCATGGTTGGTTAACCATGAACAACCCATGAAGAGAACCCATGATTTGTCATTGGGTTGTGAACTGTGGGTTGTTCATGGTTTACCAACCATGGTTTGTTAGTATGGCTGGGTTCTGACAACACGATAACCCACATTTCAACCACAACCCATGGTTCAACAACAACTCACCCTCAACCTTTGAATGTGGGTTATCGTATTGTCTGAACCCAGTCATGGCTTGTCTGAACCCAGCCGTGCTAACAAGCCATGACTGGGTTCAGACAACACGATAACCCACACTCAAGGGTTGAATATGTGTTGAATGCGGATTGTTGTTGAAACATGGGTTGTGGTGTTGTCTGAACCCAGCCGTGCTAACAACACCACAACCCACGTTTCAACAACAATCCGCATTCAACACATATTCAACCCTTGAGTGTGGGTTATCGTGTTGTCTGAATCTAGTCATTGGAGGGTCTCCAAGTCCCAGCCCTCTGAAGCAGATTTGAGGGGTGCATGGAGGGGCTGCAGCAGGGAAGAGAAATTTGGTCTGCCAGTTTTGTCCTTTCTTCTGGTAAGAACAACAACGTGTCTTGAGGCACCTTAAAGACTACTACATTTATTTATTCTGGCATAAGCTTTTGTGGACACTGTCCACTTCACCAGATGCATGGTGTCAATCTCATATTGGTCAATGTATATATACACACACATGCAGGGGCAAGGATGGGGTGGGGAGATGTAAACAGTGTTGTCAGAGGGAATTGAAAGGCAAATTGAAAGTGATAATTAACTTAACAGTAGCCATTCACAAACCATTGTTGGGTGATAACACAGACATCCTTGCATTGGTCAGCTGATTAACATATGGAGTGTGATTTAAGGAACAAAACAAAAAACACCTTTGTCCTTGTTTAAATCACAGGAAATGGAGCTGAATTTCTTAATGAATTGTACTTTAGCAAGTTCACATTGGTATCTGTCCTTGAAATTCCTTTGTTTAAGAATGGCCACTTTACGGTCATTCACAGAGTGTCCTTGGAGGTCCATATGTTTCTCCCACTGGTTTCTGAACATTGCCATTCCTTATGTCAGGTTTGTATCCATGTATTCTTTTTCATACAAACTGGCCTGCTTGCTCTATGTGGAGTGCCAGTGGTGCATTGCTGGCAAATGATGCCATATATCACATTGGAGGATGAGCAGGTGTGTGAACCTTTGATACTGTGGATGGCATTACTAGGTCCTGTAATAGTGGTGCCAGTATGCCTGTCAGAAGTGGACTGCAATCTGTGCAAATTATGCAACTTGCGGCCACTTTAGGCGTATCTTAAGGCATTTCTTATGTAAACAGTGGCCCGCCAGGAACCCGGAAGTTGCTTCCCCGGCTCAACTTGGGAGAATGTGAGTCGAGTCAGGGAAGAGGTAAGTGGGATGGAGTTTGGGGGGTCGAGCCCAGCTAGTCCTTCGGATTTCCACACACACACCCCGAACGAAATCCTCACACATCCCTAGCTTCAGCTATTGGGCGGTATAGAAATGAATGAATGAATGAATGAATATTGAATAATCAGCTCAAGTGCTCTCTGTATCATCTCTCTCATTATATGCTACTTGGTGTAGAAATGCATTAAACCCATTAAACAAACATACCAACAAACCAGCATCACAATATTTACACAGCACATATTTAACAATGAAACATAGCTTTAACCATTGCTCATGTTATCAAGAGTATTTAAGGAATTGTTTACCTCATGCAACATGTTCAGGCAGATAAGTTGGAGAAAGAATGCTTTGAAATAACTCAAGAAAGTTATACTCTGCCCCCCCCCCAAATTTTTTAAAATACTGGTGAACAAAAAAGGAGTAGTGATCGGAGCTGGGAGGGGGAGACAAGATGGGTTCTGCTGCAAAGGACACTGGGATACTGCCTGGAGGACCAAGGTGGAAGGAGTGGGAGAACAAGCCACTGTGAGCCTGATCGTCTGTCAGGCGCACCGTGGATTGTTTAGCGAACAACCAATCCACTGTAGCTTATTCTCAGGGTGTCTTAGCGAGACGTGTGAACCCACCCAAAGAGTTCTTCTGTTACAGCCGTTGTGTTATAGCATAGAAGAAAGGAACAGTTAGGGAATGAACAGTTTGATGTATAACAGAGCGGGGAGTGCTCTGTATGAGCATCCTGAGAAGCGATTTTTTTTGGGGGGGGGATATTGTGGGAAACCCGGATAAATTCAGCGTATCTACCTGTTCCTGGAGGGCTTTTCTACACCCTGGCTGTGCTTCCCATCCATCCTTTTGGCCTGCATTTCTTGTTTATCCACATACCTTGGAATATGCATTGTACAAGTCCTGTGGCTTTGACGCTTTTGTATGCAGCATCTGCTCAGTCTTCTGGTTGCACCCTTCTTGACAGTATCCCTGAAGCTGGCTGCTGTACCAGTGGATTCCGATCATGCCCACACTCTCACTTCTCATTTTCTGCAACGGACAGGTGTTATCATCACTAAACACACTGTAAACAGGTTATCTGCATTAAAACGCTGGTTACCATTGGTTGGTTGGTTGTTTAAAAACAACACCGTTCATTGTATGGCACTTTTCATTGATTGACAGCCTTACACTTTCACGTAGCAGATCTGTGAGATTGGGAAAGTGTTGCTGGCTTGAAACTGCTGTTAATTGACTGGGCTCTGAAACCAATGCTGACAGCCAAGTGGCAAGCTAACTTGAAGACATTTCAGAGGAGTGAGCTCCAGAGAAATGAAAGCAAGGAGCCCAGATAATTCACTGAAAGGATAACCATGGAAGTGGTGGTGACCTTAAAGATATAGGCAGCAGCAGTGGTTAATATCAAGGGCATTTACTGATCAGCAGAGACTCATCAGAAATGGCATAAATGATATTTTGCAATAGTACAGCTCTAGGTGTGGCCAGATAACTAAGTGTGATAACTCTGGCTGCATCTGAATGCAACACTAAACCATGGTTTAGTGGTATGATGCTTGGGCTTGCATTCAGAAATCTAACATGTGGGACAAAGCTTGCCCCTCCCCAATCCACTTTGCCCTTCCTGTGCCCCCTCCCAATATTTTTTCTGGTATCACCACCAATATATTTTTCTTATTGTGGGAAATTTGGGCCTGAACTCATGTAATCAAACAGGCCATTTCCCCCCCAATCACTCTCTTTCCAGTTGCTCCCTTCTACTAACTAGATATGGTACACACATTTTGATGACTTAGTGCATAATGTTACGGCCCTACACTTCTCTCTAAGGATCAATAGACAGGCTTTTGATGACAGGGCTCCGCCCTACTGTTAGGCAGAGCGACACAAACGCCTCAGGTGGCAGGTGCTTGGGAGTGTGGCAAGGCAGCATCAGCCATTCTTCCTGAGTTCGCCCCCCCCCTTCTGTTCCACTTGCTGAAAGACAGAGCTGTGTGTGCCACATGGCCTGTACTGTGTCCCCCTTAACTAACCTGCTGCTGTCCCCTTACCAGTGCTGAAGTAAGATTCAACTGCCAGCTCAGTTGGCTTCTGTACATGGAATGGGAGAGACACCATCTTGTTCTTCACCTTAGACAGCAAAATATCTTGGATCGGCCCTTGTCTAATGGCGTCACAACTTAAATGTGCCGAAGCAGACTTATGCAGGTAGTCACCCCCTTAACTGAACCCGTATGCAGACAGGACATGAACCACTCTTTTGTATACCGGGTCTTATAAAAGAAAATGGATTTAGGTTGCTCGCTTGACTAATGGTCACTGTGATTGTGTCAGGCTTTCTTACCTGGGTGACATCTCTGAATGCTCTCCACCTCTCTCATCGCACACCCTTAAGCAGAAGTCCAGTTGCCTGGAAGTAAGTTCCATTGAAATCAATCAGTGGGACTTATTTCCAGGTAAACACTGTTTAGGATTGGGGTGTTAAATAGTGAATGGCTGTTGTTGTTTTTTGCAAGCAACATGATTAATGAGTTTATAGAGTGGCTGTAGGTTCCAATCCAAAAAAGCTACAGGCATGTAGCCAGAGTTCATCTCTTCCCATACCAAAGAGTCAAGCCACTATTTCAGCTTTTTTAAAAAATGTTTTTTCAGTACTGGAAATTGCTGTGACACAAATGTCAAACAAGGCCCCAGCTATATATTAAAATTCAATTATTAAAAAAAAAAACACAGACTGCCAGTTTAAGAGCAGAGGTAAGGCTAACTCATGTTGCCTCAAGCTCCACAAAGCCAGGAAATTGGAAGCTTAGGCTGAAGGCTGATGCCTTAACTGACGTGCCCTGTGATCAGTGATGATGTTGTGCTTGCTTACAACTTGCATAAAGAACCAGGACAATGTGGGACCTCTTTGCTGGTCCCAGGCACTCCATCTTCGCAGTCTAGATTTGGGCCTGAAAGACAGAGGAAAAGTGTGGGCGCATGGAGTGTAAGTTGTAAGCAAGTACAATTTGTGACATTACACAACATCATCACTGATCACAGGGCACATCTGTTAAGGCATTAGCCTTAGCTTCTGATTTATTGGCTTTGTGGAGCTTGAGCCATCATGAGATAGCCTTAACTCTGGTCTTAAACCAGAGCAGGGTTTTTTGATAACTGAATTTCCTTGGTTTTTGAAAAGCAAATTTCTCTCGAAGGTCTTTGAATCTGTTTACTTGCAACCTATATGACACATGGGTTTATAAATACTTACCTAATGGTAATCATGCTTTCATTTCATGGTGCACAGTTATTGTTTTAGGACCTTTAGGACAAATTTAGGTGTACACTTCAAACAAACAATAAATGCAGGTAATTATGTTTGCTGATTAGAACAAATCGAAAGCATAATAGTAGGGTAATACTTTTATTAGAAATAACCAAAAGTCAAAATCTAGGGAGACAGCTTTTGAGATAGCCAGAAGGCTTCTTTGTGCTGAATTATAATAATACAAAGGAGGGTCTAGAGTTGTTTATTATCAGTGAAAGTGATTCTCTCAGCCTTCAGAATTACCTCACTCTTATCTCAGTTGACATTTTTCTGCTACTCTTTCCACACCACAGAATACTGACAGGAACAGTATTCAGAATTCTTCTCAAAACACTGGAGTACTGGCAGAATTCTAGCTTCAGACTGAAACTGAGCATGCTCAACATTACTTTGCCCACAGTTGCTGCCATAGGCTTTCATGGTGCAGAAAAACCTTAATAACTTTTGAACTGCTGCTCAGAACATCACCAAACCAATGAAAGGCACATCAGCTCAACAAACCTGAATAAAGTACATCAGTAGTTTTCAACAAAATGTGAAAGAAATCTATATATAAAAGTGAGAGCCCTAACTCACTGACTCATCAATATGTCTCCTATTTCCAGTTAAGCAAGAAAGCTGAAACTTGGCAGGGTTGTTGCTTATAGGTCACTAATAAAAACTACTTTGTGAAAACTTTCTTAAGAGGGGCATGGGAGTGCCTTTTTAGTTAAGGTGAGTCACACACACAAAATGGTTCCATTATAAGCCTCAAAATTCTAATGCCTATAGGAATGACACCTATAGAGCTAATAAAGTGAAACTTGGCATCCATGATCTACCATGAACTACCTACAGTTGTGCAAAATTTCAGATCAATCTGAGAAAAATTGCCACAAGTACAAGTTAAAAAGTCCTGAAAATTGACACATTTGTACTTTTTACTCCAAGCGCATATCATATACTAGCTGGGGGACTCATTCTTCAAACGGATTAAAAAAACTGATTACTTTCTACCCTGTACTCTGAGTACTTCAAATCCCCCCTTTTGCCCCCTTAAGGGTTTTTCAATTATGTTAAATTATGTATACCACAGCTTTGATTGCAGCCTGCTAGCAACTTTGAATTTGAGGAGGTTTATAAATCAGGCTGAATGTCACTGGACAGACAATATCCCCAGGCAGCTGCCTGTGCCCCGATGTCCTAGCAGGTCTCTCACCACAGATTCCTGCCACAGGCCCTTTTTCAAAAGCAACAACACCACTACCACACCACACACAAAACCCATTCCTACTAACAGCGGGCAGCTCACAGCCACCATCTATGTCTACAACAGCAGTCGAGACATTGTTCTAAGGCATTGCGGTTGTGGTGGAGAATTATTGCCACTGCCACTGCAAACACATGATAGTCCCCACTAGTGGCCTCCACTTTTAATGGAAGCAGCCATTTCCCCTGCAGTGCCTCAGAATGATCCAGCTTCTGGCCCATCATCAGAAACAAAGATGCCACCTACTTGCCACCAAGGTAGTCCCCTCAGGTTTCCAAGAAACCAAAGAGGGGCAACCATCACAGGAGGGGCTCAGGAGATGATGACACTTTGCTGAGGGTCCACTCCACTGTGGAGCTGGTCCTGTTTAAAATTTATGCTGAGGTTTCAAGGGAGGGTTAACATACTTTTTCCTCACAGGGCTCCTATACCCCCCCCTCTCTCTCTCTTCCAAATATTTCTGTTCTTAAAACAAGTGAGCAAGCAAACAAACATTCCAATACAAAATAGAAGCAGATGGGGAAAGGGCAGTAGCCTAGTGGCAGAGAACATGGTCTGGTTGCAGAAGGTCACAGGTTCGATCCCTGCCATCTCCAGGTAGCGCTGAGCAAGACCCCCATCTGAAATCTAAGAGAGCTGCTGCCAGTCAGTGTAGAAAATACTGGTGTGGATGGACTCATGGTCTGACTTGGTATAAGGCAGATCCCTGTGTTATTTAATTTAATTTAATTATTTATTATATTTATACCCTGCCTTTTTTCCCGCAAGGAACCGAAGGCGGCTGACATAATCCTCCTTCTCCTCTCCATTTTATCCTCACAACAGCCCTGTGAGGTAGGTTAGGCTAAGAGTCAGTGACTGGCCCAAAGCCACCCAGTGAGTTTCATGGCTGAGCGGGGACTAGAACTCGGATCTCCCTAGTCCCAGTCCAACACTCTCACCACTACGCCACACTGGCTCTGTGTTAAAAGCAGCAGGGATACAGATCACTCAATGAAAACCCTTGGAGATTTTAATTTTTTTTTAAAAAAAAAGTCTTAACCTGTCTCATGAAGGACACCAATGCTGGTACCTCATGCATCTGTTTGTGGAGGGTGCTCTATAAACGGAGTGCCACCCCCAAAAAGGCCATCTCCCCAGTTACCACCCCCTTAGTGTCTGGTGGCAGGAGCACTCAGAGGAAGCAGTTCTGAACAATGGGGCAGGTTCATATGGGAGACGATGGTCCAGCTGTGCAACAGAAGAATCCAACAGATGCAGCTTCTTCTGGTAGAATGAGCCATGAAGGGTGGAACACCATCTGTCTGAACATCTGCTTCTATGAAAGAGACAAGAGACCTGCCAGAAAATCAGGTGGTGAACAGTACTAATTAGGGTGTTCTCTTTTCTCACCAAGTTCCTCCACCACCACCACCACCACCATCATCATCATCATCATCATCATTAAAGAGAGAAGTTCTTAGCTACAGAGCATCTTCATTCAGTGTAGATTTGCCTTCCAGACATCTTGCTTGGATCAAAGGCAGCAGATGGAAAACTTTGCAAACAGCTGACACCTCTGTTCCTGGCAGTAAATCAGAATCAAGAACAGGCTCAGGTGTCGGCAGTCATATCCTCGGTGTTGCAGCTAACTAGATTTGTCTAGAGGATTAAGGAAGCAATGGTTGTCAGAATTAAGCATCTGCACACAGGTAATCTGTCTAGATAGGGTTTTTTTTCAGTGTTGCTGATGGGAGGAGGATAAATGAATACCTTATGAAGAATTTCCCCATATTTTTTAGCCCAATCCGACGCAGAGTTAGGCATCTAACATTGTTATAGGGTTGGCTTATATGAGAGACTAAGGATGCAATCCTATGCATGTTTAGAGAGAGAAAAAGTCCTACAACTCTCAGCATTCCCTGGCCAGCCATGGTTGCTGGAGAATGCTGGCAGTTGTAGGACTCCCCCGCCCCCCCAAAAAACATGCATAGGATTGCGCCCTAATTTTTGTTTTGATTACTTTACCCCAGCCTTACATATATACTGGCAGCTGAAATCTCTCTCTCTCTCTCTCTCTCTCTCTCTCTCTCTCTCTCATATGTGAATAAGATCACCCCACCCGTATGCTAAACCTGACAATGGGATATTTATTGCTTTGTCAATCTCTGTGTCTTTGGCATGGAACCCTCATTGTAATTTGCCACTACTGCTTTCTTCTTCCCAAGTTTGCCAAGAACTAAATGATAGCATTTGTTTAGCAAGTGAATGTAGAGGCAGGTCTAGAACTGAGCCAAAATGGCGCTCTCGGTTTTGCCCACCACCACTCACAGGCTGAGAGGCTGGGGAACCGTTCTGGCAAAAGGGGTTGCAGCTGTGGTGAACTTACCCCAAGTGGTGATGGGGGCCTGCAAGGTCTCGGTGGCTGCCATTTTCCCTGCCCCAGAAGGCCGAGAGTGAGGACCTCAAGCATTGTCCTTATGCTGATTGGCTTCCTGATGGTCACATAGCATCATTAGGAAGCCAATCAAAGTGAGGGCAATACTTCCTGCCCTCATTGTAGGACTGCTGGGAAGGAAAAAATAGCAGCCACCAGGCACTGAGACGCTGAGGAACACCAATGCTGTTGTTTCCAGGGCCAAGAAACATGCAGCAGCAGCAGCCACCGCAGCCACAAGAAAGAAAGAAACAAGATGAGCCACGGAGGCTGGTTTTGCTTCCTTGTCACCCCGCAGAAGGTTCTCTGGTAAGAACCTGACTCTTAATTCTCTGAGGTACTCAGTGGCATTTAATGGCATATGGGGGGGGGAGCATAAATGGAGTGTAAGTAAAACTAACTAATGTCTTTATTAGTTTTAAACCTTGTATGGACAATCCGTTCCTTTTAAGAGCCTTTTACCAGAGTCTAGCAATCCACGAGGTGATAACGTTTCAATAACCAGGCTACACATAAGGGGGGAAACTGCTTCGTCCTAACCAGTATAGGACTGACTCCTTTCCATATTCTCCTACAGTTAAGACTTTCCTCTATTCCCAGGCATTTGGTGGTATATGATGGGCTTTTTAATGCATCAGTTGAATTGTTCAGTCGTTGCTGATGGTGTAATTGTTCATAGGGTCGTGGTATTTTAGTAGAAATTGTTTTTGGCTGTTTTAAAGTTTGTATGTTTTAATCTTGTTGTCATAAGGCGCCTTGAGTATTTTTAAAAGAGAAAGGTGACTAAGAAATCATCATCATCATCATCATCATCATCATCATCGATACATATTTATTTCTAGGGAAGTGGTATGTTCTCATCCTATTTCCGGTGTTTAGCACTGTGCATTCATCTCTTTCCTGGAAAATAGATACTTATATTTTCTCTCACCTAATTCTTTGCATGTCCTTTTCGACACTGCTCTTCATAGAAGTGGCTCATGGGTTTGAAAAGAGACCATAAAGACTTGGCACTGGCAGCAGTTGCCAGCTTTTTGTTGATCTTCCTTTTTCCCAGCAAGCATTCCTCGGGATTCTATCACTGGTCAACTTTTTACTGTTTATTCCCTGGCAAACTCATCTGCTCTTCTAGTCTCTGTTATAATTTCTATACTGACAATACATAGCCCTCTTTCTGCTCCCTTGATACTGCCAATTTGTGACTTGTCCATTTCTGCCTGCATGGTCAAGCTATGTCTTAAGCTGTCTAATACAGACAAGCCCAAATTCTGGCTCTCTGTACTTATCTTTCTCCTGATATTGATAGCTTAATTCTCAGCTCCTCTGGCCAGGTTCATTGCCTCAGTGTAATTTTTCTCTTTCTTATCAAATTTAATCTGTTCCTGGCTTAAAAAAAAAATCACAACATTGCAGAAATCCATCACTTTCTTTCTGTTTGTACTGCTAAGACACTGGTCCAGAATGTAATTGTTTTCACTTTTGAATTATTGTAATGTTGTGTTTTCTGGTCTTCCTCTCTCCCACATTAAACCTTTTGTTATTGTTCAGAATTCGGCTGCCCACGTTATCCATCTAGCATAGTGCTTTGATCATATCTTGCCTCTTTATAGTCCACTCCACTGGCTCCGTATTATCTTTCATACCCAATTCATACTGTTGCTTACTGCTTTTAAAGCCTTGAATGTCTTGGCCCCTCTGTACTTGTCATCTTTGATCTCTTGTTACATTCCATCTTGTGCTCTTCACTCTCCCCACTTTTGTCATCATGTTAGACCTCAGCTTTCTTGTGCTGTCTCTCATCTTCATCTTTTTATCTTTTCTTTTCTTTCTTTCTTTCTTTTTTTTTTTTTTGGTAGCTTCTCCATATGCTCTTCCCACTAATATCAACCATGATTCTTCACTGTTTCTTTTTCAGAGAGTTTTAAAATATAAGTCCCTACCCCCATCTTTTGGCTTTCCCTTCTTTAGAAAAGAAAAATACCCTTCACACAGTTAAGGAGAAAAATACAAGGGAGAGAAAGAGAGAGAGAGAGAGAGAGAAGGACACATTTCTGGATAGATTGTCTTTGAAATAAATATTTAAACCATTTATATACCACCTTTTATCAGAGATTGCAAGGCAGTTTACAAAAATTAAAACAACAACCGAGGGAGCAACCCTATGCCAGTTTTGACAGAAGAAAGTCCTACAACTCCCAGCATGCTGGCTGGGGAATGCTGGCAGTTGTAGGACTTTTTTCTGCTAAACATGCATAGGATTGTGCCCTAAAACAATAGATATACTCAAAACAACCGTAAAAGTGCTATTAAGTATCAACTTAATACAATAACATCCATATCTGGAGTTGCCCATCCACCACTTGCTTGAGCACCTTTCCCAACGAGGGTACATTGGAGACTGGACAGCAGTTGGCACAGTCGTCTGGTTCCAGTCGGTGTGGGGTTCTTCAGGAGCAGAAATGCCTAATATCCTCTGCCTCTGGCTTCCATTTGAAATGGGCACACAAGACACAGATTTCTATCAGGTAGATGTGAAACCATATCATCTTGATAGGTGACTATAAAGATCAGTTCTTTATTGCCAAATACATTTCAACATAGACTTAATGTTACTGCCATTTTTCAATGCTTCGTGATCCGAACCAGGTTTTTGGGACTATCTAGATGAGAATGGAGATGGGGAGAGGGTTTCTGAGGCTCCTGTTTTACAAAAGAACATTTGTGGGTGTGTGGGGGGGAGGGTGCCAAAAAAAGGGACCTCAACTTGTTGGAAGAGAGACCACTAGTATTGTCTTGGCCATTGAAAAGATATGGCCAGAGCAGAACCAGCATGCAGCTGACATGAAATCAGTCATGATGAATCCATATACTGGGTTTTCAATGGAAAAGAATAAGCACGGTACAAATATGAAATATTTATCATCCTGTGCTATATTTATTTCGCATGCAGAATATTTACTTCTAGAGCAGACACCCCTTTGGGTACTAACTTCATAAGCAGGGGAGGGTGATGATTCCTATTTCAGTGGGGCTCCTTTCCCATTACAGGTTTTTCAGGTTTTATTTGGAGCTTCATAGGAGCTATCCGTGGTATGGAGTTCAGCACCATGAATAGCTCCCATGAAGCTCCAAATAAAACTGGAAAAACCTGTAATGGGAAAGGAGCCCCACTGAAATAGGAGTCACCAGCCTCCCCTTGCAGTTCCTTTACTTCTAAAGTTACTGTTGTAATCAAGGGGTGATCATATTTACCATTATTTTACCATGCCTTTCATTTATAGTCGTCCTCATCACCTCCTAATGACGTGTTTTGAGCACATGCTTGTTAATGAATTCAATTTGGAATCCAGCAATGTCTCTTTAATATTTGCCAATGTTTGTCACCAACGAGGGTGTTCTTCTTGACATGAAAATGTCAATCGTTGCAGTCTGTTCCGTTTCCACCCCAAGGATTTTCTTTAAAGGCTAAGTGTAGGCAAAGGATAACACACAGCTGCCCATCTGTTTTAAGATTCACCAGACCTAAGGCAATTTGTGCAATCTGATCGGTGTGCCCCAGAGTAGCAATTTCATTTAGCTCTCACCAGAATGGCTAGTAATCAGTATGTTACACATATCCACTGGCTCACTCAGAAAATAACTGGAAGCCACCTACCTTGAGGAGAAAAGACTGCCTTACAGAAATAGCTTGCCCAAATGTCTGAACTAGTTCAGCAATGAAGCAGCCATTAAGGCTGTGATTCTATGTATGATTACTTGGGAGTAAGTCCTGTTGAATACAATGGGACTTACTTCTAAGTGGACATACATAGGTTTGCCCTGTAAAGGTGCAATCCTATGCAGGTTTAGACAGAAAAAAAGGCCTACAGCTCCCAGCATGCCCCAGCCAGCTATGCTGGCTGGGGCATGCTGGGAGTTGTAGGCCCTTTTTTCTGTCTAAACCTGCATAGGATTGTGCCCTAAATAAACTAAATTTTGATAGAGGAAGTCATGAATTCTAACCTGAATAATGAAAAACAACAATGATTCATTGATTTTGAATGCAAGACTAAATAAGATGATACTTAGGTTCCATAATATAAATGAAATGGGGTTTAAATGTTAACAGCCGCTTCTTCTTTTTTTACTCCATTACACCACCTTAGAGCAAGGAATCTAATTGTGAGATAAGCAGCCACAGGGAAATGACGGGTCAGCCATCGTTCTCGTCCATATCTTTCAATATAGCCTGCGATGCATGAGAAAACTAGCATTAGTGTGTGATAATGAGCCCTCTTCTTCCTTTACTGAACTTGCATTAGGTTTAGCAGGTTGAAGAGGGAACACCTCAAACAGCAGCTCAGCTAGAGGTGCTTGCTATCTGTAAGTACTGATTTAATCATTTAAAGACAAAAGTATCCTATCACCTTGCTACTTTGCTAGATTGCCCTTCTTGAAAAGTGGCAGGAAAATGCTGTCCAGGCCCGTAGGATGAGACATCTGGTGACCTGATAGGACTGCTGTGTACAAATACAGCTGGATCAGGGCCATCCTGTATAAGTCCGGGGGGGCACAGAAACAAATACTATTCTCTCCCCCCCCACCACCATCTCTTGAAGACACAGTTCCTAATTCCGAGATGTGCACGGAAAAAGGTGAATGAGCACCGGCAGCTGGTGCCTTTTGGAGCTGCTGGAGCAGAGGGCAGGGCAAGTAATGGTAGGTGGAGTCAGGCTAAGGCGGAGTCAGGGTCACAGTGGGCAGGTTCGGAAGACACTTTAAGCCCAGAGTGGCTCTGTAGCCACTTTGGACTTAAAGTTGTCTGCCCCTCCCCGCTGTTCTTGACTAATGATCGGGCACAGCAGGGGTCCTAAGGTACTTCCTCCCCGCTCAGTCATCCCACCAGTCTCCCTGGGGTCTCCCTGACAGGCAAGAGACAGGCAGGAGGTCATCATCCTCCCTCCCTAATTGATATGTTGTCCATGAAGATGTCTGAGGCAGTTCTTATAATTTGGTGTAGGCTCCTGGGGCAGTGTTCCACTACTTGGGGCTGGGAGGAAGCAGCCACTGAGGTGAACTACAAAAATTAAAAGGCAAATTAAAGTATCTCAACATGGCGTCCTCATGGGGCAGAGGAGGTGATGGTGCCTGCCCCTTGTGAGGTCACAATTACTCCCTAATAGGTGCCTGTGTGACATGACAGCTGGGGGAAAACACACTTTTCCCCCAGTGACCAAATGGCATGGTTAGAATACCATGAAAATACCTCTATAAGAAGAACATTAGCTAGATCCAGCAGATAGATATGTCTCTTTATCATTATATATGAGTTATTTGCAGAAATCTAAAATGGTTGGACAGAGCAGACTTGTGCCATACCCATCACTGGGCAAATATCCATCCACAGTTCTATACTTTTCACATTCCATATCAGTCAAGACTGGAGCAGAGTACAACATTTTCTTAAGTCTTTGTCTTGCTAAATTCCAGCTGTCGAAGTTGGAAATTTCTTCCTCAACCAAAGCATGGTCCTGAGCTAGTTCTCAGCCTAGCCATCTGTCAATGTGGCATGAGGCCAGTTGAAAGAGTGGCTTGCCAGTTTAATTAGGGGCATAAATGCCAGCCCCAAATTGGTTTAGAATAGATAGGCAGCCTGAATATGCTGCAAGTCGCTTTTTTCCTATGTAATCAGACACCTTCTACATCACCCACTGGTGTCATAGCAATCTTTCTACCAGATTGTGCTCATTTCCAGGGCAGAGTTAGGAATTTTGAGGGTTTTACAGATGTTCAAACGTTGAGAGTTCTGCAGTCATTTGGGGAAACTTTTGACACCACAAGTAATGTGAATACATACATTTGTCCTTATAGGAGTGGGACATATTAATATGAGACCTTATATTCGCATTCTAGCATGACACCATTATGTGAACCTAACTGAAAAGCTCCTACACATATTTTGCATTTTTTTGTGCACTTCATGGGTGCCTTGCTGCATGAAATCTCTCTCTCTCTCTTTTTTTTTTATAATTCTTGTAATTCATATAAGTGGTGATGCTTTAACATGCTGTCGTGGGTAGCACAATCTTACTCATTGGAACAGGAATAGGCAACCTGTGGCCCTCCAGAAGTTGCTAGACTCCAACTTCCATCAGCCCCAGCCAGCATTGCTGAGAGCGGTAGTCTAATAACATCTGAAGGATGGATCACAGTCTGCCCACCCCTGCATGAGAGTAACTTATTGAATAAGGCCAACGTGTTTAAGTTAGGAATGCAGGACTATATCTCGGCAGAGTTAAGCTCCAGTAAAATCATAGAGTGGCAGCAAATTTGAAAATTATTAATAACCCTAAGTAATAATCTGAGATTACAAAGCTGCACGAAGGGCTCAAGTTTCTGTAAAATCTGCTGGGAAATGGCTAAAATGCATAATACATACATGTTTTCTTTATGCTTATTTCTTTGACTATATTGTGACTTCAGCTGTAGTATGTGGCTTCTTTTGCTTCCCGTGATGATCTCTGCATGTGTTTTGAGCTTTCTGCCATCTTAAGTAGAATATGGTAGATTGCATTCCAGGATTGTTGTAAGCCATTCTGTCCAAGCTTTACCCCCCACCCCTCAGCTATTTTGGGATAATGACATTGGGCTAGATTCAATGCTCAACCACTTTCTGGATAAACTGCAAAGATAATAAAAATTGGGATAAAAATCAAATGGCCTACTTTGCCTGCATAATGTAAAGCACATGTGGCTAACCCACAGCTCATGGGCTGCATATGCGCTTCAGTGGCCATCAGTTTTGCCCACGCCAGTTCCCAAGCAAGTGCCCCCACACCTCTGGAATGGGTTACTATGGGGGGGGGGGTGTTTGGTTCTGTCAAGCCCCATCATTGCAGGCTTTTAGGAAGGCCCTGAAGACCTACTTGTTTACTCTGGCCATCTCTTGATTATGTTTTACTAGACTGTTCTGCTGCAAAGCTGCAATTATGCTGTAGTAGGTTCTTAGTCATGTTTTATTGATGGCATCGGTTGTTTGATGAATGTTTGCTGCCTTATTACTGTAGCATTTTAAAAAAAATATATGAATTGTAATGTTGTGAGCCACCTTGGGAGGGCTTCTGCCCTGAAAGGCAGGCCTAGAAATATCTGAAACAAATAAACGCATCTTGCCTCTGCCAGATTCTCCTTCATACTGCACTCTCCCAAGCCTGCCACTCAGCTCTCTGCTGGATAGTGTGGAGCATGGTTTTCATTGAGAGGGTGATGCATGGGGATGACCCTCCCCATGTACCATCCTCCCCATCACAACTGTGCTCCCCCTAGCCCACCAAACAGCTGAGTGCTGGGGGGGGGGAGCCAGACGGCGGTGTGGGGGAAGAGTAATTGTACAGACTCCTGAGATAATATAGGTGAGCTTCTTTCAGCACCTTGTACTATTACATTCAGCAAACTTAAACAAAAAATAAATACATCTAAAAATAGACCATTCAAAAAACGAACACACACACCCCAGCCATTTTGGAATCCTCAGTATAATATGTAATATAATATAACCCACCAAAGGTGATCATGAATGGAAACAGATGTGCAAACACAGCAGTACAGACAGTGAAGTTCGAAAGGAAGATTAGACGAAGTCCAGACTCCAGAAGGACAGGTCTCGGGATATGTGACACTGGAAAACTCGTTCTGTTTGTGCTCAATGGACTTTCAACACATTTCTGACCTGGTGGCCTAAAGCAGACTGAGTTGGGGGAGGGGTTCAGCTTTCGCAAAATTGCTCAGAATATCTGCACAAATTTGGAGCTGAGAACTGTGTATCTCTCGCACGATTTGCATAAATTGCGATTCGCGCAAATCGGGGCTGACTCATTAGATTCGAGTCATTGTTGTTGTTGATATGTGCATTCATATTAAAATGTGAACTGAATTAATGTCTCCCCCATCCCTAGCTGTAACCCATAGTCCCATCTGGCTACCCACAGAGTTGAATGTAATATGCTGAGTAGAGAGATGGACATTTGGTCTAATTTGACAGGGCTCTTGGTCTTATGCGCTCTCTCAGCTGCGTCTTCATCCACACATACCATGGCTGCTGTGGGGAGGGGAGCCAGGACACTACAGTGTGGAAAGCAAAAGCAATACTCCTTCACAGCACACGGACCATTGAATTGAAAATCTACATCTGTAATCACTGTATGTGTTCTTACTCCCATCTCATAAAATTTCTGAAATCCCAAATCAATTAGTTATCCAGCTGTATTTGGATCCTCCGACTGCCACCTCTCCAAGAGAGGCTCGGTTGGTGGCAACAAGGAGGAGGGCCTTCTCAGTGGTAGCCCCCCAATTATGGAATAAGCTCCCCACTGAGGCCCTGCCTGGCGCCAACCTTACTATCTTTTCGGCACCAGGTTAAGACTTCCCTCTATGCCAAGGCATTCAATAGTTAAGAGCTCAAAATAGCACGTTGGGGTGGGGTGGGGCGTGGGGAATTGTCACCTGTAGGCTTAGTTTTATTAACTTTTTATATCGTTATTTTTAACTGTTTTTAAATTTGGTTTTTAATCTTTTTTTACTATATTGTATGTTTTTATTGTTGGTTTTTTATGTATAAATTGTTGTGAACCGCCCAGAGAGCTTCGGCTGTGGGGCAGTATAGAAAAAAAAAAACATACATAAAAATAAAAATTGGCACTATCTACTCTGGCACCTTTTAAGACAGCAGTTTTGGAAAATTACTATGGTTCATCTATCTCAGGGCCCTCCAACCTTGGGTCCCCAGATGTTGCTGGCCTACAGCTCCCAGAATCCCTTGCCATTAGCCATGCTGGCTGGGTATGCTTGGAGCTGTAGGCCAGCAACATCTGGGGACCCAAGGTTGGAGAGCCCTGATCTATATCTATATGCTGATGTAGCCACCTGACTTTTTGGCTACATTTCCTCAAAGGATCAAAATCATTTTTGAATAAAGATGTAATATTGTGATTTCAGGAGCTTAAAAGTAAGTTGTAAGCTGTATATGTCACCTCTCTCTCTCTCTGGCTACCTGAAGAAAAAAATGCTAAGTAGCGCTTGCTCTGTCCCTCCGGTGTTAAATTAAGCAACCAAGCAAGACGTCAACTTCTCAGCCTCAGGAGCATGGCATTTCTTAAGCTCACAAGTAAAATTTACTGTGTGAGAACTCAGGTAGTTTCTGCCGCCAAGATATAAACCTGCTCTAACAATAAAGGTTTATAATAGAATTTTTGACACAGCCATCATTTTACAGGCTCAGACCAGCATTGTTGTGACATAAACACAGAAATAGGGCCAGGAAAATAGAGGTTTCAATTTTCATCTGAGCTTGGGGACTAACTGTGACCCTTTCACAGAGAGCTCCACAAACATGCATCATAAAACAGTGATTGGAAGAGATGCATATGGCATGCAGAAGGATATCCAAACCATGGACATGATTCTGTTTTATAAGCAAGGGTTTCCAGCTCTTTCATCATGAACTGTATCAACTCTCAAATTTCACAGGCAAAGGGGGACTTCCAGCTTGATCCAACAGACTGCAGTGGGGAGTGCACAACAACTCTTTTTAAGGGCAACGTTTACATTTTTATTAACTCAAGAAAACCGTTTACAATGAAACACAATTGCCTTTCTGTAGCTGCATCACTACGTTAGCTGCAGACAGGCACTTGTGTTTCATTGTAAACGGTTTTCTTTTCAAACCAGTCTCTATTATTAACCACTTTCTGAACCTTATTGCATGCTCTCTTCTCTTTCTCAAGTACCACATGGGTTCCAAGTCTGGGTTTTTCTTCCCCCAACAACCCACAATTCCAGGTTCACACATCATGCTTTAATGGTGTTTTAATTGTGTTTTATTGTATTTTACCATGATTGTACATCGCCCAGGGTGGCTGGGTGGCCGGCCAGATGGGCGATTTAAAAATATAATAAAATAAATAAATAAATGCTAAATGGAGCGTCCCTGGTTGTTTATCACAGTGGATGTGGGCAAGCAGTCAGGAGCCACCCTGCTTACTCGGTCCCGCTTGTTCACAACGACCCATGCTCTGTTTAAATCATGGGTTGTTGTGTTGTCCAAACTGGTCCTCTTCGGCTTCCTTCACTCTGTGAATGTATAGAGTAATATCTCATTGAAGAGAGCTGTACAGAGGCTTGCCATCTTTTCACACTTCCTTTTCAACTGCTGCTATTTTCTTCTTGTTTAAGCCATCCTCTAATGACAGAAATGATCATGGGACCTTTCTGCCAGGCCAGGCTGACTCAGTCAGCAAAAGGTACTCTTTTCACATGGGCAGCAACTGATGGCCCCCAGTTCAGAACTCAGAAGCTCCCCTTTCCTGATCTAAGTGGCAGCAGAACAAGTTGAATTTGAGAGATGGTGCTTGTTAAATCAGGACAAGTTCTTATGTGACTGTATCACCATAACAGTGGGCTAGGCTGCAGTGGGGTTTTGTTGAACCAACTAGTCTGGAATTGTTCCAGAGAAGATACTGCACATGTTGTGGCTAGGATGTGGGGTTTAGAAGTGGGATACCCTGTTTCAAATCTCTACTGAGGGTGGCCTTGGGTAGTTCACTATTCTGCATCTGGAGTACTGTGTCCAGTTCTGAGCACCATGTTTTAAGAAGGATGAACATGGGACATGTTCAGAGGAGGGCGACCAGGATGGTGAGGAGTCCGGAAACCAAGTCCTATGAAGAATGGTTGAAAGAGCTGGGTACAGTTTGGCCTGAAGATCAGAAGATTAACAGGAAACATGATAGGTGCCTTCAAATATCTGAAGGGCCGTCATGCAGAGGACAGAGCAGACTCTAGTCTAGATGACAGAACTAGAACCAAGGGGAGGAAACTTCAGGGAAGCAGGTTTTGGCTAAGCATTAGGAGAAACTTCCTAATCATACAAGCTGTTTGGCGGTTGCCTCGGGAGGTGGTGGGTTCTCTTTCGCTGGACGCATTTAAGCAGAGGCTGGAGAGCCATCTGTCAGGGATGCTAAGGTTGCATGGTAGACCCTACATTGTGAAGGGAGTGACTGAGGAGACCCAGGTTCACATCCCAACACACATCGTGAAGTTCATTGGGTGTGCTTGGGTCAGTCACTATGTCTCAGCCTAAGCCACCTCACAGGGTTGTTGTGAACTTGTGATGATAAAATATGGGGGGGAGGGAGAACCATGTATGCTGCATGTATGAATATGATGAGATTGTCTTGAAATAGTTTAAACAGTGGTTAAATGACTCTTGTGAAGCCCCCGTTCCCCCCCCTCTCTCTCACACACACACTAACCATAAGAGGATGCTTAGTTTTGCAAAGTTAAAATATTATTTTGTGAAGACTCTAAATGTAGGCTTAGGAAACAGTCTTAAAATTGCAAGACAACCCTCGCTTATCATATTAAAGGCACGTAATAGGCTTTCTCTGCATATCGTGCTGGATAAGAGCCAATGAAAGATTCCAAGTCATTATTAATTAACTGCCAAAACAAGAGCTACAGTGATAAACACCTACAGCCTGTATCCCTCTGTGATTACAGCTTTCCTTTGCACTAAATTTGCATTCATGACAGTTAGTTTGTTCCTGTTTTTTTGAATTGCCCCTCATAAATATGCTCAGCTGCTGCTTAAAGTGACACCAGGAATTTGATTATGTACCAAAACAAGGCTTTAAAGTAGCCTTCCTTATCCTACCTGACATCTACAAAAATCCATCCTTTTTCTTTGAACTAGAGGACATTATCTAACAAGAATGCACATTCAGGCTGGTTGCTCCTTTTTCCTCAGGGAGTTTGTGTGTCGGCCTTGCACATGCTGTGCAGATGGCCCCAAGCAGTTACACTGTGGCATTGGGCTGGTTTGAAGATCACTGCAGCCCACTGTGGCTTATTTAAGCCACAGTGGGTTGTGACACATGCCAGCTGCCATTTTGAATATTCAAGCTGTGGCAGGAGGTTGCCGTGGTTTATTATGTTGTGCGAGCCTGACAAGGGTGGCTTATGTGAGGGTTAAACAACCCTTGCATAACCCATGGGCTGTTTTAGGGTTATGTGAGGATTGTTTAACTGTCTCATAAGCCGAACATGCCAGGTTTTGACGACATGATAAGCCACGGTACACTGTCCGCCACATCTTGAATATTCAAAAGGGTGGACGGCATACCCCACAACCTACCTTGCTTAAATAAGTCACAGGTGGGTTGTGGTGACCATGCAAACCCAGTCATTGAGTCAGGGGATCTAGCCCTGGGGATCAGTCACTGCCCTTCAGTTGCTGCCCTTCTTCTGTGTGGCTGCAAGGGCCGTGTCAGGAGTGGGCCAGTTATTAGGCCTATTCTGTAATGCTATGCAAGCTCCCCAACAGACACTGCATTAGATCCAGCTCCTTTTCTGCCAGTACGAACATTCCCTGAGTGAGTTCCGCTAAGAATCCACCTGCCAGCAGAAAAGGGGGCAGGGAGGCTATCTTTGCTGATTCCCCCCTCCACCTGCAGCCCCCAGCACGACCTCGTCCGCTGTCCTCCAACCCTCCAGAGCCACTGCTTTCGCGGGTTGTGTGAGTGTGAAGTAGAGGACTGCAGGGGAGGTAGAATAAATGAAGATCATCTCCAGCCCTATTCCACCGGCAGAAATACTCCACTGGGTCAGATGCCTCCACTGGGTCAGAGAAGGAGCCCTTCTTCCACCCACAGAAGCACAACTCTGGATTCAAGCCTCAGGAGTCAGCAACTGAGCCTTGCAGCAACACTGGCCACAGTCTAGATATGAAAGGCAGATATGTTAAATCTGGGCTTGGAAGGGATGGAGGTTGCACTGCATTAGGCTCCATTCTCTGCTTCATTTATGCCCCAAGGACATCAGTAGCCAGGGACAAAAATACTTTCTCCAGTAATGCAGCTGTATAAGAGCCACACTGACATCATGTGTGCAACTTCCTACACCCATCCATTTTCCCACTGGACCATCCATCAAATGAGACACAATTCTTCAAGGTCATTCCACAGCCCTGTATCATTCATTCATTATCTCTCTGACATTTAGCATCTCCTGGAACAACAACAAAGCAAAGTTTTAAAACTAATTTTACTCTTGGCCTGACACTTTAGGTTTCATAAAAATTAAGAAATACAGACAAGGAAACAGTAGGCCAACTTATGGCTTTTTGGTTTTGTTCTCCCTCACTCACTCTTTTGAAAGACATACATTGGATATATTAAGGTTGGACAACCCTGAAAGCGGTTGCTAAGGATTTCCCCCCTTTGCAAGTTTAAGTTCACAACAGCAAAGCAAAGGCAAAGTGTTGTTTTGCTTCCATTATTCTTCCCTGAAGGTTTTATTCTGAATGATATTGCAACCTCAAATCAAGTTTAATTTACAAAATGTCAACAACAGTGACAGGACTAAGGGAAAATGTTTGTTCTCTGTTGCCAACTTTAATGGGGACTTTGCTTTTCTGCTTTAAGCCTGTTTTTTTCTGGTGCTTTTCCAGTTTTAATCATATCAAGACATTGATTGAGAAGAATTGATTTAAAAGGCCTCAGCAATTCACTGCAACTCATTAGCTGTCACTTTTCTTGTAATGCATTTGCTAATTCATTTATGATGTGTTTGATTTAGTAGCTCATTTCCCACCACCAAGTTGCCAAAGGCATTAAGGGAAGGCTGGATTTTCAGCTTGTTGATTTCTAGAATGATTTGGTTTAGTATTTTCTGTTTCACATGTTTATCCTGATATCATTAAAATCCATAACGGTACCACTTACCAAGCCACTGAGATGCCATAAAAACTCTGTTATAGCTTCTGACAGATAGATGAACCAATGCTTGTAAACTCATGCAATATAGACATAAAATAGGAGGACTAAAAATAAGACTAACCCCAGATAAGTTACAGTCACTCATAGCTTGGGTTCAGACAACACGATAACCCACATTCAAGGGTTGAGTGTGGGTTGTTTAACCGTGGGTTGTTGTTGAACCATGGGTTGTTGTTGAACCATGGGTTATCATGTTGTCTGAACCAAGCTGTCCTAATAAGCCATGGCTTGTTAACCATGGCTTGTTAACCCATGGTTTGTTGTTGGGTTGTGAACTGTGGGTTGTTCATCATGGTTTGTTATCTCAGCTGAGTTGAGACAACATGATGACCCACAGTTTCAACAGCCACCAATGGTTCAATGGCAACCCACACTCAACCTTTGAATATGGGTTATCGTGTTGTCTGAACCTAATCATAATATAAGAATAGCCCTGTCAGATCCAGTCAAGGGTTTGCCTAGTCCACACCCTTGCTTCCAACCAGATGCTTCCAGGAACTTTATGAGCAGGACACAAGGGCAACATCTCTTCCCTATCATCTACCCCAGCAATTGATATCCAGACCAGAGGTATACTGCCACTGATCCTAGGAGGCTTCACTTAGTCATCATAGTCAATTGGTGTCGCTAAGACTACTGCTATGTGAATTTGTCTAATTCCCTTTTAAAGTCATTTTATCCAGGCCTTATTCAAAGAACAATGTTTCTCATCACTGCATCCCAGCCACCTTCATGCTTTTTATTTAATTTAATAATTTTTAAAGTGTCCTTCCTTCCTTATTTAGTAGGAGCATTTATAATCCTGTCTTTCCAACAAAAATGCTCAAGGCAGCTACGAATAAGGAATTCATTGAAACATATGGGGGTGGAGCCAAACTTAGCATTCTGCAGATGGAAGGGCTCCTTTTGTCCAGCGGAAGGCTTTTGATCCAGCATAGAGATCCCTGTAGTGCAGGCCTCTGCAACCTTGGGTCCCCAGATGTTGCTGAACTACAGCTCCCAGAATCCCTTGCCATTAGCCATGCTAGCTGGGTATGCTGGGAGCTGTAGGCCAGCAACATCTGAGGACCCAAGCTTGGAGAGCCCTGCTCTAGTGGAAGGGGGCATTTTTTACCTGATTTGCCCTCTGTGATCCTACCAAATGCAATTCTGACATTGGAGGCTTGTGGAGGAGAGGGTCACCACACAACTGAATGTGTGGGCAACCACATATTGGAGAATGTGGTCCTTCCAGTACCCTGATCGTAAGCCACTTTCATTAAAGGTCAAAACCAGCAGCTTGGAATTAGCTTGAAAACAGATTGACAGCCAAATGCAATTGTCATAACAAGAGAGTCACGTGCTCTGTATAACAGGCTGGCCACAGCATTTTTGGACTAGCTGCAGTTTCTGAATATTTTTGAATGCAGAGTTTGTTGCAATAGTCCAGATAAGAACTAACAAGGGCATGGATTAGGTTTAGGATTAGTCTTTTCATTCTTTTTAATACAACAGTTTTCCTAGTCATGCTCAATTTGCATGACTTTGTTCTTGTGTTGTTATCTACCCACCCACCCCCACACCAATCACTGTGAAGTGTGATTGGCAAACACCTAATAAAAGGCTCCTACAAAGAGGTGGTGGGCTCTTGGAATAGTTTGTTAAGTATCATTTCATTTAATTTTATTTCATTTCATTTCATTTCATTTCTATACCACCAGATAACCAAAGCTCTCTGGATGGTTCACAAACATTTAAACTCTAAAATACAAAATGATAAAACATAATATAAAACATGTTAAAGTTTAAAACAGGAAAACAGAGTAAAAACCAGCAGCAGGATGAAAATATAAAAACTTATTATTATTATTATTATTATTATTATTATTATTATTATTTGCATTTCTATACTGCCCAATAGCCGAAGCTCGCTGGGCGGTTTACAACTACATATAATCAGTTAACAAGACAGTCCCTGCCCGCAGGCTTACAATCTAAAAAAAGATACGACATACAAGGAAAAAGGAATGGGGAGGGAAGAAGGGAAAAAACACATTTAGAAACAAAACTGAAAGATTAAAAAGCCTGGGAAAATAAGGTTTTCATGTGGTGCCAAAAACACCAAAATGTAGATACCAGGCGAGCCTCCTCTGGGGAGGCCATTGCACAAACAGGGTGCCAAAGTTAATACCAACACTTTGAATTAGGCCCAGAATTAGACCTGGAAGTCAGTGCAGATCATAGAGCACTGGTGTAATATGATCATATCGACAAGTACCTGTTAAGAATTTAGCTACACTATTTCGGACCATTTTCAAAGGCACTCCCATGTATAATGCATTGCAGTAAAACAAATGAGAGGTTACCAGAGCATGGATTACTGCTAGGCTATCTCGGTCCAGATAGGATTTCATAGATCATAGAGTTGGAAGGAGCCTACAAGGCTATCGAGTCCAACCCCCTGCTCAATGCAGGAAACTAGAGGAGGGGTCTCCCATCCAAGTAATAACCAGGCTTGACCCTGCTTAGCTTTCCACGCTCAGACAAGCTGAGCCAGTGTAAGCCACGATTGTAGTTGGTATATCAGCCTAGGCCAATAACAGGTGCTCTGCACCACGAGGCCACTTGTGCCTCCAATGACAAAGCCAAGAGAGAGAACCCCCAAACTATGAACCTGATCCTTTAGGGGGAGTGCAACCACCTCCAGGAGAAGTTTAGCTGGGCAGACGAACCACCTACTCTGTCTTGTCTGGATTTCATCTCAGTTTATTGACCCTCATCCAGAAACTAAGGCTATGCAAGAAATAAAATCCTCCATTCCCTCCTGTTCAGAGGCCCTCATCCAACTGGTTCAGTGGGGAGCAGAAACCTCTTTCTGGGCTTTGTAGGGTCTCCAAGGAATCCTCCTTGGCCTTCCCTTCCCTGCCCAATTATAGGGCCCTCCTATGTGTTCCATCTGGTCACAAGTCATCATTCAGCCCAAAATCTCACAAGAGACATCCATACTGCAGCCTGATTGACATTAATGCTGCTCTCTCTCTCTCTGGGTCATCTTACCCCTTCTGTCCTCAGCACACCATCCTCTGTTGCATCTCTAAAAACAGTTATCAGCAGCAGAGATCAGGAGAGTAAAATAAAATAATAATAATAATAATAATAATAATAATAATAATAATTTCTTACCCGCCTCTCCGGTTGGATCGAGGCGGGGAACAACAATATACATAAAATATATAAACTAATTAAAAACATAGTATACATTACATAAATGACTGGAATATATGTAATGAATGGGATTTTTGTTCAAAATCAACCTAGTTTTTAAAAAGTGAAGACGGTGAAAGGCTAAAAATGAGAAGTGTGACAGTAGCCAGAGAGCAAGACATTGTCATTCTGTGTTTGGTCATCCCAGTAGAATTTGTGGCACTCCAGGAAGTTATCTTGAATTAAGGGGAACCTGAGTAGGCAGGGCTGGGCTTGCTGGGATCCTTCATATCCGGTACACGTTGTTTGCATGTTCAGTTTACTGCTTCAGAACAACTCTGAGGCCGCTCCATGGAGTGGAGAAGGCATCTCAAGTTCAGAGCACACACATTTTCAGAGTATTCTCTCCAACACTGGGAAGGGGTGGGGGGAATTTCTTAAGCTCACATTGAAATTCTCACCATTTCTCAGCACTGATCTCTTCCAGAATGCGTATTGCCCCAAGGTAATGACAAGTCACAAAAGCTTGAGAAGAAAGTCCAGCTCTCTTGTTCTTATTGATGAAAGCAGATATTATTCACCACTTACAACCAAATCTACTTGGCCACACACCAGACATGTCCAAAGTGCATCGCAGATGCTCCTGACAGCCTTGTTATGGACACTGCGATGCTGACTGCCAATGCTGAAAGCATCTCACACATGTGGAAACCCGCCTGGAAAATTTCCCAGATTCTACATCTGTTCCCCAAGCTCACTCCAGAGAGAATAGTGCTGAAAAAGGAGAATGCATGGATAGTATTCTATTCTGGACAGCATAAGTTGGCAATTTCACCTCAGTTCATTGACTGCTCAGGTAATGAAATCCAGCCTCCAGCACATCTTTCCCATTGATACTGAAATCATGCAGTGTCAACAACAGCATGTAGAAAACAAGAATTGCACTCTGATACCTTGCACTCAGCTCCAGTTTTCTACTCATCCAATGTAAATTTTGCCTAACTTTAGTCACTTGACCACTGCTAACTCATATGCCCATAGAATCAGATAAACCCATCTAAATTTATTTATTTATTATATTTATACCCCGCCTTTTTTCCTGCAAGGAACCCAAGGCAGCTGACATAATCCTCATCCTCCTCTCCATTTTATCCTCACAACAACCCTGTGAGGTAGGTTAGGCTGACAGTCAGTGACTGGCCCAAAGTCACCCAGTGAGTTTCATCATGGCCGAGCGGGGACTAGAATCTCGGATCTCCCGAGTCCCAGTCCAACACTCTCACCACTACGCCACATTGGCTTGAAGTTGATTTTGAACAAAAATCCCATTCATTACAGATTAACATTTAACAGTTCCTACTTTAAATGCATCCTCGGCGATAAGAAAGGTCTATCAACTGACTATATTTAAAGGAGATGGCCTTATAAGGGTCAGACCATGTTGTCGACATCCCCAGGGTCTCAGGCAGGGATTTCTCCCAGTCCGACCTGACAATACCAGAAATTGAACCAGGGACCTTCTGCATGCAAAGCACATGCTCTACCACTGAGCTGCAGTCAGTTTTCTGTGGTCAGTTTTGGTATTATTAGCAGTTGCATAAGCTGAACAAGTTTGTTTCAAGGTTTGAGTGTGAAGACAGAGTTAAAAATGGTGCTGTACTGAAATTCCAGTCCGATTCCTGATTGGTTTCCAGGATCTCTGTGGTGGAAGCATTTAAAGTGATGTTCAGTGCAATCCTATACACGTCTGCTCAGAAGAACGATCCACGAAGTTCAATGGGACCGTACTCCAATGTAACTGTACAGCTGTAGTCACTATGCAGATGAAAATACTCAGTGGGCCTAGATTTCTATATTTGGCAACCCATCTGTGTGAAACAGGAAGTGGCACCCCCAGTATGTTATTTATTGATGTGTTACAAGACATTTAACAAGAAGCTTTGACTGGTGTTCTCCAGGGATGTTGAAGAGTCCTTGGTCTCGAGTCACGAGTCGAGTCACGAGTCTTTGGACCCGAGTCTCAAGTCCGAGTCCGAGTCCTTGGTCCAAAATGGTGACTCACGAGTCACGAGTCACTCCCAAAGCTGACTCCACGAGTCCCTATTAAAATCAATGGGGGTTTTCCCCAACAAAATAAGGCTACTTCAGATGTGTGGCTTAAATAAATTCTAGGCACAAGTGTGCCTTCTTATTTCAAAACTCTGCAACTGATTTTGGCAAGAATAGACCAGGCAGAAAAACCCAAAATAACCAGGCAGGCAGAGGAGGCAGGGAATCCCAAAGCAGGCAGGCAGAGGCCTTTGTCTTGGACAATTCAACTGTTGAACAGGTCAAGAAGAGACCAGGCAGGCAGAGGAGGCTGGGAACCCCAAACAGGCAGGCAGAGCAAGCCAAACCCAAAATGTCTGACCCTAACCCAAACCCCCCACAACAACACATCAATCAAAATAAATCTCAACACATCGTTGGGGCTGCGCTCCTGGTAGCTGTCCATAGTGGCCGAGCAGCGGCACGCCTCGCTTCCATGCGCTCTTCACCGGTGATCGCGCTCCTTCTGGCACAGCCAGAAGACTCGTCAACAGCCCAGGGATGTTGACGAGTCCTTGGTCTCGAGTCCCGAGTCGAGTCTCGAGTCCCATTAAAAATATTGGGACTCGAGTCCGAGTCGAGTCAGAGGGGGACTCAGTCCGACTCACGAGTCGAGTCCTCGAGTCCGAGTCCCCATCCCTGCTTTGTCTTGGACAATTCAACTGTTGAACTGGTCAAGAAGAGACCAGGCAGGCAGAGGAGGCTGGGAACCCCAGACAGGCAGGCAGAGGCAGCCAAACCCAAAATGTCTGAAAGGTTGCATTTTAGAAAAATGATTTTAAAAAATAAACTTGCTGTACTTCCTAAAACTTATCCATGTTGCATTTGAGGAACATGATCTTTTTCTAAATGTTTGGCCCCCATTCTGGAATGGTGAGATCTCATCACAATTCCACCCTCACTGAACACCCGCTCCACTGGTGATGAACTTGCTGGAACCAGAAACACACTTAGAGCAGCCACACAGAGTAATTTCAGGTCTTTCTTCTGCCTCTCCCAAGTACGCAATACATCAATCCAAATAAATCTTGACACACTGTTGGGGCTGCACTCCTGGTAGCCGTCCATAGTGGCCGAGCAACGGCACACCTCGCTTCCATGCGCTCTTCGACGGCAATCACGCTCCTCTCCACTCCTTCTGGCACAGCCCAGGGATGTTGAAGAGTCCTTGGTCTCGAGTCCCGAGTCGAGTCTCGAGTCCCATTAAAAATATTGGGACTCGAGTCCGAGTCGAGTCAGAGGAGGGACTTCGTCCGACTCACGAGTCGAGTCCTCGAGTCCGAGTCCCCATCCCTGGTGTTCTCTGTCAAAAGGTTGAGGAACACTGACAGCAATATATCTAGGCAAGGACGGCAGCAGCTCTTACCCAGAGGCAGTTAGATAGAGGGCTTTAGGTAAGATGGCAGCACCAGGTTGTCTGCCAAACAAACACACAGCCAGGTTAACAAGCTTTAGGGTGCCCGTTTGGAGTCTGTTCAGGCTACCCAAACTGCTACGTTTATTCATCTCGCCTCCATTTTTAAAGATGGCAGCCAAGTGCCAAGATTAGAAAAAACGACTTCTAGGCTAAATTTCAGCCAAGGTACCTCAAGAATGATTTCTAGTCATAAAAAGATCCCCTAATTGAATGTTGAGATAAGCAATACTAAAGCGTACTAGTGGTAAGAGTACAGGAGTTGCTCTCAGCTGAAAATTCAGGCACTTAGGCTGAACTTCTCTTCTGCTGTAAGCAGAAGATGTGAAGGAACAAGAATAAGAGTTCAAAAAAGGTAGTGCCCAATCTATATGGGCATAATGATTTTTATTCTATGGGAAGGTGCTAACACAGGAAAATATGAGGGTATTGAGCGGAGCAGCCTGAATACTTAGACTGCTATTCGATAACTGCTTTGTATGGTACTTAGAGCACTTAAGAGCTGCCTGTTTCATTTTTTAAAAATCTTATCTGTCAACAGCTGTGCATAATCCTCCATGAATAGATCAATAAGAGTCAGAGGTATTGTGTTACTTTTCCCCAGGAAAAAGAAGTATGCATTTAAGAATGCTTTGTAAGTGGGCAAGCTAAAAGCCAGTGATGAGACCTCCCTCCAAAAATAGATCATTCAGAAAGTTTGTGCTGGTTTGGCAGCATGTACAACATGTGGAAAACAGGCCTAAAAAACAGTGGAATGGAATAAAAAATAAAGGAGGTTATAGTGTGTGTGTGTGATATCCATTTATGCATGCAACAATCCAAACCAATCCAAGTGAAGGTTAGGGCAATTGTTAATGATCTCATCAAAAAGTGATCATATACAACCCCAGAATACATGTTATTGATTGCTATTGATTTATCTTCTTATTAAATGGTACTATTTGTGTAAGCAGAACAGCTTTTATGTTATTATTAAACGGTATTGTCTGTGTAATTGGAAAGGTGGGATAGAAATCTCCCAATAAAAAATAAATAAATAAATAAATATATTAAAACTGCGGGTTTGCACATACAAACGTGTGTGTGTTACAATCAGGCACTTGAGAATGTAAAACCGTTATACAGTATATGCTCAAGAAATCTCACAAACTTTTGTACACAGCTGCTATCACCTGTTCTAGCTAGCAGGTCATCTTCTTTGGCCCCTTCATAGTAGAGACTTCAGTATTCAGATTACTTGGCACACATTATCTCAATAATCTTTACAACAGCACTGCAAGACAGGTTACTGTTATTATCCCAGTACTGCAGATGGGGGGGGAGGGGGCTGAGATTGAAAGAGAGCAACTTGCCAATGATTCAATTCATGGCAGGGGCAAAATTTGAATCAGGAACTTCCTAGTCCAATTCACTATAGTAGCTCTCTACAGGCATATAGAAACCAAGAACTGAACTCCCCTTAGCATTCCTATAAAAATGCTTTTAAACTCTGTTAAATACTCACTGTATTCATTGATGTGTAGCTTATTTGGAATGCCAAGCTTTCAAGCACTCTTGATACAATAAGTTTCAGACATCTGGAAGTGGATTATCCAACATGAAGACAGGTTCATTGACTGTACTGAAGCAACACTAGTTTACAAGGTCCCCAAGGTTTGCTGGCACTGGTAGCTGCTTTGTGGGTGTGCTTTTGCACTTGTTACTATGGCTGCTAAGGGAGACACAATTAAATGCTTAAAGGTACATCCAGATATCTGGGTTTGCTGTTTAGTTTAAGAGGATGGCAGTAGGGTTGCTGGATTCACGGTGGATCACATAGCTGGGGTACCTGCACATTTTCCTTAGGGGGACAAAGCAGCTTTGCAGAGAGAGTTTTGATTGGGAATACAGTGCAGGGCAAAGGATTGGCCCTCCTGATTCAATTTGGAGCTTTTAAGTAAAAATAAAAAATGATGTCCTCACTGCAGCCTTCTTCAACCTGGCACCCTCCAGATGTGTTGGACCACCACTCCCATCATCCCCAACCAGCACAGCCATGCTGGCTGGGGATGGTGGGAGTTGTAGTCCAACACATCTGGAGGGTGCCAGGTTAGGGGAGGCTGATGTAGTGGATCTATACGTTTGCTAAGCAGTACTGGAGAAAGATAAGAGATGCAATAAGAAGGATCACCAGGGTGAGTGTAGACTTGAACGCCATAGTACTCTTACTGACGTATACTAAAAGGGCTTTTCTAGATGAGGCTTTTATGGTGTGCTCACCATTCCTCAGTTACAGAAGTTTACTGCTGCTTTAGATGAGGTCATCTTCCTCCAATGTTTCCCCTGTGCTTTCCAATCAGTTTCCTGGGGAGGGCGGGGGATGTGATCTTTTTTTGGAATTGTGACACAAAGCGCAACTCCCACCAGTGCAGTTGCGTTATTCTGCTTTGTTCCACTGTAACACAGCACCACCTAGAGGTTATGTAGCAGACGGTATTTAAAGGCAGGAAAGGGCGGCGGGGGGAACTGTGTAGAGAGATCTGATCTTAATCCTGAAAAGAATCCAGAAGCAGAAGTAGCAGGTTAAAAAGCCTCATCTAGAAAAGCTCAAAACTGATTAAAGAAATGATATTCCACTTGATTACCATGGCAGGAATTAGATTATGTTACACAGACCCTTGGAAAAGAACAGGTTGGATCCAGAACTGTCATTCTACCAGAAGGATACCGTACATACCACTGGTGCAATGGGACTTCTCCGTCCTCGCCTTCTCTCTGCAGCCCCTGCACACCCTCCAGATGACCAGATCTGCTCTGGCGGATCCCCCAACGTTCCACTGAGAGGATATCCTTACACTGGCAGAATGGCAGTTCCAGATTCATAGCATCCATTGACATCATTGCTGAGACAGTAAATCTGTAAGAATATGTCACAATGAGAAATTAACCAATGATGTTTGATTAAAAAGATGATGGCAAAACCACAGTAAATTCTCTCAAAACTGGAAAACATTTATTGATTATTTGCAAAATAAGGCACATACTCTTCAATGGATGGAACTTTTTTTTTAATATGTTGGAAAAGCAGAACACTCTGTTAACTGGCGTTTGACATGATGTAATGGTTATCCATTTATTTTATTTTAAGATGAAATAAGATGTAAAATTTAAGAAGTAAATATGAAAAACATTGAGAAATCCTATCACAGGGGAGGCTGGTGACTCCTGTGTCAGTGGGGCTCCTTGTCCATTGCACCTTTTATCCTGAGCTTTATAGGAGCTATCCATGGTGCTGAAACTATTTTGGGGATGGAGTACAGCACAATGGATAGCTCCTATAAAACTCAGAATAAAATCTGCAATGGATAAGGAGCCCCACTGACACAGGAGTCACCAGCCTCCCCTGCGAGGCCTCCCATATCAAGTGGAGTTTCATAGATTTCATAGATTTCAAAAATCATAGAGTTGGAAGGAGCCTACAAGGCTATCGAGTCCAACCCCTGGCTCAATGCAGGAAACTAGAGGAGGGGTCTCCCATCCAAGTAATAACCAGGCTTGACCCTGCTTAGCTTTCCACACTCAGACAAGCTGAGCCAGCGTAAGCCACATGCCTTCCACCTTCCACTTTGGCCCTTTGCAAGTTTTAAATAATGCAAATAAGATGGTTAATTATAAATAAGCAAGTAGAACACTGTGTCACCCTTGGAAACAATGAAAATTGCATTTATGCTGTTGGCAGATCAGATGCATTCTGCTATGGAGGTGAGGATACTACCCATTTATGATAACGGGAGAAGGGACTCCATCCAGCCGATTCCTGCGCCTACATCAGCCTTCTCCAACCGTGTGACCTCCAGAGGTGTTGGACTACAATCTCCATCAAATCCAGCCAGGTTGGGGAAGGCCACCCTATATTTATAGCAAGGCTGCCTACTGAACAGACCAGTCCAGAATAATAAGGCTGCTGTTCTGCAGCGTATTCTCGTGCATCCTAATGAAGATAATGGGCTCACTGTGTGCATCAATTTGGATATAAGAAATTAACCTGTGTTGCCGAAAGGATGCTGATTTGTTCTCTTCATATTTATTAGAACGGACCAAATCAAGCATCCTTTCTCACCCTGTGTTCCTTATCAAAATGGTCCTCGTTGCCTTGGGAAAGCCTCACAGCTGAAATGTCATTCTTGTGTATCAAGGCCTGGTTGCATATTTATTTATTTAAAATTATTTATGATATTAATAGGCTGCTCTTCAGTGCTCTCAGAGCTGGTTACAATAAAGCAATGATCTATTTTGACTAGATCATTGAAACAGTAGATCATAAAACAATAGATCATAAAAATTATCCACATTCATAATCAAAAGTAGCCACGTGTAATCCAGTCTGAAGGCCAAACTGCACGTGACGTTATTCACACGGTTTGCCCTGGAACACACCATTTTTCTTTCACAAAGAGTGTGTGCGTGTGTGTGTAGCAGGGATGGGGACTCGGACTCGACGACTCGACTCGCGAGTCCGACTGAGTCCCCCCTTTGACTCGAGTCCCACTCGAGTCCCAATTTTTTCAATGGGACTCGAGACTCGACTCAGGACTCGAGCCCAATGACTCCGCCACCGCCGCCACTCACGTCACCGCCGTCGCTGTCTCCCTCGCCGCCACCCGCTCGCAGCTACCGCCGCCGCCATCGCACGCAGCCGCCCGCGCCGGTCCCGTCATCACTTCCGGCGCGGCGGAAGTGACGCGCCGAGACCCTGCTCTGGCGCGCTTGGCCGCCGCCGCTTTAAACAGAGCGGCGGCGGCCAAGCGCGCCGGAGCAGGGTCCCGGCGCGGCGGAAGTGACGCGCCGGGACCCTGCTCCGGCGCGCTTGGCCGCCGCCGCTTTAAACAGCATCTCGGTTTGGCTGGTGGGGGGCAGATCAGAACGCTGCGTCTCTTTCCCAGGCAGGCTTGAACTCCCAGGCTGCCATCGTACGCAGCTTTACCCGGGAGCCATCTCCGCATAACTCAACCGGATAGTCTTCCGAGTAAAGGGCTCGGGAGGGGGTGGGTAGGGGGCCAAGCGACTCCCCCTGCCTTTTTGCTCCAAAGAGAAGGGGAATTTCTCACAGCTGTCTCGTGCGGCGCCCGCTGGCTCTAGGACCCAGCGGGCTCCCGGCGCGCTTTTCCCAGGGAGCCGGCTGCTGCTGCTGCTGCTACCGCCGCTCATGCCCATGTATGTGCCGCGGGGTCTGGCTGGCTGGGGCCGGGCGCTGCGGGTGACTGCGCTCCATTAATAGCAACGGGACAGGCCGCCGCCGCCGTCACCGCCGCAACCACAAAGGCAGAGGCAGCAGCCGCCGCCGCCGCCGCGCGACCAGGGCCATGCGCTCAGGAGGAGAGTCCTCCCGAGTCGGAGGATCTGGAGAGGTTCCAGAGCACGGGCAAGGGCAGGGGGCTGCGGGCACGGCGGCCGCTTCGCCGTCGGGGAGCTGCTCTTCTCTTGCCCAGCCTACACCTGCGTGCTGACCGTCAACGAGAGAGGCAACCACTGTGAGTGCTGCTTCGCCAGGTAGGAGCTGCGCCCGCCGGATGGCCTGCCTGCCCACCCGCCCGCCAGCCAGGGGGAAAGAAGGGGAGGAGGCCGAGCGCAGAGGCAAAAGAAGCGAGGGGCAGGCTTTGCCTTTGCGGCGTCAGCGCTCTGGGATTCCCTGCAGGTCCTAGCACCGACGCAATCTGCGTCTCCCGCTCTTCCCTCTCTCTGAAAGGCAGTGGGCTCCTACCAGGGGCTGCTGCTGAGGATGTGCGCGGGCGGCTGCGTGCGATGGCGGCGGCGTGGCATACAATGGCGGCTGCTGCGAGTGGGTGGCGGCGAGGGAGATGGTGGTGAGCGGGAGGCGGCGGCGGCGGCAACTCGAGCGGCACGGAGAACACTCTCCGCGCCGCTCAGAAGAGCGAGATCGGGCCGCACCGCCGCGGAGAACTACAAACCCAGGGAGGGCTCGTAATGCGTCCCTGGTGTGGCAGCGGCGGCGGCAGGAGCAGGGACGAGGGAAGGACCCGCCTATGGTAAGTGGGGGCGGCGGTGGCCCATGGAGGGAGCGGGAGGGTCTCCGCGGGAGGAAGGGCAGCTCTTCTTCCTCTCGTGGAGACCCTCCCGCTCCCTCCATGGGCCGCCGCTTTGGGAGTGACTCAGGACTCGAGACTCAAGACTCGAGTCACCATTTTGGACCTTGGACTCCAGACTCGACTCGAGACTCGGGTCCAAAGACTCGTGACTCGACTCGTGACTCGAGGCCAAGGACTCTTCAACATCCCTGGTGTGTAGCTGTAGGAGCTGGATCAAGACCATAGCATGAGGGGCTTTAACCCTTTGCTCTCTGCTGCACTCCCAGTCTCGAATGTGACCCCCCACGTCTGCTATTTGCACGGAAGGAATGCTCCCATTTGTGCCAATGGGAGGGTTTTCCCTATGCAAAGAGCAGGCATGGGGTGGAGTGTGTCAAGCCCTCCTTCCCCCAGGCCAAGATCCTGATTTAGCTCCCCCCCACACACACACAAATACATACATTGGCCATTTATGAAAGACAGATTTGCACTTAAGGGCAAACCACATGAATAATGTCATGCGAAGTTTGGCCCTGACTGTTGAGGATTCTGGACTGAATCTCCTCAGGAGACAGGCAGAGAAGGACCAAAGTGTGATTGTAGATAAACACATATGGAAACAGGAATCCCTTTCCTCTCTCCCTTAGAGACTAGTTGTCCATAGGAATTGAGAAAGGGAGGAACAGAGAACTTTAGCTGCTACAAAGGGCGATATGGTAAGCAGAGACAAACAAGGGGTGGGGGATCCAGGATTCTGAACAGTCAGGCCTGATTTACACATTCGGCAGAATGAGATGATGCGGTGAACTTTACCACTATAGACTGCCCTGCAAAACATTTTATCTGCCTATAAAAACTAGCACACCATGGGGAAAAGATGGTAGCCTGGTTCTTTCCCTGCTGTGCTGCACCAAAACATCTTAAGGGAGAATTTTCACCTTGAATTTGGGAGGTTTCAGGGGCGAAACTAGTTTTGCTTTTTTTGCCATCTGGCTTCCCCTTTTCATCCCTGCCAGTGGTGCTTCCAAGAGCTGTCAGCCAGTAGCTACCATCCCCCTGTCCACGGCCACCACATGGACCCTGGGAAGGATGCGATGTGATGATGCGCCATTCACAGGATGTCCTCACCCGCCAAAATGCTCCCCTCATGGGGGGGTAGTGAAAATAGAGGGTGTATTTCAACTCAGCGTCAGCTATACTAGTTTTTTTTTAGGTTGTTCGTCTGTTTGTTGTTGTTTAAAGAAAAGATCATAGGGGAACATTCAGAAAGTGATCCCCTTAAGTGACACATCCATTCTATTTCCTCAGGACTCTGCCACCACGTTCTGCTGCATGTGTAGCCCAGGCCTTAAAACCTAGCTTACACTGGTCTACTTTCAATGTGATTGGTCTACTGGTCTACTTTCAGTGTGAATAATGTATTATTATTACATTATTATTTTTACATTTATATCCTGCCCTTTTTCCTCTCGCAACGAACCCAAGGTGGATCACATGGTCCTCCTCCTTCTCTCCATCTTATCATCACAACAACCCTGTGAGGTAGGTTAGGATGAGAGTCAGTGACTGGCCCAAAGTCATCCAATGAGCCTCATGGCCTGAGTGAAGACTAGAACCCGGATCTCACCAGTCCCAGTCCAATACTCTAACCACTACACCACAGCTCCCGTGTGCTGTCTAGCTTTATTTATTTATCTATTTGGGGAAAATATATTTACAACAACAAAACAAATGTTCATTATGTATCCACTTAGGAGAGAGAGAGAGAGAGAGAGAGAGAGAGAGAGAGAGAGAGAATCTTATACAATCTTATATAAAGACTATACAAAATAAACATATTGTGATATTATCAAAATAAGAAATCCCACATGATTACTGTCAAGAGTATGTTACATATTGCTAGAAAGAGACCTATCAAAAGGAGAATATTTTAAAACTCATTGGGAGGGGAGGATAGGGTCAAAAATCAATGAAGTAGAATGGAAATAGATATTTATAGGATGGCAAATTCAATCTGTGTAAAAGAGAATTACTACAAATTGGTTTACTGTATCTGACACCTTTAAAACTAAATTACATTTACGGTAGAACAAGGATAATTGTGCATATTGGAAATGTGGGCTGATCAGTAGATTTTATGCATATGCTGTGGTCATGTCCAAGTATTCAAGATAAAAGAGATATGGGCAATCCTACCTGCCCTGTCAGGGCAATCCAAAGGCAGACAAATCTCTGTATCCAAATCTCTGCCAGGCTCATACCAGCAGGGTGGAAAGGAGGGAGAAACAGTGTTTTCCTTTCTATCCTCTGTGTTGTTGTTTTTTAAAAATCCCTCCTATTGCAACCAATGGGAGGGAAACTATGTATTCCAGCTGCAGGACTGGTGTACATTTCCCCTCGTGTCCGTGGGTGGCCTGCAGACCCAAAGCCTCCTCCAATCTGCCCACAACACAATCCTGATCCACTCGCTTTTTGCTCCAGAGCCCCTTAAGCATTTTGACAGGTAAGGGCTCAGAAGGTTCCGCCTAGGCTGGGAGGGAACATCTGAGCTCCCCACCCTCGAGGGGGGGGATCTGAACTATCCTATGGCCCCAGGGATGGCAGCCTAAGAGAATAACTGGATATGCTTTAACCTTTGACCCTAAAACAATGTCGTTGGAACTTTTTTTTTCTTCGGCAGCAAAAATATATCAACATATGATTTCTAATCTATTAACAACAACAAAGTTAATCATTGCAAAGAACTGGAGAAATGCAAAAAACAATTACATGTAGAGAATGGATATATAAACTTTGGAAGTTAGAGCAATTATTAAAAATTAGTGAGACAGTCAGATTAAGGAATGATAGCCAGTAGAATCCCAAATTTGTAAAAGAGGATTGCTGGAGGATAAATTATGGCATGGAAATCAATACATATTCATGGTTTACTATTTCACAATTAACAGCTTAATTAGATTTCATGACATTTTTGTATAATTTTATAAATGATTCATATATGAAGTGGTGGTATGAATATTGTATAGTCTGAATTACTTAGATATTATGGTGTGGAAGTTAATATGTATTTATACTATTTCATATCCAACAGCTTAATTATATTGAGATATTTGTATAACTTTGTAAAGGAATTGCAGAGGAAGTGTTGGTATGAATATAGCATAGTTTTCTGTAGGTATTGTTGCTAGTAAAAAATGTATGATTAAAATAGCATGACAAAATATGTCTTGACAAAATATGAATAGATGTGGAGCAGATGAAAGGCAAATTACACTGACTACATAATCATTGGTGACCATATTGGAGAGATATAAAAATAGAATTTCGCCTCATCTGCCTTTTACATCTTCTAGCATTATTTTACACCTTCAAAATAAAATGCTGTGATCGTTAGGTGACTTGCATTTTGGAAGCATTGAATAAAGTCCCATTACATAATTCTATGAAATCCATCCGGTGTGACAAGGCTAAATACATATATCAATATTTCAATTTAAGAGTCTGGGTACATGTTACATGCACCACACAAGAACAGCGCCTTCCCCTGCCAACAGGCAGAGAAACTGGAAGAGACAGAATCACATTCACAGCAAAGGTGGAGCTGGTGGCTGCCTTTTAATATCTGTTGTTTATTTCCTCTTTATTCCTTTTTCTTAGTGCCTAATTTTGCTTAAAGAGCAGTTGCTTGTTGATGCTAAGAGACAGAGGTAGAGTTAGAATTCTGAAGAAATATTTTGATTTCATAGGTCTTGACCACTCCATCATTTTGTGACCTCAAAATTATCCCCAGATGTCTTCACCCACCTTGTTTGTTTGTTTGTTTATTTTATTTATATCCCACCTTTTTTCCTGCAAGGAACCCAAGGTGGCTTACATAATCCTCCTCCTCCTCCTCCTCTCCATTTTATCCTCACAACAACCCCGTGAGGTAGGTTAGGCTGAGAGTCAGTGACTGGCCCAAAGTCACCCAGTGAGCTTCATGGCCGAGCGGGGACTAGAACCCGGAGCTCCCGAGTCCCAGGCCAACACTCTCCACCACTACGCCACACTGGCTTAAAGTGTTTAGGCACAAGAATGGGGCAGTGTATCCCAGTAGATGTTATATGTGCTGCTATGCAACAGCAGGAAGACATCACTGGCAGAATGGGACTTCTGCATCCTCTCTCTTCCTTGGCAGCCCCTTGTGCACAGTCCAGTTCTGCTCCAAAGGGTCCCCCGAGGACACGGGGGGGGCTGCAGTGGGAGGAGAGCACATGGTGTCCTTCCGCTGGTGGAACAAAAGATCTGGATCCAGCCCCTGATGTTTAAGACCTCAACTCCCATCAGTCCCAGCAAGCATGGCTGATAGTCAGGAATGCTGGGAGTTGTAGTCCACAACATCTGGAGGGCACCAGGTTGGGGGAGACTAGTGTAAGGAGATACTCAATGTAACACTGAATGGTTCAAAACCAATGCTTACCAATGTTCCGTGTAGTGCTAGAGCACTTCTGCTGCAGGTGTGGATACAATGGTGTCACCCTCAGAAAGGGCTGAGCAGTATAGATGGGCCATGTTGCAAAAAAGGTGCTAGTTCTCTTTAACCTTGATATTAGGTCAGCAAAATGTGCGTTACGGGTCATATCAGAGGTATGCGAAAGCAGAATTCCAGCTTCCACCCCATGTGTGAAAATTCTGACATACTATGTTACCCTTCGATCCCTACTTGAATCCAAGGGGGAATGTCTGGAACATTTGCAGTGGGTGTTGCATGGCAGGGCAATCAGCTGGCCATTTTGCTGCATTCACTTGCCAGCTGCCCCCCTGTCAATCCATATTTCACCATAATAACATGGCTGCTGTGTTCACCCAGCTTGCAAAAGTAGGAGGACAAGGAATGCTAGTAGAATTAGGAGCCAACTGCGTCTGGAACTTTTGGAAGTATTTGCGCAGATTTGTACTTGCACTAATGCACATTCATGCAAGTACACACTTGTGGTAATGTATATTAATGCTAATCCGTACTTGAGTTAATGGATATTAGCACACTGATGCACACTTATGCAAGTGGAAGAAAATTCTCATACACCCCTAAAAAGAATTCAATTCCATCAATGAACAGACAACTGAATGAAAGAGTGCCTGACATGACAATCCATGAAACACAGACAGAAAGGATTTAACAAAATCCATATATCCCTAGCAGTGGATAGTTTTCTATTGTGCCCATGCACTTGTGGGACCCACCACTCATGCAACGGGGCTTTGGCACTTCTAAAAATAACCTGAAATGAGTGGAAACACTTGTTTCCAAAACGAGGCAGGTAAGTGGCGCTCCCAGAAGGGAGCTGCGCTGACCTGTCCCCGTATGAAAATGAGCATTTCCACTCATTTCCGGGGTTACTTTTAGAAGCACAAGCAGCGGGTCCCATGAGTGTAACGGAACCAGTAGAGATGGAGCAGTCCTGTTGGATACTGCCCAGTGTATTTTATGACCATTTATTGGGGATATTTTTTAATATCTCATAATAACAAAGGCTTGGATCCGGCATCTTTGTCCAGCCAGTGGAAGGATACCACTGGTGGAACAGGACTTCCACATTCTCTTCTCCCCCCTGTGCACCCGCCAAATCTGCTGCAGAAGGTACCCCCAACTCCCCAGAGCAGATTTGGAGGGCACCGGGGGGGGGGGGCTAAAGGGAGACAGGGGGATGTGGAAGTCCCATCAGTGGTATCTTTCCACTGCTGGAATGAAGATACTGGATCCAACCCGAGCACTATAGGTAATCCTGAGGAAGGTGGTCGAAAACAGATGGACCATCCTCCCTAAATTGCATACATGCATGCTGACCCATTCACCTCTCTTCTCCTGCTCTTGCCAAAGGGGAGGGGAGGGGTCAGTGACTGAGCCGGGTAACAGAGCCAGTGCTATGTACCTCATCCCCAAACAAGATCCCCAGAAGAAACGGGTAAACCTGAGAGAGCTCGTTCCTCTCTCATCTCATGGGCACCTCACTTATCTCATCCTCCAGTTTTCACATCCACTCTTATTATCAGCACACCACGAAGGAACCACAATCCAGGTTGGTATTCATTGATAGCCTACAGAGTAAGTTCCCGGGTTACAGCCATAAATGTGGGATGACTTCTTTAGTTTTGGAAAATGCAAAGCCTTCCGCTGCTGTTTAAGCAGTCAGAACTGTAAACGCAAAGTATGATGATGATGATGATGATGATGATGATGATGATGATGATGATTCAACCAAAACATATCAATAGCTCATAAAAAAGGAGCAGAAACATGCCAGAAAGGCCAAAAGTTACACTGCTAATTGGATCAGTGGCTGTTTCTAGGAAAGGACTTGACATTCAGAATCAATTACTGAAGGAACTCAGCCCTCCCTTTTAAAAGGCTGTCTTTGAAAATGGGAGGGGGCGGGGAGAAAGAAAGAAAAGAAGATGGTGATTATTTTTGAAGTATTTGCAATAATGATTTCCTACCAGTTGTGGGCCCGAAGAATTGCAGGGTGGTGGGTGGGGAGGCTTTTTGTGTGTGCTCTGCTGTTGTCAGACTTGTCTTTTAAATGATAAAATGCTTATTTTCCTACTGTCTCCTTCCTTCCCACTGAAAAGCTCCCATCAGCAGGATTTCCTCATTAACCTGATAATAAAGCCATCTCTTTGCAGAGCCATTTAAAAATGTCCCTCCAGGTTCTGAGAACTGTCGTTTTAATCTGTGGGTCAGGACAGGCCAGAAGGGAAAGAGAATAAAAAAGCTCCTCAACAAACCCAGTAAAATCCTAGCAGAACAGGGAAAGGGTTGGAGCTTTTCTGCCTTCTGGGGTTAATCATGCTGTTGCACATCAATTTGAGGGATAACGTGGACTTTCTCACTTCATAAGTAACATTTCTGAAAGTGCACTGGAAGAGACAATGCATTCTTCAGCTGTGCACAATCCCTCTCCTCACTCGTTGGTTTGCTTAAGCATTTTTGACCCTTTGATCTATACTTGATGTACCCAAACAGCCCCGCCCCTTCAAAACCAAATAAACAAAAAAGCCGATTGGCACAAACTTCAAGTGCTGCAGGAAAGCAACTATTACTATCCTCTATGGCATGGTACTATATTAAAACCCCTCTTCCATAATCTCATTTATTATCTGAAATTACATTGCCCTGAAACATTAGATGATCCACTATCCACTGAGATAGGCTAATTTTAATGATTAACTGTGGAACTGTTAAATTTTACTTCAGTGTTCCACTGTCATTATGGAATTAGTATTAACAGCCATGTGCTGCAAGAATCCTAATGAGGCCAACCGTGACGGACAACTCAAAGGAGCAGCAGATCCACAAAATAAAAAACTGGGATTAAGCCTACATCGTTCGGAGGAGGAGGAGGAGGGGGCGGCCATCAGAGCCCTGCCATTTGATGCCGGGATGATTTGGGCTCTGCTCAGGAGTCATCACTCTCTCCTCCCATCTCGGGTGGCTTTTAATTGAACTTGCATGAAATTAGCAAGCAGAAAATCAACACTTGTAAAGGGAGAATCTCATTACAAAATTATAGTGGACTGATGTCCCTGAAAAATCCAGTAGGGTTGGGGGGGGGGGGTTAACTGTCAGCTATAAAACCTTTAATTACTGCTGGCATATCTGCCAGATCTACTTTCAAAGGCAAACAGGAGAAACTTTGATGATCTACAGAAACACCAGATCCTTTTATTAATGTGTTTTCCGTGTGTGTGTGGAGAGGGAGAGAGAAGACATTTATAAAATAACAATAATGATACTGATAATAGAGTTTTGTTCCTGTATCTCACTGCAATTCTGATTTATTCCCCATTTACTATATTCATTTTGCATTTTCTTTTTACCTTTCTGCAAAACTTTTGCTGCTATTCAGGAATTGTCTTCTTAATGTTCTCTTCTGATCTGAAGCCCATCCAGTGCTGTCCCAGATGTCCCATCTCCAACTTGACGATCCAGCTTGCACTCCATCACTTGTTATGACAAGTTAAGGTTCACCCACAAATGGTTCCTCTTCTCTGACAGCTATTTATGGTTCATTATCTCCTAGACAGTTTTCATTTTTCACTCTGTTTTCTCCACTTGATCCACATGATCATGTGGAGACATTTGTTTTCTGAGTTTCTGGAATGCCAGAAACTCTTTGTTTACTTGTTTATGTGCTGCAACTCCTCATTGCATGCTTCAAATTCACATTCACAATCACATAGGCTCAGAATTCATGAGGGCAGTGACTCATGATTAAACCCGGTTTGGTCTCAACTAGTTTGAAGACCCCTAATAATTTGACTGGTTCATCTTGATGGAGCTATATTACACCAATTCTTAAGGAATTACATTGGCTCCCTATTTGCTATTGAACCCAATTTAAGATGCTGGTTATCACCTTTAAAAGCCTTAAAAGGCTTGGGGCCCAAATACCTGAAGAACCACCTCCTTCCCAGACTATCCTGCCTGTGCATTAAGATTTTCGGAGGAGGCTCTTCTCCAAATACCACCAGTGGGAGAAATGTACTCATACAAATTTACAAAGGAGAGGACCTTCTCTGTGGTGGCACCCCAACTTTGGATTGCCCTCCCAAGGGAGATACAATCGGTGCTGACTTTGTTTTCCTTTCCATTTTCCAAATTAAAGTGTTCTTTTTGTCCAAACTGCTCTTTTTGTCCCAAAAATGTTAAATTTTAACATTTTAGAATTTTACAATTTAAAATTTAATTCATTTTTAAACTGAATTGATTTTTGTGTTTTTTTGTTTGGCTTGCTCGTTGAAGAGTTGTCACTTTAATTTTTTTTAAAAAAATGTGTAACTGTATGGTTGTTACATTGGATTTATTTGTTTTAATATTGTGTACATCACCCTGGGGTCCCTTGTGGAGGAAGGGCAACTTATAAATTTTAGAAATAAATAAGAGGAAAATAAATTAGAGGAAAGGCCAAAGTAACTCAATGGTGGTGGTGGTGGTGGTGGTGGTGATGGTATTATTATTATTATTATTATTATTATTATTATTATTATTATATATTACATAATATATAATAAAAGAGCACCTCCTTTGAATGCAGAAGGTCCCAGGTTTGATTCCCAGCATTTGCTGCTGAAAAATCCTCAATTAGCAGAGCAACAATGTTGCTTGAGAGCTTGGAGAGGTGCAGCCATAGCACTGGGCTGGACGGTCCGACTCTCTAAAAGCAGCTTCATCTGTGAGAGGTGCCATAGCTCAGTGGTAGAGTACATCCTAGGCATGTATACAGTCCCTAATTGCATCCTGAGCATCTCCAATTAAAAACCAGAGGGAGAAGAGCTGGGAAAGACCTCTGCCCAAGACCCTGGTGAGCTGCAACTATTCAGAGAATACAGCACTGGGCTAGATGGATGTATGGTCTGACTCAATATAAGGAGCTCCCTGGGACTGCAGAGCAAAAGGGAAGCACACTGTGGCCTCTGCCGCTAGCCAAGGGACCAAGGGCTACTAGGAGGCTGCCTCCCCTGCCTCCCAGGATGGAGTTTATGGCAAGGGGGAGACCAATGTGGCCAGAGCCACATTGGCCAGAGCAGGAGCTGATGCTCCAATACTTGCTTTCCTCATTCCTCCCCATTCCTTTTCCCTTTTCTATCATGTCTATTAGCTTGTGAGCATGTCTATTCGATTGTGTCTTATCTTTCAGTATTTGTGCAGCACTTAGAAAACATTAGGTTTATATAACTATTAAATGTTCATCATCATCATTCCATTGTAATTCAGAGGAAGGACAAATTATAGTTCGGTGGATAGCTTCAATGTCTATAATCTCTCTTTGACAGTTCTATTCCGGCAATTCTGATCTACATTAGTAAACAGGAGTACCGAGGTTATGACCAAATAGAAGACTACAAACTTGGTTATGTGGTGTAAGACACCTGTGCCACTAAACCCCACTCCTCAAAACAGATCAATTTAGGATCCATAGAGATGATCTAGGATTTCATTTGGTCTGCATTGGTAAGCAAAAACCAAACAAGCCCAATTTGCACCTCCTGAACACATTTGCACTATCTGGAACACAGACACTCTTCCGATTCTATACTCTGAATTTTGTGATGCAGTTTTCAGCTTCAAAAATACACCAAAATTCATAGAAAAATGGGGTTGTTTTTTTTTTTTTGCCACAAAATACATCTAAAATATGTACAATTTTTCATGCAGATATTTTAGAAAACCCTAGGTTAATGTAGAAATGGAACAGACATATACGAATGAACACATGAGAAATTGACACAGAGTGAAAATAGTCTAAGCCATCTATCCCCAGTGATCTGTTAAGAGGATCTATCAAATCTCTAATCCTGAAGCATTTTTTAGCACTTCAGAATCAAGCCAACCTGTTTCATTATTTCATATCTAATCTCCAGTGGCTCAGTGGAGAAGGGCAAGAGGAGCAAAGTCTTATGAGGTCAAAAATCATCCCTGAGTCAGTCGATTGCCACTGAGATGCTGGTTTTAAAGACTCATGTGATAGCTCTCAAAAATGGGAAAAGCTTTTTTGTTTTTTATAGAAATAAACAAGTTTTTTATAAAATGGATAAAGCTTTCATTTAAAACCACCGCATGTTTGCTCTCAGTGCTAGCTGTTCTACAAATGAGGAATTTGGGAAGTAAAAGGGGGAGAACCTCCAATCCTATTGAGCACTGGGGTTTAGTCTAGAATCTTAACGGTCCCAGAGGACTTGCCTCTGAACTTTAGTTTATCTGAGAGCTAAGATAAGCGAGCTGCCTTGCCTTCTTATATGTGATAGGAAGGCTGTTTAGGGGGTAACCTTGGTGTTTCTCAGTGCATGCTAACTTGCAAGATTGCTCAAGGGCAGGATTGCTTGAAGGAAGGAGGACAGGAAGGAAGGAAGGAATGTTTCCTATGATAATTCTTTAGATTTCTCTTCCCTTTAATCCAGGAGTGCATAACCTGTGGCCTGCTGCAAATCCAGTTGGACCTCTTCCACTTTTCCCCTGATCAGCTGGACTGCAGGAGAGGATTGATTGGGGGCGGTGGTGGCTGTTATTAGAACCAGGACAGTGATCACAGGAAGATGGGAGAGATTAAAGCCTTTCCCAACCCCCATTGATCCCACTTCCAAGGTTGCTGTTTTCCTGCTGCTAGTGGAGAAATAGTAATCTCAATAGAGATCGCTGGGGGTCATTTCTACTTGGGGGGGGGGTCTGCTAAAATTATTTCTGCGGAAGCCCATCACCCTACAATCCCCAGACTTCCAGCAATATTTTGTTAAAGACTGGTAAACTAAACATGTCACTAAAAGCATCTTGCTGAACTTTTTATAGCCAAAGATGGGATTGAGCAGCATTTCTGAACCTTTGATAGAGGGGTGGACAACTTGTGGCTCTCCAGTTGTTTTAGCCTACAACTCCCATCAGTCGTAGCCAGCATAGCTAATAGTGAGGGATCATGGGAATTGTAGGCCAAAGCATCTGGAGTGGCACAAGTTGCCCACCTGTGTTTTATAACATTTGCCTTGAAATAAAAAACCGACTAGGTCAGTTGTCTGAGTGATGATGGAGAAAAGCCAACTAGGGGCCATCTTGTAAAGTAGCCAAACTATATCACTATGTTAACCATGGACAGTATTTATTTATTAATTTATTATATTTATGAATCGCCCATCTGGCCAGACAACCGGCCACTCTGAGCAATGTACAATCCAATAAAATACAAGAAGGGGACACACACACACACACACACTCAGTATAAAACACAATTAAAAACAGTACAAAACTTAAAAATCCTAACCCACCCCATATTCCCGCCTGAAAAGCCACGTTTTTAATGCACGGCGGAAGCTAATCAAGGAAGGGGCATGGCGGAGGTCACTGGGGAGAGAGGATACTTATGGATACATAAGATGGACATGTCTTGAGTGGGATTGTATCTTTGAGTAGGAGTGAGCAACTAAGGTTATATCAAACAAAACTTATCTGAAACCTTCTCAGGCAGAAAAATAAATAAATGCAAAGACCAACACCCTGTCAATTTCACCACACTATTTCAAGCTTCTGGTCTATTTTATAAGTCCCACTTATGAATAAATTCAGCCATTTGTTCAAGTAATCAGCTGCTACCCTTTCCATTTTCTTTGCTTTCTTTCTTCTTTCATTTTGAGAAAAAATATACAATGCCCCTAAGCCACAATACCAACACACTAAGGCAGTAAATAACTTTTGAATGTAGTGTTTGCTGTAGCAGATGGAACAGTAAATTATTCACCTCTTCTGGCAACACATGATCCTTCTTTCGCTCTCCATAAGTGATGTTACCTTAATATCCCTCAGTGGTGCCTCTCCTAGTGCTTCTCCCCCCCCCCCATTTTTATATTGTACAGAGCTGGCTGGCTTTCCCCCCCAAACATTGGTCATTCTGATTTTCTCACTGTTGAAAATGGCAGTTCTGGTACACATGTCCTCTGTTACAAGTGATGGTACTTCTTTTCTTGATTCTGTGTAATGTATACGTTTGCCCTTTCGGCAAAACTGCAAATACATTTGTGAACATGAAAATTGCATATACTGTATATATTTTTTAAAAGCAAAAATTAGCATTCTGCTGAAATCTTAGATCGTGTGCATGTGCGTGTGTGTTTCTATTTAAAAAATCCATAGTTTACGTTTTTTACAACTGAATGGTTCCTGTGTCAACAATGACAGCTTTCTGAAGACTGAGGCAAGTACTGGAAATTGTCTTTATCAACCTGTCCTATATGTGTCTACTCAGAAGTAAGTTCTGTTAAATTCAATGGAACTTACTGTCAGTGAAGGCAGTGAATTGCAACCTAAATATGCTAAACATATTTTTGTGCATTTGGAACTAGGGAACTATGTTAGCATTCTGTAGCCAATTATAACCCTCTCTATAATCCAGCCTTCACCTGAAGAAAAGGCCACAAAAATTGCCTTGCTAGGCTGCCTCCTAACAATGAGCAAATATCTCCCCATCAACACCAATAAAATGAAGGCATACGTTGATCAACCAATATAAAAATACAACATCAACTTTACCTAAAACAAACATGCACTCACACACATGGGATAATGACCATTTACAGGGATTTCTATAAGAGGGCATATATCTAACTAGAAAAAAATCAGTCCAGCTCTATTACTGATTTTTTAAAAGCAATTTCTCACTTCATGAGAAGTTCCTAAGGGTTTCTGATACTGTGTTATTCCCACATATTATGAAATTTGGCCCCAATTCTTCAAGAGGTCATATATGTTTTTCCCACCATTCCAAATACTCTTGGTTAGCCAATGACTGGATGTGCACTTCTAACACACACACACACACACACACACACCTGCTTCTACATTTATTTATTTATTTATTTATTTATTATATTTATACCCCGCCTTTTTTCCTGCAAGGAACCCAAGGCGGCTTACATAATCTTCCTCCTCCTCTCCGTTTTATCCTCACAACCACCCTGTGAGGTAGGTTAGGCCTGAGAGTCAGTGACTGGCCCAAAGCCACCCAGTGAGTTTCATGGCAGAACGGGGACTAGAACCTGGATCTCCTGAGTCCCAGCCCAACACCCTCACCACTATGCCACACTGGCTCTCAACCTTTCCCAACCTGGTCCCCTGCAGATGTTTTGGACTTCAATTCCCATCAGCCCTAGCCAGCATGGCCAATGGTCAGGAATACTGGAGGTTGTAGTCCAAAGCATTTGGAAGGCACCAGGTTGGGGAAGGTTGTTCTACATGGATAGCACAACCCTGATACAGATACACTGACCTGGGTGACAAATACATACACACACACACACACGCACACACACAATGTACATACAGCCTCTAGAAAACGTACAACAATCTGGGCTTCCACCATGTGAAATAAACCAATGAGAATGTACACACTGGGCACATTCTCATTGGTTTATTTCACATGGTAAGATACTTACCATAGAAGCGGGATCCATGTCAAAAATATTCATCACATGTGAAGCGGCTTTTTGGGGAACAACCTAAATGGCACATGGGAGATCTGTGATCAGATCTGTAAGTATCCCCCCCCCCCCATCTTAAAAAGCAGATGCAGGGACTCCTTTCCTCTCCTGCACTCTTTCCTCCCAGTTATACTCTTGCCCCCTGAAGCTGCTAATAGTCTCACTGAGTAAAACCAAACAAAGCCAGATGCAACACAGAGTGCCTGTGTCTCCCCTCCTCCCTGCCCCCATTAGAGGTTAACAGCAGCTTTAGGTTATGCCCATGTCATGCCCCTGCCCATGGACAAAGCGGTATATCAGTTAGTATGTGAGGGGAGGGGGGAGTGTGAGAGGAGTGTGGAATGTTGAGATGTCTGCTGATTGGCTGAGAGAGTGAGAAGGGGGGGAACGAAGCCTGTGATATATAAACAGTGGGCGGTGCTGTTCAGGAGGGAAGTCAGCCGCAGAGGGCTGTCTGGAGAGAGGGGGGGGAGAGGGGTTTTTTGAGAGCTGTGGAAGTGATCTGAAGAGGGAGGGGGAGAGAAGGTAGAGAAGTCTGTGGAGTTGGGAGCTGCAGTCTTGTCTGAGAGAGAGAGCGGGGGGGGGGGAAGAGTTTTCAACACTTAGAATCCAATAACATTATCCATTTCCCCACCCTTAATTGTACTTAAAGAAACTGATTTCATTTTTAAAAATTAAAAGGTGTGGTCTGAATTGGTTACCCTGGAGGGGGTCAGCGGAGGAGATTAAGAGAGGGTGGAGGTGGGATCTGACCGTATAAAGCAGTGTTCTCCAGATGTTTTTGGCCTACAACTCCCAGCATGCCCCAGCCAGCATAGCACAGCATGGCTGGGGCATGCTGGGAGTTGTAGGCCAAAAACATCTGGGGACCCAAGGTTGGAGAACACTGGTATAAAGCTTTGGGTGCGAATCACAGGACTATCGTATGCCTGCGAAACATGGACTATCTATAAACGTCACTTCCACCTCCTTGAAAGGTTTCATCAACGTTGCCTCCGGAAAATCCTGCGAATTACTTGGGAAGATAGACGAACAAATGTCAGTGTACTGGAAGAAGCAAAGACTACTAGCATTGAAAAAATGATCCTTCAACGCCAACTTCAGTGGACCGGTCATGTTGTTCGAATGCCTGACTGCCGTCTCCCAAAGCAGTTACTTTACTCCCAACTCAAGAATGGAAAGCGGAATATCGGTGGTCAATATAAGAGGTTTAAAGATGTGTCATAAGGCTAATCAAAAAAATGCAATATAAACATCGAAAACTGGGAAGCTCTGGCCATGAACGATCAAATGAGGTTGGCCTTTCACAAAGGTTCCATGGACTTTGAAGAAGCCCGAGTGCAAGGTGAAAGGGAGAAACGTGCTAAGCGAAAAGCACGTCAAATAATCCTTTACAGGACCATCTTCTATCTGGTAACCTGTGTCCTCACTGTGGGAAGCTGTGTGGATCTAGAATTGGCCTCCACAGTCACTTACGGACCCATCGCTAGAGTCTACACAATCTTCTTTAGAATTTCCTCCTTTTATCCCGGAAGACAATCTTACTCGGTCACGAGTGATCGCCTGATGATGATGATGGTAGTGAGGGGCGTCACACAGCCCACGATTTCCATTAGAGAAATAAGTGAAGGGAATGGGTAACCCACTCCCTCGGTGCCTCCATACAAGTGACACGTGTGTGTGTGTGTGTGTGTGCACGTGCGCGCACACACATAGCTTCTTTTTACTGTTGGAATTAGCAATGGGGAGATTGGATCATGAACCTGCCATATCTCTCGCCCAGTTTGGCCCTTAGTTGCCTGGGCCATCTCCTCCTCAGTGGATAAAACTTTTTTGCAGGAAAGATAATAATGCTGTTAGTCGAAATGGGACAATTCCCCCCACCCCATAGTATATCTCGCTGTTTTGTTTTGTTTTGTTTGCACTGATTCGACATTCTTCCTTTTCCTCTTTGAAACTCATTCGCTTTTCTCCTGGGCATCATGCATTTTGCTTCCCCCACCCCTGAATGACTATCCGTAAACTCTCTAAATATAGCCATGCATTCTATATCCCATTTCCCTTCCCAGAGGAAAAATAAATACATATTCTGAATATCTATATAGTATTTCTTTATACCATAAGCAATCTTCCAATTTTCTGCATAATTTTTTGATTCAGCTTTCATGGATGAAGCACGTCTTAAATCTTTTATTCTAATCGTCTCCTAATTTTCAGGGTATTGGCAAAGCCATTTCCCCTCGTGTGCTCCTCTTCAAGATGATTGTCCAAATAGCTTCTATGGTGTTTTGCAATATTCTATTGTTCATACTGTAGTGAGGAATATCTGGGTAGTCTTGCTTTTTTTTTTTAACCTAAAAAAGTATTTCCAGCAGGGGAGCGCATGTGCAAAATCAATTTCCATTCACAGCATACCCTGAGCATCTTTTTGAGCTCTGTGTGGTACTTTACTGTCTCCATTGTTTTTCATCACCATTACAAAATTCAAAAGGTACTCCTTGTTTATACTGACTACTCTTGTGTATGCCCACTTGAGGCCCTCTGGCTAGCAGCATCATTCACAATGATAATTTTGTTTCTCTTTTGATTTGTACTCTTCACTTATGACACACACTCGCTTTCTGTGGCTGCTGCTTACGTTCGCTGGAATATGCTTCATTTGTATCCTTTTAAGAAAATGCCTTTTTAAAAATGCACTGTGTCAACATTATTCGTGTCTGTCCGCTAGAAATCTCCTAGGTTCAGATTTATTTTTATTTATTTATTATATTTATACACCACCTTTTTTCCTGAAAGGAACCCAAGGTAGCTTACATAGCTACCTTGGGTTCCTTTCCTCCTCCTCCTCCTCCTCTCCGTTTTATCCTCACAACAACCCTGTGAGGTAGGTTAGGCCGAGAGGCAGTGACTGGCCCAAAGTCACCCAGTGAGTTTCATGGCCGAGCGGGGACTTGAACCCGGATCTCCCGAGTCTCAGTCCAACACTCTCACCACTACGCCACACTGGCTCTCAGATTTATTCCAGTGAAATGCTATCCTGGAATGATGGATGTATCAGGATTTTTGCCCTTATCCATTTGTGAGAGCACACTGCCAGTTAGTTCCCCTAAGACTGCAGACCTGAAAGGAAGCACACTCTGGCCTTTGCCCCCATCCAGGGAACCAAGGGCACCCACCTGTCTCTCAGCAAGAACATCATGGCAAGAAGAAGGCTAGACTTTCCCCGCACATTGGCCACCTGCAAGGAAGAGAGCTTGGTTCCCTTCTCCCTGCTCCAACTACCTGTTGCCCTGGGATTGCAGAGAATGCTCTGGCCCATCCATTAGCCAGAGGACTACAGGCTGCTGGGTCTTGTGGGCACATGTACTTAAAGGCAGGGGGAGACCCACTTGTCCAGGTCAGATTATACTTATAGAAGCTCAAGAATTAGTGCCTAAATTTGCTTGCTTTCCTCTTCCTTCCCCCATTCCTTTCTCCTTTTGTATCCTGTCTGTCCTTTAGATTGTGAGGCTGCGGGCAGGGACTGCCTTGTTCTTTAATCTCTGTGCAGCACTTTTAAAACTGTAGGTGTTTCAGAAGCTGAAAAAATCATCACACTCACGTTCATTTTTTTTTAAAAAAGCAGTAAATTGTTTTGCTCTTTGTATAAACCATGAGCACTTCCTTTCCTTGTTTGGATTCATCCATTGGCATGCAGTCAATAGAGCCTCTTCTCTTCTTTCTCCCTCCCCGGTCGGCCCTTGATATGCACAAATATTACATTTACACACACACACACACACACACACACACACACACACACTACACCAGGGGTGGGAAACCTCTGCCAAATCCGTCCTGCTGGAGTTCTCCAGATGGCCACGGCCACTTTCTCTGGCCACACCCCGACTGCCAATCATTTTGTGGCTTTCCAGCTTTTGTGCCGTTCCCTGCTATTCTAAAGGGTTGAAATGCCTCTCCTAAGACTTAGTTACTGGAAGTAAGCTAAAATGTGCTGGTATTTCTGGTATTTTCGCCCCACCTCTTCTGCTTTTGGCTCTGCCCACCACTGGAATGTGGCCCCCCCCGAGAGCGTCTTCAAAATTGAATTTGGCCATCAGGCTAAAAGAGGTTCCCCCACCCCTGTGTGAGCCTCCCCCACACTAATCTAGGCACCATCAAAAAAAGAGGACAAAAGGGGGCACAGATTTGCATAAAAGTGGCATATGCTAATTACATGTACCTAGGGCCAATTTAAAAATACTTACAATAATTTAAATACAAACACAAGACATCTCACCATAGCGGGGAAGAGTGTGACCAGGTGACCTGTGTGCCTTGCTGAGTCTGCTGTCCAAGTGCTCTACATTGAAGGGCAACTTCAAGGCCTCTAAGCTGACTTTCCCCTTCTTACGGTTTCTTATCTTTAAATTGGACTTGGACTGGATAGCCCATCAAATAGAGGATGCCTTCAAGAGCTTCAAGGGATGACCGCACAATACAAACTGACATACCACAGGGGAAAAGAAATAGGATCACCTAGCCATTCTACCACTGAGAAATGTGTACAGAGAACAAATAGTTCAGTCAAACGTAAGTACCAATGAAATCAGGTGGCACCTGAAAGCAGAAGAAACCAATTAAAGCTAACCATACTCATTTGGGAGAAACACTCACTGAAATCACTTCAGAGCAAATGTGGCTACGTTCAAGTTGATTACTGTGATTTACATTCCTTAGGATTGTGCCCAGACACATTTAATTAATGATGACAAAAACATTAACATGCACTCTTTTAAAAAGCATTCAGTCTTTCAGCCCTGCTTGCCAGTACAACATAATGCCCTATTATCACCATTTCCAAAGGCTTTGGATCCAAAAGAACAGCCTATTACCCTTTTCTAATTATTTCTAACAGTGTCAAAAAATAATAATAAAATCCTTAGATCCATAGATAGCAGATAGATAGTGAAGAAGAAGAATGCGCCTCAGCATGTATAAACCCAACCAGGAGCCTAATGGAGGGATACAAATCCAAAGGCAAAGAAGGAGGAAATGGAGGTTATTTTAAAAATTATGATTTCCCCAAAGTGTTTCCCTGTAGGTAGGTCACAAAGCATCACAAAGGACCTTTTTTCCCCCTTAAAAAGGACAGATCCATGTGAGATTTTTTTTTTTTTTTAAATTGACTGTTTTGATGAGGCATCCTCTGACAGCCCTTCAAGTAGAGGACTGTCCCTCTGTGAAGGACACATGGCCACCCTACATCTTCTTCTCCCGCTCTGTCGGACTGAGACTCAGGAGATCCAGGTTCTAGTCCCCACTCGGCCATGAAGCTCACTGGGTGACTTTGGGCCAGTCACAGACTCTCAGCCTAACCTACCTCACAGGGTTGTTGTGAGGATAAAATGGAGAGGAGGAAGGAGGATTATGTAAGCCGCCTCGGGTTTCCTGCAGGAAAAAAGGTGGGGTATAAATATAATAAATAAATAAATAAAAGGAGCGTCTCCAGCAACACCAAGTAGGCCGCTCAACAAGATCTGCCACAGACAGCCTCCTCCTTGTCCCTTCAGCCAGAGCAGCTAGACTGGTGGGGACTAGGAAGAGGGCCTTTTCTGTGGCGGCCCCCGTACTGTGGAACTCTCTCCCGAGCGACCTCCGCCATGCCCCCTCTCTGCTGAGCTTCCGCCGCTCATTAAAAACTTGGCTATTCAGGCGGGAATATGGGGTGGGCTAATGATTTTAAAATTTTATATTGTTTTAAATGTATTCTATCCTGTTTTTATCTTGTGTTTTTATCTGTGTACATCACCCTGGGTGGCCGGTTGCCGGCCAGATGGGCGATAAATAAATATAAATAATAATTATTATTATTATGTAAGCTGCCTTGGGTTCCTTGCAGGAAAGAAGGCGGGATATAAATATAATAAATAAATAAATAAATAAAATGGTTCAAACAAACCATAAAGCCAGTCAGGGCCTTGTGGAAGGAAGGGTGAATGAAGACACACTTGAGCACTTTTTCTAACTGCATGTTAAAATATTAGAGTCTTAGATTAATGGGAGGAAACATCTACGAGAAATAAAATTTGATTGTGAAATGTCAGCCAGATTTCATGCTGGGAAAAATATGTCTTTCCATTTTCTTGTCTGTTCTACTACTTCTCCCACTGCAAAAGGAAGGGATGACCGCACAATACAAACTGACATACCACAGGGGAAAAGAAATAGGATCACCTAGCCATTCTACCACTGAGAAATGTGTACAGAGAACAAATAGTTCAGTCAAACGTAAGTACCAATGAAATCAGGTGGCACCTGAAAGCAGAAGAAACCAATTAAAGCTAACCATACTCATTTGGGAGAAACACTCACTGAAATCACTTCAGAGCAAATGTGGCTACGTTCAAGTTGGATTACTGTGATTTACATTCCTTAGGATTGTGCCCAGACACATTTAATTAATGATGACAAAAACATTAACATGCACTCTTTTAAAAAGCATTCAGTCTTTCAGCCCTGCTTGCCAGTACAACATAATGCCCTATTATCACCATTTCCAAAGGCTTTGGATCCAAAAGAACAGCCTATTACCCTTTTCTAATTATTTCTAACAGTGTCAAAAAATAATAATAAAATCCTTAGATCCATAGATAGCAGATAGATAGTGAAGAAGAAGAATGCGCCTCAGCATGTATAAACCCAACCAGGAGCCTAATGGAGGGATACAAATCCAAAGGCAAAGAAGGAGGAAATGGAGGTTATTTTAAAAATTATGATTTCCCCAAAGTGTTTCCCTGTAGGTAGGTTCACAAAGCATCACAAAGGACCTTTTTTCCCCCTTAAAAAGGACAGATCCATGTGAGATTTTTTTTTTTTTTAAATTGACTGTTTTGATGAGGCAACAGGGGAAAGAAAGAAACCAATGAAAATACAAAACATCATAAAAGGAGCAGTCATGATTAAATAGGCTGCCACTAAGAAGTATAAATATTTAACAAACATTACTGAAGTCAGAGATGGAGCAAAGATAGTGAAATAAATAAAGAGGATCAGAGGCTCTTAAGTATATTAAAAAGGGGGGAAAGGCAGAGGTTGGGACTATTGCAAGATAGGAAAAGGAAGCTGGCAGTAATGATAAGTGAAGATAAGAGTGCATTAAACTGCAGTTAATTCCCGTTTTTTCCCTTCACAGTTCAAAGGAGTGTAACCATTACACATGCATGCAGAGAAAGCTAGACAGGGAAAGGAAGCCTCGTGATATTCTATAGCAGCCTCCAGATGTTTTGGACTCTAACTCCCATCATTCTTGACCATCAGATATGCTAGCTGCGGCTGATGGGAATTGAAGACCAAAACATCTGGAAAGCACTCTGTTGGGGAAGGCTATTCTATAGAAATATGGGGGAGGGTAGAATCCAAAACCCAAGCCACCAGCCTGAGCAGAGGCCTGATTTACTCCCAGCATGAATGTTTTTGTCTGCAAGGGTGGGATCTAAATCAATAAAATAAATAATAAATACACATCTTGCATTCATTTGTATATGGGAAATATGTCTATTTCCATTTTCTGGTCTGTTCTACTACTTCTCCCACTGCAAAAGGAAGGGGTGACCACACAATACAAACTGACATACCACTTACTCACACACATTTGTATGGGCACAGGACCCTTTCACACCGGCACTGAAGGCGCAGCTCCCATGGGCAGCGCGGAGTCCGGACGTCTATGCCAAGGTGCAGCACTGGGGGAGGCCAGGAGGCAGAGTTCCACAGCTCCCTCCACACATATATCTAACATATGGAGGCGGCCGGTATTACGCTGGGCAGAATCCAACGCCAATTTCCTCCCACCCTGCCAATTCTGGGTCCTGCTTGCGCAATGGAATCGGCGGCAGGACCCACCGCTTACACGAGGGAGATTCAGCACTTCCTAAAAAGCCCCCAAACGAGTGGAAACACTGGTTTGTGGAAGGAGGCAGGTTGGCGGAATTCCCTTATGTGAGCTCTGCTGACCTGCCTCCTTCCAGAAACGAGCGTTTCCATTCATTTTGGATTGCTCCCAAAGTGCTGAATCGATGTTGTGCAAGTGGTGGGGGCCATTGGCACAATGCAATTGGTGGGGCATAAGAGAATTGGGGGTGGCACATGTGCTCCATTGGATCCTGCCCACTGTTGTGACCTCCAGGGTGTAATATTCTAAGCACCATGTTTACAGCTGCGCACTATCAGTGGTTCTAGGCCAACCTTCCCTAACCTGGTGGCCTCCAGACATATTGGACTACAGCCCTATTGCCCCAGATGTTGTGAATGGGGATGGGGGGAGTTGTAGTCCAACTCATCTGGAGGGCTGTTCTAGAAGGCTGTTCTGGACTATAACTATGACTATAGCCAGTGTGGCGTAGTGGTGAGAGTGTTGGACTGGGACTCGGGAGATCCGGATTCTAGTCCCTGCTTGGCCATGAAACTCACTGGGTGACTCTGGGCCAGTCACTGAGGATAAAATGGAGAGGAGGAGGATTGTGTAAGCTGCCTTGAGTTCCTTGCAGGAAAAAAGGCAGGGTATAAATGAAATAAAATAAATAAATAAATAAATATTGTTTATTTCTTTTTGCTCTTTGAGACGTTATGCCGACACTATTTTCCAGCCCCTCAATGAGAAATAATGAAAATATTCAGCCAAAAGGATATTACCAGAGACTGGTATTCCCCACCAATGCTTCATCAGTACAATTGATCATGTACATTTGGTGGCTACAGAAGTATCAGTTCTCTGAAAGAATGAAAGAAATATCTTTGTCCTAGCAACCAGATGGACGTGAACAAAATTATGTCTTTCCATGATCTTTCCACATCTTCTTATTTGGCAGGAAAAGCATTTGAAATGAATCATGGGAGAGAACACTAACATACAATGCAGTACAGATTGATAGCAAACAGTAATGAAAGCCATAGATAGGGAGGACAAAAACATCGGCAGCATAAATTAAAACAACCAAACACAGGTGTTTGGTGAATATATACGCAACCCTAAGATAAGATTACCTATTAGGAAGGATATTTTTTTTCCATGTCCCAAATAACTTGTGAAGAGAGGCATATTTCCTGTTCCTAATCAAGAGCAGTTGGCTGCAGTAGTAGATGTATGAAACTGCTTTTTTTTAAATACAGTAATACCTTGGATTGCAAGTAACTTGGTTTGAGAGTGTTTTGCAAGGCAAGCAAATTTTTAAATATTTATTTTATTTTTTTTACTTGATATACAAGCGACGTCTTGCAATACAAGTACTGTAGTACGGCTTAAATTAAAAATCTCTGTACAAATTTTTTTTGGGGGATTTTGTTTTGATATAAGAGTGTTTTGGATTACAAGCACGTTTCCGGAACGAATTATGCTCTCAATCCAAGGCATGACTGTAAATAAATAAAAAAGCAATAATGGCGCGATCACCATAATACAGAGCACCTCAGCAATGGGGCCGCCATAATGAAAGGCAAGCCATATTGGGGAAGCCATCTTTTTATTCATTCATTCATTTTACAGAACTGACATGCCACCCTATATCTAACAAGATTCTGAGTGCTGAACAATAAAAAGAAAGAAAGAAAACATCAAAATATAGAATTAAAATATTTAAAATCAAATTATGCTAATAAAACCATGGCTGGTCAACCAAGGAAGGCTTGTTTACGTAAATAAAAATGGCTTCAGCAAGCACTGAAAATAAAACATCATTGGTGCCTGCCTGCCATCAACAGGCAGGGAGTTCCACAGAGAGGGAGGCAGTACACTGAAGGCTCTACTCCAAGTGGGCTCCAAACAAAATGCAGGTCCATGTGGAAGCATCAGCGATGCCTCATTTGATTACCTCAGTGACCCAGCAGGCTGATAAGGAAAAAGGTGCTCGCTCAAATATCCTTCCAACGTAATGAAAGGTCTTGAGGTGGCAAAATGAACATCCACTATGCTCATGGCCATAGTGTTGTCAGAATGTAATGGGACATCAGTAAAAGTAAGATGGACCTATGTAGGGTGGCCACTTGTGAATCACCAAAAGAGAGGACATGCATCACTAAAAAAGAGACTTAAAGAGGATGCCAATTCCCATTTGTTAATTTATGTATAGATACAAACTCTGAAATAGTTATTATAGTTTAAATAGCAATACAGTGCATCTCACCATAGTGTGGAAGACTATGACCAGAGGACCCGTGTGCCTTGCTCAGTCTGCTGTCCAGGTGCTCACTGTTGATGGCACCTTCAAGGCCCAACTCTTCCTTCTGATGGTTCTTTGTCCTTAAACCAGACTTGGACTGGAGAGACCTTCAAATAGAGACCAGGCGACACTTTGAAAATTGAGGACAGTACTGGCAGCCCTTCAAATAGAGGACTGTCCTTTGTAAAAAGAGGGCACGTGGCCACCCTAGCACCTACACCTCAGTGACCTGTCATCATTCCTTCTCTTTTCACCATAAGCCGTAGCGATTCTATGGAAATGCACCTTACAGCCTCGCCTCAGGAAAAACATGCTACCTATGTTTCCAAAGGTTATGCAGCCATCTTCCCCTTCTCCTTTAAATTAACTTAAGAGAGCGGAAGTTTTCAAAGTGCTGTTCCATAAAATGAGTAAATGGGATTGTTTCCTGTGGGTTACTGATCAGGCCCCCTTAAGCCTTTTAAAATAGCTTCAATTCTCCTCCCGCCCCCCTTTAAACGAATGGCAAGCTGAAGGATAATTTCAGTTCTGTGGGTTTATTAAAAAGTCCATTGCAATAAATGCTTTTGAGAGTCTTCCCTGAGCAGAGTATGCCTGGGCACTTTTCCATTTTATTTCCTACAGGACTAGTAATTCTTGTCGTTTAGACCCTGCGCTTATTTGATTTTGAGAGCTGCTCGCCTCCCCGCCCCTCATTTCTCCGCCCCTGCATGTTTGGTCCCTCAAGGCGCTCACTAATTCAAGCAGAAGGGTTCATTAAAGAGAGAGCTCTCTATAGGGACATGCCATTTCAACATTTGTCCTTGTTCCTCCTTCACCAAGCCCATACATTAACAGCACAATCCTGGCTTTGGGAGAGGAGGTGGGGGGGGGGGGGAAGCACAAAACAAGCAAACTGTGGAAGCTTGGAACTTAAAGAAAATTGAAAACGTGCCCATTTGGACCAGGGGGAGCATCTGTAATTCATTTTGTTAGAAAAACAGCATCCAATCACCAGTACACATATGGTGCAAGTGTTTGAAAAGTTCATAGCCTGGCAAACAGGGCCACTTTGCTCCCATCCAAGTTTGCAGCAAGCAGAACAGTCCATCTGTGAACTTAAGTCCTTGGCTGGCTTTCTTACTTTGTGCAAAATATAAGTTAGAGCGCGTCGGCAAGACAGCGTAGGCAGCAGGATCAGATTTATGGCACTGATACGATCTGCTTCTCATTAATATTGATTTTTGCATATATCATCTCTAACTGCAGCTGGATGGGCGAGAGTAATCCCTGTCCTTCCCGTTTCTTCATTTGTGCAGTGTGTGTGCGTGCGTGTGTGTGTGTGTTTAGGGAAGCATTGTGTGTTCGTTACTTAAAAGTAAAAACGTTTGCTCCTCTTCGGCAGAGTTCATTCTTACTTATCACAATGTTTCCACTTGTGCCACTGGACAAATGGCTTGATGTTTGTCAGCCTTTTTTTAAATTATGAAATGATAATAAATAATGATAATAGCTTGTCCAAATTATATGTACTAAATCAACTGATTCCATATTAACATTTCTAAAGGCTTTCAACTATGCATAATGTTGAAATGCTGTGTAAAGCAGCCTTCCTCAACTTGATGCCCTGCAGATGTTTTGGACTTCAACCCCCATGAGCCCCAGCTAGCATAGCTGATGGAAATAAAAAAATCCAAGGATGGGGATTCGGACTCGAGGACTCGACTTGTGAGTCGGACTGAGTCCCCCCTCTGACTCGAGTCCGACTCGAGTCCCAATATTTTTAATGGGACTCGAGACTCGACTCGAGACCAAGGACTCGTCAACATCCCTGGGCTATGCCAGAAGTGGAGAGGAGTGCGATCGCCGGCAAAGATCCAGTTCAACAGTTGAATTGTCCAAGACAAAGGGCACTGCCTGCCTGTTTGGGGTTCCCTGCCTCCTCTGCCTGCCTGGTCTCTTCTTAACCAGTTCCACAGTTTGAATTGTCCAAGACAGGGCCGGATTAACATAGGGGCGATTGGAGCGGCCGCTCCAGGCCCATAACAGACAATAGGCCCACAATATAGGGACACGCGGCACGATTTGAGTTAGCTCTGATCGTTATCATTCAGCATAATTAATGATTTTTTCAAGATTAGAAAGGTGTTCTAAGCACATCTGCATTACAGGCTTGAGGCAAGACCTAGCAAGAACTGTTGTTCTCAAATTAGCATTTCGGTAGGTTTTTACATTTCAATCACTGTTACTACATTTCTTTGAAGCACATGGGGGCTTGCTAGGGTCTGTAATATTCAGATTTAGAAGGGACCTCTCTCTCCAGCCTCGAGCAAAAGATCTTTCTGATTCGCAGCTCAATTGTTCAAATGCTAGTTTAACAAAAAAACAAAAACAAAAACGAAACAAAGCAACAAGAACAACACAATTATTCTTGGTCAAGCAAAGCTTCCTGGCTTTTTGTTGTGGCTGCTTTTTCTTTTTTAATAAATAAATTTGGGGGAAATTGGGGAGACCCTTACTGATGAGCTGCAGGAGTTTTTGAGTTTTGGCACTTTAATGGTAATTAAAATATTTAATTTGTTTTAATATAAAATTGCGTCTTCATTTTATTTATTTCCATAAAAAGGCCCACCAAAATCCTCAGCACCAGGCCCATAATGCTCTTAATCCGGCCCTGGTCCAAGACAATTGTCCAAGCCTGAGGGCAGGGACTGTCTAATATTAATCTTTGTAAGCCGCTCTGGGAGCCTTTTCTGGCTGAAGAGCGGAGTAAAAATGCTGTAAATAAATAAATAAATCAGCTTTAAGCAAGATATGAGAATGTATGGACTTGCATTTACCTTCATCCTTAAACGTATGGCAATATGAATGGCATATGAATGGCCTCTGCCTGCCTGCTTTGGGGTTCCCTGCCTCCTCTGCCTGCCTGGTTATTTTGGGTTTGTCTGCCTGGTCTGTTCTTGCCAAAATCAGTTGCAGAGTTTTGAAATAAAAAGGCACACTTGTGCCTAGAATTTATTTAAGCCACACATCTGAAGTAGCCTTATTTTGTTGGGGAAAACCCCCACTGATTTTAATAGGGACTCGTGGAGTCAGTTTTGGGAGTGACTCGGGACTCGTGAGTCACCATTTTGGACCAAGGACTTGGACTCAAGGCTCGGGTCCAAAGACTCGTGACTTGAGACCAAGGACTCTTCAACATCCCTGAAAAAATCTATAAGAACCTTGTAACTAAGAACTGGTGCCTGAGTTTTGCGTTCTTCCTCCCTCTGCCCAATCCCTTTTCCTTTTGTGTCATGTCTTTAGATTGTAAGCCTGAGGGCAGGGACTGTCTAATATTAATCTTTGTAAGCCGCTCTGGGAGCCTTTTCTGGCTGAAGAGCGGAGTAAAAATGCTGTAAATAAATAATTAAATCAGCTTTAAGCAAGATATGAGAATGCATGGACTTGCATTTACCTTCATCCTTAAACGTATGGCAATATGAATGGCATAAATATAGGAATATGATCTGACCAAAAGCAACTATAAAACATCTGGGTTTCTCTGTGATCATTTCTTTGTGGCATCGGTTAGAAAGCAGACCTCTGAGGCAACTCAAAACTAGCTATTTAGTAAACTCTGCTGAGAACATCCGGTGATTGAAGGCAGGAGCAGGGATATCGACAGCCCTTCAAATACTGGATTACTTGCAAAGTTCTTAGAAACATGTTGCAAGATTATCAATAGTTCTCATGAAGCATTGAGTACATTTATTGCTTCCGTAGCAGTCAGGGAACTTTAAATTGGCATGATGGATTGGTTGCGGAGCAAGCTGCAATCAATATGGCACATTTGAATGAATATCATGGCTTTACAGTTCATTAAGGGTGACTTGGTTATTTAGCATTTCAAGGCAGTAAAATGGCTGAGATCAGCTGTGTAATTTGCTAACAATGGGTATATTGCCTCATTTGAAAGCTTTTGTTCATTTTGCCCATATGCAACACTGTGTTGTGGTTTTATGAAGAGCACCATTGTAATATTGTGCATTTTCAAAGCAGGAAGGATTTGTCCTTCAGGGAAAGTTCCAAAGAAAGGGACTGGTGTGCAAGATGTACTCGCTCTGTGCTGAAATTCAAATACAGCTTAATAACGCACATCACAACTCTGTTTAAGCATTCAATTCAGGACACAATCCACCAAAGTTTTCCTTTGTATGCCCCATTAAAATGAATGGAAGCTGGGCAAGACAGAGCACAGTAATGCTGTCATTCACTGCAGCAGGGTTTGTATGGGGTAACTGTGCCTTACATTTGTAGGGTATATATAAGGCAGGGGTGGGAAACCTCAGGCCTGGAGGTCAAATCTGGCCTGCGTGAAGGTCAAATCTAGTCAACCAGGATTCCCCAGATGACCACACCCCTTCCCTTGGCCCCACCCTATTTCCCTGAGCAACCAATCATTTGGAGGTTTCCTGGAAGTCAGGACTTTAAGCTGAGTTTTTTTTGTTTTTGTTTTTGTATTTTGGCCTTACCCCTTTTGATTATGGCTCTGCCCCATTTTGCCTCTGGCCCCGCCCACCACAGGAATGCAGCCCCCCCCAGCTTCTTCTCCAAACCTGAATTTGGCCCTCAGGCTGAAAGAGGTTTCCCACCCCCTCTATAAGACTTCATAACCTCTTTGTGAGATTCTAGCACTAAACTCTCATTGCCAGAGTTTCTAGCAAATGAGCTAATCAAAATCAAAACCTCATTCTTATGGTGACAAATTAAAATATGTACCACAGAACACTGTCTTATAAAATCTGTTAAACAGAACTGTGCAGAACCCACTGGGAGAATATATTCTATATTCTGCCAAAATCTCCAAGGAAAATCACAGTCGTCACCTCCCGATTTTAAAATATCTGAAAATGTTTCGGAGTGAATCATCGTTTTGTGTACAAAACTCAGTGGGCTGGATCCAGACTTAGGCATACTGAGACTAAGTCTGGTTGGGGCATGCTGGGAGTTGTAGGCCTTTTTTTTTTTTTTTGTCTAAACATGCATAGGACTGCACCTTTAGTCTCTGAATTTTGAGGTGTGCACTCATTAAACATGAATTTCTGCACTGTTCATCTCCAAAGCAAACTGCCTCTGCAGTAGCAAATTTGCCTTGTGGAAAAAAACAGAACAGGCATGAGTGAATGGGCTCTTTCATTGTACACTTGACATTCTTCAAGCAAAAATATATACACCAGCCTTTTAGCTACGGTGGAGCAAATGGGTGTACCACACCCTAGAACTGTGTTTCACACACACCCCAGATGATGATGATGATGATGATGATGATGATGATTTAAATTGTCATTTTAATTTATGACATGACAGACAATGACAGCCTCCATTTAAAGAATGGCAGCTTGTTTTAAGAACAGGAGCAATTTAAGAATAGGACCCTCCGAAAAATTCAGTGAATAAGGCAGGACCAGTGCACAACAAAAGCCCCATCTGGAAGAGCCCCCAAAGTCTGCTCAGTCACTCAAGACTTTCCCTGACTAAGGGTGGATTTTCATGATCACAATTGCCCTGTAATTACTTAAGCGATCCTGGAAACAATAGCCTGCATAGTAACATGCACCTTGAAGAGTTAAATATGAGAATTTATAGGCTAGAGTCAGGGCCGGCGCTACCGCTAGGCAGACCCAGGCGGCTGCCTAGGGCGCGTGGCGGAAGAGGGCGCAAACTCTGCGCCCCTTCCTCGCCTCCGGCGCGCTCCTGCCCTGCCTGCCGCCTCCGCCGCTCCTCCCCGCCCGCTTGCCGGCCGCTGCCGCCGCCGCAGCAACCGCCCCCCCCGCGCGCGCGCGCGCCGCCAACCCATCTACCTACCTTCGTCCCATCGCGTCGGAGGAGGAGGCCGGCGGCAGCAGCAGCCAGCAGCGGTGGGCGGTGGGAAGGTAGGTGGTTGGTGGACGGGCGCGCGGCGCGCACGGCGCGCGGGGGGGTGTTGCAAAGCAGGGCTGCTTTGCTCCGGAGGCCCCCCCCACGGCATCGAGGGTGGGTTGCCTAATATAATTTGGCCTGGGCGCCATAACAGCCCATGCACCGTTCCTGGCTAGAGTTAGACTCCACCCTTTGGACTTTGCTCTGCTCTGCTTTTCAGTTTGTTTTATTCTCTACCCAGCCAGCAATAAAGAGACATGTGTGTTTACCTGCAGTAAGAAGTAAGAGTTTCTTTATTCTGCAGTTATTATGATGAGTAGAGCAGGATTGGCTGGCAGGCCACCTAGGCTGTAACTCTGGCCTAATTTCTGATTTTCCCAAGGAGGCCTTTTCTGGGTCTCTGGGCGGAAAAGTCAACCCAGAAACCAGTAAATAAATAAATTAATTGAATTGTTTTCCACAATTAGTTTCCAATTGCTTAGTTTGTCCTTTACGTGGCAACTAGCTTAAAAAGTCAAGGAAACAAGCTCCACACTAGTTTTTAACCAATTAGTAAAACTGTTTTGTTTGTTTTATACCTTTTGGTATCCCGTTGTATCCTTAACATCCCTTTTTTCTTATGAAACAAAAATATGCGTCAGTCATTTAATTCCTGGTGTTCATACTAAATTTTCTGTTAACTTGACCTTTACATAGCCCATTGTTTCAGTTAACACACTCTCTGCATGGAGGAGGATTGAGGGGGATGGTCACTGCCTTCCCCTGGCCTGGCCCTCACATCCTTTCCACCATTGGGGTGTGTGTGCAATTGCTGGCGCTCTGCGGCTCCCTCCCCCAAATGCGCTACCTGGAAATGTGGCTGCCCCACCTAACAATGAAGGCTGGCTACAGGGCTGATATACATCCCAAACAAACAACCTTCCATCAATACATTGAGACAGTGGGTGGGTTCACACTACACGGCAAGCCATCGTGATACGTTACCACGATTTAGAACGATGGGCGCAACAGACGATTGCCCCCTCTCATCGCTAGTGTTGTTCTGCTCGGAGCCCGAGCTCCCTCCCGCTCACGTCACGTATCTCAGGATCCGTTGCTTCCTCGCTACGTTGGCTGCTCCATCCCGATTGGTCCGCTGAGCTCACAGGGCGGGCGGCGGGCCTTCCCTCTCCCGAAGCAAACTGTAACCCTCTCCTTTCCTCCTCCTAGGCGACGGTTGTAAATCCAGCAGAATAAAACTCTGTACCTGTCAGCCAGCCCCGCTCCTTTCCGCCTCCTAGACCATCTGCCTTGGAAACCCAGCAGAAGTGGCGATCGCTGCCTGTCACCCTGCCCCAGCACATCCCCGCCCGTGGCATGAGCAGCCTTCTCCCTGCTTTCTTCGTCGCTGATGTAGAAAAGCATCTTCCCCCATCCCCCCTTCAGCCTGCCCCAACCAGCACTTCTAGCGCGAGCCGTGACTTGAATTTGCTCCACCTCCGTGCACTGAGCACCAGCCAGTTTCACCATCCCCCAATCCATCCCTTCCCCCTTACTTGTGCAGCCAAGTGCTATCCCACCCACTCCCACAGTACCCCTGTCAAAATGTGTGGCTGCAGCCTCGTTTCCTCCCTCCTCATCCCCTCTCCCTTCCTTTCCCACACCTGCCCCAAGATGCAGGTGATGCTCACTAACAACCATCCCTCCCTCCCAAGAGCCTGGCACTGCATGCACAAGTGGCAGGCTCCAATCATTGTCCCCCCAACCGTTCCTCGCAGCGCCCGGCACCGAGGCCCCTTTCTCCCCCCTTCCTTCCTTCCTCCTTCCTCTCTACCGCCCATCCTACCTCACTCCCTCCAGCCCATGGCACTTCCTCCGCTTCTCCACCCCCATCCCTCCTTCCCCCCCCTGCTGAAAAGAGGGCCCCTCACAGCACCACCTTCCCGCTGCCCTTACATCCAGGTGTGCACGTCCAAGGAGTTTCATTCACAACCCTTCCCTCCCCAAGACCTCCCCTCGTCCTTTCTCCAGCAGTGCAGTATGGAGCTTATTCCTGTCGCCCTCACCCAAGCACGCGGACAAGCCACTCCTCTGCCTGCCACCACCTCAGCTGCAGCGGAGATACAGTCATGCCTTGGATTGAGAGTATAATTCGTTCCGGAAACTTAACTGTGTAAGGTGAAAGTGACACTCGGAGTCGGGTCTAGCCCCGCTCACAAAACGAAACTTTGGCCCCGCCTCCAAAAAATTTGTACAGGAGGAGATTATTAACGCCTTCTTGCAGAAAAAAGCGTAAAATATAATAAATAATAACAAATGTCCCCCCAAAAATTGCAGAGTTTAATTAACGCTACGACTTGTATGCGACCTGAATCAAGTCAAAAAAAATTAAATAAATATTTAAAAAATTGCTTGTCTTGCAAAACGCTCTCAAACCAAGTTACTTGTAATCCAAGGTATTACTGTAAATGCTTTCCTGCTTTCCCTTGACCGCAGTGAGAAACACTTTTTATTTTCCCGAAGCTGGCTTTATTGGCAAAGTACAGAAAGGAAATATGCTGCGCCCTATATTGCTTTCATCGCTAGAGAAACATAATCATCATTGTAGGAAAAACGAATTGCGATAGCTTTATGAGAGTGTGCTTGTGTGCTGTATAATATCTTCTGTACTGCTGTGCTGGATAACATGGAGTCCCATATTGCAGATGGACCCCTCCCCTCCCCCCCCCATCACTAGGGCCACTGCACCTTCAAGAGTTACAGGTGCACGCGTCTCTCGGCACGCTCTATGTTGCTGCGTGAGCATTCCGTGCTGCGAGCCAGGTGTCCCAGGTCACGATCCATGAAGGATAGCTGCACCAACCACTCTCCACCTGCCCCCCGCCCCCAGAAACTGAGCCCACGTCCAGACTTGGAGGGGGCTGGGACAAGACGGCAGCCTGTAACAGTGAGGCTAGCGTCAACATGCATGTTGCTAGGCAGACTTGGGGATAGAGAACAGGGGGATGGAGTGGCTGCAGATTTTCCCTCTCTGGCCATGCAGCTCTGTGGTATTTCTGCAGAAACAATGATGAGAGGGCTCTCCCGGGTTTGGGCGACACGACAAACCATCGTTGTAAGAACAAACCCTAGAACAAACCGTTCTTTCTTATTGTGGTTTCTGAGGACAAAACAGCTCATTGTGGACGCACCACGACCTGGGTTCGGACAACACAACAAGAAACAGTTGTCTATTATCATTGTTTGCTTGTTGTGTCGTCCGAACCCAGTCAGTGAGTCAAGGAAGGAACTGGAGATTGTGCCTCACCTCCTAAGCTGTCAGTACAATATTACCAGGCTCAGTCAAGTTCAGAGGGCCACCAGCTGCAATATTGCCAATGACAAATGGACCCCTGACAGCCCATAAAGATAAATGAGTTCTATAAACCATGAGTTCTGTCCACCCCCATCTTGCCTTTAGCAACTACTTTAACCTGCATCAAATACAATCTAGAGCTGGGCTTGTGAGCATCACCTGCATTAATAGGAGACTAGATTAGATATGAAGGTAGGATACTCAGATGCTGGCCTGTGCTGCCCCATTTCAATTTTCTGTTCTCATAAGGCTCTTTAGTGTTTGAAACCTGTCAATTAGTTGCCAATCTGCCACCCGGAGAGCTAGTCCCAGCTAGGGAATTTGATCATTGTCAGACCTGGTGAAAGATTTAAAAAGAAGAAGAAAATAAGAAGAAAAAAAATGTGTCTTTCAGTACATGGATATGTAATAGCTTTTGGAATTGGTGTAGGATCTCCTTGCCTGCTGCGTCTCATTGTTGTTACAAGCATGCTCGTCTTTTCAGCAATTTGTCACAGCACATCAGAGTTTGTAACAGAAAACTTCCCTCACATGCTGAAATCAGTGTGACCTGCCTCTTATTGGAGGGCAAAATCCTAAAAAGTGTTCTTTGCAAAGTTTTAAGCTTATTGTTAGAGAACAATGACTGGGAACTTTTATTCGGCCCAGCAGGTAACTTTTACTAATGTTTCCACTGCTCCGATTCCTCAGTGTTCCCTCTTGTGCAGCCTCTCTGTGATTCTTCCATGTTTCTTCACAGCTTTTCTGCAACAGTAATAACCAAGATGATGAGACAAGCTGACAGTATAGCCCCCGGTTTGCACTGGAGTGCTACTTACCAACCACTCATGATGTCCTTAGCATAGTTGTAGTGAGCTTCTTCCTGCTCTTGTATTGAATATTCCATCCAATTGGGATGATGATGATGATGATGATGATGATGATGATGATGATGATGAAACAATATTTCCCCCAACACACTTTATTATTTATTTATTTATTTATTTTAAAACTCATTTTACAAACAAAAAGCAAACAATTTATGGAACTGAATCTTTGAAAAATAAGAAAACATTGGAGAGGAATGGTGTCTGGCAGATTATTACCAAAAAAAATCATTTACTGTTTAGTTAGTTTAGCCATTAGTAGACATGGTTAATGGGTTACTTTTGGAGGAGGGGATCATTCCAGATTAATAATACATTAACACCTTTCAACATAAGGTTCCCAAGGTGAGTTAAGAATGAAATTGATTAATTAAAATCAATCATACCATCTTAACATGGTGGAGTTAAAATGTCTCTACCTGCTTCCATAACAAATCCAAAGAAATGGACAGGCAAAGCTCATCAGGGATCACATTCCACATTCTAAAAGATGGCCTGTTCCACCTCTAAGGAGGTGACAACTCTACCGTCACACAATAAAGAAGAATATATCGTTATATGCATGTACCCCATTTCTGAATGGTGAAAAGTTTCAGGGGTACCAGTGCTTACCCACGATTCAGTTTCCTTAGAAGGAGGTTGTTGGAATATGGTTTCAATATTCTGGGTTTGCCTTCGGGCAAGAAAGCTAGCCTTGGAGACAGGTACAGAGTTCTGTTCAAGGTCTAAGCAATGACTTCACTCCCCTTTACCCCAGTTACAGTTTTTTCTTAGATGGCTCCAAGGACGGTGAAGCCGGGAGTCTTAATTGTATGCAGGTGGCATTACCTCATGCAGTAGGGATGCCTGTACAAAATGTATATAAGCATGACAATGACAATGTATTCTTGTTGGATGTTTTGATAGGCGTATGGTTTGAAGTTTTTGAGGAGAAAGTTGTGTATGTTTAGACAGTCATTCATTTTTGTGTCTAATACTGTTCTCTGTAATTTTTGTATCCTGCACTCTGTGTATGCTCTGTTCCCGTGTTTTATTTTCAAGTCATAGTTTTAGTAAATCTTTTGCTAAGGAAACTGGCTTGTGTTTGTTTTACTTACTGGACTAGCCTAAGCCACTAAGATAACACCGCTGCTATGCTGCTACTGCTGGGGAACATTGTTTTTGGACTCTGTTTCTCACCCAGCACCGGATTCCAACAGAGGTCACTGGAGATTTATGCTATTTCTTTGATATAAGGTTTATTTACATAGATATACCGACTGAACACAAGATGGGGGTTCACAAAATTAGCACTCCAACAAATTTCTGTTCTGCATCAGATGTACAGGAGAACTGATAGTACCACAGAATTCCGTATAGAGAGCAAAGTCACTCTCTTTTTCAGATCCAGTTCCAGCACAGACTGACCAAACTACAGACTTGGCCTGCTTCTATTGTTCTCATAGACCTCTAAACCAGCACATTCCTTAGAGAGTGGGGAGAGAAATATAAGCTCCTTTCCAAAACAATCAACTACCTAGGACAGTGATGGCGAACCTATGGCACGCGTGCCACAGCTGGCATGCAGGGACCTCTCTGTGGGCACTCGAGCCATTGGTCGCCAGATCGCGAAAAGACCGTCCCCTTCTGCATTCAGCGTCGGGTTTCCATAGTAACTCCTCTCCACTCATTCCTCGCTGGCCTCCACAGGCAGGCACACTCCAACATCTCCACCCCCAGAGGCAGACTGCGCAGGCACCCAGCCCTCCTTCTAACTGAACAGACAGCTCAGAAGCACAGCGCGCGCACGCCCGAATATTTGCGCGCCCGGTGAAGAGCCATGCCCTGAGACAGAGTGGGGTGTGATTAGCTAGTGCCCCCTCCTCCTTCCTGCCAAATTTAAGGCACTTTGAAATAAATACGTTGGTTTTGTGTTGCAGTTTGGGCACTCGGGCTCAAAAAGGTTAGCCATCACTGACCTAGGACCATCTCTGAGGATAGCCAGCACTCTGCTGATCTGTATAACAGTAGTAATCTGCCAGGCTAAACTTGCCAAACTGGCTTGACTCATTCTAACAGGTTCTTTTCACAGGGTTGGGGGAGAGAGAGCCTTGAGAGGTCATTTACACCAAACCGCTCCCCAGCTTATAACAATATAATGTTGCGTCACAGGGCAACAAACACATCAAAGCTCTGTATTGTGTAGGCCAGGGTTCTCGGAACCTTTTGGACCAGTGGGCATGTTTGGAATTTTGAGAGAGAATGAGTGTTGTGGGCACTCTCACAAAATGGCTGTCATGGCAGGCTTGCCCATTCACAAAATGGGTGTGGCCATTCACAAACACTCATTTCTCAAAAGGCAAACAGGTGAAGTTAAAGGAAAAGCAACTTACCCAAGAATCTAAGTACTAGACAGAAGTGGGGCCTGACCTTCAAATGCGAAATCATATATTTGCCCCACCAGGTTCAACAAAATACCCATTTCACAGAAAGCAAACTGGTGATACTCAGAGAAATACACATAGGCAGAACACACACCACATCCAAAACAAACAAATTAATCAGCTAAAACTGGAGAACTCAGTGTGGTGTAGTGGTTAGAGTGTTGAACTGAGACTCAGGAGACCTGAGTTCTAGTCCCCGCTTGACCAGGAAGCTCACTGGGTGACTTTGGGTCAGTCACTGATCTTGAGGGATGTATGAGAATTTTGTTGCTGTTCACAAATCATACCAACATGTCCAGTTTGGAACCCCTAATGCGAACATGACCAAAATGCAATGATCTTCCGTTCATGTTCAAAAGTGTGCACTAGCACAAATGCACACTTCCAAATATGTGCATCTGTGGATATGTGCATTTGCCCAAGTGCGCATTTGCCCAGATCCCCCCCCAAACCAGCATTTTCATGCTTTAGCTTAGGGGGGGAAATGCACATTTTCAACTGGGAAAAAATATGCATTTTAAAAAATGCATTTTTTCTGAATTGAGAAAAATTGTGCACTTTCAAAAATGTGTATTTTTACCAATTGAAGATTTTAAAAAGACACTTGCATTCAGGAACACAAACAAGCTGAAACAACCTTCGAGGCAGAATCCAGAGAACCTCAATGAGCTCATGTTCTCCCACCCACACTCTCAGCTTAACCTACCTCACAGAGTTGTTGTGAGGATAAAATGGAGAGGACAAGGGTTCGTTGCAAGAGGAAAAAAGGCAGGATATAAATGTAATAATAAATAAAATAAAACACACATCACCACCCAAAAAACGACACCAGGCTAAATGCACACCCACATGACACAAGCAAAACACACACCCTTGCTCCCCGCTATTCCTCTTGCCCTTCAAGTTGTTTTCCACCACATTTTCTAGCTCCCAACCCACCCCAGAAAACCCCCACCACCGCACATCTTACCTTCCTCTTTTTTCTGGGCAGCTGGGTACACTGCACTTCAAAATGAAGTATTGGGCTGCAGCTACTCACCATTTTTATTTTGTGAGAATGCTTCTGGGGCCCATGTGGGCAAGACACCAGCCTCCTCCCAGTTTTAAGAACATTTTTAATTTAACTAAATTTTAAATTAGGAGGGGCAGAGAACCTGGTGGGATCCAAGGAAGGTGTCCATGAGCACAGTGGTGCCCACGGGCACCTATACTAGAGACCAGTGTAGGCCTTTATTTGAGAGCTGGTGTAGTGTAACATAGTGGCTTACACAGCATGAGTTGTGAGCCAGGAAGGCCCTGCTTCAAATAATGCCTCTGCCTTGCACTCACCACATGGCCTTAAGGCAACACACTGTTCTCTCTGCTTCAATCTCCCTCTCCTCATCTGTTGTATGGGGGAGTCCTACTGACCTTTCACACAGGGGTATTATAAGGGTTACTGACCTTTCATGCAGGGGTATTATAAGGGTTACTGAGCTAATAGGTGAAGCTCTTTGAACACTCTGAAGTGCTATGTGAATATTAAGTGTTATATTCCTGTCTTTCCCTTAGCACTTCCTCACAGAACATTAAAAAAAATCTCACAGTCTTCTTAGGTTCTGCCATAAATGTAATCTGTTCTGGTTAATTAATGGCAGTCACGGTTCTTTCTTTAGACATTTCTTGCCAGTATATAATCCTGTTTTCAAAGGTCATAATCTTATGGAAGTGTCTTTCTGATGGGCAAAGATGTTTAGAAGACCTAGCCGTGTCCCTGATTACGCTAATTTCCTATGTGCAGGGTTAAAAAAAAAAAAAAAAAAGTATGGAGAAGCTGCAGTCTGAAGTGTTCCAGTCCAGGAATGACACAGGTTTACACGTCAGTGGGAACTAGGCCTGCAGCACTGGTGGCGTTTTTTTATGTGCAGGCACTCATAATGACACCCTTTAGAGCAGGGTTCTCCAACCTTGGGTCCCCAGATGTTGCTGGCCTACAGCTCCCAGCATACCCAGCCAGCATGGCTAATGGCAAGGGGTTCTGGGAGCTGTAGTCCAGCAACATCCGGGGACCCAAGGTTGGAGAGCCCTGCCCTATAGCCATGCCTCCAAGGGGAGTCCAAAAATGCAGGCAGCTGTGTTGATCCATCTCTCTATGTGTAAGGATAGAAAAGTCTTTTGTAAAGCTAATGAGTCTTAATTGCCTATTCCAGACCAAGCCACCCCAAAATACTTTGCATTACAACAGGGAATAGCTCACTACATTTTTTTTGTTGTTGCTGGGAATATCCATCCCCCACCCCAGCTACTGAGAGGATTGCAGCTAAACTCAGCGGGAACAGGGAAGCCTGGGGGTGGGGGTGGGGTGGGGGTGGGGGTGGCAGATGACATTATCATCCCTGCTAATAAAGAACTCCTGGTGCTTCACAGAATCATAGAATCATAGAAAAGTAGAGTTGGAAGGGGCCTACAAGGCCATCGAGTCCAACCCCCTGCTCAATGCAGGAATTCAGGTCAAAGCATCTCTGACAGATGTCTGTCCAGCTGCACCTTGAATGCCTCCAGAGTGGGAGAGCTCACCACTTCCCTAGGTAGTTGATTCCATTGTCTTATTGCTCTGACAGTCAGGAAATTTTTCCTGATGTTTAGGTGGAATCTGGGTTCCTGTAACTTGAGCCCATTATTCCGTGTCCTGCAAACTGGGATGACTGAGAAGAGATCCTGGCCCTCCTCTGTGTGACATCCCTTCAAGTACTGGAAGAGTGCGATCATATCTCCCCTCAGTCTCCTCTTCTGAAGGCTAAACATGCCCAGTTCTTTCAGTCTTCCACCCTGTGAGCCCTGGATCCACTAGCCCACTGCACTGAAGTTAGTGAGATGTGCTCCTGTGTGTTTTAGGATCATGGACAGAGCCTGTTTTTGAGCTCAGCCCTTGGAACATGTGAAGTGATAACAAAGTAATCAGTGCCTCTGTGCATGTTTAGAAAATTCTGCACTTCACCAAGGAGCCAGCTCCTACACAACTGCCATTGAAGGTAAAAGGAAGAATTGATCCTGGCACCTGTGGTAGGCTAGCCCTGTGACTAGAGGCCAAGTTCTGCTGAAGTCACTGGAACAAAATTGGTGTAAATTCTTAACTAGATTGTGGTTCAGGCTGTGGAGTGGAAAGATAGTGAACACACTTGAGAGCAATTCAAACAACCAATTATTCCACTGACTTCAGTGGGATTTTAAATAGGTTGTGAATCTCCTAAGTGAGATCAGCCTCGTTCTCATATCGGCATGTTCACCCTGTAAGAATGAATTCATCTAGATTTCAAAATAGTTTGATTTGTATCTTCATTGATTAAATGAAAAGTTGAGAGGTTTAAATTGCAATGATTGATTGATACAAATGTTGGCTCCAATCGATACGGCACCTTGGAACCAATATAGCGTTTGTACACTTAATTAAAGGCAACTTGGCAATTTCCCAGAGGTTTGAAAGGCGATTAGCTGGTCAGAGGTAAGTAGTTTCAGCTTTAATGACAAATAGTGCCAGATTGTGACTGTTGCTTGATTTACAAACCATTGTTTCTCTCATTATTTTCACAGGAAAAAGATATGGCAGTGCCTATTAAAGAATGCTTTCTGTATTAAGCACAAACATGTAAATAGCTACCGGTACTTTCTCTCCCCACTACTCCAAATGTATCTCCACACAGGACCGGTGCAAGGCAGTTTGGTGCCCTAGGCAAGATCAGATATTTAGCGCCCCCCTTCCCACTTGAGAGCGCTGTATTTTTTTTCAAGGCGTTTCTGGCGCCCCCTTTAGCCTTGCGCCCTAGGCGGCTGCCTAGTTGGCCTAATGGTAGCACCGGCCCTGTCTCCACAGCTGTTCTCATAGAAAGACATGCCCTGCAACACTCCTAAACAATGAAGGGCCTCTCCTAGACTGTATGAAAAGGAGGAAATGTATGTCATACCCCAAGTGAAAACACTTCAAGAGCCTAATAAAAAGCAGGAAGAGTTCTGAGCAGCCCTTTTTAAGGAAGCCAGTTGGGGCAATTGTCCTGGGCCTCAGCTAGGATGGCCACGTGTCCGACTTTACAGAGGACAGTACTCAATTTGAAGAGCTGTCCCATCCAAGTCCGGTTCAAAGATACAGGACCATAAAAAGGCAGAGCCTTGAACTTACCCATCAACAGTGAGCACTTGGACAGCAGATTTGGAAGGCCACTGGTCACACTCTTCCACACTATGGTGAGACATATTGTATTTCTATTCAAATTATATCCGTACAACAGATTTAAATTAAAGTAGCTATTTCTAAATTTGGACCTATACATATAAATTAGCATATACAGATTTCGTCACCTTTTGTTCTCTTCTTTGGCGATGTGTAAGCAGCCACCCTAGGCCTCACAGAACGGGTGGGGGGCACATTAACATTGACAAGTAGTACACTCTGAGGAGAAATGAACATCCTACTCATACCATGTGTGTCCCTGCTACTTCGCTTTCCAAATTTGTCTACACTCCAACTTAGGAATTGAAGTCTGCACTGCTCAAGTAGGGATGGGTGACAAATTTGTTGGTGTGACGATTCTAGTTAAAAGAGAAATACCTACTGAGGTTTGTATATAGTGTGCCTGGGGTGTATGATTGACAGCTAGAGTGAATGGAATGTTCAGATGCAGCTTGTGTGTGATTGGCTGGGGAAGGAGTGACTGGTTTTTAAAAAGGGAGAGAGAGAGAGGTTAGGCAGTCAGTTAGAGAGTCAGTGAGGGAGTGAGAGGGGTGGTTGTACTTGGAAGAAGGGAGGTAGAGAGATAGGAAGGTTTGAGAAATTAGTCTGTTAGAAGTGTGAAAAGTGCTATATCTAGATATTTAATTATCTGTATTTGCCTGAAACCCATATTTGACCCCTTAATACCTTAAGTCCCTGATTTCCTACCTGTGTTCCCAAAATAAATCTTATTTATTTATTTATTTATTTATTTATTTATTATATCTATACCCCACCTTTTTTCCTGCAAGGAACCCAAGGCAGCTTACATAATCCTCCTCCTCCTCCTCCTCCTCCTCCTCCTCTCCATTTTATCCTCACAACAACCCTGTGAGGTAGGTTAGGCTGAGGATCCGTGACTGGCCCAAAGTCACCCAGTGAGTTTCATGGCTGAGTGGGGACTAGAACCCAGATCTCCTGAGTCCCAGTCCAACACTCTCACCACTTGGTCCTTAACCAAGCAGGAAAAGAGCACAAAAGAGAGTCAGTGTGGAGTAGTGCATTGAGTAGTGGTCAAGGATTGGGGAGACATGGGGATGAATCCCTTGTCAGAGATGAAGCTCACTAGGTGACCTTGGTTCCTCACTCTCTCTCCACCTAACCTATCTCACAGGGCTGTTGTGAGGATAAAATGAGAAAACCCCTTAGTACACAACCCTGGGCTTCTTCAAGGAAGGCAGGATAGAAATGTAGCAAATAAAAATGTATATGACTCAATAAACATACCAATGCGCATGAGGGGATCATCTGACTTGAGGCAGCAGGACATCTGCACATGCCCCCATTGTGGAACAACAGCCCTGTGAGGTAGGTTTAGCTACAAAACTCTCTTTGTGGTAACTGTGGGGAAAACCTGAGTTGGCTCCTTAGCAAGACAGTAATTCATCGCAACACCAGAGTATTTACCAAGCCAAATGACAATAGCATAGTATACCTTGTTACTTCCTTTCAGATTCAGTTAGAATGAGCATAGCCAATACATCCATGAAAAATTATTGTTCAGAATGTGTTCAAATGTCAATGAATAGTACTATTTGAGCTTCCAGTACAGTGCAAGTTTTCAGTAAAAATATTTGTAGGTGGCATTTACAAGAGCACTGTCTCCGCATCATGTGCAGAACTAAAGGTTATAGTCAATAGCAAGACGAGGCCTATTCTTGCCCAAATCTCATTATTTCACCACCAATAATGCTCCGCTATTCCCCCCCCACCAATGAATGTCCTTCAACACTTTTCCAAACACCTATCAACATTAAAGCCTTCACCACCCATTTTTATCCATATCAGTGCTCTTCTACTTATCACTACCTCTACCCTAACTTAAGAATCTGTTGCTTTGGAGTAGTAAAAAGAAGCAGCAACAGCCTCCCTTCTTCTTAAATATAGAATTCTGATATAAATCAGACAGGATCCCACAGTGAGTGGAAGCACAGTCCCAGCTCCTTTATGGCTTCTCCACTGTAATGTGATGCTAATACAACTTCCCAGCAGGGTTTTGTGAGCTGCAAATACTTCCGCTTATTAACCCCCCAAGCACTTCTTTATCTGCCTCAAACTCAATGTGGAAAGAAATTACTTGTTCTGGGTAGTGTTAATCATGAAGTTAAGGGATCTAGGAAGCTTCCATCTGTTAAGTATACTAAAATGAAAAAAAAAAACAAAAAAATCCAGGCAACACTTGTCCCAATATTATTTCTAGCCAGGAGAACACTAAGGTAAGACTACTGTGCTTGAAGGCCAATACATGCAGGGTGTTTTTTTTTTCTACATGAGGCTTTTAACCTACCACTTTACTGAGGCTTCTACTTCTGGATTCTTTGCAGGATTAAGGTCGGCTCCTTGAAACATGTTTTTTTCTGGATGTTTCTTTCACTGCCTTTCTATATATTCCATTACACAACCAAATAGGTGGTGCTCTAGTATAGCAGAATTCTGCAAATGCACAAGGGTTTCATGCCACCATTCACAGATATTACCGGACTTTCCTTGTTAGGGAAGAAGCCACTATAATGCTTGGAAAGCATGGGAGAGGCCCTGGAGGATGATGACATCGTGTAAAGCACCCACAAACTACCATAATAAGTGAGGGATCACGAGCGTACAATAAATGCCTCATGTAGAAAGACTCACAAAAGGCTCTGGAACAGTGCCAGTGCAAGTTCTCCCACTGCCTGAGGTGGGCGAGTACACCGCTACCCCAGTTCCATTGGTGCTGCATCAACCCCACCTCATTGATGCTGCCTGCCCTCTGGCTTGCTCTCATGATCCTCTCAAAGCGAGCCGATGCCTGCGAGCGCTACAGGAGCAGATGCTCCAGAGAGCCCTGCCAGCCCTGCTCTCCTGCTATGGCATTTGCCACAGTGGGAGTATAGCCAGCAGAGCTCTCTGAGCGAGCCAGAAGGCAGACAGACTCTGAGTAGAACTGCATTGGCCAGAGAAAGTGGCCGGCGTGGCTCTTCAGAGAGCCGTGCACAGCCAGGCCCAGAATCTGAAGCCCGGGCTTTGTGGAAGGGATGTCACAGCAGGAGATCATCCATGGTACAGGCGGTCTCCTGAGGAAGGACCTCTTCAGAGCAGGAAGGACTTGGGCCTGGCCTGCTCTCTAAAGAATCATGCCAGCCACTCTCTCCACTTTCTCTTCTTCAAAGAGTCCGTCTGCCCTCCGGCTCGCTCGGAGAGCCCTGCCACCGGCTGTTCTCCCATTGCGGCATTTGCAACAGCAGGAGGGCGGGGCTGCCAGGGCTCTCCGGAGCATCTGCGGTGCTGCTGCCAGGTGTCTGCAACTCCAGAGTGCCCCCTGCTGTCCCGCTCTGCCACCGCGGTAAATGTTGCAGTGGGAGAGCAGCCGGCAGGGCTCTACCCACTATGGTGCTGCCTTGCAGTGGTGGAGAGCCCTCCTGGCGGGGGGAGGGAGGAGCATGCACTTCGCCGCTCCACCACCTTAGGTGGGGAATTCACCCCACCTCATGGGAGGGCCGGCCCTGCTCTGGATGCAAGTCTGCTATGCTGAAGCATTTGGTCATGAAACACAAGTGGTAGTTTCCATAGAAGGGTTAACCAGCTGGTTCAGCTGCTGCCTGTTTCCACCTCAAAATGGGGTTAGTTAGTGCTACAGTGGAGAAAGCTACACCACTTGTAGCCCTGCAAACAAGAAGCGAGCATTACAAGGCCCCAAAATTCTTCTCTGGCTCAGATTATATGAGCTGGAGAAGAATTCCTAGTTTAACCCCCTCCTCTCTACCCAAATGGCAAAGTGACAACTTTGCATAGCCAGGAGAGATCCTGCAGGGGATTTGCTTGGCTGCGGGAAACTTTTGCATCCAGGGATCCCGGGGTCTTCAAAACTACCAGAATCCCCAGCTGCAAAAAACAGCTCCAAGTGGTCAGGGGAAGCCCCATCAGGCCTTATCCTGGCTATGTAATGCTGTCAAGGCAGCAGCCGTGGATTGTGGATGCTTGCAAGCCTCCACAATCGCAAGCTGCCTCTGGCTCTGCACTTGACCATTTCTCCGTGTGCCATGTTCAGTCTTGACTGACAAGAGAAGGGTAGAAAATAAGCCCCCAAACCTATTGTCCCTAATGTTGCTGGTTTGCCTGCAAAACAGAATCCAGCAAATAATTCCTTAGATTTGCAGTTGAGGAGCTGCAAATTCAAGTGTAATTTCAGGATGGAGGTGTGTGTGTGTCAGTGTGTCTGTGTGTGTAATGGTTAAAATAATTGCAGCTTTATTTGATATGGTGTTCTCAAGAGCATAGTTTTGTGCTGTTTTTCGGGGCAGGGGGAATTATGTATGCCCCTGCTGAAAAATCCTCTCAACTCCAACTGTGGGTTAGATTTCATCTGCCACGTTAGATGTATCTATTGTGCTCCCTTTGCCTGTGCTCTCTTCAGCTGCTGTCTGCTGTTCAACAATGCTCTGTGGGAACTTTTTTTTTATGAAATATGCTCTTTTACTGAACAACTGCACAGATGCTGTGCCTGCTACCAAAATTTTCCAAAACTAATAGAGGGAGTGAAACTTGCACTGGTAGACGGAGGGTGTCTGGTTGGCAGAACTGAGCAAGCAGGAAAGGCTGAGCACACACACACACACACACACACACACACGTAAGGAATGAACTATTTGTGCAGGGGTGGGAAGCCTGCACTCTAGGGTGGTATGTGGCCTTCGGCCTAATTTCAAAAACTCTCTGCAAATAGTCAGTTCAAACCTTTGGCAAGGGCGATATGCCCCTTCCCTCAGCCCACTGGTTTCAGTTTCAGTTCCATCCATTGCTGGCATGTGCCGCCTCACACATTATCCCCTAGTGAATGTGGCATTCAACAGGAAAAAGGTAATGCACCCCTATATGGGGAGGGTGGGGGGAAGCTCTGGTGATTATAGGAACAGGCATGGGATTTTGCTGAGCCCTGCAATACAACAGAATACACATACACACACAGTGTCAGTGTGTAGAGCTCAGGTTAAAAAAAGAGTTCTTTTCAGACTAAACACTAAAACATTATGAGCTGCAATATTTTGAAAGTATGCCATCTTTATGTTGCTTTGCGGCCCACAGTAAGGGGGGGGGATGAAATTGTACAATTCTATCTAGATATGGTCAGCAGGGTTCCTGCCCCCCCTCACATGATGAATAGTAGAGATTATGCTAATCGGTTGAGATGTCTTGTTTCATAATTCATATAATCACAGACAAAAACGAAATGGTATTGGTGACTGGCTGCAAATATTAAAGCTACTGGAAGATTCTTGGGCCATTGCGTTTCCACTGGGAATGAAAGTCTGGTGTTACTGAATTAGTTATTAAGAGCTTTCCCTGCCATAGCGACCTTGTCCATACCTTTCCAAAATCTGGCTGGGGTTTTGGAAGGTGGGTGGCCCAGGGACCTCCTGCCCTGCAAATTTAGTACTGTGTAGACATGACTTGGCAAACATATCACATGGTCCCCACTAGTTTCCTGGCCTATCAAAATGGTGAGACATGAATGAATGCAGTGTGGGAGGGGGGCACCCATCAGTTTGTGGCTTGGCCAATATGCCCTAGTTGACTAGGGCCAGTTATTTACATTTTAGGCCACAAACACAATGGTTTGTTAACAACAGATTACAGCTTTTACTAATATTTCCCTAGTATCATAACTAAGGTGACAATTTTTTTCAAATTTAAAACCAGGACATTTATTTATTTATTTAATTTCTATACTGCCCCACAGCCGAAGCTCTCTGGGTGGTTCACAACAATTTGTACATAAAAACAACAATAAAATAGTTAAAAAGATTAAAAACCAAATTAAAAAGCACAGTTTAAAATACAATCCAAAAGTTAATAAAACTAAGTCTACAGGTGTCCATTCCCCCCCCCCCCTGTGCTATTTTGAGCTCTTAACTATTGAATGCCTTGGCATAGAGGGAAGTCTTAATCTGGCGCTGAAAAGATAGTAAGGTTGGCACCAGGCGGGTCTCAGTGGGGAGCTTATTCCATAATTGGGGGGCTACCACTGAGAAGGCCCTCCTCCTTGTTGCTACCAACCGAGCCTCTCTTGGAGGTGGCAGTTGGAGGAGGGCCCCAGCTGTTGAGCGTAGTGTCCAGGTAGATTGCGGTTGGGAGAGACGAGACGTTCCGTCAGGTATTGTGGTCCTAAGCCGTGTAGGGCTTTATAGGTTAGAACCAGCACTTTGAATTCGGCTTGGAAGCATATTGGCAGCCAGTGCAAACGGGCCAGAACTGGTGTAATGTCAATGTGCTCAGACCTTCCGGTTCCCGCAATAAGCCTGGCTGCTGCATTTTGCACAAGCTGCAGCTGTCTTCAAAGGCAGCCCCACGTAGAGTATATTGCAGTAGTCTAGTTTAGAGATCACCAGAGTGTAGATTACTGAGACCAGGCTATCCCTGACCAGATAGGGGCATAGCTGGGCCACCAGCCAAAGCTGGTAGAAGGCACTCCTTGCCACTGAGGCCACTTGAGCCTCAAGTGACATGGCTCCAGGAGCACCACCAAGCTACAAACCTTCTCCTTCAAGGGGAGTGCAACCCCATCCAGAACAGGTTGAACACCCTCCATCCGGTCAAAGGAACCACCCACTAACAGCATCTCAGTCTTGTCTGGATTGAGCCTCAGTTTGTTAGCCCTCATCCAGTCCATTGTCGCAGCCAGGCACCGGTTCAGCACATCCACAGCCTCACCTGCTGAAGATGAAAAGGAGAAATAGAGCTGTGTGTCATCAGCGTACTGATGGCAGCGCACTCCAAAACTCTGGATGACCCCACTCAGTGGTTTCATGTAGATGTTAAGACTGACCCCTGAGGAACCCCGTATTGGAGAGTCCATGGGGCCGAGCAACATTCCCCAAGCACCACCCTCTGGAGCCGACCATCCAAGTAGGAGCGGAACCACTGCAATGCAGTGCCCCCCACCCCAACTCAGACAGCCGCTCCAGAAGGATACCATGGTTGATGGTATCAAAAGCCGCCGAGAGATCCAGGAATATCAACAGGGTCGCACTCCCCCTGTCTCTCTCCCGACATAGGTCATCATACAGGGTGACCAAAGCTGTTTCTGTGCCAAAATCAGGCCTGAACCCCAACTGAAATGGATCCAGATAATCAGTCTCATCCAAGAGCGCCTGGAGCTGGTTGGCCGCCACCCGCTCAAGGACCTTGCCCAGGAAAGGAACATTCGCCACCGGCCTAAAGTTGTTAAGATCTTCTGGGTCCAGAGAGGGTTTCTTCAGGAGTGGTCTCACCACTGCCTGTTTCAGGTGGCATGGGACCACTCCCTCTCGCAAGGAGGCATTGATCACCTCTCTGGCCCAGCCGGCCGTTCCCTCCCTGCTAGTTTTTATAAGCCAAGAGGGGCAAGGATCCAGAACAGACGTGGTTGCACAAACCCGTTCAAGCACCTTGTCAACATCCTCGAGCTGTACCAACTGAAACTCATCCAAAATAACTAGACCAGACTGTGCTCTGGGTACCTCTCCTGATTCTACTGCTTTAACATTGGAGTCTAAGTCCCTGCGGATGCAAGAGATTTTTTCCTGGAAGTGCCTAGCCTAGCGAATATATTGCAGTGGGCATCAGATGGGTCGATGATGTCCCTGGGGCCAGCGTATAACAGGCCCCGGATGACCCTAAAGAGCTCCGCTGGGCAGCAAAGAGATGATTGGATAGAGGCAGTGAGATGTTGTCTCTTTGCCACCCTCACTGCCTCTAGGTATACCTGGCTATAGGCACGTACCAGGGCTCGATTGCATCCACTAGGAGTTTTCTTCCACCTGCACTCAAGCCGTCTCCTGTTTTGCTTCATCACTATCAGCTCTGGGGTATACCACAGAGCCGTACGAGCTCTACTACAGAGAGAGAGCTCAGGAGCAATCGTGTCAACCGCCCAGGTCATCTCTCTATTCCAGAGATCAACCAGGGATTCAACAGGACCGCCAGCCATATCAGCTGGAACCCCCCCCCCCAAGGGCCCTCTGGAAACCATCCGGATCCATCAGCCTCCGGGGGCGGACCATGCTAATAGGTCCCCCACCATTGCAGAGGGGGAAAGCTGCAGTTAGCCTAAATCTCAGCAGGTAGTGATCTGACCATGACAAGGGGACCGATTCAAAGTCCCCCACCTTCAGATCACCATCTCCATGCTCAGCTGAAAAAACCAGGTCTAGAGTGTGCCCTGCTACATGTGTTGGGCCAATGACATGTTGGGACAGTCCCATGGTTGTCATGGAGTCCATGAATTCCTGAGCCACACCAGACAAGGTGCCAACAGCCTGGGGGACCTCAGCATCGCCAGCGAGACCACCTCTGTCAGCTCAGCCAGGGAGTCTGTTGAGCAGTGGGGTGGGCGGTACACCAACAGAATTCCTAATCTGTCCTGCTGGCCCAACAAAAGGTGCAAACACTCCATACCAGTACTCAGATGGACAGGGAGCCTGGAGAGAGAGATAGAATTCCTATAGACCACGGCAATTCCCCCCTCCCCGGCCCTCAGGTCTACCCTGATGCTGCACCAAGTACCCTGGTGGGCAAAGCTGGGAGAGACTAACTCCTCCCTGTTCTCCCACCCAGGTCTCGGTAATGCATGCCAGATCGGCCGCCTCATCCACTATTAAATCGTGGAAGAAGGAGGTTTTATTTTGCACCAATCTGGCATTTAGAAGCAGCATCCGGAGACCCGAGGGCAAGCTGATAGGGCAACCACCAAACCTGCGGGTGCGAGGAGGACCGGAACAAGGCACAGCCATTAAGTGTCTGGGCTGTGTTCCCCTTACTTGGCTAGTCCTCCTCCCAAGGCCATATCTCCCTCTACCCGTCACGACACTAATTGGGGCCCCCACAGAACCCCCCACTTGGCCCCATGACTCCCCTCCAAGGCACATGTTCAGGCCCTAGACAGGGAAAAACAATCCCCCCCACCAAGGGCACCAAGCAACAAATAGCAGTGTTAGGAGGGTGGCCCTTGCGACACCCCCGAAGTCACAAATGCCCCCTCCCATCAGGAGATACTTGGGCCTTCAGGTTTCAACCTAACTCAAGCCTGGGTAGGCCTCAATCCTTCGCTGTAGTCCAACAAGATCTGGAGGGTCATAGGTTCCCCACACTTGATCTAGCTCATTGTTGCCTACACACTGACTGGCAGTGGCTCTCCAGGGGTTTACACAGGAGTCTTTCCCAGTCTCACCTGGAGATAACAGGGATGAAACCCAGGGCCTTTTGCACGCAAGATGGGTGCTCTGCCATTGAGCAATGGCCCCCTCCCCTCTGATAAAGAAGCCATGGTGTAGTGGAGTGGGAACACTGGGTCCCAGAGCTCTGGCACTTTTTTCAGCTGATCCTAATAAATTAGCTAGTATGCTATGGACTGATTTTCTTTGGGGGTATCTATCTATAATGGATCAACACAGCTGTCTGCATTTTGGGTTTATTTTGGGTTGACATTTATATTAAAAAGAAGGGACAGTCAGGAAATATGAAAAAAACAGGACTGTCCCTTTTAAAACGGTACGTATGGTCAGCCTAGTCCTGGCGAAGCAGCGAGGTGCGCCATGAAAACGGTGGCGCGAAAAGCTCGAGTAACCGAGAGAGCGTGGAGCTCTAAGGGCCAGTGTCACAGTCCGAAGATGCCAGATCACTGGTGCCTGTCTTGTGCTGCGGAGGGCCCTTTTATAGTCCGAAGCTAACACTGAATTGGTCGATTTTGGCGGGCTCTGTGATGACGTCATCATCGAGTTCCCACGGTCGGCTGTATGTACTGCGCGGGAGTATTATCAAAGAGTCGCTGCAACCACAATATAGTGAGAGCGCGTGTGCTGAATGCCGAGTATTGCCGAGATCCAACGATGAGAACCGTCGTGTAAAATAAAACGAAAACTAGGATAAATTAATAAAATTGATTTAGGCTGGTTTATCAAGGATTGATTTTATGTACTCAATCTTTTGATAAATTAATAATTTTTTGCTAAACTGTACTGGTTACATTTCACGACTAACCAGCAGGGATGGGGACTCGGACTCGAGGACTCGACTCGTGAGTCAGACTGAGTCCCCCCTCTGACTCGACTCGGACTCGAGTCCCAATATTTTTAATGGGACTCGAGACTCAACTCGGGACTCGAGACCAAGGACTCTTCAACATCCCTGGGCTGTGCCAGAAGGAGTGGAGAGGAGTGCGATCGCCGGCGAAGAGTGAGGGTGAAATTGTGATGAAACCTCACCGCTCCAGAATTGGGGGCAAACATTTAGAAAAAATCATGTTCCTCAAATGCAACATGGATAAGTTTTAGGAAGTACAGCAAGTTTATTTTTTAAAATCATTTTCCTAAAATGGAACCTTTTAGACATTTGGGGTTTGGCTGCCTCTGCCTGCCTGTTTGGGGTTCCCTGCCTCCTCTGCCTGCCTGGTTATTTTGGGGCTTGTTTGCCTGGTCTGTTCTTGTCAAAATCAGTTGCAGAGTTTTGAAATAAAAAGGCACACTTGTGCCTAGAATTTATTTAAGCCACACATCTGAAGTAGCCTTATTTTGTTGGGGGAAAAACCCATTGATTTTAATAGGGACTCGTGGAGTCAGCTTTGGGAGTGACTCGGGACTCGGGAGTCACCATTTTGGACCAAGGACTCGGACTCGGGTCCAAAGACTCGTGACTCGACTCGTGACTCGAAACCAAGGACTCTGCAACATCCCTGCTAACCAGGACAATGTCCAAAAAAACCAGTACTGTACTGGTAAAACCAGTACATATGGTCACCTTAATCATAACAGATCTGTCTTTCTAACCTTGAATCCTGTCCTCTTGTGCTTTTTTGTGTATTTATTTACAGTATTTGTATATGGCTCCATATCTCCATAAAAAGATAAAACCAGCTTCTTCTTAGAGCCTGTTTCAATTATTCTCCCACATCTTCTGTGAAACTACTTTACTGCATGCTCCAATTCCCATCTGAACCTACAACTGTGCCCTGTTATTTTATTGTTTGTTTATTTATATCCCCGCCTTTTGGGATAACTCAGTAACAGCGTGGCTTACTAAGGCGGGGAGGGCCCTTTCAGTGGTTGTGCTGCAGTCAAAGTAGTCGAATGACCTCCACCACCAAGAGGCTCGCCCGGTGCCTCTATTGTGATCTTCGGGGCACCAGGTGAACACTTTTTAAAAATTTCCTTGGCTTTTATGTCCTTCATTTTTTAAAAAAATTGTTAATGCCTTTTTAGATCTTTTGCAGTGCTGCTGGCTTTTATTCATGTTTTTTTTTGAACTGTGTTTTTTCTGTTTTAAACTTAAGGTTTTTATATTATTTTTACTATGTTATATTTTGTGGCTTTAAGTATTGTTTTGTGAACTCCCCAGAGAGCTCTGGCTAATGGGTGGTATAGAAGTGTAATAAATAAATGGAATAAATCATAAATAAAATTAGAAAGCCTTCCTCATCACGGTCATGATGTGGAATATACCGTACCTGAAGAGCAAGCGGACACCGTGTCCTGGGTCCTGGGGAATGTTGTCACAAGGATATCAAGGGAGCACTAGCAAGATGTGGGAAGTGTGATCTACATGATATAGGGACAAAATCCTTCAATATATCTTCTTTAAACTTTAATGATACAAATCAGGGAGGATAGGTGTGCGCGCGCGCACACACACACACACACACTCCCCTGGCTTAGATGGTGGGGGAGGGGGGCAGGAATAGGCAAATTCAAGGAGAAGAGGTCTGTCCGTGTGGGGATCAGAGGCTTCAGAAGAATAAAGGTGGACAGCGGCTGGAGGGCAGCACTTCGAAGCGATCCCAGACCCAGACACATTTTTAAAAGAACATTTTTTAAAATTTACATACAGAATTTCAAAATCACAGGTATTGGCAGGGCACTTTGCAGATACAGGCAGCACTTTGCCTACCGCAGGCTTACAATAATGAAACACATAAAATCATAATAACATTCTTAAATAGCAACAATCCAATAACATCCTCTGCATCTATCCTCCCTGAAAAGCATCAGAGTAAAATAATTACTCAGCCTGGTTGAGAACAAACCTCTCTGCGGGATGCTTATTCCCACAACCCACCCCACATCTCTGGGATTAACAAACTGGAACATTGAGTCTGCAATCCTATGCACACTTAACCTGGAGTAAATGCCACTGAATTCCATGGGACTTACTTCTGAGTAGACATGCCTAGGCATGGTGCAGCATGGCTCCACGAGAACCACTCATATCTATACTTCTTGAACCGTCTGCGCCGGAGGCAGTGTTAAACAGTGCCCCCGTTCACCATACTGAACTGTTTTTTAGGCCATTACTCATAAAAAGCAGCTGCCAAATATTTACTGCCATTTTCTGAAAGGAGAAGTCCCAGCTTTTTTTCTTTTTTTTTTTTAGTGGTGTGACCTTCAGCTTTATTGACCATGATAAAATGCACATGCCAGTACTACCAAAATGTTTTATTGCCCTGCATGAGATAAGCTAAATTACATCCGCTCACCCAAACTACCAAGGCATTCTTGATGGGAGCCTGAAGCATTTCTATTAGGGAACGGCAGGTGTGGGCCTGGAATTAGTAGATGGTTGCCATTTCAAGAAATATTTCACAAAGACTGCCTTCTGAGTTTGACCTTCCCGTTGAGCTGCTTATCACAGCCAATAAACCCCCGACTCGTTAATTAGAGCTGCCCTCTAAACTGAAGGTGCTTCAGACAACAGAGTTTGAACTGGTAAAGTCTGCTGGAGCACACAGAGCAGAAGAGGCTGACTAGGACAGTGTTCTCCAACCTTGGGTCCCCAGATGTTTTTGGCCTACAACTCCCAGCATGCCCCCAGCCAGCATAGCTGGCTGGGGCATGCTGGGAGTTGTAGGCCAAAAACATCTGGGAACCCAAGGTTGGAGAACACTGGACTAGGAGGAGAGCAGCAGCATCTATAAGCTGGCATCGTTCCACATAGTGATGTTGCCAGATTCATAACTAGCTGCATCAACATATTAATTTCCCCCAGTATAATGTTCAGCTGCATTAGGAATCAAGTGCCATTTCCCCAAGATTTTCTTCAGCAAGGGCCGGCCCTACGTCAAGCAGAGTGAGCTGGGGGCAGCAGTGGCAGCCTCCCGGCTGTTCCTCCTGATCTTCCCGGCTGTTCCCCTCTGTTGGAAGACACAACTACATACGCTTTACAGCCTGTCTGTAACCCACTAAACCAGCCTGTTGCCTCAAGTGTGATGGAGAACACTGGATTATGACTATCATAGGATATCATAGAATTGGAAGGGGCCTACAAGGCCATCGAGTCCAACCCCCTGCTCAATGCAGGAAACTAGAGGAGGGGTCTCCCATCCAAGTAATAACCAGGCCTGACCCTGCTTAGCTTTCCACGCTCAGACAAGTTGAGCCAGCGTGAGCCACAGGCCCAATACCAGTACTTAAGCAATTTTCAACTGCCAGTCCAGGCGGTTTCTGTACATGGAATGGGGAGGGGTTGCCATCTTGTCCATTACCTCAGGCAGCAAAATGTCTTGGGCCGGCCGTGTTCTTCAGCTAGGAACGTTAAATGAGATTCTGAGCATGTATGATCAGCATTCAGCAGAGAAGGCACCCAAAAGCCAGATGTTCCTACTAGGCACATGCATGGAAATTCTTTGATGCCATTCTTGATGAGATGCTAATTGACTGCTGCAAAACTCCAGGGATGTTCACAAGAGCCCCCTCCTCAAATATAGCTAACGTATGGGGGGGGAGGGCTGGATTATGACTGTTGGTCCTGCTCTTGGTGTTTGTGCAGCCTCTGTCCACAACATCCAGGTGCTGAGCAGGAAGGAGACCGCACTATGAGCATGACGCTTTGTGCACACAGCCTTCTTTCCCAATGTTCTCCTCAGTGGACGTAAGGAGTGGGGCAGGCAGTGGGTGGGAGGAAGTCAGGAGCGAAGCCAGCAGTCACGGGTCCCACTGTCCCTCCACCTTTGCAGGATGCACATGGCGGGCTACAGTGTGCCAAACCTTGAGGTTAGCTATAAAGCCACCTGCTTTGTAGGTGAAGGCGCAGGTGTTCTTTAAGTTTGACTGTTTTCAGGAATCCCTCCACCATGTCCACTGCTATGGGATGGATTCAAGGAGATTAAAAAACATCCAGTTCTCAAGGGTGTAGAAAATAGTGTGCATGCTTGCAGCACACCATGTTAGAGGGAGTGGAAGCAGGAACCAGGCACCCTCCATCATGCCTGGATGCAGCTCCAGCTGAGAGCCTCCCGCCCTCCTGCTACCAACTGCCACTGCCAAGGACCTCAAAGGGAGAGGAAGCAGCAGCCCTTCCATTGTGTTTTGATCCAAATCCATGACCTGCCAAACTTTGCAAGTAAGAATCTAGTGCGTGGGTTTGCTTTGTTCCTCCTCCCTCCCAGTCTCCTTTCCTTTTGTGACGTAAACCTGCAGGCTGGGACTGTCTTATTGCTTAACATTGTAAGCCACTCTGGGCGCCTTTTCGGCTGAACAGCAGGATAGAAATGCTATAAATAAATAAAGAGCTGGGAGAGCACTCTCCGAAGACGAACAGCCTTCTTTCACTTGCTGAGACAACACGTAAAAACTGAGACAATTCTGAATCAAGCTGAAAGGAGTTTGCCCATCATTAATTCCACACTTGTCCTAGTGTCGGCAGCACCATCTAAGCCTCTAAGGCCTATACATGCCATTAAAGCGCCAATAACAACACTGCCTCAATTGATTGCATTTATACCTTCTTCATATTGACTTGAGAAAAGTCTAATGGAGAGCAGATTTATGCTAGGATCCAGCAGGTTTATAGTGCCCCTTCATAGAATAACTTGAATATGAATAACCCCAGAGGTTGAATGGAGGCATGCTTGAAAACCTGGGATAAACACCCAATGCAATTTCATGTCTTGACAAGGTAATGTGTGCTTTACCACACACACACACACACACACACATTGTGGGAGGCTGTTATTCTGTATTTTGCAATGATGGTTTTGTAGTAGTCCCTGGCTACTACAAAATACCAGAGTTATCAACATGTTTATTTGGAATTAAAGCTTCAATCCTAAATACACCGACTAGGCAGAAAGTCCCATTGAACACAGTAGGACTTAGTTCTATTATGCTTAGGATTGGGCTGCATGTCCTATTGACTGATAACATTTCTAGGCTTCATTTCTAAATGCAGTTGTTTATTTGTTTCAGGTATTTCTATCCCACCTGTCACTTTATCAGACAATTCAGAAAGCGGCTGCCAGAAAATACAGAATACTTAACAGTAAAACATAGTAATAAAAGCAGCAGAAAGCTGCATAAAACCAAATTGAAACAACAACAATACAATCCACAAATGCAAAATACAGCATCCCAAGTCAGCTTACAAATTATTAATATTTTAAAAAGCCAAACCATTTATGAGAATCCAAAAGGCTATAAGGATTTACCTATAAGAATGCTTAGAACTGCATCCATCATTGCTATTATTCCCTAGGTTCAAATGGGGCCATTTATTATAACCAAAAATGAGAGATGAGAACTCTCAGCAGCCACTGGAACCCTTTCTCCTTGAAGAACCGTGTTTCTTTGTGTGCTTAGTTAAGAGAAAAGGGGAGGAGATTTATCTATCCTGCCCTTTTCCATTTTCTTTGTAATGCCTCCTCTTTGAGCTAACTGTGTATAAAACCCTTGTGGTTGGATGCAGAGTCACATGAGTGAAAATCTGCTGGTCTAACATGACTTTCCCACCCCATCTTCCCCACTGCAGCCTCCTCCTTATCCTGAAAAAGCTCTTTGGAGGATCAGGTATGCCTGAATGGCATGGGCTGAAGACTGAAGTGGGAGGAAGGGAATCAGCAAAAATAGGGTGGAGGTAACTTGCCCAAGGAGAGCTCTGCTCCACAGGTTTCCCCCTATGCCTAAGATGGGTGAGCTCTCAGGCACACTCTACAGCAAGCTCAGGGGGGCCAATTCAGATCTTAAAAGTCCCCTACCCCCCCCCCCACTAGGGTCCTGATCCAGATCTGGGGCTCTGCATGTACTTCTTAGTAAAAATGGTGTGCGGGGGGGGGGGGGAGACCTAGCTGCTAGGCACACATTTAAAGTAAAGGCCTGGTTCACATGACACAACAACCCACAGTGGGTTGTCACCCTTGTTTGTTTCAGAGTGGCTTGTTGTGTTAGATAGATAGATCATAGAGTTGGAAGGGCCATCGAGTCCAACCCCCTGCTCAGTGCAGGAAACTAGAGGAGGGGTCTCCCATCCAAGTAATAACCAGGCCTGACCCTGCTTAGCTTTCCACGCTCAGACAAGCTGAGCCAGCGTGAGCCACAGGTTGTCTGGACCTGGCATGATGGCTTAAACATGGCTTGTTAACCACACACAAACCACCCTGAGGACCCACAGCTTGCTGTTGGGTTGTACAGGGTGGCTTGTTGTGATGTGTGAACCCGGCAGTGTGGGATCTGCATGCCTTGTTTGAAAGGGCTTCCGAGATGCCTCCCCTGTGGATAAATGGCGGTTGGAATGCTTCAGTTTCTGATTGATGACTCCCCAGGTGATAACAAAAATGTTTGTTATTTGTCCCCTTGTGCATGACCTTAAACTACATACTCTTGAATTTCATTACATTTCTATCACTCCATTTTATAAGGTCATCCAATTTATCCTGCATAACGGAGCAATTTTGCCCCTTATTTACAATGGCTCCTAACTTGGTGTCATCTACAAATTCCTTCAGCACTCCTTTACTTCTTTCCCCAAGGTCACAACTGTATAAAATAATCCCTGAAGAATGACCCCGAGAACTCGGCTGGTTATCTTGTCTCAAAAGTGGAAAGTCGCCTTTCAGTGTGCTTTCTGTCTTCTTTTTAGGCAGTACTGTGTAGATCTTCCACGATGTAGACATGTGTGCGTCCCACTCAGTCTGAACCCACCCACCCACACAGTTGTTGGGAGGATAAAGTAGTGTAGTGAATAAAGAGACTTGGGCTATGAATCAGGAAGTGCCTGGTTCAAATCTCACCTCCATCTGCAAGCCGCTCTCCCTCAGCCGTAGCCCTCCTATCTGTGATATAGATAGGAGTCAGGATACTGACTTGCTTTACAGGGCTGCTGGAAGGACTGCAACTAGATAATGCATGTAAAGCACTTTGAGCACTTGAAAGTATTATACAAATGTTTATTATCAGCATGATCAAAGTCGATTATGTTAGGGGAAGAACCATGTACCCTGCCCTGAGCTGTTTGGATGCATCTGTAGATACAACAGGAATGCTGAAGAGTCCTTGGTCTCGAGTCACGAGTCAAGTCATGAGTCTTTGGACCCAAGTCTCAAGTCCGAGTCCGAGTCCTTGGTCCAAAATGGTGACTCCACGAGTCCCTATTAAAATCAATGGGGGGTTTTCCCAACAAAATAAGGCTACTTCAGATGTGTGGTTTAAATAAATTCTAGGCACAAGTGTGCCTTTTTATTTCAAAACTCTGCAACTGATTTTGGCAAGAACAGACCAGGCAGAAAAACCCAAAATAACCAGGCAGGCAGAGGAGGCAGGGAACCCCAAAGCAGGCAGGCAGAGGCCTTTGTCTTGGACAATTCAACTGTTGAGCTGGTCAAGAAGAGACCAGGCAGGCAGAGGAGGCTGGGAACCCCAGACAGGCAGGCAGAGGCAGTCAAACCCAAAATGTCTGAAAGGTTGCATTTTAGAAAAATGATTTAAAAAATAAACTTGCTGTACTTCCTAAAATTTATCCATGTTGCATTTGAGGAACATGATTTTTTCTAAATGTTTGGCCCCCATTCTGGAACGGTGAGATCTCATCACAATTCCACCCTCACTGAACACCCGCTCCACTGGTGATGAACTTGCTGGAACCAGAAACACACTCAGAGCAGCCACACAGAGTAATCTCAGGTCCTTCTTCTGCCTCTCCCAAGTACGCAACACATCAATCAAAATAAGTCTTGACACACTGTTGGGGCTGCACTCCTGGTAGCCGTCCATAGTGGCCGAGCAGCGGCACACCTCGCTTCCATGCGCTCTTCGACGGCAATCACGCTCCTCTCCACTCCTTCTGGCACAGCCCAGGGATGTTGAAGAGTCCTTGGTCTCGAGTCCCGAGTCAAGTCTCGAGTCCCATTAAAAATATTGGGACTCAAGTCCGAGTCGAGTCAGAGGGGGGACTCAGTCCGACTCACGAGTCGAGTCCTCGAGTCCGAGTCCCCACCCCTGAGATACAAACATGGATGTTTCCACATATTTTATGAGTGTATGATGTGATGTGTCCAGAAACAAGAACATCTATTAAAATAACAAAAGGGAGCACAATATGTGGGATTAGACAACAGCAACAAAAAGCTCATCATCCACACTTGTTCAGCAGACAGTTTTAGAGGCTAAGCATACTAATATATATGGATTCATCCTGAGTTGTTGATTTTTAAGGAATACCAAACCAAACTTTGAGCCTACACTAGCCCTAGATGCTTACGAGAATAAAACAATTGAACCTCATAAAGCAGTGCTGCAGAAATCTTGGTTTGAATGTTTACTGAGGGGGCAGTAAAGGACTTCCATCAGTTTCAAAGTTCTCAATCTCTTGCTTTTTTTTTTTACCAGAGCTTTGCCCCGCATCTCCCCTTCTTGCTCCCGCTGGTCAGTGCAAGCTCACCTTGACTGAACTCCCTTTTGTCTCTTCCTCATAATCCCAGTCCCTCCTCTGTTCATCATCATCATCATACTGCTCCCCTCACCTTTCAAGACCCTCCTCAAATCAAATGTTTAACAAAGCATGTCAGCTTCAACTGCTGCTGCTTGATCTCCCACGCACCCCCCACCCCAATCGTCACTTAAGATGGGAAAGTCCTCTGAGCCTTACCTTCGTTTGGCTTGGGATTTTTCTGGATTTCCCAGATTTAAAACAACAACAACAACAACAACAACAACAACTTAGAATGCCCCCCCTCAGCCAAATGAGGACTCAAAAGGATGTCTGTCCACCTCTGCTGTCCCTCTGCTCTCAAACACACTCCCCACACTTCTCTTCCCTCACGGAGAGCGGTGAAGGTGTGCCGAGAGGGGAGCAGAGGGAGGATTTCCCTTCCCTGTTTCTTCATTGCGCTTGCTGACTGTGTGACAGGAAGGGATGCCGGAGAAATCTGCAATGGACTCAAATGAGTTCTAATTTCAAAGAATCCATCCCACAGATTCTGCAGTGGACTGCCTTTTCCCAAGTCACGTAGACTTGTGGACCTTTTTATTTTATGTAATTTTATGCAAATGCAGTCATAGAGAAATACGCAATATACCAACCAAATACCAACCAAAAATGCACATTTCTGCCATAGGCTAAGGCTGTGAAAATATGCATTTTTCGGGGGGATTGTGCATTTCTGAGAGTGCGAATTTGCGCAACTGTGTAGGAACACATTGGCGCAAAATCCGATTCCAGCAATGAGCAGATGACAGAATGAATGAAAGGTACCTGACAATCCGCGTAACACAGACAGAACAGATTTTACAACATCTGTACATCCCTAGACAAGGCACAGCAGACTGGCTGATGTCGTTCTCCAAAGGGCTCACCTTGATCTTGAGCCCCTGAAATTAGTTTCTGTCTGGCTTGGGTGAACTTTGCTGGCACCTTCAATAATCAATATCAGTCCCTGACCCCCCCCCCTTCCATGTCGCCCTTCTCCTCTTGTCCATCTAAAATTAATTGTAAGCCCTTTGGGGCAGCCCCGTACAGTACATGTAATAAACTAGTGCTGCAGTTAGTGTCACTGGGTATTCACAAACGTTTAATCAACTTGCCACTGCTCCTTCTGATGACATTCATATGACAGTACTTGATATTATCGGCTGTCGTGGATATAGATGAGAGTGTCACATTATACACTGGCGCTGTTCTAGGAATCAGCTGCCCCTGCAATCATCATCAGTTGTAAACCCATTTTGCAATTTGCGGTGTTCCTAGTGCATGTTTCCCATAGAGGAAACCCGACATTGTCAAGACTTGCTGGTTGGAAATGCTAGGAAGCAGGTGGAAGAATTTACGATGCGAATGGGCATTGTTTAGAAAGCCCACTCTTTGATCAATGAAGCGGATTTTGAATGAGCCATTTTGGCACGCTTCCTTCGGCAGTGTTTCCAATCCCTGTTGGATGGCATGTTTGTGAGCTCATAGAGGCTCGTTGAATGCATGAGCTCTGCTGCATATATTCATAGTACTGCAAAAGGAGGTGGGATCAGAGTGTCTTTAACCTGCCTGGTTTTGTTCAGGTAAACCCTTGGCAGAGGGAGTCAGGATTTGCCCGCAGAGTTCAGACCAAACTGAGGATCTAGATTCATCATCCTTGGCTAGGGATGGACAAATCTGTCAATTTCAGTTTCTCTCGGTTCCTCATTTTTCTCCCAGTCTTAGGTTCCGTTTGTCCCAGACTGAGAGTTTCTTTTAAAGTTTACATGGAGTAGACTGAAAATTGAAAATTTCTCACACATTTATTGCATGCATTTCTCCTAATATACACATTTGAGTACAAATTCTGGATAAATATAGACCTTTTTTTTGCTATTAATTTTCTTAATATAATGCATTTTTATGTGCACATTTTGTGCGCACATTTCTCCAATTTATTTATTTATTTATTCTATTTATACCCCACCTTTTTTCCTGCAAGGAACCCAAGGCAGCTTACACAATCCTCCTCCTCTCCATTTTATCCTCACAACAACCCTGTGAGGTAGGTTAGGCTAATACTTTGGTATGTGTAGTTTGATTAGAGAACTCCACAGCAAAATTCAGAGAGATGCACATTTCTAAGGATAACTGAGTTTTGGTTCCCATATTGGTTTGAAAGTGTGAAATTGGGAACGTTTGTAGTAAAATGTGGACTGAACAAACTTCTCTCCCCCATCCCTACCCTTGGTCACATTATTTATATTTCATATGAAATGCCTGTGTGACCTCCCAACATCGATGGCCTCACAGTGTGAACCCAACGTTAGCACAAGCCTATCAGACATATGGATGCTGAAGCTGGAGTTGCACCAGAGTTTCTAATTGTGTAATCAAAGTTTACTTTAGCAGAGGATGTGGGTTTGCTCTTTGCTGTCCTTGCAGAAGCAAGTGTTGTTGTGAAGAAACCAAAACTCTTTCCTCAGGTCACACACTGATCAAATGCACATTGGGAGGAGAAACTGGGCTGCTTCTGTCAAGCTGCTCTTTTCACTAGTTGAAGAGTTGAGGATTCTCACACTACATCCTTGAGTAAATATGAAAAGATGCTGGCCAGCAGAAAGCAATGCTTGACCTTCTTTCTCAAGAACATGCTTCTCATTGGTTATTTGAGACTTACTGTTCTTGGAGGCGATGCTTTCTTCCCTGCAGTCTCGTGTAAGTAACCCGAAAGTCATACGATTCTAAACCAGGATATATAAGCTGGTGACGGAAACAAGGAAAACTTTTAAATCATCTTCCTCAGCAGTGGCACGCACCCTCCAACACTACACAGTGGAAAATAATGACCTGCTCATCATCAGTGGTGTAGTGGTAAATTTTGAAGTTCAACCACTCATCGTGACAGTCCCCATAGCCATGCCCCAAGGAGAGCCCCAGCAAGGCAGGCAGCTGTCTTCACAAACCCTCTTCAGGTCACTCACTGAGTATAATTCATAGGACAGACACACACACCTGAAGTTTAGAAGTCTACTCCATGTTTTTTCCAGTAGTTCTAACATACCAGGCAGAATCTAGAACAGTTCCAACTCAAGTGTTACTTAGTCTCTCTCTCACACCCCCACCCTCCCTGCTCCTGCCAGAGCTGCTCAGGCAATCATGAAAGATTCTGATAAGTCTAAGTCTCTATCTAAATACTTGTCTATACTAAAGTTATTTTCATAAAATCATACTCTATCCTGAACATGTCTCTGGCATTTCCCCAGGTTACTCAAGAATCTTATAAGGGTGACAATTTGGGGACTCACAGAGAACAGGGCAAAGTTTCCACCCATCTTAACCAACACCGGCAGTCCCTCACAGTGCCATTTTTTTTTTCTATAGCTGTGAAAAGGCAGGAAATATTGGTTTGGACTTAGGCCTACTTAGAATAGACACATTTAAATCAATGGCACTTAAGTTAGGAATGGCTAATTTAAGTCCTATTAATTTCAATTTCAATAAGTATGGCTAAATCTGGATCCAACTCATTGCCCTCACTATGATTTGGCTTCATGATGAATCATAGCCAAAGTGAATCAGATTTGGTTATGTGATGACAACACAAAGTCAAATCGGAGTGAGGGCAATGCTTCCTTCTCTCAGCCTGGCATCATGTAGGGTGCAGTCAAAGGGGAGAAATGATGATGGGGAATAGATCAGGGGAACAAAATGGCAGTGAAGAAGGGACAAGTAATTTGAGCAAACAGGAGACCTTTTGAGGAACCTTTCAGCACCACTCCCAAAACCCCTTTCATGCCAAAAGTGTTTGCTTGAGACCATTTGATGCAGTCTTAATTCAAGCCAGAGCACTTGAAACCAATTAAGATAGGAATCTGGGTTGCCATTGGTACAAATGTAATAATAAACCATCGTAAAGAGGGAAGGAAGAGGTGTGTGTGTGTATGTGTGTGTGTGTGTCTGAAATAGATAGAAGATGGGGCTCAGGGAGGGAGCACATATTCCTGAGGCCAAACTCTGATTCTGAAACTATGGTCTGCAGGGAGCCAGTGTTACACACGCACTGGACCAGTGTGCCACACGCAGTGAACAGAAGTACCGAAGAAAGGTCGTTGCAGAGCAAGTGAGCCAAGGCATCATGCAGGATAAAAAGCACATATGTTCCGATAGCCCTTGAATCAGTGTGCAATACTCGGGCAAATAGGTTGTCTGGAATTGGCAGCACTGGCATGAATGTTTCCTGCCTTGGTGATATTTCTGCTTGCAAATTGGGCTGTGCATGCTAATATGTGAGTCATCTGGAAAGATGAGAACTAGTAATGTAGAGAGGTTTTGATACAGGAAAGAATGGGGCATGACTGTCAAGGTCATTACAGATACCACATGGGAGGAACTGAAGTACTTCTGATCTTACTCTGGGTTTTGAAAGAGAGGCACAACGCCTCAAAGGAAGATCTCTCCACAAGGACGGAAGAGGCACGGTCAGCTTTACCAGTCATCTTACCCACCTGAGTTAAAGCTGCCATTGCATCTATTTCTGCACTAGAAGCATCAAATAATGCACACAATTCAAACAAAGAAATTCTGATTTTATTGACTGGCCATGCAGCATCCCTCCTGATGAAACAGTGAGAAAAGACTCACTGACTGCACCATTTATTCTTGCAGGTGAGTCAGATGCAGCTGCTGTGTGCTATCTATGCAGGAAAGATGTGGTTATGGAGCACTTCAGTTACAAAACAAATCTCATCCCAATTCTGGAGTGGCTGTGCATTGGGCAATCAGTACAACATTTTGATTTCAGCAAATCTGAGCTTTCGCTTTTCCGTTGTCTTCACAGTGTTACTTGTGGAGCATGTGCAACTCAGAAAAGCGGACAAGTAGGAGGGAATTTGCAAGGGTAAAAAGAAAACTACTTACCAGAACTGGAGGGCCAACTCAGTGATAGAGATGTACCCTTTATGAGTGCTTGTGCTCAGTACAGAAATTTTTTATTGCTTTTGGCTAACGGCCTTTGTCCAAGGAACAGAGAATGTTGCAATTCCATGTCCATGGTTTGTCTGTTTCTTAAAAAGCCTAGAAGTTGAAACCTAAAAACAATGAACAGCATAACAGCCAAACGTACCGATGGGTCCATCGAATTAAAACATCACCACAGCAATTAACTGCTATTAAAAAAAAAACCTCTTGGATTCTCGAGCCTGGCAAAGTGTAAAGTGAAACTTTGTAGGTCACAGAAGGATCTGTTTCAGTAGCAGCATGTTACTTACATCACAGCAAGATACCTGCATTAATTGAATCTTTAATTCAGGATTATATTTCACTGAATGACTTTACTTATGCAAATACTTGGTTTTCCGTACAGCTCATTGGGCTTTTGAAGAAGCTGCTTGCTTGTAATAAACCATGGCGTAATGTGCTGCCTGTGGTACAAGCAGAAGAATGACTGTAGCTAGGGTTGTTATTAGTGATACTGTTGAATTTCATGATTAGTCAGCTCATTGGTCAAAACTTTTCTGATTGTAACACTCTCCTTTGCAGCGAGACTGGATCAATGTATTACAAATTCATTATTAGGTTTGGAGTTGATTGTGTGCTTCAAAGCATGCACTGTAAAGTAGGACACAGATCCCACTCCTAAATGTGCAGTTATCCTGTCACCTAGAACCCCCCCAAAACTTACCTGAAGCAGTCTCCTTAGCTGCTTCCCTCATCATTACTGCTGCCACCACAGCTCTGGCTCCAAGGAGGAGAACTCTGTGAATCCATCCTCACACCTGCGATCAGCGAGAGTGGGTAAACATCACATGACGCAGGCCATGTGAGAACAACCAATCAGAAAAGGGGCACATAACATGGTGATGCATGACATCATACTGTGTGATTCCAAACTAGAGCTCCCAAGATGCACATTGCTGTTGAGCATGTGAAAAATCTCATATTCACAGAATGAGATTTCGTATTAGAGGAGAACTTTTGTCCAAGCTCACATGGACCAATTTATTACTGTCCAAGTAAATAATGAATTCACTTGGGGTACGTTCACCCATCACTACAATTTTGCCTCCCAAATGGTGTATATATTTGTGTGTGAGAGAGTGTGAGTGTTCATCTTTGGATTGATTGTAATTCTTCGGCATGTGTTCTTTTCAAGGATACATGTCTCCCACCATGTCTCTCATACAAGCAAAGCAAGCAAGCAAATCAATCATAAAACAAATGTATGAGACGCTTTCCACCCACAGAATGAGAGGGCCTTTGAACTCCTCTCCGCTCCTCCCACTGTGGGACTTTGGCCCCATCTTCCTTGGTTGTGGAGCTCTTGCTTATTCATGGCTGGATCTGATCAGCCACCCAACCCAACTGACCACCTCCCACCAGGATTGGGCTGCCTGTGGGTGATGCCTGTGCCCTTGGAGAGTACATGTCTATATTAAAATTAGGACATTCCCAGGATTGCTCAGAATAGAAGCCAAGATATTGTTCTATAAATTACATCTACAGTTTCATTGAGCGTAAGGGGATTAAAACCTATGAAATCTATGAAAACAGCCTTCCCCAACCTGGCAACCATTGGGTGTGCTCGACCACAGCTCCCAAGATCCTAAGCTAGCCAATGGCTCTGCTGGCTGTGGATGAAGGGAGTTGTAGACCAGCAGAACCAGAGGGCACCATCCTGGGGAAGGCTGGGTTAATGGTGACCACTTTGGAGCATGTGCCGACCATTGCTGCAGACTTTGGGTACCTAGTAGGATGGATGCAGGCCATGCAGATGCGAATGCAGGCCACACAGAGCAGAGGAAGAACGCCAGGGCAAGGGAAGTCTTCTCGGAATATATTTTGGGCATTTACGAGCCAGGAAAACATATGTTCCAAGCCTATTATTTCCAAACATCAGCTGCATCACTCCTCCCACCCATATAATGTAATAATTAGCTTTGAATTATTCATACAACATAAAATTGACTCTAGCAGCAATACGTAATTCAAGGTTGATTTCAACAGGCTTCATTTCTATTTAAAAAAAAACAAAAAACAACTCTTCCATTTAAATTTTGGTGAGAATATGTTTATTTTCACATATAGTGTATTAACTTGTTTTAGTAATTCTTTAAGGCAAGAGCGTGCAGCCTTTTGGCCCCGAGGCCTACAACTGATATAGCCTCGGGGGCTGCGGCCCACATGCACACACAATATGCATGTGTATACACATATACATACACATGCACACCCCTACCACTCACATACATGTACACTCACATACAAATCCTCCCCAACACACACATACACACACACAACTAACCCACTAAGACAGTGAGATCTGGGCAGCAAAGAAAGAGACCAGCTCTCTTCTTCTATCGCCCAGATAGCTTTCCTGTGCATGGAGAAGAGGGGCTGCCCTTTTCTCCAGACATAGATACAGGAGCATGATCTGAGCAGTAGAGGAGGAGACTGGGCCTTTTCCTCCGTTGCACAGACCACCTCCCTCAGCAATCCTGACACAGTGGCAGGAAAAGGGCCATTTGTGCGATTGGCAAGGGGAACTCAGCTGTGGTGGGGGGCGGGGGGTCAGGGCACCCACAATTAAGGACTTGGCGGGGGGGTGGATGTGGGCCACCCCTGCTTTAAGGAATTGGTAGACTACATGTGATGGGAAAATCCATTAGCTCCTCCTGGGTAGAGATGCAGACCTTTTAAAATGTCCCCACTCATGTGTCATTATTGGTAGACATTTGGAGCATAAGAAGCTGCCTTATACTGAGTCAGACCCTTGGTCCATCTAGGCCAGTATTGTCAGCACTGATGGGCAGCAGCTTTCCAGGGTTTCAGAGGGTTACTCTGTAATAGCTACTTTCTTCAGCATCATTTATTACTATTCCTATGTAAAAAGTTTTCCTGGGAGAAAAATAAAAAGGTGATTTCCCACTTCTTTTTAAAAGAATACGTAATTAGAGTACCTAAGCCTGCAGTCCCATGGTCCCTGGGAGGGCATTTTCCCCTTGGAGGGCAGAGAGAGGGAGGGAGAGAGAGAGGTCCACCTTAAAAAGAGAAGATCCAACCCTGCAAGCCTCCTCTGTGAAGCTGCAGAAAGACCTGGAGAGCTGGTGCTTTTCCTGTGTCAGAACTCCAACATCGGGCAGCACAAAAAAGAGGAGCTCCATGGGCATTCCACAGGTGCGCTGGGAGATGCTGCAGATGTACAGGAATAAGCACTTCCCCATGCCCCTCGCACACACCCTCAGCCCTGGAACTGGCGTAGTTTACCGTAGTGTGGTGTAGTGGTTAGAGTGTTGGACTGGGACTCAGGAGATCCGGGTTCTAGTCCCCACTCGGCCATGAAACTCACTGGGTGACTTTGGGCCAGTCACTGACTCTTAGCCTAACCTACGTCACAGGGTTGTTGTGAGGATAAAACGGAGGAGGAGGATTATGTAAGCCACCTTGGGTTCCTTGCAGGAAAAAAGGTGGGGAATAAATATAATAAATAAAATAAATAAATTTATCCCCTTCCTGTTGGAATCAATGGGAAAGAAAGATAAAGAAAAGAAGAACACCCAAATAAAAAGGACAAAAGCTACCTGCCCTGCCCTTCTACCCTGCCAGCACTAGCCAACAGGGCATTTGGGAGCAGTTCAGGAGGCAGAAAATCTGGCATCTTTTAAACGCCTCCTGAAAATGCACCTGTTTGCCCAGGCTTTGCCTGGCATGTAATTAAGTGAACCACCCACGATGTCCCATTTTTACTGCTTCAGTAAAATATTACTGTGTATTTTTATTATTACTGTAATTATATTGTTTTTTAAAACTGTATTTTAAATGTGATTTTAACTGTGATTTTAATATTTAAAGTATATGGAAAATGCTTAGAGATTTTTCTTAATATTTAGTGGTACACAAATAAATAAATAGATAAAATTGGAAAAAGCAGTTCCTTCACTTTGGTTCCTCCCTCTTGTTCCTCCATGTATGTCTCTATATGTGAGCTGCTGAATGTGGCTCTTTGGACAGATGAGCTAGTGCAGCCTTCCCCAATCTGGTGCCCTCAATATGTGTTGGACTACAACTCCCATCATACCCAGGCAGCATGCTGTCAAGTTCCTTCAGGCATTCTTTCAATGGCATGCACTCTTCTGAACCTTTCCCCATTTGTCCTTCTTAAAATGGGGTAGCCACAATCACAGCTGGAACCTAACCACCTAGCCATAGCCATTCTACCTGGTCACCTGAACTGTTTCCATCCAGTTCGTTGTTACAAGGATGGTAACTTTAAGAACTAGTGCCTGAGTTTGTTTTTTCCTCCTCCCTCCACATCCTTTTTTCCTTGTGTGCCATGTCTTTCAGATTGTAAATCCAAGGGCAGGACCCGTATTATTATATTATTATTATTATTATTATTATTATTGATCTGTAAACCACTGGGAGCCTTTTCAAACTGAAGAACAAACAAACAAATAAATAAATAATAACCATGGGTAAGCAGGATGACAAAATATCTTCAGAATCAAATCAAATAATCTGTTGATGACTCCTTAAAGGTACCTTTTTTCCTATAGTATTGCATTGCTAATTCTTATTTCGAAGACTTATTTCACTAACCCTTCTCAGTGGTATAAGAACTTCGCCCATTCTCTCCATTTATATTCCTTTATCTAGCTTTTTCTCCCAAATGTGCAGTACGGTATGTTATATTAATGTTGTGGATTTTATTTATTGTTCCCAGCAAAATATGCCTAGTTATCAAGGTTATGGCCTCCCACATCAATGATGTAATTGGCATATGCATGCATGCCAGCACAATCAACTGGACCACAGATTAGGTCAGGGGAGTTATATATCCCTTGAGAGAACGTCAAATGAATGTTACCTGCGGGATAGGTTTCAGGAGGAAGATGCTTCAGCTCAGAGCTATAGTAACACCCAAACCATATATTTGAAGCTGCATATAGGGCAAAATATTACTGCTTCTCTTACTGACTCTTGGGAAGGCGCCCTGCAGTGATGGTGATAGTAGCAGAAGCAGGGATGGCAGCGCTCTGTGTAGGGCAGTGTTCTCCAACCTTGGGTCCCCAGATGTTTTTGGCCTACAACTCCCAGCATGCCCCAGCCAGCGTACGCTGGCTGGGGCATGCTGGGAGTTGTAGGCCAAAAACATCTGGGGACCCAAGGTTGGAGAACACTGGTGTAGGGTCACTGGTGTAGGGTCAGTGTCAAAGGTAGGCATGGTTGGGCATTTGCTGATGGCTCACACCCCAGCAGGGACCCACTGCCAGGAGCTCCCTGGAGTCGCTCCTCCTCCTCCTCCTCCTCTTCACCACTGCAACCTGCTTGTTCACCCGCCTCTCGCTCTGGCCCAGGCAGCAGCAGTGGTGAGAAGGGGAGCAGTAAATGGCACTCCCTGCTTGCTCCTTGACTCTCTGCCTGTCAAGCAAGGAAGTGATGATGAGAAGAATGAGAAGATGACGAGAGAAAGGATAAGGAGCAACAAGAGCAGGTGACAATGGCGGTGAGAAGGTAGGCTTACTGAGAGGGGGGGGTCATTTAGGGTGTCTTGCCCAAGGGCCCTCAAAAGCCGGGAGCCGGCACGGACTCTGCGGGTTAATATTGGGATATTTGGGCACGAATTCTTATGGTTTCGGGATAAGAGTTTCATGCTGGTAAAAGAAGTCCTGCCAAAGCCAGAACTGTCGACAGTGGCGAGCATTTTGTCCGACAGTGCCCACATTTGAATCCTTTCCTGTATAGCTTTTGCAATGCCTCCACGGCTCGCAACATCTCCAGACATGACCAGCATTCCCCTCCATTTCTTCCCAGAAAACATGAATGTCAAAGTTGAACAGCACTAGACCCAACGTTGAATAATAGCACACATCCCATGCATGCAGCATACATTTTGTAAATCTGGAGCGGAACACAAGCAATTCAGCTTCATCCTCAGAACAAGTTTTATTCTGATTTTGCTTTTAACAAACATTGTAGTATGAAGGCATCGTTTGTTAGAGTTTTCAGTTTTGTATGGCACAGACAAAAGGAAAAGAACAGATTCATCAGCAAGTCCAGCATTTAAATGTCAGATTAACAAAAGAGGCTTGTGTTAACCCTACTTAGCAGTCTATATTATATGTTAGAAGATATTTTGCAAGCAAGAGACTACATTTATTTGCATTGAAGTAAAAACATATTTTTGATCAAGAAAATTACATTTTTTTTCTGACTTTCTTTATATCACAAATGTCAGGGTAAGGCAAATCCTTGATGAAAAGTATGATAAAAATCCTATTTCCCAAGAAAATATATCAAACATATTTTTGCTACCTTTGTCATTTTAAAAGCAAAGCAGACATGCACTGCATATAGAGAAATGTCTTTTTCAAATCAAGTGCATAAGCAGAACAGTGTTAATTCACAAAAGAGGCTTTTCCGTGCTTCAGGGAGAGATTTACAATTAGCTGCAGTGAATAATATATATGGTCCATCATTAACAGAAAATAACGTCTCAGACATCTCCTAGGTATACTTTTATGAAAAGGAAACTTGTCCATCATCAGAACAATTGCTAGAATAGAATGTTGTCTCTCAGTGTAGAATGAGGGGTTAAAAGACAATTACATTAAGAGCTTTGTATGCAAATGCAAGTAATACAGGGCCTCTGTTCTCCATGTGCAACACATTGTGAAGGCGGCCAGGGGAAGGGGAATATATTTTTGAGATGTCAGTAAACCCCTGGTGTTAATGTTTTAAATCTTCTCTACAGCCTACTGCGTGTGTGCTTCTCTAAGCTCTAACACCATCTACTCAGGCGACATTAGAGTATGCCTGCATAGCACTAGCCAAAATAAAAATGGGAATTGTATTATTGCCTACATTATTTTACTTTAAATACACACACACACACACACACACACACTCTCTAAACAGATATAGCTCCACAGTCCTGAATGAGAGAATCGTAAGCCATACAGTCAAGTCTGAAACCAGACTGTTGAGATTTCATCAACCTTTTCCACCTTCATATTCTCAGATTCCTAGCTTTGCTTCACACTTTTCTATATCGCATCTTGAAGCGAAACTTTCAGAACCAGGAGAAGGTACCACTTTTCAGGAGGACCAAGGTTAAATTGAGATGACAGTGAAATGACTATCATATACTACGGGGGAAAGGCTCTAATGAGACTATTTTGGTAGCAAATTATTTTGAACATCTCTCCGTCTTCAGCAGAAGTTTGTACACCTTTTTGTGACTGTATATTTTTCTACACTCTTCCCTTGCTTAGCTGGTTCTCCTTTTTCTGCTTTTCTTCTCCTCTCTCAGACTGAATCCCAATGATGTTTGGGGGTATTTGGATGCCAAAAGGCAGCCAGAGTTCTCTATTACAGTACACAGATAAGCACAAGAGGGGGAAAAAAACATGAATTAGATCTATATAACTTTCACATCAGTATAAAAACAAAACGGGAAAGCAATTGATTCTTTTAAAACCTGCTTCATGCAGGCATTATTCCAACATTCCTAGACAAACGGAATCCTCCAGCCTGCATCATTTAAAGCAAAATGCATGAAGCAGTATTACTTTCAGAAATGCCTCATACTCAAGCCCCTCTCTTGTGGGATTTTACTTGCGAAGGGCCTGGTTTGCTTAGTGCCGCTTTCCCCATCCTGGTACTCTCCAGATTTTTGACTTCAACTCCCACCAACCCAGCCAGCATAGCTAATACTCAGGAATCCTGGGAGTTTGAGTCCAAAACGTCTGGCGGGCACCAGGTTGGGGAAAGCTGGCTTACTGTTAGAGCACATGCTTTACATGCAGAAGGTCTCTGATTCAACCTCCAGCATCTCTGGTTCGATCTCCCGTTGGAAAAGACTCCTGCCTGAAACTTTGGAGAGCTGTTGCCAGTCAGGGTAGACCAGGGGTACATCTGGCCATTTGAGAAACTGTCCTGAGCACCACCACAAAATGGCTGCCGTGGGAGACATGGCAAAGGACAAGCAACCTGCCCAAAAGACTGTATACAAGGCTGAGGTGGGGTTTGCGGCACCAACAGAAACCTATTTCACAGCAATCCCAGCTGCCAGTAAGAAAATGTTAACTAAAAAAGGGGGGGGGGACTGGGAGGGGTAGGAAACCTTGGCAGATGCTAAAAAAGGTGTCTAGGTGTGCACAGCCTACCCCTGGTGCAGACAATACTGAGCTAGATGGACCAATTGTTTGACTCAGTATAGGACAATTTCCTATGTCACTTCCTTGATCAATACAGGCTATTCAGAGGAGCCATTTGATGCTGACATACACTGTCCGCAACCAAAGAATCCTCTTGTGCAACACGAGGCTACATGTGCAGATCCACAGATGCGCTGGCCAAGCAGCACCAATCAACTGAGCGATGGTGGAGGCAGGAGAAGGAGGCTTGGACTGAACCCCCATGCATCACCAAACTCATGTTTTAATGTCTTCTACTATAGAGTCTAACAAAATCTGTTCAGGCTATAGAGCATGTGCCTGTATAGCATGAGCCGAAGGAAAATGGGAATTGTATTATTGCCTGCATCATTGCCTCAAAAACAAACAAACAAACAACAAACAAACCTCAAAACACAAGCAACCCTACAATTCTTTATGAGACAATCATAAACCAAAGCTGAAACCAGACGGCTGAGGTTTAAGCTCCAATCCTACGCACACTTTATGGCAAATAAGCCCCACTGAACACAAGGAGACATCTGAGTAAACATACATAGGTTTGCAATGCTCACCTATCTTTTCCATCTTCCTATTCTGAGCTCTCCATCTTTGCTTCACACTCTGCCACAGCAGCCTGACGCAAAACTTTCAGCCCCATGAGAGCAGTGTGTACACAGATGCGAACTAGTAAAGATTGCCATTTGGGCAGCCCCATGTATACTGCTTGTGGGTTTTTTTTAAACCCCATACGTCTCCCTTTCCACGCAAGGTGAGATCTTCCTTGAGCTGAAGGCTGCTTTTGCTAAATTGGGGAAATTTGTGATGCCCAGCTAGCTAGTCCTTTGATGATCACAGTAAGTGGAATCTAGCAGAAATGACAAATCAATACAAAGAGAACTGGCGGGGGTGGCAGATATAATAGCAGGAAGAGAGCTCTCCTATTCCACCCAGCAGGAATGGAAAAGGAAAGAGGCACAGGAGCTCCGTGAGTAAATGGGAGACTAAAATACATTCTTCCTAAGCATAGCAAAGTATCAGAGGACATGGATCTAAATGTAACTCTGATAGTTTATTATATATTGAGCCGAGGTTCATATTAATGCTGATGATCATGATATTAATGTCTATGTGATCCCATAAATAAAGTCCCAGACACCGCAGCAATGGAGGGTTCAAAAGGACAGAGAAATTAGCAGCTGAAAATGTCACCTCTTTCATAGCACAGTGGATTATTTTTTTTCCATACACAAATATTGCTCTTTAGGCAACACAGCTATAGATCAAATTTGAAACCAATCTTTGCTTTTTGATCTGCCCACAAATGGCATGTCGTGAACCAATTCATATTTTCTTATACAATTGTGGAAGCTCAAACAATGTTTGCTACCTTGTGCCAGATTCATGTTGAGGAAACTTACCAAATGAACAGGGCCAGTAGATTTCAGCTTCCTTTCATACACACACATACACCTTTATTCATTTTTTTTTGGAAGCCAGAAAATTCTTATTTTAGGACTTTTGAGGATGGTGTGTGTGCATAATTAAGTCAAAACCAGAATTTCATAATATAAAACATTCCTCTAATTGTTCTTAACAGCAGTTGGAAAGTGGTTTACAGAATATCAAACCCTGGACCCATGCTGTGTGTTCTTTCAATCTTGCAAGTAGGGTATCCATTTAATTTACATTGTAGTTGAAAAATGAATGTAAAATTCTTTTTTTTAAGTTGAGCACAGCATTTGCTAGCAGAACAGATGACATATGGTACAACATTTGTCACCTGATAACTGTTAATTGCATTTTTATGTATTAAAAAGTGTGCACATTCAGTTGAAAATATAGCAAGAGTTGACAGGAAAGTGTTAAAGCCACAAGCCATATTTTATAATGTGCTAGATGTAGAATATCTGCAATCCCTCTTACTCGGAGGGCACTGAAAATAGGAGGTGATTTAGTCACGTTCCGAAGACAACAGGGATGCTGACCCATTAGTAAACAATACAATACTGAGCTGTGCAGCAACACCATTGGGGTAGATTAAATGTTTCATGCCATGGGTAGATCAGCAAAGAACTGGCAAATTTTGGAGATTGATTGTCATATGAAATGTCTATTTAGTCGAAGAGAAATATCAGCTTTTGGAATGCTTACAAGCAGGATGTGAAAAAGAAACTAACCTCTACTGTGTGGCAATGAAAGGTAAACTCCTTCTAAGCATGGATGGTCCATTCTTAGGTATCATCATGACTCATACCCACTGATAGACGTAATCTCCACGGCATGTGTATTTATTCTGTCCCTGGGTAACCTCAGCCATCCACATTGGCCTAGCTAAAACGTAAGTCTGAGGGCCAATTCAAATGTTATTAGCTCCTATGTGGAGGCCACTGAAAACACTTTTGCATGTTGTCGACCTTGTACAGGGGTTGTGAAGCTTGCAAGCCTCTTACTAGATGGATTAGCCCAAACATATGGCAAAGCTTCACAAGGAAATATTTTTCCACCTCTGGCTTTCTTTCAGAAGTCCCTGCATGGGATCTCAGCCCCAAGGAAGTGTTTTTTGGCAGGTTCCACATGGGGGCTGTAAAATTTGAACCAAGTGATCCTATGTCTTTATTCACATGGAACTCTCTATGCACTCCTTTCTTATGCTATTCTATGGACAGCAGGAAAAGCCTAGCGAGCTGAAACAATTATGTGCTGGTGTTGGCAGACTGACAGTACCTGTGGGACAAAGGAGACCGATATTGCTACCCTCATTGCTTGCTGTGGGTAGCTGCAGGCACAAGTGCTTTGCGATCCCTCCAAACAAACCTGTAGATTTTTGAGGGGCCATATTTAAAATGCCCTTTGCACATGTCGCCTTGGAGAGAAATCATAGCTGAGAAACAATATTTAGAAGCAAAGAATAGATATCTTTTGCAGACGTACAGGGGGCTTGGATTTCCAAAAAGAAGATGCAGAAAATACAGGGATGAAGCAAAGAAAACTAAAACCAAGACACCACAACCAAAGTCGAGAAGCTTCATGTTGTTTTACTGAACAAAATGAAACAGAGAAGAGAAATTAATGTAAAGAATCATCGTCCCGTAGTCGCCCTCCCCCCCGCCCCATTTTGCACTCCGTGGTGTGCTGCTTCCTGCTAGTCAAGAATGTTGTCATATAATGCACCAGTGACCGCAGTTCTTGTTCCACATCCTGTTCTCTTCTCTCATCATGGTCTTCTGTGGAGATAGGGAAGAAAAGCAGTTCATGGAGCAAATGATTGAAAGTACACATTGCAGAGGGATCTACTGGGGCAAGGGTGGGCAGAAGGTAGACCTCCAGGTGCTTTGGACTTCAACCTCCAGAAGCCCCTGCCACCATGGCCAATGGTCAGGAATGCTGGGGGTTGACATCCAAAACATCTGGAATTCTACTTCCTGCCTACTGTACTAGGGCACCGATGTTGTATTTGAGAGGGCTGCTTCTGACATCACATTTTACAACTCCTGATTTTATAAACATGTGCAAGGAAAAGGGAAGAGAAGGCATTCCTTGTGCCTTATTTTTTTTGTGGGTTTGCTCTGCCCTGCATTCTGCTCCACTTACCTTCCCGGTTCAATCTGGGGAATTTCTAAAATTAATTTTGGAATTGGGACATGTGAGCCTTTTTTGCCACACGTATCAGTTTGCATCTCTCTTCCCAATACACGTCTTGTGGACATACGTGCACTGATTAAAACACCGGTGAAAACAGGATCCTGCTGCAAGCTCTGTGGTTGCTTCAAAATTTCTTTTTCCAGATTTAAAAATCAACGCATGTATGCTCTTGGGCACATTGGCAATCTGTAACGGGAGGCGGGGGAGAAGCAAACTGACAATTACAGCAAACTGCACATGCATAAAGATGCACAGTTCTATAATTGCTTGTATCAGTGTATCATAATCTGATTGCAAGCTGTGAGAAAACTTGCAACCATCCAAAAATGTTCTCTCCATTTTTTTCTCTGAGGTTTTATTCTGATCAATAGTATTTTGCATATGTGAATTTTCACCACTACTTCCCACCCACCCTGGTCACTCTTTGCTTCCCGATGGCTTTACATATGTGTCACCAGCCAGCTAAACGCTTGCTTCCTCCCTACCCCCACCTCACTCATGATCCAGATGAAATGCATATCAAACAAAAGGTGAGAAAGGTTGGCAAAGTGTGGCATTTTAAAAATAGGGTGCTTCATTTATAAATGTTTGTATTCCTCAAAGGCAAAATTGGTGGGTGGTTTGAAATAGATTCATAGTAGATTCATAGATCATAGAGTTGGAAGGGGCCTACAAGGCCATCGAGTCCAACCCCCTGCTCAATGCAGGAAACTAGAGGAGGGGTCTCCCATCCAAGTAATAACATGATTGGTGATTATGGCTGCACTTTAAACTGGTTGGTTGGGCTTATGGTTCAGGAGTAATTTTTTTGTTGTTATTTCCAAATGGTCTTGAATTCATACACAAACCCCTAATGCATTTTCCAACCAACTGCGTTTGCCTTTGTAAAGGTCACACCTGTCATGTACATGACAGACGTGTGCCCTACCCTTGGGGTGTATGCAACTTTCCTGGGCTTCCATGTAAAGGGAAGGGGCCAGGTCATTCTTTTGTAAATTATGTAGTACATATCAAAATAGCTGGGTCATTTTAAAAAAATCAAGGAAGGAATGTCAGTTTCTGTGAGACCTTGAGCATGCGCCAACAGCAACAGCTGACTTTGTCTGATGAAGGCTGGCCATGCAGATGTAACAGTGGGACATCGACTAGAAACGCTGAGTAATTAACTGCAATCAGGTTGCAGATATTTATGGGTGTAAGTACTCATCTCACAATAAAACAAGCATGGAGGGCTGATAAAACGTATGATCTAAGCGTAATATTTGCTATCCCTTTTGACATCCATAGTTTTAACTGCTGGTGTTACCATGAACTATTGCACTTAATTAAGAGGAGGTTAGAGAGAAACCACAATTATCTCTGCACATCATCACCACCGAATAATTAAAAGGAAAGCCCTGTATCCAAAAGTATTATTTAGCATCAGTTATTATTCTTGAATTGCCTAGAATTTTCTGTGTAGTGTATCATAAACTTGTGCACCCATTTGTATAATCTTTGCAGGAACTGAAAGGATGAATTTTATCATACATGCTTGGAACAGTCTGCCCAAAAAGAGAAAGTGAGTTCCTATCCGTCAAAGTTTTAATCTCGCAGTACTTACTATTTTTTAAAGGTTTCTGGGGAATGGAGTGGGAAGATTCCGCTAAACATCACATAATGAGATATAAATATTAATTAGAGGAGGGTTTTTAGATGGCTGATCTAATTAGTGGTTGCTTAAATTTTCTTTAGTCCAGATAAAGGGTTTTTGATCAGACAAGGTGATAACATCAAACTCTGTAAAAGGTCTAGAATGAAAGGGATTCTTTGTTCTGACACTTTCCCATCTTGTTGAGCTCTTCTTTGCATGCCAATCAGATATGCAGGCATACCTGGTGGGGTAAGAGAAGTTCTTCATCTCTCTCTCTCTCTCTCTCTCTCTCTCTCTCTCTCTCTCACCCACCCTCCCTCCCTCCCTCCCTCCCTCCCTCTTTTCTTTTCCATTATATTATCTTTTTATGATATTATCTTTTTCCATTTAGATGAAAACAATTCATCTAAACTAGTTATATTTTTCTATTCAGTGGAGGTCATAACCTTTGAAACTATTTCTAAAATGGCAAAGCATGTGACAGCTTTATTTTTAATATATAAATGCAGAGAGAGAGAGAGAGAGAATATGAATGAGATGGTGAAACAGAATAGAAGAATATCAAGTGTATTTTTATTTATTTATTTATTACATTTATACCCCACCTTTTTTCCTACAAGGAACTCAAGGCGGCTTACATAATCCTCCTCCTCCTCTCCATTTTATCCTCACAACAACCCTGTGAGGTAGGTTAGGCTGAGAGGCAGTGACTGGCCCAAAGTCACCCAGTGAGTTTCATGGCCGAGCGGGGATTAGAACCTGGATCTCCAGAGTCCCAGTCCAACACTCTAACCACTACGCCACACTGGCGTAGAATTTTAATTGTTAAATTGGGCCAGTTCCCACATAATGATAGCTCATGGGTTAAACAACCCATGGGTTATCAAGAGCGAGTGGGAGAGAGAGTGGGCGCGATGCCTGCAGCACACCAGCTTTTAATCAACAACCTACAATCAACTGGGTCATATGAGTGTGACATGTGTGAACCCGGAGCACTGGGTTATTTAGGGACCAAACAACCCAGCGGTTAACGCAACAACAACCCCAGCACTCCAGGTTCTCATGTCATGCACAACAACCTATGACCTGGCTGATCATAGGTTGTTGATTAAAAGTGGGAGTGGCGAGCACTCGGGAGGCAGCCCACCCGCTCTCTCCCACTCGTGCACAACAAGTCATGAGTTGTTTAAACCATGGGCTGACATTACGTGTGAACCAGGTCATTGTGTATGCTTTCCCCCCTTTTTTCTGCTTGACAATCTTTCAAATGGAGACCAGAACAGACCATATTTCTCTCGCCCATCCACAGCATTGCAGTATATTGTCAATATACTGACAAGGACAAAAAGATACACACAGTAATATAACTCTTTAAAATCTCTGTGACTGAGCTGGTACTGTTATAAAGCTTCTGTATTTGGTCTTGAGGTACATGAAATCCCATTATGGGTGTAAAGAACACATCTTGCTGTTATATGATATCGGTATCTTGTAATCAGTCTTACAAAAGAAGAGGAGGAACGTATTTGTGTCTCTGCGATACCTGGCAGGGATCTCAAAATTGAATTTGATAATTAGGGCATGGCAGGGATTTGTCTTCTTTCAGCCAGGCATGTCTTTTTTTTTTTTTCTATCTAGGGATCAAGCTGCTTATGTCTATGCCCACATTTGTGTGCGCTCTTTGGTTTCTCCTGTAATAAAGCTCTGTAGCGGCACATCACTGAGCTTTCATAAAGCAGGACAGTTCAAAAGGCAGTCCAGTCAGAAGAGGCATTCGGCAATGCAGAGCCAATGGCATAGCATGCTCACGACACACACATATTGTTCCTGGAATACAGAGTTCGGACAGCCAAACTTAATTCAAGCTAGTATAAATTGCTTCTCATTTCCCTAAGATGTAGTGTAATGCAACATGTTCATTCAGCTACCCCTGAATTGCTCACATTGTACAGCTGGGATTTTGCTGATCTCACACACAGTGTTATCAGATTTACTGGGCAACTCATGTCCAACAACTTTAGTTTTTATTTTGTATAATATCAGTCACATTGTTTGACTGAAACAAATACCTTTAATCATATCCCTCTTTAGCCTCCTTCCTTTTCCCATGTATACTTCTACATATTCAGTGATGACTGCTTATCTCCCACATATATGATCCCTTATCAATCAAATCTGTATTGCGGTCCAAGACCAGCATAAACAGTAAGTCTACAGACAACAGACACACTAAATTTATACAATACCAAGGTTTTGGCCCTTATCTCATATAACAGGGATGGGGAACATGTGACCCTCCACATGTTGTTGGATTGCAACTCCCATCAGCCCCGGCCAGCATGGCCAATGGTGAGGGATGATGGAAGTTGTAGTCCAACAAAAACTGGAGGGCCACATGCTCCCCAGCCCTGCCTTATAAGATACTGTAACAGGTGTGGGCAACTTCGGGGGGTTGCCCACCCCTACTGATGAATCTGCTGCAGGAGCGGCAAAAAATGCACCAATTTAGCAGGGAAACAAGGCACGCGTAGAGCACACACCTTGTTTCCAAGCAGAATCGAACTTCTGTGAGGCTTCCTGGAGCACAATTCTGCTGGGAAACAAGGCACACGCTCCCCTCACGCCTTGTTTCCCTATTAAATCGATGCATTTTTTGCCACTGCGACAGCAAATGCAGTAGCAGCAACGGCAAGGGAATATGACAGGGCCCACAAAAACAGACAGGGTGCCTGCATGCAGCCCGTGGGGCATGTGTTGCCCACCTCTGTACTGAAGGATCAGATACAGAAGTCAACACATTTGCAGCAACCACAAAAATGTAGCAATAGCATGTAAAGTGATGTCAAGATCAATTCACAGAAGGCATTATTTTCCCTAGCAGATGGAGAAATGGAAGTGTGAATCGGGCACTACATGGACACAACTGGCAGCAATTTCTGCAGTGGTGGCAGCTTGTTTTCCATTCTCTGGAAAAACAAGAATTGCTATGGCTGTAGAGCAACAGGTTCATACCTGTTATTTAAGCAAATGTGGAGTTCTTTTATTCACACAGATATTCAACCCCTTGACAGCTGGGACTGAACATCTGGAGAATGCAACATCTCAGGGGAGCCAATGCTGAGAAAGCTCATCTGCAGACAATCCGTGATCTCTTGAATTCTAGAATTCTGGAATTCAGGCTCTTAAACATACTTTGTGTGTGTGTGGATGCATCATTTTCTGCCATAGCTACAAAACCTGAAAAAATATTATATATGAATCAGCTCTAATTTTAAAAAAAGAACAACAGAAAAGAAAAATAAATAGACTTACCTACAGATTAATTTTCTTTCTGGGATTCTGTAGGTTCATCTGTGTTTTCAACCTGACTATTCATTTCAACTAAAAACAAAGCAGAAAGATTATATTTCTTCAATAACTCCAGTATTTGTTCTGAAAATAAGAATATAGCGGAGTTAGTGAACTTAAACAATCCATTGCATAAGTACATTTCCAAAAAGTTGCATTTAATATAGATTCGTTTGAACTGCTAACACCCATGTGAGAAATTCAGCACTTCAAAGCCCAATTTTACCTTTTTAAAATAGGAATATTGCCATTATTGCTCTGAATCTTGGAATACCAACTTTGGTATTTGGTATTTGGTATTTGGAATACCAACTTTGATATAATCGCTAAGGTACTTTGGTGTCATTCTTACATTAGGAATATTTAGATGCTGCAATGTATTCTTTTCCAGCCTCACAAGATTGGAAAGATCCAATAGCTTCATCACAGCAGGACCTGACAGGCCACACAGTATTATCAAACATTACTGTCAAATGCTGTATAATGCAGGCCCAGCTAGCACATATACTTTCCACCTGCAATTGGCTTTATTCAGCATACTACCTTTCCCCATCTCACTACTGACTGAGGCTGCAATCCTATACAGGGGTGGGGGACCTTAGGCCCACGGGCCAAATCTGGCCTTTTGGGGGTTCCCCCTTCCCCAGACCACACCCCCTTCCCCAGGCCACACCCCCTTTCCCTAACCACCGATTATCTGCCAATCATTTGCTGGTTTTCTGGCTTTTGCAAGTTTTTCCCCACACTCTAAAAGGTTAAAATGCTTAGTTACTGGCAATAAGAGCTTCCAGCTAAAATATGCTGGTATTTTGCAATATATTTTGTGGGTTTGACCCCACCCTTTTTGCCTTTGCCTCTGGCTCCTTTGCTTTTGGCTCCGCCCACCACTGGAATGTAGCCCCCGGGAGCTTCTCTGCAATTCAATTCAGCCCTTGGGCTGAAAGAGGCTCCCCATCCCAGCTATACGCCCTTACCATTCCCAGGGTATGGTCCGAAGGCATGTGAGGCAGCCACAGTGCTGAAGCTAAGCAGGTTTGGGTCTGGTCAGTGCTTGGAGGGGAGGCTACCTGGGAACCGCATGTAGCCACCTTGATGGAAAGAAGGTGGGATATAAACGTAATAAATAAATAAATAACCTGGGAGTAAGTCCCAGTGAACTCAATGGAGCTTATTTCTGAGTATACATGTAAAGAACTGTGCTGTAAATTTTCCACAACACAAGCCACAGAACTCTACAGGTGATCCTCTGAGCTGCTACTATATGCAGAAGTTATTGGCACACATATATCCAAGACACGGCTGTGAGACATGACCGTGTATGACAGATGCTACAGCAGCAATTTGTTTAGCAGGTGTTGCCTTTCGACATTGTTGACAATAAGCACAATAACAACTGCAGTGTCCTACCCAGTCAAGGAGACTAACTGGGATGGGACGACAAATGAAATTTCTTACAGGAGTTGCAAGGTGACCATCCACTCAATCACCTTTTCCAACGGGAAAGCGGAGATGGGTGTCATAGTCAGCTAGGGACATCGATGACACCTGCTTAGGTATTAAGGCTCTCCTGGGCACTGCCCTCCGAAATGAAGACATCAGTTATTTCTATCAGTCCCATCTGGTCTTCAGCATCCATGCTGGGAATGGGGCTAACTCACAGTCGATTTCTCGCCTTTTGTGATGCACCACGTCAATGAGCGACGCCAACAGAAACTGGCCTGAACACAACATGGTCGAAATCACTACTGAATTGTGTGACCCTGTGTCTGTGACCATTTTCCACACATGTGCCAAGCAGGCAGAAAGGGAATGCAATTAAAAATGAGCCTGAGCTGAAACTTTCTGGAATGCATAGCTCAGACTCGTTTCAATCATAGAATACCTTACAACTAGGCTCTCTCTCCATAATGCTATTGTTGCAGTTTTATAAAAGCAACAAATGCAGTTATCATATAGTGCAGTTATTTTGCATTAGAAATAAATTTTTTAAAAAACCCTACTTCAGAGCAAAGGCTAAACCTCTAGAGTTGGAAGGAGCCTACAAGGCTATCGAGCCCAACCCCCTGCTCAGTGCAGGAAACTAGAGGAGGGGTCTCCCATCCAAGTAATAACCAGGCCTGACCCTGCTTAGCTTTCCACACTCAGACAAGCTGAGCCAGCGTGAGCCACAGGCCTCCTCTATGACTGTACAATGGACAAGAGAGCATACAGTCTTTGAGATACAGTATTAGTACTACTAAATATACTTTTACAGCCTTTTTTCTGAATAGTTTCTGTAAGATAGAATGAAGCCCTTTAGATGCCTTTATAAACTCTTTATAAACTTTAATAACTTATTCTTATAATAGTACTATACTAACTCTCTGGAATAAGCTGGTTTTGTACATCCGTTGCTGATAGTGTGCATTTCCTTGGAAAGCTCTTGAGTGAAAGTTCTGAAATCGCCTGAATGACGTTCATACCTGAATGGAAGTTTTGAAAAATAAAGAAGACACAACCCCCCCAAAAAATTCTTTTAAATATGCTGGTCATATGCTGTGAAGCATGTCTGTTTCCGACTCACTGTTGTTATATCAATACACCTGCAAAGATTCTGTTGAATTGCTTGTGAATTATTCATCTATATTCTACTTCCAAACTTGCCAGGCTGTGTGTGGATCTGATGTTAAACCACTTACTGGTGTTGCACAGACTTTGTTCAGGGCTTAAATGAAACTGCAAAGTCTATAGATATCCCAAAAAATATGAGTTGTGTTAAAACTGGTCCTTAGTGTCCAGAAGGGCCAAATGTTCTTCCTACATTTAATTTTGATTAAATGTATTAGTTCATACTTCATCTGTTCTACAGATTTATAAAAGGAAGCAACGCCCCTGCCAAATTACTGTAGTGGTATAAGTTAAAATACATGGGGACTGCAACCTAGTCAAGCAATAAATGCTCATGTCCTCAGCACAGTTAGCAACATTTGAAGTGAAACTTAAGTCATAAGTCTTAATTTCTGTGCTGTCTTTGCAAACAGGGTTACTCTGGGCATCATACATTTATCTCTGCCTTTCCAAAGATAGCTGATGTTCAGCTCAATAAAACTCACTGGAGTATTTTAAAGACGGGACAAGAACTTTCCCCTTACTGGTTCATTGTATGCAATATTTATTCATTATTGTTATAAAGTTATTCTAATTAGAAATCACGGGATACTATATTGAAGTTCTGCTTAGGGTCACTCTGATTACTATGCTTAAAAATGCAAATAAGGTCTACCACTTACCTACTAATAAGCCACCAAGGCCAGAGTTTAAATGTGTGGGGACAGTGACTTCGCAATGGCCCCAGGTACGAAAGCGAAAGTGTGCATTTGTTGCTATTTTTTTTAAAGGGTAATTCTTTTCAAAAACAGCCTTCCTGTTTGTGGGTTTTCCAGTTTTTTTTTTATCAGGCCGGGTTTAAAAGAACTGGTAAGTGCTAGGCTAGTCTGGAAGGCTTTAGCCATGTTCCTGAGGGAGGGGTAGATGTTAATGTTGCAGGACAGTCCCAGGGTCATGGGCAAGACTGAAGCCCAGCTGCAGAGCAGAAGCTGGGACTGGCAGCAGCCAATGCTGGCCTGGCTGACAATGAGGAACACGGAGGGCTGAAGAGGAGGGGCCCCCCTAAAAGGCAGGGAGCGTCACATAATCACTAGGAGCTGTTGTGACCCCTTTAAGTCAACTCAGAGGGGTTCAGACTGACACAAAGGTGAGGCTTTACTATGAATCTGACAATCACTCTTCGTGACGGGAAGCATTTGTGAATCCCTATGGTAAAGTCTCTGCCACTTCCAAAAGTCAGCGGGTTGGATCCAGCTCACTCGTTGCACCTATGGAACGGATACCACTGGCACAACTGGACTTCTGCAACTTCTCCTCCCTGGTGCAGCCCTCTGCGTGCCAACCCAATCACCTTTTGAGGGTCTCCTAGCCCTCCAGAGCAAATGTGGAGAGCGCACAGGGGGCTGCAGAGAGGAGGAGGGGGAGAGGATGCAGAAGTCTCATTTCGCCAGCGTTATCCATTCCACGGGCCCGATGAGGAAGCTGGATCCAACGCAGGGTGGCCAGAGGATGGGAGCAGAGCAGGCAGTGGTCTGAAAAATAATCTAGAGGAAGGTAGGCAGAGGAGACAGAGGAGCCTGAAGAAAAGACAGGTGGAAGAGACAGGGAGTTCAGGAAAGAAGGTGGCTGTCAATAGGAAAGGTGGCTGTAGAAAAACGCTACGGACACTGCTTGATGGAAATGAGGGGAGAGAAAGAGAGGAGTAGAGGCCAGATGACAAGACAGTGTGGCTTGAGAGAAGGAAACTGGGTCAAACAAATACATGAGAAGGAAGATGGATGTCCTCTATACCGTGGCTACAGAACAGATATGCTCAGCCCTTGGTGATATTCACTAAGAATAGACTGTTGGGCTAGTCTTTTTCTAATATAGTTTTATAAGCTTGGAAAGCTTATAACTGGTCCAGTTCTTGAGATTGGTCTGGAAACTGCAGCTAGTGCAGAATTTGGCAGTTAGTTTGCCGAGTGGGGCAGACTAGCACAAGCATGTTACACGTTTGCTCAGAGAACTGCACTGGCTGCCAATATATTACGGCCATGTTCAGGGTGATGTTATTGACATATAAAGCCCCAAACACCTTGGTACCAGGCTACCTGAAGGCAGGGCCGGATTAAGAGCATTATGGGCCTGGTGCTGAGGAGGGCGCGTGGCTGAAGAGGGCGCAGAAACGCTGTGCTCCTCTTCGCTGCCGCTGCGCCGCCCCCGCCAGGCCTCTGCCTCCCCACCCTCCCTCCCTCCCTCCCGCCGCCGCCGCCGCACCCTCCCATCCCGCTCGCCGCTGCGCCTCCCCCCGCCCTCCCGCTCGCTGCCGCTGCGCCTCCCACCGCCGCCATCACCACCACCCCCGACCCCCCCGCCACTTACCTTCTCCACGTCGTGTCGCTTCCGGAGCCCCGCCCGCGTTGTTTTGGCGGGAGGAACCAGGGCAACAGGGCTTAAACAGCCCTGTTGCCATGGTTTCCCCGGCAAAAAACAGCGCGGGGGTCCCGTCGCGTCACTTCCTCCTCCTTCTCCTCCTCGGCAGCAGCGGCGGCGGCAGCAGCAGCAGCAGCAGCCGCCGCCAGGGCGGGGGGAGGGTAGGGTGGTGGTGGCGGCGCAGGGGTTTTTTTTTTTTTGCAGAGCAGGGCTGCTTTGGAGAGGGCCCCCCGCTAAATATTATTTCGCCTGGGGCGCCAAACTGCCTTGCACCGGTCCTGATTGTGGGCCTGCTTTGGGATAGGGGCCTGGAGCTGCAGCTCCAATAGCCCCTATCTTAATCCGGCCCTGCCTGAAGGAGTGCCTTCTCCCGTATCAACCTGCCCCTTCACTGAGGGCTACACATCAGAGCCTCCTGGCTGTCCCACCATGTGCACACATACATCTGATGGCAACCAGAGAGAGGGCCTTTTCTGTTGTGGCACCCCACCTTCAGAATTCTCTTCTCCCTGCAGTGCAACAGGTGCCATCCTTGACAGTGCTTAGTCACTTGTTGAAAATGTATCTGTATACCTAGGCATTTGCTGATTTTAATAACTAGCTAGTTGGTAGATTTTCTTTGATGTTTTTATCTTTGTTCTTTCAATGCATTTTTACACCACCCTGTGATTTGATCATCAAGGATAGTAAATAAATATTTTAAATACCTACATACATAGTACATGCTTGCAAACTCAACAATAGCCCAATGAAGTTTGGAATGAGCTAACAGAATCAAGTGTGTGTATGTGTTTGGATACTACGAGAAATGGTTAACAGAATAATGACATCCTCTAAATTCAAATAGATCTAATTTTTAATCCTTCTCCTCAAATAGTGGTTGACTTACTTTACAAGAGACTGCGGGGTGGGGAGGGAAGTGAGAACAAAAACATGACATGCTTTGTATGTTTATGTGTATTTTCTCTACAGCTGAGCTTCTCACTGTGATGGAGTTTTTGGCATGGACATGTTCGCCCCAATCCTATGCCCGATTGCTGCTGCATCGGACCCATTGAAATTACAATTGCATAACTGATGGCAATACCCCATTCCTTGTGGCTAGCAATTAGGGCTACCAATTTCTTGCATAATCCAGGCTTTATTGCAAACTGCCTTTGAATGAGTTGTTGTTGTTGTTGTTGTTGTTGTTGTTGTTATTTAATAGATTTATATACTTCTATCTGTGCATCAAATGGTGGCTGGACTATGTGTAGTTTTGGCTTGTTTGAATGTGCCATTTATCCCGCAATAGCAAAAGTTCTTTGGACGCTTACCATCATTACTTGAGAGGTTTTCTGTATCACATGGACCTTCAGGTTGCACAGGCTCTGCAGTCTGTTTCCCTTTCCCTTGTTCTGCTCCTTCAGAAATGGGAAAGGGGAGAAAAAACAACATGCAGAGTATCTGATTAATGTACCATTCACAGATGCCGCGTGCCCGTTGTTTTCTTGTCATCACACTCAGCTTTATGAATGCTGAAGTTACTATTGTGGTGGCCATTCAGGGAAAGGGAAAGGGTTGCTATGAAAAAGAGTGGTGAGGGAGGCATGGTTTAAAAGATAATTACTTAAAAACTCATTAGTGATTTGTGCTCTTTTGTCAGTGGAATGGTTAAAACCTACACCACACAGTGGACTTTTGTCTGCTCTGCCTGACCTTCTCCTCTGACCATTCCCGAAGACTCTCTTTGTAAAATATAGTATGGAATGGGTACCTAATCAGTGACACATTTTGAAAGCTTTCCTCTATTGAGCAGACCTCGATTGGATGTTCTTGAAGAATATGCACACTGAGCAGTCATACACAACCTAGAATTTAAATTTAGGGAAATGTATTTATTTTATTTATTTATTATATTTATACCCTGCCTTTTTTCCTGAAAGGATCCCAAGGAGGCTTACATAACCCTCCTCCTCTCCATTTTATCCTCACAACAACCCTGTGAGGTAGGTTAGGTAATATACTTGATGGCAGGCACTTCACATTGGTATTTCTTGTGCCTCAGGCTTGCTGGGAAGCGCTGACTGAATCTCACAACAATGCTAAAAAGAAGAGGAAGAAAAAGGAAAGATGCAGGAAAGGGGGCCTTTTCTGTTTGGTGCTTTCTTCTTTCAGATTTCTGCCATTTAGGATTTCTGAGCGACCAATTGCTAGCTAGTTTCCATGAGGTTGCTACCATATTTTGTGGCAAATATCAAGCTTGCCGTGCCTACCTTGTGGCTGAGCTATAGAAATCAAACAACCGGTTGCTAAGCAATCAGCAGAATTTGGAGAAAGGGGAGACTGAACATTTCAAAATGTAACACTTTTAAACACAAGCCATTTATCTTTCCTACAGTTGGAACAGAAAAAGAGCTGAAAAGTCACCCAACTCCTGGCACCAAGCTAAGGAGACTCTTGGGAAAGCAAGTAGAAAGGAGGAGAGGGGTGGGATTGAGAACCCCAAGCCTTAGATATATAACTCAATCATAAAACACACACACACACACACACACACACACACGCCCTTCCTCCAAGGAGCTCAAGGTGGTGTACATGTTGGGCGGGTTCGCATGACACGACAAGCCATCGTGGTATGTTACCACGTTTTTCTGTTCTTTACCACGATGGCCACAACAGACGATCACCCCTTCTCATCGCTAGCATGGTTTTGCTCAGACCGCATCCTCCCTCCCGCTCATTTCACATATCCCAGTGGCCTTTGCGAGCTAATTTATATCCCTCGCAATGTCGGCTGCTTCTTCCCAATTGGTCTGCTGAGTGCATAGGGCGTGTTTTCCCTCTCCCTCCTCCCGATGCAAGCTGTAACCCTCTCCTTTCCGCCTGCCAGCCGACTGATTGTCTAATTTGTGGATCCAGCAGGAAAATTTTTTATCTGTATCTGTCACCCAGCCCCCGCCCCCACATCCCCTCCAGTGACATGAGCAGCTGTCTCCCTGCTTTTTACATCACAGCCGCAGCAAAGCATCCTCCCCGTGTCACCCCCCCCAGTGCCACGGCTTGACTTTCTCCTCGCCATCTCCTCCACCCCACCACCCCTCCGCACCGCACACTGGCCATTCTCGCCCACCCCCAATCCCACCCTCCCTCCTTACCTTGGCGGCCAAGCACTATCCCACACCCATCCAGCCAAGCCCCCCCCCCGCCCCTAACAAAATGCGCAGCTTGAGCCTCAGCAACTGCTGCAGCCCCCACGCACTGTCTCCCATCCGGTGGAAAACCTCTCTTCCTTTAATCCTCCTCCTGCCTTCCTCCCTGTCTCACACCTGGGGTAAGATACAGGTGCTGCCCACCAACAATCTTCCCTCCCTCCCGAAACCCTGGAACCGCGTGCAAAAGCAACGGCTTCCAATCAATTCCCCCCTCCGACTGCTCCACGTGGCACTGGGCACCGATGCCCCTCTTCGCTCCCCGTCATCCCTCTCTTCTATCTTTAATAGGAAACAGGTGAAGGTGGCCTTCACCTCTTCCCCCCCCCCACACACACCTCCCCCCATGCCTGTCTTTGCCTCGCATGGCAGTTCCTCTGCTTCCCAACCCCCATCTCTCCTTCCCTCCCCGCTGAAAAGAGGGGCCCTGCCAGTCCTACCCTTCCCTCTTGCCTTGCATCTGTGTTTATGCGTCCAATTCATTTCCCCCACGAGCCTTCCCTCCCCCAAATCTCGCCTTGCTCTTCCTCTAGCAGTGCGGTCTTGAGTTCATTCCTGTAGCCCACACTTGACCCAAGCGCACAAGACAACCCCCTCCTTTGCTTTCCGCCACATCAGGTATAGAAATGGAAAAATCCTTTTTTGCTTTCCCTTCACCGCGACGAGACACACCTTTTATTTTTTTATAAAGCTAACTGTATCGTGAAAGTACAGAAAGGGTATGTGCGGTGGCTTATTGATTTCATGATGAGAGAAACAAAAATATCCTACGAAACACTATTTGGAAAAGTAAAATGCGAGTATGCTGGTGTGTGCTGGATAACATGATATGTGCTGGAACATGGTATCTGATATTAAAGATACACTGTTTTCCCCACCTCAAGTAAACGAACTACTGTCCTGTTAAACTGAAAAGCAGGAGTGCATTAAGAGTTACATGTACATGCATCTCCTGGTGCATCCTATGTTGCGGTGCAATCATTTGTTGCCGTGAGCTATGTGTCCCACATGGCAATCCACAAAGGACAACTGGGGAAACCACAATGGGGTTGGGGATTCAGCATATGTGCACTGGTATAAAGGGAGAGCCACCACCAGCATGTATAAGTTACAAGTTTGGCATTCCTCTCGGGCAAGACGTGGCGGCAAAGAATCAACAGGTCGCAGTCTGTGGGTGGAAAAAAAAACTGGAGGAGGATGGGACGAGAAGGCAGCCTGTAAAAGCAAGGCTAGCATCAACGTGTGTGTTGCTAGGCAGACTTCGGAATAGAGATCTAGGGGGTAGAGCAGATGCAGATTTTCCCTCTCTGGCCATGCAGCTCTGTGGTATTTCTGAGCAAACTACAATAAAGCCGCTCTCCCAGGTTCGGACTACACGACAAACAATCGTTGTGACAACAAACCGTACAACAGACCGTTGTTTCTTATTGTGGTTTCCATGGCCAAAACAAACTGTTGTGAGTTACCACAACTGGGTTCGGATGACGCGACAAACAAACAACAATAACAGGCAACCGTTGCTTATCGTGTCATCCAAACCCAGTCGTCTCAACCGCCCACCCAATTTTACCTTCCTAACAACCCTGTGAAGTAGGATAGACTGAGAGATAGTGATTGGCCGAACAGCTTCCAATGAGCTTCATTGGAACATTCTATCTATTATACCACACACTTAAGCCCTATTCAAGTGATCTTTCTCTGCGCAGGCTAAACATGTGAGGAGAGGGAGGGAAAATCAGTGTTCAAAATTGTATGGAGAGCCTCCACAGACAGAATGACAGATAAATGAGGTTCTCCTCTTCAAAAGTTGCCCTCCATGTGTAGAAGTGATGAAAGCGATGATCGGGGGACGGCGACTAGTGTGCTCCCCCTCCTCGTGTGTTTACTCTCCCCAGATTAAGAATGCTTGGTACCCCTAGACTGGGACAACACAAAAGCCACAAAAGCCTGGAATGGTCATGAAGACATGGTTTACTTCAATAGAGTTCTCCACTGATTTTGAGAAACAGTCCCATGATCTTTCATTTTTATATATCATTTTCCTCCCCTCATCTTGGAGTTTTTCCCCTCCCCCCTCCCCCCGCCACTAAACTGCATATACAGTAATACCTTGGATTGCGAGCATAATTCGTTCCGGAACTGTGCTTGTAATCCAAAACACTCTTATATCAAAGCGAGTCTCTGGCGGGCGTGAGCGGGGCCAATTTCGGCCCACTACGCCCGCTTGAAGTGAGCAGTTACATCCCTACCAAGACGTCGCTTGTTTATCAAGTCAAATTTTATAAAAAAAAATATATTGCTTGTCTTGCAAAATGCTCTCAGACCAAGTTACTTGCAATCCAAGGTATTACTGTAAACATCTCTGTTTTTAGACTTCCCTTGCCAATGAACTCCTGAAATGACAACTTTGCATGCATGATAAAATTTTATGGCTTCTCCTGAGAATTCTGTAGAGCAAAGAAGGTTTTCCCTTGGCATTTGTTAGACACCAGTGGGCTTAAACTTTGCAAGCACTTTACTCATCACTGTCGTTCACATTTGACAGATAAAAACTGTGTCACTCCAGTGTTGGATCATCTGCATATTTTCTGAAGGATCTGTCAGGTCCAAGTGGCACTGTGTACATTTAAAATCATCCACCGAGTTTTTCCTTGTTTTTTTAAAGATGAAAACCAGTGAGATATTTGGAATAGTATGAAACAATTAATTGGCCATGACAATAAACTGAAAGCACAACATTTCTTTATACATTTTTAAAAGCTCACGAAAAGGAATGCTTAGAAGTGCTTTACAAAAACAAAAAAAATAAATAATAATCACCTGGCAGGAAAAAAAGCTGTCAGGTTTCAGTGTTTGCTACTGAGTCTCCTTCAAATATCAAATGTGTGTGTTTTTTGGGATACATGATAAATATCCACACCACATCTCTGTTTGACAGCTGATGTCTCACAGATCTGTTGCTTTCTCTGCAATGCTGCCTGCTAACCAAACAAACTTGGCATGATGTGACAGATAGTGCCTCAGCTCCGCCATTTTGATAACATTCGGGGACATCTAGGCATGCTGATATTGTCAGGCATTAAAGAGGCACATGTGAAGTTCTTCAGCATTGCCTCAAGATTGCCCATTAGCTAGTCACCATGACTGGCTTCTCTAAACTGAATAAAGTTTTCTTCCACTTTTGGCACTCTGCAGGTGAACCAAGTAACAATAGTGTACTGGTGCAGAACCAGTGTTCTAAGGTCCTGTACACAGTGATTGTTGCTGTTAGCGCTGGCATGCAATCTACAACTGGGAAAGAGGGAATAAGCCATCACTGGTATAGTTCACCTGTCACATTCACCCTATGTGAGAATCAGAATGCAGCATCCACTCTGTCAGCTCCCTATCTTCCCTAATGTTTTGTACTTCCAAACAGGAGATAATGGGGTGGCTTCAAAAGGAAAGCACACCTCTGCACACCCGTGACACTGTTTCATATGTGGGAGAGCAGGCATGTGCTCTTTTCCTGCCACTGCTACAAGCAAGGGAAGAGTGAACTGTATCAGGCGTCGAGAGCACATAACGAAGGCAGGCCACATGCTGAAGCTAAGCAGGTACGAGCCGGGTCAGTGCTCGGATGGGAGACTGCCTGGGCTGCCCACATCTGTTCTCCTGCATTGAGCAGGGGGTTGGACTCGACGGCCTTATAGGCCCCTTCCAACTCTACAGTATTCTAAGTCTAAGTCACTGGAGTGTGTGTGTGTGTGTGTGTGTGTTGTGTGGGCACACACATTTGTGGCTCCTGACTGAGCCAGCATCACATGTTTGGGCCCTCAACGCTGAAAAGGTTGTGCTTCCCATCTCTCATCCAGTCTACCATTACATCCACAACTTAAGACTCCTGAGGGAACAGCGACACTAATTCAGATCTCTCCAAACATCCCTTCCCCTTCTCCATCTGGGTTATCAGAAGTATGGAAGGGTAGCATACATAGTTGGGAAAGTACTTTGAATAGGTGTATTCATAGTTCCTATTTGTTTGTGTACATCAGGGATGCACAACCGGCGGCCCAGGGGTCACATGTGGCCCCCAAGGCCTTAATTGCAGCCTCTCAGGGGGATAGCCTTCTCTCTGCCCCCTCCCCCAGTGATCCTGATACAGATTGCTCTTTTCCTGCCACTGCTACAAGCAAGGGAAGAGTGAACTGTATCGGGTTCGCTGGAATGTGTGTGCATGCACATGTATGCAGCTCCCGACCAAGCCAGCGTTACACATTTTGGCCCTCAGGGCTGAAAATATTGTGCGCCCCTGGTGTACATGAAAGCCCAGCTTCTCTCTGTCTAGCAACTGGCACAAGGCAACCCACTGGCAGTGTGCAAGGGAGACAAAGAGTTCAACTAATGCAGTGTTCTCCAACCTTGGTTCCCCAGATGTTTTTGGCCTACAACTCCCAGCATGCCCCAGCCAGCATGGCTGGCTGGGGCACGCTGGGAGTTGTAGGCCAAAAACATAGCTGGCTGGGGCATGCTGGGAGTTGTAGGCCAAAAACATCTGGGGAACCAAGGTTGGAGAACACTAAACTAGTGGAACAACTAAGGTATGATACAGCATGGTAGAGGTAAATGGAGAACGACATTCAGCAACATAATTGTCTAACATGCTTTTTTGCTTGCCTTATGCCCAAAGAAGCCCTTGTGAAATGTGTTGGGGAAAACGATGCTCATTGGATCTTCCCTGTCCCATGCCTCCACCACCATAAACTTATTGTGAAGGTAGCAGCATGGGGGGGGGGGCTTGCTTTTTCTTTTCCCTGGCACATTAATTCTGAGACAGAGTGGCTGGCACTGGGGGAGTCAAGTGCAATGGACCCCTGGCACAGCAGGCCTCTATGAATCTGTGATGGCAATCGTACAAAATGGCTGAGCAACAGCCACAGAGAGGAAACACCGTACCACATTTGGCCTACACTGTTCTTTGTAACAGGAATGACAAAGAAATGCAACTTAGGACAGTCATGTTTACATTACGAATGACGGGAAATCATTATGAGAAGCAACTTGGGAATTCCACATGGGAGAAGTTAGAAGCATATGCAAAGCTAAATCATGCACCATAGTGCTGCTGTGGGTGGCAAATAAAGGAGACTGAAACCATTAGATCAGCAGACTTTCCATAACATGAAAGCCCTGTATATATAAATCTTCATTGTGTTCATACTACCTTGCCGCGTGTGTGTGTGTGTGTGTGTGTGTGTGTGTCTTGAGGCGGGGTGGGGGTGGAGGAAAATAACAGCATTCATTATACTGAAATGCATGTGAAACAGGTAATATCCCAAAGCACTTCTTTCATGCTGTGCAATAAAACTCTGTGTGCCACAGAGAAATGAGTCCATTTCACATAAACAGCAGAATCTGATCAAAACAAGAAGTGCCTTTACAGGCATTTTATTCAAAAGGCTTCCCAGCCCCAGCCCCACTTGCCTCTCAATCTTGATTGCTACTGCTTGGAAGACAAACAAGATGCACATTTCAGGGCCTCCCAAGTAGGTGATGAGATATACTGGAATACAGTTCGCATGATACCACTTTCAATTACCATTTCCAATTGCATTACTGACAGGCCTGATTATCATAAAAACTTCATAGGTGGGTGATATTTCTAGAAAATCAGTACTCGGTGTCAGCCATGCAATACAGGGAGGAGGCTAGGAACGTACACAACATTACCTCCAGATAGATTTTTAAATAAATCATGCAATGATTTGTTGAGAACCTGTATTTATCCTATTTTTAAAAAGCATTTAAACATATTCCATAGACATACAAATAACTTAAGTTTTTAAAAACCCAAATACACAATAAAGCTTATATATGCATATTAGATTTTGTATGAGTTTTCTATTCCACGAGGCTAAGAATAAATTTCAGATGTCCCTAAGTAAGTTTCTAATTTCCCTCCTCCCTTCTCTAAATTGTATTAAATGATTTGACTTTATTAGAAACACTGCATTATTTCTTGTTTCTAGATCTAATAGAGGAAAGTGTATTGTGTATATGCTTCAAAGTAAGCCATAAGGAAAACTCGAACATCCATAGTGGGGCAAAAAGTTGTGGGCAAGTTTTCAGGATGTCCAGATCTCTTCACCTGGCAAGATGTTACAAAACAGGGGGGATGGCGGTTGAGAAAAATGTCATGTAGAATGAACATTCAGAAACCAAAATTTGTATGAAAAGCTCAGATCTTTACATTTTTCTTTTACCATCTTTTGCAACATGATTTTTAAAAATCTGGATGATTGTTTTTATTGTCACTGTGTTTATTTTTTAAAGCAAGCAAGATGGTTCATTTTGTGGTTGTGATAAGTTAAAAAGAAATGAAAAGATAAGTATATGCATTAAATTCCTGATGGTATTAAGAGGCATAGATAAATGTGAATCCTTCCAGACTGAAAAATGTATGCACTGAATATACATATGATGCATGACGTAGCCATGAAATTTGTTGCTACTAACTGTAGAAAATCTTCAACTATGCTGTACTTAAAAATTAAGCGATCAATACATTTTTGAAACAACAACACTAAAACAGATGATCTGGTTCTTCTGCACTCTCTCAAATTGGTATTGATCACACACTGTAGGTACCAGAAAATCTTGAATGGGACACTTTTAAGAAGAGCTGATGTAGGCCCCCCAGGAGACATGGCCCTTCTGACTGCTATTGGCTCAGGCTGCTATGAGTTTACAAAGGACCCTGCAAGCGGATATATAGCTAACTACTTAAAAGAATTAGGGAACCATTCTACGCCTCTTTAGACAGAAAAAGAAAGTCCTACAACTCTCAGCATTTCCCAGCCAACATGGCTGGCTGGGGAATGCTGGGAGTTGTAGGATTTTTTCTGTCTAAACATACACAGGATTGTACCCTTAGGGAATGGTTTGATTCTAAATTCTGTGATCCATGGACAACTTTGGGGAGTGAATTTACACAATGTGTTGCAGGTTCAGATTGACTGGGCACTCTCAGAGCCTTTCCCTGGAAATAGACACTACTAGCTGATTGTAAAGTAGGATTACTGGAAACACTTGCTGCTGGTTCTAGATGTAGTGATCAGTTTGCCTAAATTCCTGACAGTGGTGAACTAACCCGGTTTGAATAAAATCCCCCTGTCATATTCACCTTAGCATTGTATCAAAGGAGAGGTAGGCAGTGGCCTCAGGTGTCCATGTTTCCTTCCCTGTTCTTCTCAATGAAGAGAGAACTAAACAATTAAAGTTGGAGCAGCCATGTTTATTTGAATGTGGAGTCTCCCTTGACTCAGCAAAATTAAACAGTTTAAATAAACACAGTGTTTTCTCTTTTGGTCTTCACTTTTCCCCATGGTGAAAGGAACAAAGAAGAAGTGCATGAGCTCAGGGACTGCTCCCAAACTCTCCCCAGCCCAGGTCCACCTTGTGTTTCTAAGTATGAACATATCTGTATAGAACAGAGTTGAAGCACTGCTTTCTGGGAGATGTAGTCCAACAGCACAGGAAACAGGAAGTACATGTTTTGCTTATAAAAAATAAATCTTGTTTGGACTGAACTTGTGACAGTTGCATAACCAACCCAACATGTTTTCAAATGTCACAAGAGCCCCTTTATCTCACACAAAATGTTCACCTCTAGTTGATGGAGATACAGCGGGAAACCTGATTCCACTGGGCTGTTGGAAGTCAAAGCAGTTCAAAGCATATCCCACTGCATCATCATTACATTGTGCACTGAAAGCTGTAGAAAATATTGGGCAGTATCCTACATTTCCCACATGTTAGTGGGAGTCACTTCTAGCACAATGGGAAGCAAGCGGATCTTTAAGCAAAGGGAAACGAGAGGAAACACTCATTTCTGGAACGGGGCAGGTTACTGGAGCTTGCAGAAGGAAGCTCCACTAACTTGTCCTGATCTGGAAACAAGCATTTCTGCTCGTTTCCAGGGCTGCCTAAGGATCTGCTAGGGTCCTGTTGCACTAGCAGTGACTACTCCCACAGGTGCAACACAATCAGTTGGGAGTGCAGTGGCAGTATAGGATACTTCCCAACGTGTCTTAACTCTTCAACCTGATGGTCCAAAGCTCTATCCACTGCAGGTAGCCATTTTTTTCCCTTTCTGATGATAGACAAAATTGTGTCTTAAATTTGCTTCTCCTAATTTGGCAGAGCACTGAAAGAAAAGGCCGACTACTGCAGTCCTCATGTCAAAAACCCAATTTGTCACCTACAGGAAATAAATGACAACAGTTGTCCTAACCCCCCAGCTATACTGATTTGTCTTCCTGCCAAGAATAGTTTCTAACTATTCTCTAGTAGTTTCTATTCTCTTACAATTGAAGAGATACATTTTCAGTCATGTCACCGGTGGATGTTTGCTAAAATTAATGTGAAACTTCCATGTACATGGTTTGCTGCTGTGTTTTCAGCAGCACTGCAAATACCAGGGATGTTGAAGAGTCCTTGGTCTCGAGTCACGAGTCAAGTCACGAGTCTTTGGATCCGAGCCTCAAGTCCGAGTCCTTGGTCCAAAATGGTGACTCACGAGTCACGAGTCACAAGTCACTCCCAAAGCTGACTCCACGAGTCCCTATTAAAATCAATGGGGGTTTTTCCCAACAAAATAAGGCTACTTCAGATGTGTGGTTTAAATAAATTCTAGGCACAAGTGTGCCTTTTTATTTCAAAACTCTGCAACTGATTTTGGCAAGAACAGACCAGGCAGACAAACCCAAAATAACCAGGCAGGCAGAGGAGGCAGGGAACCCCAAAGCAGGCAGGCAGAGGCCTTTGTCTTGGACAATTCAACTGTTGAACTGGTCAAGAAGAGACCAGGCAGATAGAGGAGGCTGGGAACCCCAGACAGGCAGGCAGAGGCAGCCAAACCCAAAATGTCTGAAAGGTTGCATTTTAGAAAAATGAGTTTAGAAAATAAACTTGCTGTACTTCCTAAAACTTATCCATGTTGCATTTGAGGAACATGATTTTTTCTAAATGTTTGGCCCCCATTCTGGAACGGTGAGATCTCATCACAATTCCACCCTCACTGAACACCTGCTCCACTGGTGATGAACTTGCTGGAACCAGAAACACACTCAGAGCAGCCACACAGAGTAATCTCAGCTCCTTCTTCTGCCTCTCCCAAGTATGCAACACATCAATCAAAATAAATTTGATACACTGTTGGGGCTGCACTCCTGGTAGCCATCCATAGTGGCCGAGCAGCGGCACACCTCGCTTCCATGTGCTCTTCGCTGGCAATCACGCTCCTCTCCACTCCTTCTGGCACAGCCCAGGGATGTTGAAGAGTCATTGGTCTCGAGTCCCGAGTCGAGTCTCGAGTCCCATTAAAAATATTGGGACTCGAGTCCGAGTAGAGTCAGAGGGGGGACTCAGTCCGACTCACGAGTCGAGTCCTCGAGTCCGAGTCCCCATCCCTGGCAAATACATGATGGCTCAGAGATGGAAGTTCTCTATGAAATAACAGTGATGTTGCTTAGCCCAAATCCCATGGGTGCATCCCTTCCTGATGAGGATGTCAGAGGCCTTAATTCTAATTCCTACTGCATGCCTATACAGCCATTATCAGCCTTACTGAGCTCTAAGCTAAGCCAGTACCTGCCTCCCTTCCTTAGAATCAATGGCCAAATGCTTTCCTATTAGTATTCACTTACAGATAAGTTAGGTCAACTGTGAAAGAACTTTTAAGGAGTAAAAGGAGCATATATTTACATAAGGCCACTGAAGAGAGATTCATTACAAAAAAGTTTCCATATTCTAATTGGGATTATTTCACCTTGATCAAAACCTGACATTTGGGTAGAGTAGGATGAAAAAGAAAAGAAAAAGATGCAGATTTGAAAGGAATTTGAACTTTCTGTGACATAAACTTGTCTGTCTCTTGAACAGCTAAGTGCTGACTTTTGGAGCCATGTGTAGTTTTTGCCAAGAACAGAGACATTCACAGAAGAGTCCTTTATTATTTCAGTAGTACGTTAACTCTCTTGGTGCTGGATATATCTATTAGGATGTTTGGTTCGATCACTCTCTTAGATGGCAAAAGTTAGGCTTGCAGAAGAGTGGATAGCTTCAGATCTGAAAGAACCACACAGTTAGGCAAGGGCCAGGCACTAAAATATACGGGAACCAGGGCTTTTTTTCTGGTGGAACTCACCGGAACTGAGTTCCAGCACCTTTTCTTCTATTAATTGCATTACAATTTAATCGCCATCTACTCCCGAGGAAATGTAATCCAAGAGTTCCGGTACCTTTTTCTCCAGAAAAAAAGCACTGACGGGAACAGTCAACTAATGACGGTCAATGCCAAATATTAAATCCACCATCCCTCTCTTTTCTAGAATTCTCTATCTCCTCGACTTCAGAAGTGGGAACAAGACACAATGAAACTGAAGACATAACCATAATAGACATAACCATAATACTCTTAGCCATAAGAGTGAACCCAAGATTTTATGGAGAGCAGAAAGTTCTTTTTTTATCAGATGGAGGAGGGTGCCTATCAACTGTGATGTTGACACTGTGGCGCAATGAACAAGGGAGAAGGTTTCCCCTTCATTTACCCTTCTGGGATCCCTCCTATGGCAGCCTTCTCCAACCTGGTGCCCTCAGGATGTGTTGGATGGACTGTAACTCCCAGCATTCCATCAGCCAGTCATGACAGCCGGCTTTCACAATCCCTGTTTTGACAGCCACTGACAGCCCCTTCAAAGTGCCTAAGTGGCACTTTGAAGGGGCACTTGGGCACTTGTGGGGTGCCTGGCACTGGCGGGTGCCTGGGCAAACCTGGCAAGAGCAGCAAGGGGTTTTTGCTGCTCTTGCCAAGTGGCTTGGTACCCACGATGGGGTTGGTTGCCCAGGTTCGGATGACACAGCAAACCATTGTGGGTACAACAACCCCTAGAACAACCCATGGGTTGTCAGGCTGGCATGTCACCCTCAAACAAGCCACCCTGTGGGAATCAGTTCGGGTTCGTATGACACAGCAACCCATCGTGGGTAACAATCCATGATGGGTTGTCATGTCATGTGAACCCGGTCACTGAAGGGCAGCAAACTACAGCAGGCTAAAAGGCATATCTATATTGCAAGTGCAGCCTGTTGTGGAGGTAGCACTTCTTCTGAAGGATCATATTCACAGTTTGGGGATGCTTTTGGATCCAACACTGTTCCTGGATGTTTAGTGGCTGCGGCAGCCAGGAGTGCCTTTGCCCAGTTACCAGGGGCCCATTCCTTGCAGGAAAAAAGGCGGGGTATAAATATAATAAATAAATAAATAAATAAATAAATAACGTGGTACCCAGCTGAGAGGCCACTTCAAATACAGGCCTGTGGCTTACGCTGGCTCAGCTTGTCTGAGCGTGAAAAGCTAAGCAGGGTCAAGCCTGGTCATTACTTGGATGGGAGACCCCTGCTCTAGTTTCCTGCATTAAGCAGGGGGTTGGACTCGATAGCCTTGTAGGCTCCTTCCAACTCTATAATATAGGTATATATGAAACCCTGGAGCTGGCACTGGGGTGAAGAACTATGTCCTTTTGAATCTACAGCCAATTTCATTACAAATCCTGATTTCAAGTATTTGAGAGACTATAAAGAGAATAACAGAAAATCCCTGAGTTGGGTGGAGCCAGTGGTCAAATAAGTAGGGCTGCTGTCAAGCTTGACACATTGCTAAGCATGCCTCATCCCATTGCAATCCATGCAGTAAACTACAGAAGACATAGGAGCTCAGTGAAAGTCAAGCAGTACGATCTGCTTATTTTGAATGCCTGCAAATTCAGAAGCTTATTGCAAAGGGCTTAACTTTTCAGTTTATTTCTCTCTCTCTCTCTCTCTCTCTCTCTCTCTCTTTTTAAATTAATTTTTAATGTGAATTTCACAAAAACAAAGAAAACCATATAAAAGAAAAAAAAGACAATTTTCTTTCAGAAATTAAAATAAACCACTTAGGTGTGTATGAAATGTATGTCCATAAGTATATATAAGTATGTAGTAATACAGCTATCAATAGAAAGCGTTATGCATAAGCTTCAGAAAAGGTGGACCAAATATCCATATATTTATCCATCTGCAGGTGGTGTCCAATTACCACCTGTTCAACATTGAAAGCTCGTTAGGTCCTCAATCCATTGTGTTATATATAGGAGGTAGGAGTTTATCTTTCCAATGTTGTAATATCAGTCTTTTAGCTGTCAAAAGGGTGCGGAAAATCCACTTACGTCGTGCTTGTGATAAGTTCCATTCAGCAGGTAAATAATTTAAAGGAACATGTGCCTCAGTAAATATTAAAGAGCATTCTAATACTAAGCTTATCATACTATAACCTCCACCCAAAAAGAAGCAACCACTGGGTATTGCCAAAACATGTGGGTAAGCGACGCATTAGCGGTATTACACCTCCAACAGTTAGCTGACTTAGACAAACCCTTATTAAAAAGACGTTATGGCATCCAATAAACACGAAAGAGAAGTTTTTGCTGAATACGATGCAACCTAAGATCCATAGACCCTTTTCAATTCATTTCTCAATAAATACCCAAATGAAGACTTCCTTTAATTAAACCCTTCCTACTTGTTTGGGAGAAAGCATTGGCTTTCGTTTAAATTGTTACTGTTTTGTATAAGTTGTTGTTAACTGCCCAGAGAGCTTTGTCTATTGGGTGGTATAGAAATGAAATTACTACTACTACTACTACCACCACCACCATCACTAAAAATAATACTAAAGCAACAGAGGACAAACTTTGGGCCACTACTTGTAAGGCAAAGGTGTTTCATACAGCGAGCACCTCTCTGAATCCCAGTTTCAAACACTGTTACAGCTGTGCAGTCTTAGGACAGCAGCAGGAATGGGGGAACGGGGGGGGGAATTATAGACTCCTTTCTGGAGTATATTCAGCTGGGTGTAGGTTTGCAGCCCAAATCGGTAAATCTGAAGGCAGGAGAAGTAATATGTTTCCAGGGAGCACGGTAGGCTTAAGGTGGGCTATAAATAACTAGGTGACCTTTCAGGTGTACTGAATTTTGTTAAAATATTGGAAGACAGAAGGCAGCATAAAAGGAAGAAGAAAAACCACCTTCAGATAATCACAAGTAACCCTCAGGAACCATTACATAAACGCCTTCCTATTTAAAGCTTGTATTACCAGAGACAATTTTGAGAGCCTATTTCTATAAAAGGCTAATTCAATCTATAATGACTAGCAGGTACAGTATCATCACTCTGTTTTAAGCCTCTAACCATGCAAGATTCACACAGGCCTTGCTGGATGTAACATTTTAATGTTGGAAAAAGCAAGGATTGATGTTTCTGAATTAAGAGAACTTGGCAAGGGCCATTTCTCATATTCCTTTCCCTGCCACACTACTTACAACAATTCATTTAAAACAGAAATCATCTCCACTTATTTATATGAGAACCCATTTCTGTCTTAAACAAACTTTTTTTAAAAAATAAAGTCTCCTTTATATTAACCAATCCTCCACAGAAAATGCACACATTTGTGCAGTACCCCCAAAGAAAACAAAATCTCTTTTAAATCAGTGGGTTGGATCCAGAGTTAGGTGCATGCAAGTGAGCTGGCTGCAGTGGGCTTCCTCCTGCCCTCCGACCCACGACAGCCCCTCCAGCACCCTAAATTGCTACACAGTCAATGGAACCTGCTGAATGGGGTAAGCTGTGGTGGGGGACTCCCAAAACCCGGCAGAGGCACCTTCCGTGAGCAGAGACCCTCTGCCCATGGAAGGAAGATCCTGGAATGGACCCAGTATGTTCGGAATCAATGAACCTATTACAATCATCGTTTTCACTGAATGCACATGGAGGTGCAAGGAGCAGGGCACCATGTGCCCAAGCAATGGGGCAGGAGGAGACAGACTGGAGCCATGCGTGGTCATTTCCCCGATTAAGTTCTGGAGGCAAGTACAAAGACATGGCCGCTGCTGCCACTGTGACACAAGCCCTGCTCTGCACAGCTTATCAAGCGAAGGACTGCCACGTGCTCGGCATTCAGCAGCCCAGGCCATCCTGCCCGTTCTGTTCCCAAAGTGGGTTCCATCCGCCGAGCCACAGCCTGGTAGTCTCTGAACTGACAGGCTGTCGTCTGGGCAGGGCGACAGTGTTGGGACACCCCCCCCCCATCTCACACCAATGACTTAAAAGAGGCCTCAGCAGGATGGACGGCAGTCGGAGGCTGGCCCAGCGAATACTCAACAACAAGGGTAAGCATGGGGCTGACTTGGTTCACGGGGACTGTGTGGACCAGTCCTGCCGTCCCTTCCTTCCCCATTCTATGGCACCCAGAGAGCAAAAAGGGCTTTACCAACCACTCCTCAGTAACCACTCAGCAAGAGGGGCCTGGCAGTGTTCCCACTTCCAAGAGCTACACATCTGCCCTATGTGCAAGAGGAGGATTGGGCCCAAAGCCTTTGGCTGGGCGGCTTGCGTGTGAGGCTCCACAGGTCAGGAGGGCTGTAGCTCTGGCAGAGCACATGCTTAGCATGCAGAAGGTCCCAAATTCAATCCCGGCATCTCCGAGTAGGGCAGGAAAAAAACTACTGCCTGAAACCCTGGAGAGCCATTGCTGCCCGTCAGTGTGGACAATGCTGGACTTGAAGGACCAAGGGTCTGACTCAGTATAAGGCTGCCTCCTATGTTCCTAGGGTTCTAGCGTGCACGTGGACCTCCCTACTGCCGCCACTGCAGCTGCCACGGCCACCGCTGCTTCCCATTACGGATATGGAACATTCCCTGAAAAGAGCAGGAAAAAGCTCTATTTTTGCAAACCAGAGTTGCTGGATTAAGGCAAGAGTTCAAAATGTTCCAAGCTGCAAGGAGGAGGCGTTGAGAAGCTTTTGCTTCCACTTCTTAGTAATGGCAGTTTGTGGTTTTGCATGAACTTGACAAAACCCTTCTCAGCTCCTCCTCACAGCCATGCTGTGGGAGGGGGCAAGGAACGCACAAGCCCGAGGCTCACTGTGGCTCATTCCCATCACAATGAACCACAGTGACATGTTTCCAGGTGTACATGTTTCATCTGATAATTAAGATTCCCACAACATTGCATGGATGCATAATGTTGATACTGTTGGTCCGCAATCAAAGATATAAGCCTTATCTGTCACTGGCAGGCAAGCAATCATGTGCAAATATTATCACATGTGATTTGAACGTGTAGTTTACTACTATGTGATTTGAACAAGTAGTTTACCCTCTTCCACCCCTTATGTTCTAGCCATTATAGGTAGTAATCTATAGTAACTGTATGTTGAATAAATAGGGTGCACTATACAATGATTAATTTGCTTTTGTCGTACATACTACCACTACTACATACTACCACTACTATTACTCCTAAACATTATATCATTTCAAGTGTCCAACTTTATTTATTTATTTATTATATTTATACCCCGCCATTTTTGCTGCAAGGAACCCAAGGCGGCTTACATAATCCTCCTCCTCCTCTCCATTTTATCCTCACAACAACCCTGTGAGGTAGGTTAGGCTGAGAGTCATTGACTGGCCCAAAGTCACCCAGTGAGTTTCATGGCCGAGCGGGGATTTGAACCCGGATCTCCCGAGTCCCAGTCCAACACTCTAACCACTACGCCACACGCCAAAGTGTTTGAAATGCATTTTCTCAGTATTCCTTGCAATAGCCACGAAGGGTAGGCTGACAAATAGCAGCTTGCCTAACCTAAGGCCAGTTAAGTATGTTCATGAGATCTGAACTGTGGACTTCCTTGCTCATAGCTCACATTCTTAGTTACTACATTTCAGCAGCTCTGTGGCTGACAATTTCCTAACTTATGAAAGGAACTGATCTCAAATCCTGTTGTTTCACAAATGGCAACAATAAATTCTGCAACCCTTAAGCCATATACTCCTAAATAATCCTATCTGTCTGTAACCTTAGGCAAGAGGGACAGCTTTTTCTGGGGCAAAATATTGCTCCCAACTTCCAATTAAAAGTGGCATCTTTCTTTTCTTTTTCTGCTCCAAATAACTTTATCAACATTCTCTGAAGCTGCTAACTCATAAGTAACGGAAACCGTGCTTCCTTTCATGGTGCACATACTGAAAGGGGTCACCTATTCCTGGAAATCTGCTGCTTTCTGCAACATCGGACTTTGTTTTGACAGGTACTTGTGACTGAAGTCTGGTTTCCTCTTCAGTCCCCAATAGAGCAAGTATGTACGCAGCAAGGCTCTGGTCTGAGGAAGTTAGGAGGCATGTAACCTTTCATTAGAGCAACCTTTTGCTGATCCATATTATGGTTCTTGCTGTTACTCCGCCCCGTAGCTCAATGATTAAAGCAACAAAACTTTTAAACCAACCACACAGATTAAGATTTCTCCCCGAAAATCAATATCACAGTCTGTAAATAGCTGTAAACACCTGACACTGCTTGTCCTGTTCCAATTATGAGCTCCAGCGCAGCTCCTCTATGTTATGTAATACCTAATGCAATTCACTTCTCCTGGTTTGTCAGCACGTTGCCAGCCTTTGTTTTCACTACCGAGGCACAACTCTGCGCATTCAGGCAAGGAAGTGTTACTTTAATCAGGACTGTCAAGCTTTGGCTGCCAGGGTGGATCTTGTAGCCCGCTGAGTGCTTGATAAACTTTGGTTTTTGTGGCTCATGTGCAATAATTATTTAATCCAGTCACACACACGCACACACACACACACTGCAACGTGTTATTTTATAAACATAGTCAATCATTTGAAGTTGAACTAGGTAACAGGGACGGATATGGTATGAACTGACTTGATCCTCACTTCCCGCACTAATGTGTGGATGGGAACTTAATTATGCACTGGCTTTAGAAATGATATTTTGAGAGAAAATGCATTTAGAAATGTGTTTAGAAAATATCTTAAAAATACATATTTCAATACTGTTCTATTGATTTATTTGCTTTTACTGTACCTTTTTGTATTTTGTGTATTAATCTAGTATACACCGTTCCAATCTCTCTGTGCACAGCGGTTACAAATGTTATAATAAATAAATAATAGAATACAAATTTTCATGCAGATCTTTAAAAACCAAGGATTAATGCGGAAACGGGATGAAACTGACATGGGTGAACACATGTGAAAGTGACATGCATCAGAAATAGAAATGAGTCAGTCATCCCTACTCATACATTAAATTGTTACGGTGATACCATAATAATAATATTGGTATGGTGTTAAAAAGTGTGTCTGTATGATTATCAACATCATCTGATGTTAACTTCTGTTTGGATGTCACACTCAGTTTTCTTGCTTTAAATCCAAACCCTCTTTCCTTGGTTTCCAGAAAGACAAAATTAAACCAGTTTACATGGTCCATTAAAGTGGTGGTGTTTTCCCCAGTTTCTATGGTTAGTAATAAAAAACGAATAAATGTGGCCTATACCATAGTTAATACTTTTGACTTCCAAAACTCAACATTTATATGCCCATTTGTTGTTTGGTGCAGCAAAGGAGGTGACCATCCTGGCATAAAACCTTATGACACTCAACTCCTTGACTTTCAGGTATACGGTCAAACTGAGCATCATATACATAACCTGGCAAACATTAAGGAGGCTCATGGACACTAGATGATGAAACCAATGGGACTGGGTGAGGTGTAATAGAAGCTACAAACACAAACCCTAGAGAGGTTAACCAGGCCAGAAACCATTCTTGATAACCTGTCTTTGAAGAGCTTGATCAAGTGTGTTTCTTTCCCCCCCACCTATATTTTGTTTTGAACAAGTGGGCTTCCGACCTTATACATGGCAAATAAGATCTCTCTGCACGAGAATAAGCCTTATTGCCTATCCATTGAATGACGATGGTTTCAGTTTTCATTTTAAAAAAAAGGGAGGGAGGGAGACCTTCAGTAGCCTATCTGGTCTAGCGCCCGCATGTGTATCAGCTGATCAATTCACTGAAGTGTGAAGGGTGCAGAATCTCCACACCAGTGGCTAATTTCTTTTTCTTTTTTAAGTGTCTGGGTCTCAAGCCTACTTAGATGTCACACACCTTTGGAGACAGATGCCTTGGGCCCCAATCCTAGATCTGCCGGGGCTGTCAGCTTTTCTGAACTCTGTCACATTCTACAATCAGAACCCAGGGTTTGTCTATGCAGATAAGAGCAGGCCTGAGTTCCCACTAACTTCCACTGAGCAAAGCACAACTGTTGAGGGAAGAGCAAAACCTGCTCTCCTATGAAATCTGTTCAACCAGATGCAGGGTTAAATGGAACCAACCATGTCACACATGATACCTTTCCTTTTCCCTTTATTTATTTATTTTACGCCACCTTTAAAGGGTATTGAATAAATGGCTGCTGTTCACTCTTACAGGGGAAAGTGTTGCACTTGAATGGGACCATTTTATTGGAAGCCAAACCTGCAGTCTGCTCCTGTGGCCTGGACTCCTTTGAGAAGGACCTCATAGTGGAGCCCAATGTATCCTGTCCACAGAATGCATAAATGATGGGTATGGGATCCATGTTGCATAATCCCACACCTTCAATAGGTGAGTTCTGAGGGACAACATAAGACAGCTGCAAACAGGTACATACCGTGTGTGTGTGTGTGTGTGTGTGTGTATGTGTATGTGTGTAAATCCATCCTCTTGCCCCATATACTGAGGTGTCCCAGAGATTCACTGTGTCCTTCAAGCATCCCTGGAATATACAGAATATCCTTCTGCCTCCTGCCCCATCATAACTAGAAAGGGCACTTTTATCTTAACAATACCAGAAGGTATGCAATGTAATTCGTTTCTGCATTTGGTGGAACAGCCTGTTCCTCAGTCCTATTATCTGTCATTGCTCAGATCCAAAACCGGGACTGTCAGAGCTTAGGATCAGGTCTCTACTGGCTTCTCCAGGGAGACTTAATGGTGGCTGATTAGGTCTGGAATCACAGATTCCACATAGCAAACTCAGGGAAGAAGGAAAGATGTATTATGTAAGGCCCGGCACTGAGTAGTGAAGTCAAAGGCTGCATGTGGGTCAGTATTTGACTATTTGTACTTTCGTTCCAAGTTTACATTGGGAATGGGGGTCTTGCTACCCCTTGTCACTTGCTGCTGTCTGTTAGCCAGGGCCGGCCCTACCATTAGACAGAATGAGGCGATAGCCTCGGGGAGCAGATGCCGGGAGGCAGCAGTAGCGGCCTCTCAGCTGTTCCTCAATAACTCTCTGGCTGTTTCCCTCTACCAGAGGACAGAGCTGTGTATGCTGCACAAACTGAAATAGGGCCTCTAAACCAGCCTGCTGCCTCAAGTATCACTAATGTGGATTCAACTGTCAGTCCAGTCAGCTTCTGTATGTGGACTGGAGGGGGCGCCATCTTGTCCTTTGCCTAAAGCAGCAAAATGGCTTGAACCAACCCTGCTGTTAGCACTCTGCTTTCTGTGTCAACATGCATGTAAAAATAGCCCCTGTAAAGAATCAAACATGGCAGCTCCTATGCCATGTTAGACAGGAGGTTTTGGGCAACAGGGGCAGACAGAAGCCACAAACTCCAAATACATGGCTGGGTTCTCTGCTAGTGGGCTGACAGCCCGCATGAAGGGGGCAAGCATGCTGAGGCAGTCATCAGTAAGTCCTTGTGCTGGGGATTCCTGTCACTCACTACCAACTTTTGGAATCTCTGCCAAGATTACTCTATGCTATTAAAAGCATCACAGGGAATCATTCCCTGCGGTAGATTATTACTGGAAACATGCGAATAAGCTATTATTCCTTCTGGAACAATTTTCACTGTAAGTTGTTAGAAGAGTTTGACCTGACTGATCAAAGGGACAAGCTTTCAAAATTTGAACTACATGAATAACTTCAGTAGCTGGCAGAAATGGAAGCCCTTTATCCCATTAGATGGGCATAAAATTCACTTTAAAGGCATATTAAAAGTCCACCAACTAAATAAAGTTGGAGAGAAAGGAAGGCATTATATAGACCACTTTCATAATTCAAACAAGCAGCATGGATGTGGTTTTCATTTCCTTACAAGTGCTGGGAAAGGGGAAAAAAGAAAAGCTCAGACACTTTGTATATTACCAGGAGGCACAACCTTTTTTCAGCCAGAATATCCAGCGTAAATCATTATCTCCTTCCACAGCCAAATTTTAATTGAGGACTGATATAGCATACGTCACAAGATTCATTTATCAGTTCTACATTATTTCTTGTGGTCAAGGTCAGCACTGAGGATTGTCATTATCAACAGGCTTTCCATAATTGCCTTAGCTTCTTTTATTTTCATGGGAATTAGGAGAGCCTTGCAAAAGAATGCAAAATGGGCTAATCCCTTGGCAGGCATTTTCCCAGGGTCGCAGTAAAAGGGGGGGGGGGGATCTAACAATGCTTCAGCCATAAAGGATTCAGAGTGGTATCAGTGGCTAGAATTAAAGCACTGTTTTTGAGTCACATTCAGTGTATGTTTTAGACTACAATCCTGTACATACTTGTATGGGAGTAAGTCCCACTGAGCTCAATGGGGCTGACCTCTGGGTACATATGGATAGGATTGCACTTTAGTTGCCTTCATATGACACATTTTAGGTTGCAATCCTAAGAAAAATAATAGGGAGTAAATCCCTTTGAACTCAGCGGAACTTACTTTTGAGTAACCATGTTTAGGATTGTGTCAATTGCAATATTTAAATTACAGTTAATTAAGTGTGTGTGTGTGTGTGTGTGTGTGTGTGTGAATGTATGTATGGGTTTGTGTAGCCAGACAAACTATTTTGATCCTGTTGGCTTTCTTGGACATCTTTATGGCATTCAGCACCACTGAGTATGGTATTCTTCTGAACTGCCTCACCAGAATGGGGCTGGGGTCATCATATCGAGGTGGTTCCAGTTGTTCCTAAGGTGTAGTTTTGAATCATGAGAGAACAAATTGAAAGCTAATCCATATGGGGGGATGGATGGTGACTTCCTTATAATCAATCAATCAATCAATCAATCCTCCTCCTCCTCCTCCTCCTCTCTCTCTCTATATATATATATATAAAACAAATCTGCCTCTGTATTAAAACTTTGTGTGCATTCCTATGCTCTGTTAATTTATATGCTTCTGGAAAATAGATGTTTTGGAGTTCTATGAGAAACTGAGCCACCTCCAAATGTCTAGAGGGCTAAAAGGAAAGTAGGAAGGTGTATTTGGAGTAGCAGGAAATTATTGCTGCTGTTTTGTTTTTTTTAACATATTGATCAAGGAACCAGCTGCGAGTGTAAGTCTAGGAAGCTGGAAAACAAACAAACAAACAAACACAACTCTGCTTGCCCTCACATTTCCCATAGATCAGGGGTCCTCAAACTTTTTAAACAGAGGGCCAGTTCATTGTCCCTCAGACTGTTGGGGGGGGGCCGGACTATAGTTTGAAAAAAATATGAACGAATGGATCAAGGAAAAAAAAGGACCCGGGTCCTTTTTTTTTACTTGATTAAATGGAAAGTTATTATTAATTAATAATAAATTAATTATAAATTAATTTGCTGTCTAAAATTGAAATACATTAAAATATTATATACAATATACAATTTTAAATATTGTATTTTCCTGTTTTTTTGCACTACAAATAAGATATGTGCAGTGTGTAAATCAAGCCTTTCTATACCTTTTTAAAATTTAATGATTAAATTTTAAAAAGGTATAGAAAGGCTTGATTTGCACACTGCACATATCTTATTTGTAGTGCAAAAAAACAGGAAAAAACAATACAATATTTAAAATGAAGAACAATTTTAATCAACTAAGCTTATTAGTATTTCAATGGGAAGTATGGGCCTGCTTTTGGCTAATAAGATGGCCAATGTCCGGTTCCATAGTTGTCACTGCTAGTCGTATAACAAGTGATGCAAGTGTGCATCAGTTAGTCTGGATCTGGTTGGAGATTTCAGATGTTTCATTCGGGAAAAATGCTCGCCAGCGGGCCGCGCATTGCCAGGCAACCCTGCGGCAAGCGTGTGCGACGCGGCGCCCCAGCCAGCCAGTGACAGGCCGCGCGCCGAGGCCGTTGAGCCACCGCTGCCACTGGCCCGCCCGTAGTCTCTGCATCAGTCTTCTCTTCCGGGAAGGGGCAGCAGAGCGCCCACCCACCGGGCCGGGAGGGGGCCGAAGGGCAGAGTTTGCTGCGGCCGGCACACGTGTTCCTTCCCGGCCCCTGCTTCCGGTCCGTCTCTCAGCTGGTGCCGAACAGCTGTTTAATCCCCAGGGGGAGCAGGCGCACCTCAGCGGCTTGGCGGGCGCGCCGCTCTGGGGTTTTCCCCCACGCCTTTCTTCCCAGCGGCTTACTCCGGCGGGGCGGATTCCCAGCGGGCAGGGAGCCTCTAGATCGGCTGCCAGGCCGGATGAAAAGACCCGGCGGGCCGGATGTGGCCCGCGGGCCTTAGTTTGAAGACCCCTGCCATAGATCATACATATTTACTGTAAATGATCCATTTAAAGTACTGTCAGAAAAATTGTATTTTTTGTTGTTGTTCTTTTCTTCTTATGGTTTTTGTTTTGTTTTGGTGTAATTCACATTTTAAAAACTAATAAAAAATTTTTTAAAGTCCCATAGATCCAACAACTGCAGGCCCCACGGAATTTAGTGGGAATTACAAAGGTAGGTAGGTATATACAGTGCTTGCTAAAGCATATAAAAGATTTAACTAATTTGATTCTCACACAACCCTACTTTGGTCCAATTAACCAAGTGGCATGAACTCAGGTGAAATCTAAATGCCATAATATCCATATGATCGTGACTTGGCAAAGGAAACTTGTACTCTAAAAGTCTCTGGGCTGGTTCGCACAACCCAGGCTGCGAGTGGGGGAGGCACCAGGGGGCCGTCCGTGGGGTCCGGCGGGGCGCCACAGATGACTTGTGCCCCGTGCGTGTGGGCAGACCCCACAGTCCCCGCACCGCAGTGTGGGCCTCCCGGCGCTAGGGGGCAGTGGCTCGGGATGCCCAGAGGGGCCATTTGCCCCTACAGGTTGGAGCGGCCGCAGCTCCGGCCGCTCTGGGCTGCCACCTCTGTGCGGCCCCCACGGGACGGCCACCTGCTGTTCACACGACAGGGTGGCCACACGCGGTAGGGGCTTACCCCTCTACAGCCCATGGTCACTTTGCGTGCGTCCCGCGTGTGGCTGGCCCACAGGGGGGCGGGGTGGTCGGCATTCGCACGACACAGGAACCGTGGGGGACCTCTGCTCCCCTGCGGTTCCCGTGTCGTGCGAACACACCCTCTGTCTGATAGCATAACTAAATTGTCTGAGTTTGGGTAAGCAGGTCTTATCTGGCCCAGACAAAATAATGGGGGTGGGGAGACCACAGCTCAGTGACTCAGCACATGCTTTGCTGCAGAAGTTCCCAAGTTCAATCCCGAGCATCTCCAGTTAAACAAGGGATCAGGGAGCAGCTGATGAGAAGGATCTGTGCCTGAGACCCTGGGGAGCTGCTGCCAGTCACAATAGAAACCACTGGGCTTGATGGTTAAAAAGTCTGACCTGGTATAAAGCAGTTTTCTGTGTTCTGCAGCAACTATACTTTCCTTCACCACAAGCACCCAGCTGTGTCATCCACTTCCTCCTAAAGCAGGGGTGCAGAACCCCTGAGGGCCTAACATGCCAGACTCTCCAATGTGGCTTGCAGAGTCTCCTGGGTTCCCCATGGGGGCGGGGCTTGGCTCACTGGAGGAATCCCCCCAGAGATAACAACAGGGATGTGGGCGGTGGGGGGGACTCTGACGGCACTGGAAAGAGTAGTCACTCTTCCCTGCAGAGTTTTTTCACATGGCACACAGCGCCTACACAGGAATGCCAGGTGCCAGGCAAGGCCCAGGACACTGCATGTGATACTCACACGGGGATGCTGGGTGCTGTGCAAAGCCCTGAAATCCACCAGCACCAAGAAGACTGACCACTCTTTGCAGTGACCCCATGGGGACACCGAGTGCTGCACAAAGCCAGTGTGGGAGTCAGTGTGGTGCAGTGGTTAGAGTGTTGGACTGGGACTTGGGAGATCCGGGTTCTAGTTCCCACACAGCCACGAAGCTCACTGGGTGACTTTGGCCAGTCACTGACTCTCAGCCTAACTACCTCATAGGGTTGTTGTGAAAATAAAATGGAGAGGAGGAGGAGGATTGTGTAAGCTGCTTTGGGTTCCTTGCAGAAAAAAGGCGGGATATAAGTATAATAAATAAAGCCCAGAACTCTGCCAGTGCAGGAAAGAGCAGCCACTCTTGCCCTTGCTAGCAGAGTCTCTTTCTCCATGCTGAGAGAGGCACAGAAATCCATGCCTCTCTGAGCATGGAGAAAAACTAAAAAGGGTGGGGGGAGGGTCCTGGTGGAGGACAATCCAGCCCCCCACCAGAAGAAGGTTCTGCACCCCTGTCCTAAAGAGTGGGTTTGTCTATTTGGAATTCAGAAACAAGTATGGGCTGGTATGGAGATTGTTTGTCTTTCTGATTCAAGAGTGAGCTAGCCAAAGGCACAAAGATATGGATGTATTTTCCCCTTGGGTAGTTTCGGAACAAGCATTGCTATTAATGCTTTCAAGGCTAGACTACACAAGGATTGTAGGATGAAAGGAAGTAGAATGGTGACTTGGTGGCAGACTACAAGTTCATATACTGGAAACCTCACAGGGCTTAGAAACACCATTAAATTTGACTGCTGATCTTTTCACAATGCTCTTTCCAGTAAAGCACTCAGATCATTCCATTAGCTCTTCATCCACAAATCTGTTCAAGGCAGCAATGTCAACTCTTAGAGGACAATGAAAAACACAGATGACTGAAAACAAAATGAAAAAAATCACCTACTATTCTTGAAGTGTGGGGGTGGGGGGGAGGAGGAGGGAAGCTTCCTTCCTTGGGAAAGCTTTTTGTTTGAGTAAACATAAGGGTTGAGTTCATTTTACTTCTGGTTTATTTATTTATTTATTTATTTACATTTATTAATCGCCCATCTGGCCGGCAACCGGCCACCCTGGGCGATGTACATAGGATAAAAACAAGATAAAATACATTTAAAACAGTATAATTTTTTAAAAAAATCTTAACCCACCCCATATTCCCACCTGAACAGCCAGGTTTTTAATGAGCGGCAGAAGCTCAGCAGAGAGGGGGCATGGCCAAGGTCACTCAGGAGAGAGTTCCACAGTACGGGGGCTGCCACAGAAAAGGCCCTCTTCCTTGTCCCCACCAGTCTAGCTGCTCTGGCTGAAGGGACAAGGAGAAGGCCGTCTGTGGCAGATCTTGTTGAGCGGCCTACTTGATGTCAACCTGTGACTAGGTTTTCTGCCTGTGACTAATGAGTCGCTTTTCCCAGCCAAAACATGAAAGAATTTTACAGATGACCAAACGAAATGATAAAGACTTCAGGTGATACAGATCTCCTACTGTACACAGTACTGCATTCCCTGAGTGAGTCCATGTAAGAGCATTTTGTGCCATTCATCATCAAAGCACCATCCTTGGAGCTCTGCTGCTTTGATCATGTGCACCAGTTTTCTGATGATATAGTGCAGTTTGCTAGCAAAGGCCATCCCTCCAGAGCACAATGCAAAAAATGATTTTCACATCAGGGCTCAGGAATATTTCTCTCCCTTCAAATCTGCCTTTTAGAGGATGGCAACAAGCACAGAAGGTTCTGGACTCTCTGTACCAGCATATAATGGTAATTTATTTATAAGCATTTAGATTTTCAATTGTAAACTCCTTCGAGCAGGGTCCTGTCTTTTTGTTGTTACTCTGTAAAGTGTCGTACATATTGATGGTTACAAACAAACAGGCAAGCAAGCAATCAAGCAATTCCAGTTCCCACCTCTAAGAGTAGCAATGCCAGGAAAGAGTCAGACCTTCAGCCCCGTACCTTATGAAATAAGCATGCAAAGGGTACAACTGTTCTCGGGCAACCAAACCCATTCTATTGCTGCCACTTTAGCTGCTGTGCCCAGGCCTGCGTGGCAACAGCCAAGGCTGGCTCCAGGTTTGAGGAGGCCCTCAGCAAAGCACCCTCTGGTAGGCCTCTTCCCACAGCAGTGCCTGCCTCACCGGTGCCACAGAATTACCTGCCAGCAGTACCCTGATGGAGCCACCATTTACATTTTCCGCAGTGCCTTGGAGTGGTGCTACATCAGGGGCACTGCGTAAAATTTAAATAGTGGCTCTTTGACACGACCTGGCTCATCTGATCAGAGTGCTGGTTAAAGAGAGGCCAAGGACAGATGTCAGTTCAGCAGAGGGGCCCTGCTGGAGCCCCAGCAGCTGCCGGAGGATTCCACGAGCTGACACTAGGCCCGGCGACCGCTAAAGCGGCACTCAGTTCCTGACAGATGGGGAAGAGCCATGCAATTCCACCCAACTTACCACTGAATACAGCCTCCTTATTCTGGGTTTTACCAGAACCATGATACCTCTTCTGATGACCCCCAGAATGAATTAGAGATTGCTGGTTGTCATATCTCCCCTAAAAAGCAACTGTGTCTACACATGAGCTTCCCAAAAGCACTAGCTCAGTAGTGCCAAATGGCTGCTGCTGCTGCTGCTGCTGCTGCTGCTGCTGCTGCTGCTGCTTCAACACGGTGGGAAGACTAGGACCCACGTCTCACTGGGGTGGTCAGTCCGTATCTGGCTGTAGCAATTCAGACTGCAGGTGGGGGCTGCAGTAGGGGAAAAAAAATCTTCCAAACAGATAACTATATATGTCAGGGAGAAGAGTGCTAGCCTAGCTTTCTCCTTTACATGCTAGCTGTTGTTGTTTTTATATGGAGGAACATAAAATCATGTGTATGCCTAGCGTGACGTCTGAAGTGCCTCATCCCAGACACTGGTTGACTGACTCAGTAAGAACAAAGCAGGCCTAAGTCACAACACCTTAGTGAGGCGTAAAGATTGGTTTGCTAGTCCTAATTTATTTTCGTGACAGAATCTTGAAAAAGTGTTACGTGTAATCAGGGCCGGTGCTACCATTAGGCCAACTAGGCGGCCGCCTAGGGCGCCGGGCTAAAGGGGGCACCAGGAGCATAGGGCTGGAGGGAGGGAGGACTCAAGTGGGAAGAGGGGGGCGCTAAATATCTGATCTTGCCTAGGGCACCAAACTGCCTTGCACCAGCCCTGTGTGTAATGGGATAATATTATTTCACTTTCTCCCCACTGGCATGTTGCCACACCTCACATCAAGCTTTCCTTAAACAATGCTGGAACTATGAATTACATATTCATTACTAACCTGCAGCCAAATAATGTACTGGTTAGTTCAGGTCAGTACAGTATTTACTTTCTCTCCTATTCCACTACCTCTATGGCCTTTCTTCTCCTTAACTCAGCCACCAAGTCCTTCAGCTTCCAGAGTTTCCTTGCCTTCCTGCCAACAGCAACACAACTGCATCCCTTCTCGAGTAGACCAAAGTCTTCTGACCTCCATTTCTTTAGCCATATAATCTTCTAGATCTAGTACCCCCTACTGAATATTCTTAAGGCAACTACTGAGCGAGTATTAAGACATTACAGGGTTAGGTAACAGTTACCAGAATAAAGAATTTTATTGGATGAGAATTATGCTTTTAGACATGTTAAGCTAATTTTAGTTTATACTGAGAAATAATCTCAAGGTACATTTAAACTGCTTTGCCTTGCCTACAGCATTGGCTCTGTTGATCTTTGCAGAATAGAAGGTAATTTATGTTTTGTCAGAAAAAAAGTAGACGAAGCCATTTCAATTGTAAATGTCTGCTGTTTGCACTGTTTGGAGCTCATTACATTTTGTGGCATTCCCCTGAGGTACCTGCCATTTGCCCCACATTACTCTATGCAGCTTGCATGCATTACTTTTCATCCCTTGGTTGCCATGCTGAGATAATGGCCAGATACACAAACGTACTAAATACACACTCCCCAAATCAATATACGAGCCAGAACGCAGTTGTCCTTTGGTATTCGACTTCTCCAAATTTTGCAATGCAGTTCTCCAGAAAGAACTCAAAAAAATAATTATCTTAGGAGAACGTAGACACAAAAATGTGTATATTAGTAAAAGAAACTAGAAAAGCAGCATTACATAAAGGAAAACTGCTTGGGGAAAAATACATATATTTGGCAAAAATGCATACAAAAATGTGTATATTAGGAGACATGCAGCACAAAAATGTATATAAATTTATGTGTGGACTTTTTTTGTGGGGGGAATGCAAAATGATGCAGAAGTGGGGAGGAATGAATTGGAAGGCTGGAAAAATGGGGGGGGGGGAACCAGACACCAAAGTTGACAGATTTGTCCATGTCTAGACTAGCGATAATTCATCAGAAGCAAATAAGAATATATTAGGGCCAACTGCACAATGCTCCTTGACTTGTGTGAGCTGGATGGAAACTACCTCAGGGTAAAACTTATTTGGCCCGGGGGCAAAAGCCACAAAATGCAGTGTGTGCAAACTATTGTTGTTGTTGTTGTTGTTGTTGTTGTTGTTGTTATCATCATCATCAGTTTGGCTGCAACTATGGACAGTGGTCAGCATGTGGGTGCAAGCAGGAGTGCAGCTAGGGCCAGACCACCAGGTTGAGGTCTGGGGCCCTGCAGCCCAGAGGGGGCCCCCGTATACAATCACCACACATGACATTTTCTTTTTTAAAAAAAGCAGATCTCAGAAGAGACCCCCCCCCCACTTGCCATCTCTCTCTCTCTTCACTTTCTCCCTTGCCCCAGTGCTCACCCACTCCCTCTTTCCCCACTTTACCAGGCAAGTGACGCCTTTTCTCTTTCCCCCCTCTCTTAAAATTTAGAAGAGGTCAGGTGTGCTTCAGAAGAAGCTGCAGCTGTGCCTGGCATCTTCATTTCTCCAGAGAGCCTCTGAGCAGCCCCATGTGGGCCCAGATGCTGAGCGTGACTACAGCTTCTTCTAAAAGTTAAGAGAGAAAGAGAGAAAAGGTGTCACTTGCCTGGTAAAAGGCAAACTAGGGGTAGAGAAGTGCCCAGGTGTGTGTGTGCATGTGTGTGTGCGTGCGCGCATGCTTGCATGCACACCACCAGAGGACATCTTGCCTAGGGACCCCTCAACCCTGGCAGAGCCACTGGCTGCAAGTCTTCTGGAAAGCACATAAAGGAGGGATGAAGATGTCACCAAACAATGTGTCATTTGTCATCATGTGTCATCATGTGTCATTTGTAGAAAGATGCTCATTTGTGTTATTTTAAATTTCTATAGCAACAGATATGTGTGTGTGTGTGTGTGTGTGTAGAAATGGTCAAATATTAATTCCCAGCAGAGAGTAGTCAAGTCTGCAGTAATTTAGTGAACAGAAACAATTTCATTTTTTTTAAATGTCTGGATTGTCAAGGCGCTCTCTCTCTCTCTCTCTCTTTCTTCCAACTGATTCTTTAAATATATATATACACACACATGCGCACGCGCACGCACGCACGCGAGGAAACCATGGAACCCTAATTGTCAGCAGTCATAGAAGTGCATCAATGGCATATAGTCTAGAGAACAAACTCTTATCCTTTGCAACCCAGTCATCGATGCTGAAAAGATAAAAAGTGTTGTTGTTGTTTTAAAAAAATGGAAATACAGAGAGCTAAATATAGTGGTTTGACTACCCACAAGTCAAGTACTGCGGAGATTCGTTCATCATATGTTAAGGCTGCAATCCTATATCCACTGCCAATTGCCTGCATGGGAGTAAGCCCCATTAAATTTAATGGGATTTATGTCTGATCAGACTTGTATAGGATTGCACTGTAAGTTTCAGTGATTCTGAGAGTATGCTCATTTAAACTTTCAGAGTATTAGAAATGTGAATAATCTTGCCTTAATTATTCAAAAAGTTGGCAATACACATTTACATTTCAATCTCCCATTTATAAACAGCCAAATTTATAAATATGAACAATTTCAAAAGTCATTATACATTTCTAACATTTTCTACACATCCCTGACTCTAAAGCAATCCCATTGACTTTGGAGCAAATATGTTGTGGAAACATTATGCCTGTAACAAAAATGGCACAAAACTGTATACATATCTGAACTTCCAAGGGCGTGCAAACTTTCAGTTTCTGGGGTGGGTGGGGGGAAACTGAGGCAACCTTTTGACATTTTAACAACCACTGAAACAGGAAGTGTGCACACGTTTTACTTCCTGGTTTGTTTGTTTTTACATCTTTTGTACGTCTGTTTTGTACATCTTCTGTAATGCCCGAAAACAGGCAATGGTTTGAATACAGACTTAGTCATACTTAAGTGTAGACTCATTGAAATCAATGGGGCTTAAGTTAACAAATGGGACTAACTTAAGTCCCATTGATTTCAATGGATCTACTCTACGTATGGCTATGTCTGGAGCCAACCCCTTGTGTGGGGAGATGTGTGTACTGCAGCAGCAGTTGGACATTTGATCAGATGCAAGAGAATCTCAAGGGTGACTATCCTCCTTCCTTAGATGCTCCAACACGGCCTGGCCATGCAAATGAGGTTTACTGTGTTAGAATAAGTTATTCATAATTGCTTCCAATGTAGTGTCCGCTACTGAACGGGGTTAAATATATGAAATCATCCTTTGGGTTCTGAAGAAAAACAGCCCACAAAATGCCTGGAAAACAGCCCATTTTGTGGGCTGTTTTTCTTCAGAACCCAAAGGATGATTTCATATATTTACATCGAATAATTTTAATGATATCCAAATATTTATCTCCACTGTGGCTAAATTAGCAGGTACTTAATTCTATTAATATATACCAGCAGACACTTGGGTTCTCTCACTTGCCTGCATGTGGAAAATAGAAAACTACGTAATTCAGTTTTGTAGAAAATGTCCTCAAGGGCATCTACAACGTAGCTGACATCCCACATAAAATCTGTGCTTCACACACTGACGTTGGTTTCTGCAGTGTCTTATTAAGATGAGTTTTTTTTCCCCAAAGACCCCATCCCCCTCTAGGAATTCATTATTCATAGATAATGAATAAAAATTAAGAATAAAAGTGCTTACACGGCTGTGTGTTTTTTAAAAGCCAGTTCGCTGTCAGATCCAACGCAGGATGCAAATTTCTTTTCCTGTTAATTAATCAAGCTTTCATCTCAGTGCTCTGATCTGTAAATAAAGCTCACAAGCTAGTTTTATAGAACACACCAGGAAAGAGACATAGGAGGGACTGGAGGGGAGCGGAGATAAGCCCACTGGATTCTTAAATAAAATAGTAGTCAATTGTGTTGGTGATACTCTCTTACTCGAGGATGACCAAGCAGGGCTTCAGCACTGAAATTGTTTTGTGGTTGTTCTTTTAAGTGATTGAACGGTGCTCTAAAGTCAAGGCAAAAGCCCTCGATTAAACATCAGAACCTACCAAGTATATACAGATATAAATAGGCAGCCTGATAAATATTCGGAGGGGAGAGAGAGTAGCACCTACTACTAGATATGCGTACTCTGCAGCATATATATGCTTAACTTTCCAATACTTACTTTTCAATTCAAACTCTTTATTAAAATTGCTCAGGCCTTTCAACCTTGGGGGGGGGGGGAGAGGCACTGAGAAGCCTTAAGTTAATTACCCAGACAGACACAAGTGAGACATGCTTGATGAGATGGGAAAAACATGAGACTTTTGAAAAGAAGGGGGGGAAATCGCTGACCATCTGCTTAGTGGCATTGCTTTGAGAACAATGAAAGAGAATAAAAACTGGGAAAGGGTGGAGGGGCTGTTAGCCAGAGTGAAAAGGTAAAGGATCTTTCAATTATTGGGTCAATGAGGCCATTACTGCTCAAAATGTCTGAGAGAGACAGGAAAACAAGTTTAGAAGGCACAGAAAACAGCAGCAGGTTAAAAAAAAAAAAAAGCCCATAAGAAAGTGATTTAGGTCAGTGTTGCTCATGAAACCTTAGTTAATTAGAAATCATAGGTAATGAGTGCGGGGGAGACCCTGAAATAGGAATTAAGAGCTTTGAAGAACCTTCATTCCTCCCTCTGTCCTTTCCTTCATTTGCAGTCCTTAAGTCTTGCAGATGGAGCTCTGTTTAAATGAATATCATACTGCTGGAGAGAAGCTTCTGTTTTATTTGGCAATACAGGTGAACAGCCTGAATTAAGGTTTGAAAAGAATGCCCCAGGTGTTTGTTCAATATGGTGCACAGCTTATGTGCTGTGAGCTCTAAAGGCCTGGCAAAATGCATCTGTGTTTTCACTATTATACAATCCACTCGAGAAAAATTGCAGAAATTTTTTAGAAAGCAAAAGTTTGCTAACGCAAAATACCATACCCTCCAACATCTCACAGATGAAAATAGGGACACACATGTGAATTTTTAAGAGGTATGGTTAAGCAACATGAAGGTGTGATCAAGGAGGCGTGGCCAGGCAACATGGGGGCGTTGCCAAGGGTATGGCCAGGCAAACAAAGAGCATGGTCAAGTACTAAAGTTATTAGAGGAAACATACAAAATCTTATATATTATAATTATTACATTATTATATTATATATTATTTTATAATATTTTATAAGTGGCTTTTGTAATATTTTTTACCTTACTTAAACCCTTGTTGATATCTGGTGTTTTTCAGGGGGGGGGGTCAGTGCTTGCAGGCAATCTCTTTCTTTTTGTTTTAAAATGGTCAGGGTTGGCACAAGTTCAGCAGGTGAAGCTTACCCACCCACCCCACACCCCCAAACATGGACCTTCAGAGAGAAGGGGAAGTTTCTTGCATTTCCTTCTGACACTGTAAACTCACCTGTTAAGAGGCAAAGAGTCAGCTCTGTTAGGAAATAAAATCTTTGGCAACATAAAGATAGGAATCATGTGATAAATTCCCTCATTCACCTCTCCCTCCCTCTGTCCTGGCCACCGGGTACAGCCTCTACCTTTTTCAGCAGGTAGAGCGTGTGTGCACATGCACACACATCCTCCCAGCATTTGTCTCTCCATGGAGCTGTTCAGAGCCTAAAAAGAGCTACACTTAAAGGGGCCATGCCATGGGCAAAATTGCAGCTAAGCTTGCAGTTTTAGCTTAGCTGCAATTTTGCCCATGGCATGGCCCCTTTAAGGAAAGTTTTAAAAGTTTAAATTCAGGGACTCTGCATGACAAAGTGAGAAGCTGGGCCAGCTTAAGGGTTTTTGTGACAGTCCTGGCATTTTGGGGGCAGTTGGAGACTATGCAGTACCACAAATCAGACTTGAACCAATGTTTTATCTTGGCCATGAACTGTGTTACCCTAAAGAAAGAATATATTGTTACACGTTATTCTGAATGAATGAGACTGCTGGTTCTGAGGTAGCCTAAACCTCAGTAATAAGTTCAGTAATCCTGTTTTTTATACAGAAACTGAATAAATTCAGATCACATTTTTACTCTATCATTTCCCTGCAGCAGCTATATTATTTTGTTACTTCTAAGCTTTTAAGCTGATATAACTTTATGAGTGTTTGGAGGAGAAATTCCACCCCATGACTTGATTGAAGTCTAGGGTGGCCACTTATGAATCACCAAAAAAAGAGAACAAAAGATAATTTGTATAAAGTGTACATATGCTAATTTATATGTATTGGTCCACATTTAGAAATTATTATAATTTAAATAGAAATAAAGCACATTTCACCCTAACGTGGAAGACTGTAACCAGGTGACCTATATGCCTTGCTCAGTCTGGTGCTGTTGATGGGCAACTTCAAGGCCCAGATCTCCCTTCTGATGGTTCTTTATCTTTATACTGTACTTGGACTGGACAGCCCTTCAAATAGAGGATGCGTTCAAAATAGGGGACTGTCTTCTGTAAAAGATTGCTGTGCCTTTAAAAGTGGCTTGTAAGAGAGAAATTTAGCAGGATACGCATCCCCCCCCCCTTTAGTTTAGCAGTTTAACAGGAGAAGCCAAGTCACCAGGCATATATTGTCTGAATAGGGCTATAATTGTGTGTATTGGAATGCTGAAGGCATAGTTTCATGATGACACTCCAAAGGTTTCCATCTCTGATTAATTCTGTGCTGAGAAAAAAAGAAGTTTAGAGGGCATGTATGGTTTTAACTGGCTTTCACTCATCTTCTTATCAGATGTTCCAGTCACACCTATCTACCTCCTTGTTGTCTGAGATAAAGATACAATAGAAAAAAGATGTTTTCATTCTTCTCAGATGTTTAAATTGTCTTAATTATTCCTATCCCAGTGATCTTTAATATTGATATTTTTATTTCTTATATAATCTCATATCCTGCCTTTCCATATAACGGTGCCCAGGGCACCAACAAATAAGATAAAATACAATATAAAACAATGCTCTAAAATATAAACAATATATAAAACAAGCAGATTTTTTTTTTAAAAAAACAACAACAACAGATCAATACAACACCCAGTTAAAGAAAGCACAGCAGCAGCACCAGATAAACCAGATTAGCTTGAGAGGCCAAAGGTCTGTCTAATTAAAAAGGCCTCTATGTGATGCCGGAGCCCGGAAGACCACCACAGAAGGGGCTAAATAGGTCTCCCTAGGAAAGGAGTTCCAGAGCCTGGGCAAAGCCACCAAAAAAAGCCCTCTTTCAAGTCCTCACCAAATGCACTGCAGACATTCAGAATCTAGTAAGTATTAATCTGGTAAGAAAACTCTGGACATACAAGTATGCCTTTCTTTAGTGGTTGACAAGTAAAACATATGGCTTCAAAAATGCTCCTCTGCACGGAATAAAGGTGAATATACTAGCTAGCAGCCTCTGGCCATGGATAAGGAACACTATCTGTATCTAATGATAGTCCTATGCAGAGTAGACCCATTGAAATGAATGGGGCTTAAGTTAGCTGTGACTAACTTAAATTTCAATCATTTCAACCGGTTGACTCAATGTAAGACTAACATTGGTACCACCCTATTTCAGTAGTTTCTTATTATGCATTGGCAGTTATGCTACAGTATTCTACAAGGGTCTGCATTGTCCCCATGCTGTGTAACATCTTCTTAGGAGAGGGCAACCTGGTGCCCGCCAGATGTTTAGGACTGCAACTCTCATCAGCCCCAGCCAGCATGACCAATGGTCAGGGATTATGGAAGCTGTAGTCCAAAACATCTGGAGGGCACCAGGTTACCTACCCCTAACTGCTGGGAGAGGTCATTAGACATTTTTGGAACTGGGTGCCTTCAATATGCTGATGACACCCAGTTCTATCTCTTCTTCACATGTGACTCATAAGAGGCTGGATGAGGGCTAACAAACTGAAGCTCAATATAAATTTCCTGGATTGATTAACTAATCCATGGAAGTGATATTCAGCCTGTTCTGGATGGGATCACACTTCCCCTTAAGAATCTGGTGTAGAGAATTATATCATGCAGCTTTGCTGTTGCATACTCAGTTCAGTAGCTCACGGTACTTTCAACCAGCTTTGGCTAGTGTGTCAACTGCTCCTTTTCTCAGAGAGAAATAGTGTGGCCAATTACCCATGCTCTAGAAATGTCCAGGCTAGATTACTGAAATGTGTTATATGTTGGGCTGACCTTGTATTCAGAAATTACATCTGATCTAAAATATGGCAGCCAGACCTAACTGGAATTGAGTGGCTTGAGCATATTATGCCACTGTAATGCCTACCAGTTTGTTTCTGGGCTCATTTCAACATGCTGGTTTTGGCCTTTAAAGCCCTAAATAGCCTGTTAAGTATGTTAAGGACCACCTTCTCCCACATGAACTGCCTGTCAAGTAGGATCTTCACTGCAGATCCTTCTCCAAGTGCTTCCCTCACTTTCTGAGATTGGAGGGGTGACTACCAAAGATGGGGCCTTCTCAGCAGTGGTGTCCAAATTGTGGAATTGCTTTCCAGACATGTCCTTCTGGTACCTTCCCTATTACATTTTAGCTGATAGGCAAAGTCTGTCCTGTTCTCTTGGGCTTTTAAGAGGCATCTGATTGCCTTTTAAAAGTATTGTTTAAAAGTTTTTTTTATCTCACTAGCTTGCTGTTGTTGTTATTATTGTTGACGGGGTTTTAACTGCTTTCCTTGGGTTTTTTTTTAAATGTTCTGTTTTAATTCTAACTGATTTTGGTAGCACCCTAAGACACTTGCAAAAAGGTGGAATATAATGTCTAAATAAACAAACAATAGAGAAACCTTTACAGCAATACAGGTTTTAAACCAGACTTCCCCATCTGGCACCTCCAGATGTGTTGTACTACAACTCCTATCATCCCCAGTCAGCATGGTTGTGCTGATGGGGCGATGGGAGTTGTAGTACAATACATCTGGGGAAGGCTGCTTTAAATCAATAAAAAAGAGAGACGTTGGGGAAAAGATACAGCTCAACATTTCAGAAGAAGCACAGAAAAATGCACACATCTTTAAACTGGTAGTTATTTACCAAGTATTATGCCAAAGGTACTGGACTGTATAAATCCATTTTTCTAGTTAGGAAGATCCAATCAGAATTTAAAGTATTACAGAATGAAGGCCACATTCTAAGATACACAGCACAATTCATGACTGCACAGGAAAAAAATGTAAGGCAGAACAGTTTATAAGCTGATTCTACTCCATATGCCGCAGGTATTAATTATATCAGACACTGCACAGCATGCCATGTTTTTTTTGTGTTGTTTTTTTTGTATCTACAGATGTGAGAAAACTGAAGGAAAGGGATCGATTAGTTCTCTGGAAGTCTAATGAGGGCAAAGGAAGTAACATTTGACATTTGTGTTGGATATAAAAGAGGTTCAACAACATTTCGGCGAACACTGTAAAGGAAGGAGAGTGTAAAAATGCCTTGAAGGTAGAAAGGGTGAAGTACATGCAGCCCAAACATCACTAGTTTTATGGTCTAACAAAACCTTCTCTGACGTTCTTGCATGTCACTTCTGGTTCAGCTAATTTATTGAGGATATGGTGGAAGAAGTAGGGCTTTTTTGCATTTGGTGTCTGCCCCATTCTCCCCATGGAGACTTTCCCAGGGAATTGGGTAGCTGGAATAGAGGTTTTCCATGTTGCTGTTGTTGGCAGCAACTGCACTATCAAAACTATTTGCCAAGTCCATGTTTGGAAGCAGCAACTACAAGAGAGCCATTCACAATAAAAGGTTCATAACCGAGTACATTTGCTTTGCCGTGTCTTTAGCTTGGGAGAAGCCACCACCAGTACTGGGACTCGAAACTGAGTCTTAACACTCCCACAAGGCACTGCTGGGGACAGGTGTAGGGAAGATGGTGATGGAGGCATCTCATATACGACTATTGCCACATTAGAAACAGATACATTTTGGATTCCCTCCCTGGGTGCAGGACGGGCCCCCAGTGATTGGCACGTAATTCTCTTTATGCTCAAAAGAAGATTTTATGAGCCAGCTAAGTGCAGAGAAACTATTCCAGATGGTGGAGTCTGCATGATTGGATGATCAGCTGCCCACTGTGTTAAAAGAACAGAAAGCCTTGGAGAAGCTGTAGGAATGCAAGTGACAGTCTGAAAAGCATCAGGTTCAAAAACAGAAGAAAAGGGGTAATATTTTGAAGAGATGGGTGAGGTTATGCCATGTTATTATCAATGACTCCCTTGTTCAGGATTTTCTCCTGTCAAGGAGAAGATTTATTTCCTTAGAGAACTGTTCCTGTCATGTCTCCTTTTCATACAAAAATGTCCTCTCTTTGATTGATGCTGGATTCTATAACAATCTTCTGTTGTAAAATTGCTTTTGCTTTGTGTCACCTCAATGCAAACTTTATGAATCTTAAGGACTCTGCAAACAAGATGAAAACGAGAAGATCATGGAGGAAACAGACTGGCATGTGGAAAAGTTAAGGTGAGGAAATATAATGAACAGAGCTGTGAAGGAAGACAGCAGAACACTGGCTAATTGTGCAGAAAAAATGCTGGAAGTTCTGAACTTAACAAATAGTAGTTTGAGAACTTGGGTGTAAATCTCTGGGATGGGTTGCTGGCCATCAGGTTCCATCATAGCAAGCCATTAGGAAAGCCCTGAAGATGTACTTGTTTTCCCTGCCCTTTTCCTGATTATGTTTCATTGGACAGTTCCAGGTTTTTCGCTGCAATTGCATTTTAGATTTGAGTTCTGTCAAGGCTAGATATTTTATTGCCAGTTTTCATTGATTTATTAATTTTTGCTGTTTTATCATTGCAGTTTTTTTTTTACTGTATGGGACTTTATGGTGTAAGTTGCCTTGAGAGGGCTTTTGCCCTGAAAAGCAGCCTAGAAATATTTTAAATCAATTCAATAAATACAATTCTAATGTGTAAATCTTGCATTCCACATTTGGAATAGAGGAGACTCAGATTTTTTTATACAATCAGTTTCTCACTTGTCTCTCCCTCCAGTGGCAGCCAAGACACCAAGGCCCTTTCTACTGGCATGGGTATTCTATTTGATTGAAAGTTGGCTTGTAATAATAGAATCATAGAATTATAGAAAAGTAGAGTTGAAAGGGGCCTACCAGGCCATCGAGTCCAACCCCCTGCTCAATGCAGGAATCCAGGTCAAAGCATCCCTGACAGGATTCAGGGATGATATAGCATTATCAGGGATGATAATGCTATATCCCTGTTGAACACCAAGATACTGAAATGAATTCTGGTGAACAATTTGTGGTAGGACATCATCCAACATTGTTTTAGGTTCAAACACCCAGTCGGTGCTGCTCACACATGCTTTCAAAGGGAGTAGGAAAATGCAAAATCGATAGCAATGCAATATCTGCTTTGAACATTAAGGTATCAGAATAAAAGTGGCTGTTTATGTTGAGGTGGCCATAAACCTAGCTCTACACCTACACCTGTTTTCAAGGAGGGCAGGAAAACTGTGAAAATACAATGCAATATGGTACTTCATTTGCAGATCAAGGCACTGAAATGAAAGTTACTGTACATGTTCAGGATAACATTCTACATGAGCCCCCAGCTTAAATCCCACACCTGTCTTCAAGGGAGCCAAGAGAAATGTCAAACACAATACATTATCTCACTCTTAAAGACTGAGGTATCAGAATGGAAGTTGGTATGTGCATCTAGGACACCATTCTATGCTTCAAAATCCCACCAACACCCATTTTCAAAGGGTTTCAAAAAATGTAACCTGAATTTGCTTTTTCCTCTTCTCTCCTTGCTCCTTCTTCATTTTGTGTTGTATCAATTAGATTTTAGCCATTATGGTAGGGACCCATCTTTTCTACTCTATTTAGCAGGCTTAGTATTATAAGTGCTTATAAAGCCAGTTACGTAGCATAAAGGCTAAGAGAAAGGGCTACACACATGTTAAGAATCATTATACATCCTTACTATCAGGGATTCAGATTATTTTGCCTCAGGCCTGTTATTCCAAGGCAACAACTGTCTGCATGAATAAGCAACACTTTGCTGACTATCTTGAGTCATTCATACCTCATTGTGGGTCTCCAGGAAACAGATGACAAAAGATGACAAATCTACTAACTGTGATAACCATGGAAACAGAGTTCTGCAGGCATTATCATAGATTTCATAGATCATAGAGTTGGAAGGCGCCTACAAGGCTATCGAGTCCAGTCAGGCGATCACTCGTAACCGAGTAAGATTGTCTTCCAGGATAATTTTTTTTTTTTACAAAAAGGAGATTTTAAAAGGAGGAAAATTCTAAAGAAAATTGTGTAGACTCTAGCGATGGGTCCGTAAGTGACTGTGGAGGCCAATTCTAGATCCACACAGCTTCCCACAGTGAGGACACAGGTTACCAGATGGAAGATGGTCCTGTAAAGGATTCATTTGATGTGCTTTTCGCTTAGCACGTTTCTCCCTTTCACCTTGTACTCGGGCTTCTTCAAAGTCCATGGAACCTTTGTGAAAGGCCAACCTCCAGTTAGATCGTTCATGGGCCAGAGCTTCCCAGTTTTTGATGTTTATATTGCATTTTTTTAGATTAGCCTTAAGAACATCTTTAAACCTCTTATACTGACCACCGATACTCCGCTTTCCATCCTTGAGTTGGGAATAAAGTAACTGCTTTGGGAGATGGCAGTCAGGCATTCGAACAACATGACCGGTCCACTGAAGTTGGCGTTGAAGGATCATTTTTTCAATGCTTGTAGTCTTTGCTTCTTCCAGTACACTGACATTTGTTTGCCTATCTTCCCAAGTAATTCACAGGATTTTCCGAAGGCAATGTTGAGGAGGGGTCTCCCATCCAAGTAATAACCAGGCTTGACCCTGCTTAGCTTTCCACGCTCAGACAAGCTGAGCCAGCCAAAGGTGGGAATTCTGTAACTGTGGAACTACTATGGAAAAGGCACTGTCCTTGTAGTCACCAACCTAACTTCTGAAGGCAGCTACGCTGGCTGGGGCATGCTGGGAGTTGTAGGCCAAAAACATCTGGGGACCCAGCTTGGTTGGAGAACACTGGTCTATATGAAGCTAGCATTCCTTTATTCTTGAACAATGCCTCCTGCTTGTTCAAGCAGAGGTAAAGATGGGAAACAGGACCACTTCATCAGTTCCATTGGTAGGGAGGCCCAAAACAGGAAATGCATCACCCAAAAAGGGGAAAACAGAGGACACATCCGAATAAAATTTGGACATGGTGCTTTACATGAACAGATGCAAATTTAGAAATTATTCCCGTAAGTTAAATAGAAATACAATACGTCTCACTGTAATGGGGAAGAGTGTGGCCTGTGGGCCTACATAGTCTGCTGTCCAAGTACTACCGGTAACTGTTGACGGACAACTTCAAGGCCCCCGTTGCTCTCCCTTCTTTTGGTTCTTTAAACTGGACTTGGACTCCCTTTAAACAGAAGATGCCTTCAAAGAGAGGACTGTCCTCTGACAGCCTTTGAAACAGAGAACTGCCCTCTGTAAATCAGGACACATGGCCACCGTCTCTGCCCTCAACTGGCAGCAGCCATTCCATCTGGCTACAGCAGAGAGAGAGAGAGAGAGAGAGAGATGGGAAGCGGGGCCACTTTATAGACTGAGAAACCAGCTACTTTGGCTTTTTCTCTCCCTGAACTGTTTCTATTCCACCCGGTCATTACAAGAACTACTGTGTTGCTATAAGAATTAAGAATGAGTTTGATATGTTTTCTTCTTCCATCCTCATCTTTTCCTCCTATTGTGTTGTATCTTTTAGATTATAAGCCTGTGGACAGGGACTGCCTTGTTTTATTGATCTTATGCCAGTCCGGGTGGGGTGGGGGGCATTTTCAGCTGAAGAACAACGTAAAAATACTTTAAATAAATAATTACTACAGATAATATGGACAATGTTAAAATTTAATCATCATCATCAAGAAAGTGATAGGGCATATTTACTGATGACTTTTTCTTTGTTTCTGATAACATTTCTAATGCAAAGCAATTAAAATAAAGTGCTACATTATTGTCACCACTTGCAATATTTTGAAATCCCAGTGATATAGTGACATGACCTACTGAGTTTCTGCTAACACTGTTGTAAAACCAAAGATGGCTAATATTGCTCACAATTTGAAATACAGATCCTGTATTCTGGCCAAGGGCCACTGGGAAGCTATGACTCCCAAGAAATACTCTGCGGTAAGGGGGAGACCAAACTCACCTCATCCATTATCCGCTCCTCCAGTGCTTGCTTTTCTCTTCCCACCCCATTCCTTTTTCCTTTAGTATCATCTCTATTAGATTATGAGCCTGTGGATAGGGACTGTCTTATCTTAAATCTCTCTGCAGCGCATTGAAACGTTTTGGTGCTTTATAAGTGAATAATAATATGTTCCCTGTCTTTGTATTTTCAAAAGGATGTTATACCATCCCAGAACTCTTTAAACAATGTATTGCCTAAGTACAAAACGTACCAAACCTCACCGAACAATACTAAATTTACTATATGCAGCTTTAAGCTTCTCCTTTCTTTTGCTGACTTAAAAAAAAAATCCAAACATCTGATTGACAATTGACATAAATGTTGTCTTGGACTGAATACTTAAAATTGATTTGCTTTAAGATTGTCAGATTGTCAAAACACTTCTCAATTAAGAATGGGCAAATATTAAGTGGGACAAATAGCTACTGTGTTTTGTTCTGCTTGTGAAGAAAGCAGTCAAACATAATGAAGTCTACTCCTCCGTCATTGATAAAGTGTTTTTATGTCTAGTGTCTCTGTGTGTTCCTTTTTTGTTCTCTGCTATCAAAGCAGATGTCCTTAAATGATTGTGACAAAATGGAAAAGCATCAGGTTCCTTAATTGTTTCTATTCTTATTAGCAAAGCACATAAAAGGCAAAATCCTCCCAGTGAAAGAAATGAGAACAATTAAAATTCAGAACTGAACCTGTGCCACCTGCTCTTTACATGTAATCCCACCTGTCTGTATATAATGCATGCAGAAAAATGAACAGAAACTAGCATCCCTTCTGTTTTAGAAAGATGCATTGCATTATTCTTTCCTGCAGGCTTATAACTTATGTCTAGAACAGATGCAGTAACCAGACCACCCTGCTAAAGTACAAGCCACTTGGTGGTACGGTAACTCCTGTTGAGTAGCTGTGCCTTTACCTATGCAGAAACAATAAACAGTTGCTTCTGCAGTCAGTGATGCAACAGCAGTTTGTGCCATTGATTCTGATACTGATACTACCACAAGTTTGCTGATCGGGCATTGCAGAGGTCTCTCATTGCATCCTGACACACCACTATTAGTGAAAGGTTTCTTCTGCAAAAGGGTATGACATGTGACAGGAGCACTGCAAGCAGGCTGCAGATGACTGTCCTTTCTCAGCTCCCCAGAAAACAGCTCCAAAATCGATGTCATCAGCAGAACAGACACATCTCATAAATATCAGCCTCCTCTGCTGAATTGTCCTATTAGAAGCAGATGGTCCTCTAGAAGCAATGTTACACTATATTGCCAAGCAGGCCATGAATTGCTGCCCTTGCCACTTCTGCTCATTGCTATTAGTGCCACCAGTGGGAGAAGAATGTAGCATCTGGAGAGAAGAAACATGGAAGAGGACACCTCCCCCTCCTGCACTTTGAAGTGGCCGTACAGTTGATGGGTAATATACTCTCTTCAGGAAATATGTGGCTGTGGTTTGGGTTCTGCTATCCTGTTAGGCCCTGCCCTTTGAGCATCTTTTGTGGCCCATGCCGCATATCTGAGCAACTGCCCAACGAATAATGAAAGGGGTAAAAAAAAGAGAAAAGGAAAATAAACAAAAGCCAGATACAAAACCATTGGAATTGGAGGTGGGCTAAGAAGTACATGATAGATTCTTTCCACAGTCAAAATATCCAGTTACAGAGTTTCAGTCCAGGGAGTATTAAAAAGTAAGATTTGCATTAACTTCCACAGAAGGTGAGTAGGAGACTAAACATACTTCTCCATCTAAAGGCACTTCTCCATCTAATTGTTAACTGCCCAGAGAGCTTCAGCTATTGGGCAGTACAGAAATGAAATAAATTGTCTTCATCATCACCATCATCTTTTCCTCAGCAGCAAAAAGGGTTGCAGCCAATGTTAGCCCTACTTGCAGACCCATTGAAATGAATGGGACTTAAGTTAGTTATGACTAACTTGCTTTCAATGGGTGTACTCTAAGTGAGGCTAACATCGGATACAACCCAGTGCCTCACTAATCTCAGTGGCATTCATACCATTCATTCTGTTTGGAAAGTTATGTTAACTTTCAAGAAGGCTATGGAGCAAGCACTGGGCATTGTGAAACTGCAAAAAAGAAAAAGAAAAAAAGGGAAGACGAAAATGGTTGGGTTTGCTTTTTATCATGGTTCTAAAGAGACAAGACATTCCTCAAAGGATGGAGTTCAAAAGGCTACAAACAGGGTGAACATCCTCCCCTGTTCTGTTCCATTAAGTCTTATCTATGTCCAAGCTTTCAAAGCTAACTAAGAATAAGCTGACAGCATAATGACAGCAAGATAAATTCTCCAACCACCACACAGAATATGATGCAATATGAAACTTAAGAGAAACTCAGTGTGTGCGCCTGTTTTCACAGAAATGCTTGCACAGAAATATCATCTCGCTAAAGATGAAGCAGTTTATTTATTTTATTTGACTGTTTGTTACATTTATATCCCACCTTTTCCTTCCAAGGAGCCTAAGGCGGCTCACATAGGTCCTCCTTCTCTCCATTTTATCCACACAACAACCCCATAGGGTAGGGTAGGTTGAGAATCAGTGACTGGCCCACACTCACCTGGCCAGCTTCATGGCTGAGTGGGGACTAGAACCCAATTCTCCCTAGTCCCAGTCCAACACTAAGGAGGGAGCTGGGGATCAGACCTGTGACAAATAGCTTGAATCCCTGGGTTCTAGTGCCTCATCTAGGTCATCCTGCAATTTAACTCCTTCCCCAGGAGACCCTGAGAAGGAGACTAAAATTGCGGAACTTCAGGTCAAACTGCTGAGACCTGACTCCCCAAGTCTTGCTACAGATCAGATGTCTTATAGAAAAAGTATCTCAATATACCTTAAGCATAGGGATATTACGAAAGGGGAACATTGTCTCCATATAGGTAGTCCTCAAACATGCATAAGCCTGAAGTATTGAAGGTTATACTGTTTCAATAGACACCTGTTCAAGGGGGGCTAGGGGAGGAGGTGCCTCTTTGCTAGTGGGGGGAGCATGTGTACCCCAGCACCCTCTGGTATACCTGTGGAAAGCTCAGTGGGTTTAAATCTATTACCGGCAGTGTTCTGGGGGCAAGGCGGGGGTGAGTTTGGATCTGCTGGGCCCAAAGTTCCTCCATTCTCTGGAGAGGTCCTCAGATTGGTCCTTTCAGCAATATCAGTCTAGAGCTGATGTAGCCATCCCATCCCCCACCACAATTCATTTCAATGGGTGAGAATTCCAGAAAATGAAGGTTCTGAAAAGCCTGGTAAAACTGCCCCCACCTCTTGTTCTAGGCCTGCTTGAACTGGCTGGGCTTCAGAAGAGGTGGACAATCTACCACTTTGCTCCCCGCCCCACACTTAGAATTGCTGTTTTTGGTTATTAAAAGGTTTGGGGACATTACTTAATTTCCTGAAAAAAATCAAGTTTTTAGGGCATAAGATAGATTTTGCTGGTTTTAATCAGAAAATGTGTAGAACCCTTTCTTTCTTTCTTTCTTTCTTTCTTTCCCTCAGTCCAAACCAATCTATGAGTTGGTTAAACAGAAATTAAACTATGGACCTGTATTATAACATTACTACTATTCATCACTGGGTTGGAAATAGCAGCACCTTTTTATTCCATCCGTCAACAAGTATAGCAAGTGGGTCTTGCAGCAAAATACTTCATTAGAACAAAGTACGTCTTCTAAACAATTAGCAAAGTTTCCAGTCAGGTATTCAGCCTGGGGTGCTGATGAGATGAAATGGAAACTGCACAAGTTTCGGTTGTCATCCATCTTCTCTGAACAATGGACAGGGGCCGAACATGCATGCTTGTTTAAAATTGTTAGTGGGTGTACAAAGATTTGCAGAATCTGTCATCCAATCTTTCAGAGAAGACGCAAAGGGACTTTATGGTATTTGCTTACCTGATCTAGGGGCCATCTGTTAGGACGCTTCTAAATGGAGGACTTTAAACAGAGGAAGCTGTCTTGAATGGAGTCAGATCAGATCATCAGAGAGGTGCCATAGCTCAGGTATGGAGTACATGATTTGCATGCACAAGTTCTCAGGTTCAATCTCCAGATAGGGCAGGAAAAACTCCTGGAGAGCCACTGTCAGTCAGCGTTGACAATACTGAACTAGATGGACCAATGGTCTGACCCAATATGAGGCAGCTTCCTGTGTTCTATTGGTCCATCTAACTCAGTATGGTTTACACCAGAAGTGGGCAATTGGTACACACACAGGGATGAATCCAGATCACTTATTGCCCGGCTATCTCCATTGGGATTGCTGTTTCCCCACTGCTATTGGTGGTGGAGAAACAACCATCCTGGTTGTGTTGGGGTCAACTGTGCTAGTGAAGAGGGCGCACAGGGATGCCAAACAGCTGTTTTTCATGCTGTTGGAAGTGCAGTTGAGTTGTGGAAGAGGACATATGCGGAGAGTCATCCCCGTGCACCCTCTTCTCAAGCACTATCATGCTGCCTCGGGGCAGCAGGGGGAGTTGGGAGGCCTGGCCTCACACGGTGTGCTGCTCTGAGGGCCGCATATGGCCCACTGACTGTGGGTTCCCCCCCGCCAATCTACACTGACTGACACTGACCCTCCAGGGTCTTTCCCAGCCCTACCAAGAGATACCAGTAATTGAATCTGGGGTTTTTTGCATGCAAAACATGCTCTGCCACTGAACTGTGGCCCTTCCCCTAAAATGTTAAGCAATAGTTTCAGCACTCTGTGGGTATAATGAACAGGGTATTCTGGGGGCAGGACAGGACAGAGATGGACTAAGATCCACTGGATCCAAGGTCTCTTGGCTCACTGGGGAAGTCCCAGGATTAGAGGGGGCCTTCTACACCAGTCTAGAGCTGGCACAACTAAAACCTGCCCCCTGGAACCAATGGAGGCGGGGAAACAACAGAGAACCTCATGGGACAGGGACAGGTATGTCCCTACCACACACACACACACACACACACACACACACACACACACCCCTCCTGCCCTAGTCCCACAAGCCAGCAGGGCTTTGGAAGTGGTAGAGGATCTGCCACTTTATACTCCCCCCCCTACACACACACACACAAATCCACTTAGGATTGTACTTCTAGTCTCTTTTTAATGGAGTGAATGTTCCCAAATATACACATATAGACAACTGTTCAGAACTGAAGCTAACTCAACATTCCTAGGTTTTAAGCCACTTTTTGACATTTAAGCCACATGTACGAATGTTTGCATTCACTGTTCCTTCTCTGAAAGAATGCTTGAGTATTCAGTACTGGGTCTCCTCCAAAATAATATCAAGCATTCACAGAAACGCTCCTTTGAGCATATCTGTGTGAAAGGCAACATCAACACAGGCTGCCTGGATAACAAATCTGGGGAACATCTCAGTAGCAGAAGTCTGGATTCTTGTCATATTCTAGTGACAGATTTGTGTCCAGAAAAGTTATCAGCTCACAGGATCACCCAAAACATTCATCCACTGGGCACCAAGAATTATGCTGTAGGAGGCCATTGGTTTTGCTCTTTCAATAAATCTCAGCAAAAATGCACTACTGCGACACATTTTAGTGTCATCCTTACTAGCATGAAGTACCAGTGCAACAGGCCTCCAATTCTTGAAAATGTTTCTTGACAGAAAAGTTGCTTTGATTCATAGAACTTGCTTTACTGCTTGTTTCAGCTGGCCTACTGTGGCCCATTGCAGACTCCTCGATAGCCACTTTTGCAGCCGGTCTGGTCATTCAGATATGCAATCATACCAAACATTGCCCCTTAAAATCTTGTTTGATATGGTCAGCTTTGAAACTTAATGTTGCACAATCTGTGATACGTGAAACAAACCACAATGTTTCATCTTGGGCCCACATCAATTGCTTTTAAAAATCAGGGATTTATTTTCTATTTCACACATATTTTTTGCTTCAGTTCACCAAACACTGCTGTTCTTCAAACCTCCCTGTGGCTTGCCTAGGACTCCTCTGTATAAGGCACATTTGAATGAATTGACATGACACAACAGCAGTGTTCTTGTCGGTTGCTCCTAGAATCCTGTTAGCTTAGCTGAGCACTCTAAAGGCTGCATATGGAGTCAAAAGAGTGGGTTGGATCCAGAGACATCTTGTGCCATTTGTGCAAGGCAGCCCCACTAAAATCTCCTCATTTTCCTATCTTGCTGCAGTTCTTCATGCCCATCGCACATCATTCTAGAGGGCTCCTTGACCCTCAGGAGAAGCTTGGGTAGGTAGAAGAATGAATAGGATGATCAGGAAAACTTGGCAATTTTTACACCTAGAGTTAATTTAAATGATTTATAAAATAAAGACTAAATGTTCACGACGAAGGATACAGTCATGTAAAACTTGATAAATATGAGATGAATTATTTCAAAATAATAGTCATGTACAATAATATATAAAACATACCGTGAGACTATTAAAATATGTCAATGTAAGATAGTAATAACAGTCTGTTTAAAAGCAATGTTGTAATTTGCCAATTGCCAGGCATGTTTTTCAACTATGACGACTTCAGTGGCAAATTATCAGACCGATTCACAAAACATCCTCTTCCTGCCTCAGCATGGATGCATGATGCCCAATATCAGGGTTTATACATATACTTAAAGTGGATACTCTAACAGGCTCCTTCATTCAGACTTGTAGGGTCTAAATAAGGATTATATATTCAGATGCTGAAATCTCAAGCATCACTCCAATTGCATCCACCTTCAAGGAAATAATCTCTACTAACAGTTCTCAGGTCCTTCTGGATGATTTCCGGATCCAATCCTATATCTTCAGTCTATAGCTTGGGAAAACTTTTATATGAGCCCAGATTCAATCCCCAGCAATTCCAAGTAAAAGATCTAAATGCAATAGAACTGAAACTTCTACCTGAGACCCTGGAGAGCCACCCCTACTCAGAGTAGTAGATAGCACTGTGCTGGGTAAACCAATGACCTGTCTTAGTATAAGGGAGCTTTGCATATTGATATACGCCTGCAACCAGGTTCTCAAGGAAGGTATTCTAAAGTCCCTGATAGTCAGAAGCCAAGAATGAATTGTTTTAACTTGTATACTTTCTTTACAGCATTGAGTATTTGGGATAAGGGGTTGCTATGCCCATGGTCAGATCTAGTAGAGGTTTGCATGGAACAGGTTTCCATTATATCAACCAGCCAACGCCCCTAAGTTATACTTTCTCACTGAGTTCAGTACATTTTCAATCCAACTCAATACGGCATATTTTTTTCATTAACCAGCTATGCCTAATCTCAACAAGGCATTAACTACCCACAAGTGACCGCAGAAATTGTATTTCTTTAACTTTGATATAGCTCTGTGCTAAGAGACACTGTGCTCCAACCCTGATAAGCTCATTGCTAGGAGTCCAGTCCTGAACTCAGTGTAAGAACTGGTAGAAGTAGCCAATCTCCGAAATTATGGCCCCGCAACGTGGTATTGTACTGACCCAGAAGCACCAGATGAAGTGCAAAGGGCTGTACATTTACTTCATGGAGGGTAACAGAACTGGCTCTGCACCCCTGCCAAAGATTAGATTCTGTTTTATTTGCAGCAGTCTAAACCAGAGTTTGTGCTACTGCCAATAAAATGGACCCATAGGATCAGTCTGCCACTTGATAGAAGTCTCTTATTTTTAGAAGGGAAAAATGCCAAGAAAAAACCTTTTCTGACATTAACTTTCCTAATACTACATATTTGAATCTTCAGTAGAACAGATGGTGAAATATAATGTATCCACTGGGAGTTAAATGGAATTTACTAGCTGTAGGGGACAGTAAAGTATTAGAAGGAAAGGTACAAATAATGAAAGTACATTTGGTTCAACTTGCTACTGATGAGGCATAAAATAAAATGTAAATAATTTCTGCTCAGAGGAAATTAGCATAATGTTTTTGGCATTTGCAACTTGAATGATCCTGAATTTTCTAACCTAGATTTGCAAAGAAGAATAACACCATTTACCTGGATTTGCAGGGAGGATTATATCAATTCTATTATCACTGTCAGTAATGAAACACAACACTGATACCATTAGTATTGTACAGAATAAAGAGGGTGTGATTAGTCTCAACTTAGATTTGCAACATATATATATATATATATATATATATATATAAAAGAAAACGTTGTGAAGCTGGATATGAGCAATGAAGAATGTAAGTGCTATTAACCCGAGCTTCCAATGCAGAAAAGTGTCAATATTAAAAACAGGGTTTGCAATTAAATCAGTGTCAATGGAGCTGACAAAAGAAGTTCATAATGAGAAAGATGTAGTTAGCATTGACCTGGATTTTCAACAAAGACCATGCCTAGGTTCCAATTTCAAACCATTTGATCTCTGCATCTCACAAAGGAAGGCTTTATTGTTATTAGCCGTGTATATGCCTTACAATTGGAGAATGCTATTATGATGCCAAACAACTATTGCAGATGGGTGGCTGGGCGCATTGTAGCCACGTGCATAATGTGAGAATTGAATTTTCTGTTGAGCTTCTTACAATGAAAACCTGGCTCTGGATTGGCATCTGAAATACTCAGCTCTCAGACAAAAATTACCATTTCAGCAAGTCTTTATGCGTGCAAGTAACAAATACTGGTTCCTTATTACTTTTACAACCTCTTCTTAAACAGTACTCTTAACTTCAGTGTCACATGTCCCCTCCCCAGTATGAGACGTCCCCATGTGACAGCACCCAGCAAAAGTCTCTCCACAGTGACCTGGTTTGCACGACATGGCGGGTAAATTAAGCCATGGTGGGCTGCTGTGTCATGCAAACCATGTCCTCCACCCCAACAGCTGCCTGGTTTAGACAGATCCTGCATGCACTCTGAACAGGAATAACATTTGTACTCAGCCTGGGCCCAAACACTGGATGACTTCCTGGGAGATCTGGAGCCGTCCCATCGCCACACTACAGCCAGCTATGAAGGAATGTGCCAGGACTAGATGTAGGTGTCATTGCATCCTTTGCCCTAAGGGCAATGTTGGCAGAACAGGAGCCTCCATAACTGGTTCTCTAATGGCTTGGCTAGGGACTAGAGCATGTCCTATTATTCTAATTAGAATACACTATGGTTCCAGGCCAAATGCATCTCTACAGCATTTCGACAGTACTCGGGGAAAGTGTTGTGGTTTTTTTAATTACCCAAATTCTGTTGCTTTTTTGTCTGCTCCCCCAACTAAGTCAACAGTAGATATGAAGGGAAACAAGGCATGCTATCAACACAGTTTTCAAGAGAGTACTGACTCCACATGTAACTTGTGCCAAGTTTGCTATGTTACTCTAATTTATACATTGTCTTACCTTTTTCTTCCCCTTTGCTCTCTTGACTAGTTTTATCTACTTCAGGAGCCTGTGGTTTCTCTTCTTTCATGGTCTCCTCTTGGGCTATCAAAGTCTCTGAACAGGAAGAAACATTATGGAAAACATAGACCATGATTAGTCCCCGTGAAGTCAATGAGGCATACATCTGAGTAGACATGTATAGCATAGCACCATAAGGGGACGTAATTTCCATGCAACATCTTCAAGATCACAGTTTACTTGGGGTGAGAAATATTCCAGGAGAAAACATTTAAGCACCTGCTTAACTTCAAGCTAAGTAGCCTAATTTATATCAATTAATATGGCCAAATCGTTCAGCAGCACCAAGCAGGATCCACACCCAAAGGTTTAGTAAGGAGAATAACCACTTCCAAGCCTCCCACTTAAGAAATGGGAGTCATCTAGGATATCACGATTAGTATTTCTTGTTCTTATTCTGGATCTAGAACCTGAGAAAGAGGCATGTGGTCCTCAAATGTACCATGAAATAATTATAATAACTAAAAAGAAACTATATTGTGGCCTTTATTAATAACTGATTGATGATTTTGAGTGTTTTCCCTCTTTCTTGCTCACATTCATAAAGTACACAAAGTACCTTCTGCTTCCATGTAGGAGACTTGAGAGTCTGTCTGAGTGTTCATTTCAACCTCTGTGGAATCATCTTGGAGTCCTGTTGATATCAAAGGTTGGGAAATTGTGTCAACATGATAATGATGTGCATATACAAAACCCCATCAAAATGTGGATATGAAACTGAAAAGCAATGCCACATCAGAACACATATAAGTGGAATTCAGATTTTCTGTGATCATTGAGAGTTATGAATGAGGCACAGTGTGGCGTAGTGGTGAGAGTGTTGGACTGGGACTCAGGAGATCCGGGTTCTAGTCCTCACTCAGCCATGAAACTCACTGGGTGACTTTGGGCCAGTCACAGACTCTCAGCCTAACCTACCTCACAGGGTTGTTGTGAGGATAAAATGGAGAAGAGGAAGAGGATTATGTAAGCCGCCTTGGGTTCCTTGCAGGAAAAAAAGGTGGGATATAAATATAATAATAAATAAAATAAAATAAATAAATAATCTAAAATTCCCCAGTAAATATTTCCTTCTATTAAATAGGAATATATGATTGATACTCATGGTGTATCACATCATAAATAAAGCTACAACCATAATCTTCTCAAGACTCAGTATAGTTAGCTTATGACCTTGGATCACAGCAAGTTGACTAGAAGGTGTGTTTCTTTTTTGCTTACGTTAAACATTATGCTACTCAGTGGCTTGCAATAGCTATTCACGGAAGTTTATAGAGGTTTCCCTCAGGCATCTGAGGAAAGAATTGACTTACCATGCAAGGAAAAAGTGGACTTTCATAACTGAGAAAACTTATGATCCCCCCTGATTAATTATCAGGATACTACAGAGAATTTTCACAGAAAACATACCATCAGCTTGATCTTGTTCACCAGTTGCAAGAGGCACTGGATTATGCTCTTGTGTAGCTTTGGAATCTTGGGAGGATTCTAATAGGGAAATAAAACAAATACAACTGAAGTGGATTCTCTGTGGATTTTCTGCTGAACAAGCTTTATAAAGATAGGTGCAAAGGTATTTAACATGATACTTTCAAAAATGAAATATACATATGTTATGCAAAATCACAGCTGATACTGTTTCTTCCTTTTCAAATGAGCCATTAAATATTGAAAGTATATATGTATTGATATGTACATATAAATCTATTTATCCACCTATATTTAAAAGAGTTTGCAACACTCTGTTCTGTTTTTCCAGTGTTTTGCCACACACCACAGTGTGACCAAGAAAAAGAACCCAGGACAGGGCCATGCAGATAGCACCCCATTACTCTCCACCAAATAAACAAATGCATTCATTTACTTGTACGGGGAAAAGTAAATCACTGCATTTGGGGACAGTTTACTGTGGGCACTACTTCTCCTCCAGCCCGACACTGGGTAGTCTTGCCATCTCTAACAGAGTCTCCATGGAGGAAGAGTTAGTGCTGCTCTCCTCCTCCTCCTCCTCCTCCTCCTCCTCCTCCTCCTCCTCCTCCTCCTCCTCCTCCTCCTCCTCCGGGAGGCAGCTTTTTGCCTAAGGCAATGGCCTCGGTGATGGATGGGAGGTTGCATAAAGGACTGGAACTCTTCATCCCTTCCCGCAACCCACTCTCATCTTGACAGACTGTTAGTTAGGCAATACAGATATATAAACAGGTAACTGAACAAACTTCAAAAATAAAACTATGGCCAAACATCCCAATCCAGTAAAGATGATCTGTGGTGCAAAGAAGTGATTAGCAACGTGTAAGCTCCTTCCCCTAATTCAGTATCTGGAGCCGTGTGCACCAGTCCTTGTTGGATCAGGTCAACATACACACACATCCCTTAGCAGATGGTCAGGGCATTCAGCTCTAACAGAGCTTTTGGGGCAAGCGGAGGGACTGAATCCAGTCATCTCTGCCATCCTGTCCTCCTGTCAGAGATTAACATGCCAACCATCTGTTTGGCAAGTACCTGAAATCAGTTTGTTTGCTGTGCCTCGGATTTGTGTAATTGGGACCCACGTCTGTAGTCCTCAAGGAATTCCTGAAGGTGACAGGCATTAGTACTTACCTGGAAGAGGAGCTACACATGATGATAAATACAGGGCTGCCACAGGAAAAGGCAGCTTCATGTTGAGCTCTCCCTCTTCCCCTTCATAAGCTCTACTAAAACTTATCCATGTCCTGATATCATGTTGTCATGCAGTTCTCTGCTCCTGCTAGTGGCAGTTACTGCTGTGTGGAGCCAGGGTGGGAAAACACAGAGCACCGTCACATTAGGAACGTGGGTACGTTTTACTCTATATTAGCATAGGGGGTGGGGGTGAACTAAACAACCGGTTGCCATTTTGGCGGTGGCAGATTTATTGTTCTGCTGTTCTGATTTCAATCCTGGGATCACTGATTAAACAGGTAGGTTAAAGAGCCATGATTGATATTGTACTTATATGCAATATATGTAATAAAAATGCTGCGTCTTCAAAGCAACAATGATAGGAACAAAGCCAGCTTTACATGTCCAACAGTAATCATGTACTAAGTCAGCCTTCCCCAACCTGGTGCCCTCCAAATGTTTTGGACTGCAACTCCCATCATTCTTCACCATTGGCCAGGCTGGCTGGGGCTGATGGGAGTTGACGACTAAAACATCTGCAGGGCACCAGGCTGGGAAAGGCTGCTCTAAGTTATACACATTTTAACCTGTGAGGTGCCAGCTACCAGTGAAAATTTAACAGAAATATTATTTATTAATAATCTATACTAACATGTCCACAACTCTACTAAACCTTGAAGTGCCACTTCCATAAACCTTAACATTTTTTATCTAACAATGGGCAATGGGCCAAAGAATACCATGCAATCATCAGCTTCCTAATCCTGCCAAAAACTATCTTCACGGGATATATGAGATACCTGGGTAGTTAACATCTGATCCAAATTTAATAATCTGTAAAGCAGGTATGCATCGAAAGTTTGAGATTTTAATTAACTGCAAATAATTCCCCAAGGCAAATATTTAATTACCTACACAGCTTCTTTGATGGGAATTGCAATAAGTTTACTAAGTGAACTTTTGAAGTAGAACTTTATGTATATGCATTTTTTTTAAATTACCTGTGTTAAAGCTTCTCAAACTAATCCACTGAATTTGATTCATCTTATTTTGAATGTTAAATGCTTTCTGCTAATATTATCAAAATAATATATAGGGAGATTTCAGGAATTAAATCATTGAAGCAAGAAAAGCCATCTAGGCAATCTAAGCGATCCAGACAATAAGGTGTGACAAGCAGTGAGCTGGTATGCTGCAGAAAGAGCCTGTAGAGCAAATAACTCCAGACTGTTCAAGCAAGACAAGCAACGGGGAAGGAGAAAAGGAAAGAAAAAGGAATCAGAGCCACAATGAATTTGTCATCGATAAAACTATGTAACTTGCCCAAACACTGTCAATTCACAAATCAAGCGTATTATGAATAATGTTGATGCAATTCTGGCAACTAGCATATACATTTATCTACATCTTGATCCTAAAGTTATTGCTAGCAAGTAAGCTGTACAGATGCAAACTTTTAATATGAGCTGTTATTTGTTTTGTTTTTTAACTCAGTGTGGGTAAACTGCCTTTTGGATGGAAATCACCTTTATGCCTTTATGATATACATATGGGGCCTGGATCAGACACCCCACCCCCAGTACAACTAGTTTTATGCCAAGACTTTGGACTTGCTTGTCCCAGTCCCCATGCCTCATGGCAAACATCATTTTGAAATAGTGAGTGATTTCTAAAGTAGTCTCTGACAAGGCATGTGAATCTGCTGTTCAAAGGGAAAGAATTAAAAAAACTCATGGGGCACATCTAAAGTAGCACCGGTGGATCCCAGCTATGGATTTCATCATATTATCTAGAATGCAAACATTCTCCTTCACATTCTGAAGTGTCCATAGCCTGTCTCAGTTTGTATTGACAAATATAAGAGTTTGCTTTCATGTCCGCATTCTGTCTTTTGCTTATGGTACATAAACAATTGGTGACAACTTCCACTCTCTCTGTTTTTGGACAGCTGTTCACTCAGAATTGAAAAATCTTCATCAGACTTTCTGTTACTGTTCATCAGCCTGGATTAGAAGAACTCAAGACATCAGGTTGAAAAGATACATACTATGGGAAGAGCCATAGCTCAGTGGTAGAGCTTTTTGCCTAAGGCAATGGCCTCGGTGATGGATGAGAGGTTGGATAAAGGAGTGGAACTCTTCATCCCTCCCTTTGCATGCGGAAGGTCCCAGGTTCTGGCCCTGGCATCTCTAGGTTGTTGGGCTTTTGTTTTGTTTTTGAAGGATTAGGCAGCTGGTGATGGGAAAGACCCTTTTCTGCCTGAGAGCCTGGACCGCCGCTGCCTGTCAGAGTAGACAAAATTGGGCTAGATGAACAAACGTTCTGACCTGGCATATGGGAGCAACCTCAGTTTCCCTATATCTACATACTGTTAGCCAAATATTTCATTACATCAATAAGCCTCTTCAGATGTTCAACCACACATGATGTTTGGATGCTTAGAGATCACAGTTCTAAATTGTGCAGGGAGCCTATTTATTTATTTATTTTATTTGTACCCCCCCCCTTTCTACCGAGGAAAATGGAACTCAAGGCAGCTAACAATCATTCATGAGTGCAGCAGGCTTCCCACCAGAGAATTTCTCCTTCTGACATGGGGAAGGTACAATGAGGACGCAACAGAGGGGGCTGAGCCAGTGAGCATAGTCCCGCTCTCCCTCCTCACGCAATTTTGCACTGTGTGCGGTTGAATGCCTGAGTAGTGCTTATATCTACCCATGGTTCTTGGGTATCACTGACCAAATCCCACTCAGTCCTGAGTTTGTCTACACTAGGCGAAATACTGAAATTTGGTAATCATGTGGTCCAAGGTACCCTGATAAGTACAAAGGTCTGAAAACAGCCACAATTGGCATAACATGCAGCTCAAAGTTTCTCTCATAATGACAGCCAACACTCCAATACCGACCAAGCCAAGCTGTGCATATGGCACAGGGTGGGTTGCGGGAATGCACCTTTCACAGAGCGTTTCTATCCCCAAATTAGGAAAACAGTATTTCTAGAAGCAGCCACGCCCAAGGATGTATCTCTATGATACCAGCATGCAAGATTTATATATAAATGTTTTTATTTCATTTTTGTTCTAAGGTACATAATGATTTTAAAAGAGATAGCCATAACAACAACAGTACACAAACACATGCAGTTCGTCTTACATTCAGCATGCAAGATTCGAGTTCTTTATACTGCCATATAGTCTTGTTGGATGAAAGCTTTGACTAAGAAATAAAAGAATTTCCTGAAGAAGATGATGATGATGGAGGAGGAGGAGGAGGAGGAGGAGGGGAAGCAGCTGCAGCCATCCCCAATATCCTAAGAAACATTTACAAATGGTGTTCTGATACGAACTGCAGATCCAGTGTAACCAGGCATTATTACAGCAAAGTAGCAAACACCAGACCATGGCATATTTTCTAGATGGGTTCATTTCACACCTATGTCCAGTGAGTAAAACCCACAGAACTGATCTAAATTGAAATATGGGTACATTTGTTGAAGCCGGGCTGAGGGGTGTTGTGCCATTACTGTTGCTCATTACCATGCTACTGCTAAAAACAAAGGGAACGTGGATAATTCCTTGGGCTTTCTCACACAAGCAGCTCCCCCCGCTCCACAAACACAATACAAACACATATTATTTATTTATTTATTTATTTATTTATTATATTTATGAATCGCCCATCTGGCCAGACATCCGGCCACTCTCTAACATCACGCTTCCTATATGGAATGTATGGAATGTGCCGGCATGGATGGAATGGGAACCTAGTGGATATCTTCTGACATATGAATATTTCTTGCTGCCTCATTCTGAGTCAAACTATAGGTCCATCAAGGTCACAAATCTACTCTGGTTGGAGCAACTCCCCAGGTTGTGATGCAGAAGACTTTCCAGACCTGCTACCTATGATCCCTTCAACTGCAGATGCCAGGGAATGTACCTGGAGCTTTCTGCATACAAACCAGGCGCTCTACCACTCTCCTATGGCCCCTGACAAGCTTATTAGTAATAAGCCTCTCCCCAGTGACTATATTCTTTTCTTTGTTTTATTTCATTTCATTTTTTCAAACTTTAGTGCAGAAGTCATTTTAAACTTGGGGGAATGCATTGGCCATCCCTAACTTGGAATAGTTCTTTGTAATGGCTTCTCATTCTGATAGAATTGCATTGTACATCATCATAAATCAGTGAAATACTACAGAATTCTAAGCTACTAGAAGATGTGAAAATTCTCCATTTTGTTTTCACATATATACTATGTCTGAAAGAAAGCAACTTCAGAGAGTCAAGGCAATGTTATTTAAGCTGCTGAGAGAGGTATTACATTGGAATGCAGATTTTGACTTTCAAAATCGTTAAGGTCAAGACTATATTGAAGACTCTCCTCCTCAAATGAAAATATTAAATCAAATATTCAAGCCTAAGGGCCTAAGGATAGATTTACTTTTAAGATTAACAGGAATAAAATAAAGGAAGCTAGTAAACCCACATTCATAAAGGAAATCCAGTTAATGGAAAATGTATGACAAGTGTAAAAAGATTAGCTTAAACATATAGCTAGGAAAAGGTGCTCTTATAGCAGATGTAAGGTCAGATCTTTTGCCCCATTTCAACAGAACAAAAAACAACTGCAAAAGTAACACAGGCAATACCTGTATCTATAGCTTTAGTATGAGATATTTCTAAAGAAAATGGTAATTGGGGCATGTTGCTCTATCCTGGCTCTTGAAAAATGTCTTCATCGACGATGAGCATCAAGGGACAAATTAGGTTCCTACGAATATGATTACATCAAGGTCCTTTATATCTGCTATTTTCCACTGCATGAAGCAGGAGGAGGAGGAGGAGGAAGAGGGCGAGGGGCAAATGGTGGTCAAGTTGCAGCAAACTTGATTTTGACTGGCTGTTATGGATGCTTCTTAACTGCTCAAAAACCTAGACAAGCGGGAAAAAGCAAGTTGTGAAGTCTCTCTTTTTTGATGACATCAAAATCAGGAAAGATTTAAATCTGTTGCCTTGGTTTGCTGTTTATTTATTTCATTTATATCCCTCCTTTCCTAAGGAGTTCCCAGCAGTATACATGGTTCTTCCCCCACACTAATTTTATTCTCACAAGAACCCTGTGTGAGGTAGGTTAGGCTGAGAGAGAGAGATTATCCTAAGGTCACCCAGTTAACTGAGTGACTGAGTGGGGATTTGAACCCGGGTCTCCCCAGTGCTAGTTTGACATTCTGCCTACCACCAAAATATGAGGCACATTTCCATAAGGAACATGAGCAACTGCCAGTGGAGATGACATTTCTCAATAGAAGAATATTTCTCCTCATGTTCCCAAGTTTTGTGTATGACTCTTGATTAGTTGGGGGGGAGGGGGCGGAGTTCTACCAACCCAGTCCCTCCCTTCTTCCTTCCCTAATAATTTATTGTGAGCAAGTTGTATGGGGACATTCCTCAATCTGATCATCTGAGAGCCTCCCTTGCTAGAGAAGCTGCCATCTGGAAGCACCCTTATGTTGACCTTTAGTGCTTGAATTCCTTAAACGTGCTTCAGAATTCCATTGCTCAAAACACATAAGGATGAACCTTCTCCTGTCAGTCAAAAGTTATGGAAGGTAACATGTGGCTAACTGGAAGAGAACTGTGACACAATGAATTATTAGGGAGCAATTCTGGATATAAATGTACACCAAGGTTCAACCAGACAGTTCAAAGATGGGATGATAATAAACCATTATGTATAGCAGCCTTCCCCAATCTGGTGCCCTCCAGTTGTGTTGAATCACAACTCCCATCAGCCCCAGCCAGCAGGGCCAGCTGGCTGGGGAAGATGAGAGTTGTAGTCCAACACATCTGAGGGCACCAGGTTGGGGAAGGCTGACGTACAGCCTTTCAAAATACTTTTATCTTTGTTACGGCAACCAGTAACTGAAGTAGCTACTACCACCATCATTTTTACTTCTGTTTCTGCTTTATTAAGTTCTATCCTTTTGTCCTAGACTAGGTAAGTCAGCAATGCTCAAACATAAATATTAGCAAAGCCCTGTGAAAAGGAGATAAGCAGGACTGAGTGTTAAGTGGGTTTATATTCACTTCCCCAGCTAGGTCCTGAATGTCTTATTTATTTATTTCCAATGTATAACACGCCTAGCTCTTGTATACAGCATAGATAAATCACCATGTTTTAGCTAGTAAGGAATTTAAAAAAATGTGGGAAAGTTGGCCACTACGAAGAAAATAGATCCATTGCATTTTATTTCTAAGTAAGATCCTGTGAAAAATGACTACAATATTTCTGCAGTGAAGGAAATCAACCGGGCATCCAAAATTACAGGTAATGGTGCACACAGAAGCTGATGCATGATTGCAGTATTCTTGTGCCTCGTAAACTGAGAAAAATGTATTACAAAATGAAGTACTATAAAATGGCGATTTGTGAGAATTTAGGGAGATATTCTTGAGTTTTGCTTCAAAATGGTTTTATATCTTTCAAGGTTTCATTGCAATCCATCTTTATGATGGATTAGATTGATCTGAACTAAAGTTTATATGAACTTGTTAAATCAGACTTTTTAAAGAGGCACCATATATATACATTGGTGAAAGTAGTTAGACAGCGTGGCAAGTAGCAGAACTGACATCCGGATGGCCACTTATGCATCACCGAAAAAGGGCAACGGAGGACACAGGCGTGCATAAAGTTTGCAAATGCTACTTTATCTGTATAGATGCAAATTTAAAAATAAGTAATAACATCTAAATAGAAATGCAATACCATTGTGGGGCAGACTGTGACTGGGTGACCGGTGTGCCTTTTCAGTCTGCTTTCCAGGTGCTGCTAACTCAGTGTTCTCCAACCTTGGGTCCCCAGATGTTTTTGGCCTACAACTCCCAGAGTAGCTGGCTGGGGCATGCTGGGAGTTGTAGGCCAAAAACATCTGGGGACCCAAGGTTGGAGAACAGGGTGCTAACTGGATGGGCAACTTCAAGGTCCCTGTTTTCCCTCTTTATGATTCTTTCGCTTTAAACCAGACTTGGACTGAACAGCAGCTGAAATAGAGGTCTATCTATCAGCTGCAAAGTAGGTCACATGACCTACTTGATATAGAAAAGGAACTCTCTGAGTCATTCTGAAGAGCAGAGAAAGAAAACCACCTCTACAAACTCCCCAGAAAACACCTCCTATACAAACTCCAAAACTGCAAGAGGAAATCAATTTAATTAAATGTATTTTTAAATATGATGCTTGCAAATACTAAATATTATCACGATGCTTGCCAATACTAAACAAATCTTTTTTCAGGGGGATTATTCTGTTGAGGGAAAGATAATTAAGGCATTCTTGCTTTCAAAGCATAGAGAAGATACGACACCACCTGGAAGGTGGGAATGAATCACTCAGAATTGTTCTATTTTTTCGGCTACATTTTTGTATGTGGAGGTTTATTCATCTTATTTAAATTTAAATGTATAGATCGCTTTTCAGCCACAGGGGCCCTCAGAGTGGCTTACATTAAAATCATATAGATCATTAAAAACTCATAAAGCAATTCATAAAAGAAAATACAAATACACAGCAGCAGTCCTTCTCATATTGAAATAAGAAGCAATCTTAGTTCTCAGAAAGCCTGTTAGAATAAAAACATATTTACAGGTCTATTAAGGATTATAATGGAGTGGACCTGTTGAATTTCTCTGGGGAGTACTGGAGCTACTGAAAATCTCTTTTCCTAGTTTATGCAGTGGTGGCACCTAAAGCACTGGCCCTCTGATAGGTCTTAAGTCTTCTGGTGGGGGTTATATTAAAGAGAGAAGGTGTCCCCACAGCCCCAAATTCCAAGGGGAATTTGGGGATTTAAATATTAAAACCATCACCATGAGTGGAAATAAACTGGTAATCAGTAAAGCTCACAGAGAATGGGGCTTGGCTTATATAATATCTGCAGCTAGCTCCAGACAAAAGATGTACTGGACCAATTGTTTTAAAGAACAGACCAATATAGAGTACATTAGTACAGTTTTCAAGTCAAGACATTATTGGAATATGCATTACAGAGGTCCAGTTGTTTTGTCTCCTGGTTGTTTGCCTGGCATGCCAGTTGACGCTTCAGTAATTGCCCCTGGACACAGCTGACCCCCGTGGACATCAAGGTGTCAGTTTCAAGCTGTGAACCTGATCTCTAAGGGGAGGTGTGACCCCAATCCAAGACCAATCATATTCACCAAATCTGGGTTGACAATGCCTCCTACCATCAGCATCTCCTCCTCATCTGGACTGAGCTGCGATTTGTTCATCCTCATCCAGTCTATTACAGAACTCAGGCAGTCGTTCAAAGACAAGGCTCCCACAAGTGGAGTTGAATGAAAAGAGAAATATATTTGGATGATACCATTCTCTAAATCCCTGAGTGATTTCACCCTACGGTTTCATGTAGATGCTAAAGAACATGGGAAACTAGATGGAGCTCAGCAGAATTTCCTAGTAGGAAAGTTCCCAAGGGCAAGAGCAGAAGTCACCCAGAATCACCTTCTATCTACTGTCCAGGTAGGAGGGGAACCATGGTGATACAGTGTTTCTGACTCTAACCCTGTATAGGCAGTCCAGAAGGCTACCATATACTCCCAGAAGGCTACCGTATACTCCCCCTCTTCCTCTCCCAGCATAGGTCATCCAACAGAGCAACCATCATAGTTTCCACCCTGAACGCTGGATGCAAGTCAGATTGAAATAGACCTGCATAATCTAAAAGTGCTGGGAGCTGACAAGCATTGCCCACTCAGCCACTTTGGCAAAAAAAGAAAGAAAAGTAAATTGTAAATAGATCTATATTTTCCTAGCACAGGTGGATCAAGGGAATGTTCTTTCAACAGTGGTCTTACAATTGCCTCTTTCAAAGTAGGAAAGGTTGCATATGATAGCATTTTTGCCACATACAACTAGTGCTTGTCAGTGGCAAGTCAAGACTGCATCTACTAGAATGGCCCCATGGTAATCCACAAACAACATTCTCTTGTAAATCCATCACAGTCTGCTGTAGAAGACAAGGCATTCACATGAAGGGACCAACTCAGTACCGCAATATCTTAAGTTCTCATATGTCAATCTGCACTCAGCCACAGTATTGCTAAAATAAAATAGTTGGTTCCTGAACAGATTGGCTTTGAAATAAGCAAGCAAGAGGAAAGACATACATACATACATAACATCTGAGACGGATGGCTGGCAGATGCCACACTAGCCACTCTAGTTTTTTTGTAGATGGCATTTTTTCCCCATCATCTATGGGAATGAGTTTTAAATAGCTTCACCATCTGGTTAGGAAAAGTCACCACATTCATGAAGGTTGTTTTACTTGTTTATAAAAGACAACAGGACAAATGAGTCACCAGCAAATGGAAGGGTGCAAGTAAAGTCGGTACAGCATGAGCGGAAAATAGGGAAGAGCAAGACACAAAGAAATCTTGCCTATCATGCCTTATTTTTAAAGCCATGCGCAGAAAATTAGTTCTGTTTCAACAGTGAGATTTTGATCAAGAAATTAAAAACAAAAAACAAAACCCGGCAGGAATGATAACGCTGCTGTGAGAGAGGAAGAAGATTATTTTAGCACCATGTTCTGAATCAACCAGATTGGATCCCAGGAGTGCCAATAATGCAACCATTTTTCATTGTGCATATAAAGATGACAAACTACACAATGCCAATTTAAGGGGGGGGAGAGACAAGAGGGGCACCTCACAAAACCTCATGGTCAAGGAGGGTCAGAGCAAAAGGGCGACTTCTCCCTCTGCCTACCTACCTCCATATTGTTCAAGGAGCAGGACAGGGGGAAGGAAAGAGTCTCCTTCCTTTCTCTGCATCTCCCCCTTCCCCCATATGTGCATGGCAGCTGGGGGCATGGTAACTTAGGGACCTGAAATACCTTGCTACCTGGTACCCACCAGACTACAACTCCTGTCATCCCTGACCATTGGCCATGCTGACTGGGGCTGAGGGAAGTAGCAGGATAGAGAAGGGTAGAGCAGGGCAGAGAAGGGAGAGGAGCCTTCTCTTATCTCCTTTTGCCAGTACCCTTCCTCTCCACTATTGGTTGCCATTGCTGCTGCTGTTCGATCTGGGATATCGCTCTTCATGAAAACAGCATGCAGGGGTTTCCTGGGTGAGCAGCAGCAGCAGCAGCAGCAGCAGCAGCAGGTATTTGTGTGTGTCCTCTCCATACAGATGGTGCATGGAAGGCCACAGCAGGTTTTGATGTCACTGTCTGCCCACCTGATCAGCCTGGGAACTTCCTGGTCTGAGTGTACGAGTGAGCACATCATTTACCTTCCCCTCTGCATGCTTGCCTAACAGAGACTAATGCATATACATGAGTTTGGGTGATAAGGGGCAAAGCGTTTGGGAGCCATAAGGCCTGAGGGTCTAAACATTGTTCAAGATCCTCTGTTTGGTTGGTGGGAAACTCCTCTGCCATGTACAGGGCTACTCCCTTACCATACCAGAGGGGCAGGAAGCAGTCTCACTAGTCAGAATATGACATGCTGGCTTGCCAGCTGGATTTTGACCCCTTCTCACTTGCCAAACTAACAATATGGTGCAACTCTGGCCTGAAAATCGCAGGCCAACTTTTTTTTTGGGGGGGGGGGGGGAGGCAGTGGACTGACAGTGGTATCCTCACTTTGGATCAACTATTGGGTGGAGACTGTGAATGTCTCCCATTTGCAGACTTAAAGAGAAAATATCTGTTGCATTGAAGTGCACGGCTGCACTGCTGGCAACACATTCTAATGAAGCATATGTGGTGTACCCTGTATGTCCCAGGACTCCCGGCAGCACTCTGGAGGATCTGATTAGGATTGGAGACCTGATTAGCTTTATGCAAGTGGCCAAACCAACAATTGCTATTTATAGAAAGCTCTTGACATATGGTAATCTTGACATTCAGAATAGGGAACTGGAATGTCACATCCAGTCACGCCAATGGAAGGCAGCTGTAACTTTGATACAGAATATTTTCCCTGACCTGAAATTCTGTCTTATACAGCAGAAATTGCTCTTTAGGGTATATTGGAAGCCACAGTGCCTGCTTAAGAAAAACCTATCACCTTCCAGTAGATGCTGGCATTGTGGGATGGCAGATGCATCACTGGTGCATATGAGGTGGGCATATACGGTTGTGGCTCCCATCTGGATAGACATTATTATTAGGCACATCAATTTTGTCTTGAATACTTCATTACAGTTCAAAAATGTTCATGCATTACTAAACTATATTCCCAGAATGTGGAAATTATCCATTGGCCACTGACAGTGGACTATCTGAGTTCTCAGGGTGGTTAAGAGACTCATACTACAGGGGCGGAGGGACAAGGTACACCCCCCCACACACACTGTACAATGGGCTGGGGATCATAGAATCATAGAAAAGTAGAGTTGGAAGGGGCCTACAAGGCCATCGAGTCCAACCCCCTGCTCAATGCAGGAATCCAGGTCAAAGCATCTCTGACAGATGTCTGTCCAGCTGCACCTTGAATGCCTCCAGAGTGGGAGAGCCCACGACCTCCCTAGGTAGTTGATTCCATTGTCTTATTGCTCTGACAGTCAGGACATTTTTCCTGATGTTTAGGTGGAATCTAGGTTCCTGTAACTTGAGCCCATTATTCTGTGTCCTGCAAACTGGGATGATCGAGAAGAGATCCTGGCCCTCCTCTGTGTGACATCCCTTCAAATACTGGAAGAGTGCGATCATATCTCCCTCAGTCTCCTCTTCTGAAGGCTAAACATGCCCAGTTCTTTCAGTCTCTCCTCATAGGGCCTTGTTTCCAGTCCCTTTATCATCCTTGTTGCCCTCCTCTGAACCCTCTCCAGTTTGTCTATGTCCTTCTTAAAGTGAGGTGCCCAGAACTGGACCGCAGTACTCAAGATGAGGCCTAACCAGTGCCGAGTAAAGGGGAATTATCACTTCCCGCAATTTGGAAGCTATACTTCTATTAATACAGCCCAAAATTGCATTTGCCTTCTTTGCAGCCACATTGCATTGCTGGCTCATATTCAGTTTGTGATCTACCACAATTCCAAGATCCTTCTCACTTGTAGTATTGTTGAGCCAAGTGTCCCCCATTCTGTAACTCTGCATTTGGTTTCCTCTCCCTAGGTGCAGCACTTGGCATTTATCCCTGTTAAATTTCATTCTGTTGTTTTCGGCCCAGCGCTCCAGCCTATCGAGGTCACTTTGAATTTTGTTTCTGTCTTCCAGAGTATTAGCTGTTCCACCCAACTTTGTATCATCTGCAAATTTGATAAGCATTCCCTGTACCTCCTGATCCAAGTCATTAATAAAAATGTTGAAGAGCACCGGGCTCAGGACCGAGCCCTGTGGTACCCCGCTCGTTACCTCTCCCCAGTTTGAGAAGGAACCATTGATAAGCACTCTTTGAGTCCGATTCTGTAGCCAATTGTGGATCCACCTGATAGTTGTTCCATCTAGCCCACTCTTAGCTAGCTTACTAATCAGGATATCATGAGGCACTTTGTCGAAAGCTTTGCTGAAGTCCAGATATATAATGTCCACAGCATTCCCACAGTCCACAAGGGAGGTTACCCGATCAAAAAATGAGATCAGATTAGTCTGACAGGATTTGTTCTTGACAAATCCATGCTGGCTTCTAGTAATCACTGCATTGTTTTCAAGGTGCTTGCAGACTGACTTCTTTATAATCTGCTCAAAAATCTTCCCGGGGATTGATGTCAGACTGACTGGCCTATAGTTCCCAGGTTCCTCCTTCTTGCCCTTTTTGAAGATGGGAACAACATTTGCCCTCCTCCAGTCGTCTGGCACTTCACCTGTCCTCCATGATTTCTCAAAGATAATAGACAGTGGTTCTGAGAGTTCTTCTGCCAGTTCCTTTATTACTCTAGGATGCAGCTCATCAGGCCCTGGAGATTTAAACTCGTTCAGAGTAATCAGATGCTCCTTGACCATTTGCCTATCAATCTCAAGCTGCAATCCTGCCCCTTCAGTCTGCACTTCAGGTTTGCCAGGGGGGTCATAGACCCTCTTTTGGGAGAAGACCGAGCCGAAGTAGGAATTGAACACTTCTGCCTTTTCTTTGTCTTCTGTTATCAATTTGCCATCCTCATTGCGTAGTTGAACCACCAGTTCTTTCTTCTGTCTTTTACTGTACATGTATCTGAAGAAAGCTTTTTTGTTGCTTTTAGCATTCCTCGCTAACCTTAGCTCATTCTCAGCTTTAGCCTTCCTGACACTATTCCTGCAGTTCTGTGCTACCTGCCTGTACTCTTCCCCTGTAGCCTGTCCTTCCTTCCACTTCCTATACGTGTCCTTTTTTGTTTTCAGGTCATCTTTGAGTTTATTGTGAAGCCACATTGGCTTCTTCTGTTGCCCTCTGCCTTTTTTCCTTGTGGGAATTGTTTGCAATTGTGCCTTTAAAATTTCCTTTTTTAAAAACTCCCACCCCTCCTGGGCTCCCTTTCTCGTGAGAGTCGCTTGCCATGGGATCTTACTAATCATTGTTCTGAGTTTGTTAAAATTGGCTTTCCTAAAATCCAGGGTACGTGTTTGGCTACACTCAGCTTTTGCTTCCGTTAGAATCAAGAACTCAAGTATAACATGGTCACTTTCCCCCAGAGTTCCCGAAACTGCCACTGAGTTTCGGGAACTCAGAGATGTCACAGCTCTTGCCTCCTTCGAGAGAGTATATTACTGAAGGCAGCTTTACCCTGACAAACATTCCAACATACAGTCAGCATACCTCAACCTTTATGAGTAATTTGGACTAGGTCATTTTATTTGGATTTGGGATTGTATTTATTTATTTATTTTATTACATATGCATATATCTATAATATTATAGTTTTTCCTTTGTTTTTACTTAATTTTATGTTATTTATGTATTTATTTTGTAAGTTACCGGTATTACCTTTAGTACATGGTTTGGGTCCGGGTTACCTGCAGGATCGCCTTCTCCCATACAATCTGCCCCATACAATCTGCCCCATGCACTTAGGTCCTCTGGAAGGAATTTACTCCAGTCAGCCAAGACCAGGCTGGCGAATACTACCCAGATGACCTTCTCTTCTGCTGCTCCCAGACTGTGGAATAGCCTGCCGGAGGAGACTCATCAACTGACTAATCTTTTGGCATTTAAAAAGGCCATAAAGACTGATCTCTTCCAGCAGGCCTACCCAGTGGAACCTTAGGAATTTTAGGATATTTTAAAAAGTTTCTTAAGAATGTTTTAATAATATGTTTTAACCAGTTTATGTATTTTATATTGTTGTTCCCCGCCTCGATCCAAGTGGAGAGGCGGGTAAGAAATAAATTTATGATGAGGATGAGGATGCTGAGGATGTATGAGTTTGGTTATATTTGGAAGTATAAAAGTTAAATAAAAATTGTGAATATTAAAAAAAAACCTAATACGAATACTAGCTGCGATTTGATGCACAAACACTAAAGAAAACTGTAATGGCCTAAGTTTAACTTAATAAGGAAAGTTTCTGCTTGTAGCAGCAAGGTTTGGGGCACATTCATCCTTTGAGCAGCAGTTCCTAAATTACTTCTTCCACAGTAGTTGTGCAGTAGGTGTTTCTGAGCTGGGCTCACTCTGAGCATAATTAGTTTGTGCATTACAATCTTTGCAGTGGTGCTTGGAAGACGGCACAAAGCACTCTGGAAGCCATTTGAGTTTCTAGAACTCGTTTCCAGAACTCATTTTTACTTTTTCCAAGGAGCAGGCATCTTTAGACATGGTTCAAAAAGCTACAGCCACAATCCAGAGGGCTACCTTTGGTACTCCCTATGGGATCTTTGCCTTGAGGCATGGAAGCCTGCTGGTTGACAAGCACATCCAGTGCACATATGGCTGTTAAAAGCTGGTGACATAGTTCTCTGAATTGAAGCCTATAGTTACTGACTGAAGGGTATTTCATGCATTCATTCATTCAGTCATTCTATTTCTATACCGCCTAATAGCTAAAAGCTCTCTGGGCAGTTCACAACATGATAAAACATGATATAAAAACTTTAACATATAAAAACAAAGAACCATTTGGAACAGTTAAAAACAATTAACAATAACACTGCCAGGACCTGGTAAAGAAACCAACATTAAAATTCCCCATCATATGCCGTCAAATGCCTGGAAGTGGAGGAAAGTCTTAACCTGGTGCCAAAAATATACAGCCATGCCTTGGATTGAGACCATTATTCGTTCCAGAAACATACTTGTAATCCAAAACACTCTTATATCAAAACGAAATCCCCCAAAAAAAATTTGTACAGAGATTTTTAATTTAAGCCGTACTACAGTACTTGTATTGCAAGACGTCGCTTGTATATCAAGTCAAAAATAAATAAATAAATATTTAAAAATTTGCTTGTCTTGCAAAACGCTCTCAAACCAAGTTACTTGCAATCCAAGGTATTACTGTAATAATGTTGGCACCTGGTGGATCTCAATGGCTAGAGCATTCCACAGTCAGGGGGCCACCACTGAAAAAGCCCTCTCCCTTGTTGCCATTCTCCAAACCTCCCTTGGAGGTGGCACTTGGAGGAGGCACTTGGAGGAGGACCTCAGATGTTGATTGTAGTGTATGGGTAGGTTCATACCAAGAGAGGCACTCTGTCAGGTTAGATCAGAGCACAGAGGATTTGACCCCCAAAGGTTTTTGTTAGTTTGTTTGTTTTTGGTTACATAAGTACCTCTTAAATATTTTCCTATCAGAAGCCCAGATAAAGCTCGAAGTCAACATTTCCTGCAATAGGTGCTTTTGAATATTATTTGAATCTCACATTCTCATAATATTATTTACTTCCATGTGCATGCAAGCATATTTCATATTTTGTTTAGGTTATTTCTCCTAAGCTTTTCAGTATTCCTGGTGAACCAACAACTGAATGGATAAGAATTTTAGGATCTAAATACACTTGTATAAACATCTATTCCTACCTGAAAAGAGATTGCCAAGACTAAATTCTAATTGGGGAAAAATAACTCTCACTCATAATTTCAATGCAACATATTTCCTGGATGACTGACACCTTCTTGACTTCAACTCTACTGAAAAACAGGAAGCACGTTCTATACAGAATTCCCAAAGGAACCTAGGCTTCCGCGAACACCTGGAAATATAATAATTGGTACTTTATTTTTAAGATTAATTAACATATGATCTAATTTAGTTGACCTTCAAATGTACAATTACACTTTTATTAACTTGTAATGAATTAGAATTCGTGCGTTATGTGGAAGGGTTACATAATGTGACAAGACACTATTTCCCTCCCTACATGTTCAATCAGGGCACGGAGGAACTGATGACTAAGGGGACTGCTAATGCAATACAGAACCTTTCTCCTCCAGATCACCCATCCAAAACGAGCTCTAGAGAGTAATATACAATACTTATTCATGTGTCAATTTGAAATGTGAAAAAGGATATGGATCAGGCTTCTCCAACATCTTCTTCCCCCAGATGTGTTGGACTACAACTCTCATCATTCCCAGCCAACACAGCCATGGACCAAAGCATATAAAATCTTTATATATGAGGACATATATAGAAAATAGGCATAAAGTCTATGTAAAGAGAATTACATCTCCAAAATGTATCAATGACATTGGAACAAATAGCATTTAATCTTTGCAGAGTGAGATGCCATTGATATACTGGATTGTTGTTTTTTTCAATTGAAACCAATCAACCTGGTCAGCACATTATTAAATATCCAGGCTCATTCCTCCTCTGTGATTTGCTGATTTAAATCTCTATCCCACTACCTTTTAAAAGGAAAAATGTGGGTTTTCATGATTCACCAATAGGATATACACTTTACTTATGAGACTGAATGAAGAGGCCTCTGATTAAGGTTTCAAAGATTGATTTTGTGTGCAAATGAGAATATTTAATCTTCCGTTGTGTGATAAATATTAGGATATCATAGGATCATAGGGTTGGAAGGGGCCTACAAGGCCATCGAGTCCAACCCCCTGCTCAATGCAGGAAACTAGAGGAGGGGTCTCCCATCCAAATAATAACCAGGCCTGACCCTGCTTAGCTTTCCACGCTCAGACAAGCTGAGCCACGGGGCTGTTCCTGATTTGGGAAGACTGAAAATACAAAATCCTCATATGATATTATATGACCATTCATCGTCAAGAGCAGTGCCCAGCGCGAATGAGAATGATGCTGTGCAAGCATTAACCAATGCATGTTCAATGTAACTAGCGCTTGGTAGGGCAACAAGAAAAAGCAGTGATCTGCCACTGAAATTTGGCGGCACGCTGCTTTTTCCCATTGCCCTAGCAAGCACTGGTCATATTGAGCAAGCATTGGCCTATGTTAGTGCAACATTATTAGCGCTGGTGCTGGGGCACAACTGGATACTCCCCCCAAATCTTGATTTGAACTTAAATTTGTTTTTGTCTCTTCTGTAATGGTTTAATTGGTCCTAATAAAGCTATTGTTGGATTTCATTTTTCCCCTTAATGGACCAGCACAGCTGCCTACATCTTTTGTCTGCTTTGGATAGACATTGTGAGAAGGTCTGTGTTTGCCTTGGAGAGTTGGTATGAGTGTTTGCCTGCTTAAGAAGGACTTGAGTTGACAGGGTGAGTTACGAGAGCTAATTGGATCTTGCTGTGAGAAGACAGATCAGATAAATCTCATTAGTAGGCAGCAACCAGGGATCAGAAAATTGGAAAGCTGGTCCTCCAGTGCAGGAAAACTTTGGAGGGCAGGTTGCAGAGAATGCAAGACACTTCTGTGGGAGGGCAGGAAGAGGAAGGGGAGACAGCTGATAAGCATTCTCTTGGTATTGGCCTGAGCAAATACTTGCCCTTTGGCAAAGCTGAGACTATTTATTTGACAGAAAATATAGTTATGGATGTGTGTACACAATCAACCCAATTTCTGTTTCCTAGTTAGCTTTAGCATTCTTTGTTTGAAGAGCCTCCTCCTGTGGCTCACGCTGGCTCAGCTTTGTCTGAGCGTGGAAAGCTAAGCAGGGTCAAGCCTCGTTATTACTTGGATGGGAGACCCCTCCTCTAGTTTCCTGCATTGAGCAGGGGGTTGGACTCGATAGCCTCGTAGGCTCCTTCCAACTTTATGATCTATGAAATCTATGAACAAAGAATAAAGTGGCCTGCGCTGAAGATATACCATGCTTCAGGAACACAACAGCAACTAGGCAAACTGGAGATTACATCCTTTTAACAGCTCTATAGACTATAGCAGCAAAAGACCAGGCAGATGCAGCAATTCCCATCCTGCTCAACCCCTGGGACTCATTGCACACCCTCTTTTCCAGCCTGCTGACAGGCAAAATGAGACATCTCGTTCAAATTATATTTTACGGTTAAAAAGAAGCAAGATCAGGCCTAAGGAAATAACTGAATCAGTGGGTTCTTATGCACTACATCATGCCTTGGATTGAGAGCATAATTCGTTCCGGAAACATGCTTGTAATCCAAAACACTCTTATATCAAAACGAAATCCCACCAAAAAAATTTGTACAGAGATTTTTAATTTAAGCCGTACTACAGTACTTGTATTGCAAGATGACGCTTGTATATCAAGTCAAAAAAAATTAAATAAATATTTAATAATTTGCTTGTCTTGTCAAACCAAGTTACTTGCAATCCAAGGTATTACTGTATGCTTCTTTTGTGGACTCTTCCTAGATGAAAGGTGTGCTAAAGACACCTTGAGCCTTTTTTGAGACAGGTGTCTAAGAAATCTAAGAGGAGATGATGATGATGATGATGATGATGATGATGATGATGATGATGATGACGATGATGACGACGACGACGACAGTAGGAGGATTCTAGAGGCTGCAGACAGTGCCTATGCAATGTAGAATTCCTCTTTTTTTGGTGACATGGATGAAATGTATAGAAGTAGTGAACTATATCTGTGGAGGTGGTATCCTGTCCACCTTTCTGATTTGCATCCTTGGCTGCTGCTTTTAGGAGCCAATTCTAAATTTACAATAGGAACCAAGTCATGTCCTGTAAAAGGGTCAAAGGGTACCTCCTTTTGCCCTCTTCTTGTCATGCTGTGCTGACAGAAGGGATCAACTACTTATGGGGCAGCCAAGGAGAAGCAAGTGTTCATCGGATATCATAGGATCATAGAGCTGGAAGGAACCTACAAGGCCATCGAGTCCAACCCCCTGCTCAGTGCAGGAAACTAGAGGAGGGGTCTCCCATCTAAGTAATAACCAGGCCTGACCCTGCTTAGCTTTCCATGCTCAGACAAGCTGAGCCAGTGTGAGCCACAGGCCTGTTCTCTTGCTGATTAAGACCAGTGTGCATTCTGTGGGGAAGAGTAATCAATCAGGGCCTTTGGGATTGTTTGACCTATAGTGAAGAGAAGGAACTTCTTACTTGTGAACTGCAGGGTCTCAGAACTGGAACTTTTACTTTGGAGGCTGTTCTTTGGAACAAGTTGCTTTGGGGCATAGTATTGAAAGTGTTATGGATCCCCCCCCCCCCGAGCCACTGGCCTCTGTAATCATTTATAGTTAGGGAAATGTTATTTGTGACCAGCAGGACATTGGGCCTCTTTTAAATAAGGGAGGGGTGGTGGTGGGGAAGAAACCCAAGCAAATACAAAAACTAAAAAACAAACAAACACCATAAGATTAATTTTATCACTTAGGCTTGAGATCATTACGAACACTACTGCAGCTGAGTTTATAAGTGTGCATCTCATTAACAGTCCAGATGTTGATAAGAGGAGCTTAACATGAAGGGTACGGTAATCAACAAGCACCAATTCTAAAAAAAATGCTTTAAAAGTTATATTTCAGAAAATAAAGGGCAAAAGCTTACCACGCCCAGAGAACATTCAGAAGAACAACTTTTACAATAAAGAAAAATAAAACCTTTTAAATCAATAAATCAGTAAAAACATGTGCATACACACACTTTATAATTCTCTATTTAAAAAACTTGAAGGCTATGCCGCTATAGTCATGTCCTATATTTTATTATAGACAGGAGGATTTCTGCTTTGAATTATCTGCTTCTCTGCACTACAATTTTATAAATCATGTTCCCCACCTGTCTCTGACATACCCAGAAGAATTAAAAGAAAGAGTAAGCAATTAATGGTGTGATACCATGCAAGAACCAAGAACAGTATGACTCTGTGTCTCGCTCCTTGCTGAAAACCAAACAACGCGACAGGATAAAACTCAGCTGGAAACATTTAAATTAGCGAGTCTCTCTTTCTTTGTTTTCTAAACTTGCTGTCATTTGTCGTCGTCCCCCCGTGACTTTTAAATATTTAATCACAGATTAAATGATCAGAGTGCCCAGCACAGTCTACACAAAATAAATATGACTTTCCCTCTCTCAGCTGTATTTTTATTCAGCAACTTTGCATGATCCGTTCCTTTTTCTACCATCTTGCATCTTGCAATGGAGCTAAGTGAAGCCTTCCATCCTGCAATGATGGAGGCAGACCCAGATTTGTGCCTCTAAACATTCCCACACATATCCGTATGAACCAGCAGATACTTTTCAAAATGGAAAATCCATAATGATTGTAGTTTAAAATGCATGGCATTGATCCCCCACTGGCACAGCTACGATGCCAAGTGGTTCATTAAAAAGACTTTTCTAAAAGACATCCCAGAAGTGTTTATCTGACATCTGGCCTTTAAAGCTTGAGTTCGGGTTTTCCTAGGCTTAACAGAAAATACTGCTTGATAAAATCCCCTTTGGGGATTTGATCTTTCTTTTAAAAGCCAGTTTTGTTATCTTGTACCTTTTTCCTTGCATAGGTTCTCTCCTCCATCTGTTGAGCTGTTTCTAACTGTCGGTTTTGCCTCATCTGTTTTTTTAAAGAGAAAAATTATACTTATTAGCTTATAATTTGAATGTAGTAATGATCATAAACTGTCACACCTGCTCTCAGACAGATAAGTTATTCATGTCATTAGTTTTAGGTAGGCCTTTGTTCTTTTCTTCCATGTGACAGTGATGAAGGTACGACTGGTAAACAACCTCGACCCCAATGTGGATGCAAATGAGTGATGTGTAGAGAGTGCAACTATTCTGGCTTATTTGAATTCTTTCTCTTCTTAGTAAGAGCATACTCATTCTAGTTCACAGCATTCTTAATTATCCTTCTTGTTTATCACGTGTCTTTTGCTTGGCATGATGGAAAAGTGTTGCCCATTTTGACATTGAGAAATATGTTCATTCTGACATTTAGGGCAGTATCCAGTGGGGCCATTGTGCAAGGCCCTCCTGCCAATCTCGTTGCTCAAGCGGGACCCACCGCTTGTGCAACAGAGATTCAACGCTTCCTATAGGAAGACCCAAGCCAAGCAGAAACACTCATTTCAGGAGTGGGGCAGCTCAATGGAGCTCCCTTATGCTAGCTCTGTTGACCTGCTCCACTCCTGAAATGAGCATTCCCGCTAGTTTCCAGCGGCTTCCGGAAGCACTGAATGTCTGTTGTGTTGTGCAACTGGTGGGTCTCACTTGTGGAATGGAATCGGCGGGGGTGCAACACCCCACTCCATGCTGCCCTTAAATGTTCCCATATCTTTTATCACCGGGCAAAAGCAGCTTGGGGGCAATTAATGGAAAAATTCCCAGAGGGGAAAGAGTTCAGAAGTTCCTCTTTCCTTCATTGGTCTTCAGCTTTAGATTGCAGTCTCTGGGGCTACACCTCATGAAGAAAAAGCAGGGAAGCATCAGGGGGCAAACTACCTATGACTGACAGTGCAATCCTATGCATGTCTACACAGAGGTAAGCTTTACTGTGTTCAATGGAACTTACTCCCAGGTACACGTGTATAGGATTGCAGCAGGAGAGTCACATTTAGTCTGGCCATAATGGCTTCTGTTTTTACACAGCCATGGCCTCCAGCATGTTTTAGACTGGAGGTTTGCACAGTAGGTGAGCTGTCTGCACTTCAGGAGATGAAGAGAGGGATTTCTCTGTGGTGGTGGCCCTGACTTTGGAATACCCTCCTGCGGGAGGTATTCCTGGCACCAACAGTGTATGCTTTTCAGAGCCAGGTTAAAACATCTTTTTAAAAAAAAATTTGCCCAGGCATTTTAAATTTAAATGTGTATTTTATTTTTTTAGCTGGTTGAACTATTTTTTAATGCCTCTCAGTTTTACTCTGTTGGTGCTTGGTTTTGTGCAGTTTCTATTGTATTGAATATTTTGTTTTTGTGGATACCGCCCTGAAAACTTTTTGGGATGAAGACATTTTTAACGTGAAATAAATGAATAATAAGAGCAGCCCTCTTGCTGTAGCCTTAGCTTACTAGGAAAAAGTAGGCTTCATAAAGCACTATATGGCACACTGATATGTTCTTAGGTGACAAGTGGCACCTACTAGCCTAAGTGGAGTCATTGTAATCATCAACACATATTTGAGTCTTTTTTGTTCATCAGATATGCCAGTTGCAGCATGATGGTGCTAAATCAAATGCACAAAATGGTACAGATTGTGCTGGGCAGGTGAAGGAAATATGGCATGCAAAAAAAGTGGCATCATGGTGTGGCACCCAAAATTCACATTTATGAAATAATTTATGAGATAATTCACATTTACAGATAATTGGATATCCCCGGGTGGAAGAAAAACTTGGCAGGAAGAGGAAGCAGTACCAGCAAGCCCTTACATATGCAATGTACATTTCCACATGAAATGAAGGTGGGAGAGATGCCCTAAAAAGCTCAAACAAAATGGTAACGGGTCTGAAGCAACTCGCCTATGAGGAAAGATTACAATATTTGGGCCTGGGTTTTTTTTCAAGGTTTGAAGAAACATGAGTAAAAAGAGACATGACAACGGCATGTAAAATAATGCATGGTGTGGAGAAAGTAGATAGGGAGACGTTTTCCTCCCTCTCTCATAAGAACCAGGGGTCATCCCATAAAACTAAATGGTGGGACATTCATTCAGGACAGATAAAAGACAGACTTCTTCACACTGCACATAGTTAAACTATGGAATTTACTACCTGTACTGAGAATTGCAGGAGATAATCGAGGAGTACAGGAGTGTTGTACAGAGTTCTTCCTCTATGCTCTGGGCTTGATTTAAGAAACTAAAATGTAGGTGTTATCAGCGAATGGCCTTGGCTAATTTACTGCTATGTGACCTGGCTGCTTGCCAGCCTGATGCAATGATCAGCAACTTACTGGCATGTGACTTGGCTGCCACCCAGGACAGCACAGGTGTTATAATTTAAACACGAGGTCTGCAGCCCAGGGAGATTGATGCTAGAATTGTATATAAGACTAGCAAATGCAAATCTGCAAATCTGGTGGTGTGGTGTGGTGTGGTGTGTGTGGTTGAAGTGTGCTGAGAAGGAAGAGAGAGATCCAGAAGCCGTTTGGCTGCCAGCCTGAAGAAGGACAAAGAACCAGCAGGAGCCCTGACACAGATGGAGGACTGCAGCAAGGACATAACTGATACTGGAGGCAGAGCTTCTTGACTGGTCGGTTGGTGATATTGTGGTCGCTGCCTGTCCCAGGGGTGGGGCTCTTACTAGGGGACTTGGGATTATTGTACTCTGTATAATAAGAATCTTAACTCGTAATAAAAGATGTTTGGCTAGATCCTCCTGGATTTATTACGGCATGAGAATTTATTGAAGAACCCCTGCCAAGCCCTTTGGGAAAACATTTGGCAGAACATTACCACAAGATATAGTGATGGCCTCCAACTTGGACAACTTATCATGGAGGATAAGGCAATAAATGGCTACTAGTCATGATGGCTATGTATTGCCTCCAGTATCAGAAGCAATATGCTTCTGAATGCCAGTTGCTAGGGAACATGAGCAGAAGCGTGTTATTGCTCTCATGCTCTACTTGTAGGCTTCCAAGAGGCATCTGTGGAACAGAATGCTGGAATAGATAGGCCTTTGGTCTGAACCAGAAGGGCTTTTCTTATGTTCTTTCTTCCTACATTTCCAGGGCTGGGAGGCAAAGCAGTCAAGGAGAAAGGTCTTGTGCATATGCCATAACCCAAACTCCAGTCACTGAAAGTCTAGCCCTGGTTATGCAGAGCCAGTTGTGTTGGTGGCAAATTGACAGCAATGCATATCAGGCTTAATTATAATGTTCAGTTTTCCATGTAGTAAACTCAACATGCGATTTTTTTTTTTAGCTGTCACTTTTGCATAGTGGTCAGTTTTTATGAACCTCACATGCTAAGACCTGAGACTTAACAGATCCTGGAAATAAAATTTCTGGAATTTGGTTAAGCTCAAATCCCATCACATGGGGGGTACATTCTGAAAGAAAAAATACATATCACCAATTTAGAAATTACACATATATGTAGCACTGTGATAATGTAACTATATTTTTAAAACTGACCTTGGACCTGCAGGACACGAATCTACTTGCTATATTTTAAAATAAGGGTGTGTGTTTTTTAATTTATACTAGTCCCAATGAAAGTTGAGTGCATGATTGCACATGTGCAGATGCTTGCTAAGCAGGCATAAAGGAACCATGATAAAAGACGGGCAGATAGATAAAGCCAGCTTAAATCTGAAAGCATCAAGAAAACATTGCTGCTGTGGTGAATAAACAGTTGAATAATCGGAGTCAGCGGAATTCTATGGCGGAATAGTGATAGCATTTCATATACAGTTCTTCTCCTGCAGACCGTAACAAGAGGCAGGGATGGAGGGGATTTTGCTATAACATAAATTCAACTCTTTAGAAACAGCCACAATGCAGTATACACAGACAAAATGACTACGTAATATAGGCTGGATAGTTTGGCTGCTTCGCTCTGCTGCATTGAGTGATTGGCCCTCTCCTGCCGTAGCTTCCAGGTATTAATAAAAGCTTTCAGAGCTGATAGAAAAAGTTTTCACTAAAAGATGGGTCATGCTACTTGAATTAAATATGTGCAAGCAACAGAATATACCATTAGTGCTGGTTAGGTGGGTTGGACAAGACACAGAGTATGCTATTCGAGGTACAAGAAGAATAACCCAGTATATAATGCACACAGCATTAGAGTTGCCATCTTAAGGGATAAAGGGTTTCATAACATTTTTTACTTGTCACTTTAGTTACTTTGATAGTTTGGCTCTAGGTATCAATGCTTTTGCTGAAGCCACAGCGGGCCAACTCCCCACCACCACAAAACATACACAACACAACTGAAAAGTCGACAAAAGGACAATAACCCCTTCTGAATGCAGCATGACATTTTTTTTCTGTTCCAAAGTGTTCACTTTTTAAAGTGTAATTCAGAATTTATAAACATGTTTTCTTCAAAGCACTCCTTTATGAGCTTGGACCCTTATTTTCAAGATTTGAATTTTTGTACACTGACCCGTTCTGAAACATCAGTTTTCCAAATTGTAAAACAGTGCACAGAAAAATAGTTATTTACAATTCTAAATATACACGATAAAGCATCACACTGCAGGTTGCTTAAAGACAGAGGAGGTCCTTCACCTCTTCAAGCTTATTTTCTCCACATTCCTTTCTTCCTTTGATGTGTGAACCTTATAGATACTGCTGTAAACATTTCCCATTTAAAGGGTTTCTAGGATCAATTCCACCTTAAGAAGTGAACACGCAGTCAGTTACTAACAGGAAAGACTACATTCCTGGGTTGGAAGAAATACATTCATTCATAATGAATAGAGCTCTGGTCTCCAATGGGAGAACTACACAAGCCCTGACTTAGTCCAGGGAAAATGTACAAACGCTTTCAGTCAATAGCATTGACAAGGATTATTGTTCAGCAAGGTAGAGAAAGCCTGGTGATAGAATGCTTTAATAGAGCTCAGAACAACACAAACCTGCTTCTTGACTTTGACTCTCAGTTTCATCAGTGCTTCGCTTCGCTTCGGTGTCATTGTCATCTGCCAGAAAAAACAACAGCAGCAACAAAAAGTTATAAAGCATATTTCATTAGTTAAACAGGCAACACGGGAACCAACTGCAGCCACTTTGGCAAGTTTATAGCAGGACCTATAATGTGACTAGCAAGAAAAGCAGAGTTCGACCAAAAGTGAAGAACTACAGACATAAGATTGGATCCAGACTTAGGCACACTTAGAGTAGACCCATTGAAATAAATGAGATTTGATTTAGTCATGAGTCATGACTAACATCAGTCCCATTAATTTCAATGGGTCTGCTCTAAGCATGACTAAGTCTGGATCTAAGCCATTCATAGTTAATATTTAACATTCACTTCCCCAATAGTATGGCAGATTGAAGGCTTTCGCAGAATTAGGCCTTTAAACCTGAATTTTTGTTAATGTGCAGTAAAAGTGCTTCCTCCCCACCCCACCATAAAGACTCCCTAACACAGGGAGTGAGCAGAAGGTCGATTTCCAGATGTTTGGGACTTCAACTCCCAGAAGCCCCTGCCAACATGGCCAATGGTCAGGAATGCTGGCCAAAGATCTGGAGACCTACTTTCTGCCCTCCCCAAACATCTGGAGACCTATTTTCTGCCCTCCCCAAACATCTGGAGTCCCAAACATCCGGAGACCTACTTTTTGCCCTCCCCTGCTCTAACAGACAGGATGATTTGCATTTGTTTTCTTTTTAGTCGCATGGATCCAAGCCTGCCCCCCACCGCCACAGAAGTGGAAGATACTTCAATACATGATATGGGGATATTACAAATTTTACCCAACTGTAGCCTCCCACTCCTTCCAGGCTATTCTGGAGGGTCCCCAACCTTCAGGTGGCTGCCACTGGAAGTGGGGGGACGGGGGACAGGACAGAAAAGCATTCCTGCATGAGCAGAAACAATTAACACTATCTGTCATCTTTCTGTTGCATCATTGTCTTTCTGATTCCTCAAATTAAAAAGAAAAGTAGATTGTTCTAGAAAGGGTCTTAATATAGCTACATTTTGAAACACGAGAAGCTCATTAAAATCAGGGCTATGTAACATGCAGAAATCCTGGAAAAAGCTGTCAAGGCTTTCACCTTACATCCAAACCCTTCCAAAATGCTCCACGCATGATAAAAAATGCATGACAAATGACCTGAAGGCTGCGTGAGGCAGAAAGACAAAACACAGCAGCATAGCCAAGTTCCACTGGCTGGAGTATCCTTCCTGGCCTCTACTGACATGCATTTCCCCTGCTTCTTGAATCCCAGAAATAAGCAGTGCTTCAGTATGAGGATACTACATGGAGAGGCACCAGCTTCTCAAACTGTATTAAGAATGAACCAGGTAACCTCTGTTTCGCCAGTCCAGAATCCCTATGTTAAGAAGGCTATTTCAGTAAGACAGCAGATTAATTGCTTCAACGATGTTGCCAAACTATCAGACACACACACACACACACACACACACACACTCACGTACTAGGAATCAGGTCTAAAGAGAAATGCTAGAAATCTATCTTGAAAATGAACTGGACAAAATTCCATTTCCAGATCTACATCAGCTGATCCTGCAAACAGTCTGGAAATGATCAACATCAATCCTGCTCTCAGTGCTGCTGTGACTATATCTCCTGCTCTGCTACATTTTCCGTGTTCACGATTTATATACCTTGCCCCTTTACTATTTATATGCCCTAACATGTCAAAGCCCAAAGCTTCAGAGAACTGTAGAAAAGGAGAACTAAAATGATCAAGGGGCTGGGAGGAAAGGTTACAGCAGCTGGGATTGTTTAGCTTAGAAAAAAAGGGGCGAAAGGGGAGACGTGATAGAGGTGTACAAAATTATGCATGGTGTGGAGAAAGTGGACAGGGAGACACTTTTCTCCTCCTTTCATAATACTAGAACCCGCGGTCATCCCATGAAGCTGATTGGTGGGAGATTCAGGACAGATCAAAGGAAGTACTTCTTCACACAGCACATAGTTAAACTATGGAATTCACTTCCACAGGATGTGGTGATGGCCCAATTTGGACAGCTTTAAAAGGGGATTGGACAAATTTCTGGAGGAGAAGGCTATCAATGGCTATATATACTAGTCCTGATTGGCTATATGCTTCCTGCAATATCAGAGGCAGTATGCCTATGTGCTCCAGTTGCTGGGGAACATGGGTGGGAAGGTGCTGTTGCACTTGTGTCCTGCTTATGGGTTTCCCGTGGGCAGCTGGTTGGCCACTCCATGAACAGAATGTTGGATTAGATGGACCTTTGGTCAGATCCAGCAGGGCTCTTCTTATGTGCTGTGATAAAAAATACTGGGGATGGAGAGGGGGAGGGGAAGGGAGAAAGAAAGGAAGGAAGGAAGGAAGAAGGAAGGACATCTACTAAATTAATATGGTACATCTCCTAAAAGGTTTTATTATTATTTAGCAAGCAGACATTAAAAAAAAAGTTTTTCTTGCTCTTGTTCCCTGCCTGCTATGCATGTTAATCACCAGCAGGTGGCGCTGGTGTAGAAGCATTTTCTTTTCTTTCTAAACTGCAGAGCCTGCAGTTAGGATCTTTTCTGTTTGGAGATCAGCATTGGGGGCAAGATTCTGAACTGGTATAAATCAGTGTCACCGCATCACATTCAGTGGAGCCATGCTGGGGACCCTGGACCTTTAGCTGGCTTGTAAAACATCTCATACTGATTTCAACTGGCCTAAATAGACGGATGGCTATACTAATTTCTTAGTACTACGGTGGGCTTTCAGCCTGTAATATATATATATATATATATATATATATATATATATATATATAGCACACTACAACTGGAAATGTGTGCAGAGGGAATGTGCACAAAGTTAAAGTAAAGCCACATTAGAACATAAATATTTATTTTGTACTTCTGTGGAGCGTTACTTATGACAACAATATATTTTATTGTGTCCCACTACATTTTTCACCAGCAGGGCTTCATAAGAGAATGTTTCATGCCAGCACTGCTGAATTCAAACATTCTGACTATAGCTTTACTATACTTTTGTATGTTTATTTCTTTAATATCCTGCACTTTAATCGGGCAGTTCATCGTTTTGTAGCACTTGGATGATGTCCATATAGACACTACTTGCAGGGGGGACGGGACACTAGAGAGATAAACAGCTGATAAACAGCCTGTAGAAGAATAAATGCCACTGTTGGCCATGATTCCCTGTGGACACAGAGTGGTATCTGTCTCAACCAGCCTTCCCCAACCTGATGCCCTCCAGATGGACTACATCTCCCTGCATTCCTTGCCATTGGCCATGCTGGCTGGGGATGATGTGAGTTGAAGTCCAAAACACCTGTCGGACACCAGGGTGGGGAAGGCTAGTCTAAGTCTTCCATCTCTTAGGTGAAAGTAGCATTCTTTTTTGGGTTGTATGCAAGAGTGTGTCCACCAGCACAATGGACACTGCTGGCAGAACAAATTCCCCTTCCCTTTGCAGCCGCTGGTGCCCCGGAGGACATTGGAGGTGCAGGGGCCAGGAGAAGAAGCCAAAGTCCTGTTGCATGAGCCAAGGTCTGCTTGATTGACATTGGATGTGGCCCTTTGAATGTAAAACTGTGCCATCTTCGTTGCCAACAAGGACCATGATGAGGTGGGTGGTACTAGTTATTTCACACCTCTCCGGTTGCTACATCACAGGACAGAGGCGTGAGCTTGACCCAGACTATAAGCTGAGATAAGTGTTTTGCAATTTTGTGCTGCTGCACAAGTCTATGTTTTTGCTCTGTATCTTCCAGAAAGTTTGCTAGTTAAGTGCAGGAGTATTTCAGATTGTTCCTGCCGCTACCACAACTCAATATCTTTTGCCGGATCTTTTGTCATATTTAAATATACCTATATTTTCATCATCATCACTATCATCTTCATCATCTGCTCTTTTACTAGTACCACCCAGAGCAGCACTTTTAGCTTATTCACTGTGGTTTTGATCTTCCCAGCAGATGAGCATTGTTGTAGAGGGGTGGGCACTCTTTAAATGGTTAGAAGAGTATTCAGTCAATGCTAGGGCAACCACTACCCTCTTGGCTCATGTGGCAGGTCATCAGTATCAGTGTGAAACAAATTACCACTTCCAGGTAATTCCAAGCCTGTTATGTTAATGGGAGTAAATGTCACAGTAGAGTAACTAAGCCAGAAGTAGTGACCACAACCCGGAATGTTGTGTACAGACATTTCAGTGCTGATTGACACAACAATTGTTTTACATTCTCTCCCCCCCACCACAACAATGCAGACTCACACACACACACACACACACACAGAGCTGAAAATGAATATGCCCATGCAGAGCACTTGGCATGCGGACCATGTCACCATGTCAGTATTCAGCGTACCTTTCAAAGATTTCCCAGGACATGATAATGTATGTTATGGCCATTCATAGAACTGGTTTCAATGTAAGCAGAAAATGTAAGCAGAGACAGATGTCCATCTCCGTAACGTTCAAAAGTTCAGATCAGTGTTTCAGAGGCATGAATGACAAGGAACCCACCCAAAGAATTGCTAGATACACACCTGACCTTTTGCACATTACAAGAATGACTTTCTCACACTGCATCTCCACAAAGGTTTCAGAACGTGACCTGGAAAAAGTAGTGTTAGAAGCGGCGCTATAGCTATTCTAGTAATATTTACAATGAGCAAATTAATCTGTCGGGTGACTTTTGTTAAGTTATACCAGAGATGGAATCAGCAGCATAATGTACGTATGCAGTGTAAAATGTATTAGGTCATAAAATGATACCTAAAGCATATGGCTGGAAGCAGTTACTGGGCAATGGGTAGACAAGGGGGTAGCAGCAGGAGAAGCTGGTGATTCCCATGTCAGTGGGGCGCCTCATCCATTGCAGCTTTTATTCTGAGCTTTATAGGAGCTATCCCTGGCGCTGTACTCCCCCCCCCCCCAAATAGGTTCACCACCACGGAGCACCATGGATCGCTCTGATAAAGCTCAAAATAAAAGCTGCAGCAGATAAGGAGCCGCACTGCCATAGGAGCGAGTCACCAGCCTCCCCTGGGAGGGGTAGGGTTAGCCTATAGGCAAAGGAGTTGCACACAGAGAGGGGGAAGTGAGCAGTTATATGGCAATACTACACAGCTCTAAAGAAACCCCTTCTCAAACCTCAACAAACATTTAAAAGAAAAAACATGTTTGCAAATGACAGTCTCTCACTGAACATCTTTTATTGACGAAGAACCTTTTCCTAATTACTTCTCTCTACTGACACTAGAAGCAAAGCAAATGGAAAGGTTTTAAATAGTGCATGTCTCAAGCAAAGAGGCGAGAATATGTATCTGTTCCCTAGCTTTATTTTTTCCTCTCATTCATTCTCTAGTAGGCAATGGAAAATTGAAATGTATTGCCTGGCATCTGTCCTGATGACATACTAGTAATAAAAATATCTTTTCCCCCCTTTGCCTCAGCTTGACAATATCTTCTGTTTCTTCTCTCTGCTACAGCAGAAGCTAGAAATTATATAATTCTTTATTTAGGTGACAACTGCCTCACAATATCTACTTCTCTCTCTCTTTTAACAATAATTGATTCGTAGTCATCCGTTATCCCTTCCAAATATGATGGCAAATGTGGTGCATGACACCGTGTGTGTCATTTTAGACTTGCAAATGTAAATGGTTCCAAGCTATATCCGACGTCAAAGAGAAACATCTGTCTGCCGCTCTGAGGAGAAAGAAACAATTTAAAAACAGGAGCCTGCAAGTTACGGCAGCACAGCACAGACGAAATAAGCACATCAGTCACTGGAGTACAGATTGCTGGCAGAGGGCTTTGTTTTCCTTTGTCAAACCGGCCAGTGAGTATTATTAGAAGCCTGTTCTCTTTTTCCTCAGTTAAAAAATAAATAAAAAAATTTAAGAGTTGATATACACATTTATAGCTTGGGGGGGGGGGGAAGAGAAAAAAGCAGTAGACAACCCGGTGTTTAATAAGCAGCTGTTTCACTCACAGGGAAGACAAGGGGCTTATCCTCTAAAAATAGAAAATACAGAAACTTGCTAGAGCCTGCATACTTTCCCACCGCTTTTAAGGAGTGGCATTTAGTATGCAAGGGGGGCAATGCCAAATGCATGCTGCAGTGGCTCCCCCCCCCGAATGAAACAGCTGATGCAATAATAAGCACGGGGGTCAGATGGGAGACTAGGATGAAACAAGAATTTTGTAGAAAGCAGAAGGTAATCTCAGAGCTATAACAGGAGAGAGGGTTTCAGCATTTTCCACTTTCATTGTAACAGCCCTCTGGAGAATGCATTGTCACAGCACTTTCTGATCCCATCACGAACGTGGCAAGCCAAAAATGTTAGCAGACTGCTGCCTGCCTGTTTAATTTTTCCTCCCTTGCAACAGCTTTTAAGAAAGTCTGGGATGTTTTCTTACTATTTTTGGCTGTTGGAAGTTGTGCCCCACTGTGCAAGCAGTCTAAATGAAGACAATATAACACCTCAATTAGTGCAGATTCTTGTGATATGTTTCAAAAAGACCTATGCAGGCTCTTGTGTGTTGGCGCGCGGGGGGAGGGGGGAGTTCTTTCTTTGTAGGAATGCTGCTTCAACACAATCAATGCTCACGCTGCTCTTTTTTAACATACATATATAACCAAGGGGATCATGGGGGCACGGGGCTGAGAACATAGCTGCTCCAACACCAATGTCACCCCAAAATGGCAATGCTGTCATTGTGAATAAACGCATCGCTGGGCCATCCTCCGTGATCTCCAGGGTTCAAATGTTACCCAAGTGGCGAGAGATGGAGCTACACTGAAGTACCAACGACACAACATCAGAACTATCAATTAATAATACAACTAATACAACCATCAATTAATAATACATAACTGGCTCCCAGAAAGATGTGAGAACCACCAGTTATGGGTTTGGGGTGCAATCCTATGCATGTTTAGACAGAAAAAAGCCCTACAACTCCCAGCATTCCCCAGCCAATGGTGTTGTAGGGCTTTTTTCTGTCTAAACACGCATAGGAAGCTGGGAGTTGTAGGGATTTTTCCTGTCTAAACATGCATAGGATGCTGGGAGTTGCAGGGCTTTTTTCTGTCTAAACATGCATAGGTCTGCACCCTTAATGGGTCTCTCAAGCCACCACTGAATGTGTTATTCATCTGGGCAAGAGGTTTGTCTGGCAACAGGTATAGTCCATGGCAGCCTTCTCCAACATGATACCCTCCAGATATTTTGGACTGCAACTTCCAGCATCTTCAGCTAGCATGGGTGGGTGCTGGGAGCTGTAGTTCAACACATCTGGAGGGCACCAAATTGGGAGAAGGGTGGTCCGTGGAATGATCTCATGCCTGAAAAAAGGAGCAGGAGCATTTACAAGGCCCTAAGCATCGGTGTAGCGGAGCCAAAGCTCGCAGGGTGGATGCACCAGGACATTTCGATTAGCAAGGAGGATGACATCATGCACCGTCCCATGCAGGCTTCCTCCTGAGCTTAGCTGCAATCCTCACAGCATTGTTGTGAGTTATCTCTGTTACAATGCTAAGTATTTGGGGGTGCCTTGGTCCTGAATGGGCAATTAAGACCCATTAGCTTTACATCAGACCTGCTCCTGGAAGAGATGAAAACTGCTGGAACTGGCTTGTTGACTTTCAGATAAAATATTGCTCCCAGATGCTGGCAAAAGAAACACCTGGAAGGGCCTTATATTGTTTGGGTTCAGACAACATGATAACCCACACTCAAGGGTTGAGTGTGGGTTGTTGTTGAACCATGGGTTGCTGTTGAAACATGGGTTATTGTATTGTCCAAACCCAGCTGCGCTTAGAAACCATGGCTTGTTAACCACAAACAACCCATGGAGAGAACCCATGGTTTGTTGTTGGGTTTTGAACTGTGGGTTGTTCACCATGGTTTGTTATCTCAGCTGGGTTCAGACAACACGATAACCCATGTTTCAACAACAAGCCAAGGTTCAATGACAAGTCACGCTCAATCCATACTCAACCCTTGAGTGTGGGTTATCTTGTTGTCTGAGCTCAGTTGTGTCCCCCTCTTTCCCTTTCTCATGCAGTCCCAAGTCTCTCTTCCCAAAGTCCAGCATGGTAACCACTACACTGACCTTTGCCAGCTCACTATTCTATGACTGCCAGCCGATTCTAATAAATTGGCTATTATGTTATGTACTGCTGCTTTGTGTGTGTGTGTGTGTGTGTGTGTGTGTGTGTGTATACGTGTGTATCCCACACGTATATGGATCGACACAGCTGTCTGCATTTTTGGACTCTCCTTCAGGCCATGACTATGGGGACTGTTGTCAAAAGCGCCTGCACTTCAAAATTTACCACTACACCACAGGCCACCACAACTATGATTTTCAGCACAATATAGAGCTGCTCCAGCAATAATATGATGATGATGCCTGGATATGATGTATTCACTAGCCAGATGGCAAAATGCTTGTCAAAATGGCAAGGAGGTGGCAGAACACTGTGGGCAATTACTCTTCCACCAGTTACTAGTCCAAATGCTTGCTGCAACATATTTGAGCTCAGAGAACAAAACTGATCCTGGAACGCAGTCATGCTGGGCTGATCCAAGACTACATTTGGCAATAATTTGTTCTCAGACAATACACAGTACCTTTTCCAGAAATCTTCTGAATATTTAAACGACATAATTTGTTTTGTTTTCTGCGTCAAATGCATGCATTATGATTAATCACTGGCAGCTGGTAGAAAATAGAACTGGAGCTCAGACTATTCCGGTCACAGAAAATGTCCAGAATTTAAACAACTCATTTTCTCTTCCTCCTTCCCTCGTCCTCGAGCACACACCCCTCTAGTGTGTTGCGAAGCTGCAAATGCATTAAAGTGAACCATCAGGGTAGTGGCCTGACATTACAGTATATTTCAGTCATTTTAATTTATTTAATTAAATTATGGTTTAGGTCAGGTTTAATAACAGCTTGGGCTATAACCCTATGGCGTGGAGAGGGAGAGGGAAGAGCATTTAACTGAGGCTAGCAGAACTAGCCTCTAGTCATCTGTTTAACAGTTTCCGGAGCCTGATGTGCTCACTGTTTTAACCATTTATTTCCAACACAGAGGTGGAATTTTAGCACAAAGCAATCGATTTGTCAGGCCACTACTTGCATTAGCTGGCAACATCCAGTTGGGTTTTTAAAAATCATCATCATCATCATCATCATCATCATCACCACCACCACCACCATGAAACTGCTTTGTGGTAATGTGTGGGTAACCTAGAAGGAAAACATGACTCATTGAGACTTATTCTCAGAGGTGTAAACAACAACAACAACAACAACAACAAACCCAGGCCCAACAGGACAAAAATCACCTGGCAGGCATTCAGAACCTGAACTTGTGTTCGCAAAAATCCTTCGCAGTTTGTCTACTGGGTGCTTTGAATACCTCCCATCCGTCCTGAACTAAGCATTCTGGGAGACAGAGTACACCATACTCAGGAAACAAGGTTCCTGTTATTTTGTTCCCCCTTTGTCAAGGGGCGGGAAGCTCTGTGTAGTTTCGCTATGCCAGCTTCCCTCCCAGGAGAAAGCTGCAAAGTTTTGTGGTGTCTCTTTGTGAAAATCCATTTATTTACAGATTATGAAGAAACTGTTAGAAAACAAGCACACTCGCCACAGGCGGTTCTATTAACAATGCAGAATCGATACAAACTCTCCGAACCCTAGCTAAGAGCACACACCTGCTGAGCCTCTATTTCAGCTGCAATTTTTCACTAGACTCTTACCTATTGCCTCTGTGTCTGATTTCCAGGAAACCTTGGCCTGCCATGTGCCCGGCCAGCCAAAACAACTTCGGAGATCTCCTTGCCTCAGTGCAACAGCCACTTCATTACATTCCCATTAATCAGTGGGCCTTGCTCTGAACAACCCAGGGTTCTTCGGGGAAGGTGGTGGCATATAAGCTGTTCATGACCATAAAACTATGAGATCACGAAGATTATTTTCTGCTGTCCCGTAGCTTGCATCTTGGCCTTGAGAACAAACAGGACCAACATTTTAAGTCATTCACAGCATGATCCTGTGCTTGTTTTACTCGGAAGGAAGCCTTCACTGGCTGGGTAATGCTGGGAGTTGCAGAACTTTTTTTTTTTTTGGCTATCTAAACATGCATAGGATCAGGCCAGAAGCTAGGGTGGCCAGAAGCAAAAGAGGGCAGGGCTCTGGTGTAGAAGTGGAATTTTCAGTAGGGGTAGCTTGCACGACAATCTAAATGTCCTCTTCTGCACAACTAATAATAGTGCAGGAGCCCTGACCTCTCTTGCATCCAGCCACCCTAACCCTTGAGCATTCTAAACCTACCTTACATTCATTTTAAGAACCAGTATTATTCTTATAGATTTCATAGATCATAGAGTTGGAAGGAGCCTACAAGGCTATCGAGTCCAACCCCCTGCTCAATGCAGGAAACTAGAGGAGCGGTCTCCCATCCAAGTAACAACCAGGCTTGACCCTGCTTAGCTTTCCACGCTCAGACAAGCTGAGCCAGCGTAAGCCACATATCAGCACAAAGCAGCCACACACATTTCCCCAGTTTACACCGCACACTTGTCTATAGAATACTTGTATCAGACACTGCCTTTCCAATATGCATCCCTTTTCAAAGTTAATGCTACATGCAGCACAATCCTATCCTTGTCTACTCAGAAGTAAGTCCCATTCGTTTCAGCGGGGCTTACTCCCAGACAAGTGGCTATAGGACTGCAGCCATAATTCTGTGCTTTGTGGCCATGCCATGCCAGATAAAAGTCATGCTTTCTTCATAACATGGAGGAGTGTGTGAGCCCCCTCAGCGTTCAGACAGAATGCTCAAAAAGCAACAACAACAACAACAACAACAACAACCCCACACACACTTGGAGAGGTTTTTGAGTGTTCAGCCTGAACACCCCAAAAGCCTAATGTTACATCACTTCTCCACATTCCCCAAGGGGGGAAAATTACCTTGGGGAAAGGAGGGGAGGGTAAGACTTAGTACGGGGCTCCCTTTTCTCAGTAGCAAATGACACACAGACGGCTTGTTCGCACATCATGCTAAGCCACCATGGGTTAATTAACCTGCGGGGGTTAGCAGTGCAGGCGGCTGGCTATTTTGATCATTTTAGCTGTGACCACAGCTTGCTGTGTTGTGCGGACCCGGCGAGGGTGGGTTATTGCCATAGTTAACAAACCACCCAGAACCCATGGGCTGTTTTAGGTTTGTGGGAGATTTGTTAGCCACGGTGGGCTGCGGTGATCATGCATATCAGGTCAGAGTGTCATTCCTTGCTGGAAATCATGCAGCTTGGCAATCATCAATTAAATTTGTCCTAAACTGTACTTCAGCGAAATGAACCATCAACACTTAGGCTAGGATCCAAAGGGCTGTGTGTGATTTGCCCATGCATGAACTGGGGCTTTTCAGTCTCCCCTTCCAATTATAGCCCCCGTCCTTTGCCCACAAAACACACACATGCTCCGATCGATCGCAGGATTCATCTTGGAGACTATTTTTCTAGAGATCTCTGCATGCATCTATATATATTAAAACGGACCCCTGAAGAAGGCCCCCCAATACCATATTCAGGGCCGAAACACATAGGGCTATTTCTTGGAATAAAACCACATATATTTTTTCAACATCCATTGCTTTATTTTGGGTGTTCTCCAGTTTTGTTTCACCCCAATAAAATAGGTAGCCCACAGTTTAACTGATCGTGCTTCATCCATTTTTCTCCCATCTCCAGAGAGCTCAAGGTGGTGCACCCGCCCACCGATCCTCACAACCATCTTGTGAAGCAGGTTCTGCTCAGAGGTTCTGACCCAAGGTCACTCTCACTCAGCAAGCTTAGTAGCTGAGTGGCAATTTGGACCTGGCTCTCCCTGGTCCTATTATGACACTCTAATAGTTAGAGTCTAACCATACACCTCTCGCTAACCATACACTAATAGCTGCAACTCAAATACATTCAGCAAAGCAATGGGGGGTGGAGTGGGGAGCAGTGCGCTGCCATTTTGCATTCATGTGTGTGCCTTTACATACATGTCTACTAGATTCAAGATAATCTGCTCCCCTAGATTTAATTTCTAGAGTCCAAGGTAAGGGGACTGAATGAAGACTCAAGAAGTCTAGTGCAGGTGCGTATGTGCTAACAAGGGTTGGATCAAGAGTTCTCGTGAGTGGAACTCCGCTCACAGAATACTCCAGCTGCAGGGACTATGGAGCCCCCTATATCCCCTGAAAAGCTGCTCTGGAGGGTTCGGCACCCTCCAGAACAGTGTGGGAAGTGGTGTCACTGGCAGCAGTGAACATAAGAACACAAGAACAGCCGTGCCGGATCAGACCAAGGGTTCATCCAGTCCAGCATTCCGTTCACACGGCGGCCAACCAGCTGCCCACGGGAAACCCACAAGCAAGACATGAGTGCAACAGCACCCTCCCATCCATGTTCCTTCCCCATGGGAAGTGGGAATCAGCTAAAATCACCTCCCTCTCTTCCTCCACCAGGAGCTTCTGCGGGATTTCGTAGCAGGGATACTCTGGATCCAACTCCATATGTTTACCTCTCCATGAAATATAAAAATCAAGGAAATCTTTTACAAGAGGCAGATATCAGCCAACACAGGCAGCCCCTGGTGAATAGGGGTAGTTGGAATGCACAAACATGTGTCATGATCATCTGACTGTTAGAAATGAGGGGAACAACAACAAAAAAGAAAAGAAACTATAGCTGGGGAAAAGCAGGCAGCACAACAAAATCAGGAAGAGAGGAACAGAATGACAAAACTCTGTTTTTTTGTTTTTATTTTTCTCATTGCCTCAAGGCAATACTTCCTCTTAAAAAGAGAGGGAGGGAGAAATATGCTTAAATGCCTCTTCAGCATCACGGCTTACTGCATTGATTATACCATTGTTCACACTGAGGTTGTGGAATCTATTTTTGTGATTAACACAGTGCCGCTGGGAAATGGAACACAGTTCTTTTTATGTGGCACAGATTAATAAAAGCCTGTCATTTGCATACAGCCTATGCAATCAAATGGGTGGGACACTAAAAGGAGGTAGAGGTCAGTAAAAGTTTAGATTAAAATTAGATTTGTTGTAAACAACAACAGCAACAGAACAAACCGGGCAGCACATGGCATTCCAAAGGCTGCTCCTTGCTATTTAAAACTACGGCTCAATCAAAATTTCATAAGCAGAGCCATCGTTTGCTTCCTCTCTGCACTGCACAATCATGGGGGTTTATTGGTTATCCAGATAATGGATAGAAATGTGAAATGAGTTCCTTGACAGATGAGTACCCTGGAGGTACCTTGAGTTGTCACTGTATATAATTCTCCTCTGACAACATTACATTAGTCATTTTAGTGACTTAAGAGTTTTGCACCTTATAGTATCTCAATAGAGGAGGAGGAGGAGAAACTGCCTATTAAAACCATTTGTAGAAAAACCAGAAAATTTGGCTTCGTCACTTATTACAAAAATGATGATGCATGGCCCAATCATGTTCTTTGCATATGCGTGCATACATACCTGTATATAAAGAAAAGGGCAAGAGAGCCCCTTCTGTAACAATTTTGGTCCTGGTGATGCATTTTTCCTACCATTTGGGGTGTGTGTGTGTGGCCTTTTTGTTTGTCTTTGTATTGCAATGCTGTGTGTTTTCTGGGCTATGATTTCATGAAACAGTATTATATACTTCAATAAGGTAACATTAATTAGCACAGAATTGGCCCTCCAGATGCCATTAGACTCAACTCCCATTAGCTGTAGCCAGCATAGCCAATGGGGAGGGAGGATGGGAATTGTAGGCTAACCTCTGGAGGGCCACAAGTTCTCCACCTGTGAGATATAGAATCTGAAACACAGATATAGGTAGGTAGGTAGGTAGGTAAAGGTTTGCACTACCTGAAAAGCTACTCCTGAGAGTGAGAGTTCGGAGGCCCTCTGGGGTGACATCTGAGAAGGGTAGAAGGTTAAATAATTATCTTTTTCTCTTTCATGCATATGCACATATACAAACTATGCATGTACCTTCCACTTGCACATAGAGCTGTTTGGATCCTTGCCACTGTATGTATGTATATACATAGAGATAGATGGATAGATAGATAGATAGATAGTATCTGGACTGGTAGCTCAGGTATTTATAATGTGTCAAGGCAAATGGAAACTGTCAAAACCAAAAGGCAATAACAAGGCCTCAACCAGACTAGAAAGTGCAGTTTAAGTATACTTTAAGTATATTTTCGCATGAAATAGTGAATATTTCATGGCCATGTTTGCTGCTTACTACTCCCCAAAGGACTCTTTCTCTAGTACTTTATCTTCATTTAAATTGTCCTTTTCAGGAGATCTATAAAATTCACTTTATTGAAGAGAAATAATTTGACTGAATGCTAAAGGAAAAAGAAACCCACACTCTACGCTACTCTTCAAAACATTTTTTTTTTAGAGAATGTAGGTCTTTTAGAGCTCAGTGAATGCATGCATGTTTGGCATCAGTATATTTCTCTACAACACAATAAATGGAACTGAGATTTAAAGTGGTAAATTAAATTATTTTTTTTAAATATTTTATTTATTTTTCAAAACAAATTATAACACAGAAAATATATTTAGCAAAATACAAAATTATCACACAAATATAACATAATCAACATACAATAAATCATAAAGTGCTCCCCCCCACCCTCCAAGGGACCAATTAATATACTTCTATCCTCTTGATCAAATAAAGTCTAAATTCCAAAAATATAACATATCCTGACAAGGCATGTTACCCTTCCCCTTTATTAATACATAGTCTAGTAATTGATTCCATATCTCCATAAAATTATTCTTCTTTAGCAATCCTTTTTTGCATTTGATACTACTAGTTAGTTTATCATTTAGGGCTATGTCCCAAACTTCCTTATACCAGTCTGTTATTAGGAAAACATGTTGTACTTTCCAATTTCTCGCTATCATTAGCCTGGCCGCAGTTAACAAGTTTACAATTACCGGTACCTCCTTCGTATTTTGATCACAAATAAGCTTCTCAGTTATTGATAACAATGCTAATTTTGGACAGACCTCTAAATTAGTACCAATAATTGTGAAAATGATGTCAATTAGGTAAATTAAATTATTGTCCATGAGGATATCACAGAGAGAGCTACAATCAACACTTTTCAGAGTTCAGAGACACTTTGAAACTGGTTCCAGAGAGGCATCTTTCACATGAATTTTTGTGCACTAGTTTGCCTAACATACACACTTTTTGCAAATAGTTTTCCTTAATATAGTGCTGTTTGGAGCATTGCTTTTACTAATATACACATCTCTGTGTGCATTCCTCCCTAATATACACATTTTTATACACTGTTTTCCCCAGTATATGCACTTCTGTATGCATTTTTTGTTGTTGTTCAGAAAACTGCATCTCAAAATTCTGAGAAGTGTGAATAATACCAAAGAAAACTGTGTTCCAGTTCGTATATCGATCGGGAAAGTGCAACTTGGTACGTTCTTATGGAAACACAAACCAAATGAAATTCTTCCCTATCCATACAGTTTACCGATGATGTTACAGGCAGAGCCTCATATAACAGATGCTCCAAGACATTAATGCCACCACACTGTACAAGCACTAACCCACTGTTAAAGAGATTTCAGGTTTTCTGCTGATTATTGTCCTTAAATGGAGACTCTCAAAATGTGATCCGTGGAAATCTATGAAAGGTTGTGGAACAGTTGAGACCATCTGTACTGGGCCCTGCCCTTGATTTATTTTTTCTGACAACAGAGATCAAGGCCTTTTTTTTTACCAGGGCTGGATTATCAAACAGGCTAACAAGGCGCCGGCCTAGGGCCCATGAATTTCAAAATATGGTATTAGTTTTCATGCTGTTGCTGCTGCTGTGGAAGACCACCAGTGCTTTTCAAGTGATCCACACACAAAAGAAAAGTGTATAAGAATTGCTGCTTAAAGAAATGTCATTGGAAAAAGCCCCAAGATCCTTGATTCATCATAAACAGAAGTTCTAATTGTTGTTGTTTTTTAATGCTTAAATGCTTTGTAAAATAGGTTGAAGCTCAGTGCCGCTTCACGTTATAGTATTACAGGTACAAGATTTTAAAATTCTCAGATGTGTATCTGGAAAACTCATACTTCTAGCTGGGTGTATCTTATAGCTACATGCACTAGGGACCAGCCCTGTAATGTGTAAAATGACCCTTGGTGTATACCTAAATTGTTTAAATGGCAATTTAAGCATGGCAGCAAATGAAAGAAAGATCTTGCTAAGAGGCCTCCCCCCCCCCCCCCGCAGATATTTATAACAGAGGAGATAGAACCCTGGAAGCATCAATCTCTATAGAGACAATAGAGATTATTAGAAAATAATTGTCCGTTGACTTGTCAAGGCTCTGTGAAGTCTACAGTGCCTCACCATTGCATAAATTCCAAGCACAGAGGTGTGAAAGTATAACACTGGCTCTGTCTGAGTGAAGGATAGTGAGAATACTCATCTGTCAGCAAACTTATGCCTCTTAGCTCCTCAACAGTATTTCACACATTTCATGTTGAATCTGAAAGCTAAAAGCCAAAGGGGTCAATCCACGGCTGACCATGTTAAAGATTATTTGCCGACCCTTGCTTCTCGTGATGATTGGGTTATCCATCAAGTACTTTTATATGCTAGCAAGGCATTGCACATACATTCAATCCTAAGATTGAATTGGTGTAATCCTAAGATTTGCAGCTAAGGCACATAAATGCTTTGGATAAAATGTGCCAAAAACAACACCTGTGCAATATCATAAAAGCACAGTACCACTCAGAGCTAAAATGGCATTACAGGTAGACACACTGCTCCAAAGGTGTTGAACTGAGGCTCTGAGAGCCACAAATCCTACAAAGCTGTGTGTTAAAACAGATCATTAAAGTAAGTAGTTTGTCTCCCCTTTTATTTAATTTAGATTTTTTACATTGCGTCATCTCAAGGATTTGTGGTATTCACAACAATGTTAGCTTTCCACCCAAGCCTCTTCAAGTGATGCAGTCCTTGATATTTCATTACTATAGCAAAATAATATTAATCCTGGTCCATACTCTGCAAGATCATGAGGAGGACAGTATTCATATCATCATCAACAACTCAAATGAATAATTGTATAGAGTGGCAGATGTAAATATATGGTGACTGCTGAAAGTTTAATGTGGACATTCCCAGCATCAAATATGAGAGGTTCACATTACAGACGGGATAAAATGCACATCAGTATCTCTGTGTTGTCTCCTTACTGGTTCTTCTAGCTCAAGAAAAAGAAAAGGATGCATCTTAAACACAGAAATGAAGCTATTCTTCTGCACAACCTATGTTGCACAATCATAGCCTATGTTACACTGAGCTTGCTAGTTGCTATGCCAGGTTCAGACATCACAACAGGCCACCATGGGTTTGAACAACCCTAAAACAAGTAATGGGTTTTCAGCGTGGCTTGTTCAGTGTGGCTTGTTCATGAAAAATATGCCACCTTGTGGAAACCATGCCAGGACATTACAGCACAGCAATCCACCATGATTGACCACCCATGGTAGGTTGCCGTGTCGTACGAACCAGGTCATTGTATACTGTGTAGAAGAAGCAATATCCTATTGTAATGTTTAACGCTTAGGCTCTCTTTAGCTGGAGTTTAACTGGACATTAAATTCTATTCTTAGATTAATGGCTCTGCCACAGTAAAGTACATGCACATGTTTTAAGCACTTCTTGAATAGGCTATGGTCAGGTTGCTAAGCTATTGCTTTCTAAGGAACCTCTATGTTGTTGATTGCAGCATGGGAGAGAGAAATTTAGTATGCATAGCTTCTCTCATTGTTTTATCACAGGGTTGGTGTTGATGCAATGCTGACGACTTCCTGCTAACTGCAGTTAACAAATTGGTAGCCAGCCTCAGGAATATGTGCTCTCTCCCATCCTGTAATACACTGTGATAAAGATAAAGGTAACTATGGTGACAATTATCCAGTTTAATTAGTGTCTGGAACTGTGGCTTGAAGTGGGCTTTAGCTCCTTGATTAAGGGAAACCTGGTTAATATTAAACCATGGCTAATGTTGTTGCTGATATATAGCTTAACCATGGTTAAGGCACGGGGGGAGGGGAATCTGCACTGGGAAAGGAGAAAGGACTGGAAGGAGGTAGCATGCTTTCTGTAGGTTTAAACCTCCCCTATCCACACATGGTAGTCCCGCCAGGGATGTTGAAGAGTCCTTGGTTTCGAGTTACGAGTCGAGTCACGAGTCTTTGGACCCGAGTCTCGAGTCCGAGTCCTTGGTCCAAAATGGTGACTCACGAGTCACGAGTCACTCCCAAAGCTGACTTCACGAGTCCCTATTAAAATCAATGGGGTTTTTTCCCAACAAAATAAGGCTATTTCAGATGTGTGGCTTAAATAAATTCTAGGCACAAGTGTGCCTTTTTATTTCAAAACTCTGCAACTGATTTTGGCAAGAACAGACAGGCAGACAAACCCAAAATAACCAGACAGGCAGAGGAGGCAGGGAACCCCAAAACAGGCAGGCAGAGGCCTTTGTCTTGGACAATTCAAACTGTGGAACTGGTTAAGAAGAGACCAGGCAGGCAGAGGAGGCTGGGAACCCCAAACAGGCAGGCAGAGGCAGCCAAACCCAAAATGTCTGAAAGGTTGCATTCTAGGAAAATGATTTAAAAAAATAAACTTGCTGTACTTCCTAAAACCTATCCATGTTGCATTTGAGGAACACGATTTTGGAACATGAGTCCTTGGTCTCGAGTCCCGAGTCGAGTCTCGAGTCCCATTAAAAATATTGGGACTCGAGTCTGACTCGAGTCAGAGGGGGGACTCAGTCCGACTCACGAGTCGAGTCCTCGAGTCCGAGTCCCCATCCCTGAGTCCCGCATGCTTACACTGAGGTAAAAACCCCCCCACAAAGCGTGAATTTCAGGTCAGCTGTACGCTGTGTATTTAGTGTAGCTGGCTGGGGCATGCTGGGAGTTGTAGGCCAAAAACATCTGGGGACCCAAGGTTGGAGAACACTGCCTTAGCCACTATGCTACACCATCTCTGATCCATGCATGGAGCTACAGTGTGAGCACAGGCTGTCCCAATGGACTCACTGGATGACAGCTCTGTAGATAAATCCACACAGGACACATTGTGCATTGTGCCTTCTGAAAAACTGAAGTGAATCACAATTCCTGACCTCAAGAGCAGGAGAGGAGTGGATGAGCCTGTGGCTTTGTGCGGGCTCCTTTCTGCTGGTGCATATAGTGGTGCTAAACCCATGGTTTAGTATTACATGCAAATGTGGCCTATGGCAGTCCTTTTTAAAGACTAATAATAGCAACAAGGCGAGAAGCAATTATTTGGTTTTGGAATTACGTTAAGTATAACTGATTAGTTTCCTGGTCATACAACTTAGAAAACCATGCCTGTTCTGCTTTTTCCATTCTCAGTAAACACCAAACAGTATTAGAGTGGTTAAAACCATTGCTATAATTCTCCTGCCAGAAAATGCATCACTGTTACACAAAGGAGGGCCAAAGTCACCCAGGAGAAAGATAAGAGAAAAACGTGCATGGCTTGCATAACCGAGGGCCAAACTACCCTGGGGAGGCAATGTAACGAAATTGCATTGTAAATATAGACACTAGGAATATTTTAAAATAAATGGACTGTAGACGGTATAATTTAAAAATTAAAGGGAACCGATCTTTGTGTAATGAAAAACTGATAAATGGTTCCAAGGAGGCTTAATCCCACCTACCCTCATTATCCTCCTCCGGGTTCTCAGATTGCTTTGCTTTGCATTTCACGGGTGAAGAAGACTGGCCTTTCTGCTCCACTCCCTCTGCAAGAACAAAGAATTAATAAATGAAACTGGTTTTTGAAGTAGCATTATTTTTTTTAAAATTAAATATGCATGTGCAAGATATTGGAAGGAGAATTAGACTGTATCTCTGTGTTGCTTTCAGAGAGGAATATCTGCACTTTTAAGCATGATGAAGATTGATTTCTGCCCGATGTGCCATTAGTGTGGCTGTGAGGGGCCTTAGGGTGAACTCCGAATGCCGCATTTCAAGGGTGTCTGAACCTCACATATAAATCACAATATTCTCATGTTCTTTTACTCGACAATGGAACCACCAACTAGGGAGGTGGTGGGCTCTCCCACTCTGGAGGCAATCAAGGTGCAGCTGGAGTGGACAGCCATCTGTCAGGGATGCATTGACCTGGATTCCTGCATTGAGCAGGGGGTTGGACTCGATGGCCTTGTAGGCCCCTTCCAACTCTATTTTTCTATGATTCTATGATTCTATTCCATTTTAAACCTATGCAGTTTTAATTATTTGCTAAGCATGGAGAAATGCATTCTATTGTAAGCTCATAATAGTAGCACTTTAATGTACAGAGAGTTTAAAAAAACACACACAACTCAATGAATTATACAGACAAGGAATAGTGACCTCAGTTTGGCAACTCAGTTGAGGAATAGAGGTAAGCATCAATATGGAGGTTCCTCAATAGCATCTATTATCCAATTGTACTGGTTCCTAGCAAATAACGTTAATGACTAAAGAAAAGCTTAATTCATTTTACTAGCTAAAAATCAGAAACCAATCATCTTTAGCAGGCTAAAAGTCCCCTTTAAATCAATAGAAATTATGCACAAACTGTGCTGGGCTTTGCAGTCAAAGTTCTTAAGACATTAAACAATAGCACTGTCTATAGAGCTAAATATATGAACACAGACAGTTTAATCAACAAGAGATTTCCAGCTGATTGTTGTGCTACAAAAGTATATGTGGTCTGATTTATAAGTACTGAAATGGCAATAGCAACCATAAGATAATCATCAAGACCCATGGAATGGAATAATAATAATATATTTAACATATATTTAACAACACAGTCCATTAGCCATGTACAGAATATGGAAGTGATACAGTCCTAGAGAATTTAACTGCAATACATCCTATGAGAAAGCCCGACTTAAAGTAGCAGGATTAACTTCCAGTCACACAGGCACATGATTGCACTATGAGAGGGTATGTCAGGATTAAGAGAAAGAAGACAAAGGTGGGGGAGAGAGACAGGCCAACCCAGAACTGATAGAACCACATGAGCGTCCCGCAATTTAGTGCCAGTTTCTTGTTGTTAGAAAGGCAGGGTACAAATAAAATCAAATAATCCACTATATCCACAAATCTCTGCCAAATATGCATCCTAATACAGTCGCACAAACAATGTTAACCATTTGTTAGTCTTTACAGTAACTAGGACTACTTGCTTATACAGTAATACCTTGGATTGCAAGTAACTTGGTCTGAGAGCGTTTTGCGAGACAAGCAAATTTTTTTAATAAATTTTGATTTGATAAACAAGTGACGTCTTGCAATACAAGTGTAGGGATGTAACCGCTAGCCTCGAGCAGGTGTAGCGGGCTGAAATCAGCCCCGCTCACGCCCACCAGAGACTCACTTTGATATAAGAGTGTTTTGGATTACAAGCACGGTTCCGGAACGAATTATGCTTGCAATCCAAGGTATTACTGTACCTCTTATCTATATATATATAAAAGAAAGTCTCCTGACTGACTGGCTGACTCATAAACGCCCAGCTCAAACCAGTTTAATCTAGGCACGTGAAATTTTGAAGGAACATTGCTTTTATGATGTAGAGCCCCACTAAGGAAGGATTTTGGGAAATTCCATCCCTAAGGGGGTGAAAAAAATTGGGCAAAATCGCCCCACAATCCTATGGGCAAAACAACAGGGCAGCAGTTATGCAAATCGGCCTCACCTCATAATTGCTGCAGGAGCCAATAGGAGCAGTTATGCAAATAGCCCATACGACACTTAGAATGTTCGTATGAATTCCTGCAGGGGCCAATAGGGCTGGGTATGCAAATCTCCCCTCGGCCGTTTAGAATGTTCTCTGAGGGGGTGAAAGGGAGGGAAACTTTTTAAATAACTTCCTGACTGAATGACTGCTGTGTGCGGGGTGTCGTCGCATAGGCTCCATCACGTTTTGACGGATCTGCCCCAAACTTGGCACGCATACTCTCCATCACCCAAAGGCAAAGACTGGTGGGTTCAAATCTAAAAACCCTCGCTGCACCTGTATGGCCCAAAATAGATGAGAACCAATGGCGTCACTTGGAATGTTCGCAGGGGGCATTCAGGAGCGGTTATGCAAATCACTCCAATGACGTATAGAATGTTCATATGAACTGCCACAGGAGACAATCAGGAGCGGACATGCAAATCTCTCCTGCGTCAAAACGGAATGTTCATATGAACCACAGCCGGGGTGGAGCTGGGATTTCATTGAACAGTCCGGGGGGGGGGGAGCAGGGATTTCATTGTTGTGTAGTCCCGCCCGGGAGGGGAGCAGGGATTTCATTGTGTAGTCCTGGGGGGGGAGCAGAGATTTGATTGTGTAGTCCCAGGGGGGAGCTGGGATTTCATTGTTGTGTAGTCCTGGGGGGGGGGGGGAGCTGGGATTTCATTGAATGGTCATAGAATCATAGAATCTTAGAAAAGTAGAGTTGGAAGGGGCCTACCAGGCCATCAAGTCCAACCCCCTGCTCAATGCAGGAATCCAGGTCAAAGCATCCCTGACAGATGGCTGTCCAGCTTCACCTTGAATGCCTCCAGAGTGGGAGAGCCCACCACCTCCCTAGGTAGTTGGTTCCATTTGTCTTATTGCTCTAACAGTCAGGAAATTTTTCCTGATGTTTAGGTGGAATCTGGGTTCCAGTAACTTGAGTCCATTATTCCGTGTCCTGCAAACTGAGATGATCAAAAAGAGATCCTGGCCCTCCTCTGTGTGACAACCCTTTAAGTACTGGAAGAGTGCTATCATATCTCCCTTCAGTCTCCTCTTCTGAAGGCTAAACATACCCAGTTCTTTCAGTCTCTCCTCATAGGGCCTTGTTTCCAGTCCCTTTATCATCCTTGTTGCCCTTCTCTGAACCCTCTCTAGTTTGTCTATGCCCTTCTTAAAGTGTGGTGCCCAAAACTGGACGCAGTACTCAAGACAAGGCCTAACCAGTGCCGAGTAAAGGGGAATTATCACTTCCCGCGATTTGGAAGCTATACTTCTATTAATGCAGCCCAAAATAGCATTTGCCTTCTTTGTGTGAGAGCTGGACTGACCCGGGTTCAAAAGCTTCCCTAGCCAGTGACCCTCAGTCCCAGTCACGCAGGCGGAAGGAGGAGATAACAGCAGTTAATAAAGATTAAAGAGTTTATTTGTAAGACCCAATTACATGGGATTAAGGCAATCAATGCATCTCTTACTCACTACATCATTGCAGATACAAATCCAATACCCCAGTGGTAAGGCTAGATGAAGTGAAGTCCAGAACAAGTAACATGTCGAGTCGAGACGAGAGGAGACGAGAAGGAGAAGGAGTGAAGCTATCAACAAGTGTGTTAGCTTTATACCAGACCCTGCACCTATAAATAGGATATTACTCACCCCAGTTGTATAACCTATTCATCAACATGTTTACCCCAAATCTGTCCCAAGGCTGCTGAGTCATATCATCTTGAGACTATGTCTCGTGACCAAAGACCTTGTGTACTTGAACTCAAGAGACACCCACCAGGTCAGGTGATAATCCTGATGTCAGGTGGTAATCTCGTTCTGCCTATGCAAAACCTAACATCCCCCTGCTTTTGCATTTGTCGCAGAACGTGGTTATTTACCTCATACAACAGCAACAGCTTTGTTGACATCTGATGCTGTTCTTTCATCTATGGACTTTGATAAAAAAAACTTCTGCAGGAATGACTTTACCTGCCAGAAATTTGAACCACCATCAAATCACTTCTGATGTATCCCTCCTCATGACACAGTTTTATTTGCAAACCCAAAATGTTGTGTATTGCTATCTGCCTGCAGCATAGCAATCCTGCCTTGGTTTCCTGAAAAAACTGTAATAGGGTTTTCACATCAATCCCAGCATCATTTAAACATTTTTAACAATTTAAACTATTTAAACAAATGCATTCAGTTCAGCTTCAGTTGAACTTTAACTTCTAGATGATTGTTTCTACAAAATCAATCAAAGTATGGTTATAAAAATAACAAACTTCAGGTGTGTTCTTGTTCTTACTATCACAACCACAACTGGCATTTCTGTGAATCTGTAAGCCACCTGTGCTCTGACTTGTAAATCTTAGTCTGAAGTGTGATGTTCCTTCCAGATAACACTCAACTCCTTTTCAGAGCTTTCCAAGCATGTCCTGTTGGTCTAACAGTCTGCCTATCACACTGACAGCAATACCTGGCCTTGTTGCTTGTACAATGAAGTTCAACAGCCCAATGCTTCTGTGTAGCATTCAAACTGCTTTTCCATCAGCATGTGCTTGAAAATCCTCAATTATTTGGAGTCTCTCACTGAGTTAACTTTCTCCAAAATTCTCAATCACATCCATGATATTTCTCTGGTTTGTTACAGTAAGATACTGCCCTCTTGGTTCTCCTTCAACTTCTATTTACAAATAAACAGTTGATCCACCACCAAGCAGTTTCATTTCAATGAAATTCCAAACCCTGGATCAATTATATCATATTGCTTTTATCTGTCTAGAAAAAACAATAGATCATCCAATTTAACAAGTACATACAGTCTATGTCCCTGTTCCGCCTGTTTAACAAACAAACATTGATCTGCCTCTCTGTGCAAATCTCAATTCAGCAATGTTTGAGTTCAAAACAGAATTCCAGCCTCCAGCTGATTCTAGCTTTTCCTACAGAAAAATATTCTCAGAAAGTTCTCAGACAGTTTTCCATTTAAAGACTTCCTCTCATTTAAAATGCTTATGTTCCAATATTTCAAACTGTGAAATATTCATACATCTTCACATTCTTAAACATCAGTCTAACTGTTTCCAAAGCAAATTGTTGTTGCACTCATCTTATGATTATCCAGCTCCTTTTACTGAGCAAAATCACAAGCAACCAACCTTGCTATTTTTCATATATAACCTTTTCCAATCTGGTTAGTTTTCATTTAAAAAATCTATCTGGTAACAATGAGTTCCATGGACTGCTGTTTGTTTCACCCAGCTTCCATGTTTTGTTCTTTATCCAAAGAATTCAACTCAGCTTGCATAGCCTGAAGCTATGGTTCAGCTTCCTTAACAGACAATTTTTCACCTCTTTGAAATTTTCACAGTTTCAAATGGCTTTTCCTGCAAATTCATCCTGATATCTCACAGGTTGTTTGACTCACCTGTTCCTTACTTCATCAGCTATCAGGTTCCTGTTCCAATGAAATTTGCACCAATGATGAACAATTATTTGTTTAGTCTCCACTAAACCAAATGTGTATCAAAGTTTGTCAAATTTACCTGACTGTCTTTCAGCAAATGCTTTTCTATTCTGACTCTGAGCTTGATGCTTCCCCTGCATTAACAGAATTAATTTTGAAAAATGATCTCACCTTTTCATTTAGCATTATACTCAACACTTCTAGATAATCTCACTATCCAAGTGTTATTCATGTGAAACACAATATTCTCATTTCTAGAAAAATCTCATGTAAGCTCCCTTACAGATTTCTTCTAACTTTGAGGTGTATGTACCTACATATCAGATCCAAGATCCTGAAATGTTTCTCCAGAAGATTCTTCCTTCTACACTACTTTCTATAAGGTGTACAGTTCAATACAGAACTAAAACTTCTATCATGTACATAATCAAAAACATTTAAGAGTTTCTACCCAAACCTCATTATCCAAATTAGTATCACCTCTTCTGAGTGTTTGTTTACTCTTCCACACAGTCCATGTGTTCAATATCACATCCTGTTAGAAATGCATCTAAATATGCACTGAATTGAACTTCCCCCATATCTCAAAAGAAATAGGTAACATGGGTAATATGCTTGTTTCCCACCCAAGCACAAAACACCTTGACTTTGTTCAATACTCCAGCTTTCTATCTAACATGTACACAACCTGTACTTCGTGTATTGATCAATTAACATCATGAAATAACGTGCCTTTCCTCTAAAGACCATCAGAGTATCCATAAGATCACCAAGAACAAATTTAAATGAAATGGACTGGTTTTACAGCTTGCCTTCCAGTTTACCTGTTGAAGCTAGCATCCCTTGTTTATGTGCACAAAATTACCTTTCATGTGAAAATTACAATTTCCAAATGCTTTCCCCAACACAGTTTGCATTTTCTTTCACAGGCCTGTGAATCTAAATGATCAAACATCATGTGATATGCATGCATGTACATGTCATACATATAAGCATTTAACTTTTTATAGTTGCATCAGTACAACTTTCCATGTCTTTATTTACATCATTACAGTATGAAAGAAATAATCCATCTCTTAGCTTTGCCATATAAACATACCTACTAATTATTCAGTATTTCACATTTTGCTACAGAAAATCCACAATATACTCAAGTCATATATACATTCAGTACATTTCCTGACATTTCCAGAGCATATATTACACTTTCTTGAGTCCAAGTGATTAAACTTTCAAGAAATACAGTTTCAAAAAAACATGACTGTTAAACTCCTGACCATTTGCATAGTCCTCTTCCTGTTTATTCATGTCCAACACAGAAAGCTTCGTTTAAACAATCCACTGCTTCTGTTCAAACAAAATAATGTGTCCATTTTGTTATGTCCAGGGTTAAAACACAAAGTTTTTTCCCATCAGCAGCACCCCTGCTGATTTCAAGCTCCTTCTTCTGTGATCCCACATGAAGAAAATGAAGAACAGCTTCACATTTTAAGCACAGCTTTGTTTGTTCAAAACTGCCGCGCTGTTTTTCTCTGTTGTTTCAAAACCACAGCCTCCGCTGGTTTGATACAGCCTCCCGTGTAGTATCAAGTTTCCCAGATACGTTTCTGTCACACGTGACTTTGCTGCGACATGACGCTCCAGACGCTTTACCCACGTCAGATGTAATCCACGCATTTGTAATCCAAGCCACTTGTTGATACAATGCAAAAGATAGCTGATCCGCTGCTGAGCGAAGAAGCAAACTGTAAAAGAAATATGATCCTCCTGCTGTAGCCTTGACTTAAATGAGTAGACACAGAGCCTCCTGGAGATATTTCTTTGCCCGATACAGCTCCTTGACAATCACTCCAGCAAGCTGTGGAAAACGAAATCCTTGTGTCCAGCGTTGTTAACTTTTCAGCCTAGTAGCTGCCCGAACCGGCACCCACGTTCCAGCTTCTTTTCACAGTCTGTAGCCTTGGATTTGCCAATCCTGGCACCTCCGTTCCAGCTGCTTCCAAAACGAAAAATCCTTCGTCTCTCTGTCCTGCATTCTTCAGTTGTGCTGCATTCCAAGCCGCTGTTATCAGCTCTAGCAACATTGCCTTCCCGGTTTGTTTACAAACCGTTCTTACAAATAGTAAACAAATCCTTTAACTCTATAACTGCTGAATTTCTCCGTACTGCGTCTCTGGGCTTATCTGCCCATCTGAGATAACCATCAGGCTTATCTCTACTGATTATCTGGGCCCATAACCAGATGTGAGAGCTGGACTGACCCGGGTTCAAAAGCTTCCCTAGCCAGTGACCCTCAGTCCCAGTCACGCAGGCGGAAGGAGGAGATAACAGCAGTTAATAAAGATTAAAGAGTTTATTTGTAAGACCCAATTACATGGGATTAAGGCAATCAATGCATCTCTTACTCACTACATCATTGCAGATACAAATCCAATACCCCAGTGGTAAGGCTAGATGAAGTGAAGTCCAGAACAAGTAACATGTCGAGTCGAGACGAGAGGAGACGAGAAGGAGAAGGAGTGAAGCTATCAACAAGTGTGTTAGCTTTATACCAGACCCTGCACCTATAAATAGGATATTACTCACCCCAGTTGTATAACCTATTCATCAACATGTTTACCCCAAATCTGTCCCAAGGCTGCTGAGTCATATCATCTTGAGACTATGTCTCGTGACCAAAGACCTTGTGTACTTGAACTCAAGAGACACCCACCAGGTCAGGTGATAATCCTGATGTCAGGTGGTAATCTCGTTCTGCCTATGCAAAACCTAACACTTTGCAGCCACATCGTATTGCTGGCTCATATTCAGTTTGTGATCTTACCACAATTCCAAGATCCTTCTCACTTGTAGTATTGTTGAGCCAAGTGTCCCCCATTCTGTAACTCTGCATTTGGTTTCCTTTCCCTGGGGGTGGGGAGCAGGGATTTCATTTTGCAGTCCCGGGGGAAAGGGAACAGGGATTTCATTGTGTAAATTGTCCAGGGGGGGTAGCAGAGATTTCATTGTGCAGTCCCGGGGGGAAAGGAACCGGGATTTCATTGTGTACTCCAGGGGGGGAAGCAGAGATTTCATTGTGCAGTCCCGGGGGAGGAACAGGGATTTCACTGTGTAGTCCTGGGGGAGCTGGGATTTCATTGTGTATCGTCCTGGGGGAGCTGGGATTTCATTGTGTATAGTCCTGGGGGCAGGGATTTCATTGTGTAGTCCTGGGGGGGGAGCAGGAATTTCATTGTGTAGTCTCGGGGGAGCAGGTAGTCCCGGGGGAACCGGGATTTCATTGTGCAGTCCCAGGGGAGCTGGAAGTCCCGGGGGAGCTGGTAGTCCTGGGGGAGCTAGGATCCCATTATGTAGTCCCGGGGGACCTTTCCTATGGAGCAATTCAAAACAGCGGTCAGTGACCTTAAGGAATTTCGAACAAATAGTGCCTATAGCAAAATGACGACCCGTGCAAACTTGGCACGGTCACTCTTCATCACACGAGCGAAGCCGTGGGCAAAAGCTAGTAATATATAAAGATCACTGGATCTATGGCCACAGGATCTGCAAACCAGCAGTGTGCATATGTACGTGTGAGTGTCTTAGTCTTCTCCCTTGAAAAAGCATCAAGCTCTTCAGTCAGGTCTGTCCTCGAGAGTGGCATACTCATGTATCTTAGCATATAGCATTGCCTGCCCCTTCCCAAGTATCTGGATTCAGTAAAGAACCTGACAGGTTAGGTCTGCATTTTAAAGTAGTGAAACCAATAGGGACTTACTTCAGAATAATTCTGGTTCGGACTGGGTTGTAGATTGTAGATTGACAAGGTGAGAATGGGAAACTCCCACAACAGTTATTCCAGAGGTAGAAGAAAAAGGAGCAGCATTCATCTACTCTGCCAAGAAACAGTGAACTATCTGACAAGAGTGATGACAGTATAATTTTTCCTGTGAAAGACGAGGTCAGCTGCCATTGGAATTGCCCGTGCCATCAGCTCATCAATGTCTTTCCTCGAAAAAGTCATACTCCTAATCTCAAAGAACCTGGGCAGGTGGCTTCCTCTTTCCTCTCTTTGCTGATTTGTACAAGGGAAAGTGGTCTTTCTTGAGGAATCCTTTTTCTTGGGTCCATGAGCCCCAAAAGTAGGAGCGGGTGGCGGAGTTAGAGTTCCCCCTAAGACTGTCAGGGGCCTGAGCCCCCGCAGAGATGAATGGGCAAAAAAGACCGCTGTTTAGTCAAGGCTGGTTGACGTATAAGTGTCCTAACATTCTTATATATAATCATTTACTAGTTCTTAGATTTCTTCCTTTTATTCAGGTGTACGTATGATAGAGATAAACTCATTTTAACAATATTGAATGTGATATCAATCAACCAACCAATCAGTTAATTAATTAATTAATATCCCACCTTTTCATGGAGCTCAAGCTGGTTAATAATGAAATGCAGATTAGAAAAAAAATCTTAATTAAAACATAATGTAAGTACAAAAAAAAATACAAACAATTAGAAACACACAATAAAAGAAATAAACAGCATTCATCCAACCAGTAAAAATCCTTTCGGCAACAGACCAGCTTATCTGCCAGCTTATCACTTTATACCCATAAAATAAGCAGATGTAAAAATGTGCATGAAAAGTAGGCAACATTCAGTACTTCCTGACTGCCATGACCCCCCCCCCCACTTTAAAAACTCTTCCAAGGTTCCTGCTTTCATGTAAAGGGATATAAAATGTATTTAACCAGAAGAGACAGAAGGGAATGGCAAAGCAGCAGGCGGTTACCCAGATTTATTTGGTGGTTCTGAGGAACATATTTTTGGATTTATCTACAGTAGATCATTGAGATGTTCTTCCTGATTCTCATAACAACAAAAATTGCAAAATTGTCTAGCACAGATCACAGTAAGATATTCAGATCCGATTGACAGTTCTTTTTGTGTTAGGCATTTAAGTGTAGTTTATATATGTCTATTTCTTTTTTTAAATTACCCAATAAGTTAAAAAAAATACCAGGAAACTCAAAAGATTGCTCTAATGTAGAATTTACAGTTGGAAAAGACTTGTTAAATCCATGAACCTTTTCTTACATAGGATGTTGTTACATAGGATCATAGAGTTGGAAGGGGCCTACAAAGCCATCGAGTCCAACCCCCTGCTCAATGCAGGAAACTAGAGGAGGGGTCTCCCATCCAAGTAATAACCAGGCCTGACCCTGCTTAGCTTTCCACATTCAGACAAGCTGAGCCAGCGTGAGCCACAGGCATGAAATACCCAGGCAGAACACATATCAGAGAGAGCAGGGCCGGCGCTACCGCTAGGCAGACCCAGGCGGCTGCCTAGGGCGCGTGGCGGAAGAGGGCGCAAACTCTGCGCCCCTTCCTCGCCTCCGGCGCGCTCCTGCCCTGCCTGCCGCCTCCGCCGCTCCTCCCCGCCCGCTTGCCGGCCGCTGCCGCCGCCGCAGCAACCGCCCCCCGCGCGCGCGCGCGCCCGCCAACCATCTACCTACCTTCGTCCCATCGCGTTGGAGGAGGAGGCGGCGGCAGCAGCAGCCAGCAGCGGTGGGCGGTGGGAAGGTAGGTGGTTGGCGGACGGGCGCGCGGTCGCGCGGTCGCGCACGCGCGCGGGGGTGTTGCAAAGCAGGGCTGCTTTGCTCCGGAGCCCCCCCCCATGGCACGAGGGGGGGCGCCTAATATAATTTGGCCTAGGGCGCCAAACAGCCCTGCACCGTTCCTGAGAGAGAGATGAGATGACAGGGAAAGCAGGGCCATTCCACCAACTCAGCTGAAAGAATACTTAATTTTTTCCTCTTTCCATCCCATCCATTATCCTTATGTGTTGTGTCTTTTTAGACTAAGCTTGAGGGTAAGGACTGTCTTGCTGATTGCATGTATGCTGCTCCAGGAGCCATTTTGGCTGAGAAGCAGGCTAAAAATAATTTAAATAAATGAGGGCACAATCCTATGCATATTTAGACCAAAAAAAGTCCTACAACTCCCAGCAGTCCCCAGCCAGCAATAGCTGGCTGGGGAATGCTGGGTGTTGTAGGACTTTTTTTTGGTCTGAACACACATAGGATTGTGCCCTAAATTTATTTATTTATTTGGTGGGGTTCAACTGTCCAGGTGAGTAGTGTTCAACCTGTTCTGGAAGGGGTTGCATTCCTCCTAAAGCAGGGCTCTCCAACCTTGGGTCCCCAGATGTTGCTGGACTACAACTCCCAAGGTTGGAGACCCAAGGTTGGAGAGCCCTGTCCTAAAGGATCACGTTGGTGGCATGTTGATCCAACTTTGTCACTGGAGGCACAACTATCTTTTGTGGCTCGGAGCGCCATTTGCCACCAGCTTAGGCTGGTATGCCAGCTATGATCCTACCTGGATAGTGTCAGCCTGGCTTACTGCAAAGTGTTGTATGTTGTGCTTCCCTTGAAGACAGTCTGGAAATTTCAGTTAGTACAAAATGTGGCAGTTAGTGTACTACTGAATGTGTGTGTTATGACCATGTTATTCCAATATTGCATTATCTTCACTGGCTCCTAGTTTGTAGGTCCCAATTCAGGGTGCTGCTGGTGTGTTAACCTACAAAGCCCTTTACAGTTTGGGGCCACAGTATCTAAAGGACCGCCTCTTCCCATACATTCCTGTCCGTGCCCTAAGATCATCATCTGAGGCCCTGCTCCGAGGGTCTCAACACTGAGATTTGGTGGATGGCTACTCATGAGTGGGCCTTTTCTGCAGTGGCCCCCAAATTGTGGAATGCCCTCCCTAGAGAGGTCTGCCTGGCGCCAACTTCGTTTTCAGCACCAGGCAAGGACTTTTTTTAAATTCTCCCAGGTCTTTTAAACTGCTGCTTGGTTTATTTTTAATATGCATACTGCTGCATTTTAAAATAATTGTCTTTGTTTTTAATGGTTCAGTTATTTATCTCTTTTAAATGCTGGATTTCTGTTGCTTCTTTTAAAAGAATACTTTATAATGTGTTTTATTATTGGAGGGTTGTTTTTTTTAATCACTGGTTGCCTTGTTTTAGCTTTTATTATGTTACGTCGCCCTGTAAGCTTCAGCTATATGGTGACTCATAAACTGAATAAAATAAATAATAAAATCAGATACTAAACTACTGAAGTCCGTAGAAAGTTTTAACTACATCTGCCCTTTTGATTCAAGCCAGACCAGAAACATGTTGCATGAAACAGGATCGCATCAGAATACGTTCAGTCGAACACCACACTATGCTAGCAGCTGCTAGAAGACAAAGGATATCGTGTGTGTGTGTGTGTGTGTGTGTGTGAATTAACTAAATATTATTGGGTGGAATTCTGATCTACTTAAATCAATGGGAGTTCTGCCATTGACTTCAATAAGATCTGGACTCCATTCAAGATTTAGAATATACTGTCTCAACACATGTGCCTGCACTCTCTCTCTCTCTCTCTCTCTCTCTCTCTCTCTCCCTTAAGGTTTACAAGCTTTTCCACGCATAATTTGTGGTTTTAAAGCCAAGTGTAACTAAGAATGATGTTGCAAAGATTGTTATTCATTTTCCCTTTCTCCAACTGATTCCTAATGACTCACTGGACTCAAACATTAGTGGCTGCTCTCACGAAAGATTATATTAGGAACGTAAACATCCTGCTGTTCATTTGAGAGGGCGAAAGCCTGATTCTCGCTCACATAAGCATAGTTTACAAAGGTAATAAGATATGTGCCTTCCTGGGTGGCAGAGATGTGTGAACTGGAGAGTGTGTTTATCTCAGTATGCCATGCATTTTGTCATCTGTTATTATTTCTTCATTGGTACCTTCTTGTAACTGTTTCACAGGCCTGATAGAAGGCCAACTTTCCCAGTGGCTTCAAATGAAGCTGAATTCAGGCCCTAAGTGAGAACCTGCACTTTCATCATACTATCACAGGTGTCTCTGAATGAGAATGGAGTCATTGATTTGAAAGGTACTTGCCAGAAAGTTAAGAGAAATGTGTACTTCTGGAAGAACTTTTTTTTTTTTTTGCGGGGCGGAGAGGCGATTAGAGAAAGACGAGTATCAGCTGCAGGCATGCAATGGCAGTAATTCATAAAGATGGGCTTTACTAAGGGTTCCGTCTGCTAGAGTCATGACCCACAAATGAAATGAACTGGAAGTCTATTAATGATAGGAAATGGCTAATTGCAGTCACAACCTCAAATATCTATTACCCAACTACTTCCTACAAACAGGGAACAGAGAAGACACATTTCACTTTGAAGACTGGATTAACATAACAAATAACGCCTCCATTTTAAATATATGGATGTGTTTGATACATATGCAAATGTTTGCTCCCTGGGTAAAAAAGATCAAGCTTCGACACTAATGAGACAGAGTGCCAGAACACTCTCATGTCATAGGGCATATGACAATCTCATTAATTTTGGCAATGCAATTATTAAAGGTGTATCCAATGGCTATTTCCCCAAACAGCATTCATTTCCAATAGAAATCCAGTGCTCCTCAGAAAAGATATACACTGATACTATTTATGTTACTGTATTTTTATTAGGTTGGTCTAGCTTCCTTTCTGCCGGTGGAAACATGCCCTGAGCTGAGTTCAACACAGAACACTCCCAATGGGGGAAAGTGTTGTGTGTGTGTGGGGGGAGGTGATCTGTGTAGATTCCCCCTCCCTCTGTGGCTTCAACTGTTCTGGATGGTCCCCCAGCCCCCTGGAGCAGAACTGGGGGGGGGGCATAGGGGACTGCAGGGGGAGGGAGGACTGAAAAAAGGAGCTCTGCTTTCTCCATTTTGCCAGTAGAATTCCTCCACTGGATCAGAAGCCCCCTGTGGGCAGAAGGAGCCCATCTGTCCATGGGGTGCAGATTCTAGAGCAGGGCTCTCCAACCTTGGGTCCCCAGATGTTGCTGGACTACAGCTCCCAGAATCCCTTGCATTAGCCATGCTGGCTGGGTATGCTGGGAGCTGTAGGCCAGCAACATCTGGGGACCCAAGGTTGGAGAGCCCTGCTCTAGATCCAATCCATTGTTGTTTTAACTTATTTTGATTTTGTGAGCTGCCTGGATAGTATTTTGCTATATAGCAAGGCATGTGTGTGTGTGTGTGTGTGTGTGTGTGTGTGTTCTGTTTTTTTTTAAACTTTAATATTATGTTTTATTCCTTTTATTGTGATTGCTCACCACTTTAGAATCTCACCACCATTGCTCACCACTTTAGAATCTGTTTAAATGTGGAGTAGCATATAAATGTTGTAAATAACCACCACCACATCATCATCATCATCATCATCATCATCATCATCATCATCATTCACATATTTGCCTGAAGCTAGCAATATTTGCTTTCAGAATCTGAGGAGATTTAGAGGGAGGTATTTCAATTAGTGCAACTGCAATTAGTGCAACTGTTTCAGAACAGGAAACAACGAAAGAGATTTCTGGGTGGGCTGCTGAAAAAAGGAATTTGTATATCCTGTGTGATCTAATTTAACAAGGCTGAAGAGGAGTTTGATTTCAAGAAGGTATTTGGGCACAAACGTTCTTTTAAGCTACTCAAACCAGTGGATCCAGAAGCCTTTAAAAAGCATTTCCTTCACCATGGAAGGTTTCCATTTACTGTTGGCTTTTGGATCATACCATCCCAATCAGTGGTATCTACCAAGAAGAAATGGGAGGGTTCTCAAACTCTAGATGTTACTTTGCGAAGACTTGTCAGAGGTCGGCCATCTGATCATCTCGATTGTGCCTCAGCACTGACTTGCCTCTTCTTCCAAATGCCCTGGAGAGAGGGTGGGGAGACATAGGGCTGCAGCTGTCTTGCCCTGTCCTCCACTCAAGCTCTTCCCCCAAGCCCGTTCTGGGTGCCTCCACCAGGGGATGCAATTTTCCAAAGTTTGGTTCATCTCCTTTCTTCCTTATTTAGGTGCCCAGGTGCTCATTTAACCCCCTTCCAAAGTTCACATTGACAAATATCATTCTCTCCATCCAACAGGTGCACTGTGTCTGGTCGCTCCAGCTCCAGCTTAGAGTGCCTGATGTCTCTGTGAGTGATGACATGCCTGTGGCGAGCCTCGACCCACGTCTAACAGAAGGAGAGCAGATGTAGAGCTAAACATTCCAGTCTAATGGGCTAATTTTGCACGGACTTGTAGCATAGCCTAATTGGAATTAGTGTAGTTTCAAAGGTTGGGGAGAAGAAACCTGAGTGTCTTATTCTGTTTATAAATGGAAATGGCTAAACCCTTTTCTTTTAAACTAGTGATTTGAACTGTAATTCATAAGCAGCTTATTTTGAAATCGCCTCATTTCATATGTCATTCAGTTTATAAACTCCATACATTTGGGTTATGAAGACATGACCATAGAAAGTCGTGGCTGGGATGAAGATTTTCCCTGGATTTTCAAAAGGGAAATAACCGTAGCAGTGCAGAGGTAAATGTATAAGCAGCTTTGTTACGCACGCACCTGTATTCCTCTAGGTGGCTTTTGCAAACACATGATGCTATTTATCACATCAAGAAAAGAAACACTGAGCATGTCTCTGAGATACTGTAGCTGAAAACCAGTGGGGAGCAGTAATCAGTAAGTCACTGGTTATTTGCAGTAACTATGTGTCAGCACTGTGAGAGGGTGGGTGGGTGCACATACCATGAACGTAGCTCATGGTATCCCCATTTCATCACAAGCATATCCATACAAGGCAATGTACCCTGCACTAACATAGCCAGTAAGACCAGCACTAGCAGGCAGAACACCAAGGAGGCTACAAGCTGTGGAGAGGATGTACCATCATTGCCACTCCCAAGTATTTTCCCTTTGCTGCTCCCAGAGCTTCCTTGGAGGAGAGACAAGGAAGCCAGCTATGAACCATCTAGCCCAGTGAGAAGGCCTCCAACTCCAAGATCTCTGTTCTGTATTGAACTCAGGCTGCCGTCACCCCTCGGAGTACAGAAAGACCAGCACTAACAGTGAGGGTTGGGTTAGTTCCACCCCTCCCCATGTTCATTTCGATCTTGCTTTTATATCTCATATGTATTAAGTATAGATCATTTCATTGTCATATGGAATTTATACTATGCTATGTATATTGCATTGTTCATTTTACAGTGAAGACGCCAGGAGGATCTCCCCGGGAAGGGCATCCACAGACAGGGGACCACTATGGAGAAGGCTCTTTTGCACCCGTTGCACCATTGTGGACTGCGGCACCCAGAGAAGAGCCTCTAAAATTATTTTAGCAATCCAGCAGGAACATATGGGAGAAGGTGCTCCTTCAGGTAGACTGGTTCCAAGCCATTTAGGGCTTCCAACATTTACATTGTAAAACCATCCCCCCCCCCCCCCCCTAAATGTGATGTTGTATTTTGACAATAAGTTGATGTTGATTGTGAGCTGCTTTGGGCACACTCCTATGTGGAAAGAGGGCATAACTAAATTGAACTGAATTACACATGGACCTGAGGAGGGAATTTTGTTCCATAGCCTCAGGATCATTGATATAAAGAAGGCCCAGGATGGCCATGTGTCCTCTTTTACAAAGGATAGTCCTCTGTTTTGAAGGTGTCCTCTATTCAAAGGGCTGTCCAGTCCACGTCCAGGTTAAAGATAAAGAATCATCAAAAGGAAGAGCTGAGCCCTGAAGCTGCCCACGTACAGCACCCAGACAGCAGACTCAGTAGGTGGGCACACAGGTCACCTGGTCACAGTCTTCCACACTATGATGAGATGTACTGCATTTCTATTTAAATTATAACAATTATTTCTAAATGTGCACCTATATGTATTAAATAGAATATGCAAATTTTATGCAAACTGGTGTCCTCTTTTTTGGTAATGAATTCCTCTCTCTCTTCGGTGATTCATAAGTGGCCACCCTATAAAGTCCCTGCTTCTGACAGTTGTTACCTTGCTTGGGGCTGGATCTTGAAGTAGGGCAGGCCTAAGATGAAGAACAAAGCTGACGTGGGGTCAATATGTGGAGAGGCACGGCCTGATATATGTGGCAGAAACCGCTTCAGAAAGAAGTAGGTTCACACTGGGAAAAAGTGGGAGGGCTTTCTGGCGAAGCCTGGTGTCCCCCTCTGTTTTCAGCTCCTGAGGAGGCTGCCGCCATCCTTTGCTCTCTCAGAGATGCATCGACAACATTTGCTTCACATTTGTCGCCCACAGGCCATCGCCTTGTTAAAGCTTCGCTGGAGCTCAGAGGCCAAGGGCATCCCCTGCTAAACAGAGGATGGAATGTAGAGCATATGGTTGGCCTGTGCTGGATCATGGCTGTGGGAGAGAATGAAAGGGGATGCTGCATAATGTTTACAGTCAGATCAAACCCTCACTGAATACGTGACATGACTGGCATACCGACTTAATAATTGTGATGTAATGCTTGGCACTCATACGGCAGCATTCTGAAGTCATTCAGACAGTTTGTAAAAATGGAAACATTGCATTAGAATGAGTTATCAATGCCAGCTTTTCCCGGGAGCACACATGATGGAACGAGATCCTAGATTCTTCTTCGGATCTGCTGACATGGATGTCCCTTGAAAAGCAATGGGGTTAACCTATTCTGCTATAACGTTCCAGATTTCTACACACGCAGGGCTGCCTTAAATAAAAAATAGTGTGAATAGAATTATGTATTCCTTCCTCATCCAGGAGCGAGGGGGTAAAAACCCACAGAGTAACCAGTAATCAATATGTTCAATGGACGCTATGAGGAAATCCAGATTTAAAAATTGGTAAGAAAATATATTTGTGGGCAGATAAGGCAATTTTTATCTTGGATCAACTGGTGGGTGCTGATGATGAGCTTTTATCATTCTCTATTTTGTAGGCTAAATATGATTTGCCAGCTACGGCTAAATGGCCATACTTGCAATTGCAATGTTTTTCAGTATCTAGGTTTGGCCCTGCTGCTTTTACCCATTCAGCATCTCCCTTGCTATTGGAAGCACATATTGAGACGGATCAGGCAAACTGACCTACAATCCATGTCTATACATACTTGTTAATGGTGAATAATTATGACATACAGGATCTTAAGCAGGAATGGAATAGGGAACTGGATTGTCCCATTTTGCCTGATCAATGGATCACTGCCTTGGTGTCTGTATCTGATGTGTCTACGGATCAAACTTTTGTCTCGTGTCTACTGGATGCCGCAACATCTCTCTAATAAGGATTTGTCTAAGTCAGCTAATTGTTGGAGGTGTAACACAGCTAACACTTCTTTTAAGCATATGTTTTGGCAATGCCCAGTAGTTACCCCTTTTTGGTAGGAGGTCATTATACAGATAAAGTTTGTATTGGAACACTCCTTGATATTTACTGATGCACATGCTCTTTTAAATTATCGACCTGCTTCCTGGAAGTTAACATGCGGTCAGTGCAAATGGATTCTCCGCGCCCTTCTGACAGCTAAAAGACTGATATCACAACATTGGAAGGAAAAACAATCACTTCCTATAATGCGTGGATTGAGGACCGAACAATGCTTTCAACATTTGAACAGTTGGTATATTGATGCCACTTGTGAATGGATATTTACTTGGATATTTGGTCTGCTTTTGTTGAAGTTTATGCATATTTCTTAGAAACATATATATATACACACACACACACACACACACACACTTCATATGTATGCATTGAAATTGATATATTCAGATCTGTATAGTCACATCTCTTTCTTTCTTTCTTTCTTTCTTTCTCTCCGCCCCCCCCCCCTTTCTTTGCTTTGCTGTGCTGAAGTAAGACAAATCCTTTCTGAAGCTTTCATTTAGCTACCTACACATGAAAGCAAATCACATCGTCTGAGAAACTGGAGAAATCTGCTAGCATCATCACTTGTTCTGACTGCCTGACGGGGGTGGGGTGGGGAACAGAATTACGAATATGAGCTACAAGACTTTTGAAAGCAACATTTTAAAATAATTCTTCTCCGTGCAGTTGAACAATACATTTCAGTAAGAGAATTAGATGGTATGTTACTTAGGGTACAATATTATACACCAGGGGTGGGGAACATGCAGTGTGCGGGCCGAAAGGATAGCTCAGGCTTCTCAGTCTGGACATCCAGACGCTTCCCCAGGCCATGCCTACTCTCCCCAGGCCAAACTGCCTCACCAGCCTCCCTGCATGTTATTGATGGTATTTACTCCATCCCATTCTATTCCCCAACTACAAAGCTGATGGAGGGAACCTTGCACAATTTGGGGAAGGAGAATGCCTGGATGCAAATGGGATTTCCCCCTTGTTGCATAAGTGAACTTTACCCATCTGTGACTTTACCCATTTTTGGCTCTGGCCATGCCCGCTGCTGCAACGCAGACTCTGACAGGTCTTGAACAATGCAATGCAGGCCTCAACAGCAAAACAGTTCCCAATTCCTGCTATACACCCGTACCCAGAAGCAAGTCCCAGTGAACTCTACCGTTAGATATGGAAATGTGAATAGTTACTGCCTCATCAGCATTGCAGTTGCAGAGTTAAAAGCCAAACAAGTCACAGTATGTGCCAATTTCAGAGCTTTTGTAAAATGCTGCCTTGCTTTAGGCATCAGCGAGGGCCAAACTAGACAGGACGTTAAATGCGTCTTTGCACCTAACAAGTCATGCCCTCAAGTCATCAGCTGTTGCAATTAGAATGCTAGGCCTAGACTCTTTGGATTTGGCAAGCGGGTTAAAGCAGTAAGTGCATCTTTAAACAGTGCTTTCAATTACATTTTTTCATCCAGAATTTAGAATGGGATTCTGCTAACTAACACTGGGTTTACTCAACCTTCATGGGGATTTAGTAAAATCAATTCAACAATACATGACCCTGAAATATGTATTTAATTCCACATCATTCAAGCCCACAAAAGAGGAGAAAGAATGCTAGGCAGGAAAATACAACAACAGATCTATACTCATTAGAGTCTCCTACATTCATAAGAATCTGTATTGGCTTCCATGTAGGGCTCACAGAAGTCCGAATCCTTTTTGGCCACCCACATAGCTTCTTCTGTGAGTAAACATTGTGGATCATGGTGCACGTTTCAATTCCTCTTAGGAGGCTTGCAGAGACACAAGGATCTGCAATCCCTGGTGTGTTGAGGATCACACTAGTGTGCACACACTTGCACATACACACTTTGAAAGAGGAAGGTGTTGATGGCTTGAGCCATTCATTCAAAACTCACAGTGTTTACTCGCAGTTGCCAGATTTGCTGCATTTATTCTCTTTTAAAAGAAAATCATAAATGCTACAGGAAGAAAGCTGGTCAATGGTTTGTGTAAAATATATCATGCAGCATCACCAAGACCTGGGTTGGTGAACTTGGGGGGCGGGAGGATTGACCTCACTCAGCTGTGCCTGACCAGGTATTCGGTGCAGCACCAACATAGGCTGGAGGGCCGGGAGATGGAGTCATCCTCACCAGAAGACCTCTCCTCCCAGGATTAGTCTTTGAGGGCCTGCAACTGATGTTGGTGCATAGGGACAGACTGGGGATGCTGTTAGCATACCGCCCACCCTGCTGTACTGCAGCATCCCTGACTGAGCTGGCTGAGGCGGTCTTGGATGTGGTGTTGCAGAATGTCCACATCAAGGCCACTGCTGGATTAGATTGGGACTTCATGGTCTCCATGACAACCACAGGGATGCTCCAGTTTGTCATCAGGCCCACACATAGGGGAGGACATAACCTCAGCACGGTTTTTGTCCCATAGTGTGAGAGGGACGGGCTGAAGATAGGAGGGGTTTGAGTGACCCCATTGTCATGGTCAGACCATTTCCTAGTGAGATTTGGGCTCATGGCATCAGTTCCCCCCTGCAATTTGGATGGTCCACCCCTGGAGACTTATGGGACCTTTTCGGATAGAGCTGGTGGATAGAGCTGATGGCCCTGGTTGTGGGAGTATCAACAACAACATGCTATGATGTTTTTATTTACAATACAAATAGTCTGCTATCTAGCAGGATGTTTACGTCTCGTTTTTCACAGTGTTTGCTGTGTTTACCTTAGCTATTCTTGACAGTTCTCAAGAAGTGTGTGAACCAGTTTGTCATGTAATCTTTTGCTGGTGACGTGTGTATGCTGAAAACAGCAGCCATGTTATAGGTACTGCTTAACTCAGTCTGGAGTTCTTCTACTTCTTCTCTCTACTGGACTTATCCTTTCTGGATGTATATAGCACTGGACTTTGCTTGCTATGCTTTTTTTGTACTCTGCACATGAACTGTGTATATGGAATGCATACTCTGTAGTGATTACTTTGCATAAGTAAATAAACAGGTAAAATAGACCTGCTTGTGTCTACAGAGTAGTTCCAAAGTCATAAATTAATCTACAACTAGATAAGCTAAACACTGCTGCGTGGTTTGAAGAAATACTCTGCTGCTGTGCATGAATAGCCAAGTACCTAAAAGCAGGCTAGCACACAAATTACTATTTTTCTTTCAACACTGGTCTCATTTTGGAACAGTGAAATGAGACAGGCCATTTACATCATTGCTCCCGAGTGCCCTCTCTGGCCTCATGGAGACTGTTCCGACCCCTGATATTCAGGGGAACTGCAAGTGACGAAACTGAGTACCTGGCGAAGAACTCATCATGAAGGTGATGGAACATAATGGCCTTTCCCCTTTGCTAGCCCTACTACAGGAGTTATTTATTTATTTGAAGAATGCATGTCCCGTTTTCCCCCTCCCAAAAAAGAGGGCACTCAAATCAGCCTACAAAATACAAAGACATAAAACAACAATAATCAACCATTAAAACACAGTCATAAGTTGAAAGCAGCAACAAAGGCAAAAACACAAAAAGCCAAGATCAATCAAGCAATCAAGCAATGAAATTAAGTAACCACAGAGCCAAATGCTGGCTTGAAGAGAAATGTATTCAGTTGCCAGTGGAACGCAGTGGATAAAGTGAACGATAACCTAACATTTGTGGCATGGAATTCCACATTGATTCCAATCGATTCCCAATTAAACCCTTTTCTTGTTCCTGTGGGGTCTTTTCCTGACAGTATATGTGTGGTGGTTGGGTCTCTAGATCTATATCTTAAGTACAACACTCTGGGGGAATACATAAGATATGGGGTGTTGAACCTCAAGCCCATGGGCCAAATCCAGATGGCCATGCCTCCTTCCCCAGGGCCCATCTCATTTCCACCGACTGTCAGTCAGTCAATCAGTTCAACACCCCTGTATTAGATGTATCATGGCTTATCAAATTCCTATAAGACCCTATCAGCAGTACTGAGTGCAGACTGCCATCCTATCATTAGGCCTTCTGATGGATCCCCACACACCACCAGAACATAAAACTTACTACTCATTCTATCTGCTCCTGTATATATAAATATGGTGCGACACTTCTGTCTCTTGGTCATGTTCAGATATGGGTGTTCCATGAGGTGCCATGAGGAGAGATAGACGAAAGCAGGAATTCATGTCTGAATGGTGCAGCGAGCCTTCTAAAACTGTTGGCCCTAGTGGAGGGGAACAACTATTTGGGCTCCTCTTCAGGCTGCAAAATGTCTTGGGCACTGGTGTCTCCTCCAATAACTCTCTGGAGTGCCTTTTCCACACCTTCCCTCCATTGTCTAGCTGGACAGCCTCAAGGGACATAGCCTCTCTCTCTCTCTCTCTCTCTCTCTCTCCTTTTTTAGGAAATTTCAGAGAGGGAATAAACATTCTGAAACACTGGAGAAAACTGGCTGGTACAAATGCAATGGCTCATATAGTTAAAATCATTTTGGACATCATATATATTAGATGTACCATGGCTTATCAGATTCCCATGAATCTGCTCCATGTTCTCTACCTGAAATGCCTCAATATTCAGAAAAATACTTCAGCTTAGAAAGAGCTTGATGATAATAACTGTGGCTAAACAGCAGGTAGTGGACAAATTGAATAGTCCTTTGCAGTCAGCCATGGTTTAGAAAGACCAAGGCTTTTCTTATTTATGGGCAATATTTCCCGTCAGATGGGGGGGAAAAACGGTAATGATAATACATTCTGACACATTTCTAGAGTGCTGGTACCTTTTTTACTGGATATACTGACATCATGAGGAGTCAGTATAACAAGCCTTTTAAATATAGATCAACATATACCTATTAAGCTGGAAATAAAAAAATTGCCTTCTGAGCATTAGTTCCTCTCTCCTTTTTTATTTATGTTACTTTTATACACAGCATATTTTCTTTATTAATACATCTTCTAATTAGCGATGTGAGTTTCTATATAGTGCTTAAGTACTGTAAGAGGTGATAATCCTGTTTTCAATTTACATATGTTTATCGGTCTTAAATATGGAAACATTTATTTGGCACAATGTATACTACTTATTGATTTCTTTTGCAGCAGAATGCACTACCTTTTAATGCTCGTTCTTATTACTTTGTCACAATATGTTAAAATAAATAGTACAACGAAGTAAGTAGCTAGATCAGCCTTACTACTATTGCCCAAACAGGCATAATTAACAGGTCTGCAATCCTACCTCTTTATCTGATATATGTTAATTAATATGGAACGTTCCCAAAATAGCATATACATGGAAGATGGGAATGGCTTGTTTCAGAAGTAGTACCAAGCCATGGTTTGGTGTTATATGAATGAGCCTCCGGCTTGCGTCCGCCCTTCTGCCTCCTCATACTTGCTCAGATTCTTTCTTTGACTTCCTCTTTCACAGCAATCTATAGTTTGCCATTACATCTGAAGTGGTAAAACTATGGCATGGGCAAACCATAATTTGCCTGAAAACCAGAACTGAAACCACACTTTGATCATGGTTTTCACTTTTGGTTTGCAGGTAAGTTATGGTTTATGCAAATCATAATTTGTCCAGTTTGGATGTAACAGTCAGCAAGTTATTATTTGCCCTAAAAGAGGAAGTCAAGGGCATGAGGGAGGGGGAAAGGAAGCACATGAGCCCAGGGCTCAGTCATATTACCCCACATCATGGTTGGTGTAACATCTGAACTGAGCCACTGTGCCTGACATTTTATTAGTGCCATGTTTGTGAACATGTTAAAAAAATGTTGTGGGAGAAGTAAAAGCAAAGTATGTTATATTCTGAATGAGTCCTTGGGGTATACCAGATTACTCTTTTAAGTTTTTGTTATTGGGAAGACTAAACATAGAAGAAATAATTCAAAAATAAATATTCCAAGACATCAAATGCAGGGCCAGCCCAAGACATTTTGCTGTCTGAGGCGAAGGACAAGATGGCAGCCCCTCCATTCCACCTATGGAAGCTGACAGGGTGGGCAGTTTACTCTTATTTGAACATTGGTGATGGGACAGCATCCTCCACCTCGCCAAAGGGCAGCAGGTTGGCATTGGGGGCGCAGGGCAGGCTGCCTGGAGTACACAGCTCTGTCCTCCAAGGGAGGGGAATGGCCAGGGGGCTGCCCCCTCCATGCCACTGAGCATCTGCTGCCTGAAGTGACTGGCTAATGGTAGAGCTGGCCCTGATCAAATGTCTTCTGAACCAGATGTGCCTGGCACTTTAGTCCATTTTGGGTTCAAACGATTTATACGATTCACAGGGACCAGTTCAGTCTGTGATGTCAACATTATTTATTTGGCATCGCACTGTGACTGCATAGGGGGGAATGGGTTAGCAGGGCTTGTCGAACAGGGGCATGCGGAAAGCTGCTGCTTGGACATTTGCTTGATCTTCACATGAACACTCTGTGATTATCTCTCAGTCCTTCGATCAGTATCCCCCTTGCACCATTGCCCATTAATTCTGGCAATTTGTCCTCTCCTGCCCAAGCTGGCTTTAGTGCTTTCAGCCAGGGTATGGAAGAACCACATCCAATAACCATCCTATGATGTCTTCTCACAGGGCAACATCTGCTTGACCAAATAAATTATTTGAACAGGAACAACTTAACAAAATACACGAGACTCTGTACTAAGCAGGGAGTACTCATGTTTTTATATTCCCCCTTAAAGAAGAAGAGCAGCTGCCCCTTGCAGCTGCTGCATCTCATCTTTCATCTACTTTTCCAACACTTGTTTTGTCTTTCTCCAGTTTCCTTTTCATCTCTCTCCTCCTCCTTCAGTCACAGTTCTCTCATTTCTGCTCAGTTAATTCCTGTCTATTCCCAGATGTCTCTTCTTTCATCCCTGCCTTAGCCTGCTATCCCACTTGCCCTCCTTTCACGTGTGTATATCAAACTGGTGCTCAAGTGTGTTTGTGTGCAAACACTGGGAGACGTAGAATGAGAAAAATGGTAGCATTCTCCACAATATCTTCTACTTAGTCGCCCGGGGCAGATAGAGTACATTAATGGAGAGGCAAAAGGTTATACAGAAGAGGAGCAGAGGAATTAAAATGACTTCAAGACCACTATTAATACCATCCTAAAATATTTTTTAAAAGACTTGCAAAACCTGGCAGTACTTTCAACTTTTGACATGTCCTGCTGGACAAAAATAATGTCCCACTAAAAGATGGTTTCTACCTGAATGTACTGACCTAGCAGCATCATTAAGATCCAGCTGTAACACTCTAATGCCATTCCAAGAGATGAAATCTAGGGACGGGGGGAATCTAATTAAACATTGGGGATTTATCAACATTAGCCAACTAAGAAAACATTGTAAGATAAAACTTGATTCAAGCTATAGATGACATCAGGCTAGTAAATCAGTGTGGCAAAAAACAAAAAGCTAACTAGTGAAACCAGAAATATATCTATGTTAAATTGTATCAGCATAGGTCTCCTTACTCCATATTCATCTTTTGTGCATCAGGCACAAAGTTTTCTATGATTATAATTTGTCCTTGCAGAATTCCGCACCCATCTGATAAAGGCAAGAATTTGAGACTTGAACAATATGTTTAGTCCTATTTCGTTATTTCTTCTTGACAAGATAGAGGCATTGCTATTCATCAACCACATCCACATTATTTTGTCAGAGAAAAAAACAGTTTTTTTTCCTCTCAGGTTTGTCCATTACAGTTGCAGCTGTAGAGGGTAGGGTCAAGCAAATACTGGGGTTCCTATTTTGTATATGGGATGATGATGATGATGATGATGATGATGATGATGATGATGATGATGATGATGGTCAGCCAAGATTCTGGTGTATCTGTTAGCAAAGAAACAGTCTGAGCACTATTTCATGGGGACAAACTCACCATCAATTTATGCCTGTGGCTGAGTGCTCAGGTGATTGCTTTGCCATGGGCATGCCAAATAGAAAATAAGCAGCAGCAGCCAGCCATGTGCCCAGAAGCAGTGTGAATCAGCCTTTAGATTCTAAAGTTTAGAAGAATCACAGTGTTCCAAGGCAGCTATGCTTATGCGTCACTTTTTCTCATTCACTTGTATCCTGACTAAGTTAATTGCACTTAGGAACCAACCTGGACAGTATCTAATGGTGACATTGTGCAAACTCAAATACCGCTAGTGGAGCTCCACTGAAACTTTCTGTTGTGCAAGTGGTTGCACAAGCGTAATGCACAATGGGTTGCGCAACCGTTTGGGCAACCATACTTGCACAAACGTAACTGTAGTTGGATTCTCCTCTTGCACATAGTTCAGAACCTCCTAGTTTCCACTAGCACAACGTCATCTGCACTAACAGAAGGACAGTTAGATACTGCCCTTTCTCTTGCTCTTGGTTTTACTGTATGAAATTGATTTTAGTAGTTTGAACTGTTTTTATTATCATTTGAATGGCTTTTATTGTGTTTCATGTATTTGATTAATTTTTGTAAACTGCTTTGAATTTGTTTTATAAAGAAAGGCAGGGTATACATTTTTAAATGAATACATTGACATCAATGTATATCATGACTTTGAATCAAGTCCCATTGATTTCAATGGGAACTAATTGTAACTTAGCCTGGTACTAACCCATTATCTGGTGAAATTGGCAATAAGCAGCTGGCCAGATGACCAAGGTCAAGACTCCACTGAGAAATGTTTGGTGTGGCCTGGTGATGGCCACACTACTTGCCAAAGACCTGCGATGAAACTCCTTCCAGGATCACATTGGAGCTCAAGTCAAGAAGTAAAACTGTGGAGTTCACAGAGTATTAAACCAGTGGGGTTGGCCCATGGATTAGCACCATCTGACCTTTCAATTGGAGGATCCCTGTGGCACCTCTGCCAGTGGTACCTAGTGGCATAGGGCACATTCTGGGTAAGAGGGAGGCTGAAGTGGGGAAGCACATTTTAGATGTCTTGTGCAGGGGCATAGACAGGAGCTACCCCATCTGCCTTGAGTGTCCAAGATCCATGATTGCATCGCCTCTTCTGTCAATGCTCAGCTGCCAGTAAGGTAATTATTTCAGACCAATCTATAATGGACAGTGGAGAAAGCAACACAACTGTATTGCCCTGTTTTAGAGTATGCTGCCTTTCATAACCTTTCTAATATGAATGCAGGTCCAGTTCAATCCAGTTCCCTGTGACAGTTTATATTAAAAGGCAATGCTTCTTTGTGTGCAATGTACTCTGGTACCTCAGCATCCATGCAATTACTCTTCCTAGTTGCTTAGTTACAGCATCCTTACACTTTGGTCTCATTACATGCAAAGTCTGTTTTGTAGCTTTTGAAGCCATTCCAAACAGAAAACCCTAATAGTCAATTCCTGAGAAGTTCAGCACCTTTTCCTTATGTCATGGTTGAGATGGCACTCTTTTATAAAATGCCATACTGCTCCTTTTGCCACAGAATACACATAAGGTGATCAATCTAATCTACCCTCATGCAGTATGATGCTTCTATTCCATATGCATCCAAACTAAAGCAAAATTGTTCTGCTGCATCCAGATCCAATATCACAGACTCCATTCAAAGATGCTACATTTTTTAAAAAAACAGTTGTCTTTGTTTCTTTCTGTGGTAGAAGAATTGCCAGTGATATGGAAGGCCAAAGGCTATATCTTGGAGCCCTTGTATTTTTTGACAAACTACAGTCATTCCAGGATTGCCATGCAACGTCCTGATGGGATTCCAGTCACCTTAGACCAGTCATCTTCAGTCTTTCCAGACATGGGGCCTGCTTTTAGCCCAAACATGATCTGGGGACCCATATCTCTCTCTCTCTCTCTCTCTCTGTGCCATATATTTGTATGGTGACACACAATGCTGCAATTGCCACCAACCTTAGGTCAAGCTGCAACCCAGTAGGTCTCAATCCACCAGTTGACGATCAATGTCTTAGAGTATGTAAGACTTAGTAGCAGCCACATCAGGTCTGGCTTATGTTGGTTCTAGCACCACACCATGCTACCAGGGGATGATGGGAGTTGTAGTCCAACACATCTGGAAGGAACCAGGTCGGGGAAGGTTGCTCTAGAACAGGGGTAGTCAACCTTTTGGGGCTGGTGGGCACATTTAACAATTTGAGAAACTGTCCTAGGCACCACCACATAATGGGTACACTGCAGATTAAAGCATGGGCCTGCAGGGCAGTGGTCTTCCATCTTCATTTCCTAAGAGTCCCCTGTGTGGCCCAGAGGCATTCATGGGGAAAGAAGATGGGAGCAGCTAGACACTCTCACTTTGCTCTGAAGCGATCCCAGCTGACAGTTAGAAATTGTGTTATTTAAAAGTAAATAAATTAATTTATTTATTTATTTATTATATTTCTAAATCGCCCATCTGGCTGGTCACCCGGCCACCCTGGGTGATGTACAATCAAGATAAATATAATAAATACCATTAAAACACCATTAAAACAATTTACAATTAAAACAATGTAAGAGTTTAAAAAAATAAAAAATAAAAAAAACCTAATCCACCCCATATTCCCGCCTGAAAAGCCATGTTTTTAAAGCCCGTCGGATTTCATCAGGGAGGGGGCCTAAATAAAGAAAAAGTAGGAGGGGTAGGGCACCTTGGTGGGTGCCCAGGAAGGTGTGCAAAGGTGCACACTGGTGCCCATGAGCGCCAGGTTGCCTAGCCCTGCTCTAGCATACTGCTGACTGAAATGTCTGATGGTGGAACTGGAGTCTTTCCCTCCTCTTCCTGCGCTAGTAGTATGAATGGATTTGAACGAGGTGAGGCAGAGCAAATGGCTGGAAAATCAAAGGCTGTTGTCCAAATTATGGGGGGGGGGGGAACGACAACATTGCATTGTTGTTCTCTGCATTGCAGAGAAGCTAGAGGACAATTAGATCTCTTCCATGCTTCTCTTTAACTCTGTAGCATACACACAGGAAGCGAGTGCAAGATGGTTACCCTGCCACTTTCCTGGTCTCTTTTGGTGACACTAGATTGGGTTTTTTTATTCAAATAAACAAATCCAAGAGCAAATTGTAGCACCCGCATGCAAATACCACACTGGAAATGAAATATTTTACATTTATAGAGAGAATGCCTGGCGAGCAGAGACCTCTCTCAGTGCTCTGGCACGAATGGATGAACAGGGCAAGAGTCTGGCTCCATGCGGAGCAGCTATTTCTCCTCTTACATAGAAAGTTATTTTGTGTCAGTGACTGATGGGGGCCAGAGGTGGGGGGGGAGGGTGAGAGAAACATTTTCTAGGGCTGAATGAATCTAGCCTTAGGGGTTTTTGTAAATCAGAAATGGGTAATACATTTAGTTGACAAGATCTCTGAATACACTATCAAACCTTTCATTCAATAGGAATTTTTTATTTGGTAGTTTATTCACCGTTAACACTGAGGGAAATATGAGAGTGGAAAGTAAAAGGAGGGGTGAATGCAGTTATGGGGGAGGGGTTGAACCCTGTAGCCATTGTGACTGCCCCATGAAAGAGGTCACAGGCGGTCAGAAATGATTAATTTACCTTTCACAAAGGATGCTCGCTCTTAGTGTTGCTTTTTCTACTGACCAAGAGCTGACAGAAATCCAGTCATTGGTATCCAGTCATTGGTATCCAGTGTGGCGTAGTGGTGAGGGAGAGCCAGTGTGGCGTAGTGGTGAGAGTGTTGGACTGGGACTCGGGAGATCCATGTTCTAGTCCCCGCTCAGCCATGAAACTCACTGGGTGACTTTGGGCCAGTCACTGACTCTCAGCCTAACCTACCTCACAGGGTTGTTGTGAGGATAACGTGGAGAGGAGGAGTATGTAAGCCACCTTGGGTTCCTTTCAGGAAAAAAGGCGGGGTATAAATATAATAAATAAATAAATAAATAAAAGAGATTTCCAAGTTCAGATAGCTATGAAAACATACATAGAGTGGGGCTGGATCCAGATTTATGCTGGATCAACTGCACTGATGGAAGTGGACTTCCCCACCCACTCCTTTCCATGGGAGTCCCCTTGAAAATGCTACACTGAGAGTCAGAAGACCCTGCTGAAAGGGATGAGCTGGCGTTGTGTGGGGCAGAAGTGGGGATACCCCAAAATTGGGTGGAGGATCCTTCCACCAACAGAGCTGTTCCTTTTGCAGAATATATGTCACACAAGCTTGTTGTCTTGGTCTTCCAACAAACTAGACTCCAATCTGGACTAGTTAAACTCGGGTTGTGAGTTTCCAAAAAAGGTTTCACATTTTTTTGGCTATGGAATGTCTGGCACTAGCTCATTGCCTTTATTAGCTGGTGACGGAGCTGGTGACATGCTCAGTTCTCTAGATTATAGTTTAGGTGAATGAGCATGGCCAGTCGAAGGAATGATCATGTTTTCATGTGTGTGCAGCAGACAAGGGACTTGCTCGAAGGAACAATGCCTCTGATAGGAAAACGTAACCTTTAGAGACCAGTGCAAATTCCCTGTCTCAGTTACTAGGAGTGTACATGAGGTGAAGGCTGAGAAGTGTGAGGGTATCTACTGTCCCCTTTCTATGGGCAATGGAGGGGGACCAAGATCAACATAAGCAAAAGGCACAACGATGCAACGGAACCCAGAAACCTAAGGAAGCAGGGAAGCATATTTCCATGCCTCGCAATAAGGAATTTGTAAACGAATATTAAAATTGTCCTATCGGTGACCATTAATCACTATTACTGTTATCACCATGACCTTTCAGATATCTTTTAGAGTCCATCTGAAGAAAAGTCACTGAAGTGGCTGATATAGTTGGCCACCATCACTGTTATTACCGTAAATCATGGTACTGAAGAACAGCTGTGTGCATCTATGAAGTTGTAAAAACTAGCCTATTCCTTTAATATATGTGTAGATTTCACAAATGACTTTTGTTTTAGGCATTTAGTGTACAAAGTTTATACAACTAATTTCCTTTCCTTTTTTCTTGTCGCTTTTCTCTTGAAAAATATGCTTTATTTATGCAGAAGTAATAAGACCGTTCCCCTGTATCTAGTATACCACACTTACTGTAAAGCACCAGGGTGCGACATTAGCTTTGTTTCATTATCCTTTCACTGGTGCCGATAGGTGGAATGTCTTTTGGGGTTTATTACTACATGGGGTTCAAAATAAGAACTGTCTGTGTCTCAAGCACCATCAACCAATCCCTTTCCTCACTGTTCTTGTCTGTATGTGTTTAAGGGGACATTTTTCAGAGCACAAGCTTTCTATTGAAACCTCTTTCTTGATAACTTAACCTCTCTTTGAAGTAGCATTGTGCCACTCCTGTGAATATTGGAACAGGCCTATCAATTCAAAAACCCTAGCAAGGCAGCAGTATTATTGCTATTTGAAACATCCCCCTTTTCCACTTTATGCACATGAACAATATGAAATAATACTTCAACAATACACCGTACCATTCATGAATCCCTTCTGAATATAGTTGGAGTATCAGAAAGCCAGCCCAGTGGCCCTGCTCTCAGACACAGTGCCATGCAACCAAATCCATTGTGCCAAACTGCAGGTTCTTCTGGAGATAGGGAATATCTTGACAGCCCAGAATAATTATAAGTGTCTTTATATGCAAATGAGAGTGAAGAAGCCGAACAAAGAGAATCGTTCACAAAAGAGCAAAGAAAACGGAGCAAAAAGGGAAGACAAAATGGAATCGTTCAGGAAATGTGTTCATTTTCCATGGGTTTGGTATTACTTTTGTTAAAAGAATGCAAATGTAGTCCTGGAGAAAGCTGCTGCTGGAGCAAAGCACGAGCGAATGCAAGATTTCAGTATTATCACAGAACAGGCAAATACCCTTATCAATGTCTGCATGCTTTACTTGTATTGTCAGAGAACCACCTCTAGGAATACATTTTTTTCAAGTCCATTCAAATCCTTGACTTCTCTACTGGGATGTTTTATTTTTTCAAAAATAAAGATATGTGGAAAGAGATTGTACAAACCATAAACTTCATGGAGACTCTGATAACACCGTTGCTTGAGGCCACAGGATAGTGTGTACCTGGAGTTGCCATCATGAAAACTGACCCAGCCTAAGCCTACAAACTAAACGTAATTCTCAAATGCTTCTTGTGGAAGAGTAATGAAATGTTATTTGTCCTATTTTGTCCTTCTGCTGCACCATACCTCTCTTTTCTCTCTCCTCTCTTCTTTGGTTACCAGTACCTGTCTTAAAGAGGGCTTCCATGCCTAAGGCCAGGGGGAAATGCAACAAATGCAACTTCTTTCAGTTAAGATCATGTATCTGCCTTGGTTGAATATCTCTTCCATTTGCTGAAGTGTCGATTCACCATACTGGTTTTTGATGCTCATACTATACATCTGGTTGGCCACTGTGGGAAACAGGATGCTTGACTAGGTAGGCCTTTAGTTTGGTCTAGCAGGGCTTTCCTGACATTCCCATACAAATCTGTTGATCCCATTTAGAGCCTACAAGGGGCATGCATGGTTTGCTGGGATGTGTTGATTAAGTGGTGCTTCAGGCAACCTTGATACATAGATTTGTGTGCTTGACTTGTTGAGAAGTTTTTGAGGACAAACATGCTTTGCTCTTGTAGGGTTTTTTTTTAAATCTCTCTTGTTTCCCAGGGTTCCATAACTGGGAACTAGTATTGTGATTTCTAAGCTCTAAGGGCAGTATTCAACTGTGTCATTCCACTAGCACAGATGAGGTTGCACTAGCGGAAACTAGGTTTCCAATTATGTGCAAGGGAGAATCCAACTAATGTTCTGCTTGCGCAAGAGGTTATGCAACCACTTTCAGGAGTGGGCTATGTGCTCCACCAGCACAAGGCATAAGTGCTTGTGCAACTGAAAGATTTGGCGGAGCTCCACTAGTGCTATTTGAGTTTGCGGAATAACACTGTTGGATACTGCCCTAGCGCTCGAAACTGCTTTCACTTGCATCCACTCCTAGGACTCAATTTCTTTTTAAATCTCCAGCAAGAATGATGAAATTGAGCATTCTTTCTGCATCTCTCCCTCATGGGAAACACTGTAGCCACCATCTCTATTATCACCGACTGAATTTATCTATATACTTTCCCATCAGAGGTGACGCTTGTACCATAAAACACTGTCCGGGACAGAAGTACTCAGATCATCTGAGTATCGTGTTTTGTTACACAGAATTCTAGAGCAGGTGCTGAAAGGCTTGAGGATAGCAACAATATGCACTAAATACGTCACAACTACAAAGAGTTGAACAGCTGGCCCTGAATGATCCTGTTTCATAGCTAATTTGCGTCCATGGGTGTGACAATGGTTTGATCTTACTATGGCCTCATCTGTCACTTGTTCTTGAGGCATATTCAGCAATGCTATACTCCATTGTAATAATGAGGCTACTCCAGCTTTAGAAATATAGCCACCATAACAGATTCAAATGTTGTGCTCTAACCCACGACATGTCTCTGATGCGACCATGCTACCAATTCCTTAAAAAATCAGAAATATTTATACAGCCCCAACATCTGGTTCAGATTACACTGCATTTATAGGGCATGTTTTAAATGTTTATTTTCCACTCAGGCATTTGATTAAAAAGCCAGCAAGTCCACATGTTGATTACTAAGCTCTTTCACTCTGACTAGAAGCGGCATCTCCTTCTCCTTCTCCATCTCCTTAATCTTATCTGTCCCTTACTTTCTTCCCCTTTGCTTTTCAAGCAGACTAATTTCTGTCCATCTTTTAGGGTGGGGGAGAACCACCATTTATTTATTCATTTTATTTAATATGCTGCCGAACATATTTAAAATATCTCTAAGCGGTTCACAAAATACATTATATTATACATTAACACAATTAAAATACATAAAAATTGTTGAGTGACTAATATACTAACTTTTTTTCCACCACTGTACTAAAGGACTGGAAAGCATGCAATGTAACAACAATTTTTAAAAAGGGGTCCAGGGGTGGTAGGATTACACCTGTTTGGGGTAAATGGATGGAAAGCATAATTAAAGATAAAATTACCAAGCACATAGAAGACCAAGTCTTGCAGTAGAAGAATCAACATGGCCTCTGTGAAGTCTTGTCTCACTAACATTTTAGAGTTAGTAAGCATGTGAACAAGGGTGAGCCAAAATAGTCATTGTATACTTGGACTTTCAAGAAGCTTTTGATGAAGTCCCTCACCAAAAGCTCCTGAGTAAACTTGGTAGTCATGGGATAAGAGGAGAGGTCTTCATATAGATCAGTAACTGGTTAAAGAACAGGGAGCAGAGAGCAGATATAAATGGAGAGTTCTTACAATGAAGGGATATAAGAAGTGGGGGTCACCCAATTTATTTTATTTATTTATTATATTTATACCCCACCTTTTTTCCTGCAAGGAACCCAAGGCGGCTTACATAATCCTCCTCCTCCTCTCCATTTTATCCTCACAACAACCCTGTGAGGTAGGTTAGGCTGAGAGACCGTGACTGGCCCAAAGTCACCCAGGGAGCTTCGTGGCCAAGTGGGGACTAGAACCTGGATCTCCCGAGTCCCAGTCCAACACTCTAACCACTACGCCACGCTGGCTCTCAGGGTGACCCAAGGATTTGTATTGAGACTGATGTTTTTAACTTGTTCATAAATGACTTGGAAGGCGTAAGCAATGAGGTGGCAGTGAGGTTTGTTGATGACAACAAATTATTCAGGGTGACAAAACAAAAACAGACAGTGAAGACTTCCAAGAGGATCTCTCCAAACTGGTAAATAAAATGGCAAATACAGCTCAGTGTAAGTAAGTGTAAAGTGGTGCACACTGGGGCAAATCCCCCCACCCAACTTCTCATATAAAGTGGTAGAGTCTGAACTCAGCTGGCAGTGACTCACCAGAAAAGGAATCTTGGGGTCACGGTGGATAGCTCCATGAAAATATTGTCCCAGTGTGAAAATGAAAATGCCAATATCATAAATGCCTTTATACGAAATCACTGATGTGACCACATTTGGAATACTGTGTACAGTTCTGATAGCCACATCTCAACAAGGATATTATAGAGCTGGAAAGGCTGCAAGAAAGGGCAACCCTTTTGGAGAATAGGGCTATTAATGGCTACTAGCCATGATGGCTTTATGCTACCTCCAGGATCAAAGACAATATGCCTCTGAATATCAGATTCTGGGGCAGGAGGATGCTATTGCCCTTGTCTCCTACTTGTGCATTTCCAATAGGCATCTGGCTGGCAAATGTGAGAAACGGGATGCTGGACTACTTAGGCCTTTGGTATGATCTAGCAGGGCTCTTCTTGTGTTCTTATGCATTTGCTTCTTGCCATCCAGCTCTCTTCTTGGTCTTCTGCTGCAGTCAAACTTCTGTACAGTCCATTCCACTCCACCCTAAAGTTCCCAGGCCTTCTGTTTTAAAAATTGTGTTGATGCATTTTTAGATATTTGCACTACTGCTGGCTTTTTATCTTGGTTTTTAGTTTGGTTTTATTCTGTTTTAAACTTAAGGTTTTTCTGTTAGGTTTTACTGTTGTATTTTGTGGTTTTAAGTGTTGTTTTGTGAACCGCCCAGAGAGTTTCCGCTAATGGGCAGTATAGAAATGCAATAAATAAATATGACCCGCTTCTGGCAAAATTGAAGATGCTAAATTATAAGATGCTATTTCCAGTTGTCATTTGTGCTGATCTGCTTGCTGTCTTTGCTGCCATTAATCATTCTGTCCTCCTTTCCTCATTGGACTTCTGTGATAACATCTTGCCTCCAATCTGTGCTAACTATTCCTTTATCTGGCTATTTTCTATACCTTCAGTGGCTACTGTACTTACGAACCATGGTTGTGAATTTTAAAAAAGGAACAGTAGTTTAAACAGTAATAAAATTGGGAATAAAATCATGCCCTAAACTAAGTGGTAGAAGAAATCTGTGCTAACTGAAGTGATGGAACCTTCAGCCTTAAGGCATGTGCGCAAGATCATACTTTTTATTATAAATTAATTAGTTCTGAATGCACAATCATTAATGAAGTCACATTCTGACCTCACAGTCACTGAGGCAGATTAGAATCACCATTATGTATCTACTATATAAATGTGAATGTTTGTCCGTCCGTTTGTCTGTTTGTACGTATGTCCGCGCGGCGGGTTTGCATGCGTCGCATTGGCTCCTACACGGTTGGACGGATCCGCCCCAAACTTGGCACGCATACTCTACATCACCCAAGGACAAAGACTAGCAGGTTCAAATCTCCAAAAAACCCTCACCGCGCCTGTACGACCCAAAAAAGATGAGAGCCAATGGCATCGCTTGGAATGTTCGCAGGGGCCACTCAGGAGCGGTTATGCAAATAGCTCCAACCGGCACATAGAATGTTGGTATGCACTGCCTCCACAGGGGCCCAATCAGAGGCGGATATGCAAATCTCTCTTACGTCCAAACAGAATGTTCACATGAACCACAGCCGGGACAGCAGGGATTTGATTGCGTAATCCCGGGGGGGGGGGGGAGGCAGGGATTTCATTGTTGCATAGTCCCAGGGGGGAGGGGAAGCAGGGATTTGATTGTGTAGTCCTGGGGGGGGAAACACAGGGATTTCATTGTGTGGTCCGGGGGGGTAGGGATTTCATTGTTGCATAGTCCCAGGGGGGTGGAAGCAGGGATTTCATTGTGTAGTACTGGGGGGGGGGCATTGTTGCATAGTCCCAGGGGCGGGAAAGCAGGGATTTCATTGTGTAGTCCCGGGGGGAGGGAAGCAGGGATTTCATTGTGTAGTACTGGGGGGGGGGAGGAGCAGGGATTTCACAGCGGACAGCTACCTTAAGGAATTTCGAACAAAGAGTGCCTATAGGAAAAGGACGACCCGTGCAACGCCGGGTAAAAAAAAGCTAGTATCTACTATATAAATGTGAATATTGTCTGTACGTTTGTATGTACGTATGTCCGCGCGGGGGTTTGCGTGCCTCGCATTGGCTCCTACCCGGTTGGACGGATCTGCCCCAAACTTGGCACGCATACTCCCCATCACCCAAGGACAAAGACTGGCGGGTTAAAATCTCCGAAAAAACCCTCGCCACGCCTGTACCGCCCAAAATAGATGAGAGCCAATGGCATCACTTGGAATGTTCGCAGGGGCCATTCAGGAGTGGTTATGCAAATAGTTCCACCGGCATATAGAATGTTGGTATGCACTGCCTCCACTGGGGCCCAATCAGAGGCGGATATGCAAATCTCTCCTACGTCCAAACAGAATGTTCACATGAACCGCAGCCGGGGCCTACACGGGGGTGGGGGTGGGGGAATTTCGAACAAACAGAGCCTATAGGAAAATGATGACCCGGGCAACGCCATTGTGTAGTCCGGGGGGGGGACACAGGGATTTCATTGTGTGGTCCTGCAGGGGGGGGGTTTCAGGGAATTCATTGTTGTGTGGTCCCGGGGGGGGGGAGCAGGGATTTCATTGTGTGGTCCCGGGGGGGGGGCAGAAGCAGGGATTTGATTGCGTAGTCCCGGGGGGGAAAGCAGGGATTTCACTGTGTGGTCTGGGGACACACACAGGGAATTCATTGTTGCATAGTCCCGGGGGGGAGGGAAGCAGGGATCTCATTGTGTAGCACCGGGGGGGGGGGGAGAACAGGGAATTCATTCTTGTGCAGTCCCGGGGGGGGGAGGAAGCAGGGATTTCATTGTGTGGTCTGGGGGGGACGGACACAGGGAATTCATTGTTGCATAGTCCCGGGGGGGGGCAGGGATTTCATTGTGCAGTCCCGGGGGAAAGGGAGCAGGGATTTCATTGTGTAGGCGGGGGGGAAGGAGGAGCAGGGATTTCATTGTGCAGTCCCGGGGGGGACACAGGGAATTCTTCATTGTGTAGTCCCACCAGGGGAGCTGGGATTTCATTGTGCAGTCCCGGGGGAGCTGGTAGTCCCGGGGGAGCTGGGATTCCAAACAGCGGACAGCTACCTTAAGGAATTTTGAACAAATAGTGCCTATAGGAAAATGACGACCCGTGCTACGCCGGGTAAAAAAAGCTAGTATATATATAAAACATGTATCAAAAGGATGGTGAAAACACATCCTTTGACTATGCTTTAACTGCCCCTCACTGTGTATAGGAAGGGATGATTAGCCCACATTTGGGGTGACAAATCTGACTGTTATGCTCTTAAACCTGTGCCTTTAGATGTCACAGCAATACCTCCGTATGGAGGTGTTAAAATTGTCTAAAGCATGACGAGAGAGACGTGACAAAAGAGCTTTTTTTGGCTAGAGTAAGTGACTGGGGGGACAGCAAGTAGCAACTGAGAGTTCATATGAGGATTAAAGGTTTGATTTTCAGTTATGTTTACTCTGGCATTCTGGCAGCAAAGTAGGTCTTAATCTCTCTTTACAGGCAAACTCACTCAGCGGTGATTCAGGGAATCTGCTGTTGTGCGACTTCAGACAAATCTTCAGGGTGCTCCAGCATATACAGGTCTTCCAGCCCACCACCTATGCCATACTCAAGGCCAGGTGCAGGATTTTCTGGGCCCTCAGACCACCAAACATGGAAAATGGGGTTGGAACTTGGAAGCAATTGTGAGGGAATTGTGAAGCAATTGTGGCGAATTGTTTCAATCAACTCCTCCTCCTCAATATGCTTGAGGGGATGAGGAATGCTTAACACTAATGATTTCTGTCTCCAGAGAGAAGTACTCATCTACCTGCCTCTGTGGTGTGTGCCCAAGGCCAAATCCTAACCCACCCCATATTCCCGCCTGAAAAGCCAAGTTTTTAAAGCCCGTCGGAAGTTCATCAGGGAGGGGGCATGGCGAAGGTCACTGGGGAGGGAGTTCCATAACTTGGGGGCTGCCACAGAAAAGGTCCTCTTCCTAGTCCCCACCAGCCTGGCTGCTCTGGCTGATGGGACAAGGAGAAGGCCGTCCGTAGCAGATCTTGTTGAGCAGCCTACTTGATGTTGCTGGTGTTGCTTATCCTTGAGATAAGCTGGACCGGAGTCCGTATAGGGTTTTAAAGGTCAAAACCAACACCTTGAATTTGGCCCGGCAAGCAACTGGTAGCCAGTGCAGCTCTTTGAGTACTGGTGTGATGATTTGATCTCGCCGGTGGCTGCCTTTAACCAGGCGAGCCGCCACGTTCTGTACCAGCTGTAGCTTCCGAACCATCATCCAGGGTAACCCCACGTAGAGTGCATTACAGTAGTCTAGGCGAGAGGAGACCAAGGCATGAACCACTGATGGGAGCAGATGATTAGGAAGGTAGGGGCGCAGCTGCCGTATCAGATGGAGTTGATACAGCGCTGCCCAGTTCACAGCTGACATTTGAGCTTCCATGGACAGCTGGGAGTCTAGAATGACTCCCAAGCTGCGGACCTGGTCTTTCAGGGGTAGATGTACCCCATTCAGCACCAGGTCAACATCCCCTAACCTCCCCTTGTCTCCCACCAGAAGTACCTCGGTCTTGTAAGGGTTCACCCTCAGCATGTTCCTTCCCATTCAGCCACCCACTGCCTCCAGGCACTTGGACAGGGTCTCAACAGCCAACCTCGGTGAGGACTTGAAGGAGAGGTAGAGCTGTGTGTCATCCGCATATTGATGACACTGCACCCCAAACCTCCTGATGATAGCCCCCAGCGGCTTTAGGTAGATGTTAAATAACATTGGGGAGACGATGGAACCCTGCGGCACCCCACAAGTGACAGCCGAGGGTCCGAGGCCTCCTCCCCGAGAACCACCCTCTGGTACCTTCCAGAGAGGAAGGACCGGAACCACTGCAATACAGTGCCTCGCATGCCCAACCCCTCCAGATGGTCCAAGAGGATACTGTGGTCAACGCTATCAAAAGCCGCTGAGAGATCGAGGAGGACTAGAAAGGAGCATTTGCCCCTATCCAAGGCCCTCCTCATATCATCCACCAAGGCGACCAAGGCCATTTCTGTCCCATGTCCAGGCCTGAAGCCCAACTGGCACGGATCGAAATAATAATTATAATTATAATTTAAGGAGAAATACAGTATATCTCACCACAGTGTTCAATACTGTGACTGGGTGACCTGTGTGCCTGCCTGTTCAGGCTGCCGCCTAGGTGCTAACTGTTGATGGGCAGCAGTTCCTACAGTTCATTATCTTTCAACTGGTATTAGACAGGACAGTCCTTCAAACTGAGGACACCTTCAAAGAGAGGATGGTCCTCTGGCAGCCTTTCAAATACAGGACTGCCTTCCGTAAAAGAGGACACCTGGCCATTTCACTTGCTAGGGGACTTTTCAGTGGAGGCATGGTGAAAAGGAGAAACAGGCCCAAGAACTTAATTACATGCTAGGAAAGAGGGAGAGGCGACTGCTATGAATAATGGAATATGACATTTCCAAAGCAGTTTAAGGAGAACTGCCTTGTGGTGACTCATTTCTTTGCAGGGACAGTTTCAGCCTTATGTTTTCATGGGGAATACAGCAGGGCTCCAAACCTATGTGACATAATTTTCTGGATGTAATAAGCGAGATCAGGGGAAATGCATAGGAAAAGGAGGACTGCAAGAGATCATTACTCAGCTCTCAGCCTCAAGGTGAATTATGTGTAATCCCTCTGACGTCCACAGTCTACCCACGGTGTCAAAGAGGGATTTAAAGGATGTTGGAGGGGGGATTCTGAAAAGGGGTCAGAAAAGATTGTGAGAGCTACCTGTGCCTCAAAGTTGAGATGCAAATATCTTATGCAACAAGCATCTGTCAGTCATCGGTTTAGTAAACATTCACATAAATCACTGCCGAAAAACAGCAGGTGTATCTAGAGATGCAGCAGGCCAGATGTTTCTTCCTCCACATGGCTGTGTCTCCCAGGGACAGTTAGGCTGTTCGATGTAGACGTCCGAACTGGCCCTAGCATGAGTCGAACACAGGGGAGGGAACGGGAAGGGAAAGTGACATTTGGACTTGGTGATGGAGCACAGCAAGGAAGAAATATGCCTACTACTGCCTTTTGGCAAAATAAAAAGGATTGTTTGATTCCACCTTTAGTTCTTGGAGGTAATTTCCCATAGGCAATCATAAAAATAGCTACGGTCTTATTTGTGTGACTGCATGTAACAATTTTTTTTACGAAGGAAAAAGCTGCACCCGTGTAAAGAAAGTTATTTACAAATGTTTCTTCTAACACACTCATAAAAATGAGGTCATCCTAATCTAACTATATGATGTTCAGGTGAGTTTATACGTTTTATATACCACTGAGTTTGTAAAAGAAAAGTTAGGCAGAAGTGCTATAATAAAGAGATAAATACCACACATTTGTAACATACAGATATACATTTCTGTAGCAGTGTGTGGACAACAGTCTGAAGAAGAATACATTTCTTTTTCAAAGAGACAAATAAATGAACATACCTGTGGGGAAGAATTCATTCATTTTCTTCTTGTAAATTTTGTAGTCCACCTCCAAAAAAACACACAAAATGATGCGATCCATCTGTAGGAAAAAGAAGTAAAGATTTACTAAACAAGGTGTTTCTTGGCCTTTAGACATTTACTGACTTGTAATTTAGGGTGGGCTATTTGCATATGCCCACAATATATCAGTCCACAGGTGTTCCCCCACCCCCAACACACACACACACACACACACACAATCTACTATCATGGATACAGACATAGAAGCAAGGGCACAAATTCCAGCAAGGGGAAAAAAGTCACAGGGCTGTTTGTCAGTGCTGTTATAACTCTATGCACATTACTGGAAATGACCACCTGGAACATATGCCTGTACATCTCTTAGAGCAGGGGTGCGGAACCTCAGGTCTGGGGTCCCAATCCAGCCTTCAGGGGTTCCCCAGATAGCCCTACCTCCTTTCCCCCAACCACCGATCATTGGGTGGTTTTCCCATTTTTGTGCAGTTTTTTTTCTCCATTCTAAAAGGTTGAAATCCTAAGGCTTAGTGACTGGCAGTAAGAGCTTTAAGCTAAAAGATGGTGGTCTTTTTGGCCCCACCCCTTTGGCTTTTGGTTCCACCCACCACTGGAATGCTTCTCCAAAATGGAATTCAGCTCTTGGGCTGAAAGAGGATCAACACTCCTGTCTCAGAGGGTAATGAATTCAAAGAAGAAATTTGAGCTTTGGCATGACAAATGAACTTGTGAATCCAGTGCAGAACACTCATGCGGTGCCTCTTGGTGGCTAAGAGACTGAGCTATGAACCAAGACGTCCCCAATCTGAATCTCATCTTTGCTCAGAACTCATTAAGTAGCCTTAAGCAAGCCTCTCTCTATCTGCAATAATAATAATAATAATAATAATAATAATAATAATAATAATAATAATAGCAGCAGCACATATGCAGTGTTTTGAACACTTGAAAGTGCTATACAAATTATGATTATGATGATTAAATCCCCCCTGAAAACCCATCTCTTTCACAAATGCTTTGGTTCAACCCCTTGGTACTCATCTGTTCCTGAAATTAAGTACATGCACATATTATTCCCCTGTTACTCTTGCATCTGAATTTCCTCCCCTTTCCCTTTTGATCCCATCTCTGTTGAAAATGGGATTGTAAGCTCTGTGAAGAGCAGGCACCTATCTTTTCGCTTACGCTACTCTGCCATGTTCATTGATGGCGTTAAGAAACAGATAAATAAACATAGGACTGCATTTGTAAAATGAGTTTTGCGTTGTGCTCTTTGTTAACAGACAGCTGCTTATGCAACCCAGCCTTGAACATGTTGTACATGCGAGCAAGGTTCAATCTAGCTGATTACCACAATCTAATATTTCACGGATGAGTCATAAGACAGACATCTGCCAGGTATACAATAGAGTGAATGGGTTAAAGCAAAGCATCTTCCACTCAATTTCCCTGAAAAAAGTGTTTCTGCAGTGTTCACTATTTTTTGAAAGACTTTTGAAAAGCTTATTTTTCTCCATCATGATCTATATAAGCCTACATACCCTTAATCTAGAGATTCTAGAGATGGGGGGAGTTCTGGGGGGCAAAACAAACCATTGTTGAGCAGCAGACACTGGCAGAGCGCTAGGGGCAGGCCACGCCAATTAAGGGGAACAGGGGATCGATGCTTAATATCTATCCCTTGTTCCAGGCCTGCCCAGAGCCAAGGGATAACAGGGGTGTGTGTGTGTGTGGCTCCTTCCCCAACCTTGCGTTTGCTGCTGTGTAATGCCAGGTCTGTTACCCAAAAAACATCTGTAATCCATGACATGATCCTGGATGAGGGTGCGGACCTGGCATGTATTACGGGAACCTGGCTGGACGAGGCTGCTGCTCCAACTCTGGCGGCCTTGTGTTCGGCTGGTTTCTCGTATGCCCAGCAACCAAGGGTTGGGGGACGGGGAGTGGGAGTGGCTGTTTTCTACTGGGAGTCCTTGGTCCTTACCAGACTCCCCCTCCGGGAGACCAAGTTTATTGAGTGCATGTACTGGACGTTGGGTCCAAAGGGCAGTCTGGGGATTCTACTTGTGTACCGTCTACCCCGCTGCATGACAGACTCCCTGGCCAAGGTGCTAGAGGTGGTCTCTGATGTGCGTGTGCAGTCCCCCAGGCTAGTGGTGCTGGGGGACTTCAAATGTGCATTCGGGGGATGCCCTCTTAGGGGCACCTCGGGACTTCATGGAGACCATGGCTTCCTGGGAGCTGCACCCTATAGTAACTGGACCTACCCATGTAGCCGGTCAGGCACTAGACTTGTTTTTTGTTTCTGGAGAGGGGGGGCAATGATCTGGAAATCAGGGGTATATCCACCACCCCCTTGTCATGGTCAGATCACTATCTGGTAGGGTTGGATTTCTCGGTGCCACAACCCTCTGCAGGGGTGAAGGACCTATTAGGATGGTCCGCCCCAGGCAGTCTTATGGATCCGGATGGATTCCTGAACGCGCTTGGGGAACTGGAGCACGCAAACGGTGGCTCGGTCGAGACCCTGGTAGATGACTGGAATGCTGCAATCACCGGGGCATTAGACCGAGTGGCCCCGAAGCGCCTTCTTCACCTGAACAGAGCTCACACAGCACCTTGGTTTACTCCATCACTGCGAGCTCTGAAGCGGGAGGTGAGAAGGCTAGAGCGCCGCTGGCGTAAATCCCGCTCCGAAGACGATCGAACACAGGTTAGAGCTGCATCTTCAGCCTACCAGGTGGTGGTAAAGGCAGCAAAGAAGAATTTCTATGCTGCCTCCATCGCGTCTGCAGACTGCTGCCTCAGGAGGCTGTTCCAAGTGGTCCGGAGCCTGGTCGGTCCAGTTGCTCCGGATCCGTTGGAACAGTCTAAAGCCTCCTGTGAGGCTTTAGCAAAGCACTTTGCAGATAAAATTGATCGGATCAGGAGTGGGATTTTGCGCGTCGTGGATACAGGAAGTGAGCGGGAGGAGGCCAACGGTAGACCGATCTTGTGGGATCGGTTCCAGCCTCTTCCTTCTGATGAAGTGGACAAGGTGCTTTCATCTGTGAAGCCAACCACCTGCTTGCTTGATCCTTGCCCATCCTGGCTCGTTATGAGCTGCAGGAAGGGACTGGGTGAAGGGATCAGGGCGGTGGTGAATGCCTCCCTCGATGAGGGAGTGATCCCATCAGCCCTTAAGGAGGCCGCAGTAAGACCACTTTTAAAGAAGCCCTCCTTGGATCCCCAAGATCTGAACAACTTTCACCCAGTCTCCAATTTGCCATTTTTGGGCAAGGTGATTGAGCGAGTGGTGAGGGCTCAGTTGAAGGCACACTTGGATGAAGCTGATTATTTAGATCCATGCCAGTCAGGCTTTAGGCCTGGACATGGGACGGAAACGGCCTTGGTAGCCTTGGTGGATATGAGGAGGGCCTTGGATAGGGGCAAATGCTCCTTCCTAGTCCTCAATCTCTCAGCGGCTTTTGATACCGTTGACCATGGTATCCTCCTGGACCGCCTGGAGGGCTTGGGTATCGGAGGCACTGTATTGCAGTGGTTCCAGTCCTTTCTCTCTGGAAGGTACCAGAGGGTAGTTCTTGGGGAGGAGGTTTTGGACCCTCGGCTGCTCACTTGTGGGGTGCCGCAGGGTTCCATCCTCTACCAATGCTAATCAACATCTACCTAAAGCCGCTGGGGGCTATCATCAGGAGGTTTGGGGTGCGATGTCATCAATATGAGGATGACACGCAGCTCTACCTCTCTTTCAAGTCCTCACCGAGGTTGGCTGTTGAGACCCTGTCCAAGTGCCTGGAGGCAGTGGGTGGCTGGATGGGAAGTAACATGTTGAAACTGAACCCTGACAAGACCGAGGTACTTCTGGTGGGAGACAAGGGGAGGTTAGGGGATGTTGAATGGGGTACATCTTCCCCTGAAGGACCAGGTCCGAAGCTTGGGGGTAATTCTAGACTCCCAGCTGTCCATGGAGGCTCAAGTGTCAGCTGTGAGCCGGGCAGCACTGTATCAACTCCATCTGATATAGCAGCGGCACCCCTACCTTCCTAATCATCTGCTCCCATCAGTGGTTCATGCCTTGGTCTCCTCTTGCCTAGACTACTGTAATGCGCTCTACATGGGGTTACCCTGGAAGACGGTTCAGAAGCTTCAGCTGGTACAGAACGTGGCGGGTCGCCTGAATAAGGGTAGCCGCCAGCGTGATCACATCACGCCAGTGCTTAAGGAGTTGCACTGGCTACCAGTTGCTTGCCGAGCTGAATTCAAGGTGTTGGTTTTGACCTTTAAAACCGTATACGGCTCCAGCCCAGTTTATCTCAAGGAGCGCCTCCAGCAACATCAAGTAGGCCGCTCAACAAGATCTGCCACGGACGGCCTCCTTATCCCATCAGCCAGAGCAGCCAGGCTGGTGGGGACTAGGAAGAGGGCCTTCTCTGTGGCGGCCCCCAAGTTATGGAACTCACTCCCTAGTGACCTTCGCCATGCGCCCTCCATGATGAGCTTCCACTGTGCATTAAAAACATGGTATTTCAGGCGGGAATATGGGGTGGGTTAGGATTTTAAAAGAATTTCTTATACTGTTTTAATTACCATGTTTTATTGTATCGTTTTAATTGTACATCGCCCAGGGTGGCCAGGTGGCCGGCCAGATGGGCGATTAACAAATATAATAAATAATAATAAATAAATAAATTCTTAAAACAAAAATGAAATGAGCAGCACAAGTCAGCCAGATGGCAGGTAGCGAAAACAGTTGGAGAAGAAAAGCCAGCCACGTGAAAGGCAGAAACAGTTCACAACGACTAGTTCTTAACAAGAATTCCTGGCAAACTATTTTGTGTCAAAAGAGTTTATTCAAAGGATTTATCAAGGAGAAGGAGATGTTTCAAATTCAGATTTACATCTGTGCAACATTACAAGTGCTGGCGCTGGGCAGAATCCAATGGGGCGCTTCCGCCCCCACCAATTCTCATCCACCTCGCCAATTCCGTAGTGCTGGTGGCCCCCACCACTTGCGCAATGGCAATGTAGTGCTTCTGGGGCAACCCAAAATGAGCAGAAATGCTCGTTTCTGGAAGGAGACAGGTCGGCGGAGATCGCAGATGGAGCTCCATCAACCTGCTTTCTTTCAGAAACAAGCATTTCTGCTCATTTCAGGGCTTCGCCTAGGAAGTGCTAAATCTCTCTTGCACAACGGAATTGGCGGGACCCACTGCTTGCAGGAGGGAATCAAGGTTTTGGTATTTGAGGGGAAAAAATCTTCCAGCGGACCTGGGCTCTTGATGGTCAAACACTGGAGCAAGTTAGAAGTTTTCAATACTTGGGGATGGTATTTCATCATACAAATTCTTGGATGAGTCATAGATCATCTGTCCTCCAGAAAGCCCTGGCTAGTCAGTCTGCTATTTTACGTTATTTTTATAATAAAGGGGGTCAGTATATACTCCCAGCTGTTAAGGTTTTAAATGCGAAGACAGTCTCACAACTGTTCTATGGTGCTGCTATTTTGGATAAGAGGTGTAACACCTGAGTAGAATACTGTCCAGGTCAAATTTTTGTGAACTCTTCTTCAGATTCCAACTTCCGAGATGTGTCCCTAATTCAGTTGTACTATTTGAAATGTGTGAATGCCCAATTATAACAAGAGCCTGGTTGGCGGCTTTAAAACTCTGGCTGAGGGTTTTTATTTTTAAGTTGGGCACAGGACTTTTAGTACATCTATCTATGGATACATATCAGAACCGCTGGACGAAGGTTGTTCCACAAAAAGCTACTTCTATTGGTTTATCACCATCTTCTTTACCCTGTTTGGGGTACAGTGATGCACTTAAATTAATTAGACAAGGACTCTGGGATATTGCTTCTCAGGATCTTTGGTCTCATTCATATACATCTTGTTCACCGTGTTCCCTGGGTATTTGGTACTCTGGCCCCTTTTGTCAAGCCGCATACCTCGGGAATTTGTTTGTACCCAAATATCGAAGAGCCTTCACCTTGGCTAGATTTAATGCTCTTCCCTTTCAAGTACTTAGTGGCAGCTTTGCTGGTAGGTACTCCTTTTTCCTAAAGATTATGCCCCTGTAATAGCCAAGAGATTGAATCAATCAAACATGTTCTTTTATTTTGTAAATTTTATACGGAAGTTCGAAAATATATGATCAGTCAATTATTCGCTAATATACCAGGGAGGTCAGCTTGTTTTTATGTTAAATATTTACTGGAAGACAAAAACCCCAGGGTGTCCTAAAATGGCAAAATATTTCTCAATAGCTATTAGACTTAGCGATTAGCGAACGCCTCACCATGTCTACTAGCTAAAGTAATTTTGGAGGTCATTTTACTTGAAACAGTGGTTATTTACTTATTATGGAAGCTGTTGTCCTTTACTGGTTTACATTGCATAACTGTTTTATTGTGCCACAACTGTTCTTAAATTGCTTTTAAATTGCTTTTAAACTGTATTTACTGTGTGTGGGTCAAGTGACCATAATAAATTATCAATCAATCAGAAGGGAAGCAGTGGGGTAGAAGGGAAGCAGCGGGGGCGTAAGTGCCCTGTTGGATTCTGCCCGTTGGTGAGGCAGACTAGGAATTTCAACAGCTCATGAGGACTGACCACACTTAGAATAGATGCATAGAATCATAGAAAAGTAGAGTTGGAAGGGGCCTACAAGGCCATCGAGTCCAACCCCCTGCTCAACGCAGGAATCCAAGTCAAAGCATCCCTGACAGATGGCCGTCCAGCTGCACCTTGAATGCCTCCAGATTGGGAGAGCCCACCACCTCCATAGGTAGTTGATTCCATTGTCTTATTGCTCTGACAGTCAGGAATTTTTTCCTGATGTTTAGGTGGAATCTGGGTTCCTTCCTGTAACTTGAGCCCATTATTCTGTGGCCTGCAAACTGACATGATCGAGAAGAGGTCCTGGTCCTCCTCTTTGTGACAACCCTTCAAGTACTGGAAGAGTGCTATCATATCTCCCCTCAGTCTCCTCTTCTGAAGGATAAACTTCAGAGCTGCCATCTTCTAAGACGTCCTGGCAAGGAAGTGGGTGGGCGACATACAATTCACTGCTCAACCATCCCTTTGGAACATTCTACTACTCACCAAGTATCTGATACTTGGCAACATATAAGTACTACACAGGTCTGTGGCTCACGCTGGCTCAGCTTGTCTGGGCGTGGAAAGCTAAGCAGGGTCAGGCCTGGTTATTACTTGGATGGGAGACCCCTCCTCTAGTTTCCTGCACTGAGGAGGGGTTGGACTCGATGGCCTTGTAGGCCCCTTCCAACTCTATGATCCTATGATATCCTATGATACTACTAGAAATACAGTTGGTGGCTATAATTACTCAGAACCTGTAGCCCAGTCTTCCCCAACCTGGTACGCTCCAGATGCCTTCAACCTCCATTAGCTTCAGCCAACATGGCTAATGGTCAGGAATGCTGGGAGTTATAGTCCAAAGCATCTGGAGGGCAACCAGTTTGGAAAGGTGCTGTAGTCAAACATTTGCTGGTGAGTTCAGCTCAGTGGGCCGGCTCATATGTCACAATAAGCCATGCTGAAAATAAGTAATGGTGCGTTGGTTGTTCACTCACTAACCCACGTTAATCCCGACAGATGATCAGGCGCTCTGTGGCTTACCACGGTTTGTTTTTCCCTTAGTCCTCCTGCCTGCTCCCGGCACATATCCCAGGAACCCTTGTGGCTTCACCATGACAGCAGCATTTTTACTACTGGTATGCTTTGAGTGCTGGGCGTGTTTTGCCTTTGCTGGCTCCAGAGGGAAACTTTTCCACCCTCTTCCCCCTCCCCTGCCCCTGCTGTCAAATCACTACCTGCAAAGACTTTTGTAGGAAATAAGAGTTAAATCAAGTGTGCCTCTTTCTTTAAAAAAAAAAAAAAAGGCTTTTGCTGCACCTGCCAGAAAAGCAGCTTTCATTCAACCTCCTCTTTCTTCTCCTTCTCTGCCACCTGCAAAGGGTTTTCTGAGCAATAAGAGCAAAAGCATCCCTTCACCCACAAGCATGTGATTTCTTTTTTCTTTTTTCAAAAGTTTTTGGCTGCCCTTCAGTTCTTAAAGAAAGCTTCCTTGGCTGCTCTTCGCAGCTGGGGACAAGTGACGTTCCTTTTCCTAGCAGAGCTATGTGTGTATGTGTGATTGACTTACCTCTGGGTAAGCGCATGCCTCCCCAGTTCAGGACCATGGCAATTTGGGAAGGGGGATTTAAGCTTTCCCCCCTCTTGTTTTCATGCCGAAATCCGCCCCCCACCGCCTCATGCGTTTTGAGATCCCCCCCCCTTCTAATCCCTCTGCTGTGAGGGATTTTGGCATGAAAACAGGAGGGGGAAAGCTTAAATCCCCCCTCCCAAATCACCATGGTCCCGAACTGGGGCCATGCACACTTAGCCAGAGGTAAGTCAATCACACATACACACCTAGCTCTGCTAGGAAGAGGAAGGTCATGGCTCACAAGGGGGAAAAACTGGCCACTGTCAAATGAAGCACTGAACTGGAGGAGGAGGGGCAGAGGGCGCTGACGAGGGAGGGAGGCGGGAGGCGGCAGTAACACACATTGTTGCCAGGCAGAGTTTGGCACACAAGATCATTAGGAGCAGTCGGGGGGGGCGTTGCTGCTCTTGCCAGGCAACTCTATAGCCCTTTTGAACAAACCATGCTGAAGCCATCCTGCCAGGTTCTCAGACGTCACGACAAGTCACCCTGAACAACCCAACAAAAAGCCATGGGTTCTCGGGGTGGCTGGTGCATGGTTAACAAACCATGCTGAAGCCACGCTGCTGGGTTCGGACAACATGACAAGCGACTCTGAAACAAACAGGGCTCACAACCCACCATGGCTTCTCATGTTGAGCAAACCCAGTCAGCATATGAAACTTAACTATCCTGCATCTCTGTGGTCTTTCTGGCCAACAGCCGGTTTGTCTATGCACTACATTCATGACAGCAGCAGTACAATGCCTGCCAACACAAGGGGGCACAGGACACACACAGAGTCCCATGCACTCTCTCTCTCATGCTTACACACACACACACACACACACACACACACTTCAGCTGTCAACTGAAGCCAGTCCACCAACACTCCTACCAGGCCTGCTCTCTTTTACAAAGCCACTACACTGTAGCCAGGAAGCAGCAGTGCTGTGTGCCAAAGTGTTTAGATCCAGTACAAGGTCTGCCAATGAGAGCCTGAGCTTGGAGCCCAACCAGGAGCCCCTGCCCATGATGTCCACTTTCCGGGTAATGGAGATTGTGGGTGGGGTGGCCTGGGACCAGCAGTGTGTCATCAGATTCAAGCTATGTGGGCTTCCACTATATATGGGGGGGAAACAGGCTGTTTGCTACTGGTTAGGTAAGATTTACAATGGAAGGCGGTTTCCATCCCTCATCCCATTTCCCCTTCACTCTTCCCTCCACCTCCTTCGCTCCAGCTTCCTTGACCCTTTCCTCTCCCCCCAACCTCCTGGGCTCCTTATCCTTTCTCCCATAATCTCCACCTGTTCTCACCCCACTACTCTTGTCACAACTCACATCTCTATCAGGGTATTGCTCTCCGTACTGGTGCTGCAGTTGCCATATTTTATCCTCCTCTCCCGCCCCTCCCGCGCGCGCACACACAGTGCAAACACAGTCCTCACTTTCTTTCTTTTAGGACAGCACTTTCTTTTGTTACCCAGGTTTCGTTTTCTGCATGTCGTTAATTTCTTAGTCACGCAGGGAACGATTTCCTTAATGGGAATTTTATCGGCGAATTCAATGGCGCTTCAATATTTCAAAAAATAATGTGCAGAAAGGGTCCACACACATTCACACTTTATACAGTGCATTTATGTAGACATCTCCATGTTGTATGCACACATTCTGTGACTCAGCGGCAGCTTCTACCAGGGATGTTGAAGAGTCCTTGGTCTCGAGTCACGAGTCGAGTCACGAGTCTTTGGACCCAAGTCTCGAGTCCGAGTCCGAGTCCTTGGTCCAAAATGGTGACTCACGAGTCCTGAGTCACTCCCAAAACTGACTCCACGAGTCCCTATTAAAATCAATGGGGTTTCCCCCCAACAAAATAAGGCTACTTCAGATGTGTGGCTTAAATAAATTCTAGGCACAAGTGTGCCTTTTTATTTCAAAACTCTGCAACTGATTTTGGCAAGAACAGACCAGGCAGACAAGCCCAAAATAACCAGGCAGGCAGAGGAGGCAGGGAACCCCAAACAGGCAGGCAGAGGCAGCCAAACCCAAAATGTCTGACCCTAACCCAAACCCCCCACAACAACACATCAATCAAAATAAATCTCAACACATCGTTGGGGCTGCGCTCCTGGTAGCTGTCCATAGTGGCCGAGCAGCGGCGCGCCTCGCTTCCATGCGCTCTTCACCGGTGATCGCGCTCCTTCTGGCACAGCCAGAAGACTCGTCAACAGCCCAGGGATGTTGACGAGTCCTTGGTCTCGAGTCCCGAGTCGAGTCTCGAGTCCCATTAAAAATATTGGGACTCGAGTCCGAGTCGAGTCAGAGGGGGGACTCAGTCCGACTCACGAGTCGAGTCCTCGAGTCCGAGTCCCCATCCCTGGCTTCTACCAGCTCCACATTTCTTCAGTCTAATGAGAAGGAAACTTTCTAAAACCTAAAGAGTTTTCTAACCCCACAAAACTTTTTAAGTGGTCCCGACATATATAATCTATATATGAGTCAATTCCTTCGAAAATGTGTGAATAAAGCATCCTATTTTTAAGCATGCATATAAACGCTGTGATGACAGCTCAGATCCTGTGTTTATCTGATTGAATGGCATGTGTTGGCAGATAGTAAATTGAAATTAAACTATATTCCAGCATCTTGCCAGTCAGCGGACCTTTTATCCAAGAAACCCAGATAAAATAAGTTGAATTTAGTCCTGTGGAAAGCACTCCTTCTCTTCACCACTTCCATTCTAAGTCAAATAACTGCAAAGGGGGGTGCAGGTGGAGAGGGAATCACTTGGATGTTAACTTATAATAGCCCTACAGGACCCCTGGGACTGGCTTTTGTCATCCACTTCTTATTGTACTGAGCCAATCTTTCCTCTCTTGAGGTTGTGAAACGCCAAGTTGATTAGACATTTCATGCTCCGCTCTTTACAGAGGGAAGAGCAAGAATATGGAGACACTAATCTGACCAGGCTCATCAACTAGCCAGCCAGAATCCTACCACCGTCGCTGGTGCTTCTACAGCCAAGTGGAACAAAACCAGTCATCTGAGGAAGAAGCTCAAAGGGGCAAAAACATGAAGGTATTACGACTCATCCTTGATCGACAGTTCTGTTTTTGGAGCCTGGTGCTGGCAGCATGTCTTTTACTCTCCCCCCCCCCCCGCTCCAACACCACCCGGCAGGCTTGATTAAATTTTGCTTGCTTCACGGCTATGAATAGGCAGATCAAAGAGGCCATAAGCGAAGAGCACAGCGGCAAAGGAAGAAGAAAGTTCAATTGCATTAGCTTTTCACTTACGAGGCAGCTTCACAGCTCCAGGCTGCAGATCATATTGATCTTTCTCTTCTTTGGGGCCTGTGGTAATTCATGGAGTCTATTTAAGACTGGAGCGCTGCTCTTCTGGCTTTTTGTAACCAAGCGTCTCCCCTAGCATCGACGGTTTTCAGGACTCGGCATGAATATATTTTGAGATAGACCAATCCCCAAGTTAGATCTTTAAAACCAGTATAGCCTGGCCCTGAACTGGACACAATGACCTTGAAAAAGCATGTGTTCTGGCATGCCTAGTATCTGAAATGATGGCATCCTCGTCAAACACTTAGTGGAGAAATAGGGTAAGTGAGGAAGCACATTTTCCACTATTTCGTTAGGAAGCACCTATATTTTTTTTCCTCTTTCTCAACTGGAGGGAGGATTTAGAGCAGCTTTCTACAAGCTGGTACCTTCCAGATGCTTTGAACTTCAACTCCCACCAGCCCCAGCCAGTATGGCCAATGGTCAGGAATGCTGGGACTTGTAGTCCAAAACATCTAGAGGGTACCAGGTTGGGGAAGGCTGATTTAGAGAATGCTAGCAGGAGTGGTGGAGGAGGAGACCGAATTCACACTGGGAAGGACCAAGTATTCTGGAAGGTCAGGGCAGTCTTTCCAGAGACAGTTTCCCCCAAAGAACAATCATTCCAATGACATCTTTGTGTTATGTATGTTTTCCATTTGAACAGCAATGGATGGGGTGTGACAACACAGTTTGAGCGCTCTTAGTGCTCAGACAGCACAGGTCCATGCAGGCCCATAGCCAGGCTAAACGTTCTGGGGTGGGTGGGTGTGCCAAAAAAGTAGGGGGGGGCAGTTCATCTGGTTTGCAGGCCTTTTAAAGACAAAACTGTAAACTGTTTTTACATTATTTGTTTGTAAAAAAAATTAGGGGGGCAGAGAAAATTTAGGGGGGGGCAGGCCCTCCTAGCCCAACCCTGTCTACAGGCCCGGGTCCATGCCAGACCCTTGTGTTTAAACTGGGTCTTCCCCCAACCACACATAGAGCAGAACTCTCCATCTCCTAGCCCGTGACTTACCTCCACACTGTCAGAGCTGGGTTCAGAGACCAAAAGTGAGCCCAAGTGAAAGATAACTGTACGAGGGGGGAGCCTCTGAAAGGATCCCCTCCCACTCAAAAAGCCACGAGGCTCCACACCTCCACCCTCCCATCCATTTACCTGGCTGCTGCTCTGGCAGCAACAATGGGAAGATAAGGAGAACTCCCCCCCCCCTTCCGATGCCTGTAGCACTACTAGAGCAATGACCCAGCACCAGTAGCCCTGGGAAGGATACTTTCCCCAGGGTTACTCACTTCTTTCTTTCCTTCTTACCACCACCAAATGAGCAGCAGGCAGATAATCAGGTGGGGGGGGGGAGGAGGAGGAGGAGGAGGAGGAGGAGGAGGAGGAGGAGGAGGAGGAGGAGGGATTACAGTTCTTGTGGGTGGATGAGAAAGCGGATTGGATCCTGTTCTGCTCCCACTGATCATAGAATCCTAGAATAGTAGAGTTGGAAGGGGCCTATAAGACCATCGAGTCCAACCCCCTGCTCAATGCATGAATATCACTACTTAATAGACATGAATAGATGAGTATTTGCTAGGACTAGGACATATCAAACCTGGAGTTCCTGTAAACTTCCAAAAAGGGCAAAGTCCAAAACAAAGTCTGCCAGGTCAGCTTGCTGTCAGGAACTGCTGACCACTGCCTCATGTGGTGAAATGCACACCGGCAGCCTCTCGGCGAAGTATCAGAAACTCCATGCAGTTGCCTGGTGGAATGAATCACTCAACTTCATATGGCAGTTTCTCAACAAAGAACCTTCCAGACCTGGACAGACTTCACCCATCCAGGCTGCCCATTGGATCCTTCTGGGCAGGAAGGAGTATAAAGGACTTCCTGTTGCAGCTGAGCCTTGCCTGAACAACAACAAGAACAACAGTCTACCTGAGCTGTGGCATGGCTTGTATTCCCTGTCTTGCTCTTCGGTCCCAACTCATGGGTTATTTTCCAGTCCTGCCTCCTGGCTGGTTTGCCCTCCAATCCTGATTGCTCTTCAGTCCTGACTCCCAGTTCCCGGCTCCTGACTCTCTCTATGGCCCAGCCCTGATACTTGTTTTCTACCAACTTTGATCTGCTGTATCACTTCCTCCATCACCAAAATGTACCACACAAAATCCTTCCACTGATCTTTAAAGATGGTGGCCCCTGCTTTCCAGTGAGTGGCCATGACTCTCCTGCATGCCATTAAAAGATACCAAGTCCTTGAATATTGCATACTGTGCCTTCTTTTCAATAACATTAAGTAAACATAATGCAGGGTTCTTCAGTGTTTGAGATATAACAGTCATACAAATTCTACGTAGTATTTCTTCCTCTGAGTAAGAGACCTCTGAATGAGTCACTACACATGGGAACATAGGAAGTTGCCTTATACTGGGTGTGTTCACATGTTATGACAACCCACCCTGGCAATAAACCACGATGGGTTGGCTGTTGCCATCTAGTCCAGTATTGTTGTCACTCACTGGAAGCAGCTGTCCAAGGTTTCAGGCAGGAATATATCCAACCCTACCTGGAGATGCTGGGGATTGAACCCGGGGCCTTCAGCATGCAAAGCAGGTGCTCTACCACTGAGCCACAGTCCCTCCCCTATGTCATGTGGCAGAACATGCTCTTATTCCTACTTCACCTCCAACAAGTTCCAGAACATGTGCCCATCATCTGAAACAACCTAATATGGAAAGGAATTCAGATGGAAGCATTTTTTTAAAAATGCAAACCTTATTAGTATCTGCACTTGCCATTAAATAATTGCTAGAAACTTGCTGTATCCTTCATATTTATCACATTTACAGCCGTTTTGGTTCAACGTCCACTGATGCCAAAGGGATCTGTTGATTGCCTTTAATAGGCCCCAGGTCAGTTCTGATGTTTCCTAAATCTAGGCATCCTGTTAAGTTTAGCGTGTGACAAACTGAATTATTAAGTACAGTCATGCCTTGGACTGAGAGCATAATTCGTTCCGGAAACGTGCTTGTAATCCAAAACACTCTTATATCAAAATGAAATCACCACAAAAAAAATTGTATAGAGATTTTTAATTTAAGCCGTACTACAGTACTTGTATTGCAAGACGTCGCTTGTATATCAAGGCAAAAAATTAAATAAATATTTAAAAATTGCTTGTCTTGCAAAACGCTCTCAAACCAAGTTACTTGCAATCCAAGGTATTACTGTATCTTAAAACTTCGAATATTTTAATGACACATTGCAACAACATTTCCTATTCACTGGAGACTCTACGCCTCAATTATTGTCAATTATTGGACAGTAGACTGCACAACAAGAAAGGACGACTTTGTAAAAGGAGGGATTTAATTAACAATGGACTTTCCCACTGCTTCAGATTTGAAAATGAAAAAAGAACGTTTTGACATTGACTAAGATCTGAACCTTTTAACTCAGATCTCTTCATCCAAAGCTGAGTGATTTAGGGCCCAGCTCTAGCAGCTGCTCTATTAATGAAGCCTGAATCTACCGCCTCTTCGACTATAACATTCTGTACTCATGAGGTTACTTTTTAAAGTGGCACTTTTAGTCATATACCATTCTGTGAGAAATCACAGATTGAGAAGAGAGCAAGAGGTTATCTAATCCAAGTCTTAGTGTATGGTATGCTATACTGATTCACTTTTGTTTTTTTTTACTATGCATTTGACTGCAGTTTTATTGTTAGCTGCCTTAGGCATTTTGCATGGAAAGGCAAGGTACAAATCTAAGAAACAAACAAACAAATAATGCTACAGAAGGACGTACAGATGGACGTGTTCAGAATGTATGGACACGTATTGTTAACAACAATAACAACAATTGGTTGTTGTTATAATAATTATTAAGCACTTTCCTATTAAAAAATACACTAAGTGGAAGTGGGGCAAAACCCAAGACAGTATTCAAGGAGGAAAATTCTTCCTGACCAACAGGCCATAACTGAGCCAGCAGAAGAGAAATCACAGAATGACAGTCTGAACCCAGTGAGGTTCTTCTGTCTCAAGGATTCTGGATTGGAATATACTTAGTTTAAAATGTCCCTCTGATTCTGCATAGAATCAAACACGTGTAGGCCAAAATAAATCACCCTATCAATGCTTGATGTAAGTTCATACCCTCCAATATCTCACAGATGAAAATAGGGACACACATGTGAATTTGTAAGAGGTATGGCTAAGCAACATGAAGGTGTGATCAAGAGGGTGTGGCCAGGCAACATGAGGGCGTGGCCAAGGGCATGGCCAGGCAACCAAAGGGCATGATCAAGTACAAAAGTTAGTAGAGGCAACACACAAAATCTTATATATTATAATTATTACATTATTATACTGTATATTATTTTATAATATTTTATTAGTGGCTTCTGTAATATTTTTTACCTTACTTAAACCCTTAATTGTTGATGTTTTTCATTGGGGGGGGGGTCAGTGCTTGCAGGGCAATCTTTTTCTTTTTCTTTTAAAATTGTCAGGATTGGTCCTGGCATTTTCAGGGCAGTTGGAGAAGGAGAAGAAAAGGAGATGTGGAGGAGGGGGAGCTTTTGGGTGGGGGAAAAGGCAAAAAGACACATTGGGGTTTTGAGCCGCTTCAGCGTTTTGCGCCTCCAACACCTCTACAACTCTGGTTTTTAAGCACAAGGAGTAACTCTGAGTGGCTGAACAGCTTTGTTGTTGTTTGTTATTGTGGAAAGGCCCCAGTTTAAAGCACTTTTTGTGTCCTATTCACATAATTTAGATTTAAATAAACACTTAAACTGGAATAATCTTACAGAATTTAACTAACTTGAATTAAGTTAAAACAAACAGTGCAATCCTACGCACAGTTACTCAGGAGAAAGTACAAATGTCTTCAATGGGTCTTACTTTCCCCAGGAGCCTGGTCAGAAGCAGCAGGCAGACACAGGGGAGTGCACACAGAGAGAGAGACATTCTATCTATTTATTTATTTATTTATTATATTTATTAAACGCCCATCTGGCCAGTCATTCTAGGTCTGTTCCCTTCCTGATTAAATTAAAGAGGCCATGGGCAAAATCGCAGATAAGCTAAATAGCTTGAGGGAGGAGGGAGGGGAATTTGTTATGCAGGCAGGGGTTCTGCATAACAAATCGGGACTCTGCATAACAAAGTAACAAGCCATGATGGCTTAAGTGTTTGCAGGACAATTCAGGGCAATTGGAAGGTATGCAAGTTTGCTCTTGCAAAATTCCCCGTCACCCTTTAAGCTCACCTATGTGCTCCTAGTTCTATGTACAACAATGTGTCCCCTTACTACACATTTTGATATATGAGATCTGTTTCTTGGTTGGGGCTTATATATCCCTGGTGCGTCATGATCGGCTGCAGAATTAGTGAGACTCCTAGTATTCCCTGCTGTGGCGAGAGAGGAGGTAGGAGAAGTAATCTGAGTCTTTCCATTGACACCACACCAGTCGGAATGTTTAATTTATGCCACCTCTTTTGCAGACCGAATGTTACACATCAGAGGTGGGACAGACCCCTGAGTAAGGATAGGATTCTGCATCTCTTCCACCACACCCTCAACTTCACCCACTAATGCAAGAGTTACACTGGCAATAATGTTACGCGAGTGCACGAGTAGATACACCAGCATGATGATGTATTACTCCTAGTATAGCATTGTACGCTGCTGGTGCAATGAGGTTTACGGGCGAAACTACCCCACCAAGGGTTGTACCCAATACTAGTCCTACTTAGAGTAGACCCATTGAAATGAATGGGGCTGAGGTTAGACGAACATTGGATACAAGCCCAAGTGTGATACAGGGAGACTGATGTGGGAACATCAAACTAACTAAAGATTGATGTTTACGTGCTGAATAGCCTGCAACACTGAAATTGTAAGCCTGCACTGCTCTAATGATACACCTTTATGGATATGCCTTCCTAGTAGATCCAGATAGGAGAAAGCTATTTGTGGGGAAACACACATTTAACCTGAAGATAAATGACCGTGCTACTTTAGCAATCAGAAAAGGAAAGATTATGTGAAACAAAATGAGATGTAAAATGATGAACGCTTTAGCCAGACATTTGATAGTATCCCGCCACTAAGAAATTCTCTCCTTAAACAAAAGTGAAAGCTGTATTTAAAAGTTCTGATATTATAGTTTACTGGAGGTTGTTTTTTATTTTAGCCTGCAGTGAAATATAATTAAGTCGTTGAGGCAAAAAGGGAAAAACAATCACCCAATGTTTATTATGACCTAAAAGATTAATGTGGCCCACAAAATCTAAATGGAGTCCTTCAGCTTCTCAACAATCTATAGCCGTAACAGGATATTGAATGGCAAGGTACTCAGAAATGAAGCAAGATAAATGTGATACATCATGAGAACAACTCCCACTGGTTGATCAGTAATCCTGAGGGCAGGATGTTATTATCTAGATCAAATGAAATATCTGAGAGCAGATTAACACCATCCTGGGTACTGTGCAGTGTCTATAACAACAACAACAAAAAGTTAAAAACAAAGGAACGTACATGAATTTTTTTCTCTTGTAGCACTTTCTACAAAACTTATTTGAAAGAGCTATGCAAACAGGGACTCGTACTAGGAGTGTACCTGTGTTAATCCAGAGCTGTAATTGGAATGCATGTTTCCATATCCACAGTCTTATTATATGCCTTGTTTGCTGAACTAAACTGCTTCTGATTAACGATTTGAGGATTACAGTTAAATGGGACAAAACCAAAACCGATATGTACTGTGCGGATGCTGGCAGGATTGGAGTCAAAAGGGGACTACTGAAAAACAAGGGGGAGGTAACAGCATGCTTGGGTGAACCCCAAAACATGCAGAAGCATAAAACATTTTTTTAAATACACAAAGGGGGCACCCCCCACCCCAAGAAAACAGTCCAATGATGACTGAACATGCTCAGTGGCCTCCAGGAACTGAGTGTCAGTAGGAAAAGAAAAATGGAAAACTAAGAGTGGGGAAGAGTGCACTGGCCTGCATGAGACTCATACATCTTATAGCAGGAGTCCCCAACCTTTTCGGAGCTATAGGCAGATTTGGGAATCTGAGAAACTGCTGTGGGCACCACCACAAAATGGCTCCCACGGAAGATGTGGCTAGTCACATAATGGCTGCCATGGGGGCTTTGCTAGTTAAAAGTGAGCTAAAGAGGAGGGAGAAATAGCAAGACAGAGGAGAGAAAGGGCAAGACTAGAGGTGGGGAGGGGGGAGAAACAGCAAGGTAAAGAGACAGGGAGAGAAATGGTGAAGCTAGAGGCTGGGAGGGAGGGGAAAAAGCAAGGCAAAGTGGTAGAGGGGAGAGAAAGAGCAAGGCTAGGGTCTAGAAAGGGAGAGAAAGAAGACTACTTAATGTTTTCCAAGGTTTTTATTTTTTTTAAATTATTTTTTTCAAGGGGGCAGGGAGCGGAGAGCTTCATGGCCACCATTGGAGGTGCCTGCAGGCACCATGGGACCCATGGGTGACACGCTGGGGACCCCTGTCATTATACTGTCCTAAGGGCATGGCTGGCTGGCCAGCACCCTGAACAGGATCACTCCTGTTAAGGGGTAAAAATACACTTCAACATTTTGTTGCCGGTTCCACTTGTAAGAACAGAATACTGTTTTCCTCCCAAGAAATATCATGTTCAGTGAAGTCACACGATGATAGCTCAGGGTTCCCCTCAAGCTTTTTTCACTCACCACAAGTAGCCATCTCTTCTGGATGGATAGAAGTATGTGAGAAAGGGTATAGCTCAGCCTCCCCGAACCTGGTGCCCTCCAGATGTTTTGGACTACAACTCCCAGTATTCCTGACCATTGGCCATGCTGGCTGGGACTTGTGAGAGTTGAAGACCAATTCTGGGAGCTGTAGTCCGAAAACAGCTGGAGGACACCAGGTTGGGGAAGGCTGGTGTAGAATATCATGCTGTTCAAGCAGGTGATAAAAAAGAAACCAAGGAGAGAGACTTGCCCCACTTCTTTGCCTTGCAGGGACACAGAGTTTCCTCACTCGGGCAGAGGCTGCAAGCTCTTCTAAGCTCTAGAGCAGGGCTCTCCAACCTTGGGTCCCCAAATGTTGCTGGACTACAGCTCCCAGAATCCTTTGCCATTAGCCATGCTGGCTGGGTATGCTGGGAGCTGTAGGCCAGCAACATCTGGGGACCCAAGGTTGGAGAGCCCTGCTCTAGAGGTTTTCCAAAGTGCTGCTCCGTGCCAATCCCATGGGTGCAGAGACCACGGAGCACCACAAGGACCTTCCCCCGGATCACACGCAGCTGTGGGCGGGGAGGAATTTTGCGGATGTGGGGGGAAGTGAGGCGAGACATACATACCCGTCGACGCAGGTATACAGTCAGCAAGGGGGGCGGGGCTACAGAAGCCAATATTAGGCCTCGCAGCCCGCCCCACACCCTCTTTGTTTTCCTGCAGCTCGTGCATTTCCCTCCCTTCCAAACAAACTTTCCCAGAGTGGTTTACAAAAAAGTAAAGAAAATTTAAGCATGCTTTTAGTGTAATGTTTGAAAAGGAGCTGACAGACAGTGTGAGATGTGCAAAGTTCAGTGTGGCACAGTGGTGAGAGTGTTGGACTGGGACTCGGGAGATCCGGGTTCTAGTCCCCGCTCGGCCATGAAACTCACTGGGTGACTTTGGGCCAGTCAATGACTCTCAGCCTGACCTACCTCACAGGGTTGTTGTGAGGATAAAATGAAGAGGAAGATGAGGATTATGTAAGCCACCTTGGGTTCCTTGCAGGAAAAAAGGTGGGGTATAAATATAATAATAAATAAAGTCCAACCACAAAAACAGCTTGCACATCTCATTACCACAAGCTGCAATCATAAGCACACTAACTTGGAACTAAATCCCACCAAACCCAGCAGGCCTTACTTCTGAGCAGGATCTCACTGATAGTTCCTTTTTGTACATTGTTTCACTGTACAGTAATACCTTGGATTGCAAGTAACTTGGTTTGAGAGCGTTTTGCAAGACAAGCAAATTTTTAAATATTTATTTTTTTATTTATTTTACTTCAAGCAACGTCTTGCAATACAAGTACTGTAGTACGGCTTAAATTAAAAATCTCTGTACAAATTTTTTTGGGGGGATTTCGTTTTGATATAAGAGTGTTTTGGATTACAAGCATGTGAATAGAAGATGAAGCATGTTTCTCATGCGCTAAAACCTGTTCACTGCAAAGTATAGTACTATATATTACTATTGCTTTAAGACCAACTCACAAAGGACCTCTAGCAGGAGGATCATAGAAACATACATAGGATGCTGCCTTCTACTGAGTCAGACCTTTGGTCCATCTAGCCCAGTATTGTTGACACTGGAACAATATAAAAGAACTGCTGGATTTGGCCTGGATGGGGTGCGCTTCCTGGGAGGAGCCAGAAAGTAGTTGAGGGCAACATCCACTGCTTCTGGCCTGAGGGGAGTGAGGCCACAACCTGAGAGAACTCTGTAGCGGGGCCTTTGTTTAAAATACAATTTTGGAGGTTTGTTTAGAAAGCAGAGTCTGCTTGGTTCTGTGCGGTGCAATCCACCAGCTTTGAAAAAGAAACTGACTGGCAGGGGTGGCTCTCCAAGGTTTCTGGCAGGAGTTTCTTCAGCCATACCTGGAGATGCCGGAGCGGAGATTGAAACTGGGACTGTCTACATGCAAAGCAGGTGCTCTGCTTCTGACTCTGCGCGATGGACCCTAGTCACATGGCTGGAAGCTGTCTAGGCCTGGCTGAGGCCCGTTAGTATGAGTTTACCAGTTGATATATATCAGTTAATAAGTAGGCATTTATCAACCATCTTGCCTCCACTGCTGTTTCCTGACCTAAAGGAGTATTATAGGTATAACCTACATGTGGAAATGCACTCTCATTCATAAGATTTATTTTAAAATACAAGGCTAATAATACACAGGCATCAGAATCAATGCATTTGAGTAGCCCTTCTCAAAGCTTTTCAGAAATCACTATACAACCATTAAGTCAAGAGTCAGCTTAATACCTTTTCAGTTACCGGTATTTGACTACAGACATTTGTGAGTACTCAGAAATTAGCGAGCAGTTGCTAAATAGACTGCAGTTAACACAGTAAGCATTTGACAAGAGTTGTGCTGTCACCTATATTACTGTGGTGCTCTTCACTGGAGAAAGTTTGGGAACTACCACTGGTTAAAAATTATCTTCTCCCCCTGCCCCCAAAGGCAGGAATAAAATAACTAAACCACACCTCCTTCCCACACAAAAACATCCCTATCTTCTTTGTTATAATTTGTAGTAATAAAAGATGTCAGTAGCAAATCCTTGGGCTCTCTCTTGGAGTCAGGCATGTTTATTAGGATTGCTTGCTGCTGATAATGCAAGAGACAACAGGCCAGAACATACAGCTAAGACAACGAAGAACTTGCACTCAGCAGATGTTGAAGCATTGCTCTTGCCAGGTCAATAGTAGCGGCTGTTCAGCAACCCAGGGGACAAAAGCAAACTTTTCTATATCTAATAAAACATCTCAGTATATTTCTTTTGATGGCCACTAAAACTCATCAGCAAAGGGGCAGCAGGGGAGTAGCTTAAAATGCATTCATTGTTACCAAGAGATCCATCAGTTTCCAAAATTCATTTTTATGCCATACAAACGTGATGACATCAGCTCCATTAATCTTTCCAGCTTGATACCCACTGTCTCTTGAAGATGCATGTCGACCTCCATTTTTCACTGTTACTAGTCATAGGGCAGCTGACACATGCCAAGATAATCCTGTATTCAGCGATACTGGAAGAATGAATGGATTTTGATGAATGTAATTTGCTATCTCAGTGACAAATGGCAAATGTGAAGAGAGGGAATGCATGCAAATACTGCTGTGTTAAATAAGGGCTTGTGAAGGATAGGACTCGGAAACTATCTGATAGGCAGTTTTACAACAAGCTCATTTTTCAGAGGAGATCAGTCATCAACTTCTATTAAGTTATCATTATGCCCTTATTGTAAATCTCCATTGAGTACGATGGCATCACAATTAAGCAAGTTTTCTGATTCAATGAGCTAACTTTTGGCTCTTTTATCCTGCCTTATGACATCAATTAATCAGCACAACAAAGATTAAATATGTTGCAACACATTCAGGAATCGATGTGGCTATAATATTAACAAACGTGGATTGCGAGTCTATAACAAAGAGGTGCTTGCTATAGACTTAGTATCCACCTTCTGAAAACTCTGCACCTGTGTCAACTATGATTTAAGACTAGAGAGTTCTACTACTGCTGGAAGTCAGATTAGGTAACCCGTGGGTATCCCTTCTGTGATGTTACCATCCTGATCCTGAGCTTGCATGTCAGGATTTTAAGATGTTGCAATGTCAGCATTTATTACTAGTGTAGCTGTTGGTATGTCCCATGCTAAGTATTTGTGTGCTGGCCCTGGTGTATCACCTCATAGGAATGGCATGCAAACTCCTTTAACATTTCAAAAAAGCATGTCTAGATGGTCACCTTTCAGTGCTTTTCCTTTGGTTTTGATTGCTTCAAGCATAATGCAAAACAGGAATTCTATGAACCAGGCGAACCCCAGACAGACATGGCTTTTGCCAGCTTGAGAACTGCACTCAACAATCTGTGTAATACATTTGAGGGACGTGCCCCGAATTGGGTACTTGCTGTACAGACAATGGGGCTCATATCTGGAGTGCATACAAAGCAGCCCAGGCCCCAAGCTTGCATTTCTGCAGACATGCAGCAGTCTTAAACCTACTAATATTGCCCTGCAATTTTCCAATGGATTAAAACAATCTTCAAGCTGAGGTTTTAAAATGCTGTTATAAAAACCGAGAAAAAGTTGTAACGTGGATTGCCCTTTTTTCATGTAAAAGAACAAAAAAAAATAATACATTGTCAGCTGTCAAGACTCACAGTGCTCTATCTGTTTGCTAGGATCAAAATCAAAGCACATTAGAGGGCATAAAAACTTGTTTATTATGTACCTCCTTAAAGAGTGCTGTGTATGGGTGCTACAAGATTTTGAAAGTATAATGCATATTACATTTTCAGTCTTTCCCCCACAAATATCTAGTTTAATCTTTGACATGCAGAAACACAGATGTAATCTGAAGCCTCATGGCAATTCTCCAGGAAGTTCCTTCTTGCAAAAATCACTGTTATACTATAGTTTCAACATTGCTACAAATTTCCATTAAAATATGGAACTGGTTCAACATTTCATTCAAGTGATCCTGATGCTGAAATGCAAAGGAACAAGAGCTATAAAAAGTGAGCTGTATTAAACAGAAGCTGGAAGAAGCATCAGCCTGGAATAGTAATTCATTAGGCTTTGTATGAGTCTTGTCTGTATACTTCATAATAACTAAAGAGCTAATTAAAATTGAGTGCTAATAATTTTAGAGACATCCCTAATCCAAAGAGAATGTGGTGAATTTACAGCACAATCCAATGCATGTCAGTTTAGAAGAAAAGTACCACTGAGTTACTCCAGTAAGCCCCACTGAACTTTCAATGTCCTTGCATCTGATGGCATTTTTAAATGTATTTTTATCAGAGCATCTATTGGCTGCCTGTTTGTGCCGATGATTCTACAAACCCCATGCAACCTAAGTGCAAGTAAACAATCACACACAAAAGACCCTGTTCATCTTTCCAAAGTTATATACACGCTTATGTGCAGTCAGTGGAAAGGATTTCACATGGAAATCAAGCTGCCACTTATTTTCTTCAAAAGCACACTGAACTTTTCTTCTCTACCTCAATGGCTCTTGTCTTCTAGGATAAGTCTCCTAGTAGACTACACCCTTGAGTCTATGCCATGTGGCCACCGTACCCTGCTGGCTCAACCTTCAGCGTTTCTTCCACTGGGTGCATAGGATCCCATCGTGAGTGTGGCAGGCTGGAACAGGTTGGTACAAGAGTGGGCTTGCAGATCTGGCTGCTGTAGACAGCAAAGAAGTGCCACAGAAAACCCTTCCGCTCTTGATGTTCAACTGGCAAAGCCTGCCAGCATTGATCTTATCTCTGGTATGACCCTAATCCAGCCTTCCCCAACCTTGTGCCCTCCAGATGTGCCTGACTACAACTTCCATCACCTCCACCCAGCATGACCATTGGCCATGCTAGCTGGGGCAGATGGGAACTGTACTCCAGCCAAAAGGCTGGCAATAAGGTCCCCCAAGCAAAACCGTCCAGTCATTCAGCAAGTGGCACAAAACTACACTGCCAGTGATGGAATGATTGTTTATCAAGGCATTTCCATTGCGTTAACATTACCCCAGCATCTCCTTCCAGTGTATATTTCATAGCTAGCCTCTCCAGACCTCCATGTAGCATTTGATGAGGAACATCTGGAGACGTGCCGAAATAAGAAGTTATTAATTACCTTTTTCCTGCCTTGGTAATTGAAAATCATCCGGGAAAAATAAAGTGTCTGGTACCAAGGTTATGAGAACAGAATATACAAGGTATTAAAATCACACAACTGTCACACAAATGTTTTGTCATTCAATATAAAGATATCATTCTGTGGAAGAATGTTTTTGAGGGCATCCACCCTTGCTCAACAGTAGCAGTAAAGATATCATCCGAGACCACATAGAACGATTCCTCTAAATATTTCCTTTTTCCCTATTTAAAAACAATGTATGGCTATTAAGAAAACTTACTTACAGATCCAATTAAAACTCATTACAGTAGGCATATGGAGACCATTTCCAACAGGCAGAAGTTAATCCTTACAGCTAGCAATCTCTATGAATCCTTCTCATTCTATAACAAGAAATAATCTGCCTTGTGATCAGAAAAGACAGAATGAGCTGCTCAGAATGATTTTCAACACTGTCAGAATCAGAAATCACATCGTAGCTCCCAACATGGCTACCACTGTATTTTGTTCAAAATGAAGGAGGTTAAAATCATTTACATGCCTTGTGCTATGCAAAGGGAACCTTTGATCATTCTCATTCATGCCCTGCTGTTCTAACGCTGTTGTACAAAATATTTGAATTATAGTGCGGCTATAGTAATGTTGCAAGGATACTACAAATTCATTTATTGCCGGAGGTGACCAAAATCATTCAATTCATCATGTTGCTAGCCCAACTGAAACTCTCTCTGCATAGTACTGAGATGACATGAGTAAGGGTGGGACACACACCTTTCATACATTCAGCTATGGTCACCGTTGAATCAGTGTAATGTGAACCAGGCGAGTTAACTGAGTGTGTGGAGGCCAAGTTTTCTGTGATTCTTCCCTCCTTCTTTGACACGGAGAAATGGAAATTCTTTACTCACTGTGAAGGCAGGAAACTAAACTGGGGCTTCTGGGGAGGCCCCGCCTCCGCCAGAAGCTCAGATCAAAGTCTGCCTTCCAGTCCCGGAGGTGGGGCTATCCCCAATTCTTGCTAGCCTCTGACCCTCGAAGGAGAAATGGGTAAACAGGGCCTCTGATCCAGTTCATACCTTGCAAGGGGCCCTTAAACCTTTTGGGGTGGCGGGCACATTTGGAATTCTGAGAGTGCCCTGGGCACTCTCACAAAATTGTTGCCATGAGGAGGATCTGCCCACTCGCAAAATGGCTGCCAAGGTGGGCATGGCCAGTCACAAAACACTCATTTCCCAAAGGCATGTTGGTGAGGTTAAAAGAAAAGTAACATCCCCAAGAATTTAAGCAGAGAGGTGGTCTGAGCTCCAAAACACACAACTGCTCTTCTGAATCCAGTTTTCTGCTCCACCAACACCCATTTCACAGATGGCAAACTGATGAGGCTCAGAGACAGGTAACTTGGCCAAGAAAGTGAGTATACAAGGCAGAGCTGGAGTCTGAGCTCCAAATGTCAAATCACCTATTTGCCCCCCACAAAGCACAACAAAAGACTCATTTCACAGAAGGAAACTGATGATGCTTGGAACACACACACACACACACAGGCAAAACACTCACCATACTACACTACACCACACCAAAGCAAGCAAATAAGCCAGTTAGCGCACAGACAGGCAAAAAGCAGAACACATGCACAGGACAAGGAAAACCCCTGCCATTTCCTCTAGTCCCCCAAGATGCTGCCCCACCCCCTGATGAAGTGCTGGGCTCCAGCCATCCAACATTTTCATTTTCTAATAATGCCTCCGGGGCCCACATGGGGCTCAGAAATATTCTTGGAATGAGTGATAATAATTGTTTTATTTGTAATTTGTGGTATCTCGGTATGATTTGAAATGTAAAGTTTATTTGCTGGGTCATATGACCATAATAATAAAGAACTTGAAGTTGATATTCTTAGCTTTTATACTGCTTGTTCTACTTAGATGCCTGGTCAAACTTGATCCATCCCTTGTTACATGATTTTCCAGGTAACACTGATGAATTTTACACCATACATTTACTTGCGGACAGAGACCCTTCTATAACATATAAGGTTGCCAAATTTTGCTTTCTGGCTACAAGAACACGCCATACACTTATAACTTCTTAGGCCTTGTCTGAAGCTGTGAGAAAGGGCCAAAACCCTGCTCTGTCTTCCTCATATTTAAGTGTGATTTTATACTGATATTTTGTTTTTATTGTATGCCATCCTGATATGGTTTACTGAAGGACAGCCTAAAACTTGGTATTGTACAAATTTTGTGTATCTATTGTCTGTTTATGCTGGTCTTGGACCGTAATAAAGATTTGATTTGATATTCTTAGAAATAAAGGTGGCACTCGAGGCCAGTGCATTGCTTTGCAGCGCTTACGTACAACAAGGAGTGTACAGGCAGACTCACAGGGTCCTGAGGTTTGTAGAGGCACAAAACATCTTCGGGGGTGGGGGGGAACAGCCCCACAAAGGTTTGATGGTACAGTATGTGGAGAGACTGAGAGAAAATAAACTGACAACCAGGCGGGAATGGAGTCTCTCGAAAAGGAGGAGGAGACACAATGATATACAAAGTATAGAAAGAGTGACCATCTCATTTTCTGGATAGCTCACTTCCTGGTTCACACTAAGGAGCTATTTTAAAATGTTTCTTGGGAGTGAGAACTGCCCATAAACATCAATGGAGAAATCCACAATTTTAATGGAGCCGGCCTTAAAGAGAAGCTCAGCCATGATGGTTTTATGTACATGTGTAGTGAGTATTATATTTTTGGTTTGCATCGCTCTGGCATCTTGGCTGAAGTATCCATTTTGTTTTAAGAAAGGCAGCAAGAGACTTGCAGGCTGACAGGAACAGAGAACCCCAAGTGGTATTACATAATTACCTAGGCGTGTCCTCTACTACAGTCATGCCTTGGATTGAGAGCAAAATTCGTTCCAGAAACGTGCTTGTAATCCAAAACACTCTTATATCAAAACGAAATCCCACCCCAAATTTTAATTTAAGCCATACTACAGTACTTGTATTGCAAGACGTCACTTGTATATCAAGTAAAAAAAATATTAAATAAATATTTAAAAATTTGCTTGTCTTGCAAAACGCTCTCAAACCAAGTTACTTGCAATCCAAGGTATTACTGTAATTCAGTTAAAATGAGTTGCCCCTATGGGAACTGCAGATACATACAAATGTCTACCTGACTCTCAAATCACCACTGCAGTCACACAACCCACGAGGATACCTTTCAATTGGCTAATCCAGAGCTTTGATGACAAACATGGCTCAGTCCTGAAGCACTCTCACCTGAAGATAGATCAGCCAAATAAACTACGTAGCTCCTGGGCACCCCTCATGGTTAAACCACCCACTGGGCACATTTGTAGGGATGTACAAATCCGGTCTGTGTTAGGTTTGCATGTCATAAGTCATAAGTCTGTTCCATCTAATTTCTGCATCACTCTGCAACTTTTCAGAGATCGCACGCAAATGAACATTTATTTTCATATGCAACTTTCCCTAACGTAACGTTTTCCAACCATCTTGCCCTAATATATGCATTTTTCTATGCCATTTTTGAGCTGAGAACTGCATTGAAACATTTGGGAAAGGGCAGAATCCAAAGGATGACAGTGTTCCAAATCGCATAATACACGGGAAGTGTGAATTAGTTCAGTTTGCTTGTGGAGCAAGAGAAATTCTCCAGCCTCTTGTCACCCAGATGCATGTTTTCTGTAATGCTCACTCAGTCAACTAGCCTTGCTTCAAACAAGTAGCCAGGAACCTCCTTGACACATCCCCTTTCATTCCCCAGAAGCTATTAATCCCTTTGTTCTACCCTCCCCTGAGTCCAGGCCAGAGCCATTGATCCTTTCGTATTCTTTGTTTTGAAGTCTATAACTACCCATGAGTTTGGGCACCCAGTGCTTCTCTTCTCTCCCCAATCATGCATGAAGAGGCTCGCTGTCAAAGAGCTCTAAAATAAGTCCAGGGTTTGCTTGCCTCTCAAGCCCATTCTTTGTGATCCTTCCTAGCAGTCTCCCTCTCCTACTCTGGTGCCTAGCCTACTTTTCCAGGACAAGAGTCCACACCCTTCTCTCTGCTTGAAACACCTTGTTGCCTTCTTTGCCCAGATAGACCCAATCTGCTCAAATTGAATAATAGATTCATAGCTGAGCAGATCTGCCTTTTCTCTGTCATCCACAAGCATTTCTCTGTTCTCCATGCAGCTGGACCTACCATTTCCTTGTTCTACCTCTTGCTCCAAACATGGCCCCAAGTCTGTTTATTGTTATTTTTTTAACATCTCTCACAAGCCCAAGTTCACTACCTTCACACTATCCCTACATGTTTTAGCCTCTGGTTTGTCCTTGGTGGTTTGCCCCTCTTTTCATTTCCTATACATGTGTCTTTTAAACCTGAGTTCATCAGATAGCTCCTTATGCAGCCACCCTGGTTTATTTAGATGCCTCCCATGGTTCTTGCTCACTGGAACTGTTTGCAATTGTGCCTTCAATATTTTGCTTTAAAGAGACTCCCACCCATCTTGACCTTCTTTCTCCCTGAAAATTTCAAACCATGGGTCCCTATTCATTATTCTTCCCCCCCTTCTTTTATTTTAACAAATCACACACACTAATAACAACTCAGAAAGAGATGTGCAGACAACCCTGAATAGTGTGGTTCCGAATCATGCTCTAGAAGTTCTAACTGATTTATCAGTAACTGCTGAATTTTCTGCAAATCTGTTGCATGTTCACCCAGGACTTAGTTGTTGTCATGCTTATGACATTAGGTATTTCTGCAATACTTACATTCTTGCAATATACTTAAATATTTCTGCCAAAACATCTGTAGTCTCACCAAATCCTACAATGTCATCTTTCATGTGAAAGCCATATGCATACTCAAGAATGGCTAGATGTTTGCTAAGATTTAAAGCAACTAACATAGATAGGCATGTGTGAGAATGACTATGGCATGCACTTAACTTCCATTTAGCATTACTTCATTAACTGTGGTTAAACATAAATATGATTTATTGAAACAAATCAACTTCATGAATCATGGTTTGGAGTTGGCTTGTTTCACTAAACTATGGTTAAGCCCAACCACAGTTTGTCTGTGACTTACACATATCACTAAACTGGGGTTAGTTAAAAATGGAAGTGAAAGTTTCCTTTCTCCTCTTTGCAGCTATGCCAGAGGAAAAGAGAGGAAAGGGAGGAAGATATGAACCCAAGGCTCACCCAGGCTTATTCACTAATTCTAAACTATAGTTTACTGTTATGACCAAACAAGGCTATTGTGTCAGTTAATATGAGAGCTGGCAACACTGAGATATTACATTTGGCTTGGTAAAGTGATATTTCATATTGCAGAAGTTGTGCTTGTTCAGTTAGTGTATCTTGTGCTTCCTCTAATTTAGCATCTCAGCTTCCTCTGTGTAGTTGACAGACATCTTCAACAGATGATATTGTATCTACAATATACTTTCAGCTTTTAAAAAAACCCAGCCTGCTATTATATAAATGTCAAGTTTTTGCCAATTATTTCTTTCTGAGGAAGAAGGGGGAAAGAGAAATGTCTCCAAAGGTTTAACTTAAAATTAATTTTAATAGATGGTAATAAAACGGCAGCTTTCCAAAAGCAGCCAACATATGTTCAGCATTTTACTGAGTATTATTTTTCTAAAATATTAGGTACAGCAGCCCTGCAAAATTCATCTTCTAGACCTAGTTTTCCTCCTTCATTTAAAGACTGCTGTCAGTGACTTTTTTTTTTTAATACTTGAATTTCTAGTTTCTACCACAGGTCACAGCTGAAAAACAGCACTAGAAAATAGGCATTGATTTACATTTATTAGAGAGATAGTAAAGCAGATATCCCATTTGCATTTCCGCTGTTTGTTGCTGACATGTCATCCATCCATCCATCCATTATCAAGGTAGACAGTGCCCAAAAATACCACGGTGTTGATCAAGTGGAAATTTATAGCATTAGCACAGGGGTTGTTTTTGCATTAAATTCTCAAAAGCACTGCTGCATACAACATTTCTATTTTTTCTTATTGACAAAGTGTCTATGCTAAATGCACAAAATGGGAACTTCATTTCATTCATTAATCAGTGACGATTTGCTTAGCCCCTTGAAAAATCTGTATGCTAAGTATGGCCGTTTCCTATTCATGGGGAATTACTATAAAAATTATGAAGCAGCCCCATTATATGTAACAGGTTTCTATGCTATTGGACACTTCAGATGCCTGTTTCAGCTAGACATTTCCTTGCAATAAAGAGATAATAACACAACCCTTTTATTCAGTGCTATATGCCTGATACTGGAAGTCCTCTATGGTTAATATGGTTTAAATCTGGGTAATGGGCAGGCTTATTTATTTTGCCCTGGCAAACCTTCCTAAGGGTTTCTTCATGTTAAAATGAAAAGTGGATGTGTCAAAGAGTTGTCCATTAGCATCCTGGGGGCAGAATCCATTGGTGTTACTCCACAAACTCAAATAATACTAGTGGAGCTGCGCTGAATCTTTCTGTTGCACAAGCAGTTGCCCATCACACTTGGGCAACCGGTTGTGCAAAGAATTGCACAACTGGGTCCAAACAGGTTGCACAAGAGGAATGTGCAACTAGTTGCACAATGACTGCAACAGTTATGCTCAACTGGTCGCACAACAGGTTGCACAAGCATAATGCACAACCATGCTTGCGCAAATGTAACTTTAGTTGGATTCTCCTCTTCTGCATAGTTCTAAACCTAGTTTCTGCTAGTGCAACATCATTTGCGCTAACGGAATGACACAGTTGGATGCTGTCCCTGGTTTCCACTGTAACATCCAAAGGAGGAAATCACACACACATTTTCCCAAGAAGTCCAAGATGGGGCTAGGATACACATTATAGGAATGGTAATTTCAGGCTGTATCTCTTGAATTGTACTCAAGACTTGCACAATACCTGTTGTTTCCCTTTATGTCTCCATCGAGAGCCGTCCAGTCATTCTCAACCATACACTAACATGTGTAACTGATTGTAGCTCTAAGTTAAACAGTCTAAGGTCCTATGCCAGGAGACATAGCTTTTATGCCGATGTAAAAGGGGTTTAGTGTGGTTTCATCATTACATCAATGAAATGATGTAAGTTTATGGCAGGAAAAAATGACATAGTGGGAGTATTTCCAGATCCAGATACTACCAAAAAACCGAATGAATTATCTGATTTTATTATGTGTGCTTTTATAAGAATCCTTGGCTAACTGTTTTCAAAACTTGCAGATCTCCTTTAGAAAACAGGTCTTTCAAAGCAATAATCAGTATACTGAACCCAGCATTCTTGCACAGTGGGTGGAAGAACTCCTACTTAATATTGTTAGCAGCTGGCACCTGGTGTATCCACAAGGAACTATACTGTAACGCCCCTGCAATGCCATTATAACATCACAATTTGTGGCATCATAGCGGTGGCAACAGTTAGTTCTCCTTATATTACTTATTTACTGGCACAGCATCTAGGAGGATTGGGTCACTACTGGGGAATTAGATGTACATTCTGAAAAATTACAATGAAAAGTACTAAGAAAGAAACACATGCATTTGAAAACCTACACACTCATTAACTTCAATTCCAATTATTGTCATTATTTCTTAATAATATGCTCATACTTGGAAATAGAATTTGAACTCCCAAATGTGAATGCTCACTGATTCTATTTTCGCTAGGAATACTGATAAATAATATTGACTGCTTGGACGGGGAGCATCTGGAGAAAGAGGAGAGAAAAGTACCATTCACACACTCTCTTGGATCAGGAATCCTCGACCACCACAGTTACAATGTAAAAGCAACTGCCGTGTGAGGTCTAAATTAAATATAATGATCAATGAGCAGTTGCCACAGAAAATGGCAGCCATATATCCAGTCTCTCTCTACCACCACCACCCAAATAATATTTGGGAGACCTTATCTCATGTCATGATCTGCATTTCCACATCTCAGCAGTAGCTACCAATGGGGAAGCATGGAATGTTATGAGACTGCAATGTGAGGTAGATGCTAATAGATCTTGTTGAAGGGGAACTAGATGTACAGTTACCATTTTGGGTAGCTGTTGTACATTTACCATTGCATTCAGTTTGGCTCCAAGTGAGCTCCAAGTGAGAAGGAGGGAGGCAAGCAAAGACCTGCCTGCTCCTACATTAGCTTGACTGGGCTCTCCTTCATCATAGCTGGCAACAGTAATATCAACTGCCCTGTGAATAACCATAATCCTAGATCAGCTGGGAGTTGTCCATTCCGCTGCCCCCATCTCTCATGTTCTGAGGAACTAATTATTATTCACATGTAGATGAGGTTGTTTTATTTTTTCTTCTTTCGGTGAGTTCAGCATTTAAAAAATACTATTTCTCCTCTCTTTTCTCACATTTCAGGACTTTATAGGCAATGGGGAGAGGGGGGGAAGCAAAGAAACCATGAGGTAAAAATGACAAAATAACTGCAAAAGCAGACACTTTTTGATAAAATATATATTTCTGTTCTATTATTTTAAGGGATGTTGAAGAGTCCCTTGGCCTCGAGTCACGAGTCGAGTCACGAGTCTTTGGACCCAAGATCTCGAGTCGAGTCTCGAGTCCAAGGTCCAAAATGGTGACTCGAGTCCTGAGTCCCGAGTCACTCCCAAAGCGGCGGCCCATGGAGGGAGCGGGAGGGTCTCCGTGAGAGGAAGAAGAGCTGCCCTTCCTCCTGTGGAGACCCTCCCGCTCCCTCCATAGGCCACCGCCACCCCCACTTACCATGGGCGGGTCCTTCCCTCGTCCCTGCTCCTACCGCCGCCGCTGCCGCACCAGGGATGCATTACGAGCCCTCCCTGGGTTCGTAGTTCTCCGCGGCGGGGCGTAGCCCGATCTCGCTCTTCTGAGCGGCAGCATAGAGCGTTCTCCACACCAAATCAAGTCGCCGCCGCCTGCCGCCGCCTCGCCGCCGCCGCCTCGCTGCCGCTCACATCACTGCCATCGCCATTTCACCTCGCCGCCACCCGCTCGCAGCCACCGCCATCGCACGCCACGCTGCCGCCATCGCATGCCGCGCCGCCTGCGCCGGTCCCGTCATCACTTCCGGCGCGGTGGAAGTGACGCGCCGGGACCCTGCTCCGGCGCGCTTGGCCGCCGCCGCTCTAAACAGAGCGGCAGCGGCCAAGCGCGCCGGAGCAGGGTCCCGGCGCATCACTTCTGCCACGCCGGAAGTGATGACGGGACCGGCGCGGGCGGCTGCGTGCGATGGCGGCTGCGTGATGGCGGCTGCGTGCGATGGCGGCGGCTGCGTGCGATGGCGGTGTCTGCGTGCGGGTGGCGGCGAGGGAGACGGCGACGGCGGTGACGTGAGCGGTGGCAGTGGCAGGCGGTGGCGGCGGAGTCCTTGGGCTCGAGTCTCGAGTCCCATTGAAAAAAATGGGACTCGAGTGGGACTCGAGTCAGAGGGGGGACTCAGTCGGACTCGCAAGTTGAGTCGTCGAGTCCGAGTCCCCATCCTGATTATTTTAAATTATTATTAACACCCAACAAAAGGAAAACTCTCTATATGAGACATTTCACCAAAGAGAAACAACAAACATTATGTAAACTGAAGCATTGCCTGGGTGGTAGAAAAATTCAAGATCCAAGAATAACGTGCTAATCCTGTTTACTAATGAAATGCTATTTCATGGGAATGGTAGGATTCACCATGCACACTGTTGTTGCTGTATAAATCGTATCACTGGGTATCAAGTACATTTTTTAAAAGTTTCCCAATCAACTACCTAACAATTGACACCGCCTGGCTAGTAAGGAAACCTTTTGTCAATAACTAAGAAATAATAGTCATGGCACAAGGCATGTAAAAGCAACATTATTTTCCTTATAACAGTAAGTAAAGGTCAAAGAGATTCACCATGCAAAGACACTGTCCATGATTCCATATTACGCTTACAGGGGGAAATGTCACTCAGCGGAACACGAGCCAGGAATGGCTCCAAAGAATGGCAAGCTCAGACATTTTCCAGGGCACCAAAGTAGCAAAGAGGCCCACTGTCCCAACAGAAGCAGCGTTCTCATTTTGCACTTTATGCTGAAGGAACTCAAACACAATCGAACAGGAATGCTCAGTTTGTATGCATGCCTCACGTCTTCTAGGTTAAGGGGTCCCACTGAGAGATCCTATTTTGGCTGGCCTGAAAATCTAACCACTACGCCAGTGTGGCGTAGTGGTGAGAGTGTTGGACTGGGACTCAGGAGATCCGGGTTCTAGTCCCCGCTCGGCCATGAAACTCACTGGGTGACTTTGGGCCAGTCACTGACTCTCAGCCTAACCTACCTCACAGGGTTGTTGTGAGGATAAAATGGAGAGGAGGAGGAGGAGGATTATGTAAGCCACCTTGGGTTCCTTGAAGGAAAAAAGGCGGGGTATAAATATAATAATAAATAAATAAATAAAATAAAACTAGCACAGACAGACGCTCACCAATAACCTGTGCTCATGGCAAGCCTGCCTTTTGAAGAGGTGCCTACCTCCAGGAATCACATTAGATTTTATTTATTACATTTCTATACTGCCCAACAGCTGAAACTCTCTGGGCGGTTCTTAACCATTTAAACCATAAAATACAACAAAAGATACAATATAAAAGTTTAAAACTACAGTGTAAAATAAAAATAAAAACCAAAATAAAACCTAGCAGTAATGCAAAGATGTAAAATTCAGTAACAGATTTAAAACAGGTTTTTTTAATTGTTGAAAGCACCCTCAGACAGCACCTTAGGCTGGTATAAGACCTTTACCACCTCTACCACTGGTTCAGCATGACGCATGCTGCTACATTGCAGCCTCACTCTTCCTTTAGCATCCTTCTTCCTGCTTGTTTTATCCCCTCCGGCCTGACTCTACCCTTTGGTGCCCTTCCAAGGCTCTTTGGCTAGTTCCTTGGTCTAGTTCTGACCATGGCATTTAGATTTCTGTTCCAGTAGGTTCACATAATGCCCGCCATCAACAAGTTATCTGGCTGGAACCTGTGCTTGATTTTGCTCAGCACCATGCCCTTCAGAAATGGCCAGTCTGCTAGGACCATGACTGACAATGTTGCACAAAAAGGGACATCTTGTTCAGTAAGTTTGGCTGAAGACTGGCAACCAAGATCCCACTAAACTAGCAGTTTTCTGTTAACACCAGACATAAGAACTGACAACTCCTACAACAGATTTCAACATAACTCACAAGCATTACCATTTTAAGCATGGGCAGATTCTTCTAAAAGCTTACTGCTAAAGAAACTGTGGCACTTTTAAGGAACACTTTTATTCAGATAAACTAAAATGCATTCACGGGTGAAATAAGACCACGCTGTAAATAAACTTTTGAAAACCCACGCCTTACGATTGACTTTTTTCTTTAGTTTATTCATGTTGGATGTATTTAAAAGATCCCATCTGCCTTAATTCAAAGCAATTGGGAATGTAAAATGCTTTTTTAATCTGTCTTGTATGTACTTTGCTTTTCCATGTAGCCAGAATATGGGCAGCTCATCAAAAGAGAGCAAAGAGGCTAAATTTTATCTCAGTGTTATTGTTTTATGGCTGCAGTGGGCAATCTCATCTCATCAAGACACAACTGTAGTAAAGGCATCTAAGTAGATGTAAAAGCACTGCTAAAAGATAATAAAATGAAATGAACCAAAAGAAGCATCCCCCTCCCCAATACAAATCACACTTAAGTTGTCCTGAAGATCAGCAAGTAAAGAAGAAATAGAGAGAGGGGGGAGGTGGATAGGGGAAAGGGATGATGAAAACGAATGAGACAACAGTCAGAAATGGCTGATTAACACTTTAAATGATATTCAGCACGTCTGATGAGTGTATAATTCAAGGATTTGGAACACTAAGAACGGCAGACTCATACAACAGCCCACTAAATAAGATCAGTAAAAGCGATGGATAAACAACACCTTCTGCAGCGGAATGAACTATATTGCCTTCTAAGGCAAACTTTATTGATTGCCTTCAGCCCACCCTCTCCATTAGAACGAAACTACTAATTTAGATGAATCAGCATTAAGAATTGGCTTAGAAAGTTAAAAGTATTTCTTAGGAGTCAACCATAATCAGGGTGGTCCATGGGGGGGGGGGGCGGTCGCCATTCCCAACCTTTGAAAAATCAGGTCATTAGTGAAAGCTGGCAATCATATAGAAATGAAAATTGGACCAATTTTTGTCAGTTTAGTAAGTAAGATTTCCATGAGTTCTTCATCATCTTTTAAAATACAGAATTTTAAACTGTTCTGTTTCTTCAGCTATCTAATATATATATATATATATATATATATATATGCATCAATTTTTATGTGTGTTTGGATTCTATCAGTCCCGTAAGCACCCTTATGTGTAAGTTAGTCCTAATAAAACAAGCAAAGAATAGTTCAGGACCAGCATCAGCACCTGGCATCATTGGGCACCCTGTTACAGCTTCTTGAGTAGACAGCCATACCAAATCCACAAGATCCTGCTGCTTGTAAGGGTATAACCAACTCATGTGGTATTAGTCTCAAATGAGTCCTGCCTGCAACTCCTGCTTTCTTCATTTCAGTCATATGACCGTGAAATTATGCATTTATTTATAACACAATAGCCACCGTGGAATTGCTATTTGGATGTTGTTTCAAGGTTGGTGGATTGCACCTTATGGAATCAAAGAGACTCTGATTTCTAAATGAACTTCTAAGTTTTATTTAAACAAAGGTTATTCTACAGAGATTCTTAGGCTCTGGCCTCTCTCTCCTGAGGCCAGACGCAGTGGGTGTTGTCCTTAACTACTTCCTGGTTCCTCTCAGGAAGCACAATCCATTCAGGCTGAATCTAGAAATTCTTTTATATTGTCATCCAGCTCGGCTGTCCAATTTAATTCTAACAACTGAAATGTTGCGTTATTATAAAACTCAGTATGTTGCAAGGAAATATGGGTCCACTGCTGATGCCTGCCTTAGGCTCTTCTTCTTCTTCTTCTTCTTCTTCTTCTTCTTCTTCTTCTTCTTCTTCTTCTTCTTCTTCTTCTTCTTCTTCCTCCTCCTCCTCCTCCTCCTCCTCCTCCTCCTCCTCCTCCTCCTCTTCCTCATTCTTCTTTTCCTGGCCCAGCACTCCAAGGCACACCAGGCAGCTAGAGTTAAGCACCCTTTTAATTTCCCACAATGCCTCTGATCTAGTCTCCCTCTGGGGCATTGTGGGAAATTAAAAAGGTGGCTAGACCCTGCCACTCAGCACTGCTTGCACTGCTGCCACCACAGCCAGGTAAACCTGCCAGGACCCACTGGCAGAGGAAGAGGTCCTCCAGTGGGCACTTTTCCAGCATGGTCCCCTCAAGTCTGGAGCCATCCATGGGATAGTTCTAAGTAATGAAGGATGTGGATGTACTCCACATAAACAGTGCAGGCGCTGCTCAGTATACTAAAACAGATATTGATTGATTGATTGATTTTTTAAATTGTATTTCTGTACTGCCTTTCTGGGATCCACCAAGGCAGTTTACAAACAGTTCAAAACATGAAAACCATAATCAAATGAATACATAGTAAAACAGTGAAAACATTAAAAACCATTACAATGATTTTAGAAGATGTGTCTTGATCCCCTTCCTGAATGCAGAGAGAGTGGGGACCCAGACCTCTGCAGTCATGGGAGGTGTCCTCAAAAGGGCCTCTCCTGCTGATCTTAACAACTGAGCAGGTTTATACCAAGATAGGCAGTCCCTCAAAAAGCAATGCCTTAAGCCATTTAGAGCTTTAAAGGGTAACACAACACTTTGCATTGGGCCCAGAAAACAATTGGCAACCAGTGCAGATCTTTTAGTATTGGGGTGATATGATCACGATACTGTGTATCAGTTAGCAGCCTAGCATTTTGCACCAATTGGAGCTTCTGGACACTCTTCAAGCGTAGCCCCACATAGAACGCATTGGAATAGTCTAACTGGGATATAACCAAGGCATGTTGCCATACACGTTAAACCACATGCTGTCAGAAAACCATGCATTATAATATCCCATCCCAAAGAGCTAGTTGTTTTGTCCCCGAGAAAAATACTAATACTGACTGACTGAACCCAAGCCAAAAAACATTTTTCATTAACATGCAGAAAGGTTATACATGAACAGTGTTTCCCGGTTTCTGTTTCTAATTTGGTGAAGAGATTGCTCCTAGGCATATTATCTCAAACAGAGTTGGATCTCTTACAAAGAAATGGCTGTGGTCTTACCTCAGCATTTGCTGCTAACCCGTGAACACTTAGAATTCACATAATTTCCTTGGAACATATTGAAATTTATGTGAACTTGCCCTTTCAGTTGTTAGACTTAAATTGGACAGCAGGATGACATCCAAACAGCAATCACACCAGTGGCTCTGGTGCTATAAATAAATGCATGATTTCATGGGCATATCGCTAAAGTGAAGAAAGCAGGAGTTGCAGGCAGGACTCATCACCGTATGAGGTGATCTTGACAACCTTACAAACAGCAGCATCATGAGGACCTGGTGCAATTCTTTACTCAAGAAGCTGTAGCAGGGTCCCTAACAATGCAATTCTGTGCATGTTTACTCAGCAGTAAGTAAACATTCTGCATTCTGTTCCATGGGGCTTAATTGCTAGTAAGTCTGTTTAGGGGCTTCAAGGGGCTGGAGAAGGTCCCTATAATCCAGTTGGCTAAAGAGTTTAATCAGAATGCCATGATGGAAGGCCTGAGAGAAGGAAAATTTCTAACATTCCAGAGTTCAGGAATACAGTGACTGTGTCAGATGAAGAAACCTTCTGTGTGGGAACAGGTGAGGTGACAATTTTCCATGCCATCACAAACTCATTACCTTTTCATATCATCTTTTGGGGGTAGGGGAGTGAAATTAAACTGGTTCAAAATGATGTGGGAAAGGAGGCATTACTAAACAGAACTGGGCCACTTATCATTAAAAAAAAAAAGAAGACTGAATTAAACAGTTTTAATTATATTAAATTAAATAATTGATCTATTCTGTTTTTTATGTTTTGTAAGGAATTTTATTTCATAAAAACAAACAAACATAATAATTGATCTATTCTGGAACAGAAAATTTTACTGGGACAAATCTGTGTATGAGTGATTGTCATGAAGCATATTTGTTTGAAATTGTTTCTTCTTTGAAAGTGGATTGAAGGTTCCAAATCTGGGATGCAAAACAGAAAATCACTAGACCAAAACAAAACTATCTCCTCCTGTATCAGGGAAGACAATTTTATAATCGATAGGATCCAGTCACAATTCTTATTCCCAACATTGTACATGACTGTAGATTAATTTTTTTATGAATATAGACAATTTTGTGCATGGGTAAGGGTGACAGTTTGGATCAGGCTCTTCCCTTTTCCATCCCACACTGCCAAAAGATAGACATGGTGCCATTTGGCGGTGGCTATGGTGTACCAGTCATTCCAGAGTGCTGGAGAAATTACCTCTCATCTTATGCATTTGAAAGGTCAAACACTAAATGAGCACAGTGAACCAATTATGGTTGCTGCAGAGACCTGAAGGGTTCTTCTACGGTATTCATTTAGCTCACTGTGATAACAAACAATGTCAGAGCTATAGGGCTCATTCAGATGAGAATTTAAAGGAAAGTTCTTAATAGCTTAGACCTTTCTCTCTGTTAGGACCATCAATTGATTCAAGTCATTTGTTGCTTGGGAAATCGTCCTAAAAAATGCAATTCCATTGTTTTTCCAAAGAGACAACTACTCTTCCTGAAAAATGGCTTGTTGAATGCTGGGGGATGAGTGGGGAGGAGATTAGTTAATCCTCATTGCATGTATGCCCCCATATTTCTCTGAACTGTGGACATTGTCTTAGTCAAGACAGAGATAGTCAGATATTTTGCAATAATGCCATCACAACACCTTTTCACACAGGACACTGCTGAATATGATGCGATTGGTCATTTTACCTCTTTAATGTTTTAAATTAATCTACTCACTTGATAAAGAGATCATTTCAAGGGGAGAAATACTTCATATTCACTGTGACTATATTTGAAGTGTATATGTTCCTGTATGTGTCAAATCTAAAGGGATACGGTACTTGGCATTTGACCACCAAGTTAGATTACTGCAATGCCTGCTGCGTAGGCTGCCCTTGAAGACTGTTCAGAAGCACAGCTTGTAAAAAACACAGCAGCAAGATTAATAACTAGAAGCAGAAGTTCTGAGCATATAACACCAATTCTGGCCCGCTTGCATTGGTTACCTGTATATTTCCAAGCCTGATTCAAGGTGCTGGTTTTAACCTATAAAGCCCTACACACCCTGAGGACCACAATACCTCTCCCGACATGAACCTACCTGGACACTTCAATCAACATCTGAGGCTTTCTTCTGAGTGCCACCTCCAAGGGAGGCTCAGAAGGTGGCAACAAAGGAGAGGGCCTTCCAGAGGTGGCCCCCTGATTATGGAACAATCTCCCCACTGAGGCCCACTGGCGCCAACATCTTTTCAGTGCCAGGTTAAGACTGCCCTCTGCTCCAAGGCACTTAATGGCATATGGTGGGGCATTTATGTCAGCTGTCTTTAACTGGTCTGGTATTTTACTGAAATTGGTTTTAGCTGTTTAAATTGTTTTAAAATTTGCATGTTAAAAATTTTATACTGCTTTTAAAAATTATCTTATACCTGTGGTTTGTAATTTTTGTGAATTGTTGTGAACAATTCAAAGAGCTTCGGCTGTTGGGAAGTATAGAAATGGAGTGATTATGATTATGATTATGATTATGATTAAATATAATTGATGATGATGTTATCACCATTATTTTGGCCTGAGCCCTGAATGCTGTGCACAAAAAGAGATCCCTTCTATGACTGGGTTTATTAATTATTATTATTTTCAGTCTAGCACACATACTGGATATTTCATTTCCCAGAACAAACTTTAGGATGGACAGCAACTGCTTCTGCTTGAGTGACACAGTGATAGAATGGAGAGTTGCCTCACTTGCATCATTCTGGGGGATACTGATGTTGTCAAAGTTTGTATTACCTGGTTCAGAAATTGGACAGCTCATAATATTCAGATTATTTATTATTATTACATTTATATTCCACCTTTCTTCATCTTGCAAGGAACCCAAGGCGGCTCACATGGTCCTCCTCCTCTCCATTTTATCCTCACAACAACCCTGTGAGGTAGGTTAGGCTGAGAGTCAGGAACTAGTCCAAAGGCACTCAGTGAGCTTCATGACCACCTGAGTGGGCACTAGAACCCAGGTTTCCTGAGTCCCAATCCAACACTTTAACCACAGACTGTCATTTCCCCTGACAATGTTAAATAAAATTCTGCACATGTGCCTATACAGCAGCATTCTGGTTTCTTTGTGCAAAAATATATGCAAAGATACATACAAAACTATGTTCAATGAGGGAGAACCTTTCACACTGAATAGCTAAGCAGATCACACAAGAATTGGATACATGGGTTCCCTGGAACAATAAAAAACAACAACCCATCCTTTGAAGTGCAACTACAATAAAAAAATATTCACATTCTAAACATATTTACTCAGAAGCACTACTGTGTGGACTTATTTTCCAGTAAATGTGCTTAAGATTGCAAGTCAAAAACTGTTTATTGTGACAGGGCTTGGGCCTTTGTTGAATCATTTGTTTGAGAAATAGTAGGTGAGAGGAAGAGAAAATGAGAGAAGTGGGAAATTTGTTCTTCACTGGCAAACTCTCCTTGGCTCAAATCATAATTGGGTCCCAAATTGTGAGCATCATCCTTGCTCATGTGAAAAAATACTGCTTTTTTGTGTGGTTGAAATGTTTTACTCTAAAGTAAAATTTAGAGCAAGGGAGCTCAATTTACAACTGAGTGTTGTGAGTTGGGAAAATTCATATTTTCTGTGAGAAATTGGGCTATGGGGAGTTGACCTATGGGGCATAGTCCTTGAAGCCCAATTCCATTCCCCCTTTAGGCCCCTAAGCCCTGGTTGGTTGAGTGTCAGGAGTTGCTGGAATCTGCGGATAGCTGCTAAACTGCACGGCTTACACGCTCTACTGCCAGAGATATTTCCTGGCACGTTATTAATTTATTTCATTAACACCCACCACCTTCAGTAACAAATACATCCCAGAGTGGCAAGTAAATCCAAATTAAAACTGAATTAACTATAAGAAGATTTTTTTAAAAACAACAACACACCAACTAATAAGAAAAATATAAAACATCACAAGATAAAGCCAGTGTGGTGTAGTGGTGAGAGTGTTGGACTGGGACTCGGGAGATCCGGGTTCTAGTCCCCGCTCAGCCATGAAACTCACTGGGTGATGTTGGGCCAGTCACTGACTCTCAGCCTAACCTACCTCACAGGGTTGTTGTGAGGATAAAATGGAGAAGAGGATGAGGATTGTGTAAGCCACCTTGGGTTCCTTGCAGGAAAAAAGGTGGGGTAGAACTTAAATAAATAAACAAACAAACAAACAAACAAACCAGGGAGCCAGCTAAACAACTTGGTGCAAGCCTCCCTAGGTGCCTGGCTAGGCTCTCTGGGAGAGTGTTCTATAATCAAGGGGGCACAGTCAAAAAACCCCATCTCCACAGTTGACAGCCACCTAATTTCAGAAGTTGGTAGTGCTTGGAGAAGGGCGGGTAGATGTGATCCATGCAGAGCCTTGTTTCTAAGGCTTTGTGGGTGAGGGCTGGGGGGGAGCTGGTTCAATCTCCAAAATTTTCCTGTAAGGATTCTATGTAGTCCTCCCCGACATCTGACAAACAGAGTGATGCACTTGCATGTGCAGTTAGAAAATCAGAAGAAAACTTCCCTAAAGTAAGCCAACAAAAACATTTCCCCCCTAAAAAGTGTTGAGTACTTTGGGATGGCTATTTTGTACAGAAATTGAAGAACACTTAGTTGAGCTCTTAGCTGAAAATGAGGCCAAGAAGGCATACCAAACCATGCTTCAGAGCTCAAGAACCACTATCTTCTCAGTGTCTGGCATTCAAAAACCCTCTTAAAGGAGCAACAAGATTCAGAAATCCTAGCACCTGACCTGCACAGCACTGTAAGAGCTAGCTTAACTAGTTCTGTGCCCTGGTGGAGCTCTAAAACAAATGGCAAGAAATGCTTCTAAAACACTAGCTGGATTCTTGTCTTTATGGCAGGTTTATTTGGAGTACAGTTACAGAGAGGGTCAAGGCAGTTTCTGTAGCATGGCACTTTTCCATTTTAAACCTGTTCTTCAGTAAAACCACAACAAGCCACACAAGAAAACTTCTCAAATTCCTTTTTGGCTTTCACCTAATCTACAGGCCTGGTAGTCACAACTATGCAACCTGAGCCATGCCTCAGCCATGTATTAAAACGTGGAATCTTTCGTTGAGGCATTATGGATTCATTAAACTCGATAGACTTGTAGACTCCTTCCAACTCTATGATCTATGAAATCTCTGAAATCTATGAAAAATCTTGCACACACAAGGACATACCCACAGCTTCTGTGATGGCACTAAAGATTTACTGCCAAGGTTGGTGTCTAAGACATATTACAGAACCGGCTTCAAATGAATCCAAGATAAAGGAAATGTCAGAACAACTCTTTTCACATTTATCCCTTTCCAAATTAAGCATTCACAGCCAACAAGCATGTTAATTTGTACAATCACTCAGGGTAGCTTTAAATTACTCTTTTCAAATGTAAACATAAATTAAAACAGCATGTGATTTGCATTTAGTTTTGGTATGAAAACTGAATGTTCATTTTCTGGCACAGGGGCAACTTCTGACATACCCTTTCTGACTAACTAGGACTTTGCTAGCTTTTGATAAGATTTATGCATCATTTCATTTACACTGACATGGTCTTTAAAAGGTTTCTTACAACTTTTAACTTTTGTTTCTAACGGTTGTCTGCTGAGCCAGTTATCACAATAAAGTAAACCTCTAGTGCCTCTCACATGGTTCCTGGCTGTCAGATTTTGTATTTGGACAAACATATCCTTTCATAAGAATGAGCAATAACAAGTTCCTTTATTGCTAACATTGCTCATTTAAAACTGCCTTGCATAACTGTTCTAATAGAAAATCTGACCTTGTATTCCTGAGAGGGTATTAGAAGAAATTAAGTTTTGTTTTTGTTTTTTTAAATGCTTGTTTTGGTCAGATGCCTAACTCTGTCAGCTGTATCTTTCACCAACAACGACCTTAGTGGTATTTTGACCTCCAGCAGGTGTGACCTTTCGAGAGTTGTCAAAAGAGAAGACCCCCTAATAGTGAAGATTTGTGGTTCCAAAGACAGGAATGACTGTGTGAGCTTGCTGTGCCCTTTAATCTGTGCTGTGATAGATGCAGAAGAGAAGATGATTAGTTTCAGGTATAGGTCAGCTGCTCGCTTTAAGACAGGAAGGGTGAAAAGAAAGTTAGTTCCATGGGGGGGGAATTGGGGGGGGGGACAAAACTGAAATTGCAGTAAAAAATAATAATAATCCCCATTCTGCAGAGAAACCAAATTTTGGAACTGGATTAATTTGTGCAGTTTGCATCAGTTTACTAAGGTTGCAAGCTTTATCTCAGTAATCCCTGGGTTTTTTTTACCGTGATAGAAACAACACTGGGGGAATTATAGATATAGACCAAGGGTGGACAACATGCAGCCCGCATGTAGCCCCGATGGCCTCCCCCCCCCCCAATTTGCCATGGTGGCAGTGAAGTTGCAAAATCACTGCTTTTTTGCCACCACCATGGCAAATTTGGCAGGATTTTCAGTGGCAGTAGGGAGGGGGGAATGCAGCCACCTGACCCTGGAAGTTGCCCACCCCTGATATAGAGATTGGAAAGCCATGGGAGGAAGGTGAGGTCTGTCCCATCACAGTTCCCTGCTCGGACATTTTAACAAGCATAGGCTTCAAAATCCAGGTTTCATTTTTCCATTATAATGACAGCAAGAATCTTGTTTTTAGAAGAAGGGTGCTGTGTGGACATTCTTACCTTCATCTACTCAAGGGTGAGCAACTTGAGGCCATGATGTTTTAGCCTACAACTCCCATTTAACCCAAGCCAGCATAGCCAATGGTGAGGCATGTAGGCTAAAACATCTGGAGGGCACAAGTAATAATAATCTGGAGGGCACAAGTTGCTCACCCATGGTCTACTGTGTAGCTTGACTCCCTTTCCTGGGTTATCGGGAACTATGCCTTCTTCATGCAAGCTCAGAGCAGTGCAGGGCCTCCATTTTCTACTTGCAGCACTCTGGGTTACAATAGTTGAACAATGATGAAGTGATGTGTGAAAACTAGAGCTTCTGCTCATTTCCAGGGTTATTTTTAGAAGTGCAAAATCCCCATTGCACAAGTGGTCACTCCCGTGAGCACAATGAAACCAACTGAGGTGGAGCTGCCCTGTTGGATACAGCCCTTAAGAACACAAAACACATCAAATAAATAACTAAATAAATAATACTGGTGTATCTTCTGGGACTGTTGAAATGATTACTGAAACATTTCACACCACTGTTGTTTAAGGAATAGGAGTCAGTACCAAAGCAGAAGGGGGCCTACTGATGGTCTCGTTTCTATGTCTGTAATTGTGTGAAGGGCTTGAGGTTTTCTTTGAAGTGTGTGTGTGTGATGGGCCTTGGCAGGGTATATGACTTAACAACTTATTGTTTATTTAAGGATGGTGTTCATTATAACTAGGCACAAGTTTTGGAACATAAAAATAATTGTTCTTATGCATTTCTGACACTAACCAGAGAGCCAGTGTGGCGTAGTGGTTAGAGTGTTGGACTGGGACTCAGGAGATCCGGGTTCTAGTCCCTGCTCGGCCATGAAACTCACTGGGTGACTTTGGGCAAGTCACTGACTCTCAGCCTAACCTACCTCACAGGGTTGTTGTGAGGGTAAAATGGAGAGGAGGAGGATTATGTAAGCCACCTTGGGTTCCTTGCAGGAAAAAAGGGGGGTATAGATATAATAATTAAATAATAAATAAATAAAAATAAATAAAAATAACAATGCATAGAGACTAAACTGCACTGGCTATGGCCCTTGAAGCCACAGAGACTTTTTGTTTCATGACCATGACTATTCCAGAAAGTTATTTTCTAATGGTTAGATAGTTAGATAGATCTCCTCAATTCCAATCTAAATATGAGGCAACTGATGATTCAGGATAGATACAACATGAGACAGGAGTGTACCATCACACTGGACACTGTGGAACTGGAGTTGGAGAATTTCTCCCGGCATATAGCATATTGCCTCTCAAGGCAAGATGTCTAATGCCGGTGGCAAGAGGCCCTCGATCCAATTACTTAATAGAATTCAGCCATAAGGCAATATATTTTAGTCATATCGGGTGTCAAAGCTCCTTGTAACTAATCTTTGAGCAGATAAATCGGATGCTGTTACATTATACAACAGGGGTGGGCAAGTTGTGGCCCTCCAGATGTTTTGGTCTACAACTTTCATCATCCCTCACAGCACTGGCTGTGCTGGCTAGGGTGGATGGGAATTGTAAGCTAACATATCCGGAGGACCACAAGTTGGCCACCCCACTATCCATTATTATTATTATTATTATTATTATTATTATTATTATTATTATTATATGTAGGGGACAAATCTCTTCCTTCTCCTTTATTTATTACATTTTAAAAAAATAATTTTATTTTAAAAAAATTCAAACAATACATAAAACAACTAAATAACAATCATACAACTTATATAGTGCTCCCGTCACCACGGGACCATATAATACATTCTATCTCTATAATCTATAATTATTCATTATTCCAAAAATACAACGTATCTTGACACAGCATACTCCCTTTCCCCTTGTTTAACACAAAATCCAACCTCCCCAAATATCCTTAAAATTATTTTTCTTTAATTGTCCCCTTTTGCATTTGATATTACAAGTTAACATATCATTTAAAGCCATATCCCAGACTTCTTTATACCAGTCGGTAATAGAGAAAACTTGCTGAACTTTCCATTTTCTTGCTATCATTAATCTACCTGCCAATAACAGATTTACAATTAATTCTTTAACATTTTGAGGACCAGCCACTTTTTCAGTTATTGATAATATCCAATATATATATATATATATATATACAGTAATACCTTGGATTGTGAGCATAATTCGTTCCGGAAACGTGCTTGTAATCCAAAGCACTTGTATATCAAAGCGAAATTCCCCATAAGAAATTTGTACACATATTTTTAATTTAAGCTGCAATAAAGAATGATAGTGTAAAGTCTTCATTTTTCTTGACTGTACTACAGTACTTGTATTGCAAGACGTTGCTTGTTTATCAAGTTAAAATTTATTTTTAAAATTTGCTTGTCTTGCAAAACACTTGCAGACCAAGTTACTTGCAATCCAAGGTTTTACTGTGTGTGTGTGTGTGTATATATATATATATATATATATATATACACAGAGAGAGAGAGAGAGAGAGAGAGAGAGATGCAGATGCAGGTCACTCACAGACCATAGGTGTCAATGGAATATCAAATGCAGAAATAAGACTAATTCAAAAGCTAAGGGAATTACTCATTGATGTTTGCCAGGAGGAAATAAAGTATCTATAAAAGCTGGTCAAAGCACAAGGCAAGTTCAAAGGTAAATGGGGAAAGGTCAGCATCCCTCATATATACTTTCTTTAAGACCACCAATATCTGCTCCAATTAGGGTTCTGCTGTAAAAGCCTGTGGACAGAAACGGAAAACATACTTGCCACAGCCTCCTTTATTGCAAAGTCTCTAAGGAAGCATCTATAGTTAGTTTGCTGGTGTGAGAGCCAGCAAATTCTGTTTTTTGTCTGGCTTCGGACATAAAACACTTGTCTGAAAAGTACAGGCAAGTCTTCTTCTGACAGTTAAAGACTGTTGAAAGATGTGTTATTCATGTTCTCCATAAATGTCTGCACCCTGCCTGTGGTTGGGGACTAATTACAACCTCTACAGGAAAACAATGCTTATATTATGCAGTGTTTTACTGAAATGTTTGCCAGGGCACATTACGGAGAGGACAAGAGGTAACCAGGCATTTAAATCCATGCATAGTGCAGAATGATGATGGTACAATTTATAAACAGGTCCAAGCATGGTGTGGGAGCATTACAGAAAGAAATTACGGTAGAGTGTATGCATAATAATGCATACAAAATAAATCTTTAAGATGGGTCTTTTGTAAAGTCTGAGGCTTTAGAACGGAGTAGTATACAGCAGCCACCAATAGCCTTGGGAGAGCAGAATAATTCCCAAAGAATCTATATCCCACCAATAGATCCTGGGAGAGTCAGATCTTGGATAGTCCAGTCGAAGAAATCTGACTCACGAGTCCCGAGTCCTGAGTCACTCCTAAAACTGACTCCACGAGTCCCTATTAAAATCAATGGGGTTTCCCCCCAACAAAATAAGGCTACTTCAGATGTGTGGCTTAAATAAATTCTAGGCACAAGTGTGCCTTTTTATTTCAAAACTCTGCAACTGATTTTGGCAAGAACAGACTAGGCAGACAAACCCAAAATAACCAGGCAGGCAGAGGAGGCAGGGAACCCCAAAGCAGGCAGGCAGGGGCCTTTGTCTTGGACAATTCAAACTGTGGAACTGGTTAAGAAGAGACCAGGCAATTGAGACTAGACAACAAATATCGGAAATGATTGGGCCACATAGAATTTCGTGGTTAAATTTAATGCAATTAGATCAGTGGACTAAGAAATGGAAAAAGAAAAACGAGTATGAGAGGGAGTTTACTGGATTTGAAAAGAAAGTGTTGTCTAGAGAACTTATAGAAGGGAATGTTTCTTCTAGAGGGTTAACTAAGGAGATATATAAAATGATGCAGAGGATTGAAGCGAAAAAAGACAACCTTAAGATGATGTGGGAAATGGAATTTGAGGAGGAGATATCAAATGCAGGGTGGAGAAATATTTGGGGCAGACGTATATTAAGAAATATGTCAGTAAGGATAAAAGAGAATTTTTTAAAAACTGTTTGGAGATGGTATTTGACTCCAGTAAGATTAAATAAAATAGATAGTAATTGTGCTCCATTGTGTTGGAGAGGATGTCAGGAACTTGGTACTTATGCTCATATGTGGTGGAGCTGTAAAAGCGCATTGGATTTCTGGAATAAAATTTTTGGAGAAATGTCACTAATTATTGGTATTAATGTGGAGGTTTGTCCAAAATTAGCATTGTTATCAATAACGGAGAAACTTTTGTGCTCACAAGAGAAAAAGGAACTAATTGTAAGTTTATTAGCGGCAGGGAGATTATTGATTGCAAGGAATTGGAAAGTTCAACATCAGTATTTAATAATAGACTGGTATAAAGAGGTTTGGGATATTGCTTTAAATGATAAACTAACATGTAGTATTAAATGTAAAAGGGGACAATTAAAGAAAAATAATTTTAAGGAAATATGGGGATCTTTTTTAGATTATGTTTTAGTAAAGGGGAAAGGGAGTAAGCCATGTCATGATATGATGTATTTTTGGAATATAGATTAATAATGGATTATGTGGATAGAATTGGTTTTGGCCCCGGGGTGACGGGTGCACTTGTAGTGTATGACTTGTAGGTTTATGTTTTTTTTTAATGTGTATGTGTGTTCTTTAAAAATATAAATAAAAAATTTAAAAAAAAAAGAAAAAAAAAAGAAGAGACCAGGCAGGCAGAGGAGGCAGGAAACCCCAAACAGGCAGGCAGAGGCAGCCAAACCCAAAATGTCTGACCCTAACCCTAACCCCCCACAACAACACATCAAAATAAATCTCAACACATCGTTGGGGCTGCGCTCCTGGTAGCTGTCCATAGTGGCCGAGCAGCGGCGCTCCTCACTTCCATGCATTCTTCACCGGTGATCGCGCTCCTGGCACAGCCAGAAGACTCGCACAACAGCCCAGGGATGTTGACAAGTCCTTGGTCTCGAGTCCCGAGTCGAGTCTCGAGTCCCATTAAAAATATTGGGACTCGAGTCCGAGTCGAGTCAGAGGGGGGACTCAGTCCGACTCACGAGTCGAGTCCTCGAGTCCGAGTCCCCATCCCTGTATCCCACTAATGATTTTGGCTGCCTGTGCAGTCCTCTTTATATCTGTGAAGATTGTCTTGTCTTGCATAAACACAAATTCACACATGCCCTTTCTTCCTCATCCCCCAAACTGCCTGTTCTCTTGCAATAGAGGCTAGCATACATACACTACATATGGACCTTCCTGATCCTGATGTAATACAATTGAGACATATGAATAAAAAAAGGGAAGCTTTTCTTCAGCAATATATTCATATTTAGTCTTTGGAAGCACCTAGGGACATGATTTAATAACCTGTGTAAATCTAGCAAGTCTTTCCATTTCATTTCATTTATTACATTTCTATACTGCCCAATAGCTGAAGCTCTTTGGACGGTTTACAAAGATTAAAGCCTTAAAAAAATAAACTATCAAAAACATTAAATACAAACATATAAGCAGACAGTACACACAGAGACACACATATATCTAAAACAATTTTAATCGACAATAAGAAAAATCCAGGGCCTGATTAGAACTTCCTCATATGCTGCCAAATGCCTGATAGAAGAGGAAGGTTAATCCTACCTGGAGCTGAAAAGATAACAAGTGCTGGTGCCAGGCAGGCCTCATCAGGGAGATCATTGTGTAAGTCTTTTGGCTTTCTGGCTGAGGTTTTAACTGGACCGGTACTGTATTAGATACACTGAAGTATCAGAGAGTAATAACTACCGTGTGCCTATCTATCTTCAATAACCAGGCCACAGTCAGAGAACCATAGCACCACATCACTTTTTCTTGCAACCAACCACAGGGAACACAAATGCTGCAACTCTACAGTTTCTGACTGCAAGGCTGACTGCTGTATATATTAGTGATATATTACACTAATTACACTCTGATATTACAAAGGACTCACCTTAAAATTTTATTTTTATGCATTCTTGTGCATACAATCTACTGTCTATTTTCCCTACTGTGAAATTGTTCATAGGATAAGCAGAAACTGAGGGGTGGGCGGTTAACCATGAATGCTAATCCTATTGTCAGAATTATGTTTATTCTCAACCAACTAGTTTCAAAATGAAGAAATTCGTTTCGCAATTACTGCATACAAAGGTAAAGGCTTCTAAAATTGCCTTCATTATTATTTTTTTAAAAAATCTTTTAACTTTCAGCTCAAACAAACTGCTCTCAGTTCTAACATTTGTTTCTGGTTTCAGACTAGTAGAAATCTAATTTCCTTCTCCCCGAGAGCAAATGTCAGCACAAGCGGGATCTGAAATTTGTTGCTTGACACCTGCAGCAACAAGCCAAATTGAGAGTAATATTTCAAAGTGATTCTTGGGAGGTATGCACTTAAATTTGGTTAAGAGACAAGAGGGTATGTGTTTGTACCTCCTGCAAAATGCCTCCAAAATTTATCCCAAATGACTGATTGACATAAGGCAAGGGAAAAAGAAATGTTAGTCCTTCTGTGATTGGAAACATGCAAGCTGAATTCCAAGACTCTTGGCAACTTTACAACTCTGTCATCAAACAGAAGTATCATGGTTTCACAAGTTTATTAAAAAAAAACCTGACTTGAACAGAATTTCCAGTACAACTGTCAATCAATCAATCATTGGTGTGTACCCTAAGTTGCTCCTCCATACATATAAGGAGGACACTTCTGACAATTCCCCCTTCCATCTGCAGCCCCCACCCCCCAGCATTTCCAAGCATCTCGTAACCACCAGGAGCAGGGCGCAGGGGACTGAAGAGGGAAGGGGGACATGGGAAAGTCCTATACTGTGAATGTGAACTCTGTTATATTCATAGAACAGGAAGTTAGGATCCAATACATTATTTTTATGTTAAGTCTTGTATTTAAGGACAAAATCCTCCCAAGGTGACTTACAAAATAACAATAAAATCAGTATAAACAAAGTTTATATTACATTATTATATTATAGTATAGTTTATATTATAAAGGGGAGGGGCTGCAGGTCAGTGGTAGAGCACCTGCTTTGCATGCAGAGGTCCAAGGTTTGATCCCCGGTATCTCCAGGTAGGGCAGGAAAAACTCCTCCCTGAAACACTGGAGAGCCGCTGCCAATCAGTGTTGACAATACTAGACTAGATGGACCAACATTCTGATTCAGTTTTTTCCAAAGTTTAAAGCACACCAGTAATAAAAAGCATTAAACCAGCATAAAATCATTCAGAAAGGGCCTTCCAAAATAAAGTCTCCAAAGTCCATCTAAAGATAGTAAGTTAGGGAACCTGATGGAGCTTTCTAGGAAGGGAATTCCAGAGATGTGGGGTCACCACTGAAAAGGACATGTCCCTACTGCTCGCCAAACTGATCCCTACTGCTCGCCAAACTGATCTTCACTAATGGCTGAGTAGAGAGCACAGTTTCTGAGGTTGAGCTCCCCAGGTTCCAGGACAGAGAGAGATCACACAGAAAGTATACACAATTTTCTTTATGGCCGAACCTTATCAGAAACTGCAATGAGGCAGCAATTCAGAAGATGGGAGGGCTGAATAATAATATTGGTGGTGACTTGTCATGCTCAGGCCCCACTATTTGAACAGTAGCAACCACCATATATTTTTTCTTTTTAAATGCTGCTTATTTATTTGTCACTACATCAGGGCAGTTTACATGAGATTCTCAATTTATCCTCACACCAACTTTAAAAGTTGGGTTAGGCTGATAGTGCCGGCTTGCTCAAGGCAATTTGCTTGTTCTGGATGGGGTCCATACTCTGCCTGGAGGATCAAGTTCCCAGAGTTCAGGGGCGAGCACTGACCTAGATATTCAAGAGTAGCATCAGGAGCCATGACTGCCATTTACCTGCTTTGGTCGGACTTTCCCTGGAGAATGATGACTTGTCTGCCATCATACATACGCTAATTGGACTACTGTAATGAGCTCTGTGTGGGTTTGAGAAAGGGAGGCAAGGCTAGCTGGAGCATGCCTGAGGCCTAGAAGCCCACAGGGGAAAACCCTCCCTTGTCACTGGCCTGATTAGGGTCTGTCTCTTTATGAGTTTAATCATTCAAAATAGGCTGACTCCCACCTGGGAATTGTAAGCGCTCACTGTGAAAGCCAAGCACTCAGAATTCTGCCAGGCTTGCTGGCCTCATGATGAGTCCAACAGGGTAAAATCGTAGAATCATAGAACAGTAGAGTTGGAAGGGGCCTATAAGGCCATCGAGTCCAACCCCCTGCTCAATGCAGGAGAACAGATGTGGGCAGCCCAGGCAGTCACCCATCCAAGCACTGACCCGGCTCATACCTGCTTAGCTTCAGCATGTGGCCTACATTATGTGCTCTCGACACCATCTGCAGGTAGGTAAGTAGTGCTTGCTTGTCTGGGCTCCTCTGGATTTCTCCTCACTCCCTTTCCCAGAGCTGAAGAAGGGCTTGATGACAGACTCTTACCCTTCCAGCTGGGGTTGGCAGCTGGGGTTGAGGCCCCTTGTGGCTTTGCTGCATGGTGGCAGGAAGAGCATCTTCACTTTCCTGTTCCTTAATTGCCCCCCTCCTGCTCAAAGGATCCAGCTGAGCCATTGGAACAGCTGTCCTTCTCCAGCAGTGTGTCTCCAGTTGGTACATTTGCACGTGCAAATCAAGTGGAGTGATACCATGCCACTTCTGGGGCAAGGATGCTCCACAGCAGAGCTGCCCTTACAGAATATTTGGAAATGTCTGCGCCAGTTGAATATATTAAATAAATAAATATTGAGGCTGCCACATTCTGCTCTCTGGTGGCAGCCTAGATGTTTGTTAGACTACTTGTATACCACATCTTCTGAACTCCTTAATAGTAACTGGTGCCAGTCTAAGGGAACATATCACCACTTGTCAGGGAGTTTCCAGGCACAAATCAAGGCAATAGTTTTAACGTTAAAACCCTAAATGGCTTGGGTCTGTGAAACATTAAGGAATGCCTGTTTCTGAATAATCCTTCCTCCCTTACCAGTATCCCAGATGTCTGGATTTGCACTCACTGAGCCGGTCTATGGGTGTTTTTGTTTTGTGTATGTGTGTGTTTGGTGGTGGTCGTGGTTCAAAATCTCCCAGTGCCGCTAAGTACCCAGTTACAGCAAGGGGGAGATCATGCACATGGAAGAGTAAAAATATTTTAAAACATGTTTTAAATAAGTAGAAACTGTTGCCTCTTCTCAAATTACCCAGAGGGACAGTTCTATTATTTTGAGTCAATTAGTTCAACTTTCCTCAAAAGTCAGACCTCTCTACCCTCATTAGCGTGACAAACACAGCTTACTGAACATATTATTCCTTTAGCAGCTGATTAGTACCAGAACTTGTTAGTGTTACAGAATGTTAAGTTCATGTATCAAGAATGCTTTTAATAAAATTTAGTTTTTAAAATAATATCAATGTATTGAATTTTTCTAGGACTGTAGTTAACAACTAGGAAACTAAAGAATGTTTTCACGCAACAGACAATATTTTAATATCCCTCTCCCCTAGGGACAATAATCAAATTAGTGGGCTGATTAGATCTACACAAAGCTTAGCATGTAGTAAAGTGCCCGTGTGCTTGCTTCACCCTGTGTCTAGCTTACCATTCGACCTGTATTTATTGTTGCAGCTTTGTATTTACTGTTCTTAATACCTATTAATTAAGCATTGAACATTGCTTCTCATATTTATCCAACTAAATTATATGTAAGTTGGGCAGCTGTCTCAGAGGATGAACAGGATATGGGCAATAAAGCACTATGCATACTAAGAGTGCTAGACAAATGTTAGTCATGTCTACAGAATAATAGCATAGAACTACTCTACGGAATAATTTCTTCAGCGTTCCATGGATGTAGAGATCTCAAAAGGCTGTCAAGAACTAAGCTTTGGATCTAGAATAAGAAATCAATATACAGTTTCTACATACACATCATGTCAAATCAGATATTGAGGCCATTCTGTTTATTTTGTGTGCAAAACTAGCTTTGACCGGTCATTCCACATATGCAACAGGAAGACACAGCTTACTGATGAGGTAAAAGATTCACAACCATGTGCTGATCCAGCTTTCAGCTGAGAAGGATAATGTGCTTCTGGAGGGATTTACGTTTGTCAAAATTTAAGTTTACAAATTATAATAGTCATAAACTTCTTTACTGCATTATTTTCCAAAGTAGGAAAGATTTAAGTGTGAGGAGGGGGAGATTTGCAACATGGTAAAAGGTGGTTGAACTTTTAATTATACATGAATCCATGCAGGTCAAAGCGAGTCACTGTCTATAAACTCAGAATGGTACACATGACTTGGCTAATATTGATTAGAACCAGTTTTATTCACCTTTGGAAAATGTTACTTTTTCATTCTAAAAGCCAAGTAGAGCTAACCAAGTTTAAAGTTTGATTTTTATGTTAAAGAAAAGGTTAATAACTCTACTGATACAATGCTGAGTTGATTTTATAGGCTTAGGAGGACAGTATCACAGTGTGTCAGGCCTCCAGAGAAGACAGACCAGGATCCAAGGACTAGTCCAGTGTTCTCCAACCTTGGGTCCCCAGATGTTTTTGGCCTATAACTCCCAGCATGCCCCAGCCAGCGTAGCATAGCTGGCTGGGGCATGCTGGGAGTTGTAGGCCGAAAACATCTGGGGACCCAAGGTTGGAGAACACTGGACTAGAAGAAGTGCACTGTTAAAAACGGGAACAAGGCTGAGTTCCTGAGCATTCAAACAAAGATCAGAGGTGCCAGAGACAGGAACATTAGTCAAACTCGGACAGGGGTCATGATCCAAGGCAGCAGTGAGGAAACAAAGGGTAGTATCCAACGGTGTCCCAGCGGTAGAGCTATCGATGTTGCGCTAGCAATAAACCAACAATGTACTAGTGATTGCTGCTTTTTCATGTTGCACTAGTTACAGTATGTTGCACAAGCACTTGTTTACGCTAGCGCAACATCAACAGTGTTAGCAGAAACACACCATAGCAAACTTCCCAGAAGCAGTAGTGTAAGCAAAGTCCTCGTGCTCAAGATCGGATGATCGGACTAAGAAACAAACTCTAGCCCCTGTTCAGGTGTTATTAGCTCATGTGATTAATACTGCATTAGGGGGAGAGCACGGCCCATGAGCCCTTTCCTCCCCAGATTTGGGGACGGACTGAAGGGAAGAGCCTGCTGCACACGTGTGGGCCCCCAACGTGATTCAGAACCCTGATCACACAGAGTTGTAAGTCATGTGGGGAGTATTGTGACATGTATCACATTCACCAGCTGTGGCACATTGTTTACACATGGAAGGAACAAAATGGCTGGTAAACAAGTTTGTTATGTCTTTCTATTAATCTCGTGCTTTCGCAGGGGTTACTAGAGTGTATGGGAAACAGTATGAGCCTGTCACATGGTTTGTATGTTCTGGTGACGTACTGACTTGTTGTTTTTCTGTCTGAAGCCATTTTAGAGAGATGCTGAACTCTCTTTCTCTCTTGTCTTCTGACTAGTGCTTGCTGGACAAATGCAATCATGTAACGTCTTGGTTGAGTGGAGTGAATCTCAACTTGCTCCACTGGATTAAATGCTTGCTATGCATTGTACTCTGCACATGGACTGTAACTAGGAAATGTATACTCTGAAGCATATACTTTGCTATTCAAATAAACACGTAGCTAAATAGACCTGTGGAGTTTACAGAGTTATTTCCTTGCTACTAGAAGCAATCTGCAAATGGAGGAAGCTGGGCTGGTGTCAGATTACAGGGAGCTGGCTGACAACCGAAACGCTGGAAAATGCTGCGCAGGGAGAGGGGGAGAAGGATCTGAACTTCTGTGTGTGGATTTATGGGCGTCTGCACACAGGAATAGGATTTTAAATCTTCCATCTCACACACGCGAGGCACTCTGTTTTTCCTCACGCCCTTTCAGGGAGCCTATGTCTATGCTCTTTAAAACAGGAGGGGGAGTGCTGGGGGCAATTTCCCTGGGCCTCACTCATGGAGGGAGCCACGTCAAGATGGATAGATAGGCTTCAAGATATTGTTGCCTCTAATCTTGTCTTTTCAGAATCCCACTAACTTGAGGTCTATAAACTTAATGGGGGAAAATCATAACACACATTCCTCTGCGGGGCAGTGATGTCCTGTTTGCCATGAATTAACTAAATTAAACACACTTTAGAAATACACATTGTAGTTGGCAGGTAGTGCATCTCTAATTAGACTATGTTTCAAAAGTGGAATCGGCTAATCTCACACCTCATCAACAAAACAGCAATTGATTCTCTCTTCGCTTTCTGCCTTTGCTAGGAGAAAGTGGCCAGGCCAGATAGATTGTCTGAGAGAGAGCACTTAAAAGACACTCTTGCAACAATTGCTTCTAACTGATTCTGATCCTCTTGATTCTTCTTAGCCAGCAGCATCTGCCTCTGCCTGTGAGTTTAGTTTCCGAGTGGCTGAAGATAAGCAACTGAAGAGGCCTGCTCATCCATCTGCATCCAGCCTGGGTCTCAGACACAGCAGAACAATAGCTGAGTTGGGAGCAGATGGGGAATTGATCTTCCTTAATAGGCCTAATACTGTTGCAGATATTTTTTCATTGGTTCCCCTTTTTTGTAGACACTACTTTTCCCATACTGACAATGGCAGGTAGCATAATACACCGGGGGGGGGGGGGAGTGCTCTCTCAGACAAGTAACTCAACCCCACCCACCCCCATTGCTGGACCTCCATGGTTACTTGAAGACAAGGCACCTTTCACACATTTGGAGTGCTTTTCTTCATTATTGCCTGTCTATTTACAGCATATACAGAGCAGTGCGGCCAGAAAGTTGTGTCAGTGAGAGATTGTGATGGGAAAGAGAACTTAGGAGTTGGAAGGCAGCTGATGTTGCAAGCCTCTGACACACAAGCTCTGTGCAGGCATTCAACACTGAAAATGGGAAGGGTACATGGACACGTGCACAAGAAGTCCCACCCAAACATCCCTTTCCCCTCAGTCCCACCCTTTCCATGTTGAGGGGGAAGGTCTGAAGGGGGCACCTCCTTGTGTCCGTTTGAACAGAAATAGAAGCTTCCACAAAATCGGGAACCCTAGTAAAGCAGAATTCCTGATCATGCAGAGGCTTCTACTCACGTTCAAGCAAACTTGAGTAGAAGCCCCCTTCAGACCTTCCCTCCCAACACAGTAAAGTCAGGGACAGATGAGGAAGGGACGGAGACATTGGGACATGTCGCCTCGCCATGTTTAGCCCTCACGTGAGTAGGCTGAACACCTACATATGGCTAGAGAAGGCTCTATAACCAGGCATGCTGAGATAAGCAATTCAAGCAGCAGCTAAAAATGAAATGGGCTCAAGACCCACGCCTTTTTAGGAGCTAGCAATGTCTCAGGCAGCTGATCTTGGGTGTTCCAAAAGGACATCGAATGGTTAGCTATTTAATTTATTGTTGTTGTATTTTTACTGCCAGAGACGGGGGCTGGCACTCAGGGGAGGCTGGTGACTCCTATTTTGGTGGGGCTCCTATTCCACTGCAGGTTTTATCTGGAGTTTTATAGGAGTCATCCGTGGTGCTCCATGGTGGTGAACCTATTTGGGGGATGCAGTTCAGCATCATGGATAGCTTCTATAAAGCTCCAAATAAAACCTGCAATGGAATAGGAGTCACCAGCCTCCCCTTCTGGCACTTGTAGAATTATCTGCCTGAAGTGCCAAAATAACATGACTGGATACTGTGCACTTTGATGGGGAAGGGAGCTACTTGCTGCTCTGCCTCAGGTAGAAAAATTTCTTGGGCCGGCCCTGCACTGACATTCAATTCTCCTTCATAGTTTAATGGGGCTTACTCCCAAGTAACGATGAATAGGATTGCAGTCTTAATTGCTTATAGTGCACCCCTATGAATTTTTGTTCAGACGTAAATCTTATCTCACTGTGTTCACTTATTCATTGTTAAGTGTGCATAGGATTGCAGCCTCAGAGACTGCACCATAATACAAAGGATACAAATATATCAGTCCTGGGAAATAAATACTTTAACAGCAATACTAAAGCCCTGCTGGTGTCCTTTGTAAATCCCGTATTCCCAGGGATGTTGAAGAGTCCTTGGTTTCGAGTCACGAGTCGAGTCACGAGTCTTTGGACCCGAGTCTCTCGAGTCCGAGTCCGAGTCCTTGGTCCAAAATGGTGACTCACGAGTCACGAGTCACGAGTCACTCCCAAAGCTGACTCCACGAGTCCCTATTAAAATCAATGGGGGGTTTTCCCAACAAAATAAGGCTACTTCACACTCAGAGCAGCCACACAGAGTAATCTCAGGTCCTTCCTCTGCTTCTCCCAAGTACGCAACACATCAATCAAAATAAATCTTGACACACTGTTGGGGCTGCACTCCTGGTAGCCGTCCATAGTGGCCGAGCAGCGGCACACCTCGCTTCCATGCGCTCTTCGCCGGCAATCACACTCCTCTCCACTCCTTCTGGCACAGCCCAGGGATGTTGAAGAGTCCTTGGTCTCGAGTCCCGAGTCGAGTCTCGAGTCCCATTAAAAATATTAGGACTCGAGTCCGAGTCGAGTCAGAGGGGGGACTCAGTCCGACTCACGAGTCGAGTCCTCGAGTCTGAGTCCCCATCCCTGCGTATTCCATATAGTGTTGCTCCGCTCCCCTACATAGTAGAGGTCTTACAACAAACCATCTTTGGTACAGCAGAGGTGTGTGTGTGTGTGTGTGTGTGTGTTAGTTGAAAATCCAGCTGGGAGAAACACATTATACACCTTGAAAATGTGAAATTTTCAACAACAACAGCGGTAATGTTGTGACAACCAATGTATCACTGGACTTTTTCACTGGACCCATCCCTCCTCCAACTGCCACCAGCAGGGCTTCTAAGGAACATCTTGCCCTGAAGGGATGGGAGAAGAAGACACAACTTAGTGATCCACCACCTTCTAGCACCCATTGGTGGCCCCTCCCTCCCCAACTGCCACCAGAACCATGTCTGAGGAAGCACCTTGCCTGAGGGAATGGGAGAAGAAACAGATTAGGCTTGTATTCAAAAGAAGAGAAACTGCAGAAGAGAAGAAAGAACAGAGGAACAGGCCAGCAAAGAACAGGACAGCCCAGAAGGATAATAGTTGCAGTGCAAACCTGAGTTCAATTGATATATTCCCATCCATCCTGGCAACTGAATCACCACATCACCATCATGCTTCCCTCCCCACATCCCCCACAACCCTTTCCTTGTGTCTTGTGTCTTTTTAGATTGGTGAGCCTGAGGGCAGGGACCGTCTGACTGTTGATTCTTGTAAGCCACTCTGGGAGTCCTTTGACTAAAGGGCAGGATAGAAATACAATGAATGAATGAATGAATGAATATAGAAATAAATAAAAAGGGAACTGAAAGGAACTCTTACCTTTCACCACAGTTGAGATGGTTTGGTCTATTCCCCCCCCCCCTTCCCGCTCTGTTTACTGGAAGCTCAGATTGAGTTGGGTGTTGCAGGGTGTTGGTAACTTAGGCAAAGAACAGCGATTTGCAAAATGGCTGCCCTTCACACTGCTGTAGACCAAGAACTAGAAAACTCCTTAACTTCTAAGAAACTTCGTCCTATATATATTTATGCCTCCTCCAATATTTATTATGGTTTGGGAGGATTGTTGTTCTTTACAGCCTTTTCTGTCCGTCCCACTCCCCAAAGAATGTTAATCTTTTTTTGGCTTCTGTAAGTGATAAGCATTTTAATGAGAAAAGAGAGTATGGGGTACATTACTGAAGGCTAATTGTTAGATATGTTTTTTGAACATAAATAACATAGATATTATTTAATGACAATGACACACGGTGCAGTGGGAAAGGGCTGGGGGAGTCTCAAATGAACATTCTGCTTCTGGACCTTTCAGAGGCTCCCTTCTTCAAACCTTCTCTAATGTGTGGATGGCAGGGAGGGGGGAAGCAGCAGAGATGTTGTGGGGGGAACAGGGGCAGCCCCACTCTTCCCTTCATGTGATGTTAATCATGTGAGCTAATAATGTCTCAATAGGCTTCTGAGGCCAGGGCCTCATAGGGCATGGTTGAACACAGGGTGGGCCTGTGGGGGTCAGCTGACAATACCCAGGCAGACTGGTGATACGGCAGCATAGAGGCTGCCCTTGCCAAGGCTTGCTAAGGGGACCAGAGCATTGGTGGTGTACGAGGTAGAGTGCCAGAGAGAAGCCCTGGTCTGAGTTTACTCGTAGATACTATAAACCACAAGCCTACTGAATGTGGAGTAAAAGCCGTGAACTGCCGTTTGATTATCTCAGTCAAAAATTAAGCATGAGGCGTTAAAATCTTGAGGTGGTCGAGTGGATGGTACCACTTCAGAGTACGGGTTCCCCCCCAATTTTTTAAAATGTTCCCTCATGTAAAAATAATAATTGCCAATCAGGGCCGGTGCTACCATTAGGCAAACTAGGCGGCTGCCTAGGGCACCGGGCTAAAGGGGGCGCCAGGAGCATAGGGCTGGAGGGAGGGAGGGCTCAAGTGGGAAGGGGGGCACGCTAAATATCTGATCTTGCCTAGGGCACCAAACTGCCTTGCACCGGTCCTGTTGCCAATTGAAAACTAGTGCAGCAGGGAACAGAGTGCATTAGAAACAATCTCTCTCTCTCTCTCTCTCTCTCTTGATTTCTAGTCCCCCCCCCCCCTTGCATGGCTCTTTTTGCATGAGGGAGCATTCAGCTCTGGGGGGGCACATTCCTGTGGTGGGCGGGACTGAAAGCAAAATGGGGCAGGGCCAAATGCAAAAGGATGGGACCAAAATATCAAAAATACTAGCATATTTTAGCTTAAAGCTTTAGGAAAGGGATCTCACCCTTTTTAGAATGGGGAAAAAACTGTGCAGAAGCCAGGAAACCACCAAACAATTGGCAGTTGAGGAAAATGGGGTGGGATCAGGGGAAGGGAGCCTGGCCACCTGAGGAACCCCAGGCAGGCTAGACTGGGACCCCAGGAAGGCTAGATTTAGCCCATGGACCTGAGGTTCCACACCTCTGATTTAAGATCGTGATCCCTACAGCTGTGGCTCTGAGACAGCTGAAGGTCATTAAGTAAAAAACCCTACATTGATGCAAGATTTGTTTATATTAATATTTGTATCTGGCTTGCCCCTCCATAGTAATCCTCTTTAGGCATTCTAAGGTAATGTGTGATGAGGGCCACACATGCAAACCCCTCCACCAATGTCCCCATCCCTGTGGGAGGAAGCTTCAGACCTGTTTACGCTGAGCATGGAAGTCTGAAGGGGGCTTCGAACCCTGCTTTATCAGGATTCCAAATCATGGAGAGGCTTCTAGGCATTCAGACCTTCAGACCATTGCGCCGAACACGTGACTGTCTGAAGCTTCAACTGTGAGGGACGGGAATGCTGGAGGCAGGGCTAATGTGTGTGATCCCCGTTCCTTCCTTTCACACACTCATTTTGAAAGGGGCTAGTGGAGATGCCTAAAGTGACAATCATCAATTAAAAATAACAAAATAACAAAGAAAACATCAGAACAGCAGCAGGAAAGAAGATCAATAGCAGCAGTACAACATCAAAAAAAGGAAAAAAAGATAAGCAAGAGAGACAATCTTCCTGACCAAAACACTCCTAAAAGATTCATTCATATGTAATGATTGGAGTGTGCCAGAAACAAAGAACAGGATCTGCAAGGGGTTGTTGAAAGCTAGAAGAACAAGTGGAATACTTTATTCCTGCTATACATTTCTCTGTAGATACTAAGAAACAACATGTCATGGACCAGGACCCCTCATCCTCAGAGGATCCCGATCCCTTGTCCTCAGAAGAAGAGGCTTCAGAATTAACGGGAGAAGACTTGACCATGGAAGGGTGTCACAAGGCTTCCATCTTCTCAGGACCCAGTTATCCAGAAAGACCCCAGGGGTTGCATTGCCATCCTCAGAGTCTGAGGACTCAGGCCATAAGTACATTAGCATGCCACATCCACTCCCACATTGTCACAGCCTGAGATTGCTAAAACAGTGGATTCTTTAAGAGACCAAGCCTCAGTCAGCAGGGAGGCGAGGTCAACCATCTTAAATTCAACTACATTCTTATTTAAGCCTCAGTCTTGTTCTGTTCCTTGTTGGAGCAAACAGACAAGCCTGTCTGGCTTCCAGCCCCAGAACCACTTGGAGCTTTCCATGGTGCTGATCTATTTCTATTCCTGCAACCAGACCTTGCTGACCAACTTTCTAGACTGTTTCCAAAACCTGCCCTTGCTAGAAAAACCCAATCCATAGATGAACCGTGCAATCCAGGCCTCACCAGCATCTAAACAACACTACGCCCTCATCACAGCAGAGGCAAAACAGAACACAGCATCAATGCCACCTGAATAAAATTGACAAAGTATTATGCACACTGTGTTTATATTATACATTCCAACTAATTATATAAAGAGCTAATTTATGTGCACCTGAAGGCTTGGGCACACTCAGTGGGATTTTTGACGTTTTTCTTTGACCAACAGACTCTCATGTCAGATCACCCAAACAGCCTTTGAAAGTCCCCTCGTTTTCAAAAGAGGTTTGATATATGGTATGGGAGGCTGCCGTTCAAGAAACCTAAGTCCATAGCTGGGACACATGGAACTTGTTGCACATTCTCTTAAATTCTAATCATGATGTTTCATGTTCAAAATGCAGCTGAGCTCAGGCTTCTGTTTTCAAAGCAGTGATGTTTTACAAGGTACATTTTTAAAAGGTTTGTTAATATTGACTAAATTCCTTAATCATGCTATTGCTAAATAAAACATAGAAACAGCTATTCTAAAATTTAGCAGATTTATGAGGCAATCATGAATATATTTGTAAGGGATGTTACTGCCTCAGAGTTATAAACTATTATTACTGCAACATATTCTGATTCAGCAGTTTGCCTGCAGGTGTAAAAATTAATGCCAACACGGAGGGAAAAAGGGTTTTCTGGTTTTCTGTAGAAACATTAAAAAGTTTTGCTTAATTAACCTACACAAACACATACATAGATATACAGTTCATAATTGAATGAAAAGTCCACACTTTGGCAGGTGCTTTGTTTAATGAAGTTAGTCTTCTAGCAGTTTCCTACAGCTAGAGTCAAGGATTCTGTAATAAAATTCTTGTATGATTCTAGGGAGTTACGAGATCCTAAATAAGATGGGCAGTGCCATCCAATATGGCTGCCTGTAACCCTCCAAACTCAGAGGATTATGGGCATCCAATTGAAGATGGAAAGAGCACGGAGGCGAAGGTCACTTCTGTGCTTCTCCTGCCCTACAAACCGCTTAGACGGCCAATTTCAGCCATCTATGTGTTTGCCCCTGCTCATGAGGAGGATGGGCTGAGGTGCTACCAGGATATATCATATTCCAGCAGAGCCTCGCTCCTCCCCCCCTGTCCCCTAGAACCCCCCCCCCCCAATGCTGGCTCCGAAGTCGCTCTTCCAACTTCAGAGCTGCAGCCAGCAAGAAAAGAACCAAGACAGCTACGGAGGAAGGGCACTCTGAAGTTGGGGTCCCAGCTCCAACCTCCGAGCGCTTTTCCAAGGTCAGAGCTGGGAGTGACCTTCCCAAAGGCCATCCAGACAGCGTCTAGCAGCCATAGCTGCTTCACACATTAAAGAATTAATATACAGCAAAAAAAGAAAAAGAAAAAAAGAAGAAGCATATATCAACTACTATGCTGTAACATATGAGGTGTCTTTATTTTACCACATCTAAACTGCAGAAAAACGCTGCAGTGAGTTGGTGTCAATTTGTGGTTTCCCATGGAATGCTTCTGTGGGCATACACTATGATTGAAACATGTAACTGCTTCAGCTGCCGTGAGACTGTAATGGAAAGGCACCATCGGTGGGTTTTTTTTAAAAAAAATATTATTTAAATTTTAACATATAAGCTACAAAATATATAAACATACAAATTATACAACAAACACATAAAAAACAAAATAATAATAATAAAATAATAATAATAATAATAATAATAATAATAATAATAATAATAATAATAATAATAATAATAGCAGCACACCCACACACCCACTGGGACCAACTGACTACATAACTATTCAGCCTCCCAAAATTGTAATGACTCTTGTGAAGGTGTACACCCTTTCTCACTTAATAAAACAAAATCTACAAATGCTGTCCATATATCTTTAAATGGGTGGGCTTTAAGGACAGAGGCCCTTCCCTCTGTCCCGCCACCATCGGAAGCACATCTGGCGGGAATGGGAGGGAGCCTTCTCAGTGGCTGTTCTCATGCTCTGGAATTTCTCCAGGCCAAGGAAGGCAAGGACAACTCCATCTTTTTTGTCCTCCAGCTGGCAGGCAAATATGTCTTTATTCAGACAGGCTTTGGGCTTTTAAACAGACTTATTTGCCAGAGTAGGTGCAGTTTATTTTTTTATGGATGTGTTTTCAATTGATTTGCTTTTATGATTCAATTATCAGCCACTGAGAAGGATAAAGCTGTTTATTTTATCTTGTATTTTTATTATTGTTAGCCATCTTGAGCACTATTTGTAGTGGAAAAGGCAGGCTATGAATTAAATAAAGTAATGCATGTCCCCTTTTTTGTGTGCATTATTATTTATTATTTTTAAATACCTAAAATTGCTAGGCACTGTACAGAAATTTAAAATACAAGCCCTTTACAACCTAAAGGGTTGTGTATGACAACTATAAAGAGAGGAATAGAACTGAAGTGGAGGGAATTCAAAATCCTACAACTTTCTGGCTGACATATTAGGCGGATTATATCTGAGTGAGGCCTCTTTTTGTGACAACCATCTTTTGAAATATTTTTGTACTTTAAATGTTGGCCCCAAAACACTCTTATGAACCTTAACAAATTGCATATTTAGGTTTTGGACAGCAGAGCTGACATTTGGGGTGGCAGATTTCCACATAGATTCTTAGTGGTGGCTGGTTGCTGGCCAGATGGGTGATTAATAAATGTAAATAATAAATAAATAAATAAATAGTGGCCAGCTGTCACACAGGTTTGGATGGAAGAAGTGAAAGGAAAGGTTGGCATCAAAAACATCTTGATACCACTTCACCGATTTTCACTAGTGTACTAGAAAGAAAGAAACTAAAAGATTGGCATTTTGGCTGGAAATACTCGGAGGCTTCCAAACATCCAATTCAGGGCAGGAGGAGTGGCGGAGGCAATCTTTGCCGCACCATCCATCCGCCCTGCATATTTTGCAAGACGGGCTTTTTAGCCCATCTAGCAATGGCACTTTGGAGGGGGGGGGGGAGGAGGCTGGCAGAGGCCCAGGATACCTCATATCCTGGCCTCTCTGGTCTCCTCCCTTCCCACCCAGTGCAACACCCCAGTTTCCCCTTCCCCAACCTCAGAGGCCAGCCAGTGTGGTTCTTTCTGCGCCGGCTGCAAGGGGGAGGGCCCCCCGGATCTCCAACTCCCCCTTCCAAGTTCGGAGTGCTGTCTCCAACCTCGGAGGGGGGAATTCCCACTATCCTATGGCCCCTCAGACAATGTCTAGGGGGCCATAGGATTGCTCCCTTAGTTACTGAGCTGATGTAGCACAGTGGCTAAGATTTTGAGTGATTGAACTGGGAAATCCCCAGTGTGAATTTCTTCTGTGAACTCACTAGGTGAGCTGAGGCAAGCTACTCCCTCTTAGCATCATCTCTCCATGGGGGAAAGAATATTCAACTAATCTTAAAAGGTTGTTGTAAGAAGTACAACAAGATAATGCGTGTACAGCACTTTGCGCACTCTAAAAAGCACTCTATAAATGCTGCTGCTGTTTCACTAGCTTCCTTCCCTACCACAAAAAAAACTCTTGCAATATCAATTGCAATACTTAATATTTCTTAGCCCATATATTATCTCAGTTAAACTTAATGCTGCTGTGTGAAAGGCACCTGCCTGTGTAGGCACTCTACATAGTTGCTGCCATATTTAAAAGGCATGTGCTGCTCCATATGAATGCAGGTGTTTGCATGTCAAAGATCTCTGACCCAGGCATTTGCAGTGCTGGCACACCCATGCGCCACACATATGGGCTGGTGCATGGCAGAGAATTGCCTTTTAAACATAGCATGGCCACATGGGACACCTACATGGCTCAGGCCGCAATACTATGCACACTGGCTTGCAAGTCAGTCCCACTGAAGGCGGGGGGGGGGAGAGATACTTTCAAGTATCTGCATAGGATTGAGCTGTAAAAATGTTTTCTTTTTCTGTAGCAGTAACAGACTAAATTAGGTCTCTGTGATCCTGGCAATGACCAAGTTGGGCAGAAGTGGCTGGCTGGCTGGCTAAAGCTAAGAGATATTGGCCTACCTAAGGCCATCCATGAACACCTTGGGCAAAGATATTCCCAGTTCACCATTTAAACTGCAGCTGAGTAAACTTCCACCTGGGGTATCATATAATATGGCTTAAGGTCACTGTAGTCTAATACAGTACACAGTTAATGTAAAACAGTGTTTTAATTACACACACCTTGTTATTTATTTAACTCTTTAAACAGCTCATTAGCATGATAAACACTTTACATAATTGAGCAAGCTTTGTTTGCACAGTAGAGCACAGCGTGGAATAGGATGGAGTTTTCTTCTGATATATAGCCTTATATTGATTTTCCTTTTCCTTTGAGTTATGGGCGTTGCTGCTGCTTTCATCACTTTTTTTTTTTCTCCCTCAAGAGAATGAAGTTTCATTGGTCTTTCATATTGCTGTCATACGCAAATGTTAAAATGATATACCCACAAAAGAACATTGCAAGTTCTTTTTATATAATCCAGATATCTTCACTTTTTATATTGATGGAAGATTTAAAACCTCTGTGATCTGGCAGGGTTGTGTTCCTAAATCTGTGCAGTTGCACTGTCCCCCCCATCCCGCAATGGAAACATGAATATGAATGTCCAGAAGGGGCACTGGGGTATAATCGAAAGAGAAAATGAGAAGGCATCTTTTGTAACCCAAAGCCGTGTATACTCCTGCCAAAAGAGCCTGAGGAATGCGTGAGGGATGTGAAAGGAGAAAGGTAAATACATTCCAGGGTAAAATTACAGAATACTGTAATGACAGCTACATTGATATACTCAGAGCTGGCGGTGCATTAGAAAGAGAAGTAATATAAAGTTTGCAAGGTAAAAAACATTAGATATGCCCTGCATTACCACAAGCAAGCCATTTGATCAGATTCATCCTGGCTCAGATGAAAACAAGGCAATAAGGACTCACTTAATGGTGCGTGAATTCAATGGCTAGTTGGCGAGTGTGGCTGTGAAATCCAGAAAGGGCACCCATGCACCATTCCCATGAATACTGGAATTTGGAGAGAATTTCCGCACTTAGCAACTGCCAAATGCTTCTGAAATTCACCCAAGTTTAAACAGGAAGCTTTCGGGATTTGGTGCAAGAGCTGTTTAAATGGGAACTCAGGGGAGGAATTTGCATAAGCATACCAGGAGCAATTTCCCTTCTGTCAGCTATTGTTCACAGCACTAGCATGTCTACTATGCATGTCTAATAATATAATAATAATCTTTAATTTTACGGTCATAGACCAAAACCAATTTATACAAAATCGTATAGACTCATACGAAGCTACAGTAGTGCATTACAAGATCTATTAAGATTCAAGAAGTAAAAATTTAAAATTTATCATAAATATAAAAACTAAAAGGAAGCAATATTAGATTAAAACTAGATAGAATTAGATAATAAAATAACAATTTTACTTCTGCTCGTATTTAGTGCGGATTTTAACCACATAGGCACAAAACTTAGCTACCTGTCTTGTAATGTTAGGACTATCATCGGCTAGCAATTTTCTTATACAGGTCTTATCTGGCAAATATAATAAAGTCTCTAAAAAGGGGGAAATAAGTTTAGTCCTCTTTTCAGTATAGAAGGGACAACGTAAAAACATATGACCCATGGATTCAACTTCTCCTGAGCCACATGGGCAAAGTCTCTCTGAGTATGGAATTTTCATATATTTTCCTCGCAATACGGCCGATGGAAAGGCCTCACATCTAGCTAGAGAAAAAGCTCTCCTGTGGGGATGAACCTCCAAATTCATGAGATACAGAGACATCTTCATAATATATCTACGATTTGTAGAAGATATATATCCAGGGGATTTCCTCAGATCTTGCTGCCTTTCTATATCTAAAATCCTCTGTTTAGTAATATTTTTTGCCCAATCAACATTTTGAGCTAGAAGAAAATTGGGCGATAAACCCAGACTTATAAGTTTGTGTTTTATCGCCCGCATCCATCTAGGTTGGAAATTATCTCGAATTAATAATGGGAATAAGCCCCTTGTAATACTATGTAATCTCAGCCACAGACAAGCAGTTGAGAGGCAAATTTTTGCTTCAATTTTCATTATGCCGGTTTCAAGGCGAATTAGTGCATTGGACACACAAGAGGGCACTTGTAAAATGGCACGTAAAAATTTAGACTGTACTTTTTCCAATAGGGACAGGTTTGAAGTTGTCAGCCCCGTGTAAGTGCCATAAAGCAATTGGGAAATAACTTTAGACTGGTATAATTTTAATGCTGCTGGGACGTAGAATCGTCCCTTGGATCGAAAAAATCTTAGGATGGCATACACAGATCTTTCACCTCGATCAGCCAACATATTACAATGTGCTGTATTAGACCCAGAATCCTGCACCACAACTCCCAGGTATTTATATTTATTAACTTGTTCAATACAGTTCCCATTCATTTTCCAGATCCGTCTTCTTGAATTCTTACCGAATGCCATTACTTTAGTTTTGTCATAATTGATTTCCAGATGTTCAGTATCACAATAGGAAGAAAAGCTATTTAATGCTCTTTGAAGTCCTATTGGCGTCCTTGCTAAAAGAACAGCATCATCTGCATAAAGCAAAATCGCCAGATGGCGCGAGGCAAGTTTAGGTGGATGATTGTTTAGGTCACTCATATGACTTACCATGTTGTTAATATAATAATTAAATAATGTAGGAGCCAGGATACATCCTTGTCTGACTCCTTTAAAGGTCTTAATGTTGTCGGTAAGAAAACCTTGAGGGTTACATCTAACTCTGATAGATGACTGTTCATGCAATGCACGAATAAGGAAGAGCAATCTTTTATCAATGCTAGAATTCTCTAATTTCTGCCAGAGATTTGTCCGTGAAATTTTATCAAAAGCTGCCTTTAAATCAATAAAGGCTGCATATAGGGAAGTTGGACCTTTCGCAGAATATTTCTCTATTAAGTGCTGTAAAATTAAGCAGTGTTCAGTTGTAGACCTCCCTTCTCTAAAGCCTGCTTGCTCTGGTGCGATAATCTCTTCTTGTTCTAGCCAATTTTCAAGTTTGTCTAATAAATGCCTTGTGTATAATTTGCTAATAATATTCAATAGACTGATTGGCCTATAATTTGCTGGATCACTTTTAATTCCTTTTTTAAAGATGGGAACAATAATGGACAAACCCCAGACTTTGGGAATACGGCCCGTTAAATCAATGTACGTAAATAATGGTGCTAGAAACTGGGCCCACCAATCAATATTTTCTTTAAGTGCTTCAGGGGGAATTCCATCTGATCCTGGGGCCTTTCCATTTTTTAAACGACGAATATGAGCTTCTATTTCCTGGGGAGTGACTAGCGGCCATGGTTGGAAGTTTTCAATCTTTTCATTGGGAGGCATCTGAGTATGGTCATCAAATATCTTCTGAAAATAGGAGGACCAGTTGTCAGAGGAAATATAGGAGGCCAACGGAGAAACAAAACTATATTTAAGGCCTGAAGTACATTTCCAAAAGAAGGCAGAATTTTGTTTTGCTGCTTGAATCAGGTCCTCCCATAATTTCATGGTGTATTCTTGTTTTTTTCGCTGGATCACCTCCTTGTAGATTTTTTTCTGAGTTAATACAGCCTGTTGCATTTCTAATCTTCTCTCAGCATCACTTTTTACAAGGCACGAGTATAGGTTGGTTAGTTCTTTTTTAGCAGCAATACAGTCTTTATCAAACCAGGGTTTGCCATGCCTGTGTATCTGAAGTGGTCTATCATTTCTGGACTCAGATAAGATATTAGACAATTTCTGCGTAAGTTCCTCATAAGAAAACAAAGGATCTTGTTCCTTTCCAAAATTCATAAAAGGTGAAGAGTATTTCTGTAAATTGTCTAGATTTAAGAAGTCCTTTATATTTTGGTTGAGTTTGCCTGTCCATTTGACTCTTTTGCCGATGCATTCCAGTTGGGTTGTGTAATAAGAAGGTTGACATCTTTGGTTTATTAATAGGGAAAGTTGTAGACATAAAGGGAAATGATCTCCTTCTAGGTATGGAAGTATTTGGAACTTATTAATCCTAGGTAATAAAGAGCTACATACCACCATATAATCAATGGTACTAGTTCTAGATCCTGCCATAAAGGTAAACTCTCCTGGACAATCCCCATAAAATGCGCCATTTAAGATGTGCAACTCTCTCCTATGGACTAATTTAGTCAGCAGAAATCCAGCATAATTAGTCCTACTATCTTTAAAGGCACGAGTAAAGGGTAACCGGGCCATATCTGACTCCCGGTCCTCTGGAAGTGTTTTGAATTTAGTTGCTAAAAAAGAGTCATTCGGACCTAGCCGTGCATTTAAGTCCCCCGCTACCAGGATTTGGGCCTCCGGGTGCTCCAAAAAAATATTCATTATATAATTATCAAAGGCCAGCCAATTTTCTTTAATAAGTGCTTTCTTGGTTACTGGTGGAAGGTAGGCATTAATAATTATCAGACTTTCATCCTCCCAAAGCAACAATAAGGCCATCGCTAGGTGCGGGAGAGGGGGTTTGGACCGAACTTCAACCTTTAAAGAGGATGAAATAAATATACCTAATCCACCCTTTAGTCTGCCTCGACCTTTTCCGGGGGTTGCCTGTAACTTATAAAAATAGTACCCGTCTAATTCTAGCTCGTCTGCTGACCATGTCTCTTGTAAAATAATAATATCATAATTACTGCGATAAAAGGGAACATCAGGACTGGAGGCAAGACATCGAGACCAACCAGCTACATTCCAAGATATTATTTCAATAGGCTTACTTATTATATGCACGTCTTGAGTCACCACATTTGGGATGTCAAGGTCAGTTGTGTTTTTTCCAATCAATTTGCCTCCCCTTATGATGAGGCCATTTTGGTCTCGTCCAAAGTCTGTGTTAGCAACAAGTGGGGCTGTTACACATTGCTATGCATGTCTACTTAGCATGTCTTATGCATGTCTACTTAGAAGTAAGCCAAAATGAGATCAACGGGACTTATTCCTTAGGTGAGTATAAGATTGCAGCTGAAGTCAGAAGCTTGCATTTTTAATTCCTATGTTTACTTTTCTTTCTTTTTTCTTTTCTTTCTTTTCTTTTAAAAAATAATAATATGGTGTTTCTGTGAGAAGAAACTGGATTCCATGGAAAGTGACCAAGCTATCACATTACAGCTGCAATTACTGTGCACGCTGAATAAGAGTCGTTGTAGCACAACAGTTTATAACTTGTGCAGGTAATTCTAGGTAAGAATTTCACCTCACCTCCACCATGAACTCCGTAGGCAAGCCGCTTTCAGTCTCAGCCCCATATCTGCAGTACGGGGAATAATAACTTTGGCATCCCCATACAAGGTTAGTTTAAGCATGACTGATTACTGAAGCATTATGAAAACTCAGAAAATGTACTACTGTGTAAATAATATGCATTATTGTTATTAATAATAGTAATCAAGTGTTTTGTGGTCCAGTTGGTGAGAAACACCTTGCTTGGAGGGTCCTGAAAACAGACAAATATTGGTTTGGGGCTTTTGCATTTTGTGTACTTTACTATTTTGCTATGCACTTTTATTTCATTGTGTTCTTTTTGTTTATATTTTATTCTATACCTTGAGATTTTCTACTTTGTTATTAGGGCTACTGCCGATTAAAATCAGTAAAATCAGGGATGTTGAAGAGTCCTTGGTCTCGAGTCACGAGTCGAGTCACGAGTCTTTGGACCCGAGTCTCGAGTCCGAGTCCAAGTCCTTGGTCCAAAATGGTGACTCACGAGTCCCGAGTCTCGAGTCACTCCCAAAGCTGACTCCACGAGTCCCTATTAAAATCAATGGGGTTTTTCCCCAACAAAATAAGGCTACTTCAGATGTGTGGCTTAAATAAATTCTAGGCACAAGTGTGCCTTTTTATCTCAAAACTCTGCCACTGATTTTGACAAGAACAGACCAGGCAGACAAACCCAAAATAACAAGGCAGGCAGAGGAGGCAGGGAACCCCGAAGCAGGCAGGCAGAAGCATTTGTCTTGGACAATTCAAACTGTGGAACTGGTTAAGAAGAGACCAGGCAGGCAGAGGAAGCAGAGAACCCCAAACAGGCAGGCAGAGGCAGCCAAACCCAAAATGTCTGAAAGGTTGCATTTTAGGAAAAGGATTTTAAAAAATAAACTTGGATTGTTACTGCAACTGGGTCCAGGCAGCACCTGCAGGTGGCATCAAGCAGGGATGTTGACGAGTCCTTGGTCTCGAGTCCCGAGTCGAGTCTCGAGTCCCATGAAAAATATTGGCACTCGAGTCCGAGTCGAGTCAGGGGGGACTCAGTCCGACTCACGAGTTGAGTCCTCGAGTCCGAGCCCCCATCCCTGAGTAAAACATTTAAAATCAAAGCGCTATCACTGGTTTAAATTTTTTATACTTGCAATGGACAACTCCATACCAGGTCATTCATATATTTTTTTAAAAGACCAAAAGTCACTGTAATGTTTTACCTTCTCACTTTGCCTTCCTCTGAATAGTGACTTGACCCACTGTGCTTTGGTCAACTGGAGCTTTCCATGCTGCAGGCACCTTGTTGTGGAACATATTGTTGACTTACACCTCTTGGACCACGTGGGTGAATGGGCAGGTGACACATATGTGAATGAGCCCATTGTGGACTTCACGGCCTTCCCATTCCTCCTACCAACTATCATTCTTTGATTACTTGACCAACCCAACTAATCTAATCATAGTATAAGTTCCTTGCACGCTGTGGCTGGCACATGTTGGTCTCTACTACTGTAAACTGCTTTGTTTATAAAGCATGTTTTAAATTATGGTGACCTTTTGTGATGTAAATTATGATGATCTTTCAGGAACTAGTCAAATTAGCCCCATGGAGGCTGTGCTGATAGTGGCCATGCATGCTCAGTAATTCTGTCCCAAATGCACCAGAGATGGGTGGGGATGTTTGCTCTGGATTTTGCAAGATGAACTTCAATCCCAGCCACAGCTGAATGTCTTCCTGCTGTGTCTTTATGCTAGTTGTTTACTCAATGCAACCTCAGGGGAGAACTTTATTGGGCCAATCTGTAACATCTTGACAATACACCATCACAGCACAGCACAGCACAGGTGCTGGCACAGCTCTTTGAAATGCAAATAAGCTATACTTTTTTACATCTGTATTTTCTAGTCTGAATCTGTCAGTCCAAAAACATTGCTTTGTATCAATATTAGATAGAGCATTAATTAGACTGCTCATTCCTATTCTACATACCATTCATGCATATTTGCCACAAAATGAGCCTTTCCCCCCCTCCCATTTGGGAAGTGACAACCAGATTGGATTTAAACATGTGGAAACAAGCCTTTTAAAGAACACACATGATGCTTTATAGATCAGCAATTCAGCTCTCACCAAGAGTATTATCTGTTAAATAAAGTTAAAAGCTAAGCTGCTGATAACAATTTACAATACGTAAATCAAAATGCAGTAGTCTTCCTACGGGTGAAGATCAATACCGAAACCCATGCAACTCCAATTAGCCCTCTGGGGAAAAATGACATTTGGCAAAACAGAACCATTAATTAATCTCAGGTGTTACTATATATTATGAAAAGGAGCTAAATGTTTTATATTGCTTCTGCTACACATTTTACACCAAGTTTAAGATGAACAAAGGTGCCAAATGGATGATTAGCCCCTTCTCTTATCATGATTATGTGTGCATGTTCCAGGTGGTTCCCAGCTGGGATGGGATGGTCGTGCGGCGGCGGGGTGTGTGTGTGTAAATTAAAAGTAGGTTGGTTGTTAGCAGCAAAGACAGTTCAAAATTCTTCTCTAAATTGGATTAAAATCTGAACTGGAGAAGGACATGTCCTTCACCACCTTATTAACCTTCCATGGTATTCCAGTAGCTGCAACAGAACGGAGGAAGAGAGAAAACTGTCTCTCCCTCTGGCACCCTGCTATCTATCTATCTATCTATCTGATTAGTATCCTGCCTTTCCACCAAGAAAATGGCACTCAGGACAGTTTACAATCATACTTAAATACAAATGTAATTAAAACAATAATAAAACACAGGCATTTAAAACACAATGTAAAAACATAACAATAACAGAATAAAAACAGCACCCAACACAACAGCTCCACTTACACGACAAAGGTCTGCTTGAATTCTGCTGGCATGCATTTGCCTGCCAACAGAAGGACAGCAAAGAGGATGACAACCTAGCCTCTGTCAGCAGGGAGATCCACAGCCCGGAAGCAGCCACCGAGAAGGCTGTCGAGGCTGTACTTCCCTCCTCCTTCCAAGAAGATCCAAACAATGGCTTCTAACCAAAAAGCTTTATTAGAAAATGCAAGCCTAGCAAACTGGCTTAAAAGTACAAATGAAATGAAGTGGACTGCAGAAAACAATCACAAAAGAAACAAGCTTAGTTAGAATACTAGCCATTAAAGAAGAATGACCTCATAGTCTCCAATTGCCCCCAAAATGCCGGGACCATCACAAAAACCCTCCTGGCTTCTCACTTTGTCATGCAGAGTCCCGAATCCCCCTGCCTCCCACAACTGCAATCTCAATATTCAATATGATGGTGGTCAATATTTGGTTTACATAGAACAGGGGTGGGAATTGTGTGGCCCTCTAGATGTTGTTGGACTGCAATCCCAGCATTCCTCACCATTGGCTCTGCTGATGAGGGCAGCTGGGAGTTGCAGTCCAACAACATCTGGAGGGCTGCACAATTCTCACCCCTGCCATAAAAGGTACGAGTTTGTTTTGAGGCTATCTTTTTCCAAATCCACTACTGATGCACTATGTAACTTTGACTTTTTGTTTCTAAATGTTGCAGAGTGGTTTCCTTTGGTATAAAACATGAAACAGGCTCCCTGGTGACATGGAAACTAAGTGGCAGTAACTCCTTTGCTTTTGTTGTTTTGTTCCGGTTTGAGTTTTATGGAATGGACTTCTGTACTTTAGGATGTATTCCTATACACACTTTCCTGTGAGTAAGTCCCATTGAACATAATAGGACTTACTTCTGAGTACACCTGCATAGCATTGCACTGTGTTATTCTGTTTTCAAAGCAGTGGTAAATTTTACTTGGCTCTACCTGTGCCCCCCATGTGGAAGTCTTTTTCTAACACATCCTGAAGTGCCATGGAGAAAGCTCTCTACAGTAATGATTAGGATTGTTCTGCAGGGATTTTGGATTGTGTTTGTTTTTTAAAAAATATTAAATGCATTAGCATTTTTTTTTAAAGGGAGTTAGCAGAAAACACACCCTCTTCAAGAGAAAGAAAGAAAAAATCCCAACTACCTCAAATAGCAGCAACAAGCATCATCATTCCATTTTGGCATTATTGTTCAATCACAGTGTTGTTGTTCTCATTTTTTAAAAATAAAGTACAATAAAGCACAAATGCTTTTTTCTGAGTGGAGAAAATAGGAACTCACAGGGTGGGCCTGTGAACCACTTTGCACAGTCAAAGATATCTAAATGTTAAATATTATTATTAATAATAAGATTTCTGTGCTTAAAATACTGCAGTTTTGTGTGTTTCTGCGAAAAACTTTTGTACTGGACCATGCCCTTTGGTTGCCTGGCCATACCCTTGGCCAGATGGCCACGCCCTCATGTTGCTTAACCATACCTCTTACAAATTCACATGTGTGTCCCTATTTGAATCTGTGAAATGTTGGAGGGTATGTGTCATGTGACCTACTGCTGAGAAGTTGATTCCAGATTGGAAACCTCTCCTCCCTTCCAGACTCAAATTACCCACACACACAACACTAAGGCCGGTCCTTATTCTTAAGGGCCAATCTCTTGGAGCACCTGACACGTCTCAGCTGGTCCATCCTCCTTAGCTGACATCTGACCCTGGGGTTAGTGACACTTGATTTGCCCTGCTCCCAATCAGAGAGCTCAGATTGCTTTTCCCATGGAACTTGACACTGACTGATATTCACTGACTCTTTGGTTTATCTCTAAGTCCGCAGGCTTTGGCAAACCAGCTGAAGGTTCCCTCCCTTCCATCTCCTCCTCCTCCCCATCAGACTCAGAATCTGTTCCCAGGTCCTCCTCTGTAGGAACAGTGGGCCCAATCCCTACAAAGGCCTTCTCTTGCATCATCACCAAATGCATCTCTAAAAGGTGGTGGTACTGAAAAAAGGGCCTCTCTAGAAGATCTTAATATGTGGGCAGGCTTGTATAGGAAAAGGTGGTCTTTCAGGTAGTCTGGTCCCAAGCATATATGGATTTATAGGTCATAAACAGCACTCTGAATTGTGTCTGGAAACAGACCAGTAGCCAGTAAAGCTGTCATAACAAGCTCTGCCTACTTCCTGCTGAGCATGTACATGGAAGATCTGCCTAGCAACCAGGGGAAAGTATTTCTTGTCTCTCGCTTGCAGAATTTTCTGGCTTTTCAGGAAGTGAGCACAGTAACTGTAACTGGCCATGGTCAACAGTCTGGCTGCAGCATTCTGGACCAGCTGAAGTATCCAAACAGTTTTCAAAGGTACCCCCACATATAGTACATTAAATTAGTCGAAACAGGATGTAACTAAGGCATACGTGATAGTGGCCACATCAGACGTATCTAAGAATGAGTGTGGGTGTGGGCCGAGTCCAGAGTCCTTGAGTCTTTGGGGAGAGTGTAACCCCATCCAGCACCAGTTGAATCCCTATTCCCTGACCTGTCTTTCAACTAACCTAGAGCAACTTTGCCTTGTCTGGATTATTTTTTCAATTTATTTGTCCTCATCCAGTTCATTACCAATATCAGACACTGATTTAGAACTAGAGCAGCTTCCTTGGATTTAGATGAAAAGGAGAGATAGCGTTGGATGTCACCAGCATACTGGTGGCACCAAAATCCCCAAACTCCAGAAATCTTTCCTAGCAGTAACATATACAGTTTCATGTATATGTTAAGTAGCACAGGGGATAAGATAGAAACCCTGAAGGGCAGCGCAGGCCAGCCAGTGCAGTGTAGTGGTTAGGGTGTTGGACTGGGACTCGGGAAATCCGGGTTCTAGTCCCTACTCGGCCATGAAACTCACTGGGTGACTTTGGGCCTGTCACTGACTCTCAGCCTAACCTACCTCACAGGGTTGTTGTGAGGATAAAATGGAGAAGAGGAGGATTACGTAAGCCGCCTTGGGTTCCTTGCAGGAAAAAGGGTGGTGTATAAATATAATAAATAAATAAATGGCATCAAACAGGAATACCCCAGCACCATCTTCTGAAATTGCCCCTCCAAGAAGGACCAGAGCCACTGTACAACAGTGCCCCTCAATCCCATCTCAAACAGATACCTCAGAAGAATACCATGGTTGATGGTATCGGAAACGGTGGGTGGGAAGCGATTCAGAAGGAGGTGGGCAACTTTGTAGATGGAAGGAAGTTGAAGACTCGAGGGGGGTTGGGGGAAAAATCAAGTCTAACTGGGGGATAAAATGGGATCCAATTAGACTCAGGATTGGGCTCAGAATAAACCAAACTGTTTTCCGAATTCGGAGGAAAATAAATTTTCCAAGACTGGCTGGCTGAGTTTGCCCCATCACAATCCTGATACTGCATGCCTCGGTGAGGTGACCTGGTTTAAACAAGACTCCATCTGCCTAGAATGCCGCACTGGTAAGTTAAAAGAAAAAGAAAAAAAAAGTTTTCTGTGTTATGTTTAAATCGGCCCTGATATCTATACTCAGTACAGTTTTTCCATCTCTGCCTGCCCTTCACAACTAAGGGCAGAGTTTTTGTGTTTTACCAGGAGTGAGGCTGGAAAGAGAGGCTGCTGGAAGTACAAGTGGACCTAGTGAACCACTGCTCCATTGTTCTCAGTGCCAACTGTGCCCACTTCCTGAAAAGCCAGAAAATTCTGCAAGCGAGAGACAAGAAATACTTTCCCCTGGTTGCTAGGCAGATCTTCCATGTACATGCTCAGCAGGAAGTAGGCAGAGCTAGTCCATTAGGCAATACAGGCAATTGCCTGGGGAGTAAGAAATCAAGAGGCTCCAGGCTACATTGGAAAAACCTCAAGCGGAGCACAATTGTCCTATGTCACCCCAGAACCTTAGGACAATAGGGCACAGTTGTGTCCCACACAGGTGCAGGGCAGTTTGGCGCCCTAGGCAAAATGAAATTTAGCGCCCCCCCTCTCATGCCGTGGGGGGGGCTCCGGAGCAAAGCAGCCCTGCTCTGCAAACCACCCCCTGTGCCGCCACCACCACCAACCTACCTTCCCCCCACCCTGGCTGCCACCGCCGCCGCCTCCGAGGAGGAAGTGACGCGATGGGACCCGTTCCGTTTCTGGGGGGGAACAGGCACAGGGCTGTTTAAGCCTGTTGCCCTGGTTCCTGCCAAACAAGTGGGCAGGGCTCTGGAAGCGACGAAGGGAGGGAGAGGTAGGTGGGGGGGGTGGGGGTGGGGGGGTGGGGGCGGGGGGAGGCGGGGGCGGGGGGAGGCGTGGTGGTGGCGGAGGCGGGGGGAGGCACGCGGCGGAGGCGGGGGCGGGGGGGCAGGCGCGGCGGGGTGGGGTGGGGGGGCGGGGGGGGTGCGGCGGCGGGGGCGGGCGGGAGGGGGCTGTGGGGGTGGGGCGGCAGCGAAGAGGAGCGCAGCGTTTCTGTGCCCTCTTCAGCAGCGCGCCCTAGGCAACCGTCTAGTTTGCCTAGCGGTAACGTCGGCCCTGGTCCCACATATCCGCTCACCTTGCTCTATTAACTTATGACACAGGCAAAAGGAGTTGCAAGCATGGAGAATGGGGCACCTTGAGGAGTGACAGTACAGTAAACTTTGACCTGACCATGGTAGGAAGGAGGCTCCTCAGTCTTCATTTATTCCAAAGACTTCTGTATGTTTGAGATGCTACAGAGTCCCGAGCATCCAGAACTCGTAACTAATAAAGTCCTGGAATCTTTTTATCCCATCTGCAACTTGTCATTGATGTTCTTTTCAATAATATTTCAATCAACATGAAGCAACCAAACGAGCTATCTTTGGAGAAAGAACTGCTGCCAAGTGTTTGCTCAGTTCCAGCCAACATCAAGAAATTAGCTGGCACCAAACAAGTACAAGTTTCCCATTAAAGGACCCTGTAAAAAAGTAAACTCTATTTTAGTATTAAAACATCTTTATAATTTGTTTCTGGGTAAAAAAATTTTTAGTAACTTTAGTCCGGCAAACAAGGTGTGTATGTATTCCCCCTAAACCCATCATGTGATTCATGTGATTGAGAATGAGCTGGAATGTGTGGTCTATTTAAAAATGACAACCTTGGAGAAAAAGTTTTAACAAACACAAAATTTAACATTTTCCCCTTCTGCTGTCTTCCAGTAACAACATTCACACATGCACAGCAACATCAGAGAATTTGTATGTGCCGTGTAATAAAAGTAACAGCCTTGTGGTCATTGGCCTATGTTTGTGGGTTCAGCCAACACTGTTCCTGACAGATCTAATGCAACAGCTGGAATTGCCTGTGACTTCTTCTGTTTCCATTTAGATTTTTCCCCCAACGGGAGCAATTGCTAAAGCAAACAATATTATCTGACTGCTTCAGCCTCCTGTTGCAACAACCACACCTGAAAGAGCCAAAAGAATCATAGAACAGATTTAGAGATGTTCTCATGAATCACTAAGTTCAGCTGTTCCTTTGTTGTCTCTGCTTTCTGGATTGTTAGCCCCTTGGGGTAGGGACCTATGTTTTCATTATTTGTGATGCTCCATGTATATAATGACATTATTTACTACTACTACTACCCCAATTAACCGAGGAGTGTTCTGCTGCACAAAATGCTGGGTTAGTGCTAAGAATGACAGAAAATTGTATTACAGGTTAAAATAAATTTCTGTCAGAAGACTTGTGCATGTTCGGGATGGTGCAAAGGCACCATAATTGCTCATTATTGTAGCAATTTTCTCAAGCTAAAAATAAAATTCAGTTTCCAATAGGGATGCCACAACTAGCACATGGATTGATATCAGTCACAATGAAAACAAAAAAACATTTTTCTAGGAAGGGCAAGTGTAAAAAAATAAAGAACGTTACACAACCTCTTAGAAACTGGTATATAGCTTTTGCATAATAGACCTGTTCAGCACTTCATTTTGAGGGAGATAAATTAAATTATAAATGCATGAGTGAATAATTCAAGTTCCATTCAAGAAACGAAGGCAGTTGAGAGAAAGACGCAATATGGAGATGCAATCATCTCCTATTCAAAGAGCACTTCTAGTGACACATGAAGTCACAGATAGTATCATGCTGAGATGAGCTTTCAGCTTGATAAGGAGGCTTCTAAGGATGCCTGAAGTGCAATCATTGTTGCACTTAGGGACATAGCAGAAAAGAAAGACTCTTACAGAGAGGTTGCATATAGCCTGGATTACATATATATATATATATATATATATATATCTGTTTTAAAGACAAATTAGAAAACCCTCCAAATTGAAGCGAAACAAGCACATCAAATCAAAGGGGTGATTGAAATCTTTAGCTGGGACATATTTTCATTGCATTTGTTTAGCTGCAATTCAAAAGTTGTTTTTTTTTTACAAATGTAACACTGTTTGCCATCACCATCTCTGAACACCTGTCATGTGCATGAATTATGTCTCTTTTTGTTCTTGAGTTGCAGTTAAGAATTATGAACTGTATAGAAAGTCTGTGGACCTAAGCACATGAGGTAAATAACATGCATGCCCCTCAGCCATCTGTGAAAGTGTGGAATGCATCACTAATATTAGGATTCCTCCAAAAAAAAAAAAAAAAAGTGGCTTCATCTCATACTGCATAGAATATTTATTCCTCAAGTACAATGAGCATCTGCTAAATACAAGGTGGGTGGGAGGCAGACAACGGCTCAACAAGCTACACTAATCTTATGTGCTTGCAATAGCAGACAGAAGATGAATTAGATTCAATTTTATATGGCACACCCAGATCCAAACACTGATTTTTCATAACGTCCATAAATTCCTCACCCATGCCTCGTCACCCTTTCTTTTTCTCATTGCCCTTGCTTTTAAGGGGTAACCAGAACCGGAAATATCCTATCTCTATAGAAACGTTGCACTTTTGTGGGTCATGTACTAGTTTTCTGTGTTAGAGAAGACAACACCTATTTTTTAAAAAAATTAACTCTATTAATTCATTTTTACATCTCAGCCTCATCCCAGTGTAACCATATGTAAGCAGTATTCTTCCTCATCTTGTAATTATCCGAAATATAGAATTTTGTGTGCTCACCAGGCCATAGGTATAGTGCTGGTTCTTGGGCCTCACTCTCTACTCCACTAAGTTCCCTTGCAGAAGAGGGAACCATGGACTTACAGTCCCTCAGCTGTCAACCCAAGGAACCAATACTACACTTTGCCTTTAACCACCCAGAGCATGCTCCTGCTACTTTGTCTTAAATAACTTGAATGTAAGTTATTCTCCAGAGTATATATATAGTCATGGATTACAAGCATAATTCGTTCCGGAAACGTGCTTGTAATCCAAAACACTCTTATATCAAAACGAAATCCCCCCAAAAAAATTTGTACAGTGATTTTTAATTTAAGCCGTACTACAGTACTTGTATTGCAAGACGTCACTTGTATATCAAGTAAAAAATAAATAAATAAATATTTAAAAATTTGCTTGTCTTGCAAAACACTCTCAAACCAAGTTACTTGCAATCCAAGGTATTGCTGTATTGTTATTTTGTAATAAACCTGAGTTACAGTACCAGAATAGGATCATCTTAGTTATATAGTCAATTTTTTCTTTTTTAATACAATACTTCAAAAAAGTTTTCTCTTATGAGGCTGAGTAGTGAAATATTGCATTTGTTCCATGCCCAATAAATAGCTTCAACACCCAATCTGCTACTCAAAAACTTAGCTTCTAGTACTACATTCCCCCAATAGCTTCAGCTGAGAGCTTGGCAAACTACCCTTCTTGTGATCCACTCCTCTCATCCACCATGTGGCAAGCACTGCTCTGTCTGATCGAAGAAAGAACCCCAAAGCAACATCTGTGTGGAATGAGCATTAAATCTAGTGTATAATTATCTACCACAGGCAGCTTTCTTTTGGTAACAGTGTTCCCTAGAGATATGCAAAGTATTGGAATTTGAATATCCTTTAGCAGAAGCTTCCTCTTTAATGTTTCTGTATAATTTTTTTTTTATTTTTAAGAACAAGAATGGTAGTTCTGAATGGTAGTTGCTGGCATTTAGTAAGAAAATTACCTCATACGTTATGTCATTATAGTTTGCTCAAGGCAAACACAAGAGGATATTAAGGGCTTAAGGGTCCATGAATTATGTATTCATCCATACGCAAACTGACCTTTATGCATCCATATGAGCTGTAGATCCATTTAATTTCTCAATGTCAGAAAGACAGAGGAAACCTAAACATTGATGGCCCTTGGCTATTAAGTATGAAACTTTGGCAAGCTTGGAATTATTACACAACAGCACGCATACTCTCTTCACTCATCTCTACAATTATTACTGTGTCGTCTACCACAAGGATGAAATATAGCTCATAGATATAGGTACATCAAGCATAAATGCAAATGAGAAAAAGACTAATACTGCATTCAGGTGTAAGAAAAAACCACGGCTCATTGTTATTATGAAAATGAACCATGGTAAGCCTTGTACGCTGCCTCCTCCTATTCTTCCCTCCATATCATGCATGAAGGGAGGAAATCAGAAGCTTCCATAGTTTTGCATTTGTCCAAATGTAGCAAACTATGTTTTGTAATCAAACTAGGATCCCAAACTACTCTTTGACCCTGGTTTGAGATCCATTCAGACAAAATGTCACGCTATGATTTGCTGCAAATGAGAAGCCAAAGCTTGTATCCTCCTCCTCTCATGTGAGAAGGACTGGGGGGGGGGGGGAGGGAGGATGGTGCATGTGAGCCTGAGGTGTGCTGTAGCTCATACTTATATAATACCAAACATGTCATTACATCTGAATAGCCACTATATCAGGAATGGGCAACTTGTGGCCTGTCACATGTTTTGGTTTACAATCTCCAACATCCCCCATAATTGGCTATGCTTGCTAGGGCTAAAGGGAGTTGCGGCCAAAACATCTGGAGGGCCACAAGTTGCCCACCCCCTTGCACTATATAGACACTCACTACTTGGCAAAATTAATCTGTACTTTTGAAAAGACACTGATACCACTACAGTTAAGGAAATGGCAACATATAATTTGGGTGTCAGACATCTGAGGAAGAGGAGGACCTTAGTGCTAGTCCTAGTACTTATGAGGTTCAAGAGGAGTCAACAACAAAGACCCTGCTTGAGGTGGCTGCAGGTTTAGAGGTACCAATGTACCCTGACTGGTCTCATCACCCTACTCCAGACCCAGTAAGAGCACTTGCAGGAGCAGAGACCGCAGCAGTGTATCTGAACAGAATCGGAGGTGGAGTGCCTGCCTGCCAGCACAACATCAACTATCCTTGAGTCCTAGTCATGAGGAGGAAGCCAGCTCATGACTCTGATGAGAGGGCAGGCAGTGTTGGAGCAGCAGAGCCAGCTATAAAGCTGTCATTTGGGGGCTACCTACTGCGGAAGTAACAGCTAATCTTGCTGTGCTCCCTGTTAGACAACTCCCTTCCTGTCCAAAAGATCCTTATATCTGACTCACAGAACAGCTCCTGGTGAGGCAGAATTTTGAGCCACATTGCAGGAATGGGAGACTTGGCATCACTGAAGAAGAGTCAACATTCTGTTCTCTCTTCATGCTGAATATTTAAATTCCTGTTTTCTTGAAAGGGTAGATCCAGAGGATTGGAAAGGTATTAGGTCTTGTGAATCATGAATATCAGAGCTGGGATTCCATCTGATGGGATTTCAGCTGGTGCATTACTGATTTTTATGTTAGCTTTGTGTACAACATTGTTCACACCCAATACTTTTTTTCATAGTCTCCAGCTGCCCCGAAAATGCCCGGACTGTCCCAAAAACACTTAAGCAATCATGGCTTCTCACTTTGTTATGCAGAGTACTGAATCCCCCTGCCTCCCACAACTGCAAGCTACTTAAAGGGGCCATGGGAAAAATGCAGTTTTGCCCATGGCCCCTTTAAGATAGCTCTGCTTAGGCTCGACGGGCAGCCCACAGTAAGCAGGGAGGGAACAGAAAAGGAGGTGGAGACTGCACTCGCTGGCCTGGACCGAAGGAGAGGTAAATGTGGGGAATTTATCACATGATTCCTATCTTTATATTGCCAAAGATTTTATTTCCTAACAGGTGAGATACAGTGTCAGAAGGAAATGCAAGAAACTCTCTCTGAAGCTCCATGTTTGGGGGTGTGGGGTCGGTGGGTAAGCTTCACCTGTTGAATCTGTGCCAATCCTGAAATTTTAAAACAAAAAGAGATTGCCCTGCAAGCACTGACACACACCCATGAAAAACACCAGATATCAACAATTAAGGGTTTAAGTAAGGTTAAAAAAATATTACTTATGCCACTTATAAAATATTATAAAATAATATAATTCTGGAAAAGTCATCCTAGCACTGGCGCTGCTGCTGCTACCTCTTCTTCTAGCAAGGGGCAGCATTTCACAATTATCCCTCAATTACACAATACTTCTTCACATAATGTATAATCAATTTGCTGCCACAAGATGTGATGGTCAGTGTAGTAGATTGCTTTAAAATATACACACTTTCCTGTGAGTAAGTACCACGGAACATAATAGGATCTACTTCTGAGTACACATGCATAGCATTGCACTGTTATTGTTTTCAGAGCAGTGGTAAATTTTACTTGGCTCTACCTGTGTCCCCCATGTGGAAATCTTTTTCTAACACATGCTGAAGTGCCATGGAGAAAGCTCTCTACAGTAATGATTAGGATTATTCTGCAGGGATTTTGGATTGTTTTTTTTTTAAAAAAAAATGCATTAGCATTTTTTTAAAGGGAGTTAGCAGAAAACAAACCCTTCTCAAGAGAAAGAAAGAAAAAAATCCCAACTACCTCAAATAGCAGCAACAAACATCATCATTCCATTTTGGCATTATTGTTCAATCACAGTGTTGCTGTTCTTGTCTATATAAATAAAAATGTAAATGTTCGTTTGTTCAAAATCTTAAATCTCCTAAAGTTCTTCACCGATTGCTTTGACATTTTGACACAACGTTGCATTCGAATACGCACGTGTTTTTATATACCTCTTATATAGATGTCACACCTGTGACAGGAAAAAACATGCTTTTTCTGAAAAATGGTGCCATCTGCTGGACGTGACGGTGACACATCCTATACTAAAAAGACATGGGTGTTGCGGCGAGCCGGAGACTGCCTCCCCGTCCGCTGGTCCCGTCGCAGTCCTTCCCGCGAGGAGGAACTGACGCGACGGGACCCCTGCGCTCTGTTTTGGCTGGGGAAACCAGGGGCTGACAGGGCTGTTTTTGGCCAGGGAAACCAGGGCGACAGAGGTGGCAGTGGCGGCGCGGAAAGGTAGGCTGCGGTGGGGTGGCAAGGGATGGCGGGGGGTCCAGCGGCTGCGGGGGGCGATGGTGGCGGCTCGAGCGGTGCGGAGAACGTTCCGCACCGCGCTGGCGGGGCTCCAGCAGCAGTGGAGGCGGCGGTGCGGAAAAGGTAGGCTACGGTGGGGGGTGAGGGTGGCGGGGGGTGTCCGGCAGCTGCGGGGGGTGGCGAGGGTGGCGGTAACAACATGCTTTTTTTGAAAAACACCGCCATCTGCTGGACTGTGACGGCGACACACGCTATACTAAAAAGACATGGATGTTGCGGTGAGCCAGGGAGGCTGCCTCCCCGTCCGCTGGTCCCGTCGCATCCTTCCTGAGAGGAGGAACTGACGCGACGGGACCCCTGCGCTCTGTTTTTGGCCGGGGAAACCAGGGTGACAGGGCTGTTTAAGCCCTGTTGCCCTGGTTCCCCCTGCCAAAACAGAGCGCGGGCGGGGCTCCGGCAGCAGTGGAGGTGGCGGCGGCGGTGCTAAAGGTAGTCTGCGGCGGGGTGGCGGGGAGGGCACGGCTGCGGGGGTGGGGGGGGATGGCAGCAGCGGTGGTGGCTCGAGTGGTGCGGAGACTGTTCCGCGCCGCGTGGGCGGGGCTCCAGCAGCAGCGAAGGTGCGCATGGAAAGGTAGTCTCGTGTGGGTGGCGGGGGTCTGGCGGCTGCGGGGCGGCGTGGGCGGCGCCGCGGCAGCTCGAGCTTGCAGAGACGTTTCCAGCTGCGTGTGTGGGGCTCCGGCAGCGCGGCGGCAGAGAAAGGTAGGCTGCAGTGGGGTGGCGGGGGGGTCCGGCGGCTGTGGGGGGTGGCGGGGGGCAGCGGCGGCGGCTGGAGCGGTGCAGAGACCGTTCCACGCTGCAGCGGGCGGGGCTCCAGCAGCGGTGGAGGCGGCGGAGGTGGCGGCACGGAAAGGTAGGCTGCGGTGGGGTGGCAGGGGTGGCGGGGGGCTCTGGCGGCGGCAGGGGGTGGTGGCGGCGGCGGCGGCGAGCGGTGTGGAGAACGTTCCGCGCCGCACGGGCGGGGCTCCAGGCAGCGGCGGCAACATGGAAAGGTAGGCTGCGTGGGGTGGTGGTGGGGGTTGCGGGGGGTGTCCTGGCAGCTGCGTGGGGGTGCCGGGGGGTGTCCAGGTGGCTGCGGGGGGTGCCGGGGGGGATGGCGGCAACAACATGCTTTTTTTGAAAAACACCGCCATCTGCTGGACGTGACGGCGACACACGCTATACTAAATATTTTATGATTCCATTTCAATGTTTCTGATTTACGATCCATATACGATTTCCCACGGATTGCTTCTTCTCACATGGACAATTCTGTGTTGCGTGCTCTACAGTCGCCAAACCAGACAATGGGACAACAACAGAGATTGTCTACCCACAAGCATTAAGATGTGAAATTAAACATCTTAAAGACGTGCGCTTTCTCTTTTCTTTCTTTTCCATTTACCCAGACTGGGCCACAGCAACGCGTGGCCGGGTACAGCTAGTTTTTTTTAATAAAGTACAGTACAATAGAGCCCAGACGCTTTCTGAATGGAGAAAACAGGAGCTTGCAGGGTGGGCCTGTGAACCACTTTGCACACTCAGAGATATCTAAATGTTAAATATTATTATTTCTTTGACAAACTACTAATGAGAACAAAGCCACCATGGAGGGATCCATTTTTAAAGTGGGAGGGAGATCTTTAAAACAAGGAGTTTCCTGCACAATGTGGGGAAAGTAGGCTGAAAGTTATATTTGACTGAAATAATTGCATATTCCTCCCCGGTTTACCCCTTCCTACTATTTGTTGTCGCCTCTATATTACATTTTAGATTGTAAGCTCTTTGGGGCAGGGAACTGTTCTCTTATACTCGGTAAAGCACCATGCACATTGATGGTACAATTATAATAATGACGACAACAGCAATCACCACCAGCATCATGGGTCTGGAGATCAAAGTGGCTTCAGAGTGGTCAGAGCCCTTAAACGGTTAGAGCATCCTGGGGTGGGTGGCTATACCCTTGGCCACGCCCTCATGTTGCCTGGCCACACCCCCTCTTCATCACACCTTCATGTTGCTTAACCATACCTCTTACAAATTCACATGTGTGTCCCTATTTTCATCTGTGAAATGTTGGAGGGTATGTTATTTTTCAGTCGTATCACCTGCTAGAAGCATTGTGATTATATCTCCTTGGCAGAAAACTAAAAGTCAAATGCAGCTGCTTAAGCCAGTGTATACAGTACATTAAACTTATATTATCCTTAAACCACAATAAACTGATATTATCCAAAAAGCCTTAATACTGATATTTATGCATTTTATGATGTTCAAAAATGATGTTTTGTAAATGAAGAGCTAAAATGACATAACACAGAGCAGAGACAATAAAATATATTTAAAGTTGTGCATTAATTAGGCAGCATATGATAGGTTTTTAATCAGGTCATAGGATATTTTTGGATATATGTGTGTATATGTGTCTGCTCTGTTTATGTTTGTAGCTACACTATTTTTATATCGTGCATAATATTTTTTTATTTTTAAAATAAAAAGAGAGCTTTGGCTATTGGGTGGTATAGAAATGTAAAAAATGAAATGAATGAAATGAAATTAATAATATCAAAGCCATATTAAAAAAAATCCCTCCACTAATACAAAGTAATGCCAGCACATACGCCCAACATGAAGTCCACAGTAATATGTATAGTTTTGTTACTGTTGTTTTTAAAGGGGGAAACAGAAATAATAGTATGTGAGTTTCACATGAGAGCTAAACCAAAATAAGGAGGATTTGTGAACAGTTTTGGAAGATCAATGGGGACAATCCCCCTTCCCAACTGAGGGAGCAATGGCTGCAAAGAGGAATGAACACGAAGACAGAGAAATGGGGGGGGGGGTAGTTTATGAACATTTTCATGCCCTCTCAAAATGGCAGCTCTTGCAGCAAAGTCAAATTTCATGAAAATTTCACACAGCACTAGAAATTTCCCCAGATTCTCTCAAAGATCTCTTTTGTGGTATGCAAGGACAATTAATAGAAGAACAGGGGGAACTATTAGCAAGTGAAAAAAACCCTCAAGAAATAATAATAGAAAACAGTAAAGGAACATGGAGAAATGTAATATAAAAGCAAAACAACGCAGACACAAAACTGGGGGGAAACAGTGGAGAGGGCACAATGGGAATGTGAAATGGCTTTAGAGCAGATTATATTTTCGGCCAATGATGTGGATATCCTAAGGCCAGCAAGAGGAGCAGAATTGTCCAGCTTTGTCTCTTGAAAATGAACAGTATTCTCCCCTTATTGTCCCAAGAGGCCATGGTTCAGATGCACTAGCCTCACAGGCTCTGTGTAGCCCTGAATTCCCCTCATCTGAGGAGACATGTTTGAGTTTGGAGCATGTGCGTATGTTAATCCAGCCCCATATTGTTTGATGTTCTCAGCTTTGCCAGGACAGCTTTGCCTAGGACTGGGCTGTGAGATACAGTCATGCCTTGGATTGAGAGCATAATTCGTTCCGGAAACGTGCTTGTAATCCAAAACACTCTTATATCAAAACAAAATCCCCCCAAGATGTCGCTTGTATATCAAGTCAAATTTTTTTAAATAAATATTTAAAAATTTGCTTGTCTTGCAAAACGCTCTCAAACCAAGTAACTTGCAATCCAAGGTATTACTGTACTTACCATTTAAAATGGTTCAAATAATTATTCAAATTATTTTCCTTAACAGTTTTAACTACTAGCTTTAACAAAATTAATCAACATTATTTTACAATTATTTTGCTCCTTTCTATAACCACCATTCAAATCCTTGGATTTAAATACTGGATCTGACTTCTCAACAAAAGAAACTAATCACAAAAATTAAACCTTTCTCACATCCCCCCCCCACTCCCATCTGATATACGGAAACTTTCCTAAAGCACTAATAAAATAAGACCCCGCACGAGTGATTCTTGCATAGATAAACACAGAAGCCAAGGATGCATTCAAAATGCTGGGCCAAAAAACATTTTCATTGAAGCACAATTGTTGTTTCACATGCCAGCTGGGATCATCAACATATTAATGCAGGGTTCTCTTCCCCCCCCCCTTCACTTCATTGCATTTGCCTTTACATAGGAATAAATGAGAAACAGATTTAAAGACCCATTTCTGCAGCCTAAAGTAAACACATGGATTCTGCTATATGTGGTGCCCAGAGAGCAGGAGACTCATTCATTATTTGTGTCACTTGCATTCACAAGACAGCTTTTGGCCCTCCAAACAGAGAAAAAGAACATCACTGCTCTGGCCTTCGGATAATAAGAGACAACTATTATTTTGCCATCTGTTCTAGGCACAAGCCTAGAAAATAAATGGATACTTAGAACCAAGCCATGAAGTCTCAAACTGTGATAAATCACAGTTTTAATAAAAATACAGTTTAATAATAAATACAGTTTAATAAAAATCAATTTTATTAAATACCTATAAGTCTTTTCGAGGTAACGGATTTTTCTAAGACAAGCCTGTAGCTTACGCTGGCTCAGCATGTCTGAGCGTGGAAAGCTAGGCAGGGTCAGGCCTGGTGATTACTTGGATGGGAGACCCCTCCTCTAGTTTCCTGCATTGAGCAGGGGGTTGGACTCGATAGCCTTGTAGGCTCCTTCCAACTCTATGATCTATGAAATCAGGGCTCACTGACTACAAATAGATACTGGTGTGTTCACACAGCCACATTTGCCTTTTCCCAATAACTTCTCCTAAGAGTACCTCTCTCTCTCTCTCTTTTATAGACCTTACATATTGTGGAAATAATCTTCACAATTTGAACTGAGGCACCCGTGACTGCCACAATCAGAGGCACGTGGAGTGCCATTCATCTCCAGGCTGCTTCTCACATTACATTTTCCTGAAACAGAATCACTCTTGCAACTCGCTTCCATGTCTGCGTATATACACAGAAAACCTGTCCGAATGAATAATATAGGCAATACATCGATGAACTGTAGAGCTTTTCCAGAGAATTGAAGTTCAAAGCTCTGTCACACTTTAGTCATGTGTATTACCCATACAGATAGCCATGAAGTAGATTTACAAAGGGCGTCCCTCTGCAGAAGCCTAGTGCGAGAAGCAACCGTCAGTCTCATATTCATAGAGACTGATTCTTTACACATGTTTTTTTTTCTCCTTTTCCTATGAAGATCTAATACCTTTATTACTTTATGCTCTTCTGTAAAGTTCCATGCAGGGGCGGTGCTAAGTACCGGGGGGGGGGGAGCAAACATTTGCATATGCTAATTTACATATGCTCTAAAGTCTCACTCTCTGTGTGTCTTTAAAGGACCCTGTCTCCTAAGGACACCGCTATTTGTAAAAAGGGATGTATGGAAAGGGGAGAGGAGGGCATTTGATTTCATGAAAAAACCCACAGGCAGAAAGATTGGGGGGGGCAGCAAGAGGGGAAGCACATGTGGGCAAAAGCCAGCTAATCCTGGGGGATCAGATGCAACAGAGATCATCAGGGGCCCTGTACCTTTATTTCAGCAAGTGCCCATGGACAGCAGGGTGGTGGGGCAGATGGCCTCCCAGAGATTTGGGACTCCAAATGAAAGATTCGGGGCTCCAGCCCTAGTGGGCAGCTCCCAACAGCACATCTGGTGCCATGCACATTGACAGCATTGTACAAGTATACAATTAGTAATAAAGTAGCAGAAAATGTTCATGAAAGTTAGTTTGGATTATTTATATGCCGCTTTTCCAGACTGGGCCATGCCCAAAGAGGCTCACAGTAAATGTCAAATATCAAAATACAGTATTACAAATGAAACCGTCAGGGACAGCCTGAGACATTTTGTGGCCTGAGGTGGAACAGAAACCCCTCTCCCACAAGCCCCTCTCCCCTTCCCTGGCAGCAAAAAATACAACAATAATAAACAGAACCAATTTGCTGCCCTTTCAAGACACCCAAATGCAGCTTCTGCAAGCAGCTACCTCGTGGTAGAGTCAACCCATGTCAACAATTCAAATAAAAAGTCAATTTAATAATCACAGTATAGCATAATTAATCGGCGCAAAACAATTAAAATGATACAATTAAATTAAATACAAGCCATACATACATAACAATGAAACACAAAAGCACTATAAAAACAAATGGGAAGAAAATCTAACTCAACTTTTGCTGATAATGCTATTTTTTTTACTGCAGGCTAAGGGTGCAGTCCTATGCACGTTTAGACAGCCATGCTGGCTAGGGCATGCTGGGAGTTGTAGGCCTTTTTCCTGTCTAAACATGCATAGGATTGCACCTTAAATTGTTTCCTAGGAGGCACTGGCAACACTACTAGAGCTGGTCTTAGTGCACTCTGTGGCTCATGCTGGCTCAGCTTGTCTGAGTGTGGAAAGCTAAGCAGGTTCAGGCCTGGTTATTACTTGGATGCAGGGCCGGCGCTACCGCTAGGCCAACTAGGCGGTTGCCTAGGGCACGCGGCTGAAGAGGGGCGCGCGGCTGAAGAGGGCGCGGAAACGCTGCGCTCCTCTTCGCTGCCGCTGCGCCGTCCCTGCCAGGCCTCCGCCTCCCCATCCTCCTGCCTGCCGCCGCCGCGCCTCCGCCCACCCGCTCGCTCACCCGCCGCTGCGCCTCCCACCGCCATCGCCGCCCCCCCAACCCCCCCGTCACCCCCCGTCACCTACCTTCGTCGTAGCAGCCGCAGCAGCAGCAGCCGCCGCCGCCGCGCCTCCGCCCACCCGCTCGCTCGCTCGCCCGCCCCTGCGCCTCCCACCGCCACCGCCACCCCCCCAACCCCCCCGTCACCTACCTTCGTCACAGCAGCCGCAGCAGCAGCCGCCGCCGCCGCCGCAGCCAGGGTGGGGGGGGAAGGTAGGTTGGTGGTGGCGGCGCAGGGTTTTTTTTTTTTTGCTTTGGAGAGGGGGGGGGGCGCTAAATATTTTTTCGCCTGGGGCGCCAAACTGCCCTGCACCGGTCCTGCTTGGATGGGAGACCCCTCCTCTAGTTTCCTGCATTGAGCAGGGGGTTGGACTCAGTAGCCTTGTAGGCTCCTTCCAACTCTATGATCTATGAAATCACCCAAAGGGGCCTTAGTAGCCAGGTTTACAATAGTTTGTGGGTGGGAGTCTTCTGACCAGGCTAGGTGCTTCACAGTGGGTTACTTCTTTTCTCCTCCAGTCTGGGCACTTTTACAATTAATGACAACGGTGTTTCCGCCCCGCCCCCCTCCTAATATGTATTTTTTTAAAAGCAACTTGCAAATATTTGTTGACATCGTATGTAAGGTGGAACACAAGCATTTTTTGTTTGAAATGATAGTACAGTGGCCCTTTAAAGTAATTAACCTTAGCTGGGATCATGGCCAGCAGTGAATTCCCTCACCTATTGTAAATTCAGTGATGGAGAAGCCAGGTAAAAGGTAGGGCTGTCAAGCTTTAATGGAGAAATTAATCATCTTAAAATTTTAGCTGATAATCAATTCGAGGGCTCATGAATTAAGGCTATGGGGGTGGAGAGACTATGTTGGTGTCTTACTGTAACAGAATGAAAAAGAAATATTAAAGATAACTGGTCCTTCCACGAATGTGCTCGTTTTTCTTTACTAAATCATAAGTCCCTTTACACTTTTTTTCCTCTGTGGAATGCTGGTATTTGTAGGACTTTTTTCTGTCTAAACATGCGTAGGGTCGCACCTTCAACTGAATAGATTTAAATGAAATTGCAGATCATGAAATTCTCAGTATTGATGCCTTCAAGGGTTACTGAATGAAGCGTAACGTCTGGGGACTCCTATTCTGGTGGGGCTCCTATTCCATGTAGGTTCTATTTGGAGCTTTATAGAAGCTATCCATGGTGCTGAACTCCATCCCCCAAATAGATTCACCACCATGGATAACTCCTATAACGCACCAAATAGAACCTGCAATGGAATAGGAGCCCCACCAAAATAGGAGTCACCAGCCTCCACTGCATACTCACAGTTTAATGAACAAAAGCTGGCTACAGGAACCCAACTCGAATCCTACACCAGCTGCTCACATCTAACGGCACCACAACTGAATCAAATGGGGCTAAGCTAGGTGTGGCAGGGAAGCCAGTTTTGCAGGGGAGGCGGGTGACTCCTGTCCTGTCTCACTGGGGCTCCTCATCCATTGCAGCTTTCATTCTGAGCTTTACAGGAGCTGCCCATGGTGCTGTACTTCACCCCCCCCCCAAAAAAAAAATAGGTTCACCGCCACTGGGCACCATGGATCACTCCTATAAAGCTCAGAATAAAAGCTGCAATGGATGAGGAGTCCCACTGTCATAGGAGTCACCAGCCTCCCCTGCAGTTTTGTTTATTCACGTGCCTGCCCCATTCATTTATAGAGATAAAGTGGGGGTCTAAAAGAAGAGTGTGCGTGAAGGAGAGCTTCACCCCACCCCACCCCACACACACACCTTCCCCATCTTACCTTTCTGCACTTCAGCATTTCAGGCACTTTTCTCCTCAGTTTGATTCAATAGAACAGGGGTGGGGCAGAACTAGATGCCCTTCAGATGCTGGAGGACTGCAACTCCCATCAGCCCTAGCCAGCATAGACAATGGTGAAGGATGATGGGAGTTGGCCAAAAATCTGGAGGGCCACACATTCCCCAGCCTTCTGATGTGGGACGCAGGCTAAGGCAACAGACTGCCTTAGGTTGAAGCGGAGGAGGAGGAAGGTTCCACTTGTCTCACCTGCACCCATGGCAGATATATGAATAATCGAACCTGGCTGTCCCTTCATGCCTTGCTCAACTCCGAGCTGGCCACTTGAACACCCTTATCTCGCTTAATCCTGGCATCCACTCTAAGGTTTCATTAACAGCGGAAGCACCCACCCTTTCGATAAAGGAAATTGCTCTTCATTTCTCGTTGCCCCAGACTGGGTTGTGCGGCAAAAAGTAAATTTCTGAATCATTCTCCATGACATAAGCACCACCAAGTTCCATGGCATTCCACTACAGTAAAATTGGACACACGTCATGCCAACTCAAAAGCCATCATTTATAAATAATTGATATGCATCATTAACTTATTGACAGCAATTTATCCTCTTGTAGGAGCACCACACATAATAAACATAATACTGTGAAATGAAATAAAACAAAACACTAGTCAGCACCTCTGGGATAAATATATTCAGAAGTGCTGAAAGATTAATGAATCAGGTCATACATATAAATCTCGCTCTCGCTCTCCCCCCCACCCCTCTTTTTAAAGTGGCATGGCTGCTTAGGTCCCATCAATGCTGCATCTATAAATAATGGGAAGAATTTTATATCTTGCTCTCACACTGAATGTCTGACCTGTTTTGCTCGCTGAAAACAAGTCCCTTAGTTGTCATACAGACAAGATGAATTTGAAAAATCTGAAAGTGAACAAGAACTCCCTGCAGCAATAAGTACAAATACTGTTGGAAAAATAGTCCAATATTAACTGGCTGGCCGAAAGACTCCTGTGTTCAGGGGTTAAGCATTCTAAACAAAGCTTTATTACAATATTACCAGTGCCTTGCTCTGTGGTTTGGGAACATGCATTGGTTTCTAAGAATCAATGCCCTGGGTTATGACTGTAGGAAGAAGGGGGGGGGACCCTGCAATATGCTGTTAACACAAGTAATTTGAATCAGTCCTCACATTGTGGGGGATGTGCAAAAAACTTCACATCTACTTTTGTGGATATTTCCAACTTGGAAAATAAAGGCATTGCAGGTTCAGTACAATTAAAGGGATATATAAGTTTTGCAAAGGTAGGGGGCGTGTTCGAACGACACGGGAACCGCGGGGGAGCAGAAGTCCCCCGCGGTTCCCGTGTTGTGCGAACGCCAACCGGGGGTGCCCCTGAGGGACGGCCATGCACGGGACGCACGCAAAGTGACCATGGTCGGTAGAGGGGTAAGCCCCTACTGCGTGTGGCCACCCTGTCATGCGAACAGCGGGCGGCCGTCCCGCAGGGGCTGCACAGAGGCGGCAGCCCAGGCAGCCGGAGCTGCGGCCACTCCAGCCTGTAGGGGCAAACGGCCCCTCTGGGCATCCCGAGCCCCCGCCCCCTAGCACCGGGAGGCCCGCACTGCCCCCTAGCGCCGGGAGGCCCCGCTGGACCCCGCGGACATCCCCGTGGTGCCTCCCCTGCTCACAGCCTGGGTGGTGCGAACCGGCCCAGGATTTTTCCTATCGTTAACTGTGTATCTTTTCATATTTAAAAGCACCTTCAATTACCTTGGAAAGGCAACTTTTCCCCCTCATTCTGCCTAAAGTGTTTTATTTATCTCATGCATTGATTGGTTGGCTGGATTTATAAACTGTCTTCCGAGGATGGTGGTGTACAATTTAAATTGATAAAAACAAATACAATAAAACTCAATAAAAGGATGATACAAAATCGCAGAAGAAGCACTTGTAAAACCAGTAAAAGCAGCTTTCCCCAAGATGCTCCAATAACTTCCTCCATGAGGGAATCAGTTACAAAGTGAGAGGTGATCCTTTACCTTCCCGTTTTGACATTCATGGGTAGCAGTTTAAAACATGCTTCCACTTACCGACCAGTCCAGTCCAATCTTGGTGAGCAGTAAACGCCCCTCTGTCCTCCAAGTTTCAGGGCTGCTCAGGGTTTGGAGTTGTGCGAGGGCTTACCAGGATTTTTCTGAGAACCTATTTTCAGTTTCAGGGTTTGGCCCTGCCTGGAGCTTGTGAGTCACAGCGCAGAGTGTCCCTCTGAGTAAATTAATTTCTAGAGCAGTGTTCTCCAACCTTGGGTCCCCAGATGTTTTTGGCTGGGGCATGCTGGGAGTTGTAGGCCAAAAACATCTGGGGACCCAAGGCTGGAGAACACTGCTCTAGAGTGTGCATAACCTTGCTAGCCAAATATCAGGAACTTGGGAGGATGTATTTTAGGGATGACTTCCTGGTCAGTCAGTACCTTCCTTTCTTCTGCTCTCTCTTTAAATAAAAGGTACATTTCCTGAAAATGATAAAGATAAGTTTAAAGCTTAAAATTTCCAATAGAACTTAAAAAACATAATAACCCAGGGGTGGTGCTAGGCATTGAAAAGATCTGGGGCTCAGGCCCACAGGACCAAAAAAAAAAAAAAAAAAAAAAAAGCACAAATGTGCATATGCTAATTTATATATGCTTTAAGTCTCTCTCTGTGTGTGTCTTTAAAGAACCCTGTCTTCTAAGGACACCTGTATTTGTAAAGAGGGATGTATGGACAGGGGAGAGGAGGGCATTTGATTTCACAAAAAATCAGCAGGCAGAAAGATTCGGGGGGGGGGAGCAGGAGGGAAGCACACGTGGGCAAAAAGCCAGTTGATCCAGGGGGCTCAGATACAACGGAGATCATCAAGGCCCCTGTACCTAAGCAGGGTCAGGCCTGGTTATTACTTGGATGGGAGACCCCTCCTCTAGTTTCCTGCATTGAGCAGGGGGTTGGACTCGATAGCCTTGTAGGCTCCTTTCAACTCTATGATCTATGAAAACCTTTATTTCAGCAGGTGCCCATGGACAGCAGGGTGGTGGGGCAGATGGCCACCCAGAGATTCGGGGCTCTACATTAAAAATTTGGGGGTCCAGTCCTGGTGGGCCACCCCCTAACACCACTTCCAACATAAGCTATTTTCACTTATTTAGGGTGCAATCTTATAAAATCCTTTAGTGCAGTCTCTGCCCAATTGGTTGGCGCATTCAGCTCTCTACCAAATAGTTGGTGGGCTGAACCCCTACAGGTACATGCTTTCATTTTAAGGTGATTGAACTAGGAGAGCTCCAAGGTCCCTTCCATACCTAAGAGTAAGCCCAATTGAACTCAACAGTGCTTGCTTCTAAGCAGACATGTAAAGGATTTCTTAGTGGAAAAGCTGGGAGAAAAATGCACTTCGCAGGAAGTTGAATTGTAAGGCTTGGAAAACAACACCTTTAGCCAGGATTTAGCCCCGAAATCAGTTCGCGGTGGCAAGGCTCAGCTTTAGAACCAGTGAACTAGTAAAAAGAAGAAGAAGGGTGGCCTAAGGGCGTAATCCTACACAAGTTTAAACAGAAAAAAGTCCTACAAGGCCCAGCATGCTGGCTGGGGAATGCTTGGAGTTGTAGGACTTTTTTCTGTCTAAACAGGCATAGGATTGCACCCTAAATGTGTGCAGACAGGGCATCTTTCCTGCCATTCAGTTGCTGCCCCAACTGGACAAACAGTATTTTCCAACCATAGGCAATGATTTCGCTGGAGATCAACATTGCAAATAAAATATTTAAAAAATGAGGGCGGGGAGGAAAGGCATTGCAGGCCATTAGGGAGATGTATGTTACTCACTCCTGCCCTAATGTATGGCAGTAGAGAGTGCATATTGAGAACATCTTAATTGGGAGAAAATGTACTATTTTTGTGGCATTAGATTCTTCTTTCTGTATCTGCATTAACATTTAAAATGTATACTTTCTCCATGCTGTGGTAAAAAAAAAAAAATCACACTTGTTTAATAGCAGAGAAATCTGTTAAGTAAGGAAGCATTTGTTAGCACTCAAACACTTGAAACGTGTTAAGTGGTTGGAAAGTGGTGCAACTTGAGCTCTGGGCAGAAGTGCGTGCAGATAGTGTCTGACAAATGGAATTTAGACATACAAGTGTCAGAAGGGTACACTAATGCAGTTCAGTGTCAAAACAGAAAGGAGATATGTCACTCCAAGATAGGCAGGTTTTATTTTAAAGTACACTTCATTTTTAAAAAAATAAATAAATAAAGCATATTTGATTGCTCATTAGTGTGATTACTTTCTTTCCAAGATTTTTAAAAAGATGCATAATGCTACAACTTGTTCCATCAAACTGTTTCAGAGTTACTTAAAATAGCCACATGTGTTATTTCATTATTTATATAGTGTCCCTAATGTGTGTGGTGCTTGACAATGGAAAAAAACAACAACACAAACCCAGGCCCCCTGCCCCGAGGAGCTTACTTTGAGGGCTTTTCTACATGAGGCTTTTAACCTGCCACTTTACCTAGGCTTCTGCTTCTGGATTCTTTGTGGGATTAAGATCGGCTTCTTTACAAGTGTTTTTTCCCCCCAGGGTGTGTGTGTCTTTCTCTGCCTTTCTATATTTTCCATTACACAACCACGAGGTAGTGCTGTGATATAGTAGAATTGCACAAATATACCAGGGTTTCATGGCTCCATTTAAGGAAATACCAGACTTTCCTCATTAGAAAACAACAACAACACCCCACTATAATGCCTGCAAAGAACAGTAGAGGCCCTGAAGGATGAAGTCATAGGAAGCACCCACAAACTATCGTGAGTGAAGAACCATGAACGCACAATAAATGCCTTATGCAGAAAGGCTCTTAAAGAAAACTGCACAACTGACATATCCCATAGTAGAATAACACTTTAAAGATCCTTATCATATTAAAATGCCAAAGGCATGACATTTACTTATATATGAAGAGAACATTATCTTTGGGACTACTAAGTCATGTATTTCAGTGCACTTTCCAGCTTTCTCCTAATATTCCCCGCCCCGCTCAATTTGTGGGTTCTGAACAGGTTGGCGCAACCCATACATTAGTTTTTTCCCAAAAAGTGGGCTGTGTGAACAAAGACATTAATAGGGCTGCATTTATGACACATCTTCTTTGCACCCTCTCGTCCTCCTCACACTGCCTATATTAGTTTTCAATCCTTTGTGCTTCTGCTACTCCAAAGCTATCTCTGTCTGAAACTCAGGCATGAAGCCAGTTTGAAACTACTGCACTGCCTATTAACCAAACCATATGGGCATTCCCCCCCCCCCCATCTCAGGCAATGTAATGACCGACTCACGTTTCTTACATAAAACACATTTATATGGTGTGTTTTTTTAATATTCAAAGTGTATCACATACATTATATTACTGAAACGCAACAGCCCTGTCAGGTAGGTCACTACCACCATCCACGTAGTGCAGATGGCTGTTTTAGGCCCCACACTAATAGTGCCATTGAATGCACTTTGTTACTTTGTCCCTTATAAGAGAACAGCTAGCATTCATTCCAAAAGGTGTATCCCACTATTTATTTATTACATTTATAGCCCGCCTTTTTTCCTGCAAGGAACCCAAGGCGGCTTACACAATCCTCCTCCTCCTCCTCCTCCTCTCCATTTTATCCTCACAACCACCCTGTGAGGTAGGTTAGGCTGAGAGTCAGTGACTGGCCCAAAGTCACCCAGTGAGCTTCATGGCTGAGCGGGGACTAGAACCCAGATCTCCTGAGTCCCAGTCTGACACTCTCACCACTCCGCCACACTATGCCACTACTTTGGAGTAATAATGGGGGGGGGGGCAAAAATCTCCCAACCAGTCTTGACACTTGCATAGACCAAGATGGACCCAGGAGTCCTTGCAATCCTCAGGCCCGCTCTCCAGACATACTGTAATATTCACAAACACACACACACACACACACACAGAGAAAGAGAGAGGGAGAGAGAGAGAGAGCCCCTGATAATGGCAAACATCTCAGTGGTTATATAATAAAATATTCACAAGTTATATAATAAAAACAACATGAAAGAAAAGCCGAATCTAAAACTGTTTTGGTTGATAGATTTCATAGATCTTAGAGTTGGAAGGAGCCTACAAGGCTGTCGAGTCCAACCCCCTGCTCAATGCAGGAAACAAGAGGAGGGGTCTCCCTACATGTGGCATCTCTTTAGATAGTTCAGATATGTTCCTGTACTTAATCCCAAGGTTTCTCGGTACAAGAGAAGCTTCATTTCTAGTTTGCCTTACAGTTTTGATCCATGACCATTCGCATGTGTTGCAGGAGACTTATTCCTTATCTTGCCCCGGGAGGTGCCGTTGATTTACTGACCTACAGTTGAGGTGTTTTTGCCAGAGGGGAAGGTTTAGCAGTCTCTGGTTCAGGATTGAAATATCTAGGATTCCTTAAGCGCAGGTCCCAGTAGAAATGACTCACTCCTGCTTTCCATCTAAGAAAAGTTCAATATCCATTCCATTTTTAAATATATGTATATTTTTGGTAGTCTGTTTTTGAAAGGAGATTCCCAATATAGAGAAATTATAATACAGAAGAAAAATGTTAGACATATAGATATTATTCTAACATAGTATTAAACTGTAGCAAAAGATGAGCTAAAAACAAAGGTTTTTAAAGTATTGACTGTTCTAAATACTCATAATATAATAATACATTATTGTTCTGTCAATTATTTTTAATCATTAATGATGAAGAAAATAGTAATACTTTATGGGCAATTGCTGCATATCTATTAGAATGAATTAAGTCTCTCTTTAAAAATGCTTGTTTGGTCCATATTAATTTAGTTAATGCACATATTGTCCTTCATTATATTTGGCAAATTGTCAACTCTGCTATGGTGGCAAAACCAATAATTATACAGCCTTACAATAACTGCTGTCATCAACACACATTCTTCCAACTTAATTACGAATTAAATTCTCTACATCAAAACTGCATTTGCAGACAATGACACTCCAAGCAATATCCCTTTAAGTGAAAATTCACCCAGTACAAATTTGGTATCGTGCAAGGTTATAACATAAAATGATGAAGTTATTTCATAACACACTAATTCTGAAACATTGGTTGGAACCAGATTGGTGTTTTAAGTTTCCATGCATGGAAAACTCCTTCTATTGGGATCCAGCAGAAGTTTCCCACTGAAGAGCAGGGCGGGGAAGCAATCTCCGCCGATTTCCACTTCTCATGCTGCTCCAGAGGGCCTCCCAGCTCTCCTGAGCAGTTTTTCAGGAGGCACAGGTGGTAGCAGAGGGATGGGGGAGCTGAAGAAGATCGCCTCCCCACCCATTCCTCCAGCATGAGTGGAACTGTGCGAAGCACAAAACTGGATCCAACCCCATGAGACGACGACAAACATATTATAGAGGAAACTATTGAAGGACTTTTCTTGAGCAAACAGTGATACAGAATGGATTAAAACTGTATTGCGTCATCCCTAAAGTTGATGCTTTGACGGGTAGTTATCTCAGCGTACAGTGGATGCTCCTACCTGCTACATAGCAATGTTTCCCTTTTCCAAACACCCCACAGTGCATTCACCTACCCACTGCTAAGAAATGCATCACCTTTCCCAGTTCCCCACACTTTACTACAACTGCATTAAAGGGCTGAAGAAATACTATTTTAATTTGGAATCCTGCCAGGCAGCCTCCGATGTCATGGTAATGTAAACAAAGCAAAATATAGAGGCCTGCGAAGAACAGTGCAAACCAGAATAGGGGTCCATAATACAACACAGTTTAAGAACTGCTGTCATAATGATTTGAGGTGTCTGGTGCAATTGAAAATAATACAAAGTAGTGAGAATGCCATGAACATCTCAGCCTAATTTAAACTCATAAGAACAGGGCAGAGATGTGCCTTTTGGGGCTGATGGGGACATAAGAAGGGCCATGCTGGATCAGACCAAGAGTCCATCTAGTCCAGCATTCTGTTCCCACAGTGGCCAATGAGTTGCCTACAACTAGGAATACTTGGGGAAGATAGCTGGGGATGCAGATTATCTAGAAAAAATTAGATGTCCTTCATACAGTTTGAGAAACAATGAGGTACCAAAGTGCTAACCCCATCCTGGGGTCTGGTAATGTTAGATATAGTGCTGTTGTTTTTTAATGAATATAAAATATCTAGTTAAAATCCAGTTAAACAAGCTAACTTAAAACAAATATTCTCTCTCTCTCTCTCTCTCTCTCTCTCTCTCTCTCTCTCACACACACACACACACACACCTTTCTATCAAGTCAATCTCAGCACTACGAAGCTAAGAGAAACAAAATGGCCTTTAATCATTTCCAAATGATGCTTTGATAAGTCTCTAGAGATGAGGTAGCCACTGAGAAACACATTTCTCAGTATTCACCAGCTCTCTTTAACTTGATATATGGATAGTGCTGTTAGGACGGTATCAGTGTATTTTAGAGTGTGTGACAGGATATAGTGAAAGGAGTAGTCTTAGATATGTTGTTGAATTCCTGAATGTAAATTAATTGCCAGCAAATTCCCTACTACACTTTAGTCATATACCATTTGGAGGCCTTTCCCCCAACCAACGTCACCATTCGAAAACAAAACATTAATACAGGCAAATTTTTCTTGGATGCTCATAAGCAAGAGCCTATAAAATACAATTGAATGCAAAATACAGAAGTGAAACTAGATGGTTTCCATGTGATGTGCAGTATACTAATGTATGAAGTTCATGTACCACTCCAGGAACACTGTCTTGGTTAATAACTTTAGTTTTGGCACAGAAAAAGTAAGTTCAGCTACTGCTGAGCCCAAGGAAAGTGTTTTACACTACAGCAACTGATCCATGAGATAATGGCATTTCAGGTTCTAAGGACATTCTCAACACTGTAGGGCATGGGAAAGGCTAAAAGTTTAGAGTAAAATGGAGAGGGAATAAGCTATAATAATACACGAATGAAGCACAGATATCTGTTTGGAGCACTGTATTATCACACTGACACTTAACCTCACAGTCATATACCAGAAACATTTTTCATAGGCACATTTTTGCTCTTAGGCATCAATTTATTTATTTTTAATTATTTACCAAATCCCCTATTCTAACTTCCTTCTTTCATCTAAAAAAGAGAAAGAAATACAAACCCCTCACAAAAGATTAGAGTGGCCAGAGATTAATATTTTTTTTCTACAGCACAGAAGTCACTATTCCTTGATCTACATTCTTATAACACTGAGGTAGTCAAGAAAAGCCTGGAGCAACTCAGGTCTTCATGGCTGTAATGACAACTCAGGTCTTCATGGCTGTAATGACAACTATGGGATGACACATGCCTGGCCCCACCCCAAACACACTCTGGCACAGCTGCCTCATGTCTTCCAAACGGAGGCACAACACTCTGCCTGGAACAGGGAGATGAGTCAAGCTACAGACCTGATCACTTCCGAGTACTCTCACAACCAAATCATACTGCCATATCTGCTCCTTGCTATTCTGAAGACAATTAAATGGCTGGGTCAGCATCTAGAATGCAGGTGACAGAAGACTCACGGCAAGCACAGGTAAGATCCCATCTTAATGCTTACTCTGTGGTAAGCATCCACACAAGAGCTGAGCTCTTTCAGGTGGTGAATTGCTTTTTCCAGTGGGATAGGTGGTGGAGCCCTCAAAAGCTCACTGTGACCAATTGCCTTGCATTTTGCAGGTAAAATTGCTCTGATTCACAGAGCTGGGTGCCATAGTTAGGGTTGAAGATGGAAGTCATTAGATCACCATGTAGTGATGGTGCTATCAATACCTTTCATCTTGTGCAACCTGAGGATCTGGGCAATCTACCTGAATGTCCACCACTTGCTATCTGGATCCTTCCATAATGGCTATTAAAAGCAGACGGGGAGGATTGAAAGCTTGGATATCAGAGGTAGTAAATTCCTCCTTGATGGAAAATGTGGCTTGGCTGCTCTTAAAGAAGCAGTAGTGTGGCCATGCTTCCTCCAGTCTTTCTGGGATGGTCATTTCCAGAAGCTAGTGATGGGTGACTTTTGTTCCAACCCATGACCACGGGCTTGTGAGGTGACTCAGGATTCCATCTTATCCCCCATGCTCTTCAACTTTATGAAGCCGCTGGAAGAAGACATCTGGAGGTTTGGGCTGATGCAGCTCTACCCCTCTTTTCCACCCTAAAATCCCAGGGAGGCTGTGGAACTCTTGAACAGGTGCCTGGATACCATTTTGGAATGGATGAGGAAGAACAAGCTAAAACTTAATCCAGGTAAAATGGAGGTTTTGTGGGTTGTGTGGCCTGCCGATCTGGATAGAGGAGTTAATTGGTTCTGGATGATGGAGTTGCACTCCCTCTGAAGGTATGCAGCTTTGGGATGCTCTTGGACCTGTTGTTGTCTAGAGAATCACATACAGCAATAGCGGCCAGGAGTGCCTTCCACCAGCTTAGGCTTGTATGACGGCTGTGGCCTATCAGGAGAAGCAGGACCTGGCTTTAATTAACTATGCTCTGGTTATCTCCGAACTGGACTACTGTAATGTGCTTAACAAGGACCTGCCTCTGAAGGTGACTCTGAAACTTCAATTGATGCAAAATGCATCTGCTTGGATTCCATTAGGGGTCAGAACATCTGAACATGTGACACAACTTTTGCGCCAATTATACTGCAGTTGTGGAATCTCTTTCAGTTAACATTTTATTTATTTATTTGGAGTAATACCCCACTTACTAACTGAAGTATTTGAGGGAGCTTACAATAGTTTTTTTTAAATATGCGCCTCCTTGAAGGAGGATGTGTTGTCAGCTGTTCTTAATAACTATCTGGTTGGCCCTGAGGGGATGGGAGAAGAAGCCGATTAAGCTTGAACTCATGAACAGAAAACAAAAGAAGAGATGGAAGAAAAGAGGAACAGGCCAGCAAAGAACTGGACCTCCCAGGAGGACAACAGATGCAGTGCAAACCAAACCTGTGCACAATTGGATTCGGAATCAACCTACCATGTGTCCTTCTCTCCCTCCCAATCCCTTTCCTTGTCTCTCATGACTTTTAGATTGCAAGCCTGAGGGCAAGGACTGTCTAATTATTGATTTTTTTCGTAAACTTCTTTGGAAGCCTCTTTTGACTGAAAAGTGGGGTAAAAATGCTTTAAATAAATAAATATGAAATACAACAAAAGAGACAAGAGTTGTTAGGGAGGGACAAAGGTGTGTACAAGTTCCCCCTCTGACCTCATATGCTCCAGCTGCTACTCTTCATCTACGTATCTAGGCCATGGCAGATCTCAGAGGAAACGGCTGCTGCAGTAGCCCAGATGTTAGCCCCTCACAGGGCAGGGCTTCCTCACCTGGGCTGATGTCTCTCACAGTATTGGCTCCTAGTGCCAGACACAAGAGGCACTGGGGAAGCAAGACATTTACACATCTCCCCCAAGCCTCAGATGCTCCAACTGCCACTATTCTTCTTAATCTTTGGGCCACAGCAATCCTCAGAAGAGAGTGACCTGGGCCTGGAAATCACTGTCGGAACAACCAGATGTTGGCAGGGCTTCCTTACTTGAGCTAATACTGCAATTTTGGTTCCTAGTGGCAGACACAAGAGGCAAAGGCGTTTACAAGCCTCCCCAGGGAATAGTGTGACCTAATGTAATTTTTCTTCAGGCATACAGCCACCTTATGCTTACAACTTCTGCCTACTGTTCCACTGTTGTTGTTTTTCCATTTTGTATATGTTGCTTTGAGAGGGCTTGGCCATAAAAAGTGACTAATAAAGAATTGGAACAAATCAGTAAGAGAAAAATTAAAAGACTTCCCAGAAAGCAATAGAATCACGCAGACTAGGCTATGTGTGATTTTCTTGCAAACGTACATTAAACAAAACCTACGTATTGCTTATATCAGATGCATTCTAAAAGTTCTATAAAGTAGGAGATCTACTTGGTCTCATAGGTGTCCTGGGGTTACTGTATGTATTCCAACTTGCAGAGGGCAAGCAGAAGCATGCATGGACTTCTGTTGTCCACTGCAAGTTGTGCAGAACAAGGAGCATGCACATCTCCCCCTGGGGGAAAATGTGCAGGCTACAGTTGTGGAGAGGTGAGTTGGTTCCCTTTCTGCAGATTACAAGTTGCAGCAGACACCGAAAGCGAAAGCCCATTAAAAGCTGGAATGTGTAAAGTAGCCCCTCAATCTTTACTTTCGTCTTGTTTGAATTTTGTCTGTTTAATGCATTCCTTTGAACATAAATGTAAACTATACATTAATTAATAAGAACAACAGTAATAACTGATCTGTACTCTTTGAGAAGGATTTGTACACATTGGATACTATCTGTATGCAATGTATCACCCACCCATTCTAAATGAATAACCATAATAATAATAAAAAAACCTGATAGGTAATCTACACTACTTTTCCAGGTATCTAGAAGCAAACACACACACACACACACACACACACACACAGAGTCAGATCTGCATTATACTGACAGGATATACCCAAAACATGTACTTTTATCAAAGTGTTTGGCATTTGTGTCTTATCGTATTGCTTACGTTACATTGCTTACACTGTTTATTTTGGGTCATGGGTCCCTTATTTTAAAAGAAACACAGCATTTATTTTTGACAAGATAATCATTATTTAGTAAAATGGTAAGTATTCACTTCCAAGCAGCTCTAGCAGAAATAAATGGAGTCTCGGAAAAGTGTCAGTAGCAGCAGAGAAATGATGATAAAGTAGGCCTGCCGTAAATTCACTACATTTCATACCCCCATGGAATGGATAGTTATTTTAATCATAGAGGTTCAATAATTTTTAATATTGTGGTGTACTATCATTCTCTATTTAAAATGACTCTGGTAAAACTGAAAAATTCTATCACCCAAGTGGCAGGTTTCAATCATAAAAAGGGTAATTCGGAATTCATAGAAGTAATGAACAAAGAGAATGAACACTTATTATTTATGTGGCATGTCCCCAGACATATAAAGACAGGAACTTGAAAGATAGACTAGTGAGAAGCCAGAGCATAGAATGATGTCAGTTGTTACACATACTAGCTAGCCAGTTAAAAGGCTGACAGAGTATAAACTTCCCCAATTGATAAAAGACACAGAATTGGACTGCTAAATTGCTAATGATGCCCACATTTGCATGCTGAATTAGTTGTGACCCCTGGTCATAGGGGGGGTTGACAATTCTTACTACTAGGACTGAACTGAATTATTACCTGAGAAAAATTGGGGGGAGGGGACAAAAGATTTGAGGGTTGAACAATGCCCCCCAAACATACACTTTTGGGGGGGGTTCATGACTGTTGTTCGCAGCCATGATGCTCCCCTTCTGTAGTCTTCTTCCATGTTATCTTTTCCCTCACTATACAAGTCTAGTCAATGAGGGATCACATCGTGAGTAAGATGATATGACATCACTATGTAGCAGTGTAAAGAGTTGGAGCCTCTCATAGTTGCCTAGGCAAATGAGTGATGCTCCCTATCTTCTGACACTGTGGTGGTGGGCAATGAAACCACTGCAACTCTGGAAGGGAAGGAACACATCCCCTAGGCAACAGTGAGGATGTTCCTTCTTCCAGTACTGTGGCGGTTACATGCACAGGCCTGAAGAGAGGATCACAGTTTCCTAGGCAACTTGGAGACATAGTCCCTTCCCAATGTACAATGGGCAAACACCTTTTCCCCATTCACAGGTCCCCTGAAGCACTGCCAAAATGGATGCAAAGTCAAGAGGGCCATTTTGGCTCAGTCCTACTTTCCATCCAACTATATGCATGTTTTCTTCTTCCATGCAGATGAATCAGAACGAGACATACTTTTACTCCAGAGTTTCCACAAGAAGGGGGGATTTTCTGCCCACCCTTCCCATATTATTTGAAATGGAAAAGCTATGCTAAAAGGTGCAACTGCTGGAAAGACTCCAAATCACCTACTTCCCAAACTCAAATGCAGTAAACTTAGCTGTGCTCAGACTTAACACTCTGGACATTGCTTCTTGCTATAGACTCGATGCCCAGGTCAAAGAAGACTCAATACAATATGAAAGGTGTCTGTTGCCCTGAACCTCCTGTGAGCTAAGCTAGACTTTTGAACTGGAAGCAGTGTGGCAATTGAAAACACCAGTACAGGGCCAGCATCAAGGGTAGGCATGGTCAGGCGCTTGCCAAGGGTCCATAACCCAGCAGGGGCTCACTGACAAGAGCCCTGTGGAGTTGTCCCTCCCTTTCAAAATTACAACCTGCTTGTTTACCTGCCTCTTGCTCTGGCCCAGATAATGGTGGTGGTGAGAAGGAGGAACAGTAGATGTCACTGGCTACTTGCTCACTGGCTCTCTGCCTGTCAAACAAGCAAGTGGTAGCAATGATGAGGAAAAGGATGAGCAAAAGCGGCTGGTGGCAATGGCAATGAGAGGGTAGACTCACTGAGGGAGGGGGCTTATTGAGGGACTCTTGCCCAAGGGCCCTCAAATAGAGCCAGCATTGCACCAGTGATATCCAAAATAAAGGCTGGCCTCTTTATAAACATTTTAATGGTTAAATACTAGTAAATAATCTACATGAGAATGGATTATTGTAGGTGTGGTGTCCCAGAATCAACTCCATAAATTCCATTGAAGGACTCATTCACAGATCACCTGGAGCCTTTGGTTTAACTACTGGTCAATTCGGCATCCTATTTGTAAGCTTGTCATACACATTCCCTCCATCAAAAATTGATGCACATGTTCAGAGCACGATTTTACAGTTTACCGGCGTGACACCCCACACATATTTTCAAGCAGGGGAAAAAGATGAAATGTACTTTCCCCCTTGAAGACTGAGAAATCATCATGCACGCTGGCATTCAGTTTCACATATAACAACTCAGAGATCATTGTGTCAAAACCTTAGTTCATTCTTATCTAACAAACATCTAATGAAAAGTTCTGGCTTACACCTCACACACAGGAAGACCCTATCTTGGCTTCCTTCCATGTTAGCAGTGATCATCAGATATGTGCTATGAGCCAATTTATTTTACAATATGACACATCTTTTTGCTCATGTCGGGAACTTGTTTTGTCTCAGATTCATCGTCCCATGATATCTCGTATATTAATGAGCACTCATTTCACAACTGTACCAGAGCAACCTTAAAGGTCACACTACAATATGAATAGGATAAGGAAGGTAAAGCTTTCCAGCTAAGCCAAACCTTGTTAGGATGGCCACTTGTGAATTGCCAAAAAAGAGGACATGCATCATCAAAAAAGAAGACACCTATTTGCCTAAAATTTGCATATGCTAATTTATATGTCTAGATGCAAATGCAGAAATTATAATTGAAACAGAAATCCAGCACATCTCACCATGGTGTGGAAGACTGTGACGAGGTGACCTGTGTGCCTTGCTCAGTCTGCTGTCCAGGTGCTCACTGTTGATGGCACCTTCAAGGCCCAACTCTTCCTTCTGATGGTTCCTTGTCCTTAAACCAGACTTGGACTGGACAGCGCTTCAAACTGGACTGGACACCTTCAAAATAGAGGACAGTCCTCTGGCAGCCCTGCAAACAGAGGACTGTCCTCTATAAAAGAGGCCACCCTAGTACTGGCCTGCAACTGTAGGCGGGGGAGAGAGAGTGAGCAAGAGAGAAAGACTACTTCTAGGATTAAATGTGCAAGGGAGTATGAAAGAGCTGATGAGGAAAGGCTTCTAAGTTTTTATATTATGTTTTAATACTTTATGGTTTAATGGTTTTTTTCCTGAACTACCCAGAGAGCTTTGGTTATTGGGTGGTACAAAAATGTAATAAAACAAACCAACAAACAAATGTACCTCAGCTCCTCCTCTACCAACAAAGCACATTCTATTAGTGAACTGCTACTTTCTGAATAATAGGGAAAAGGCAGGAAAGCCACATAGAGCCACTTGGAGCAACTTTCCTTTCCCTCTCCTTTTTATTCTTACCACATAGCTCTATCTGTGGAACTATGTTGCTATGTTTATCATAGACAATTGATTGGCACTGAAATACTGACACCACACAAACATAAACCATAAACCATGGTTCAGTGTTATATCTGAACTGTTATTTTTGGTAACCATAGTTAACTTATGAACACAAGCCCTGTGCAGACAGTAATAAAGTGAACAAATAGACAAGGGGAGGGGAGGTATCAGGGGCATGCTTACTGGCCAGGCCCCCTACCCTGTTTGCACAAGTGCCTAGATGCACATACCCAAACACACGTAGGTTCTTTATGCATGATCCATACCCTCCATTCTAGCTTTCCCATTTTACTTTATATATCCTATGGATCTTTTATTTTTATTTTTTTTACTGTTTTGCCATATCATCATGTATGTATAACACTGGTAACTTCTGATAATATTTATATTTGTGTGTTGTTAAAGCAGAATGTGGTTGTTGTAGCAGTTCTAGCAATGATAAAATGCCCCAACCTATCTGATTGTAGTTAACAAGCCAACAATACTTGGGGTGCTGATTAGAAAAGGTAGATTTTATGGGAACTTGCATTTCTACAATCCCATTATCCAAGAAATATAGACTGGAACAATCAATGAAAATAACTGTTTACTCAAATAGGATCTTGAAGTTAATGATTACAGAAAATGCAATGCCTGCAAAGCAGCTCTTTCAAGTCAAGATTTGAACAGAGCTAGCAATTTTTCCAAATTAAAATGTCACCCTCATCCAGTTTCTGCAAATTAAAGACACTTGGGGGCAAAAAAGGGAGCTATATCTTTGCACCAGAAGAAGATTAGCTATCTATGTCTTTTTACTAAAAGCTATGCTGTGTACCAGTTTGTACAATCACAGTGGGGGAAATGAACCATGGGGGCTTATTGCCTCCACCGTGCATGCTGGTCGCAATCAGTGGAGATTTGCCTAACTACCCTCGTCAACACAGCTTGCCATGGCAAACCCGGCGAGAATGGCATGTTGCCATGGTTAACAAGCCACCTGGAACCGATGGGCTGTTTTAGGGTACTGGGGTGGCTTGTAAACCACAGCACCAAGCCACCTTTGCCAAGTCTGTATGACACGGCATGCTGCGCCAACGAGGGTAATTTTGCAAATCCTGCCGGCACATGACTGGCACACACAGCAGGAGAAATAAGGAACCATGGCTTCATTAGGCCTGTGCCAGTAACTAACTTAGGATGCACCTTAACGGCCATTGTGCCAGCTGCAACACACAAGACAATATTGCAGGGTTGCAAGAATTCTTGTGTTAATACTGCTGCCATTCTGCCAAGACAAATATTTAGGAAAGCCGTACTGGCATTCCTGAAGAATCCAAGCAAGTACGGCTATGAGCTGTTTAGTTCCCCGTACATTAGTGTGAGGGATTGAGGCCTACACAGGATTGGGTTTATTGAGGCCTACTCAGGCTTGAGTTTGTTGAAGCCTGAAGGCCCAAACACTTCCCTCGAGTAGTGAAGCCTGAAGGCCCAAACACTTGGATGGGAGGGGGAGTTTGAGAGTTTTAAGTTACCCAATAGAAGTTAAGAATTAGTTCTCCTGTGCAAGGTCACATGGTTATAACCTTCCATTCCTGGGAAGACTATATATGTGGGGTGTGGTCAGCTAGCAGTCAGTGTGTGCTGGGAGAGAGCTAGAAGCAGCCAGCATCAGAGAAACAGCAGAGAGAAGCAGAGGGAGAGAAAGAGAAACTGGCTGGCTGACTGCATAGGAATTAGGTAGTCTGAAGTTATACTAGAGAACATTGGATTGTTTGTTTGTTTTATTTTATCATACTTGCTTTTGAATTATAACCACTCTATTAAGTAAAGACCCTAATATCATAAGTAAAGTGCTGTTGTTTACCCTGGAGTTTGGAGTGACTTATTCACCACGTCTAGAGCCTACACCCACGTTACTGGAAGCAGGCAAAGGACTTGATAACCTACAGAGGGAGAGACTTTGGGAAGAGGCAGAGATCTCCCAAAGGCAGATCAAGGGGTCCCTGCAGTAGTGGAACCTTGACAATCAGACATCTTAAAAGTTAGGTGCTGATATACTAACGGTGCAATCCTATGCATGTGTCTACTCAGAAGTGAGTCCTATTGAATTCAAGTGTGTATAGGATTGCAATTTCAATCACTTCTCAAAACTTTCTATGTGCATCAATAACTAAACAGCAATGTGTGTTTTGCATCTACAAACAGTCTTTAGAAGTTCACACAGCAAAGAGCATCCAAACTGGATGTGATCTTTTAGCAGGTTTTAAAATTCAGTAGCCACACTCCCATTTGTGCTAGTATTGTTTTACAGCCTTGGTTAGAGACCATAATTTAAGAAAAAATGTGGCTGCCTTTCCATTTATGTAACAGTGGCTATATGTTCTCTTATATATTGTATCTTTCTTCAAAGGAAAAAAAAAATAAGGGAAGAGCCCTTCTGCACTTTGATAGCATTTGTAGTTTATATCCACAGTCCATCAGTTGCTTGAAAAATAGCCTTTTGCTTGAAAAATAGCCTTTTCACCTACTGATAAATAAACAGTGTTTCTACTCAGCCTCCCTTTCCCATTTTATTTGCAAAATGTGTGAATGTTATCTGTATCAGTGCTTCTATACTCACACACCCAAGATAAAAATGGCTGAAAACAACCTTCAGCAACACAAGTTTTAAAAGCAACGTTTGCTCTGACAGCCCACGCTGGATCCAAGACAGTTTATCTACACAGGCAGGGAATGTCACTCATTATGGGCAGTGACAACAGAAGCCAGAACTGGCCAACTTTTCATATTATGCGACTCTGAAAGGTATAACTGTCTAGATTCTATACCTAGCAACTCAATAACTACTTGGTTCCTCCTAGCCCATAGCCCTCCAAATTTCCATTATCTTCCCACTTTCTTCCTGCCAACAACTCACACACATCCCATTCATAGGCCATATGTGGTGCTCCTTTCGGGAAGACCCAATTTGCCTTTGGCCTCTTCTTTCCTCTGTTCCATGCTTCCACCATCTACTGTTGCTTTGACTCCTTGTCTTTCAACCTATTTACAATTTTGTCATGTTTCAGGAAAAAAAGAGCAATCAGAATCAGAGAACAAGCTATAAGTCAGGACTGAAGAGGTAGACCAGAAACACAAGACACATCCGAGCTCAGGTGGACCTTGGTGCTCAAGCAACATTCTACTGAGACAGGAAGTCTTCATACTCTCTCCTGCCCAGGAGGAGCTAATGGCCAATCTGAGCAGAGTCAATCCAGCCATTCAGAGGCTGTAATGACATGCCTCGCCTCATGGGGCACTGGTCAACAGTTCCTGACACCAGCCTTCCTAGTAGTCTTATTGAACCCCATTTCATTTCATTTATTTCATTTCTATACCGCCCCACAGCCTAAGCTCTCTGGGCGGTTCGCAATAGTTTATACATAAAAACAACAATAAAAGCATACAAAATAGTTTAATAGATTAAAAACCAAATTTAAAAACACAGTTTAAAATAACAATCCAAAAGCTAATAAAACTGAGCCTGCAGGTGACAATCCCCCCCCCCATGCTATTCCAAGCTCCTAACTATTAAATGCCTTGGCATAGAGGGAAGTCTTAACCTGGCGCTGAAAAGATAGTAAGGTTGGCGCCAGGCGGGTCTCAGTGGGGAGCTTATTCCATAATTGGGGGGCTACCACTGAGAAGGTCCTCCTCCTCGTTGCCACCAACTGAGCCTCTCTTGGAGGTGGCAATCGGAGGAGGGCCCCAGATGTTGAGCGTAGTGTCAGGTAGATTGCGGTTGGGAGAGACGTTCTGTCAGGTATTGTGGTCCTAAGCCATGTAGGGCTTTATAGGTTAAAACCAGCACCTTGAATTCAGCTCGGAAGCATATTGGCAATTTGGTAGCCAGTGCAAACGGGCCAGAACTGGTGTAATGTGCTCGGACCTTCCGGTCCCCGCAATAAGCCTGGCTGCCGCATTTTGCACAAGCTGCAGCTTCCGAACAGTCTTCAAAGGCAGCCCCACGTAGAGTGCATTGCAGTAGTCTAGTTTAGAGATCACCAGAACACATACACATGTAAACCCAGTACACATACCCTCTCACCTTAAATAATGTGAAGTTTCTTCAGAACCCCTCTCTTTCTTTAGTTCCCTGTCTACTCTGCCTTTTTACATAAGCCTCCTTCATCTATCCTTCCCCAAGGCTTACAATCTGTTTCTCAGTGCTCTGCCTCTCCTTCAGCCACCTTGTCTCTGTCAGGGCTCCTTAAAGACTTCTCCTTAATGCTGGTTCTTATAAATGTAACTTTTGTCCTTTATGAGACTCAGATCAATATACACGTTCCCACATTCTTCCTGTTTTGCTGTTGGTTAGACCCAAAACACCTGTTAAGAGAAAACATTTGTATTACATCTTTATAGCTCAATATTCTGTCTCCAGTTCAGGGAGCCGAAGATGGCACTTCTCCATGTTGGATATGTTTGCTTGCAATTATATGAAGGGCACTGGCCCTTCATGTTTTTAATATGTGTAATCCTGCATTTTAAAACAAACTTTTCTGTTTTGGCTACTCTGTTATTTACATTTTAAATGCTGTATTTTCGGGCTGAACTAAGTGTTCTGTTTAGCATGCATTGCTCCATCATGCATCCTAGGTTTTTTTGTTTTTTTTTAACCTCTGTGTAAGCACGTGCAGCCCTGATTCAGACCCAATGGAGCAGGGTGGTTCCCCCCCCCCCTTTTAAACTCTCCTATGCAGGGGGTGGGATTTCATGAAAAAAACAGGTGAGAAGCTGCACACGTTTATACTGAGGTAAAAAAAACCCAACAACCAGCAACAACTAGCACACATGGCTCCACCATATGTGCTAGACCAGGGCTCTCCAACCTTGGGTCCCCAGATGTTGCTGGCCTACAGCTCCTAGCATACCCAGCCAGCATGGCTAATGGCAAGGGATTCTGGGAGCTGTAGTCCAGCAACATCTGGGGAACCAAGGTTGGAGAGCCATGTGCTAGACAGAACATTTAGTTTGGGCCTTTGTTGCGTTTTTTAAAACAACCCTATTAACGTAATTCATTATTGGTTTTATTATCTATGTCGCCTTGAGAGCTCCAGCTATAGGGCGACTCATAAATTGAATTATTAATAATAATGTTACCTCAGGATAATAAATTAAAAGGAAAACATTTATAAAATCTGATAATCACATTTATTTATTTATTTATTCACTTTTTTATTGATTGAATTGATTTGCACCCTGCCTTTCTACCAAAAATGGCCTTCAAGGCAGCTTATAGGCACAATTAAAATCAATTAAAACAATATAATAATAATAATAATAATAATAATAATAATAATAATAATAATAATAAAATTAAAAAAACATAACAATGACAGAATAAAAAGTTAAAAAAACAGCACCCAATAAAGCAGTCTTTGCCTGTAGGCGGAAGGACAGCAGAGAGGGAGTGACCGTAGCCTCCCTTGGGAAGGAGTTCCATAGCCTGGAAGCAACCACTGAAAAGGCCATCTCTCGGGTCACCACCAAATGCCCCTCTAAAGGCAGCGGTCACTAAGAAGGGCCTCTCCAGAATATCTCAAGAACTGGGCAGGCCTGTATGGGAGAAAGTGGTCTTTCCGGTAGCCTGGTGGTCCCAAGCCAAATAGGGCTTTAAAAGTCTCATAACCAGCCCTTTGAATCCTGCCTGGAATTCACAGACTGGTAGCCAGTGAAGCTGCTGCAACAAGGGAGTCACATGCTCCCTGTAACCGGCTCCAGTCAACAGTCTGGCTGCAGCATTCTGGACCAGCTGAAGATTCTGAACAGTTTTCGAAGGCAGCCCCACATAGAGCATGTTACAGTAGTCCAAACGGATGTAACTGAGGCATGTGTGAGTGTGACTGTGCCCAGATCAGACATCTCTAATGGACACAGTTGGCGCACTAGCCTCATCTGTGCCAACACACTCTTGGCCACTGCTGAGACCTGGGCATCCAGGTTCAGGGCCAAATCCAAGAGTACAGCCAAACTGCAAGCCTGAGCCTTCAGGGGGAGTGTAACCCCCATCCAGCACAGGGTGAATCCCTATTCCTCCCTATTTGCCTTTCAACTAACCAAAAGCACCTCTTTCTTATTTGGATTAAGCTTCGATTTAGAACCAGAACAACTTCCTTGGATTTAGATGGAAAAGATGCTGAAAGAATGGACTGTGATGTACAACAGATTAAATAACTCAGACAGCAAAAAAATATATAATGAAAGCAGGACAGGAGACAATGGCACACGTTAGAACCATTTAAAAGATGCAGGAGGATAGTGAGGATTTCACTCAAATGGTAATCATGAAGTGAGCCTGGCAGGCTTTCCAGAGCTGCTGCAGCAGCAGCAACAGCACCACCACCACCAGAGAAAATGCCCCGCCCCAGGACCCACAGCTTTTATTTCATGAAGAAAAGTAACTTGGCGCAAGGCTCCTCCAGCAAACTTTTGTGTAATATTGAGTTTTGTGGTTTGGTTTTGTGTGTGTGGATTTTTAGGAGTTCTCCTGGAGAACAACCATCTATTTATGTAAAAAAAAAAAGAAAAGGTAATTCCCTCCTCCATAGAAACCTACACACTTCTTTTTGTAATACACAATTCTTTCAGGGATATTTGCCCATGTTTTTTCCCTCTCAGCCCAAACTGCAAGAACAGGCCGGCTTGAAACCTGTCATAAAGATGACACAAAACACTTATGGAACCTGCTCACAACCTCATTGCTACTGGGCAATAACATTTCATAAACAGACTATATTTGAACAGATATTGCCCACAGTAAGACAGTCTGAGGGGGGAAAAAAGCTGAAGGCTGTTTTTCTCAGAGAAATACATTTTAAACACACCATAAAGCTTCACATAAAATGACCAGAAATACTTTCATACTGCAAATGAGGTAGCTTGTGCAGGTGAAAGCAGGGAATGTTTATGCCTGAAGATAGAAACTTGGTTATCCAATTGCCGAAGGAAGCGTGCAGTGGACTTAACAGCATGGATGAGTAAATGGCTGCTCTTTATTAAAGGGGGATTTGATAATGATAATATTGGATGTTCCTTCTTTAAAGAAGCCATGCAGTGCTTCAGGGAAAGGACCTTAACTCAGTGGTAGAGCACACACTTTGCATGCAGAAGGTCCCAGGTTCAATCCCCGTCACCTCCAGGTAGGGTATCAAGGTGGAATTAAGCATGATTCTCAGCTGACAAACCAAATCCAGACCAGAGTACCAAATTGAAATTTGTAAGGGTCAGAGTTCTCCGAAGTCTCAAATGGAAAGGGCCATTCAGTGGCACAATCGGGTCCCAAGCCAGTGTAGTGTAATGGTTAGAGTGTTGGGCTGCGACTTGGGAGATCCGGGTTCTAGTCCCCGCTCGGCCATGAAACTCACTGGGTGACTTTGGGCCAGTCACTGACTCTCAGCCTAACCTACCTCATAGGGTTGTTGTGAGGATAAAATGGAGAGGAGGAGGACTATGTAAGCCACCTTGGGTTCCTTGCCTTGGGAAAAGGTGGGGTATAAATATAATAATAAATAAATAAATAAAGGAATTCGGTATTATTGGAAATATTTTATTGGAACCTAGAAGCCAAGGTAGTTTGGTCTTCATCAATTTCCTTCAGGATAGACAAAGCTTGGAAATAATCTCCCAGTCCTGCCATGAATGAACCCACACAAACACCACCAAGGAAGATCTTTAACCCCACTGGGTCCTTAAGAGGCAGAGTGGCACATTCATAGGACATGGGGACGAATCTGGGTAGAGATGAAACAGTGTTCAAGTTGCTGCCTGGGTCTGGACAGATTTACAGCCTGAGGATAGAGTCATCCCCATGTTCCTGGAGGGTAGAAAAGCAATCAGTCCCAAACAGAGCATTGCTGATAGAACAGCGTGCACTAGCATGGGTTTGGTGTCCTGCCCCTCCCACTCCTGAGACTTGCTGCCTGGACTATAGATTCCCACAGCCAGTATTTTACTTATTTATAGCACAACCTCAGCTCTCACACAGTCAGCACAGTATTTGAATTCAAATTGAGGAATGCTTCAAACATGATCCTTAAAAAATAAAATAAAAAAGCAAACAAAACAAGAACAGGGAATGTTTTGCCTGGCAAAAAATCATGTGTAGATTGTCACGTGGGATTATTGTCTGTTTTGCTGCATTTATGATTTTGATCAATGCAGCCAATCTTTGATTCCCGGCAAAACAGACATGTGTAAATTTCACAGATTAGGACCTACATGTAGTCCTGCAGTCTTTTTCCTCCTTAGGCAGGCTCTTCATGTAAGCCGATGAGCAGTCTGAAAGCATGATAGATCCCAGAATGTCTCCTAGAATTCTGAGGATTCATAACCGACGGAACCATAACACGCAACTTGAATCCATTTGCTTTTACTAATTTTGGCAACAACTCCAGCATTCTACGCATTTTGTCTCATTCCCACTGTCTTAACTCAGGTGAGATTATATATAAATATAATATGACTAATGTAGAGCTCACAGGAATATAACTGGTAGGACGTGTTGTTTCAATTGCCTTACACAGCTCCTCTTTATGTTCATGCCTAATTAGTTCAAAATTAAATCTCTCTGTAATTTAATTTGTCGAAAGCAGAAACAAAAGCATTAGGAAAGTAGTGCTTTCTGATAAATAACTGCTTACAAAAGCAAATGCACCCTCTAAGCCTGGATGTGTAATTAAATGGCTAATTGGCAAGTCTTTTAAAATGCACTTTAAAAATGGCAAAATACAGGTGCCTATGGCAGTAATGTTCATGGGCTGGCTCACTGAGAGGAAATCGGTCTACTTTCTCAATGAAATAAATAATTGCCTGGTGTGGATAATGGATGGCTGCCATTATATATACACTGATTCTGTTAAGGTTACTCTCATACTTATTAATCCACTGTGCTGTATCAAATCTTATCATCTTCTGATGTGTACAAGTGATTGTACCTAACACCTTGGGTAAAGGTCACCATCATAAATGTTTCACAGAAATGCAATCATGAAAATCGGGTAGGGCTTAATAAAAGGGAAAGGGTTTCTATGCTGAAGCCCTACATTACTTTAAAAAACATTTTGGGTAGTATCCAACGCTGCACCATTGTTAATGTAAACTATGTTGTGCTAGCATGAACTATCTGTAGCGCAACACCAATAGTGTTTGCTAGTGTGACAGGTTTCTCCAGATAACCTGTCACACCAGTAAGCGCTACTGGCATTGCACTAGAGATAGTTTAGACGAGTGCAATATTATTTACATTAGTGGTAGCTCAGTGTATGTATGTACAACTTTTAAAAAATAGTACACGAAGCCTTTAAATATAACCTGAACAAAGGGATTTTTTTAAAAAAAATAGACAAAACAAGAAAGAAAATATACAAAAGGTCAACAAAATCAGCATCATAACTGTAAATATAGCAAGTTATGGATCAATGATAAAGAAAAGACAGCAAGCTAAGTGAATGGTGATATTGGACAATTGTTCGGCCACAGAATTAACTGAGTGGCCAATATCATGGGGCAGTAATATATACAAGGTGTGATGCTGGTCTATCAAGATCTCTGGCATACTCAATGTATGGACCCCAGGTAAATGGAATGGCCTCTGGTTTAGCACTACCTAAAATTGATTTGATTTGTTGTGCAATATTTTTAGCAATGAGAAATCTTATTCCAGGCCATTGAACAATGGAAAGAAGAAGGGATTTACAGTTTTTAATCAACCCTAGTTTTCTTGCTAGTAGTCTGTAACCAAAATTTCAGTTTTTAAATCTCTCTGCAGCTTGGACCATGGCATTTGTCACATATACAAATGCAAGTGTGGCATAGTGGTTAGAGTGTTGGACTGGGACTTGTGAGATCCAGGTTCTAGGGCCCACTCAGCCATGAAACTCACTGGGTGACTTTGGGCCAGTCACTGACTCTCAGTCTAACCTACCTCACAGGGTTGTTGTGAGGATAAAATGGAGAGGAGGAGGAGGAGGATTATGTAAGCTGCCTTGGGTTCCTTACAGGAAACAAATCAGGATATAAATATAATGAAATAAATAAATAAATATCCCGCAATGCAATAGGGATGCAATATCCCACAATGCAATCCCACAATACGATTTGTACAATCCAGTTTATTTTCCAAGCATTAAGATATTATAGTTACAAGTATAATAATAATAATAATAATAAGAATAAGAATAATAATAATAATCCCTATACTGCCCAATAACCAAAGCTCTCTAGGCAGTTCACAAAAATCAAAACCATAGAACACAACCTACCTGATAAAATATAATTTAAAATATCAAAAGCTTAAAACAAAAACAACAAAAAAGTATAAACCAGAGTAAAAGCGAGCAGCAGTATAAAGATCTAAAAACACAATAACAAATTTAAGGAACAATCCTATGTGGGTTTAGACAGAAAAAAGTCCTACAACTCCCAACATTCCCTGGCCAGCCATACCGGCTGGGGCATGCTGGGAGCTGTGGGACTTCTTTCTATCTATACATGCATAGGACTGTGCCTTTAAAAACCAAAATTGAATGACTAAAAAGCCTTGGAAAAGAAAACGATCTTCACCTAGTGCTGAAAAGTCCATAACATAGATGCCAGGCAAGCCTTTCTGGGAAGGGTATTCCACAACTGGGGTGCCACCATTGAAAAGGCCCTCTCCTTAGTAACCACCTGCCTCACCTCATTTCATGGGGGCACCTGGAGGGCATCTGAAGATGATCTTAGGATCCGGGCAGGCATATATGGGAGGAGACAATAATTCAGGCTGAAGAAACTAAGATGAAGGCGCACTTTGCGAAGCCAACCAGGGACAGCAGGACAATATTTTTTTAAAAAGCATCAGAAAGCAACACAGGCCATCTCTCCCAGCTGAGTGATGCCTTGAAGTCATGACTGTGACCATGGATTGTGTTCTGGCAGCGCTAAAGCACATACTGAACTGTTTATGCAGTGACATTACATTTCCCTCTCATTGAAAAGAATGGAAAACCTTGTCCTATCCAGCTCAGTTCAAGGCTCCAACTGGTGCCAAAACCAACAAGGCAGGGTTACACATGAGAAACCAGAGTCAAGGCCAGTCAGTCTCATCAGGTCAAGTCAGGTTAAAACAAGTCAGGTCTGGTTTGCAGTTACTTTCAGGACCTTGGACACCTCCAAACTAGCTGAGGCAGAGGCAGTCAGGGAAAACTGTTGACTCACTCAGCAACAGTCACAGGCTTACTGAAGCCTTATAAAGGCCAGCAGATTTAGCCCTGCCCCTTCAGAGAAGCTGTTTGTTTCTTAAAGGGCCACTGCTAAATTTTGTAGCTGCTGGCTTCTACAGTGTGGGGGTCGTGAAGGCTGTAATGGGGGAGTGTCCTATGCATCCGAGGAGCCAGGTAGAGGAATGGGTTAATGGGGGAAGTCCCCTCTGCCTCTGAGTCCTCTTCAGAGCTGGTGGGGGATCAAGGTTGTGGAACATGACAGAACATGACAGGGGGCCCTCCTCTGCCGCCACCACAGCTCACCCCATGCAGCAGGGTCTCCTGATTCTGTGAATTATTTTCAGGGGGCTGGAGGGGCTGCTGCGGGAAGGAGGGGGTGAGGAAGTCCACTTCTGCTAGCACAGCTGATCCAGATTAAATCTGGATCCAGCCACAGTCCCCTGATATGAGATGACTGACTTGTTCATTCTGGATATTACAAAAAATAAACAAACAAAAACAAAGCACTGGTGTGAACTTGAAGTAGTTCTGCATTTGCATTGAGAGGTCTTACTTTGGAGAAAAAGAAGAGACAATGGAGTTTTGATTTTTAAAATGTCTTTACAAGGCAATATAACAATTGTAGCATTCTTAAAAAAAAGGTTTGGTAGAATTGAGACTTGAAAGAACTACAGAAATTGTACTTCCAACATCTCCAAACAGGAAAAGGAGGAATTTGGGGGGGGGGGATGAGGTGTCCTGTGGGGCTGGCTAACTGTCTTTGACAGTTTGGTATATACTGCTGCTGTGGGGGGGATCCTTTGAACTAATCTGTCTGAAACATGTCACACATTGACAATTCCCCAAAAGTTACATTTCTGAAGAAGAGTTGTAAGTAGAGATGCCTCCTTTTTTATTTTCTCTTGGGGGGGGGGGTTGATAGAAAACTGCCAACATGTCTATTCAGAAGTAAATCCCATTGAGTTCAATGGAGCTTGTTCCCAGGTATGTGTGTACAGGATAGCAGCTCTAGTATACTTTTGCCTAGACATTTTCTTAAAAAACCTCTTGGACTAGAAAATTGTTAAGCAGCATTGAAACTCAATTACCTAATGTATTGAGCAACAAGAATAGAAAACATGGATGGCCTTGCTATTGGGGTTGTTTTTTTCAACAGCTACCAAACCCCTCTTCAGTTTTAACATTGTCTATCCTGTGTCATCAGCATGAGATTGGTTTAACTAATTCTCAGGATTAAAAATTAACCAGAGTAACAAATACCATTAATGGCAGAGTGTGGCAGAGGAAGGAGATTCACTGCAAATATATTTTGGACAGCCATCTTTTGTATTCCAGAGGTGTCCAACCAGACATACCTGAGATATACCTGAAGGAGCTTATGTAAAATTCTTCCTATGTTCTCAATTACCCTGGAAAATAATGGCTTGGATCCCAAGAAATATGTATGGTATTCAGTTTGTGGAATGGGGTTTTCCCACCCTCTCCTCTCCACTGCAGACCTCACTGCCCCCATAGTCAACCCTGAGAGTTGGGGGGACTCCTGGGAAAAGTCTGGGATATGATGTGTAGGGCTGTAGATGAAGGGGGCAGTTGGCAGAAATGATAGGAGAATGTCTGTTATTAAAGGCACCTTTGGAACCAAGACAATGTTTTTAGATGTTTATGTTTTCCCCTTTGACACACTATCTTCTTTTTGAATTCTAAACCAACGTTGAGCCCATCCCCATTTCAGGTGTTTCTCTCTCAAAAATGAACTGATTAGATTCCAGGAAGCAAACTATATACGGCAGTCTGTGATTAAGGACACCACATGCAACACTTCACGTCTTAATTTTCAATTGGCAAGAGGGTGCTTTTCAGTAAATATGCAGCTACATTAGATTGCTTTCCTCAAACTCTCGATCTCTTTTTCAATTTCCTTTGATGCCCCTTGGATGTGACCCCTGTTCTCAAAGAGTTCAGCTCCTCCATCATGTTTCACTAGAATCATCAGGATACCTCGATAACTACATTTTTCAGTGACAAGGGCAAAGCAGAATCATGTGACTTCACACAAAATCCTTCAAAGAGACTCACTGTTTAACACAGGAGACTATCAAAGGAACGGGGGCTTCTTTAAATGACACATAAACCAGGAAGCCCTAGTGCTATCTCGCTTAAAATTATGTCTAGTGAGATTGCTTAGCCAACAGACTATGTCCAAATCCATTTTGGTAATACTGATACTTGGCTCCGTTGGCTGCATTCATTTAGCAGATTCAATCCTTTTTTGCTGACTGAAGATAGAAATCCCGGTTAACGTATGCCAATATTATCATTCACAGTCCATTTCCCTCACAAGTGTAATGCATAATTGCTCACAGTCTTTGGACAAAACTACATAGGTCATGGCAAATCCTAAGCAAACACAAGGTCTACGCCTTTCGTAAAGCTCTTCTGAATTCATCAATGAATATATTTCCATCAAGAAACCTATTAAAAGTTAAGTACAGAAAGGTTGGGAAGGGAATGCTTCCCATTTTAAGTTTTTGCTTTCAATTTAAAAGATTTTGCACCCACTAAGTAACCTTTAAATTGTTCACAGACATACATCGGTGGTGCTAATCGCAGTCATCCAATTTCATACTAGACTTTTCAAACAAGAAATGGGCGGGAAGATTCTTAATTCCATAAACTGCATAGGTAGCATTTCCATGTCAGGCAGATTCTGCCCAAATCATTTATGCCCAAAGACTGACTTTTGAGCTAGCACCTGGTGACTTTCTACAATCTGGATGTCTTGGGTCAACCTGGTAAGAGAACAGTGTATGGAAGACAACGGTGCAGCTAAGGCTGAACCTTGGGGCCAATGTCCAGGGCTCCACAGCTCAAGGGCCCCCCAAATAGCCCCCCAGAGAGCAGCAGGTGAGGGGAGCAGCGATCAACAGACCCTGCATCAGCATCTGCCGGCCCAGGCATGCTGGGGCTACAGTGTCCTTGTGAAGGATTGAGGCCTACTTAGGCCTGAGTTAGTTTGAAGCCTGTAGGCCCAAACATCTCCTGATGGGAGGGGGGCATTTGTGAGTTTCATTTTCCCCTCTTAGAGGTAAAGTTTCCTTTTCATTGAAAGAAGTCTCCTTTTCCCCTTAATAGAGTTAGGTTTCATTTCCCCAGTTTGAGGTCACAGGATTGTAACCTTCCAGTTGTGGGGAGAGTATATATAAAAGAGTGAATCTGGAGCTGCAGTGCGTGGCAGATAGAGCAAAAAGGGGAGGGGTTCTTCAGGCACCAAGAAGCAGACAGAGAAGGGAGTCTGAATATCACTAAAGAACTGCAGAACAGCCAGGGAAAGGCTGGGGGAAGGGATCTCTACTAAGCCTACAGGTGACAGTGTAGCTAGGTTAGAGAACCTTGCATTATTTTTCCTTTTATTTCCACTATACTTGCTTTTTGTAATCTTACAGCTCTATTTGTATAATTTCCCTAAGTTAATGTGAATCTACTTTACCAATATTTACTAAAGTAAACAGTTATTGTTAAAATTCAGTTGTTGGAGTGTCTTTTGCACCACGCCTAAGGCCTAATCCCACGTTACTGGGAAGAGGAGGCAAAAAAGCAGGCATCCTGATATAGGAGAGGCTCTTAAAGAGGCAGATATCTTAAAGGAGCTGATCAAGGTGTCCTGGTACAGGTGGAACCTTGACAGTCCTTTCTTTTTATTGTTAAAAACATGTTATAATCAGGGTGCAGCCAGCTGGGCAAGTACATGGTTATAGATGCTTGTGTTGTTATTTTGACTTTTAAAATAAATTTTTCTACAACAAAAAGGGGGCTTATTCCCAAGTAAATGTGTTTAGCAACAGGGCAGCAGAAGCAAACTCCATATTATTCCTGTAGTCACAATGGTGCCATGAACTGAGTTTAAAATGCAAAACTGCACATGCTCAGAGTATTTGTTTTTTGTCAGGGTTGGCAAACGGTTTTGTTCTCTCCAGTGCTGGCTCCAGGTTTCTGTGGGCCCGTGGACAAGACATGATCAATGGGCCCCCTTCCTCAATGAGTGAACCTTCTGACTACCATTGGCACCAGCTGCTATGGCTCCTCATCCTCTTTTTCATCATTGCTCCCGTCCCACTTGCTTGCTTGACAGAGCAAGTAGGCAATGGCATCTACTGCTCCCCCTCACCATCGCTGTTGTCTAGGCCAGAGTGAGAGGAAGGTGAACTAGCAGGTTGCAATGGTAAAGAGGAGGAGCTACTCCAGGGACCTCTTCTCAGTGAGACCCTGCTGAGATGTGGGCCCTTGGCGGGTGCCCAACTATGCCTACCCTTGACACCAGCCCATGTTCTCTCTCATGTGTGGCATATAATGTCCCATCAATTACATTTTGATCCATTTTCTCATGCTCAATTGGCTCAATGGGAAACCCAGATTTAAAAATTGGTTAGAAAATGTTTTTGTGGCTGCCTTGGATGGATAAATTGATTTTTACCTTGGATCAGCTAGTGGGTGCTGGTGCTGCTGCTGCTGCTGAGTTTTTGTCATTTTTGGCTTTGCGTACTAAATATAACATGCCTGCCTCAGCTGAATGGCAATACTTGCAATTGCAACATTTGTCGAAATCTAGGTTTGGCCCTGCCACTTTTACAACTTCAGAGTCTCTTTCACTATTGGAAGCACTTACTGAGGCTGATCAGTTATATAGACCCACGATCCATGTTTATAAAGACTTATTATCAGTGAATAAGTATGATACACAGGGTGTTAAGCAGGAATGGAACAGGGAACTGGCCTGTTCCATTCTGTCTAATCAATGGATCACCACTTTAGAGTCTGTATCTGAAGCATCTATGGATCTCCTCAGGTTAAGTCTTATTCAGCAAAAACACTTGTTCCATGTCTATTGGATGTCACAAGTTCTCCTTAATAAGGGTTTGTCTAAGTCTGCTAATTGATGGAGGTATAACAAAGCTAATCCTTCTTTTAATATGTTTTGGCAATGCCCAATAGTTGCTTCTTTTGGGGAGGAGGTTATTATATGGATAAACCTTGTATTGGAACACTTTTGCCCTTTTGACAGCTAAGAGACAGATATTACAACATTGAAAGGATAAACATTCACCTCCTATAATGCAATGGATGGAAGACCTAACAATGCTTTCAACATTTGAACAGGTGGTATATACACACCACTTGCAAATGGATACTTATATGATATTTGGTCTGCCTTTGTTGAAGTTTATATATAATTTCTAGAAAGCTGTATTACAGTTACACACACACACACACACACACACACACACAATTTCATATGCATATATTGAAACTGATATATTCAAATCTACGTAGCTACAACTTTTTTATTTTAATTTCCTCTTTATGGTTTGGTTTTGTTGAATTTTTACAATAAAAAAATTAATTACAAAAAGAAAATCCCTGGAAATGTTAGTTGTGTTTTTCACAATGGAAGTACAGTATTTTTCCATGTATAAGACTATACTTTTTCCTAAAATTGTTAGACTAAAAATTGAGGGTTGTCTTATACACGGAAGTAAGCCGAGGAGAGAACCGCACGGTTGCGAAACTGCCCAGTGGGGGGCGTCTTATACATGGGAGTGTCTTATAGACGGAAAAATATGGTAATACATGTGGCTATCTAAAGGCCCCTTCCACATAAGTCCAGGGTCTAAAATTACTTAGCTGCACCATTGATGGAAGGATCATTTGTGGGGCTGGGGAACCCATCGTACTCTATGATTCCATGATGTTGTCCATAAACTGAAACAGACATTTCTGAATTTTTGAACAAGCATCTCCCAAGTGAACATTAACATGACAGCATATTCCAATCTTCTTTATGAAAGCTCCTTGTCTGAAGACAAAGTTATCATCCTGCTCCTCAATGGCAAAACTCTTACGTATTTAATGGAGCAGGGTTGCAACCTGAGGTCACAAGACTGCAACTTGTATTTTGTGTAAGTGAATAATTGGCCCAAGGGTGAGTAAAACTAAAATCAATGAGCAAACCTGCAGGAATCCTATTATTTGTCCTGTTGTGATAATGATACATTAGGACCACTATAAAGGACAAGCAGTTTTACCATGGAAGCCATCGTGATTCATCCTGGCAAAATGCTTTATAACATTGCTTTTTTGTCCTTTTTGTTTAAGGCTGGTGCAGTACGATCAAAGCGAGAAGACCATTTGTACTATGCTCTATATGATCAAAGTGTATGATTGTGTTCTAGTGTGTTTCATTAAGAAAACAGCTTATCTAGAAAATGTCTTTACAGGCAAAGAGAGCAGATTTCTGACAAATATAGTTGGTCTTTGAAAGATATGCGATTCACTGGCCAAAGAGAACAAAAGACCTACTTTAGGTGTGTCCAAAGGCTCCCTAAAGAGATTTTTGACTTTTTGCACTGTACTAAAAACTGTGTGTGAACCCCACCTCAGGTTCAAAAAAGGCTTGCCATGTGGGAAGTGGGGCTGCTGTTTCAGGCACACTAGCCCAAGCGCCCCACCCCACACACTCCGCGACATGCAGAACTAATTGGGTGGTTCTTTGGATCCTTGCCATTGGCATCTAGAATATCTGCAGATGAATAATGCACTACCATGTCAGCTTTAAACCTGACAGTTTAACTGGCTTTAAAAAGCTGATCTGTATTCACATTTTACAGGTGAGAGGGAAGATTAATGTATCTTTCCCCCAAACCACTGTCATTTTAAAGGCAGAACTATAGTGTTGTATACACATATAAAACTAGGTTTAAAAACATAAAAAATGAACAGATGTTTTATTCAAAATCAAAAGATAGACAGCTGTCAAAATTCATCTTTAGTAATGGGCTATCCTTCAGTTTAAAGAGCCTTCTGGAAGCCTACATTTTTACTAACCTCTTTTAGTCATATTTCACACAAAAAAATATGATTTGAAAGCTTCATATATTCATACAAAACGTTTCCACTTTTGACCACGAGCCTTTGCATAAATAAATCTTGTAATCTGTATGTGTGTTTTCCCCTGATAATGCATATATATATATATATTTAAATCCACATGGCAAGACAGCATTTTCCCGTCTCAGGTGAGCAATTTTTAAGACAAATGGCTGGCTGTAAATTCCACGTTATGACAACAACCCATGATAAAACAAACTTTGTTCTTAAGTGGACTTGTTTGCCAAAATAAGATGACTTCGTTAACATAAATGTATGAGCTAAAGTAAAATCAATGCCATATATTGTCAATAAAATGGAAACATGACAGGTCCTAACTCTATACTACACACTTTATGTGGATTAAAGAAAACATGAAATCTAGGATAAGCACATTGTGCTGCTAAAAATTGGGAGAGAGTGAGAAGAAGCCACAAAAACATGTGCACCTCATCTGAGATTATAATCTCTCTGGAAACACTGATAATTTCTATTCGGGTAGGATAATGACAGCTGAATATTTGTTAGCCCTTAAGATTCATTTCCATTACCGTCCACAGTGATTAAGCTTTAAAATCATACAATTTGTTCCATAGAATGTATCTCCCCGGTGTTAAAACCTTCAATTACATTAGTCATACTGTAAGACGGCTTTTTATTAATTAATTAATTAATTAATTAATTATATTTATACCCCACCTTTTTTCCTGCAAGGAACCCAAGGCGGCTTACATAATCCTCCTCCTCCTCCTCCTCCTCCTCCTCTCCATTTTATCCTCACAACAACCCTATGAGGTAGGTTAGGCTGAGAGTCAAGTGACTGGCCCAAAGTTACCCAGTGAGTTGTTTCATGGCCGAGCGGGGACTGGAATCCGGATCTCCTGAGTCCCAGTCCAACACTACGCCACATCATGGTAACTGTATCCCTGCCAAGGTGGTCATGTTCCATGAGGGTATCCCCTGCTGGTGTGTGTGTGCGTTATGAGGAGGGTTGTCTCTGCAGTGCAGCCCAAGCTTTGTCTCCAGGTCTGGAATGGATTTGAAATGTTAGCGACATAAGGTCCTTCTGGGTCTTGCAACAGTAGCATGTAACTTTTCCCAAGCACTGCCTCCCAGCAAGATGGCTACTAGTTATGTTGGCTATATGCTTCCTCCAGCACCAGAGGTAGTATGCTTATGTATACCTGTTGCTGGGGAACATGAGGATGATGTTGCCCCGTGTCCTGCTTGTGGGCTTCCCACAGGCAGTTGGCTGGCCACTGTGTGAACACAATGCTGGACTAGATGGACCCTTGGACTGATCCAGCATGGCTCTACTTATATTCTTAAGATCACCCTTGGTGCTCCCACTCAGCTATAGTCTGGCTCCAGACAGCCCACCTGCACACTTTGACCAGGAGTAACCTAGTAAAAGGGGCATGGAGAGGCTTGGCACTTATACACCTTGGCCTACTCCAGAGGTACACACCTGGAATGACAACAGACAGCATAGTATGTGTGAAGAAGCTTTGTGTGTACGGACATGCAAATCGGCAAAACTTGAGCTCCCCAACGTTCTCCAAATTCCACCGTGAGTCTGTATCAGATTGTGAGCTTTGTTTTTTTTTTCTTTTTTTGCATGAAAATCTGGGCTTATTTTTGTGCATATTTCTCCAATGTATGCATCAAATGTGCACATTTTGAAAGGAACTCATTTTGAAACTACTCATTTTGAAACAGACTCATGTACGCATGCTGTCGAATACAAAAAAGGGGGGAAAAGAAAAAGATTTTTTGGTCCTCGAATCACATTGCAAGCTCAGAAAAGTACAGACTTCAACTGCAGGTTGCATCTGAGTCCACGTTCAGTCCAGAAGGTGCAAACTGGGTAAAAAACCTGTTCAAAAACAAACTGAAACAAATTTCTCATACATCCCTATGACGAGCAGGACACAGATACAGGCAACAAGCATATCCAATTGTTGGGGTCCATTTGAGCACATGGAGAACCATGGTATGCAGCCCATGCATGTGCAAACCCCAAAGCCTGGATTGTACCCACCATTAGCAACCTGATCTTCCTATAATAATGAATTTATGGGATTTACATTTTCTTTTCTTCCATTTGAAACAGACAATCTATTTTCTTCTTTTTTAAGGGTACGTGATATGACATACTGTACAAAATCAAGCACCTTGCTTCTATAATATTATCACTGACATCTCGGGGAAGGAGGGAGAGGGAGAGAGAACATCCATTACTTCTCCTGTTAATATACTACTCAACAATGCAGGAAGGGCTTTTTAGCAGCATTAATATCTCAAGAGAAACATAAAACATAACTCGGCTTGATCAAATGAGGAAAAAAAACAAATGAACTGAACACAAAGAGCAAACTAATGAGAGGAAAATTAATCTCTTGGGGTTGCATTACAGAAAAATAAAACTGACCTTATTTGAACTAACTGATCAAGAGGAAGCCTATTTTTCATCAGTCTCAAAGAACACACTGCGATACCTGCTCTGGCAGTCTTAAACTGCCAGTGTAAATTCAGCTTATTTTGACTGGACTGCATCATGACACTGATTCTAAGGTACATGACAGGCTTTGCCAATGTACTCAAATGCACGTGAATGTGACAGATTAGCAAATCTGGAGATTACATTTAGGTGGTGCACTAGGTTAAAAAGTCAACTTTGTAACCTTCTGCACCACCTGAAGTTAATCTCTGGCATTGCTACTGACTGTCACGTTTCGCTTTATTTCTGCTATCTGCCCACTCAGGAACCAGTCAGTGTGTTTCAGCCCAGGAGTCCTAATAAGGGTATTGCTTTACTGTGGATTTTGAAATCCCCCCCCCCCCAGCTTTCTCCAGACACTGATGTCATATTTCAAAGCTGTTCTCTGGCAAATACAATGATTAAGAACTTGCCTTAACAAAATTAAAAGATGGCAGATGTGGTCTTTAGGGGGCTAAATTCTGTGTAAAATACCCAGTTCCGTTCTATCATAGTGAATGGCCCTTCTCAGAAGATGCTGTTTGAACAGACAGCAGGAATCTCCTGCAAGATGCATCATTCCACAATCATCTGGTTAAGAAGTTTCCTGTGTTCATGATTACCTGATCCTGAGACTAATTTTGCCAGGCATTATTAGATGTGCCTAATCTAATTTTAACCCAATTATTTGGGGAGGGAGGGAAGAAAATGGCTAATGCAAGTGATCATCTACTAACAACTGGATGGAACTGCTTAGCCATTATGGTGCTGGTGATGTACACACCATGATAACTTTTATATTATGTTAAAGTTCAGATGTACTGAAAAATTCTCTCACTAACAGAAAATGATCTAAATTCTTCATTATGCTAACGTTTGGAGCTTCTTATAAATAAAAAAAAGTATCACCAGTCTCACTCTACCGTATCATGTCCCCCCCCCCTTTTAAAGAACACTTTCATCTCTTGAACAATTTAAATGAACATATTTTTAGCCCAAATTATCTGTGTAAAAAGAGTTGATATTCCTGGGGGATTTTGGTGTAGAAAAACTTTTGAACAGTTTTACTTATTACACTAAAAAGACCATATATATATGTCCCTTTCAAGAGACTTTAGAGAGGTTGAGGATGGTTTTCAGCTTTGCCAAAAGAAGTTGATGATTACAGGGAAGATATACATTTGTTTTGTATTGCTGAGCTAGAGCAGTATGAACAGTTGCGAGTGTATGGGTGAGATAAAGAAGAGTCAGACACAGAGTATATGGTTTCAAATCAGGGCCACATTTATTGAATTGAAGATCTGTGAAGGGCGAAGTGCGGTACTAACCTAGCCCGGCCATTGGCCGGGAAAAAACCAATATTTGGGCGAATACATCCGCACTGCACCGGAGGCAGGTTGGTCCGCCCCCGGCCAGTTGCCCTCCATGTGGAGCTGGAGGGCTTTACCATCGTCGCCTTACCTTGACGCCTCCAGGCACCCAATGTAGGCGAGAAAGGCAAAACCCCAAAGACGTCCCAATCTCCCTCCTGGCAAGCCTCAGGGCATTAGCGAGGGCAGCCTTGGGTAAACGTCAGTCACCTTGAAAGGTGCCACTGGATGATCACCATAAGCTTAAGCCATACTGCCTAATCCCGCACTTCCCGCAAATGCGACCAATTTAGCTATGATCCCCCTGGAGGGATCAAGATCAAATTCAAAAATTTCCCTACCCTGATTCACAGTGTAGAGTAGGCGAAACCCGCCCATTGCCCCGGCCAATTGAGACAATGAGCCAAAATTCCTACTCGGCCCCCGTTAATGGGCGACCAGACGAGCCTACACTGCTAACAGGGCGGGATGGGAGGGAGCCGGAAAACAGCAGCAAAAGAGGCCATGGGCGGGAACCCAGGTGCCTAGATAAGCCCTTTCCTGTGTCCCCGCCCTAGTTGAGCCATTGGCTCAGTATCTGTGACCAACCTGACCTGTTACCTGACTCCCCTTTCCTCCCCCACTCGCAAATCTTCTCCCCAGCCCCAGATGAGGGGCCAGTGGAAGTCTGTTGCGAGTGTATGGGTGAGATAAAGAAGAGTCAGACACAGAGTATATGGTTTCAAATCAGGGCCACATTTATTGAATTGAAGATCTGTGAAGGGCGAAGTGCGGTACTAACCTAGCCCGGCCATTGGCCGGGAAAAAACCAATATTTGGGCGAATACATCCGCACTGCACCGGAGGCAGGTTGGTCCGCCCCCGGCCAGTTGCCCTCCATGTGGAGCTGGAGGGCTTTACCATCATCGCCTTACCTTGACGCCTCCAGGCACCCAATGTAGGCGAGAAAGGCAAAACCCCAAAGACGTCCCAATCTCCCTCCTGGCAAGCCTCAGGGCATTAGCGAGGGCAGCCTTGGGTAAACGTCAGTCACCTTGAAAGGTGCCACTGGATGATCACCATAAGCTTAAGCCATACTGCCTAATCCCGCACTTCCCGCCACAGAGAGAGACAAGCTATCGCTTAGTCGAATCTCCCCCACCTGCCCGATAAACAAGCGAGCAGGGCCCTTCGCAGATCTCCAATATTATTCTCATTATCTACACCGGATAGGTGAACCCCATCCAGGCGAACCCCATCTGGGCGATACAGCTCCCTCCGGGCCAAGGATATTGTGGGATGGGGAATATAGAACCCAATCCCTCCTACGGCCCTACAAATCTCGCCGTTCACTTTTCTAACCGCTCTGTTCAAGGCCTTGGGCCAACTGAAACGCGGTATCATGAACGACCAAGGATCAGGACTCCCGGCCATCGTTGCCGTATGTATGCCATATCACATGACACCTGCAAAATCAGGGCCTTGCCTTTTGACAAGCCCAAATCATTCCCCGCCAAATGGAGACCAGGACATCTGGGGGGAAGAACACTGGTCAGTCCAGAACAAAGTGTGGAGGAGGTTCTGCCATCTCATGCCGCGGCGACCCATCCATTGGACGTCCGCCGAAAGCTCAATCGCCAGGAACACCCCATCGGTGCCGTATGTATGCCATATCGCATGACACCTCCCAGATCAGGGCCTTGCCTTTCAACAAGCCCGGAATAAAGTGTGGAGGAGGTTCTGCCATCTCATGCTCCGGCGACCCATCCACTGGACGTCCGCTGAAGGCTCAACCACCAGGAAGCCCGACATGGCAGTTAGTCCTGCCACCCAGTAAATCATACTGTGCCCACAAATCAGCACACGGACAGTCCTGCCTCCACCCTGGTGACCTGGAAGAGAAACACAGCCCACGGCAGTACCATCAAGGCAATTTTGACATACCATTAAGGAAATTTTCGCACCTAGGACCAGTATGACTGGGACCTCATAGAAAACCCCAGTTTGCCCACAGTGGATGCGACACCAATCTGTATGGAGTGGGCTCGGAAACCCAAATGTGCCAGGCCATGGATTGGGCTCAGAAACCCAAATGTGCCATGCTCAAGTCCGCGAGAGCAGACCTCGTCACCGAACAAAAGCGACACTTGGTCAATGGCTAGCCGTCTTGACGACAAAACAGCCTACCCTCAGCGAGTCCACGGTCAGCCACAAATGTGTGCAAATGTGCGAGGCATCCTGCTGACAAAACAGACTGCCTTCAGCAAGTCCACGTCCTGCCATGAATAGGTGTAGAGCCCTGCCAGGACATAGCTCTGTCATTGATCCCGCATGTAGCAGGATGATAGACCCTCTACCCAACAGGTCATGAAATAAGACCGTCTGGCAAAGAGAATGGCAAACTGTAGGCCCACAGGGCAGGGCCCGACATCTCTACATCTGCCCCCAGGCTCTGAGCAGAATATTGTGCTTTAAACTGTGCAACGTAAGCGCCCAGACACATAACTCTGGAGTTCTTAGAGGACATAGTGTTCAGTATCTGCACTGTAGCCTGATTGTCACACAAAAATTGGACAACCTAGTCAGCCAAGTGGTCTGCCAAGAATGCACGACCAGGGGCAATAACCCTGCCAGCACAATTTGAGATGGCCAACCAGGCCTTGTAATTGGCGTAGAAATACGCCTAATTAGGGCTACTATTTTTTGCTAGAGATGTGGGAATACTGCTGCACTGAATCCCAACTCTATATAGGAAAACTGAGTGTAGAAACAGGCCATGGTACCAGCTCTATACAGGAAAAAATTAAGTGTAGAAACAGGCAATGGTACCCCCAATCAAACGCCAATTCCCAAAAGGCCTTCGAACAAATAATCTAATAGTGGACAACCTGTTCGAGGCCTGTCCCCTTCCGTCAGGCCAATTGAATGATAAATTTTTTGCCCCGGAAACAGAACCCAAGAAGGTCAAAATCATCTGGGTGGACAGGCAGCAGCTTAAATGCTGGTTTAATATGGCATTTTTTCCCCAAGACCCCGGGACCACAGGAACGGATCATGTGACACTCACATTTCTTGCTGCCATTTCTTTATCAATTTCAGATTGGGCCATGTACTCTGCCTAGATTACTAGCCTGGGCAAATTAACAGGGCTGGGGCCATTTAGGAGGTGGGTGCTGGCCTGTATGGACGCTCAGCACAAGCATGCGTGTGCGGTGCAGGAAAAACTCAGAACCCTCCCCCGATGGGAGATGGGAGGAAAAAACCTCAAAGTCTCCTGCACCACACACACACACACACCTCTTCAGGCGCAAACAAGTATAATCGCAGCTGGGGACCTGGAAATGCGAAATGTACATAGCTCAGATGGCGCCTCAGAGGCTCCCCATCTTGATGTCTATGTGCCCCAGCAATTCGTATGAAAATGCCATGCAAATGCAAGCATAGCCATGAGCCACCATCTTGATGTCTACGTGCCTCAGCAATTCATATGAAAGTGCAATGCAAATGCAAGCATAGCCATGAGCCACCCCTCCCCTCTGCCTGTGCCAAGTGAAGTTCATCCTGACTGGCCAAAGACAGCTGGGCCACTGGAGGGGGGGGGGAAGAATCTACACTGCTGCTGTGGCTTCTGGTTTCTGTTGTTGTTGGGTTTTGCACATGAAGAAGCCCGGGCTAGGGCTACCTGCTGAGGCAAGCCTTGGAGAGGACTAAGCAAGGAACCAGCCTTGTTATTTTGTAGCTCTACTGTGTAGGAACAAAAGTGTCTTCTTAATGCTCAATGGTGAGCCTGTTTGCGTGAATGGCCATGCTGCCATGCTGTTGTGTGGGTAGCACTCACCACTCTCTGGGGAACCCCCCCCGCATTGTTGGATGCATCTGCATCTGCCTGGTCACAGGGCCGTGAAGATCTAAGCATGCTGAAAATAAATGCAGAACATTATCTTGTGATCTGCTACACATGGAGAGGCCCTGCCCAGCCCACCCCTTCTTGGCAACCCTTGAAGCATCCAGGTCCTCTTCATCTGAAGAGGAAACACGAGTCGGGTGACGGATGCTTTGCTGGTTGCCTAGGGGCACGTCCTTTGCTCTTCCTGCCACCTTGATCTTTCTTGGGAGGCGTCTGGACTGGGACTTCAAGCTGTAATACTACAAGAACTTGATGAGAGTAATGAGCAAAATTGAGCAAAATTACAGTAGCACACTGCTTAACTTTCACGCTCAGACCAGCTGTGCCAGAACAATAAGGCACAGGGGAAAGAGGGGGGGAAGGTGGGGGGGATTAAATCAATTGCTTTAATCAATTGGTAAAAGGTTCATATCCACCTTTCTACATTATCTGCATGGCACACAGAAACCTATCTTATACTGAGCTGATCTAACTCAAGTCAGACCCTTGATCCATCTGGCCCAGTAATGTCGGCACTGACAGCCAGCCATTGCTCTCCAGGGTTTCAGACAGGAGTTCTTCTCAGCCCTACCTGGGGATGCCCGGGATCGAACCTGGGACCCTCTGCATGCCAGACATTCTCATAGGCCTGGTTTCATAGATTTCATAGATCATAGAGTTGGAAGGGGCCTAGAAGGCCATCGAGTCCAACCCCCTGCTCAATGCAGGAAACTAGAGGAGAGGGTCTCCCATCAAAGTAATAACCAGGCCTGACCCTGCTTAGCTTTCCACGCTCAGACAAGCTGAGCCAGCGTGAGCCACAGAGACAGGCAAGCAGCTGCTCTATCACACTGAGCCACAGTCCCTCACTTAAGTTGATCGGGAGGCTCCCCTTTTTAATAATGCACAGTAACATTAAAACGAGAGAGAGAGAAAAGGGGGGTTTAAGTTAACTGATTCAATTTTATTTATTTATTTATTTATTTATTATATTTATACACCGCCTTTTTCCTGCAAGGAACCCAAGGCGGCTTACATAATCATCCTCCTCTCCATTTTATCATCACAACAGTCAGTGATGATAAGTGACTGGCCCAAAGTCACCCAGTGAGTTTCATGGCCGAGCGGGGACTATAACCTGGATCTCCCGAGTCCCAGTCCAACACTCTAACCACTACCCCACACTTTACCACAATTGATTAAACTGATTAAAATTAAATTGATTAAAATTGATTTAAGTTAATGGAATAAATTGATTAAACTGATTACAATTGATTTAAATTGTCTGAATAAATTGATAACTTTGATTTAAATTATCTTTCCATGCTCAGACAAGCTGATCCAGCATCAGCCACAGGCCTGTTCAACATTAATTAGTTTAAAAAAAAAAAAAAAAAAAAAAAAGGGAGAGAGAGATTAGCAATAACTTTAATTGATTGATTGAATAATTAATGGCAGCAGGCAAACGAACAGCTGTGGCCCACGTGGCGCCCCGGCAGGAAGCCCCCGGCAAGCCGCAACAGCAAAGATCAGCTGTTTGGCGCGAAACTCCAAAGGCGGTCAACAACAAAGAGGGCAGCCAGCTGATAAGCGGCCAGACACGTGGCGCAGCAAAGGCAAAGCCCTGGCCATGCACCAGTGGCACCGCAACCACTCGCTGCTCCCTCTACAATTTGGCTGAGTTGCCTCCCCTGTTCCCTTGGCATGGACCCGGTTCCTGTGTCCCATGGCTTCAATACAGTCGAGATATGTACCTTGCTCATAGAGATTGTGCCCTGTCTGCTTAGTCACACAACCAGTCGTTATCCCCAAAGAAGCAATACGTTAAAACAGTGAGGGGTTAAAACAGTGAGGGGGGGGAGGGGAGCCTGGCTCCGACAAATTTAAAGGAGGCGAGGAGCAGCCCCGCGATGCGGCTGCAGGAAGCACCGGGCAAGCAGAAACACTGGGGAATCAAACAGCTGCTTGGGATCAGGAGCAAATAACAACAGCGGCGCAGCAAAAAGTAAGCAAGGGAGGCAACCGGAGTGAAGCAGCGCTGCAGATTCTAATCAGGGCAAGTCCACCTTAAATAAACAATGCAGCCGGCTTAATGGAGGGGGAAAGAAGCTCTGCTGGCCGGGGGGAAAAGGCAGCAGCCACAGCCCGTCCCACAGCAACCGAAAGTCCATTTTAAATAACAAATGCAGCCGGCTTAATAGAAGGGAAGGGAAGGGGAGGGAAGCTTTGCTGAGGGAAAAACCGTGGCGACCAAAGCTCAGCCCACAACAACAAAACTTAGTAACTGATTCTCCCTAATCCCCTCAATTAATTAAATTAAAGACACAATTAAGCTAATTAACATGAACAATTAATTTAAACGTAACTAGGTTTAACGTAACTATAAAGCAAACACACACACAGTACTCCCTCCCAGATTTAAACACACACACATGCCCCAGGAACGATACCACGAGGAGATGAATCAGCAAGGACGATGGATGTGGGTTCAGCCGGAAAACAGCAGCAAAAGAGGCCATGGGCGGGAACCCAGGTGCCTAGATAAGCCCTTTCCTGTGTCCCCGCCCTAGTTGAGCCATTGGCTCAGTATCTGTGACCAACCTGACCTGTTACCTGACTCCCCTTTCCTCCCCCACTCGCAAATCTTCTCCCCAGCCCCAGATGAGGGGCCAGTGGAAGTCTGTTCTATTTGGACTTTTGGCAAAGGCTTTGAGCAATGTGAACGAAACATTTGGGAATAATATAGAACAAAAGGGAACTAGACATTTCAGGCCAAAGCCTACCATCATGTTTAATGTTTCCCAGCATTTTCAAGTTAACCTGATGACTGAGCTTGGAGAGGTGCACTGGATCATCTACATTCAAATGGTTTATTTGAATGTTGTTAGTAAACAGGTACCAGAGAATGAAAGGAAAGAAGTAGCCAAAGTGATAGCATGTGGCCAAATAAATAAGATAATCTTTTATATATGTTATCCCCTTTTAAAGTCTAGAATGTGCTACATTTTGTACTTTCAGGCACACAGTGCAATCCTACACATGTTTACTCAGAAGTAGGGATGCTCAAAGTCTTGTTTGGTCCATATTTGGAAGTAAACTGATCTGATTTGCACCTCCCAAACTAATGTGAGGATCAGAACACAGCCACCCTCCCAATACAATACCCCTCTGAATTTTGCAGTGTAGTTTTCTGTTTAAAAAACATACCAAAATGGATATAAAATGCATATTTTATTATAAAATGTGTATTTACCATAAAATGTGTATACAAATGCGTATTTTATAATAAAATGCATATAACATGCATAATGTATGATAAAATGCATATGTGTACAGATGTTTGTGCACACTTTCCCACAATCCCCCCCACCCCACACAGATTAATGCAGAAACAGAATGGAACAGACTTATGAATTAAAATATGCAAAACTGACACAGATCAAAAATAGTCTGGTCTGCCTATCCCTACTCAGAAGAAAGTTCCATTGAATTCAATGGGCTTACTCTCACATAAGTGGGTAAAGGATCACATCCTTAATATCTCTTTACTATGAAATATTTAAATAGTAAAATATTCACAATAAAATATTTAGAGGGTTTAACAGGATGCACACTGTAAAGAATGCATCAAATAAAGGGACTGCTTTACAATTATTATGATAAATTATTACATTTGGCAACTATATTGCTCTTAAAATATTCATTTTGTAATCCTATACAAACTTTTCAAATGATCACTTAAACAGTACATTCGCTCCCTCTATCAACGTGCATTTAAAGGTAATAATCTAATTCTTCCATGCAAGAACCAAAATCAAGCAATGTTCAGTGGAGTCCGTTCTGCTCTTTTCTGAGGAAGTGGAGTAACAGAACTTAAAACTTTACAAAATCTATGGGCTGGAGCCAAAGAACCGTGACTGGAAGGAAAAAATCCACTAGCACTAGTACTAGCACCATTCTGTAAATTCAAGAGTTAATGCGGTGATACTTCATGCTATCCTTCCCCAATCTGGCACTCTCCAGATGTGTTAGATTACAACTCCCATCATCCCCATCAATGGCCATAGTGGCTGAGGATGATGAGAGTTGTAGTACAACACATTTAGAAGGCACCAGGTTAGGGAAGGCTGCCTTGTGTAGATGCTACAGCAGATTGCATGCTTTTACATACACAAAAGGTTGTGCAAGCTCTTACACAGCAGGATGTATATTATTTATTTAAAACACTTATACCCCAACTTTCTATATGAAGGTCTTCCATATGGTGTCCACATCTTTGGATTAACTTTTATTTTTTTTATTTTTTTTGCACAGTGCTGTAGAGTAACACTCTACATACTTCTCCCATGAGCAGAAGATCCCTTCTGCATGCAAAGGACACCATGGATCCAGGCCAATATATGTGCAATCCTATTACCAGCTCTACTCCCAATAAGCATACCTCTCTAGCTTTCCCCACTTATTTTAGTTATAAAGGTGTTATAGGCTAATTTGTTGCTGAATAAGTGAAATATATCAGGTATTTATAACATGATAACTTGGAAAATGTATTAAACTCTATTCACATAGAACACTTTCGCTATATGTTTTATATGTTGCAGGAATATGGGGTGGGTTAGGATTTTAACATTTTATACTGTCTTAAGTGTATTTTAATTTGTTTTGTTTCATTGTATGTTGTACATTGCCCAGAGTGGCCAGATACCGGCTAGATGGGCGATTTAGAAATACAATAAATAAATAAAATAAATAAATATAAACAAAACACTGTTTTGTTTGCTTTGTATTTAGGCCCCATCGAAATACATTTGTTTTTCTTCAAGATCCACCTATCAGTCCTATCCCTGACCCGGAAGTCATATGCATCCCCCATAACCGTTTCTGCTACCATATTGTCATCACCCATTTCAAGTACTATGCTGGCTTGTCCACAAAGCTTCCCAAAGTAAAGTAAAAGACATGTCAAAATGCATAGGGCATTATCCTTTACTGCCCAACTGCTAGTGGAACTTACAGCTAGCACAATGAGAAATTGTGATTTCAGAAACATCCATAAATGAGCAGCAACACTCATTTCCAGAAGAGAGCAGGTCAGGAGAGCTCCCAAAAGGGAGCTTTCCTGATCTGCTCCATTCTGGAAAAGAGCGCTGGCACTCTTTTCCAGGGTTAGTTTTGGAACTGCTAGTTCCTGCTGCATGAGCAGTCAGTTCTGCTTGCATCAGAGAACTAGCACAAGTGGAACTGAACATATAGGATAATGTCCATAGTCAGCCATTTTCATTGTTTATAGTATTATGACTGTCGTGGGTGAACTCTTGGGAGTTGATTGAATCTATTTCAATAGAGTTGGCAGGACTTCTGGTGCTACTTTCAAAGTCTGACTTTTGTCCATTTTTAAACAACTATCCAATAACTGTGGTTAATAACTCTTGGTGGGCCACTTAATACACTTTTTTGTTTTATTTGACTCCCCCCGCCCCAGCACTCACATTGTCAAAACCAGCACAATATCATGAAAATCATGCCCCCTAACCCAGGCTGCTCTGAACTACCCCTTTAAAACTGGTAATTTTTAATGGGAAAATTAATAGACCGCACCAGCTCCATTTTTATTAAAATCATGGTCCCTGGTCCAGGGCCTCATTCGCTTATTCAATAATCTGGCCCTGATCAAAATGGCCTTGATCTCCATCATCAGAATAAAATAAATCAAGTGCAGGGTTAATGACACTGGGTTGGATCCAGGATCTGCCTTCTGCAACAGGAAGAGACCTTCCGCAAGAGGAAGGGCTCCACTCTCGGAAAGTCCCTCCACTTGATTTTGGGGGATCCTCACTCTTCTCCCCCTGTTTACCCTATTCAGCAGGGTCTCCTGTCTCTGTAGCATTTTCAAGGGGCTGGAGCATCTGCCACAGGAAGCAGCAGGTGGGGAAGTCCACTTCTATCAGCAGAGTTGATCCAGCATAAATATGAATCTCGGTTGTTCCACAACCTTTCTGTGGACCATCTGAATGGAATGCAGCCTACAGTGAGAATCTCTGCCTTAGGGGATTCCATGTAAGAAACTGAATCCCCTGGCTCTATTCCTTACCCTACCAGTTGATTTGTAAAATGAATCCTTAATTACTTTAAAAAACCGGGCACAAGTCAGGACAAAAACAAGAGTAGTAAAAATAAGAACTACAGACAAAACTATTGAGATCCCAAACCATGACCTCACATTGGGGAATATCGATAAATTCCTTTCTACTCCCACAAGAAATCTACTTAAGAATTAGAAAGTGGTCATGTATCTCAAGCTGCTATCCCGAAACCACATATTTGCTGGATGGAGGCAGCAAGACAAAATGAGCAAATTGTCAGGAATACAGTCTCAGCTTTTGGCTTCAGCTGGAACAAGGGGTTGGATCCAGAGTTAGTTGCATTTAGAGTAGACCCATTGAAAACAATGGGCCTTAAGTTATGACTAACTTTGGATCCAATCCATAATTGGTTGCAGTTAGTGTAGTGTGTGTGTATTTTAAATACTAATAATTTTCCAATTTATTTGTAGAATTTTAACTGAGTCTTTTGGAAACATCACTTTATAACATGCATTTATAACATACATATAACTCCTGTATGTTCTGCAGACGGGCAGAACATGAAGGATCTTTGCTATCACCCTCCAAATAGTCCGGGAAATAAGGATGATGGCATATTTTATGGGCAGAAAAGGGCATGTTCTTTAAAACCAGATTAGCTGCTTGGCATCTCTCTAGCCATAGCAGCTATCCTGTCACAAATGCTCTTGCAACTGGTTAACTTCCAATTTCACCAGACAGTCTATGCCTGACATTTAATTAGTGACCCAATTATCCCTTTTCCTGTTCTCAGCTTTCATGACCAAAGGAAATCAGAATTGGTTATGAAAAAACTACAACTAGCTCTCTTTAGCTTACATAATATATGAGACTCTAATGAGAAAACGCCATCATTCTCTCCTGAAAATAAATTTCCTTGGTTGAGGGGCTTAAACATTATTTTGGGGACAATTTCAATAATTTTAGTTAAGTATAAAGCATTTTTACAAGGCGTTACTAAAGACTAGTGCATTTTTATTTATTCGGGACACTGGTAGCTCAGTTTTTGATCAAAAATATATGAAATTATGCACTGGTTCTGACAGGCTAGGAAATATACTGAGTAAGGAGCAAAGGACAAGAGACTTCTATGTGTAAGAAAGAAAAAGGGATCTCAATGCAAGTCAGGTTACTGTTAATGTAGTATTTTATTCTACAGAAGTATTTTATTTTGCTAGCCAACAGTATGATCTTTCTAAGAAACAAAAACTATATGGCCTATCTATGAATTGTACAACGTTAAACTAAGATAACACTGGCAGTTTCTTAAATAAGAACATTTTCTGAGAAAAGGTTTAATATTATTCCTTCTAGAAAGAATAGTTTCACCCCATCATTTTTCTTAGCTTCCTTCCATTTGCCAATGGCAGAGACAAAGCAATGACTTTGTACTTGAGCAAATTAACAAGATCTTGCACAGAAAGGAAGAGGATAAAGACGTGGGGGCCACAATAAAACACAGAAGGCAGAGAGCAGCCAGCCGTCCACAGACCTATATTTTTAGAGGCCATTTAATTAGGGAGTGAAAGAAATCTTTTCTGAGTTGACAGTAAATTAAGAACTCAACATCATGAGAATTCAAGTTAGATTTGGTTTCCCCCTCAATGTTTATTTGCTTGCACTTACCAATTATCATTTGTATTGTTCCACCATCTAGATGTGGGGTTGCCACCATTTTTTTCCTGACAGTGTTCCATACCCTCGAACATTTCATAGATGAAAACAGGGACACATGTGAACTTGTAAGAGGTATGGTTAAGCGACATGAAGGTGTGATCAAGAGGGTGTGACCAGACAGCATGAGGGTGTGGCCAAGGGTATGGCCAGGCAACCAAAGGGCATGGTTACAAAAGTTATTAGAGGAAACACACACAATCTTATATATTATAATTATTACATTATATATTATTTTATAATAGTGTATAAGTGGCTTTTGTAAAAAATAAATTTACCTTACTTAAACCCTTAATTGTTGATATCTGGTGTTTTTCATGGGGGGTGGGGTCAGTGTTTGCAGGGCAATCTCTTTTTGTTTTAAAATTGTCAGGATTGGCACAAATTCAACAGGTGAAGCTTACCCACCCCACACCCCCAAACATGGAGCTTCAGAGAGAAGGGGAAGTTTCCTGCATTTCCTTCTGACACTGTAAACTCACCTGTTAGAGGCAAAGAGTCAGCTCTGTTAAGAAATAAAATCTTTGGCAATATAAAGATAGGAATCATGTGATAAATTCCCTCATTCACCTCTCCGTTGGTCTAGGCTTTCACCCAGCTAATCCCTTTCCCACAGCAACGCACAGCAGAGATAGCAGGTAGAGCATGCACGCGTGCGTGCACACACACATCCTCGTCTGGCACTCCCAGCTAAGCAGTGTCTGTTCCCTCCCTGCTTACTGAGGCTGTTTGAGCCTAAGCAGAGCTATCTTAAAGGGGCCATGGGCAAAATTGCAGCTAAGCTAAAACTGCAAGCTCAGCTACAATTTTGCCCATGGTCCCTTCAAGTAGATTGCAGTTGCAGGAGTCAGGGGAATTCGGGACTCTACATAACAAAGTGAGAAGCCGTGATGGCTTAAGGGTTTTCGTGAGGGTCCAGGCATTTTCAGGGCAATTGGAGACTATGGTGTTCCTGTGCTTTTGAAACCTCATGGCAGCTGACAATTCAAGTGATGACAATTTTACCGCAGTTGTGCAATGTTTTACAACCCAATGCTGTTATTGCTAGATGTATCTTTCTCTCTCTCTCAATGTACCAAATACCACAATGTTTGCCATGGGCTCATTCCCCATTAGGCTTACATTTACGTTATTGCTTTCAGTAATGATTATACAATTCACATTGGGCACTGGCCCAGTCCTTCAAAAATGTACTTCAAGTCAAATGTGGCATCTTAAAAATATGTTAATATAAAAAACAGTCTTTTAACCAAGTGCTGATACATGCCATGCCATATTTTAAACTACATTTGTTTGGCTTTTAAATGGTGAGGGACTTAACGCCTAATTAGATGCTAACGAAGTTCTCTCAAGCCAGGCTTGGAGAAGAACTTCACAGGCTTATAAAAGCCTTCCTAGGAGAGGCAAGCTTTACAAACTGTGCCTACTCCCCAAGCACATCCAGCTCAGATTAAAATCTGGAGAATTCCTAGTTTCTCTGCCCACCAACCTCCAACTCCCCCAAACACCTACCTCCTTCCCTTTACATACTTGATCAGTGGTGACATTCAGGGTGAGGGAAGAAGCATGGTCTGTGCCATCCCTCCTTCCTCTCAGTCACTCAGGTGTTTATATTCTTCCCAAGGGCTACTCCAAGAACTCCCACTACCTCTCTTGTCCTTATGCCACCACTATTTGCTCTTTCACCATTGGTCATGTAAGGAAAAGGCGTTTTGAGGGTTGGGTGTCTGGCAGGGATGAGGAGATCATTTTCTAAGCCTCCATTGGCTCTGAAAAGTATCCAAGTTCATTTCCATTCGTAAAGAAAGAACTTGGATCATTTCCAGTTAGTCCAAGGCAAGGGGGACACACACGACTCACCCATCTCAAATCATGATTATTTCTCAGGATGATGTGTGGCAATAGTTACATCAGCCTATTATCACCAAATTCAATATTGGTGCAACACCCATGAATCGGTTGATTTAACCCTGTAAGAGCGCACTCAGGGAAGAGCTAGGAGGAAAAGCAAACATATACACTCTGGTAGTAAGCCAACAGAGCTCCTTTATGCAGCAAGATCCTTGAAGGAAGAAATATCTGATAAACTGAAGTTACCGTATGTGAAAAAGGGAGGTGCTTAACTAAAAGTGTGGGGTCAGTTGAGAAAGCAGCAGAAAAGGTTCCAAGGAATTGTAATGACAGAGAAGTAGGTTAGAAAATATTTGGAATCTGAAGGGGAAATTGCTAAGCTGAAGGGACTGTTCCGTAAGTAGGAGAGCTCAAGAGTTCAAGGCCACTTTTGTATCTGGGAGTTATCATACTTCAACTGTGGATTAAAAAGACAGCACATGGATCAACAATTAACAGCTATCATTGGCACCAATGTATTAAAATGCATAATGGTTATCAATACTACTCCAGATGGATTTAGTTCTTTGAACAGGATGGGTCTGCCATACCAGGGTAAAGGAGTTTACAGCTGAGCTATTATCTGGGAAGTCAGAGTAAAACTTGGAAGGTGAAGATGAGAGTGAGAAGGCCTGTCAACATCCTGGCTGAAAGACTGTGCAGTAGTGCACATGTTGCAGATACTAGTGCACATACTAGTGACAGTACTAGTGCACATGTTGCAGATGCTGGGACAGCAAATGGAGGCCATGGTCCTCTCAGAGAAGGTCCAGAAGTTATAGCTGGCACAGAACTGTTAATTGTTTTTTCCACAGGTGGTAAAGCTCACTGTATTTAATGTGAAGATGGTGCACATTAAGGATGGAACACAAAAGAATGTTGTGCTGAACTACCACACTGTGGGTTGTATCCAACAGGCTGTATCCAATGTTAGTCTAACCCAAGTCCCAGTTATTTCAGTGGGTCTACTCTAAGTAGGTCTAACACTGGATACACTCCTGTAATTGCTGAAGCTTGTGAGGTGGAATGGGCAAAAGCCCTGCCGATGCAGCAGCCACAAAAAAGAAAGGAAAAGAGGTACTGCCTCTTGATACTGAGGCATCTGCAGAGTGTGAGTCTGAGCAGAAAAGCATCTTGCAAATAATAGCTAGAGAAGCACCAGAAGTCTTGATTTAGACTGTGGCAGAGTCTCAGGTGTGACCCAAAGAGGCAACATTTGTGTGAAATTTTGTTCACTTTAAGCTTCTGCAAGTTTTTATTCCAGCCAACTCCCCTAGTGCTTACATGCAGAGGTTACACTGTCACTCCAAAACAACATTCGTATATAGAGGAGAATTCTAATATATAGTGGATTGGATACAAAGGTGCCCTTTGCATTCTGGAGACATCTTCCCTCACAGATAGGCTGCCGCTGTGGTACCCCTTGTACCATAACACAGCATGGGAAGGGTGAAACTAAATCCAAAGTGCAACCTCTTGCGCAAACTGAAGGAAGAAACCTACGAGAGAACTCCCGTACAAGTTCTTGTGCACACATTTGCAGAATACCACACTGCTAGCAGCTATTTTCACTTCACCGACTGTTCTTTGAATGGAACCCTTTGTCTTTTCTGATAGAACATGGTTTAGAACCCACTTGACAGATTGAAAGGCAGGATACATACAGTACATGCATAGAAATGTACATGAATAATACAACAACATAAGAGACTGCCATAGTAGTGATAATGCTGGGACCCAATATGGCAGAGGTGGGCATTTCCAGGGGAACCCACTGGGGGCTGCACCCATCCACTCCTTTGTTTTAAACTGCTAGGGTGTGTGTGATTTGCCACTGCCACAGTGGGGGTGCCCAAGCATGTTGCCCACCTGTGCAATATGGCATCACAACCTTTGAGGTGAAGTAGCCAAATAAAGATACTAAGAGTTCCTACTACTCCTACTACTGAATGTTCCTACTACTGATTTATACTACTACTGAATGTTCCTACTACTGATTTCTGCGGGACTAACTTGCAAATGCAAGTTAACTTTGAGTTACTTATGCTTCTTTCCCTCCTTTGCCAGGGCAAATCTCACAGCAAAATAGAGTGATGAGTTACATATTTAATATTTGCACTGGGTAACTAAGAGGGTTTTTTTCCACATGAACACTCAAAATGTGGTCCAACTGCATTTGAGACATTGTACAAGACTCCTGCATGAGACACAGCAGCAACAACAACATTGTAATATCCCATCCATATGTGATGGAAAGGCAGAGGGTTCAAGTACATGGCCTTGCTGCTGTTACCCCTTTTTTGTTTATTCTCACTGAGTGCATTCTTCCATATGCAAACTGTATAGCAAGTCACACACACTGGAAAGATGCACACAGCGACATGTTTCAGCCGTTTTTGCTTGCTTGCTTGCTTTTACAGTCTCACAGTATGCATGCCTGTGCATGAGTTGTGCAACTGGAGAGATCACAATAATCAAAACCTACCCACCCCCCAACATTTCTTTAAGCTTTACAAATTACACTAAATGTTCAAGCTACCCATTTCATGTAACTCTGCAGTGAGTGAGGGAGATATGTCAATTGTCACTAATTGCATCATACACTATTCCAAAAAGGTGCTGATTACATTCAGCTACATTCCATGTGGCAATAGCAGAATGCTGGCTTGGGAAATTATCAGTTAAAGTGCCTAGAAAATACCATCTCTTGAGACAGAAGCATTGCCTGGATGTAAAACATGGAGACTGTGCAACAAATGGGTAACAAATGCAGTTTAATATACAGTAAACTGATTGTTTTGGAAAGACCCAAGGAATTCATCATGCCATTAGCTGATTTAGTAACTGGGCGGTTTCTAGTTGTGTTTTATTTTTCTTTACCCATTTCTGTTTCTCTAAATGTATCTGACTTACGGTATACCTTTGCTTCTTCCTGATATGCATTTTATTCTACAGCTTATGGTATTTTAATTAGCACTTAAAATGCAGTCACTTTTCTCTCCATTTTTACAGGTGTTGCAATTTAATAAGCAGTCACCAGGCTTCAAACTGGTGTATCCTTTTGTCAAGTTATTCCTCCAGCCCTCATTATGGCCCTACTTACATGATTACAAGAACTCTCCTCGGTTAATTGCTTGATTTAAATTACTGCATAGTACAATTCTCTCTAGGTTTATTGTTTCACTTTGTGTGCTTGGTGGCACCAAGGAGTTAATGAACATCTGGAACTTTAAAGATTGCAAACATATTTTAAAATGTCTAGGAAATCGTTCAGTACATCTGATCTACTGTAGTGTATAACAATGCACTATAGGAATTGTCAGATGCTGTAAGTTAATATTTTGTGGGAGAAAACATTTCCAGCTGTAAAAGGCAAAGATTTCCTTACTTTTCAAAATAAATACATATTCACAAAGGTGGAAGGCTCTAACTCATAATTCAGTTTCCAAAAATTATAATAGCACATGAGAATAACAACTTTTCAAAGACCACTATACCATTTTAAGAGGGGGGGGAGGGTTATGACAAGAATGGGGTTTTTTTTGTTTGGTTTTCTTATGATAAAGGATGTTAAAGCTACATACGGCTAGACAAGTTCATATATATTTCCTTTGACGGAGCATTTCTAGTCTTTATCAATTAAACTGTTTTAACAAGTTCTAGGAATACGGTAATTGTATTTGGCATTTAGCCTAATGGGGAAAAGAATGACATATGAAAACCCCAAATCAATTGTTCCTGAGATTTTCTGGTGCAACCAGAATTCGAATTTTCAAATGGATGATGGAATGGTACTCTCTCTTAGCTACTGTAACAACTGACCTGGGGGTGATATTATTCAATGGACTTTCCTCAGGCCACAGAAACAGTATAACACAGCTGCGGTATCAGAGATGGGATGAAGACTAGCTGACAGATTTATCTCCACAGCCCTTTAACGCTGCCATGACTGCTACTAGGAGAGTCAGCAGTTGCAGCCACGTGGCCGAAGAATGAGAGGAAGGTCCACCTTCTAGGTAACTGTAACAATCCACTTCCAGGGAGTAGTATTTTTCACTCAGCTTGCCACTCCCACCAGGTCACCACAATCAAAGGGAATATCAATTTGGGGCATACCACTTTGGGAAGCAGCAAACCTCTTCCAGTTTTGTTCCTCCTCTCTAACGAAGTTGGCACTGGTATTTGGTTGCTAGTAGCACCTTATCAATGGCTTTCGATGAACCTGTTTTGGTTCTTGTTTGACAGGTTAGGATGATTGCACATTTTTATAATTGTTTAAAATGTTTTGATTTGTAAGCTGCCTTGTGAATGTTACAGTTGAAAGGCAAGATGAAAATATAATAAATTATCATTAGCAAATCAAAAAACATGACTAACCACTAACATATAGAGTACTGTTTCTTCCTATCTTAGGTGGTTAACCATAGTGGCCTCACTAAGCCTTTTATGGCCTCCTGCTTTCTTGTTGCATAGTTTGGGGGTCTTGACAGGATTTAATATAAGGAATATATATCCATTTCCTAGACATAAACAAATTGCTTAGGAAACTCTTTTGACAATAAAACATACAAATAGCACAATAAAAACCTTTCTTTATCTAAAGCTACATTTAAATAGAATAGAACTCTATTTAGTTATCTTGGCTCTTTTGTATTGTGATTAATTGTGAATGCAACTGTTTTTCAAATTTCAACTTTTAGTGTCTGAGAAATAATAATGCATTATTGTAATAGAATAGAATAGCATTATCACAGAATCATAGAACAAACCCACATACTAACTTACGAGTCTCAAGAATTCTTATCAGTCTTATTTGAAAGACAATTTAACAACTCAAGGTCAAAGATTACCCATGTGGTGATAACACTGGGACCCAACTCACACATTACCACAGGGGAATAATAGGGACCAAGAAATGGTTCTTCTGTAATCCATCTCCACCTTGCCTTAGAAGTTCCTAATCAATGCTTATCCTACCATCATCAACTGGATGGGGAGATGGACAGCTGACAGCAGCATGGGTAGTGATGATATGGTCAGGAGGATATAATTGTGTATTAGGAATAAGCTGAATGCATTCAAGAAATAAGACTAATGCTTTAACTCTGATACCCTTTCTTTTTAAATAATTTATAAAAAGGATATCAGAATTCTGCACTGAAATAGACCTAATCCTGAAACACAGAAAGCTGAATTCTATTACCTCTATAGATTACGCAAAATTGCAAGCTTTTCTAGCATATCTTTACAGCCACAGAGATTAGCATGTTCCTTAGATTCCAAGGTAGTCAATTTCTGTGGCTGATACCATATTCTGCTGAGGCATGTCTACATTCCCAGAGAACTGCAGCACATATACAACCTTGAATATGGATTTTCTCAGGGTACTCAAGAATCATTAACAGCGCAATCCTATATCCACTTACTTGGCAGTAAGCCCCATTGAACTCAATTGAGGTTACTTCTGAGAAGACATGAATAGGGTTGCACTGTAAAAGACTTGGGTCTACGTTAAACCATAATCTAAAGCTGCAATCTAAAATACACCTACTACTAGAGAGCATCTAAGCCCCACTGAATGCACTCTGAGTAATCATGCATAGGACTATGCTGTAAATTCCCCATTCAAACAAAAAAGCCATGTTTTTTCCCTGTGCCAGGATTTATGTGGTCACAAGCATACGCAACCATAAATGCACTCGTAAATAAGGAGCATTTATTTCTTCTCTTCTCTTAAGAACTTCTCCACAGCACACACAGAGTCTGCTGTTGAGATTTTTTCCCCTCTCCACATCTACAAAAATGTAGTCTTTTGATACAAAATTTTAAAGAAGCCTAGTTAAGGATCAAGATAAGCAAATGGCTTGGCAGTGGAAGATTCCAGCTAATTAGATCACAGCAGGGACTTCCTTTGTTTGTATATCACTTGGCATAATGCTTAGTGTAGCCTGCATTTGGGAATGAGAGACAACCAATTCAGAATCAGTCTGTGTCATGGCAACAAAAGACCACTTGTCCAAAGACAAAAAATTACCGGTACTCTCTGTATTCACCACATGCTGCTTCTTTCATGTAACTGCTAGTGCTGTTCATTTTTTGATCACCTATAATATGATGGCTAAACAAAACAGATTGTGTTGACTCTGTGAATGAAAGTGCATTAACGGGATGACCACATAGTAGTTCAAAAACTAGTCAGAAGGAAAAGGTTCCTTACAGGCTTTTCTTGCTGACTTGAGTATGAGTAACAAAATGCAAATGTTCATTAATGTAAAATCCAAATAGACATTTAGATACATTAATTCCTGATGACAACATAAATGCCATCTTTTAACAAACGTGTTTTGAACCAAGCTAGTGTGTCGACATTCAAAACTAACATCAAAGCATTTAGAAACAGAAAGGTTTCTGTCACATATGGAAATCAGAACTTTTGATACCCAAATTGTATTATGAATGTGAAAGTCTTAGAGCCAGTGAGGTATAGTTGTTGGAAAAACAGATCAGGACTGGGAGATTCAGGTTCAAATCCCTGCTCAACCATGAAGCTCTTTGAGTGACCTTGGGCCAGTTACTACCTTTCAGCCAACCTACCTCATAGAGTTTAATAATAATAATAATAATAATAATAACAACAACAACAACAACAACAACAACAAGTTTGCGAATATTACAAAGATCATCTTCCTGGGCATCTTCACTCATTACTTTTGAGGGATAAATTTCAATCCACCAAAAGGCCATCTTGCTCCTTGATTTTTCTAGGGAGAAAGTAATGTGTGAACTAGGTAGTAGCAGCACATCATTTCTGATACTAAGAATCAAGCTTGTGTGGCGTAGTAGACAGAGAGCCAATTTGGACTGGGAAGATCTGGATTCAGCTCTCGTTCAGCCATGAAACTCACTACTTTGGGGAAACCACTGTCTATCAGCTTAACCTACCGGTACTTCAGAGGGTTGTTGTGAGGAAAGCATGGGTAACCCTCATGTATGCTACCCTGAGCTCTTAAGAGAAAGGTGTGGTTTACATGCAGGAAATTTAAAACAAAATAAACATGATCATTATCCCCACCCCCACCCCCATTCTGTTCCTGGGGGGGGGGAGTGGGTTTTCAATCATGGTGTCTGGGATATTCAAATAAAAGGTGTTACAGCCACTCATTACTTTCCTGAGATGAGGAGGGGAGATAGCAAGAGAGCTTTAATAGCCTGAGATTTCTTCTTAGAAAGTAACAAGTGATCAGCTGTGACAGGGGTCACAGCTCAGTGGTAAGGGCACCTGCTTTGCATGCAGAAGATCCCAATTTCAATCCCCGGCATCTCCAGGATGGGCTGGAAGAATTCCTGCCTGAAACCATGGAGAGCGATTGCTGCCAGTCAGTGTTGACAATACTGGGCTAGATGGACCAATGGTCTGACTTGGTATAAGGCAGCTTCCTAGGTTCATATTTTTAAAATAAGCTCTTCTGAAAGTATATAATCACTACACTGTTTTAACATGATAATTTCTGTGCATTCCACTTTAGTCTCTCATAAGGTATTTGGGAATAGGGTATATATATAAAAATTACTGTGCTAACCCTTTTGAGAAATTGAGGGCTATTATCACAGCATTTATTGAAACAGATCATTAGAAGTTTATTTATTTATTATATTTATACCCCGCCTTTTTTCCTGCAAGGAACCCAAGGCGGCTTACATCTTCCTCATCCTCCTCTCCATTTTATCCTCACAACAACCCTGTGAGGTAGGTTAGGCTGAGAGTCAGTGACTGGCCCAAAGTCACCCAGTGAGTTTCATGGCCGAGCGGGGACTAGAACCCGGTTGAGCTGCTTTGGAACTATTCCTCTCTGAAGAGGGCTATATCAAAAGATACACACACCCTGTGTGTTAGAACTTCAGATTACTATCGGGGTTCCAAATACATAACTTGTAAAATATTATATTGCATTATTTGTAAAGATTCCTGTGATATCACTTATTTTATTTAATAAATGTATACCCCACCTCACCTCGATATTTCTAAGCATCACTAAATGTATCAGATCTTAGACACGCATGTAATAGATCATATCTTTTTCTATTTTAGCTTTTCCTCTTCTTTTGTCTTCTCATATTTTTTGCCTGTTGTAAATTTTGTATTTTGCTCTTCTACTTGTCAGCTGTTTCCATTTTTCATTTATTTTTTAGTACTTGTCTTTTCTCCTTGCTGGTTCTAAATTATTTCTGTGTTCTTCCATATTCTTTCCTGACTTTCTGCCTCTAGATGCTAAGTCACTTTTCCTTTTGCCATGTCCTCCAACTTATCTACAATATTTAAAAATAAATGCTGACCATCGGCAGCCAGGAGCCTTTCTGTGCCTTTGAATTCTACAAGACAAAACTGTGGTCCAAACTAGACATTTGGTGCCGGATTCAGGTCTGAAAACCCAACTCACTCAACCGCTGCAAAGTTGAGCTGTTGGAATGGATAAGAAGAAGTGCCTCACCACTTTCTGCATGAACCTCCTCCCACTAGTTGCTTATCCCCCAGCTGCAGTTCCATGTCATGGGGGGGGGGGATAGGTGAGGGTAAAGGATAGTAAAGGAAAAGCACTGCACAGGGCCAGTGCTACCATTAGGTGAGCTAGGCAGCTGCCTAGGGCCCCGGGCTAAAGGCGGTGCCAGAAACACCTGGGGGGGGAAAGCGTCTCCCCTCACCCTCCCGCCACCCACCCATATCCCGCTCAGGAGGGGCCAGTGGGCAGGAGAGCGCCTCAAAGCTCAGCCCGTACTGCAAGCAAGAGCAGCCAGCAAAGCCCTCCCACCTTCTCTGCCCTCCGTCCCTCCCTCCTTCCTCTGCATCCCCAGCAGCAACAAGCAGCAACTTCCCTGCCCGGTCTCCTCCTCCTCCTCCTCCTCCACGCACCGCTCAGCCCTGCTCTCTCTCCCTCAGCAGCAGCAGCAGCTACAGCAATAGCGACAACCCAAGCACTCGTCTCCAGGGGACAATGCTGTGGCTCTCCGGCAGCTTCCAAGCAGTGGCTCAGCTGCTCCGCTTCTCCGGGCTAACCTTCGCCACCTGGCATACAGGCTCTGTTGCCAAATGTGAAAATGAGGGAGAAGTTCTACAGATCCCCTTTATCACAGACAATCCTTGCATAATGTGCATTTGCCTGGACCCACCCACCTCTGCCCTCAACATCCCCGTGCCCATCCTTACCGATCAAGAAGGAGGACGCCAGAGCCATGGGGGGTCCAAGGTGGTGCAGCAAGAGCCAGGCGGCGAAGGTTAGCCCGGGGAAGCGGAGGCTGCGGAGCAGCTGAGCCACCGCTCAGCCAAATCTACTGAAAAGTGGATACTATTCATTTCCATGGGGCTTATTTCCACATAAATATGCTGAGGTTTGCCAATTGACTTTTATTTCATAATGGGCATAGGGCTGGAGGGAGGGAGGGGGGGGGCGCTAAATATCTGATCTTGCCTAAGGCACCAAACTGCCTTGCACCGGCCCTGGCACTGCAGCACATGAGGGAAGAGGGAAGCACTTTGCTCCTATCCGTTACTTCTGCCCTGGAAATTCCACCCTTTACCTGCTCCTTTGCTGCTGTTTTGTGGTGACCCAGGTTCTCAAACATGGGCCTGCTGGCAAATGTCCAGTTTTTGAAGTAACACATGAAAGGGAAAATGTTTTAAATAAATACATACATACGGTAAATAAATTTTGGGGAAACACTGTCTTCTAAATCAAGGTGATATGTTGATATTATTTAGCAAAAATCAATTATAAAATCACCAATCAATATAGGTGTCATGTCACTTTTAATTTTACTTGAAGTTTCATCATTTGCAGCATAGCTATAATGGAAATAAATATGTTTTGTTTGGTCCAGAGGTGGATTGTAAAGTGACTAGCTCCCCAACTTTTATCCCTGTTCTTCTGCAAAAACAAAGATCATTTCTGAAACGATTATATTAATACTAATTAATATTCTAATATACTATTAATATAAAATGTATTAATAATAGTTTAAGAAACTTTCATTAATGCTAATTAAACTTCTATACTACTACTAATATTAATTCATATCAGGGTGGATAAAAATCAATGTTTTTTTTTTTAAAAAAATTAAAATTTAAATCGGAACTTTTTAATAAAGTGCTTTTTGAGGAAAAATCTATCTAAAGATTTTTAGATAGATTTTCTATTTAAGAAGTTTTCTATTTAAGATCCATTATAATCCAAAGGTTATTCATCATGAAATAAGAATTAGTTTTTAATTATGTAGCATGAGGCTGTATATTCATGCAATGTTTAAATTTTTTAGTAAATTAATTCCATTAATCCATTCACAATGTCATGCTCTTCCAGAGGTTTATGTAAGATTATTGGGCAATTTTTCTATCTAGAAGTTATTATCACATGCTTGGTTTTACAGTTCTCAAAACTGTGAATTTGTGTCTGCAGAGTTCACATGCCTCTTCTTCACAGGAAAAATGTTATAAAATAAATATACAGAGTTGAGAAAAAGACCTTAATACCATTGTTCCTTTGCATATCTATGTACACAGAATCAACCCCTTACCTCTTAAGTGCTAATAGTATAAACAAATCAATATTTTTTTGATATAACTATAAAACTGAAAAGTTGTTATTCTAAAAATGAAACCTTCATCTGGTTGGAAATATTAAGATTATACCAGCAAGAATGAGTCTTTGGTAAGTCTGAGTTGTGTAAAATATGTATTAAGCTTATAGCAAGGAAGAGTGCACTGGGGGGGGGGGAGTCACATGATTAAATCGAGTCTTTCTGAGTAGTGATCCAAATCGTGATTTAAATCATGATTTAAATAAAATTGATTTAAATCAAATCCACCCTGATTCATATACTAATATATTAATAATAGTTAAAGAAAGGGTTTCTGTTTTTGCAGGATAATGAAAAGAATCCTTACAAAAATAAGTTCTGAAACACGTCAAGTTGCTCAGTTGAGGGAGAGACTTCACACAGTCCACCAGTGCAAAGACACTTCAAAGAACAGATCTGCCTAAACGTTCAGGAACTATATACCCACTTTAATTTTAGATAAAAGCTTTAAATGTTCTGCAGATTTGTTCTCAAAATCTTCTAAGAAGAAAATTATCTTTTATAGGATTATTTGTGTTCAATTCATTTTACAGTTACGAGAAGCAGTTTTAATCAGACACTAAAATAAATTGCCATGAAAAAGAAGCAGAAGGGGAATAAATAATTTTCTGTTCCAGGTTTTATCTCATCCCTCCCTGCAACCCTGAATGTGCATTAGTAATAAATGTCAAAGCCGTGATCCAGAGACTAACATTTCATATGCAGGATACGCTTTCTCAGGTTTTCCCCCAACAACAGCCACGTAAAAGGGAATCAGATGCCTTGCTAGGCAGGCAGAATTAACCTTGCAGTCCCCTGGATTGGACCCCAAGTCTATCTTGGGTCCAGCTATAATGTAATCTCCAGTAATCCACAGTTTTGGAATGACCTCAGGAGAGATTTTGTTTAAAATGTGTCAGTAGAAAATGGCATTCAAACAGTTTATTGAAAGATGTTCACGTGGGATGAAGTGGATTCTTGCCTAGGCCCAATCCTTGGTATCCCCCTAAGCATGTCTAAGCATGTTGTGGGGGTGACAATATGTGACGCATTTAACACACATATATTCACTGGAATCATTCAAAAATCTATGTTATGAATGTCAAACATATCAGAATTGGCATTCCGTATGCGAAAAACTCACTCCCCAAAGGCCTATAAATGTGAAAGCTTCTGCCATAATACAATTCTTAGCATTTAAGACTGCCACAAAAACCCTTTGTTATAAACCTGAGATATTTTGAACTGTATTGCATATTTTGTATCAGGTGGCCATGTGTCCTACTTTACAGAGGACAGTCTTCCATTTGAACATGTCCTCTGTTTGAAGGGCTTTCCAATCCAGTAATTGCCCATCAGCCTGGACAGTAGACTGAGCAGGCGAACAGGTTGTGGTCTTCCCCACTACGGTGAGACATACTCTATTTCTATTTAAATGATAGTAATGATTTCTACATTTCTATCTACACCTATACATTAGCATATATGCAAATGTTATGCAAATCACAATGCATCACTATCTTCTTTTTTGCTGAAGCATTTCCTCTTTTTGGCGATGCATAAGTGACCAGTTCTCGAAGATGTGCTGAAGATCTGTTACGCTGCACTCTCAAAAGGCATGACACAAGTCAGGGTACAGCAGGGCTCTCTAACCTTAGGTCCCCAGATGTTGCTGGCCTACAGCTCCCAGCATACCCAGCCAGCATAGCTAATGGCAAGGGATTCTGGGAGCTGTAGTCCAGCAACATCTGGGGACCCAAGGTTGGAGAGCCCTGGGGTACAGCATAGATGCCATACTCAGTCGCTGATATTTTGACACAAAGCCCCCAGTCCAGAGTACCGAAGAACTCCAGTGCATGAATGCATGGAGCTCCTGCACAAGTAAGCTTTCCCATCTAGTTCAGTGAAAGGGAAGCTCCATACACACAAGGAGATGCACAGCTAGAACTTCTCCTTTCACTGACATAAATGGCGAGTCCTCTCGTTTATATGTACACTCACCACAATGTGCACATCAGTGCTCCTGCATGCAAGAACAGTTGCTAGATGAGATGCATGACTGATTGCATTCCTAACACAACTTTATTTATTGGATGGATTTATACCCCCACCCATCAATAAAATACACAGGGTGGCTTACAAAATTTAAAAACACAATAAAACAAAGGCCAGTATCCAATGGGGCGCTTAGGCTCCCACTGATCATCCTGCGCCCCGCCAATTCCTTTGCGCAAGTGGTCCCCACTGCTTCTGCAATGGTGATTTAGCGCTTTCAGTGACAACCTGAAACTAGCAGAAATGCTCGTTAGGACTTGGTATGCTAAATCACAAATGAGAATATACATATATTGTGTTACTTGTAATTGCATTATTGTTAAGTCCTCAAACTTGTATGAAATTACTATGGATTTATACTTACAATTATGTTATTTGAAATTCCGGCATTGTCATTGTTTAGTCCTCAAATTTGAATGTTAAATCATTATGGTTTTATACTCAAAATGTTAGTGTGTTTAAAAATTTCTACAAAAAATATTTTTTGTGTAAAAGGTTTAATTATAAATATATAAAAGTAAGTTTAATCATGGCGGCGTTGGCACTTTTGTGGATACGTTTCTGGAAGGAGGCAGGTCAGCAGAGCTCACACTTTTCCACTTATTCGGGCCTTCCCCTAGGAAGCAAAAAAATCTCCCTTGCGGAAGCGGTGGGCCCCGCACCGCTTGCAGAAGGGAATCGGCAGGGCAAAAAGGAATCAGTGGGGGCATAAGTGCCCTTTTGGGTGCTGCCCAATGTTAAGGTGCACAAGTTTAAAATATTTAAAAATCATTCAAAAAACGGTAAAATCATGCAGAGCAGCATTATAAGCAACAAACCCAGCCACAATAAAACAAACTGAATTCAAAGGCCTACAAAAATAAAGAAGTCCTTGCTTGATACCAAAACAACATCAGAAAGGCCACCATCAGGCAAGCCTATAGGAAGAGAACATTCCATAATCTGGGCACCACTTCCTTCAACCCCAGGGTGATACCCAGCATGAAGGCTACTTCCCTGCTTCCACCTTTATGACCACCACATGAACCTTGACCTAAAACATTATGTGCTACTCTTTCTTGTATGCAGGGGATATGTGTGGATATATTTCACAGGAAAAGGATGGCCTTCTGAAAATGCGGCTAAGAGAAAGGTTATCACAAGCAGTTTAGTTATTCTCTTCCCTGTCATATGTTTTCCCTTGTATTACGCTGACCAGGGATGAAATGGCTCCTCTCAAAGCATTCTAATCATATGCTTTTACTTCTAGGTCGGAGATTCTATGGTCGTTTCTTTTGACTAAAAGGAAAGCAAGGAGTGTGGATGATTAAAGTATGTGAATTAAATCAAGGTTTTGCTTGCTCAGGGAACTCTATGCTCACTATAGCTTAACCACTTGAAATTATAATTCCCATTTGCAGCAGAGAAAATAGCTACTGTGGAAATGAGGAGTTGAACTGCTTCAGAGTACTACATTTGAAGCAATGCCAAAGAAACAAGTTGTTATTTTTATAAAAACACTTTTTATAATAACGATCCTTGCTTGCTTCACATTTTGAACGTTCTCTTATGCTAGTCTTCTCGTATTAAGCAAAGGTTTTGTTGACACGGAACAGCAGCATGTGAGGAATTGGAATGAAGATGAGCCCCTGTGAATAAAATCTGAGGGTATTCAAAGAAAAATGAAAAACAGAACAAAGAAGGAATACAGCTAAAGAAACAGAGAAAGCCCCACCACGTTGCACGGTTAAGCAAGCAGCACCATGGCAGGAGCGGGGTAAAATAGATGAAGGCGGGATCTGGTGCCTTATGAAGTGTTGTCCCGAGCTGGAGGAGACACCATTGGAACTTGGGGTGGCATGTGTCCTTTTTTACAGGTGACAGTCCTCTATCTGAAGGACTGGCAGAGGTCTGTCCTCTATTGATAAAGAGCTGCCCTGTCCAATTCCATTTTAAAGATAAAGAATCATAAGAACTCTTATCCATCCACAGTCAGCTCCTGGACAGCAGGCCGAAGAGGCAGGCACACAGGTCACCTGGTCACCGTCTCCCACAATATAGTGAGATGTACTGCATTTCTATTTGAATTATAATTACTTCTAAATTTGAATCTCACTCTCTCTTCATTAGCATACGCAAATTATATGCAAAGCAGTGTCCTCTTTTGCCCTCTCTTTTGGAGATGCATTTCCTCTTTTTTTGGCAGTTCACAAGCGGCTACCTTATTTGGGCTCAGGGATCGAAATATCTTGAGCTGGACTGAAATAAACGGAAAGAGAGAAAACCACCAATGAGGCGTCTTATCTGGGATGGTCTTGCAAAACTTTTTACATTAGGCCACTACTTCCACTGCCCTGCCTCCCCACAATCTTCAACCGTTAAAATACCAGATGGCGCAATAAATCCATATCTCCTTTTAAAATATGCAGTGCTTTTGCCCAAATTTTGCTTTACGCTAGAAAAGAACCTCAGCAAGGATGGTATTACATCCCGACACACAAGCTAATATAAACCAGTTCTAAACTGATTGATACAGGATGCCAGTTAATATATCCTATACAGAAAAGGAGGGAGGGGGAGAGGAGAGAGATGCAAACAAATCTAAAAATATCTTCCACTTCTTAGTGAACAAAAACCACATATGTGCATGTTTACTGACACAAACGCTAATGAAAAGCCTGGCCAATAATTCTGACAGAGAAATGCCTGTAAAAGTTTGAGCAGATATTCGTTAGGCATGGTAAGTAGCTCACAGGCAGTTCAGCTTAAATTTCTCCTGTGGGAGTGTACAGCAGATGATCAAAGACAAGCAATGAAAAATAAAACTGGCTAATATGACAGTCAAGGCTGGATGGATTTCCAGAGATAAAGAGCCCTTCTTAGTGCTCGGCAACTGTACTGCTGTCAATATTCAGAGCTTTCAGCTCGAAGGAAACCACATTGCACTGCTCCTGCTCCTCCACTGTGAGCAATTAATCTATCCACAAGATGAGAGTTGTTGCAGGTTTTGTGTGTTTGCTTATGAGCTAATCAGAAACACATGCTACTGTCCTCGTGTTTTGGCTGGGGAAGAAAGAAGGATTAACAAAATAAGAGTTTAACCCAACATGCTTGCAAAGAAAAGGGCGTGCGGGGGGGGGGGGGCGGGACATTAACAGGCTACTCAGGTTGAGAAAACCCAGCATAATGTAATGCATGGCATGGGGCAATCCTTAGTTGGGGTGAAGAGGAATTGAAGTCCAAACTCACCAGGTTGGGAAAGGCTGCTCTAAGGCAAGTTCACAAGCAGGGGGAGTTAATTTGGAGCACAACAAGCAAGAGCGGATTTCCCCTCCCACTTCTTATCACCCACATCGTATTCATACTGAGACATGAGGGAAGAATGAAACACAGTGAAATAGCGACACTGCAAAAAAAAAAAAAAAAACCCCAAATGACTCACTCATCCTGTACCGAAGAAGATTGGCGCCATGAAAATGATCCTGGAAGAACAACACATCGTTGGTCCATAACACCACCAGATGTATAAAACTGCGTAGGTTAATAGGAAGCACGTGCTTAAATGCCACTTTGGGGATAAATGTTGACAAAACCATTTTGGCTGAAAGATGTGTGTCGTGAAAATACTGCAGGATTTCCATAACATTGACATTGCTACTGTGATGTGAAATGTTTGTGCATAACATAATAAAATTGCTGCTTTACAGGGGTTGACGTATGTGGATGTATCTCTAAAAGCTTGGAGCAGCCCCGTTCTAGTTCCCTTGTGAATCTTGTGAGGTGGCACACTCACCCCTCTCTGATTTGCCCTCTGTCAGCCATGTTGTAGACCGTGTTCTTACATGGAATAAAGGTTGCTGCTGCTAGGGATAGGGGAGAAATTTGTTCAGTACACATTTTAATGTGAACTTAATCTAATTATGCACTTTCGAACTAATGTGTGAACCAAAACTCAGTTATCCTTTGAAATTTGCACTTCTCCGACTTTTCCAATCAAATCTATATATTAGGGGAAATAGCTTTTAAAAATATATTATATTAGGAAAATTGCTTGCAAAAAATAAGCAAAATTGCATTAAAATGCAAATATTAGGAGAAATGTGCACAAAATGCATATGAATTTTCATGCAATTTCTTTTAAAATCAACATTTGGTTGTTCACTCTTGGTTTATACCCAACTAGCTGTTGCCCGTGGCTGCGCTCGCGTGGATTTTAGGATTTGGTACAATGGAAAAGATACAGTGTCTCTGACTGAAAGTGTAAGTTAACGTTTAGGCTGGGTGCTGGCAGCAGAAACCTTTTCTGACAGAAATATCTGATCTTAAAGAAAAATCAGGTTAATCTTGAGAGTCTACAGGTGATGAAGAGTGGCCATGCCAAGTTTGGGGTAGATCCATCAAAACGTGATGGAGTGGAGCCTATGCAACGACGCCCCACACACAATAGTCATTCAGTCATTTAAAAACTTCCCCTCCCTTTTCACCCCCTCAGAGAACATTCTAAATGGCCTAGGGGATATTTGCATACCCACCCCTATTGGCCCCTGCAGGACTAAGTGTTGTATGGGCTATTTGCATAACTGCTCCTATTGGCTCCTGCAGCAATTATGAGGTGAGGCCGATTTGCATAACTGCTCCCCTGTTGTTTTGCCCATAGGATATGAGAATGGGGCGATTCCCCCCCCCCTTTTCACCCCCTTAGGGACAGAATTTCCAAAAACCCTTCCTTAGTGGGTATCTACGTCATAAAAGCAATGTCCCTTCTAAATTTCACGTTCCTAGAAATGGTTTGAGCCGGGCGTTGATGAGTCAGTCAAAATCAGTCAGTCAGGACACCTTCTTTTATATATATAGATGTTGTTATGTCACAAAAGTGCTCAAGACTTTTATATTTAATGCTGCTTTGATGAAATTTTAAGCTTGAAGTAACTTGCCTTGTGGATCTGTTGGGATAAAAAATGTCCTAAATAATGACTTTTGTATAGAAATGTGTTACACACACACACACACACACACACACACACAAAGAGGACAGGGTTGTGTAAGAGGACATTTGTTGTAAATAAATGTTGGCTATATTTGATGTCCACAACACATATTTCTGTGTGACCAGATACATATGACCAGAACCAACAATAACATTAAAAACAAGGATTCAATCAATCAATAAAACATGCATTACTACTATACACCATTACACCAGCATACATATCAAGTTCACAACAAAATGTTATATAAAAATTATAACAGTCAAGCAAGGCCAGAGTCAGAGGTTAAAGATACTGGTATACAAACTCTCCATACCAGGTTCCAGAATACATGTTATTTCCAGGGCAGCAATCAATGCTAATAATGCAAAGGCATCTTCCATGATTTCCACAGGATATTTGCACATTCACATGTCATGCTAACCCACCCTGGCAATAAGCGACGGTGGGTTGGTTGTTGGCGAAACTGTTTCAGGCTTGCTGTGGCTTTTTTTCCCCTTCCCCTCCTTTTTTCCAGAGATCACAAAAACCGTCTTGACAGCCGGCTTTTGCAATCCCCCATATTGACAGCCACTGACAGGCCCTTCAAAGTGCCTGAGCAGCACCACTGAGGGGCTCTCAATGGCCGGCAGAACCTTTAAAAAAATATTGCGCAAAAAATGTTTTTATCTTATTTTTTCAGGTTGCAGTTGCGCGGATGCAAGGATTTGAAGCCTCAGCTGGGGCAATGTCCTGGGGGGGGGTGTCTGCTGCCAAGATGCAGCAGGTACCAACCCTGGACATTGCCCAGAAGAGGCTCCAAATTGTGTGCCCTGCACTTTGGTTTCTCTTGACAGCAGTCACAAGGTGAGCTGTCAAGAGAAACCAAAGGCACGGGGGATCTTTTCATGCGAAAAGGGGGCGTTCTGGGATTTACACTGCCTTTGCAGCAAGATCCTCATCTCCCCCCCACCCCCACCTGCTAGTCCACATGCTCATGCACATTTTGCACTTTCCCCCAAGCATCTAGGTGCTGAGGAAGGTGCGAAAGTCCAACCCCCTTTGTCTAGGGAAAAGGAGTTCTGACAGCTAGATGCTAAAACTCTGGGTCCCTTTAAAAAGCGGTTCTGACTGGGCAATGAGGTGTTGTTGTTTTTTTACTGGCACATATACAGCATATGTCCCAGTCAAAAGAAACCAGTCAAAAAACCACCCACTTGGGCACTTTGGGGGCAGCTGGCACTGGAAGTCACCCAGGAACTGCTTGAATACCGCAGCAAGGGTTTTTTTTTGCTGCTCTTGCCAAGCGGCTCCGTAGCTGATTCCCCGTACACGTGAAGGGGTAAATCGCCCAGGTTCAGATGACATGACAACCTATCATGGGTACAACAACCCCTACAACAGCCCATGTTTTGTTGGGGTGGCTTGTTGCCCATGAACAAGCCAGCCTGCCCTGGGGGAATCGGTCCGGGTTCACACAACACGACAACCCATCGTGGGTAAGCAACCCATGATGGGTCGTCATGTCGTGAGAACCCAGTCACTGTGTGCATCATCTTTTATTGTACATTCCCCTGGGCACCTGGTGGGCAGACAGTGCAATTTATAAATTACTTTTTAAGATCCGATTTGTAGAAAGCTCAGAATCTTTGTGGCAGGGCCAAGTTAGCACATCAGTCTTCTGCACAGCTGTAGCAGGTCTTTAGAAAAATGAAGGCTGCTAAAACATTTTTATTAACAAGCAGTTTGATAAAATGCAGTTTGCTCCATATGTCAACATGACAAGCATATTAACTGCAAACGTGCTTGACAATAACCAAACATCACAAAGGTTGATAAAAAAAAAAAAAGTCTGTAAAGAAGATATATGGATGTAAATGTCACTTTTGGGAACCTTTCATATCAACAATATGCCTGAATTTTCACAAGTTTAAATCACCATTAAGTCAGTGTACATTGTTTATACATCTTAGCACATCTCCGGGGTAAACTACCGGCTGTTAAATATGTCTGCTTAGAGGGAAGGCACTACTGCAGAAACAAACTATTTCATCTCACAACTTAAATGTTCTATACAACTGTTTAATAAAATTTTGTAAACAAAATAGGAACAGACAGAGGCGGTTATAAACCAGTGAGGGCTCGGCTTCGCTGTTCTAGTTTTACAGATGAAAATAATCTGGGTAGGACAGTAATGCTAACATAGTAACAAGCAACTAAAACTAAAGTCTTCCTTTACTTTCTGTCTCACAGAGACTTCCTCTGATACAAATACTGCGTATGTTGAAACTTCTGTGGAGACTGGAAAGTATAATTGTAAGGTATTTAGGGGCAAATGTCAAAATAAACGAAATGCAAAGATTTGTGATTTTGCCTGAACGCAGTTATAGTATTGGCCTCCGTTGCAGTGAGTTCCATGGGTTAACTTGCTATTGTGTGCAAAATTACTTTTTCTCCTTGCATTAAGCAAATTGCCTGTTAATTTAATTGCATGCCTCCTAGTCCTTGGAAATCTATTGGGTCCCAAGGGATTTTGCAGGCAGGCAGGTTTAAAGAATATTTTTCTTTATTATGCCCTGCAAAATTACTGTTATACCTGTTCATGAAGCAAAGTGCTTAACTGTGGTGCTATTGGGTATTTGTCATTTTTGTTTTTAGTCTTGTTTAATCTTGTTTCATTGTATGAAACAAGAGTGGCCGGGTACCGGCTAGATGGGCCATCTAGAAATACAATAAATAAATAAATAAAACAAAAAGGAAAGCAGGTCTAAGCATTCAACAATAGCTGCTTGTAATGGAGCCATCAATGCTAAACCAGTGGTGGTTCCAATGGCTTCCATTTTTCATCTCTTCTACCCCTTCCCTCTTTTGCCATTTACCAGCATAGCCCTTTGAAAGGTCATGAGGAATTAGGCAAAATTCCACATATCTGAAATTGAATTATTCTTATTACACATATTAATAAATATGTATAACATGCACAGTTTATTATGAACACAGAATTTGTATTTGGTGCAGAATATGGGCAATTTGGCAGAAAACTACCAGGTCTGGTTTAATAATAGAGTGAATTCAGAATTAGAGTTTTCCTTTGCCACCATTGCCAGCCAGCTAGCTGTTCCTTCATGCCCCACCATGCCCTTCCATTCCCCCAAATTCTGCATGTGGAGGCAGTAGGGAGGTTTCTCTGGAGGCCACTATGCAAGATCACCCTCCCTAGCATCTAGAGCAGTGTTTCTGAACCTTTTTTGCCCCATGCACCCTTTTCACCATATGTCTGAATGCCATTCCCCCCTTTCCAAGATTGTCTGACTTAATCTGTGCCATACAAGGTGTGATGTCCTGTAGATTATGTACAATCTGTAGAATTGTAATTTGTAGAAAGATCAGTACTGTATTCCAACAGTTTGAGTCTGTGGTCCCAATTCCCACCCCCTGAAACCCTAAAATTCCCTCCCGGGGGGGAATTCCCCCCTGGTTGAGAACCCCTGATCTAGAGCACTGTGGTATCACAATCACAAGGCACCCTGGGAAACCAACGCATCCTGGGAAACTACATTTCCCATGCTGCCTGGTGCCTAGGGTGCTGCCGTTGCAGCACTTCAGATGTTTGGGAGGCCTCACCACAACTCCCTCCCCAGCTACATTTGGGGAAAAGGGAAGGCGGTATGGGGGAGGTTTTAGGACAGTGGTGGGCAACTTGCGGAACTCCAGATGTTCTTGGACTGCAACTCCCATCAGCCCTAGGCCAGCATAGCCAGTGGTGAGGGATCATGGGAATTGCAGTCCAACAATATCTGGAGGGCTACAAGTTGCCCCACCTTGGTTTAGAGGTTCAGGGGCAGCGGTGTTTGGATTCTGGAACACTCCTGATGACATCACTGGGAGAATGACACATTTGTACTGGGCTCACAAAACACTGACTTCTTTGGAAAATAGCTTGGTGTGCTGAGTTCAGTTCCAAATTGCCCCGAGGAAAGTCTGCCCATCATTAGTCTGGTTGTGAGAATGAAGCCCTCATTCAATTGGTCCCATTTTCCCAGTCTTCAAAGGCAATAAGACTAAAAGTAAACGGCAATACAATGGGGAAAGTCACAGTGCTAATGAACAAGCAAGCAATCTGAATGATTTAACAGAACAGACTTCCACTGGCCCCTCACCTGGGGCCAGGAAGAAGATTTGCAAGTGGGGGAGGAGAGAGGAGTCAGGTAACAGGTCAGGTTGGTCACAGATACTGAGCCAATGGCTCAACTAGGGTGGGGACACAGGAAAGGGCTTATTTAGGCACCTGGGTTCCTGCCCACGGTCTCTTTTGCTGCTGTTTTCCGGGTGACTGACTCCACATTCCACATCATCCTCACAGATTCTTCTTCCTCGTGGTATCGTTGGAACGTCTTTGGGGTTTTGCCTTTCTCGCCTACATTGGGTGCCTGGAGGCGTCAAAGTAAGGCGACGATGGTAAGGCCCTCCAGCTCCACATGGAGGGCAACTGACTGGGGGTGGACCAACCCGCCTCCGGTGCGGTTAGGATGTATTCGCCAAATATTGGGTTTTTCCCGGCCAATGGCCGAGCTAGGTTAGTACCGCACTTCGCCCTTCACAGATCTTCAATTCAATAAATGTGGCCCTGATTTGAAACCATATACTCTGTGTCTGACTCTTCTTTATCTCACCCATACACGCGCAACAGTAATTTTTATCAGCATAGACATCTCTCTCAAAGCTTCTTTTGAAGACCATCCTGTGTGTGAGTGATTTTATATACCATACGTTCTTGTACAAACTATATATTCCAACTTTCTGCCGTTTTAAAAATCTTTTTAGGTTTATGAAACACAACATCTCTCTCTTAAAATGCCATACATTTTCTGCTAAACATGTTGACGTATCGAAGCAACTTAATGCTATTGTAAACGGTTGTTAACACAAAAGGTCTGTGTAACAGTGCTGTATTTTGTGATAAATGCTGAAAAATTAAATACCGGTGGTAGGAAGCATTGCTTCTAGCTCAAAAATAATGATGATTTTTACATGAAAGATGCCGATTTCTTTGCGAAGCAAAACTAGGGACTTTGAAGCCTGATGCTATTATTTAAAATATTTAAAGGAAATTGTCCATTACTTGCTGATTCTACTATTATATTCTGAAGCAGATTAATTACGATCCTCTTAGGTCACTTACAGCAGGAAAGATTTACTGGATTAGTAATAGGGGGTGAGATGATGGCAAGGAAGTCCTGACTTATGGCTTTTAAAAGATGAATAATGTGAATTATTACCAGCATTCAGGAAGGCTGAAGATGACAGATCTTGCAAAATTAAATACCTTTCATCTTAGATGTGCTATTTTAAACAAATGATCTCTTTTTAAAAACCCATCATGATAAGAGTGGTGCTAAGCCATGCACGATACATTGATGTAATACAAACAGAAGAGCCTGCTTAAAAGGCTTTTGACAGTAAAATATGATAAGTAATTTTTTTAGCTCATTGTTTAGTACAGTTCAAAAGTGGCACAGACAGCAAAGCCTCTTGTAGAATTAATTAGGTGTCACTTTTAAAAGTGCAAATACTAAATGGCAGACAGACAGACAGGCCTGTGCAATTGTTACTTCCACATCTAGAGACAATTAAAACGTTCAGCTGCTCATGTGGTACAGTCCTGCCCTGTAACTGTGCTACCTTAAAATGTGCATTGAGGAAATTGCATGGAGAGCTTAAATATCAGGGAGAAGGAGTCTAACAACAAGTGATATGGGACAGACTGGCAAAAATGGTACCTACCTTCTGGGACACCATAAAGCAGGAACTGGCAACTTGAGGGACCAGACACTCCCCCCCCCCACCGTCCCAACCAGGCCCTTGGTGACCCTATCAAATTTTAATCAAGGTACTATAAAAAGGTTTGCTCATTGTTTCATTTGTACAGAAAAGAGTCTTCAATTATATTTCACTAGCAATATGTCTCTGGGGAGTCTTTCAGGAAACACATTTTGTTCCATTCCTCTGAAGTCTGTATTACTAAGCAAAGCCTACCTTATTATATAGCCAGGTGGTTTGCATGTGGGTTGAATTATTGAATTCTTCTGGCACCTGAACTATGTTACCTCCAGTACTGGAGGCAGAATGCCTCTGTATACCCATTGCTGGGGAACTATTTTTGGACTTCCCGCAGGCAGTTGGTGGACCACTGTGGGAACAAAATGCTGGACTAGTTAGACCTTTGGTCTAATTCAGCACAGCTCTTCTTAGGTTCTTATGACTCAGCTCAGGCAACAAGAATTACTAGCCTCATCTTTGCTGTTCGGCAATGCTACCCATATGGTGGCCAGAGATTAACCTGCAGATTTTCACTCTAGGCGGGACCATATGACTGGAGGGACCAATAGGGGCCTGGCTGGTACTATATAATTCTTGCTCCAAGCTCTGCTCTTCTGTCTGAGTAATTTGTCAGAGTAACAGTACAGATGGTCTTGCCTTGCCTCTCCTGGTCACAGACTTCTGAACCCTCTTTCTCTGGCCCTTGGCTTCCTGCCTCTGGCCCTTTGATTCCTGTTTGTTGATACAGTGCCTGACCTTCAGCCTGTTGGAGACCAACCATCTGCCTCTGGCATATTTGATCTTCAGGCGCAGCCAGTCACTAGGCCTAAGGACTCAGGCCTGGCACATACCCAGGGCTGCTGTGTTTATATCCTGTGATCCTGGGCAAGTGAAAAAATATATGGAATTTGGCATCAAGGCCTAGATCCTGAGAACCTCACCAAAACTCAGTAGGATTCTCATGCTGATGCATGCTGGGAGTTGTAGGATTTTTTTTCCTGTCTAAACATGGCTTGTACAATGATTAATCCAAATATACCAGAAAAAAGGACTTAATATTTTTTAAAAACCCAATCACATTAAATAACCATCAATAATTTTTTTTAAAAAAACTCATAAAACTAGCAAGGAACATGCTGAAACTGAACCCCGACAAGACCGAGGTACTTCTGGTGGGGGACAAGGGGAGGTTAGGGGATGTTGACCTGGTGCTGAATGGAGTACATCTACCCCTGAAGGACCAGGTCCGCAGCTTGGGGGTCATTCTAGACTCCCAGCTGTCCATGGAGGCTCAGGTGGCAGCTGTGAGCCGGGCGGCGCTGTATCAACTCCATCTGATACGGCAGCTGCGCCCCTACCTTCCTAATCACCTGCTCCCATCAGTGGTTCATGCCTTGGTCTCCTCTCACCTAGACTACTGTAATGCGCTCTACGTGGGGTTACCCTTGAAGACGGTCCGGAAGCTTCAGCTGGTACAGAACGCGGCAGCTCGCCTGATTAAGGGCAGCCGCCGGCGTGATCACATCACGCCAGTGCTTAAAGAGTTGCACTGGCTACCAGTTGCTTGCCGAGCCGAATTCAAGGTGTTGGTTTTGACCTTTAAAACCCTACACGGCTCCGGCCCAGCTTATCTCAAGGAGCGCCTCCAGCAACATCAAGTAGGCCGCTCAACAAGGTCTGCCACGGACGGCCTTCTCCTTATCCCATCAGCCAGAGCAGCCAGGCTGGTGGGGACTAGGAAGAGGGCCTTCTCTGTGGCGGCCCCCACATTATGGAACTCCCTCCCTAGTGACCTTCGCCATGCCCCCTCCGTGATGAGCTTCCGCCGTGCATTAAAAACATGGCTGTTCAGGCGGGAATATGGGGTGGGTTAGGTTTTTAATGAGAATTTTTTATATTGTTTTAATTATTATATTTTATTGTGTTTTATTGTATTTTAATTGTACATCGCCCAGGGTGGCCGGGCGATGTACTCATAAAACTAGCAAGGAACATGCTGAAACTGAACCCCGACAAGACCGAGGTACTTCTGGTGGGGGACAAGGGGAGGTTAGGGGATGTTGACCTGGTTGGCCAGATGGGCGATTGATAAATGTAATAAATAAATAAATAAATAAATAAAGCCGACTAACAGGCAGATGCAGCATTATTAGTATTCCAAAGGCTTGATAGATTTATTTTTTTTAAGGGCTTTTTACTAGTTTTTCAAAACAGGATCTAGTCTTCCTCTATGGTATGTTCCATGTGGAAACTGTAGATGTCGTAAATTCACTCATAAAAACAAACTTGGTAAATCCAGCTGACGAGAAAATATAGTCTACAAGAATTCACTATATATAATACTACGCTTGTGATATATACTTTAAAAATGTCCTTGTAATAAACTATTTATAGGAGAAAACAATTAGAAGTTTAATAAAATTTATTTATTTATTTATTTATCGTATTTATACCCCGCCTTTTTTCCTGCAAGGAACCCAAGGCGGCTTACATAATCCTCCTCCTCTCCATTTTATCCTCACAACAACCCTGTGAGGTAGGTTAGGCTGAGAGTCAGTGACTGACCCAAAGTCACCCAGTGAGTTTCATGGCCGAGTGGGGACTAGAACCTGCATCTCCTGAGTCCCAGTCCAACACTCTAACCACTACGCCACACTGGATTGGAGAACTCATCTGGAATATCACTCATAAAAAGGAAGAACTTCATACATTTCATTGGCTGAAAGATTTGTGTTTGGGGGCAATAGGGGAAAAATCAGATGGAAGAAAAAACCTGCTAAACAGAGAAATGAGACTTTCCTAAGAGTAAAGCATCTAGCACAGACGTGGCCCACTGGAATCCAGTGGGTTACATCTGCCACCCACCTCCCATGCAAGATTGGATAGGTAGGTACATTGAAGTGTATGGCACAAGGCATGGTGTCCTTTCTTTTCTGGCAAGCAGCTCTCATGTATATTTTACAGAGGACATTCCTCTATTTTGGAGACCTGGCAGAGGATAGCCCTGTATTTGAAGTTGTCCTTTATTTGATGGACTTTCCAGTCCAAGTTTAGTTTCAAGAGAAATAACCACAAAAAGGGAGAGCAGAGTCCTTGCAGTTGCCCATCAACAGTGAGCACCTGGACAGCAAGCTGAGAAGACACACAGGTCACCTGGTCAGTCTTCTCCACTATGGAGAGATGTATTGTATTTCTTTTTAAATTACAGTTATCATTTCTAAATTTGCACCTATGCATATAAATTTGCATATGTACACATTGTGCACATTGGTGTCCTCTTTCCTCCTCTTTTTTGGTGGCACAAGCCCTCTTTTTTGGCAATGCCACCCTACCTCCCCATCCTGGATTGTGGGTAGTGAAGCATCACATCTTACTTTGCATTTCCTCACTTGCTGGTTAAACGCAATGCACGTGAGAGTTGTGCAGCCCACTTCAGGAGATGAGAAGGCACCCCAAAAATCTATGTACCATTGCAGAGGCCTCAGAAGTGACCACTCATTTCCAAAAGGCAATTGAATAACAGGAAGCAGCACATAACTCTCACAGCCCTGTTTTTCACCTTGCTGTTATCCCTCTTCCCAGCAATTACTTGCTGGGGGGTGGGTGGGCAGAAGTAATCTGAAAAGATGTTTCAAACTGTTGTGCATGGGCATAATTTTCAAATGGTGTGATCTTCTCTGAAATCACTACTGTCTTATAGCTCAATGCAAGGTGACAACAATCAAACAGCTGATAGTGATGCTTAAGACCAAGACCATTGTCACATAGCACTGTCTGAGAAATCCACAACACACTCAAATGATTTTGGATTTCTCAGAATCCAACCTGCAGATTCCACAGTGGATTGGCTTTCCCCCAAGTTGCACAGATTCCACAGACTTGCAGACCATTAAAAAAAAAAAATAATAATCTGTAATTTTACACAAATTTAGTCGTCGATAAATACGAAAAATAAAAAACAAACCATGGTCCAAAAGTGTGCATTCCTCCCATAGGCTAAAGCATGAAAATACACATTTTTCATGGACTTGTGTATTTTGGGGGGATTTGCACATTTTTGGGTGTGCAAATTTGTGCAAGTGCATATTTGTGCTATGTATACAAACACATTTGTGCAAAATCTGATTCCATCAATGAGTGGACGATGGAACTAAAGGTGCCTGACAATCCACGAAACATAAATGGAATGAATTTTACAATGTCTGTACATCCTTGAGTCACATATACTTTCAACTTTTTGAAATGTAATTTTTGAATTGAGTTCTAGCTTTCCAGTTAACATATTGTATCTTGAAATTGCAGAAGAACTTTGAAAAAGAGAAGAGCCAAATTATCTGAGAAGCTCTAAATTACTGAATGCACGCTACATGTTGCTATACATCGCCTCAGGCCATTATTCTCATAGGCAAATATATTTGCTGCTCCGTTAAACATTTTCTTCTGTGAAAAAGCTAACACGTTGATAGCACAGTACAGCCCCTTCATTTATTATTTACATTTGATAGGTGCCTATTAACTTAGCCCTCTAGGTGACATACTAATTAATTAACAAATCGACACAAATCAAACAATACAATGAAAATATTGAATAAAATGAAATGCAGCATCAGAACAAAGATGCAAATATCTAAAAGGGGCTACAATAATCCCATAGGGGTAAAAACAGAATAATCAATCATTGTCAGAGTTGAGACTAAAATAAGAATCAATTCAGCCCACTTTAATATTAGATACATAATATTAAAAATGTTAAATGATGTTAAAAGGCCCATGTGAACAAACAGATCTTTGCCTGGCACCACAGAGATTCCACTTTAGCCACCAGGTGGGCCTCTTTAACAAGAGTGTTTTTCAACCAGGGAGGGCGGTCATAACTGAAAGGGACCTCTGATTGCTGCCCTCTGTACTTCAGATGGAGGGTGCACTTGTAGAAAGGCCTCAGTTGATGACCTTAAAGAAGGAATACGTACGGTACATATAGGAAGAGGCATTCCTTTAGGTACTGACGTCTAGTAATCCATTTATTCCTAATCCATATGCAAAGGGATATTATTATTCAGTCTCCTCTTGAGACATTTCACTGTGATATCAAAATTAATACAAATAAAGGTATCTCACTAAAAATGAGACAAAATGAAGGCTTTTACATGTGGAAAAAAATATTAAATGGAAATATGAAAAAAATAGTATAACCGAATGAAAAGGTTCATGCTTGATGCATTTGGTATAGGACAAATAAGACAAACCAATTAATAAAAACTAATTGTTTTAAATATTTGTTGAATATAAAAATATAAATGAAAAAAAAAGAGATCCCATCAACTAGAAGGCTGTATGATGAATTTATACTGTAAAAAATACACACACTACTGGTGATATATAAACATTAATATTAATTTGACAATTGTAATATTAATCATCCTATATGGTAATAGTGAACTGATTTTCCACATGTGAATCCTTATGTAGTCAAAATAGCACCATACACACACAAGAGGGAAACTCTAAGGTTAGCAGAAGTGGAAAAAATATTTAGGGGGGGAAACCCTAAGGGAGAGGGAATCCAGTACAACCCAGTGAGAACTGAGCATGCTTAATGGGCATAAAATGCTGACTATTGGAGAAACAATGACAAATGGGGGTGGGGGAATAGAACAGAATATCCTGAAAAGGATCATGGTTGGCTGGCTGGCTGGAACCTTGAACAGGCACACTCCATGCTGCAACATCTTGTTGCAGGTCCCAATAATGTACTTCCTATTTTAGAAGTTGATCTAGCAAGGTAGCAAAGTTATACACACCTAAACTATATCACCACACCACCTGTACTATGGAGATTTTAGATCTGGAGCACACAAGGAACCATCTATAGTTCTGCACAAAGGACACATAATCTACAGCTCTCAGGTCTCAAATAAATAGACTGGGTTTTTTTTACAGCTATTATTGTACTGGTGTCACACCATCAGTGTTGTTAAATTGTACCAGGAATGTTTACATGACCATGAACAATAATGCCTATTAAATTCTGGAGAACATGGGGAAAGCAATTCCCTGACTAAAGGTGATCATCACATCCACCCAGTCGTAAAAGAAAAGCAGCATGTAAACCATTAATTATCACTGATGCTGTATTGGAGCCAGTATTCACTCCTAGAAGAGAGTCCAAGGCCAGTGTTTCTGTTCTCACTGGTATGTCAGATGGAGTTATCACACATCTGATTTACCCCTCTAGAAGGGCCCACAAAACCAATTCAAAATGTTATTAGTAGTGCTATTCCATTACCAGCAACGTTAGCGTAAGTATCTCCAATCTGAAGATTTACCTATTTAATTCCCACAGTAACAAAATAGACATGAAATTTACAGTGTACACTTTGAGTCTACAAATCCAAACGTCAAGAGACAGATTTTAAATGACACACTTTATGATAAGCTACTATGGCAATCATCTAGCATTTATATCTCCTTATCTTATTAAAAGCAGTGTCAAGTTCCAACATTTTGGTTGTATTTGTGCACATGTAGCCAGCCAGTTTATGGATCTTAGACAATAGAGTACTTTTGACCAAATAAAAGATGCAAAAGATTAATACTTTAATTAAACAATTAGTTCACTTTAGATAGTGAAGTTATTCCCTACTTGATCCCTTTGAAAAGGCAGATATGTCTTTGTTGTGCATCCGTTGACTCAGAGAAGACAATTTCACTGGAATTAACCAAATGTCTGGGTAAATTATAACACTAATAAACTGCTAAGATTTGTACTTTTCAAAAGTAGTTACTGCTTTTCTGATTTATTAGCCAAAACTTCAAGGGTCTGTCATAAAGTTAAATAAACGAGCATGGAGAGCAACATAAATATTTGGGCTTGACAGTTCTAAAATACACTGTTTACAGGGAACTGGAAGATAGCAGCATTTCACTACATATTTTATATCTAGCAGAGCAAAACTTAGGAACCAATAAAGCCGATAAAGCTGCTGTAAACAGTACAAGATGAAGCCCATTTCTAAAAGAGGTAATATATTATGGCTGAATCCAAGTCAAAACATTTTACATGCATACAGATGACCACTGACTCTTCTCTAAAAAGAAATATAATGGAAATGCAAAAAATCATGTATGTTTACATTAAGGCTGTTCCCCATCCTTGCACCTATTAAACTATCTACCATTGTCATCTGGCCAGTATTAAATCAGCCTGACTATTTTAAGCTCCCTGGTCATGCTAGGTTTTTAAGTTTGCAGCATACACTTAATTAAATCAATGTTTGGAACATGGCTGCGTCTACCTTTTCCCTTGAGGTACGTCCCAGGAAAAGCTGGTGTCGTTCATGAGGAACGCTGGGTCTGTTCATGAGTACACACCTTCAAGGTGCTATGTGAAGTGGCAACTGGAAGTACTTACTCATGAGTAGACTCCAGCCTACCAGTTGAAACAGAAGCCCTTCCAGCCAACATATCCTATGCAGCTCTTCATCAACTGGCCAGTACACTGGGGGCCTTCCCACTAGTAGATATACTCATGAGTAAGCTCCTGCACATAGCTGGCTAGGGTGCTTACTCACAAATAATTTCCCTGCTGCTCTTTGTATTCATATATGGACACTCTGTATCCTTACTCTTTTCATAGGCATCGCATTTGGGGATTTAATGCCCCCAAATCAAACCTTACAGAGACAAATGTGAAGGCTTGATAATAACCTGGAGGCAGGAATGCTGGGGTCCTACATATATATGTCCCACATGTGGACAGCATGAGAATTGACTCATGCACTGCTCAAGAAGAACAATTCTCCATACTTAGCTCTTTAGGCTGCTCTGAGAACTTTGGGTGAGAAGTAGCTAGTAAATACTTCTAGCTACCAAGGAAATACATACATATTGAGCTTTTGATCTCTTCGTACTTGAAGGTGATGTCTGTAATGTCATACACAATGCTAGTGCAAATATCGATGAAGGGGTCTGTGCAGCATGTGTGGCAAAGTTTCTTCACAAATATATGTTTGATGAATATCTCAAATTTGATGGGTCTTTTCAACATAAAAACACATTCCTATGTGAGTACACTCTATTGACCTCAGTGGGACATAGCCAGTTAAAAATCTTGTGAAAGTATCTCCTGGATAAATTTCGAACTTCCACCTGCAGTATGCAGCTGGTAGCTAGAAAGTGAAATATTTCTGTACTAAACTCCTGCACTAATCTTGAAAACCACGTAATCAGGCTTCAAGTTAAGCAGTCATTTACCCATAAATACCATTTATTACCTTGCCTTCACTATGATTAGTTCTTAAATAGCCATTCAACTTAAAGGCATCCCGCTTTTTCAAATAATATGCTTTCACAATTCCAAACACTTGGCTACACATATTTTAAAGTGATTAAATTAAATGATTCTTTGTGTGAAAAAATATCTTTGAAAATGAAACGATATTATGGATTCTACAGCCAAGGCATAGTACTACTGAAATCCTTACACGAGGAAAAACAACAACATTGATTTTATTTCTGAGTGCAATGGAAATCATTAATTAAATAAAATGGATTTTGATTTGCTCTCTGGAATTATTATTATTAAAGTGACTACATATCGACCATAGATAATGTGAAACTACTGACTAAGGTCAGCAAGGGCACTATAGATGGCCCAACTCCATTTTATGTTTTCCAAGAAAAAAAATGAGAGGAAGAGGGGATGCAGAGCAGATCCCTAAGAATCTAGAGGCCAATGCCTGTTTGTTTCATTTACACTTTACCCTTTCTTCTGCAAGCTACATTACCCTTCCTTTTTAGCCATAAAGTAGCTTAGCCACATTGTTAGTTCTAAGGTTGTATGCAGTCTTGGGTGCTTTTGGCAGAGAAGCAAACCATATATGGTACCTTATGTACCTGGCCAGATAGTAGGATCTAGAGGGGATGCCCTCTTTACGGTGCCGCATTTGCCTGAGGTTCATTATGTGGAACCCAAGAGGGTGTTCGTGATACGGGCACTTCCAATTGTGGAACTCTCTCCCCCCTCATATACGGACCTTGGCTTACGCTGGCTCAGCTTGTCTGAGTGTGGAAAGCTAAGCAGGGTCAGGCCTGGTTATTACTTGGATGGGAGACCCCTCCTCTAGATTCCTGTACTGAGCAGGGGGTTGAACTCGATAGCCTTGTAGGCTCCTTCCAACTCTATGATCTATGAAATCTTACCAGCTTTTGGTGCCAGCTAAAGACCTATTTGTTCACCCAGCTTTGAGCTCAACATTCTCGAGCTCAAAGCAGTGTGGAACTCGATGAAATCCCTCGAATCTATACTTGCTGCGAGACATCTGCAGGTGGTCACAGACAATACTACAGTTGTGGCCTACCTGAACAAGGAAGGCGGCACCCGCTCGCTACGGCTGACAAACCTAACCCTCCGAATTTATCTTGCTGCATCTTATAAATCATTATCTGTGTTACTATTCTCCCCTGTTTTACTGTTTTATCGGTCCATGTTTGTATGATTTTACTGTGTCTATTAGTTTTGGGATTGTTTTATAATGAAAACTGGGTAATAAATTTCATATATAAATAAATAAACAAGCAAACTCTATAAGGTAGGCTAGACTGAGAGTTTCTGACTTCTGCAGGCCTTATTCTTTTGGCAGGATGAAGCTATAATAATGGAATAAATTCAAGGCCACAACCCATTGTCTTAGCCCCTTTTGTTCTCCCTGTAACCCTAACTTGGGAGATCCGGGTTCTAGTCCCCACTCAGCCATGAAACTCACTGGGTGACTTTGGGCCAGTCACTGACTCTCGGCCTAACCTACCTCGCAGGGTTGTTGTGAGGATAAAATGGAGAGGAGGAGGATTATGTAAGCCGCCTTGGGTTCCTTTCAGGAAAAAAGGTGGGGTATAAATATAATAAATAAATAACTAGGGTGGCCACTTACGCATCACCAAAAAAAAGAGAACAAAAGAGGGCATGGATTTGCATAAAATGTGCATGCGTTAATTTATAAGTACCGGTGCCAATTTGGAAATAATTACTATAACTAAATAAAAATACAATGCATCTCTTCATAGTGGAGAAGTCTGTGGCCAGGTGACCTGCGCGTCTGCTCAGTCTGCTGTCCAGGTGCTGACTGCTGGTGGGCAACTTCTTCAAGGCCCCTGCTCCTCCTCTTTATGTATTTTTAAACTGGATTTGGTCTAGACAGCCCTTCAAATAGAGGGCACCTTCAAATAGAGAACTGACAGCCCTTCAAACAGAAGAACATCCTTGATAAAGTAGGACACATGGCCACCCTAACCATAATTGCTATTTTCATAACAGCTGATTTGTGGTGTCATAGAAATAAGCAGTAGAGGACAGACTGCTGTGGAATATAAATCTGAAATTACCTGAAAATCTTAACTAGCAAGGACAGGTTTTACATCAATTACATCTTCCTACACTGAAGGGGAACTGTTTCTTTCCATACCATTTAAAGTTGAGGATAATAAATTATCTTGTTTTGCTTTAAAGAAGCAACATGATCCTTTTGGCACAAAATTAACTAGGGTCAAGACAGTTGCTTGAAGGAAAATGGTGATTACTGTTTGGCAGAATATCTTGCCATTAATTATACCAAAATGAAGATTATGGTCTTCAGGCATAAACTTCCATTTTATAACTAGATGCTATGGCCACTCAATTTATCAAGTAGACTTATTTTAATTTAGAACTTTTTTCTCTGCCAATAGAAATCAGAAGGCACAGGGGGGGGGGAAATTAGGTTCGAGACTCTCAGCATTTTAAGGCAATTGTCCATTCCCCCCTACCCCGTGAAATTACAGGGAGAAATTTGACATATGCCACTCTAAGAGCCTTTGAGGCACATATATCTCATCCAATTGTCATATGGTGGGCAGTTGCTCTTTGTCAGGAATCAAAATAGTTCAAAATAAATTCCTTAGATCACTCCGTTTTGTGCCAGCCAACACTCCTGCTGTTCTACTTCAATTGGAAACTAATACATGTTTTATGTCAACTAAAATTGGGTTTATTATGTCAAATTATAGGTTGAAATTGCAGTTCATGGACAATTCAAGACTGCCCAAATTATAGCCAGCCTCCCATGATTCTTTGTAGAATAATTCTTGGTTAGCTTAGCTTCACAAACTATTAAGTAGATGTGCATTAATTTTCGGAGGGGTTCATTTTAGAGCAAGGCCATTTACATCATGCAACAGCATTGTAATACATCAAGCTTTCAAGACTTCCCCATGTTTGTTCTCTTTGAAGCAGTCCCCAAACTGAGCCAATTACCTGTTGGAATGGAAGCCCTTTCTATGACAGGATGCAGGATTCAACAGCTGAGCTGACCATCTCATCAAATGTTGATTTTTTAAAAAACGGAATAAAAAATGACAGACATGTTACTCTACACAAACTACACAAGGCTAGGCAAACAGCTAAGATTTTGTAGATTTCAACATGTTAAACAACAAGAGTGATGAATTGGGTTTGGGCTACACTACTTGCATTCCTGTTCTGTTGAGGTATGATTTTGACTATTTATTTACTTCATCCTATTGTGATGGTTTTGAACATACAATAAAGCATGAAAAAGTATCAGTAAAATTTGATACTTGGGAGGCTTGCTTGAACCTCAGAACGGCTGCTATGATGTAATTTGGGAACCTTTTAAAGTGACAATGAAAAGCAACTCCATATAGCAGGCCAGGATTTATCTTCTAGGAAAGACAACTGACCTCTTGCTTCTAGTTGCATGAACTGATTTTATGTGTAACAATCCATCAAAGGGAGAAATTTTCTTCTTGGGTTGTGTCATCATCATCATCAGGCGATCACTCGTGACCGAGTAAGATTGTCTTCCGGGATAAAAGGAGGAAATTCTAAAGAAGATTGTGTAGACTCTAGCGATGGGTCTGTAAGTGACTGTGGAGGCCAATTCTAGATCCACACAGCTTCCCACAGTGAGGACACAGGTTATCAGATAGAAGATGGTCCTGTAAAGGATTCATTTGACGCGCTTTTCGCTTAGCACGTTTCTCCCTTTCATCTTGCACTCGGGCTTCTTCAAAGTCCATGGAACCTTTGTGAAAGGCCAACCTCCATTTAGATCGTTCATGGGCCAGAGCTTCCCAGTTTTCGATGTTTATATTGCATTTTTTTAGATTAGCCTTATGAACATCTTTAAACCTCTTATATTGACCACCGATATTCCGCTTTCCATCCTTGAGTTGGGAGTAAAGTAACTGCTTTGGGAGACGGCAGTCAGGCATTCGAACAACATGACCGGTCCACTGAAGTTGGCGTTGAAGGATCATTTTTTCAATGCTAGTAGTCTTTGCTTCTTCCAGTACACTGACATTTGTTCGCCTATCTTCCCAAGTAATTTGCAGGATTTTCCGGAGGCAACGTTGATGAAACCTTTCAAGGAGGTGGAAGTGACGTTTATAGATAGTCCATGTTTCGCAGGCATACAATAAAGTTGGTAATACAATGGCTTCATAAACCAGTGTTTTGGTCTTCTTACAAATATCCCGATCCTCGAACACTCTATGTTTCATTCGAGAAAATGCGGCACTTGCGGAGCTCAGACGATGCTGGATTTCACTGTCGATGTTAGCTGTAACAGAAAGATAGCTGCCAAGATAGAGAAAATGATCGATATTTTCCAGTATTGTCCCGCCAAGCTGGATAGATGGCATCACCAAAGGATTGGCTTGCACTTGCTGATGAAGCACTTTGGTTTTTTTGATGTTAAGTGAGAGACCAAGTTTTTCGTATGCTTCTGCAAAAGCATTTAGGATAGTTTGGAGATCATCCTCTGAATGTGCGGAGACCACATTATCATCAGCATACTGAAGTTCCACAACGGAGGTTGTAATTACCTTACTTTTTGCTTTCAGCCTGCTGAGATTAAAAAGCTTTCCATCTGTTCGATATATAATTCCCACACCGGTGGGAAGTTTCCCCTTGACAAGATGTAAAACCATGGCGATGAAAATGGCAAATAATGTTGGGGCGATAACACATCCCTGTTTAACACCTGATCCCACTTTAAATGGAGCACCATGAGAGCCGTTGTTGTCCAAAACCGTTGCCGTCATGTTGTCATGGAGAAGTCGCAAGATATTCACAAATTTATTGGGGCATCCAATTTTCATAAGGATAGTCCAGAGAGCTGTACGGTCTACAGTATCAAAGGCCTTAGCCAAATCGATAAATGCCATATAAAGGGGTTGATTTTGCTCCCGGCATTTTTCTTGGAGCTGACGTGCAGTAAAAATCATGTCTACTGTCCCTCTAGAGGGGCGGAAACCATATTGAGTTTCAGGGAGGATCTCTTCTGAAATAGATAGAAGACGGTTTGCGAGAATCCTAGCAAATATTTTACCTGCGGTTGCTAAGAGAGAAATGCCCCGATAGTTTCCACAGTCTGTTCTATCACCCTTCTTAAAGAGGGTGATAATTATGGCATCCCTGAAGTCTTCTGGGATCTCTTCTCTTATCCAGATTTTTTCGATGAGTTTATGAAGATGTTGCACAAGTTCGGGGCCCCCTTCTTTAAAGATTTCAGCAGGAATCCCATCTGGTCCACTAGCTTTGTTGTTCTTCATTTGATTAATGGCTTTTTTTATTTCATCCAAAGTGGGGAGTATTGCAAGTTCCTCTTTAATTTGTTTTTGCGGGATTTGCGAAAAAATCTCATTATCCACCTTAGATTTACGATTTAAAAGGTCATAATAATGCTCTTTCCAATGCAGTGCAATAGACTCTTTGTCTTTTAAGAGTTTGGTGCCATCTTTTGATTGTAAAGGGTTTGTACCATAGGTACAAACCCTTTACAATAGGTACATAGGTTGCGTGCACATATACTGTCATGAGTCATAGCTACTATCTATAAATATCTATCTAATCAGAAATTAAATCTCCCCCCCTCCTTTCTCTGCTAAAAGCCTTTTTTAAATGGTCCTGTAATTCTGAATAAAGATTGACAGTTGCTATTCTAGTTATTCTACTTAACATTTATAATGAATACCATCGCATTTAATGCCTTTTTGTGTGCCATTCCATTAATTTAATCCCAACACCTTTGCTCTAAAGGAAATACAAAGACTAGTGTGGGGGTTTTGTAATTATGGATAAATATTTACACAGCTTAAAACTTCGGGCAGCATTTCAGAGTCATTTTTTAAATCAGCTGCATTAGACAACACAAGTAAATACTACCAGACATTTATTAAAGCTGTTCAAAGATCTTTAAAATAATTAATGTTAACATAATGTTATCTTCTTTTCATGATGAGATCTCATTTTGAAAAGCAGCCCTATTAGTGGCATAATCATTTCAAATGCTCACTAAAAATCTAGTCTGGTTTACATGGTTTTCACAAGATCCACCAATATAATCTTGCTTGATGAAATAAAGTGGTATAGTTGCCCAAGGCAAGATCCCATCAAGGAAGATTACCTAGCCTTATGATAAAATGAGTAGCTTTGGCGCAGCAGAATAGCTTGAGTTCAGGGTCAAACTACATATTACCACTGAGTCCCCTGTAATGTTTCATTGATTCATTGATTAAAATTTACAAATGAAAAGCAGCCACTGGGGGATGAATTCAAGAGCAGAGGAAGGGCAGACAGGGATCTTAACACTTTCCCTGTCAGCTGTTCTCTTCTCAGAATCATCATCCCCTTAAGCTGTTTTTCTCCCCACAAGGGAAAAGATATAGGGAGCAGTTTGGAGGTTGTGATTTTGAGAGGGAAACAGCAACCAAGGAAAAGGTTATACAACCCTCTTCCATCCCCCTTCCTTCATTCTTGGTTACAGTCTCCTCCAGCAACTCCTTTCTGTTAAAGAATAAGTATCTGAAAATACTTGGTATCATTAAGAATAATGCAGGGTGGCCCTGCTACTACGCACAGAGCTTTATGAACACAAGAACACAAAACGTAGGAAGGGCTATGCTGGATCAGACCAAAAGCCTATTTAGTCCAGCATTGTGTTCACACAGTGGCCAACCAGATGTCCTGCATGTGGGAAGTCCACACGCAGGACCTGAGTACAAGAGCACCTTCCTGCTCATCTTCCCCAACAACTGTTAGACAGAGATATACTCCCTTTGATACTAGAGGTAACATATAGCCATCATGACTAGCAGCCACTGATACCCATATCCACCTTGAATTTGCCTAATCTCCTTTTGAAGCTGCCCAAGTTAGTAGCCATCACTACATCTTGTGGCAGTGAATTCCACAGTTTACCTATGTGCTATGTGAAGTATTTCATTATATATGTCCTGAATCTCCCACCATTCAGCTTCATGGGATATCCCTGGGTTTTAGTATGATGAGAGAGGGACAAAAACTTCTCCCTATCCACTTTCTCTACTATGGATGGGCAGAAGGTTGATCTCCAGATGTTTGAGACTTCAACTCCCAGAAGCCCCTGCCAGCATGGCCAATGGGCAGCAATGCTGGGAGCTGAAGTCCAAAACATCTGGTGATCTACTTTCTGCCCACCCCTGCTCTACACTACACATACCTTTATACATCTCTATCATGTCCCCCCTTACTCACCTTTTCTAAGCTAAAAAGCCCCAAGTACTGTAAGCTCTTCTCATAGAGGAGTTACTCCAGCTCCATGATTATTTTAGTTGCCCTTTTCTTCACCTTTTCCAACTTTACAGTATCCTTTTTCAGATGCAGTGTCCAGAACTGTACACAATATTCCAAGTATGTTCATGCCACAGATTTGTATAAGGGCAGAACAATATTGGTAGTTTTACTGTTGATTCCTTTCCTAATTATGCCCAACACGGAATTATTTTTTTCACAGCAGCCGCACAGTGGGTCAACATTTTCATCAAGCTATTATATTTGTTTATTTATTTATTATATTTGTATACCACCCATCAGCCAAAGTTCTCTGGGCAGTTCATAAAACAAATCTTAAAACCATAAAATACAATAACATAGTAAAACATAATATAAAACCGTAAGTTTAAAACAGAATAAAACCAAAGTAGGAATCAAGATAAAAGCCAGCAGCAGCGCAAAGATCTAAAAACGCACTAACACAAATTGAAGGGCCAAAAACCCTGGGAAAATAAAAAGAACTTCACCTGGTGCCCAAAAGACCACAATGTAGGCACCAGGCAAGCATCTCTGGGGAAACCATTCCACCACAACCCCAAGATCAATTTCTTGGTCAGTCATCGCCAGCTCAGACCCTATCAGTGTACACATGAAGTTAGGATCTTTTGCCCCAATGTGCATCCCCTTACACATGTGCATCCTGTGTTGGGATGGAAAGCTAGAGCTATGCCAAATATTCTCCCATGTTGGTTTTTAGATAGAAACCAGCAATTTCAGTAGGATAGGTTTTTTCCCCCTGGAAAATACAGAGGTTGTACAAATGCTCTTTTTAAAATAAATAAAAAACCTATTCAGCACCTTTGGCTTTGGTGGCATCTTCACCAGTTTTCCTCTAGCTACTGTTTCTTCCACTTTTCTCTGTTGGTCACTTTTCTCTGTTGGTCACTTTTCTCTGTTGGACTGGGTGACCCCACCCAGTCGGGGATCATGCAGTTAAAGTAATGATGACACAATGCTATGCAGCTAATCAAATTTGGTGCTGTGATGACACTGAGGACAATAATGTCAGTAAGGGCAATTCGGATAAATAAAGTGGTCATTTGCAAGGTGTGCTTAAAAATGTGCCAGGATGGTGAGGCATTATATGCAATGCCATCAACTTTCGTGAAGAACCGTAGCTTCAGCCAATGCCATAAGGGAAAACCTGGATATGTGGATGAAATCCACTTCATTCTGCTTCAGTAGATATTTGTTCACTTAACAACAAGTATGACACTACTCTGATATTCCCTAGTCATCATGGCTGACATACACAAGCTTATGAATAATAACCCTATACCCGTATGGAAAGAGATATCTTGATATCCATTTGTGAAAATGTTGTTTAAATATGGAGTTGTGTGGTTGTCTTTCAACATTACATCCTACATCATTAGTCATGTTCAAAGTCATAGAGTTTAGGGAACTCTGAGCAATCTGTCCTTATGGAGATGCATATTTCAGGGGGGAATTCAATGACATGCTGCTCACTTGTCAGTGAGAAACATGCATATCTAGAATGCACCACAAAATCTAAAATATATTTTGATAAGATGTGCATTTCTTTGGAAGACCGAAATCCTTCTAAATATATCTCATTACTAGTCAAAAATTCTATTACTTTCAATGTGAATTGTAGTGAAGGAGTACAACCATGTTTTTGCAACACACAGTTATGAATACGGTAATATAGCATGTTCAGTATTCTGGATTTCCATCAGTTGAAACTAAGTTTCAAGAAGTGGCTACATTACTTTTTGTCATGTCCCCAAATATCAATCTAATGTTTTGTACAAACAACCTGACTTTCTGCCACAAGGTGACTTTTTGCAGCCACCTGAGGGAATAAAAAAAGCTTTGTGAATCCACCTCTAGCAAAGTCCAGTAGCAAAAGAAAACAACTAGCAGAAAACTCAAAATTACAGTACTTTAAGTGGCAAAAGTTTGTCTCTTTGAAGAATGTATGGGCTGCCCTCCAGCCTGCTCTCAGAGGAGCTTATAGTAAAACAGTAAAATTACAAATAAAACAATAATCACAGAAATAAAAAAGAGGATAAAAGAGGACATGGATTTGCACAAAATGTGTTATATGTATAGGTACAAATTTGGAAAAAAAAATAGTACAGTAATACCTTGGATTGCAAGTAACTTGGTTTGAGAGCGTTTTGCAAGACAAGCAAATTTTTAAATATTTATTTAATATATTTTTTTACTTGATATACAAGCGATGTCTTGCAATACAAGTACTTAGTACAGCTTAAATTAAAAATCTCTGTACAATTTTTTTTTCGGGGATTTCGTTTTGATATAAGAGTGTTTTGGATTACAAGCATGTTTCCGGAACGAATTATGCTCTCAATCCAAGGCATGACTGTATAATTAAATAGAAATACAATACATCTCACCTTCCTGGGGAAGACTGTGGCCAAGAGATGTGTGTACCTGCTCAGTCCAGGTGCTCACTGTTGATGGTCAACTTCAAGGCTCCCCTTCTTACGTTGTGTTAAACCAGACTTGGACTGAACACCTCCCAAATAGAGGACTGTCCACTGTAGAGTAGGACACATGGCCACCCTACAAGGTTTCAGGTAACCTGGTCCTAAGCCATTTAGGGTTTTTTAGGTCAAAATTAGCACTTTGAGTTGTGTCCAGAAACACACTGGAAGCCAGTGTACAAAAAAAAAAAAAAAGAAGAGGTCCGTGTTTGTTATTTTGCTAGCATCTGGTCCAGGGGGGTGAGGGGTGGAGGGGGGTGGGAGAGCTAAGCTACTTTATTAGTTGTTTATTATTGCTTTATTTGTATGGCACCTTCCCCTCACATAAGGCATTCAAGGCTAACAATACATCTTTCAGCAAAATTAAAATAAGCATCACACAGCATCAACAATCAAAATAGTGCAAAATGCAGCTAAAACAACTCATCAACAGATTAAAACAATGCCAGCTGTTCACTAGCCAAATCAAAACAAGCACCAAATTGGGGTGGACGGGACCCCCAAACAAGTCAAAATTTCACTAAACACCAAAAAGCTTGAAATTAAGGGGCTTTCTGGCAATGTTTAAGCCCATTGGAACTAGGTCAATTTCTGAAACAGGCTAAAGTCTAAAGCTGTTTTAAGGTTAAGTTGTGCATTGCAGGGTGGGAATTGTAGGGGCCCAATCCACTAACTTGTGGGGACACTAGGCTTCCAGCAGTGGGTGCTAACATACATTCCTCTGGGGTTTTCCTTCTGGTTTTACAGAGTAGATTGCCACGCTATTACATGAAAATATAGTCACATAACAAGAAAAATGGCACACTATCGATGCAATATCGATACAGAGTTAATTCTGAAACAAATCAGTTGTAAGAAATCCTAAATGCCATTGTCAAACAGTTATCATATTCAGTCTGTTTAGCAAAACTTAGCAGTCTCTACTGGAGCTTAGCTGGTATGCACAGCCCACAAAGTTGCCTGACATCTGGATAAGTCTCCTCAGGAGACTTGCAAATTTAATCACTCCACTGTACAGCAGCTGCCAGTTTAAACAGAAAGGTCACCCACTGCCAACAGTTAAACAGGCCAGAGATCCTGTGGTGTGACCAACACATATAACAGGTCCGGAATTATCTTGGGACTCTCATGCATCTGAAATGTGAGGGCAAGCCTCTCATTTTGATTCCACTGGCAAAAACACAAACATTAAAAGTGTGAGCATACACAAACACACAAAGTTGAAAATGAAAAAAAGATCTTAATAAATCATACCGCGGTACAAGAGAAAAGATTCCTTCTAGCCCTGTATGCTTAGCTCTTGAAACAGTGGAGGGATTGCTAGGTCTGGAGCTGCTCCGCTTACTGCCATAATCTCACCAGATTTTTCAGGAGTACTTGTTCACAGCCCACCATATAGAACACTTCTGGATCTATTGCATTCTGGGTTAATTTATACATTAGAAAATCAGCCCAGAGCAACCCCTGATTTAGATAGAGAGTAACCAAATTAGGCCCACCAGCAGCTATTCCCCCTTGAAATTAACCCAAATAGACTGTGAATAATACAGTCATGCCTTGGATTGAGAGCATAATTCGTTCCAGAAACGTGCTTGTAATCCAAAACACTCTTATATCAAAACGAAATTCCCCAAAAGAAATTTGTACAGAGATTTTTAATTTAAGCCGTACTACAGTACTTGTATTGCAAGACGTCGCTTGTATATCAAGTCAATTTTTAAAAAATAAATATTTAAGAATTTGCTTGTCTTGCAAAACGCTCTCAAACCAAGTTACTTGCAATCCAAGGTATTACTGTAATCCCTGGAAATAATGGCTGAGATCCAAGGAATCCTGTGCACAAGCTGAAATCACTTTGTTGTGCTCATGGGGAGCCTCTGGGTTGCATATCATGGTGGCTGTCTGCCAGCAGAATGGAAACTACTGGCAGAAAGGATTTCCCCTCTGCCCCGTAGCCCCCCAATCTGCTTCGGGGGGTTGAGGGACCCTCCGAAACAGATCTGGGGTGTGAAGGGGGTTGCAGGGGTGGGGGAAAGCAAGGGGAAGCCCTGTTGCACGAGCAGAAGTTCACTCGTGCAACACTGGATTTAACCCTCCGACCCCCCCACTGGCTGAACCCCTCCTTGTTGCATTACATGTAGAGATGCTGGCTAAATTCTCCCAAACCGTGTTCAGCAGAAAACTTCAGGAGCTCATAAAAGCCCACCTCAAAAAAGAGGTAATTCTTTCCATCATTTTTCTAAACTAATTTCCTCCCATTGCTTGCAGTGGGATGGATTATTTCTTATAGTTTACAAGAACACAAGGTGGTGGTAAAACAGGCATGGGTCCATCCCCCGTCCCCCCATTTTTCAAGTTAATACTTGGAAATGCCAATTTTTTTCTTGATCGCTATTGGTAACTATTGTAAACCGATTTTCACAAAGTAGTTTTCCTCCTTGACGTCACTCAATTTCCATTTCAAACAGAAGCCAGGGGAGCTGATTTCACAGGCTGCCTTCACAGTTTCATAATTAGTGGCAGTTCAGATCTGGATTTCATCTGCAGGGCATTCCACACCAGGCATTATGAACAACTGCTATTCTTTGTACAGAAAATAAGCAGCAGTATCCTAGAAGGAACCATAATGAATTAAATAGTTCGGTTCTGTTTGCAATGCTATTTGCAAGAGATATTTCATAACTTTAGGTTGGTAGAAACTGGGAGATATGGGCTTGGATCCCAAGATATGTTAACTTCAGAAAATTCATGAAAATAACTTTTCCTGTTCCCTCTTCCCCCCCCCCTACAGCCTCCTGCACCCCCAAAAAGCCTCTCTAGAGGGTCAGGGGTCCTCCTTAACAATGTGGGATGGGGTGTGGTGGGCTGTTGGAGAAGGGGAGAATTGCCCAAAATTGGGCAATTATTTTATCTTAAGATCCAAGTCATGGCTTTTATTCTACTGAATGCAATAAAGGGAGCTAAGACACAGCTAAGTAACCCTACTGCACTGTTCTCCAACCTTGGGTCCCCAGATGTTTTTGGCCTACAACTCCCAGCATGTCCCAGCCAGCATGGCTGGCTGGGGCATGCTGGGTGTTGTAGGCCAAAAACATCTGGGGACCCAAGGTTGGAGAACACTGACCCGCCGTGTTTGTTTAATTGCACAATATCTGCATCCTTAGCACACCAATTATCTTAGATCTTCCCCAAAGGTTATTTTGACTTGGTGCCAAGTTTCAATGTTATACCTATAATGTGATAATCCCTTCTACAAGCTCATCCAGTTTCTTCTTATATTAATAATTTGTGTAAGTTCTCTCACACTCAGTTCATAATTGAAAGAGGCCTTTTTGTTCGTATATACATCCTGTCCAGATCTATTGGTAGCATTTCTTCTATACATGAAGGTCCCAAAAGAACAGAACAGCCAGAAAATGGTTGGTGGAAGCAGTCAAACACAGAACCTGGTCACCGATGAAAGATTTTCTACAGTGTTACCCTTTTGTCGACAAAAGCCCAAAGCTCTGATTGTCCTCCGCAAGGGTTATGCAGAGTAGCAAAATGTCAATTGCCAGCAGAGTCGCCAGATGTCCAGGTCTGCCAAATCCACCTCTTTGGATAGCAGCCTATCGGTATTAAGGCTGACCTACCAACCCGCCATGTTCTAAGATTGCTTTTCTTCAGATCAGTGGGTAAGCGCAGCAATTTCAAGACTGAGACAGCAGCAGAAATCTTTTTCTTTGTTTTGTTTTTCTTTTCTCTCCTTTTTTCTTTTCTTTTCTTCAAATATTGTTCGGTTAAATAAGTTGTTGGGTAAACATCATAAATTAAACTTCAGGATGTTGTTGTACAACATGACAGGTCCATCAAAAATGTCTTTTAATTTAAAGTACTACAGTAGAACGTAGAACAGGCACATTGCTGTAAAGTTTGATTTTCCAACCCCCTTCTTGCATTCATTTCACAAATTTGAAACATTTTGAGCATATTCTTCTTCCTCTGAAATAATCAATTAGGTTTCTGTTCTTTCAGATGAGGGACATAGAATATTCAGCCAGAGCCAGTGTGGCGTAGTGGTGAGAGTGCTGGACTGGGACTCGGGGTAGGCTTGTACAAATGAGCCTCGCCGGGGCAGAACGAGGCCGAGCATGGCCCTGCTCACGCCCCGGCGAGGCCTTACCTCCTCTTCGGGGCGGCTCACACACTCCGCAGAGAGCCGACCCAGCCGCTCGATCCGGCGGAGAACCGCCCACGCTCCTCGAACGGTCCCGTCGCTGTCGCGTCACTTCCGGGACCGGAAATGACGCAACGGGACCGATCTGCGCCTGCGCAGAGGCCCGTCGCGTCACTTCAGGGACCGGAAATGACGCGACGGGACCACGCAGAGGCCCCCGAATGTGGAGAACAAGGTAAGCAAAACGAGGCGGGGAGGGGGCGGGGGCGAAATAAGGCTCAGGCGGCGCGCCCAGCCTTATTTCCACGTCTACTCGGGAGATCCGGCTTCTAGTCCCCGCTCGGCCATGAAACCCATCAGATGACTTTGGGCCAGTCACTGACTCTCAGCCTAACCTACCTCACAGGGTTGTTGTGAGGATAAAATGGAGAGGAGGAGGAGGAGGATTATGTAAGTCGCCTTGGGTTCCTTGCAGGAAAAAAGGCGGGGTATAAATATAATAAATAAATAAATAAATACCACAACTAACTATTAGTCAATTAAGTACCATAAGACATTGGCTGGGTTCATACAACACTTTAAGCCCAGAGAGCCTCTGAAGCCTCTGTGGGCTTAAATCTGCATGGGCCCCCGACTAATGATCGGGCACAGCATGGTTCCCTGGCCATCTCCACCACCCTCTTGTTGGTGTTGAAATAAAAACAGTATTAGGGTTCCGATCCTTCCCCTGTTGGAGGAGCAGCTAGGAGTCGCTCAGATCCAAAGGCCAAGACTCACAGCACCCCGGAGGTCCCAACTCAGTGGCAAGGTTGGTTTAGCTCTCTATGGGGGTGTGTAGGTAAGTTCTAGGAACCTGGTTCTAAGAACCCTTCCCTTGGTGTGAGATGTCAGGAAGATGATCCCCAAAAGACATTTGAATCCCTTCCCCTGAATGTGACATGTCTAAAGGAGACATTTGAATCCCTTTCCTTGGTGTGACATGTCAGGGAAGATCATCTACAAAGATATCTGGAACCCTTTCCTTGTTGTGGAATGTCTGGGAATTTGGTCCCTAAGAGACATTCCACTCCCCTACCTTGATGTGGAACAATTTCAAGAGCCTGTAGCAAAATGCCATCAGCTATATGATTTCTGAAGACTGTAACCGTTAAGCTTATGCCGTGGGATTTGCTGTAATAAAAGGATCTCACTGATTTGGAGCCTCCGGTGTCAGAGTGCCAGAATGCCTGATTGCAGGACCAGGACCCCGACAACATGGCTTAGCAGGGGGGTTTATAAGCCACACCAGGTTGGCTTCTAAACCACCACGCAGGGTTCAGACAACATGCTAAGCCACTCTGTCACTTAACCTACTGAGGCTTAGCGTGTTGTGTGAACCCAGTCGTTATGTCTTTCTGCCGCACCAGAGGAACATGGCAACTCTTGCAGCAAAAATATTAATATAATACCTTCTACAGACAATTGTCCCAGATATTGGGATTTTTAAAGATTCTGCCAATTTCTCATTTGGAACATGCAATCGGTTCCATATATGTCTATGTCCTTACTATATTGGTGTAAAGAAGAGATGCCCTTGTTGGGCCCAAGGAAATGCCTGCTTTCCAGATTTGGCAATCTTAATGCAGAATGTATTACACATTGTGTGCATTTGCCATCTTGTTCTCTGTGTGTGCAATATGCATCGTCTCCAAGAAACATGTCCTTGGTTTCCATCTCCACTGCATGCAACCTGCTGACTATTATGCAGTCCATGGCATCCCCCCTCCTGATGACCAGCTGAGCAGAAGCAAAAAGGGGTCATGGCTGCAGGCTCCTTCTCCCCACTGCTCACCTGTTCCCTGCCAATCAGCTGAGGGGAAGGGAGGTTTGACCCTCACATTCCTGTCACAATGCTGATGAAAATACCGGCTACCCCATGCTACTATTAAGCTTAGGAAAAGTCTTAATAGCAATGTGTGTGGGTGTGGGGGGTGATCCTTATCTGGAGGGAAGGGTGAAACCACCCTCGGTGAAGCTCGGCTAATTGGCAAGGAACAGCTGAGCCACAGGGGAAGGGGCAGGCCGCGTTTCAGATTAAGTTGATCTGTATTGGCAGCAGCCTCATCCCACTTCCCCCGTTGCTCAGCTCTTCCCTACTACTAGCCCCTGCCCCTGCCTGGAGAGCAGTGGGACTCTCCAGCCATGCCCCCAATTCTCCATGGCTCAGCTGTGTGATTGGATAGTTGGTGTGTGTGTGTGTGTGTGTGTGTGTGTGTGCCATATATGTGTGAATCCATTCACAAATACACCCCACCCATCCATACACAAACTGTGTGTGAGAGTGAGAAAGACTGTTAATGAATGGGTGTGTGTGTGTGTGTGTGAGAGAGAGAGAGAGAGAGAGAGAGGCAATGATAATGTTATCTCTTACACACACACACACACACACACCAACCATCCATCTATGCACACACACACCGTGTGTGTGTGTGTGTGTGTGTGTGTATGAGATGGGCAGAATGTGTGGGGCATGTATGTGCATGTGTGAGAGAATGGATTCACACACACCCGTCACCCCCACACACACAACCATCCATCCATCCACACACACACACATGAACGGTCCTCATCCATCCATGCACACAGCTGAGCAGTGGGGTGGAGAGTGGCGGCGGCTGCAGAGTACCGCTGCTCATCTCATGGGTGGAGAACTGCTGAGCACTGGGGGATTAGCTTTATCTGCCACCCTTCCCCCCCACCCCCACTGCTCAGCTATTTTCTGACAAAATGCTGCCAACCAGATAAACCCACAGCATTGGGGGGGTGCTGACATAGGAGGGGGCCCATGGAGGACACTTTGCCAAAGGCCTCCTCAAACCTGGAGCCAGCCCTGCCTGTAAAGCCTTTCTGTTGAAACAACACTGATAAATCAGATTGCTCCTAGTGAGATAGTTGTGCTTTTAGAGCAATCTCATGGAAAGTACAAAACACGCCTAATTCAAGGCAGTTTTAGGAAACTAAACCATCTCCAGATATTTTTATCCCCTTTCTCCTATATTTGTAGTAGAGAAAGGCTGTTTACTTCAAAGCATTTTGACGTTGCTTTGGCTAAACACATGTTTAAACAGCTGCTATTCATTTACAGTAAGCTCTTTGCTTTCCATACCCATAGAAAGTATGGTGAACGTTACAGATTTTGGCAGATTCTCTTCTAATTGTGCATTTTCCGGATACATGAAGATAAGAAGTTTGCCTTTTTAAAGCTGTACATAAACAAAAGCACAACGGCAAGTTAGAAATAATTTCTTTCCACATCTGTGTAGAGTACATATGCTTCGGAGACGACAACAGATCAGTATATTTTTGAAACATTTTTTGTTCGGGCTGAAAGGGGGGCATTTTCATGAGCATTTTCCTCAGTGTTAAAAGGCACTATATCCTTTCATAGATATGAAAGGATATAGTGTGGGGGTATTTTGTGGGGATAGTTAGAAAACATGATGAAAGTGTTCACTATTCAAGAAGGTTTGCCCTGACTTTGAATTCACCTCTTTTGCCCTCAGCAACATAGCACTGAGATATCATCACATAGATTTCATAGATCACAGAGTTGGAAGGAGCCTACATGGCCATCGAGTCCAACCCCCTGCTCAGTGCAGGAAACTAGAGGAGGGGTCTTCCATCCAAGTAATAACCAGGCCTGACCCTGCTTAGCTTTCCACGCTCAGACAAGCTGAGCCAGCATGAGCCACAGGCCTTTCTCACATGATGTGTGGTTAGTTAGGATCACCCATGTCTAGAAAGAATTACCCTCACTCTAAATAGGCTTCATTTGTTCTCAGTAATATCAGCACCTCCCATTGGCTACATGGCAATGTGAAGTCACCCCGTTCCCTAGATGATCCCCCATTGGCTGGGATCACTCTAGGAAAAAGAAGCCCGAAACGGGGGTGGTGGTGGCAGTGAACTAGCAGCAGGCTCAAAAAAAGGTGAACATAGAGGGGGGTTTCAGAATATATTGCCTCACCCTAAAATTTCTATTTCCAGTTCAGCACAGCCCAAGATTTTACAGGTTGTCCACATTTGTGTTCTCTGTTTGGAACAGTCATAGCACAACAATATCAAAGACCATGTAAGATAGGCGCAACACTATTTTTTTCAACCATGCATTATAGAGACAGCCAGCCATGTATGTCATTGAAAGCTGCAAAGCATTCTATTTGTGACAGGAAACAAGGTTCGTTACTGTCACCATGCTTCCTTTGTTTCATGTGTGTACACAAACTCACATGTATACATGTGTCATGATGAACAAGGGAATAAAGGGATTTTTTCCAGGGGTGTGGTGCACACACAGCAGACTTATGCCTGGAGCTTCAATTAAGTGGGAAATGTTGTCTAAAAACAGCCAACCAGATGATATATCCAAACTTATTTGGACTCTTGGACTTTTGGTACTTGTGATGAGGGAGAGGATGCTTAGCCGTTTTTAGGGAATCCCAGAGGGTGGGTGCTGCAGTAACACACCTAAATACTGCCTAAATAACACACCTGTTAAGGGTGTGGCCCTTAACAGCTATAATTTCCTGGCATTTTGGAGCTTGAGAGAACATGGAAAGCCCTTAACAGAACATGTTAAATCGAAAGGTTCTTTGTTAATTAAAGTCATATGAGGACAGGAGTAACAGATGTCTCATGCTGCCTTCTCTTTTGCCTATTATCTCGCTCCTATTCCTCCTCCTTCATGACTGGAATCATTTTGTTTCTTTCAAAAAATAATCACAGTTCATCCATGCACCTAGACAGCTAGTTAACATTGCCTGGCTAATGGCTTCTAGCAAAATAGAAGCTTTTCTCCTTCAAAGTTCTGGCGCCAGGCTACTTCATCAACCTCATCTCCTCCACCCTGACATGTTCTGGGCAAATTGCATCAAATGTATCAAATAAGGGAGTACTCTGTGTACATGGGTATAATTCTACAAATTTACCATTTATTAAGTGGGCAGGAGGGATTAAAAGACCACATTTGGAATTTGGGGAGGTCCACTAAGGCATAAAAGTGAAATGTATCGCTGCCCAGGACACATCTCCAGATGTGGTTCACTGAAACTGATATTGCAAGTGTAGCGACTAATAAAATTCAATTAGTCTGTCTGGGGCTTTCATTCAACTTCATTCCCAAGGTCATTAAACTGGCTAAACCCTCTTCTATACAACCAATACAAAAATGTTAGCCTCAACTGTTGGATCTAAAGTCAGTGACCACAATTTTAGTGCTCAAGTGCACTAAATTTTAGAGCAATTTTAGTGCTCGTGTGCCATTGAAATCAATTGCAAATCTTAAGCAAATCTAACTCTATGCTAAATTGTAACTAATCTATAGACCCACTCCTATTTACACAGATGTCATCCTGCAGATGCTAACATTACTGAAATCATGTACTGAGTGCCTGGGTTCATGTCATTTATCGTTTGATTAACCATGGCGTTGTCCAGACTTGACAAACTGTGGTTAATCTTAAATGAACTGTACTTTATGAAGCTGGTTTGTTTCAACAAGCCACAGTTAAAATTAATAACAATGTAGGGTTCAGATTACACCCTAAACTGTGGTTAATCTAAAACAAAAATAGAAGCTTCTAATCTCCTCCACATGGAGGTTGGGGGTGTCCAGGTTATGCTGGAAGCCCAGGGAACATGGCCTACAGCACAAGCACTCATGGATGGTTCTGTATCATGTCAGGTAGAGAAGAGTCACATCAGCTTAAGCAGGATCACAACACTGCAAAGAACTGTCAGGACCTTAAAGAGCATACTGTACTGTAGGAGACAATGGCTGGAGTATTCCCTTATAAGGAGAACTATTGTCACAGCAAGAGACCACAGCAAGAGACCAAGGCTTAAAAAGCCTCATCAATGGAATGTGAGGTTAAGAACTGGGCAATGACCTCATGCCAGGAAGGTATATAAGAGGGTGCTGAGAGTTCTTTCTGAAGTGGCTCATTGGACCCCTACTTGGGGTAATGTTGAGCTCTAAACCCAGGGATGCAAAGGGGGAGAGGCTAAGATTGCTCCTGTCACAATAAACCATGGTTTATCGTGATGACCGAATGCAGCCAGTATGTATGTATGCATCCTGCATGTGTACAATTTATGCATAAAGATATGGACAGGGAAAAATCAATGTACACCAAGCTATGTGTACAGTAAACAACATTATATTATAAATACTAATAGCACAGGATAGCTCTATAAACAGGATATCTGTAAAATACTTGGCAAAATAGATACAAACATTAGAAACCATTGCATCTATACACAGCTGCCACAGATAACATTCTCAGGTTTACATGGGTGGTTGGCTGCAATTTAAAGGGAATACTCAACATGCTATATACTTGTCAAGAAAAATGGTCCCCCAAAGCTTCTGGGAGCATGTTTTTCCTGAACATATGGAGCAATAGTAAGTTGTGCCATAAAAAAATGCATTATCCTAAAACAGGTCTGTGCAGCTCCAACTCAGATCTAGTTCCTGTAAATAATAAATGCAATATAACTTTACACCATTTAAAAACTTGAAACATAACCCATAAATACCCCTATTCAGACCTCTGTCACGAGAGAACAAGTTTTCTGAATGTTATTCTGAAGTACCAGATAATAACTCCCAACAGCAAAGCCCAAACCACTCGTGAAAATATGCAGCCTTTTGAACAGAGTGATCTAGTATTGCCAGCTGTCTCCGTTTGCCTCAAACTATCAAAGCTACAATTCCGTTTTTTAAAAGATCACATATAGTACCCCCACCCTCCACCCCAGTAGAGTTGCTGTGTTGCCTTGAAGCCATTGGCAGAAGTGCTTTTAGGAATACAGCCCAGTTGCAACAATAAAGAGAAAAGGAGGGAGGAAATGAGAGTAAGTGAACACTCACATACAGCAGTACATACACACTTTGGAGCAAGTGAGCTATAGCAGATAAAAATGATGTACAAGGCTGTTTTCTATCACTAATCTATCTTTTATGACCTATATATCTGCCAGGGATGGGGACTCGGACTCGAGGACTCGACTCGTGAGTCGGACTGAGTCCCCCCTCTGACTCGAGTCGGACTCGAGTCCCAATATTTTTAATGGGACTCGAGACTCGACTCGGGACTCGAGACCAAGGACTCCTCAACATCCCTGCTTGAGGCCACCTGCAGGTGCTGTCTGGAGCTAGTTGCAGTAACAATCCAAGTTTATTTTTTAAAATCATTTTACTAATGTAACCTTTCAGACATTTTGGGTTTGGCTGCCTCTGCCTGCCTGTTTGGGGTTCCCAGCCTCCTCTGCCTGCCTGGTCTCTTCTTAACCAGTTCCACAGTTTGAATTGTCCAAGACAAAGGCCTCTGCCTGCCTGTTTTGGGGTTCCCTGCCTGGTTATTTTGGGTTTGTCTGCCTGGTCTGTTCTTGTCAAAATCAGTGGCAGAGTTTTGAGATAAAAAGGCACACTTGTGCCTAGAATTTATTTAAGCCACACATCTGAAGTAACCTTATTTTGTTGGGAAAACCCCCCATTGATTTTAATAGGGACTCGTGAAGTCAGCTTTGGGAGGGACTCGGGACTCGGGACTCACCATTTTGGACCAAGTACTTGGAATCGGACTCGAGACTCGGGTCCAAAGACTCGTGACTCGACTCGTGACTCAAGACCAAGGACTCTTCAACATCCCTGATATCTGCAAGTAAATACAGCTTCCTAAGCATTGTTTCAGGCTGCCCTAAGGTCATTCCTTTTGGGAAGGCTTAGCACAGCCTGCCCCAACCTGGTCCACAGGGATGGGTGAACAAACTCCAGGGTCAACAATCAGTACGAAACCCCTCTGGCCTTGATGTTGATGGGTTAGATCCTAAGCTTGTCTGCTAAGGCAGCCTTCCCCAACCTGGTCCCCTCCAGATGTGTTGGATCACAACTCCCATCGATCGGATTAGGAGTGGGATATCGTGTGTCGTGGATACAGGGAGTGAGCGGGAGGAGGCCAATGGCAGACCGGTTTTGTGGGATCGGTTTCGGCTTCTTCCTTCTGATGAAGTGGACAAGGTGCTTTCATCTGTGAGGCCGACCACCTGCTTGCTTGATCCTTGCCTGTCCTGGCTCATAATGAGCTGCAGGGAGAGACTGGGTGAGGGGATCAAGGCGGTGGTGAATGCCTCCCTCGAGGAGGCAGTGATGCCATCAGCCCTCAAGGAGGCAGTAATAAGACCGCTTCTAAAGAAGCCCTCCTTGGATCCCCAGGATTTAAACAACTTTCGCCCAGTCTCCAATTTACCATTTCTGGGCAAGGTGATCGAGCGGGTGGTGGGTGCTCAGTTGAAGGCACACTTGGATGAAGCCGATTATTTAGATCCATGCCAGTCGGGCTTCAGGTCTGGACATGGGACGGAGACGGCCTTGGTCGCCTTGGTGGATGATATGAGGAGGGCTTTGGATAGGGGCGAATGCTCCTTTCTAGTCCTCCTCGATCTCTCGGCGGCTTTTGATACCGTTGACCATGGTATCCTCCTGGACCGCCTGGAGGGGTTGGGCTTGGGAGGCACTGTATTGCAGTGGTTCCGGTCCTTCCTCTCTGGAAGGTACCAGAGGGTAGTTCTCGGGGAGGAGGCTTCGGACCCTTGGCTGCTCACTTGTGGGGTGCCGCAGGGTTCCATCCTCTCCCCGATGTTATTCAACATCTACCTCAAGCCGCTGGGAGCTATCATCAGGAGGTTTGGGGTGCGGTGTCATCAGTATGAGGATGACACGCAGCTCTACCTCTGTTTCAAGTCATCACCGAGGTTGGCCGTTGAGACCCTGTCCAAGTGCCTGGAGGCAGTGGCTGGCTGGCTGGGAAGGAACATGCTGAAGCTGAACCCCGACAAGACCGAGGTACTGCTGGTGGGGGACAAGGGGAGGTTAGGGGATGTTGACCTGGTGCTGAATGGGGTACATCTACCCCTGAAGGACCAGGTCCGCAGCTTGGGGGTCATTCTAGACTCCCAGCTGTCCATGGAGGCTCAGGTGGCAGCTGTGAGCCGGGCAGCGCTGTATCAACTCCATCTGATACGGCAGCTGCGCCCCTACCTTCCTAATCACCTGCTCCCATCAGTGGTTCATGCCTTGGTCTCCTCTCGCCTAGACTACTGTAATGCGCTCTACGTGGGGTTACCCTTGAAGACGGTTCGGAAGCTGCAGCTGGTACAGAACGCGGCGGCTCGCCTGGTTAAAGGCAGCCGCCGGCGGGATCACATCACGCCAGTGCTGAAGGATTTGCACTGGCTACCAGTTGCTTGCCGAGCCGAATTCAAGGTGTTGGTTTTGACCTTTAAAACCCTATACGGCTCTGGTCCAGTTTATCTCAAGGAGCGTCTCCAGCAACACCAAGTGGGCCGCTCAACAAGATCTGCCACGGATGGCCTTCTCCTTGTCCCTTCAGCCAGAGCAGCTAGACTGGTGGGGACGAGGAAGAGGGCCTTTTCTGTGGCGGCCCCCGTACTGTGGAACTCTCTCCCGAGTGACCTCCGCCATGCCCCCTCTCTGATGAGCTTCCGTCGCTCATTAAAAACCTGGTTGTTCAGGCGGGAATATGGGGTGGGTTAAGATTTTAAAATTTTTATATTGTTTTAATGTATTTTATTGTATTTATGTATTTTACTGTCTGTACATCGCCCAGGGTGGCCGGTTGCCGGCCAGATGGGCGATAAATAAATATTAATAATAATAATAATAATAATAATAATCGTTCCCCGCCAGCATGGCCATTCCAATCTCACTTTGATTTCTTGTGTTGTTCCTGGTCAGATGCATCTGCAACTTACTTCTGGTTATAAAGGCATGACCCTGCTCTCTCAACTCTTAACATGAGAAGCACAAATCAGTAGCACGTGTAAGACCTTAACTATCTTTCCCAACACCAATTATTTAGGCTAGCTGTGACACCTTGAGCCTGAACACCTGGATCAGCTGGGTGGTGGTGGTGGTGGTGGTGAGGCTTCTCTCCAAGCATTGTACACAATGTTAGTCCTACTTAAAGTAGACCCACTGAAATGAATGAGGCATAAGTTAGACTACAACCCAGGCTCTTTAACAAAAAGCCATTCTTCCTGAGGCAGTCGCCAAGGGGCATTTTGTTTTGGCCCTTCCATAGTACAATGAATTTGTCCAGCTTATTCTGCATTGGATGGTGTCTGATCAACAGCATCTGCCTGTTGCCAAACTCCTCCTTTGGGCTTTCAGCCTTTTGCTTTGCCTCGCTCTTCTGTTTTTCTTTTCTTCTTTTCCCTTTCTTGTTAGTTTATCTTGCTCCTTTGATTATCTAGTGACATTTCTCTTAACCCTGGCAAGCTTTTAATTCTCGTTCCAATCTCATTTTGATTCCTTGTCACTCTTCTGCACATTATTCTGTTTCAGAGGTGCTTTTGAACTGTCATTCTGGGAAGTCCACGAAAGCTTATGCCATAATAAATTTGTTAAGTGTTTGAGGTGCCACAAGACCCTTTGTTGTTTTTGCTGCACAGACTAACACAGCTACGGGCTACCCCTCTGGAAATCAAAATTTAGCATTACGGTACTCATAATCTGTATCTGGTTTTTCCCCTTACGGAACACTTTCATGTTCTTGCTGTGACAGAAACATTTTAAACACTTATTCCAACTGCTCTTCCTTTCTGTAGACTCTCTTCCCCATTCTCCTTGTGCAGATGGTCACGAAACTCACAATGGTAGGGAGCAGTGGTGTAGCAGGGCCAGGGCTCGCAGGGTCAAAGCTCCAGGACCTTTTGATTTGCAGGTATTAGCAGGGAACAGGCTTCCCTGTTCCATCTGAGTGCACAGTGACTGGTGGGAAAATGGATTTTCCAAGCAACCATATATTGTTGTGAGCTAGCCCTGTTATAACGCAAAGTATGTTGGAGTGGCTTGGTCTTGAATGGGCAACTGAGACCCATTAGCTTTACAAAAGACCTACTCCTGCTGCAAATTAAAATTGCAAGAACTAGTTTGTTGATATGGACCAACACAGCTATCTATGTACATTTCTGGACTCTCTTTGGGGGTGTGGCTGTGGGAACTGTTGCAATGAGCACCCGTTATTTTCCTCAACTTTTTACTGCTTATCTTTCAGTTTTCAACTCTGGTTTATTAATTTTTTTTCTTCATTCTGTGCTTCCCATGCTTGTTTTTGTTAATTTCATATCAATAGTACTAATTTATATATATTTCATATTAATTTTATGATATTGTCGTGTCCCACCACTTCCTGCCAGGACAGCCCTAGTACCTGAGGAGACCTCGGAAGAGGAGGATCTTGTTGCTGGTCCTGGTGGTTCTGAGAATCAGAGGAAGTCAAAGGATGCCAACAGACTTTCTGAGACCACCACTAGAAGCAATGCCCCACTCAAGAAGGCTGTGGCATTGAAGGAACCTAAGCACCTGGACTGGTCCCGTTCCCCTGCTTCAAGGCCACAAGGTTCACCCCCAGGATCCCATGAACAAAGGAGGAAGTGGGTCCAGACTCCAGACAGAAGCCCAGAGCCAGAGATGCAGTTCTCTTCTGGCAGATATCTTTGACCCCTACTCATGAGGAGGAAGTATACATTGTGCTCCCTGCTGGACAGCTCCTCTGCTAGACTGATCTTAGAACTCATAGAATAGTAGACTTGGAAGGAGCCTATAAGGTCATTTAGTCCAAACCACTGCTCAATGCAGGAGAACAGATGTGGGCAGCCCAGGCAATCACCCATCCAAGCACTGACCCAGCTCATACCTGCTTAGCTTCAGCATCTGGCCTGCATTATATGCTTTCGATGCCACCTGCAGGCTGGTCCTTCCTGGTTCTTGAGCTACAGAACTATTCCTGGTAAGGTTGGGAGCTGACTTCCATGGCAGAAATGGCAAGAATGGGACAAATATTCAGATACTGATCCTTATCAGTTTTTTTTTAGTCTTTCCTGTTTCTCTCATCTGACTTTATTTAGACCATTCCATGATTTGCTTTTCTCTTCTTGATTTGTTTCATTCATATTACTCTAGTTGGTCTTTTAGCATTTCTTTTGGGGGCAGTTCCTTTCCCCTCCCTTCTGTGGGTCCCTCAAAATTCCATCCATCCTTTGTTTATTTTCACTCTTTATACTATATCTCTTAGGGCTACTTCATATGTGCACACTCTTCACTTTACAACTGCAGCATTAAGTGATGAATTGCATGTGTGAATGAGTGATCACAGATCAAATACAGCAGTTAGAACTTTCATTATCACCTCATTTCTTTTCAATGGAATCTGTTCACACATTCATACACTGTATGATTCATAGGCATGTGTGAAACAGCCCCCAAATCACTCATCATTTGTTTTGATTTTCAGAATAATTTTTATGTTGACTATAGTCAAGATGAACTTTCAACTTCATCTCACTCTCTGTGTTCATATTTTTAATTGCCTTTGAACTATGTCTCTCTGGCTTCAGAGTGCCACCAAAGGATTAATATAGATGTGCATAAGGCAAAATTCAGTGGCAAGGATCTAAATCTCCAAGTGATCATTTCAGTGTACCTAAGGGAGAGTTGGACTTTTGTTTCTCAAACAATGGTCACCTACGCCACATGGCAAGCCATTCTGAAGTGGAGGGGGATTTTCGAAGCAACTGTGTGATATGCACAGAGCCTGGAATTCAAAGAAAAGTCAATTGTCCTATGGCTTTTTAGCCCGTCTAGCAACTGCACTTCAAAAAGGCAGGGAAGGTGGCTTGCAGAGGCTCAAGATAGCTCATATCCTGGCCTCTCCGGTCTCCTCCTTTCTCTGCCCACCAGAATGCCCCTCTCCCCCCCCCCCATCTTCCCTCTGAGGTCAATTTTCCAACCTTGGAGGCTGGCCAGCACAGTTCTTTCTGCACCAGCTGCGAGGAGGAGTGGGGTCAAATCTCCGACTCCCCCTTCCAAGGTCAGAGCGCTGTCTCCAACCTTGGAGGGGGAAATCCCCACCATCCTATGGCCCCTCAGACAAGGTGTAGGGGCCATAAGATTGCTCCCTATGTGGCTTATCCTATGCATGACTATTCTTAGGTACTGTAAGTCCCACTGAGTGAAATGGATAGGATTGTAACATTAATGTCCACTTTTCTGGGGTTATACTTAACTCCTAGATTAAAAAGTACCAATACAAGTGTTGTGTATATGAGTGGAGAAGTTTCCCAAATTTTTAGCAGTAATAAACATGTTCAGGTGTTTCAGCTCTGATGTAAAGTTGTTTAGGTGTGGTCCTAGTTATCACTACTGCTTTATTGTATTTTAATGTAGTGTGTTTTTGAGGATGTTTATTATATTACTTGATGGTTGTCTTGGTTTTGTGTTATTAGCCAACCTGGGTTCCAGAATTGGAAGAAGGGTGGGATATAAAAATATTGAATGAATAAATATACATAGCTTCAAGCTTATGAGATATAACAGCAGGCTGTGCAGAGGGAGAAGAGAGGGAGCGCAGGGCCATTCCACCAGCCCTGCTAAAAGGCCGCCCTCCTGAAGGCTCCTCCTCCCTCTACTGTCACCACCACCAGCCATTCCAGCAGGCTGAGAGGAGGGAGAAGAGAGGAAGCGCAGGGCCATTCCACCAGCCCTGCCAGGAGTATTAATTAATATTCCCCCTTCTTCCCTCCCCATTCCTTTTTCCTTGTGTGTCGTGTCTTTTTAGATTGTAAGCCTGCGGGCAGGGACTGTCTTGTTAATTGCTGTGAACCGCCCAGAGAGCTTCGGCTATTGGGCGGTATAAAAATGAAATAAATAAATAAACATGCACAACCAAATGTTTTGTTGGAATGTATCTTCTGTCCAAATCAATGCTGTGGGGAAATGATTCATAGAATGGAATCAGTCTCTGTGGTTTTCTTTAATTGTATATCTGCACGTTTACTTCTATCCAACAGAAGATGAATATTTCCTAAAGGGTTGGCATGATAACACACCTTTATTTCCTTCAAATTCACATGTTATATCCTGTATTCAAAGCACTAATTGTTAAGTGGGGTCAAGACCTGGAAATTTCTTCAGAATTTTAATCTCAAGAGGTTTAATGGGTGGGTTTCATTGTTCAGAAGAAGTCAGTAGGAAAGTAGGAACAAAAGATGACACTGAAGGAAGCATCCATTTCTGTTTCAACTGGGATACAGACCATGCATAATTGACAGAGGAAGGAGATGTGTTGACCACTAAGTATGGTTACAGGATCTTAATGAAGTTGACTTGGAATGTGGCAGGTGAAATATTGGTAATATAAACACATATTAAAACATGACTTGGGTCAATACATGCAATACAATATGAAATGTCTTTTAGATCTATTATGAGTTGGTTCCTTCTTAAAACATTTACATAATATACACAAGGATATAATTCATGAGGCATGGCAATAGGAGATATCACAGATATTATACATCCATTAAGTACGGAACATAGTGAGATGATGGAAGGTTTGCAGAATAGGTGAGAGTTGAATATGATTCCTGTATGCATTCCTGGGTGGGTAGGATTTTACCCCATCTCTAGTTCCCATATGGTGTTACAGGCAACTGCTGTCAAATACCCCTATCAGATGAATTTAAGGCACCAACACAGATCTTGTAATTCATGTGTGCAGCAATAAACCTCAAAAGGCTTGAGATCAAGTCCGACCTCAGAAGAAGGAGACACCAAATTGTCTGTCTTAAGGGTTGTACATGGCATAACTATAGCAAATTGCCAGAACAAACTTTATGCTTATATGCAGTATGTATATACAGTGTCAATAGAACTGTATTACCTGGAAGTTGCCTACTTCTTTAAATTCTTACTCTACCCAATCCCAAAGGTTCATGATGAATAATGCTTTCAAGGAAGAGTACTGTACTAGGAGCTACATCTTATACTGTATTTAAAAAACAACAAAAAACTGTTGGCAAAAGTGAACGTTTCCTATGGAACTGGAATGACAGTAATTTGTCCTCGGAAAGTAGCTGTGTGGACTTGTACAGACTTTACTTGAGTATTAGAAAGTTCTCTTTGCATTTCAAAACGGCATTTCAGGCTTACATAGTTCTATCTGACACTGAATTGTATGACTGCTGTTACTACAGGATTTTTCTCATGGAAATCCACTGTCTGTAACCCTTTCAAAGCTCCCTTTGAAACTGGTAGTGCTCATTGCAAAAGCCTAAAAAAGTGCTCCGAAAGCTTGTCATGAGTAGTAGGGAGCTTCAGCAAGAAAGGCTTTCTTTATAAGGAATGTCAAAATCAGTCCATAGACCAGGGCTCTCCAACCTTGGGTCCCCAGATGTTGCTTGCCTACAGCTCCCAGCATACCCAGCCAGCATGCTAATGACAAGGGATTCTGGAAGCTGTAGTCCAGCAACATCTGGGGAACCAAGGTTGGAGAGCCCTGCCGTAGACAGTAACAAGTAGGACCTGCAACAAAAGGTTGCAGTATGCAGTGGTCCTGGTTCAAGATGCCAGCCAAACATGCCCTTTTCCAGCTTAGTCCCCACTGAGCTGTTTTGGGTCCCCACCCCTATAGGGTTTTATTTTTCCTAAAGATTTTGGGTGCTTCTAGACAGAGGGCTCCTAGTGCTACCAATCAAAAGACATTGTGCAGCTATTCCATCTTTCCCTCCTTAACAATTTTGTGTGTGTGTGGTAAGAAAAAAAATGGAAGAAGTGGTGAGAAAACACAGGAGGGATGCAAATGGAGGACCCTGATGTCTGGAACCCCTCCCCCCCCCAAAATTTGATGAATGAAGCAGGGTGATTGCACAATAAAAGCCTCATCTGGAAGGACCCTCTTTGTACTTATGCAAATCTTGAGTACTTCCAAGCCCGCTGAAACCTCCCTCTTCTACATTGATGGTATTGTTTTGGGTACATGAGGATCAGCACTCAGAGAATGAGTTTCCTATTAGTATAGATGATATTTAGAAACACAGTAAAGATTGATTCACAGTTATAATCAAATAAATTTTGTGTTCTTTGCAACTGAAATGCTGATGGAGAATATGGTTTCAATGTACATAAACCTGTGACATATGTGAGTCAATTTTGGAATATCCTGTTCAGCTCACAGGCAACCCCCCCCCCCCCGCAAAACCTATTGCACTTAAGAAAAACTGTTCATCAGGATGTGGTTATGAGATAAGATTCTATTTTGTATGTTTCACTATTTTACTGAATCAAACCAAGATGTGCATATAATATTGGTTTCAAAAAAAATAAGTTGCTGGCTTCGTTTCACCAAATGTGTTTTCTTCTTGCCCAATGGATGGCACAGAAAGTAAAATCAAATGCTACTTAACAGATATATTTACCTGCCTTTGGATATTTGGCTTTGCATATACGTAATTGTTACCTCTAGTTGTGATACCACTGAAATTTGAAAACAACAGGCTTCAAATAAGAATTTTCTCAACTCATCATCATCAGGCGATCACTCGTGACTGAGTAAGATTGTCTTCCAGGATAATAATTTACAAAAAGGAGATTTTAAAAGGAGAAAATTCTAAAGAAAATTGTGTAGACTCTAGCGATGGGTCTGTAAGTGACTGTGGAGGCCAATTCTAGATCCACACAGCTTCCCACAGTGAGGACACAGGTTACCAGATGGAAGATGGTCCTGTAAAGGATTCATTTGACGTGCTTTTCACTTAGCACGTTTCTCCCTTTCACCTTGCACTCGGGCTTCTTCAAAGTCCATGGAACCTTTGTGAAAGGCCAACCTCCAGTTAGATCGTTCATGGGCCAGAGCTTCCCAGTTTTCAATGTTTATATTGCATTTTTTTTAGATTAGCCTTATGAACATCTTTAAACCTCTTATACTGACCACCGATATTCCGCTTTCCATCCTTGAGTTGGGAATAAAGTAACTGCTTTGGGAGACGGCAGTCAGGCATTCGAACAACATGACCAGTCCACTGAAGTTGGCGTTGAAGGATCATTTTTTCAACGCTAGTTGTCTTTGCTTCTTCCAGTACACTGACATTTGTCAGTGTAACAAACACTGGTGGAAGTGACGTTTATAGATAGTCCATGTTTCGCAGGCATACAATAAGATTGGTAATACAATGGCTTCATAAACCAGTGTTTTGGTCTTCTTACAAATATCCCGATCCTCGAACACTCTATGTTTCATTCGAGAAAACGCAGCACTTGCGGAGCTCAAACGATGCTGGATTTCACTGTTGATGTTAGCTGTAACAGAAAGATAGCTGCCAAGATAGAGAAAATGATCGACATTTTCCAGTATTTCCAGTACTAGCAGTACTTGATTGTATTGTGAGTTGAGCTCTGCTGCCCTGAAACCATTGCTCCACTAATTAAAATGAAGACCTATTACAGATACATGTAACAATTTTGCATCTGTGTGGTCAGCATTAATCAGAACAGGCACCCAAAGCTGAAAGCTGCTGTTAGGACACAGAGGTTAATTATTTAATTCCTTACTCTTGAATGAAACTGTCTTTGATGGCCAAAACTCACTTGCTAGTTTGAAATGGGAATTTGTTTTACAGTACAGTAATACCTTGGCCCCAAGGGAGCCAGTTGTCTCAGGCATGTCATGTACTGCCTGTTTGCCCAGGGTATGTATGGGCTTTGCTATTTCATGCGCCAGCTTGAGCCCCATGACCAGGAGGTTTTTCAGGAGGTCACCACAAACATCTTTTTGTGTTTCATGGTTACTTGCTTTGCTTGAGTCTGATGGGAGGGTTGGTGAGAGGATGAAAGGTTCCTGGACCACTTGTCAGGCTCTAGTCTAGACCAGGGGTGGGCACCTTCTGGCCCTCCAGATGTTTTAGCCTACAACTCCCATCAACTCTAGGCATAACCAATGGTGAGGGATGACAGGAATGGTCATCCAAAATATCTGGAGGGCCACAAGTTGCGCACCCTGGTCTACAAGAAAAGATGCTGTGTTCCTCACCATGCACTACAGTTCCCAACTATCATTGCAAGAATGTGCATCTGCCAAACCTTTCAAGCATTTAGCAATGATACTTGCAGTTTGCAACCTGATTATAATTTGAGCTGAGGAGAGTTTGCGCATCAGATGCCTCTGGAACGACTGGAATAATCTGATATTGGATGAGGAGTAATGATGGCAAGAAAGCAAAAGGTACCAGGGGAAAAAACAAAACCACCAGAAGGAAGAAACCTCAAGGTACAACACAAAACAGTTGTACTACCTCTCTACAAGTTGTCTCCTATTTTTGTATCATGTGGCTAGGCTTGTAAAATCGAGCCTCGCCGGGCAGAACGAGGCCGAAATTGGGCTACTGCAATAATAAGAAGCTTATAGCAAAATCTTATAAGCAAGTTTCTAAGCACAACACTGAGTATCTCCTATGCCAGTGGTGTACAACAGGGGCTAGGGGCCACACACACCGAGAGGAACACACGTATGTGCACCCACAAGCACACACACCAGCATTCCTGATGCAGACCACTTTTCCCTTGCTGCTAGCAGTGGTGAGGAAAGAGTGATCTGTGGGAGGATTTCTGGGTGAGGGAGTGAAGGGTGCAGGTGACTACGAAATTGGCAGAGGGGCGGGATTTCAGAGAACCCATGGGGACAATGTAAAGGCTTTGGGGTGCAGGCTGTACTCTCTTGTTATATACTAACAGCAAACTCATTTTCCAAGTGTGGATCCTTCTACAGTCAAATGATACCATCCACACACAAGAGGGAAGTATCAGTAGGCTTTTGGGGGAGCCCCAAGGTTTGCAGAATTACAATTAAAAAATTTAGGGGGGAAATCCTGGTAGGGAGGAACCCCATCACCACCACCATAAAAAAGTCCAATGAGGACTGTGCATGCTCAATAGGCATGGAATGGTGACTGGTTGTTCAGGGGAGGGGATAGGAAACCAGCAAGGGGGGGGTGGTTAATAATAAATAAATAAAAAGTGAGTGAACAAAGAGTGGCACTCCAGAGTAAACAAGCAGTGCGAAAGCCCTAGCCCCCCCCCCCCCGTGGGAGAGAGGCGCCCCCTTCTTTGTGCCCCGCTGGTCTCTAGCCAGACCCACGCCTCCCCTTTTGGGCTGCCGCCTCCTGCTCCTCCTCCTCCCCCCCTCGAGCCGCTCCGGAGGTGAGTTTCACTTTCCATTCCGCCTGGCGAGCCTCCGCCCGAGCAGAGCGCTTTTTTTTTGTTTTGCCGGGGCCGGGAAACCAAGGCAACAGGGCAGTTTAAGCCCTGTTGCCCTGGTTCCTCTGCCAAAACAACGCTGGCGGGGCTCCGGAAACGATGCGAAGGTAGGTAGGTAGGTAGGTAGGTGGCTGGTGGGCGGGCGGGCGGGCACGCGCGCGCGGAGGGGAGGTGCAGCGGAGGCGGCAGCGGCGGGCGGGGAGGCGCAGCGGAGGCGGCAGGCGGGGCAGGAGCGCCGGAGGCGAGGAAGGAGCGCACCATTTCTGCGCCCCTCTTCCGCCACGCGCCCTAGGCAGCCGCCTGGGTCTGCCTAGCGGTAGCGCCGGCCCTAGTGTTCACTAATGGATTTAAGTGTCCCCCCCTTCCATTTTTGTCCTGAAATTCTAACCTGCCCCCCACAGGGGGAATAACAAACAACAACATCCCCACTTCTGTGTGTGGTTAGCAGAACGTTTAGTTTGGTCCTAAGTGTCTACCAACAAATGTGTGCTCTTAAAGGGAATTTTGCCATAGCAAGAGATATAATAATGGATCTGAAAGACTATTTCTCCTGGTTCAGAAAGCAAAACATTTTTTTTTTTGTTATGTACAGAGAAGAGCAGTTCTGCTGAAGGCTGAGTGGATATTGAACTGATGCTCAAGATGTTGAGAGGCTGTATTTAGCCTCCTGTGCTTCACAAGGACTCCTTGCTACTAAATTTGCAGACAAAAAGAAAGGGGGGAAGGCTGGGGGGAAGAGAGCCCATCTTTATTATTTATTGACACGATGCCATCGAGGAACATGGGACTTTACTATGTAATGTAAGTGACAACAAGAAAAGAAGACAGGATCCTGTCCCCAAGGAGCTCACTATCGATGATTCAGTGGTGGGGCAAGAACAGAAGGTGGGGAAGATAAGAAAGGCAAGAGTTCCTTCTTTTCCTTCTTTCAGAGTTCTAATTTTCACATGAGACAGGGTCCGCTGGAAGTCCACCTCTCAAATAGAGGTGGGGTGAATAGGAGCAGTGGAATGAGATGTTTGGCATAGTATTTGGTAAATGATTGCCGCGTCCATTTACAAGCATTCAAGTCTGCAAATAATAAATGACATCAGACTGAGTTGCAGTCCCCAGCACTGGTGGAGTGGCAGCTTCTTTTACTTTTACCAGTTCGTGAAAGCAGATTGCACAATTTGTGGGAGCGCCACTTCAGGCGTGTGGCAAGCTAGGCTTGATAGGTCTAGTATGAAGTAGTCCCAGGGCAGAATTGGGTTCCATCTTTTTTATTATCCGGTGCAGACATCATGCTAGCTCCCTGGAAACCATGATTAGCAAATCAGGAGTCAGCCTTGGGAATGAGCACTCCCTCCCCATCCCAAAAACCTTATCTTCCCTTCCCTTGGAGTTTAACATCCCATCTGCACTGGCAATAGCCTGGGCTAAAACCTAACCATCTCACCCAGTGTTTGAAGTAGGTTTATGATCCCTGGCTAGTGTTAGCATTGGTACAGATGTGATGCTAAATCATGTTAAAGCCAACAAAGGAGGGAGGGAGGCTGGCGGGCTTTTGGATTTGCAAGCCACAGTTTACAGAAAGCTAGAATAATGTCTGCACTGGGCCCAAGTGGGAGAACAATCAGCAAATGAGGGTATTTGTCAACGAGAGTGTTACAAATCAGTGTATGGTGAGCATTTAGCCATAGCAATGCATAGCATTTAGTCATAGCTGACAGCACTGAGAACTAAGGGTGAGGATCCCACCAGGAACAGTTTCAAAGACTAGTAACAACTGTGGGAGATACATCTTTTTTTGTCCTTCAGAATTTAGGGATGTACAAATCTGTCAATTTCAGTTTCCCTGTTTCTCATTAAGTTTGGCTCATCTTGAACTTTGAGAATTTCTTCAGTCTTTGGTGTGTTCTGAACTTTGAGAATTTTTTCTTTAAAAGTTTGCATGAAAATTCATAAGCCTTTTCTTTTTGCACATTTCTTGTAATACATGCATTTTTACCAAATATACCTCTTTTTCAAGCAATTTTCCTAATATAACGCATATGGAATATATAACGTTATTTCCACTAATATGTACATTTTTAATATGCATTTTTTTGAATGGAGAACTCCATTGGAAAATTCAGAGAAATGAGAATTTTGAAGGATAACTGTTTCAGTTCTGACATTGGTTCAAAATGTGAAATTAGGTATTGGGGAAATTAACATGCAATCTGAACAGTTCTTTTCACTCGCCGCCGCCACCTCCTCGGCTAGGCAAAAAAAATATTCCAGTTGTTTGCTTAGAAAGTGTAGCAGATAAGGCGAGAAGATCAGCACATTGTGCAATTAGCTCTTGCTCTCAAACTCTGGCAGGAAAGAAAATTGATGGGTCATCCATAGTTCACTTACTTAGCAGGAAACTGCAATAGTCTCTGTTAAATAAAATGGTGATTGAGCATATTAGAACATGTCGGTATTTCCCCCCAAGAACTGACAAAAGGACCAATTTGCTGAATTTTCAATGAATGGAGTTTTTAAAAAGGCATTACAGTCCTTCAAAATGTCACATTTCTAATCCAGATTCCAAAGTGACAAAATTTCATGACAACCTTACCAGAAATACTTGCTTCTAAAGAGAAAGCTCAATTTAATTGACTTAAATTCAGTACTTGCTGGTACAAAGCTTCCTCAGATAGTGTTCCCTGAGGCCCTGTACTATTTCAGGAGGAATATAACAAAAAACAAACCTTCCAATTCAGTGCTGGTTATCCCCTCTTAAACATTTCTTTCTTAAAACAACAGGGGAGAAAGAAGCAAGGGAGAAAAACTATACAAAATAATTGGGACCAAACATGATCTCTGGTGCTTTGAGCACCACAACCCACAGTTCAGCCATTAATAATGTAAAAAGTTACGCTTTCTGAAGTCAAGTGCATTGCCTGATTCACATCCTGACATCCACTGGAAAAGACTTCTAAAAAACCTTAGCCAGTTTGATTTGTCTGAAAATGTCTGAATCAGAAAATATGAACATATGAAATGGCCTTATACGGAGTCAGCCCATTGGTCCATCTAGCTCCATGCTGACTACTTTGATTGGCAGCAGCTGTCAGAGGGCAAAGACAGAGGCTTTTCCCAGCCCTGCTGCCTGAGATCCTTTTAACTGGAGGCACCAGCAGGGATTGAACATTTTAGTCAAATGCAACAGCCAGCACAACACAAGATTTTTAATTTTTTAAAAAAGTATGCATCAGAATTCCTTCCTTCCTTGCTGAAGGCTGATTTCTCTTTATTCAAGGGAGACTTTATTCCAGTGCATGGGTGGTGTTAGGAGGGCACAGCCTCTGGATCTTCTGAGGTGTGCCCCAGATCTTTAGAGCTGCCCCAATTGCCATCACCTGCCTTAATACAAACCTGCTTCTCCCTCTGAATTCAGTAGCCATAGTTACTAGGAGAGCTTAGGACTCACTCCCTTAGCAGGCTAATAGTAGCATGAAAACACCAGTCTTTTAAACTAGAGGGGAGACTGCCCCCTTTCTTTCCACAGTCTGCTCAATATTTTTATTAAGTCCACAGTCCAAAATTGTCTAACAGAACCACTGTCACCCGGTTTTTTTGGAGTGTGCCTGGCTCTGCAAAGACCTGCCCAGCCAATTACTACTGGACAATTTATTTATTTATTTATTTATTTATTATATTTATACCCCGCCTTTTTTCCTGAAAGGAACCCAAGGCGGCTTACATAATCCTCCTCCTCCTCCTCTCCATGTTATCCTCACAACAACCCTGTGAGGTAGGTTAGGCTGAGAGTCAGTGACTGGCCCAAAGTCACCCAGTGAGTTTCATGGCCGAGCGGGGATTTGAACCCGGATCTCCCAAGTCCCAGTCCAACACTCTCACCATTACGCCACACTGGCTCTGCCCTGGGCAGCATTGTAGGCAGCGAGGCCCTGATGAGAGGAAGAGCTTGTGCTCACATATCAAATGGAGTGCCAGAGGCCTTCTTCATCCATTGCTTCCTCCAAGCTGGCCAGGGCCCCTAACCTTGGGAGGAAACAGAAGTGGGTTTGCTTGCTTTTTGCATGATCCATGTGGCCAGATTCTGGTGGGTGCGTGCATGGTCCTCCTTGGCATCAGGGCTTTGCACTAGGCTAGAGAAAGGTGAATAGATGCAGGAGGAGGACAGGATTTTTTTTGCTCTTTTGTGCTCAAAAGCCACAATGCCTTGCGGCAGCTTAAAGACTCACAAATTTACTGTGGCATAATCAGCTTTCATGGACAGGAGTCCACTGTACAGGAAGTTATTTTGAAAGATAAAGTTCCTTTTCATGTAACTGGAGGAAAATGGCACTTGTTGAAATAAAGGTACAGGGGTTTGGATAATCTCTGTTGCATCTGATCCCCCTGGACTAGCTGGCTTTTTGCCCATATGTGCTTCACCTCCTGCTGCCTTCCCCCTTGAATCTTTCTGCCTCAAGTTTTTTCTGAAATCAAATGCCCTCCTCTGCCCTGTCCATACATCCCTTTTATCAAATAGGGATGGTTCTTAGGAGACAGGGTCCTTTAAACACACACACACACACACACACACACACACTTCAGAGACTGAGACAGGTGCCTCGGACAATGGATTTGGGACATCATGAAAAAGCAGCAATTCTTCATTATTTAATTTATTAATTATTATTGTATGTTCACTGCCAGGGAAGGGGAGAGGTGATTGTAGGATTTTCACCCTCAGGGGCCAAAACAACTTGACTGGCTTTGAGTACTATTATGCACTTTGATGGGGGGGGGGGGCATCCTTTGCTACTCTGTCTCAGGCAGCAAAATGTCTTGGGGCCAGCCCTGGACATGGCTATGGAGACCTGTGGGGTAGGAAAAGGTAGCTGAGATGGTACAGGAAATTATGTGGGGGAGGGTGCGACGACACAGCCCTTACACTTTAGGACCTGACGCATAAACCCTTCTCAGGCTAAGCACCAACACTTAAAAACCTGAGGGGAGGGTCAAATGAAACCTTTCCCCTACCAATGAGGGAAAAGATTAATACAGGATATTAAGGATCTATTTTAAATCTATGATACTGTGGGTACAAAGGTGTGTGTGTGTAGATTTAACAGCAATGCAGGTTAATAACGCCAAGCTGACACGTAGGATTTTGGTAGCAAACAAAATAAAAATAAGTATATTTTAATTCTCAAAATCTTAGTTCCAGAAAATAACTTTAAACCTGCCTACACCAAACACTTTGTAATTAACCTAAGTCCCTATAACTCTAAATACTTTCACTCTTCAGACAAGCACTGATTTCTCTCAAAACTCCTGACAGACAAACACAAATAATCCAACTAACCTAACTCCCCAACTCTCCCAACACACACTCCCTCTCACTAACTCTGATGTCACTCAAACACTCCTTATATACTCCTCCCCCCCACCCTTTCCAAGACATCACAAACCACACCCACTTGGTTCAACATTCTATACTCACTAAACATACTAATGTAGACATACACCAGGGAACTGAATTGTGAGGTTACGCCACAGAGGGAAACAACTAGGGGTACAGAGAAATCTGTGGATGGGGAAACATGTTCAGGATTACATCAAACTTACTGTGTAATCATAAACAAGTTTAGTCAGAAGTAAGTCATACTGAGTTTAATGGGATTTACTCCCAGGTAAGGGTATGTAGGATTGGAGTTTTACTCCTTAGTAAATGTTCTCAGAGCTGTGACTTGCCTTATCCACTCTGAAGGTAGTTCCAATATCTGGATCTAGAGAGAAACCTGGGGATTCAAAATCCACAGCAGGGCAATACCTTTCTTAGGAATAAAGGTATCCAACTATGCATTTTGGTACTTTAGGAGCTAGATGATGATGAAGTTGCTAGAAAGTTAATATTGCAACATTTGGTGGAGATTTTAGGATTTCAAGAAGTTAGAACCCAAGAACTGTAAAAAAAGAAAAAAGAAAAAGTGTTCTAGAATCCCAGAAACTACCAAAATAAAGTATTTGAAATAAAATGAGGAGCCACCTTTGGTGACGGCTCTCTCAGTCTCCTCGCATGGTCCAGGGACCAGCAGCAAAGCAACAACATCCTCCAGTCCTAAGATCTCTGTTCAGTGCTGTTGTGCTTCTTGGTGAGTAAGGATTTACTTTGAAGTAAATCCCACTATGTTTAATGGGAATTACTCCCTAGTAATTCTGTAAGTTTGCAGCCTAAGGACATGGGTTATTATAGTCTACAATACATTCCCACACTCTCCCTTGCCAGTGTGCCATGCAGCTCTTTGCCAGTCCCAGGCACTCCATCCTCCCCATCTGGATTTGTGCCGGAAAGACCAAGGAAAAGTGGGTGCATGGAGGGTAAGTTTTAATCAAGCACAATTTGGGACATTGCACAGTTCTGTCCTGAAAGCAAGAAAGAGATTAATTAGCTTGCCTTCTATAAAAATTCAATTATAGTAATTATTTCTAATTATGCACATATATTTGCATATGTAAATTAGCATATGCAAATGTGTGTGGATTCCCCCCCCCCCCCGCTATGAGCCTGAGCTCTGGATCTTTTAGGTACCTAGCACCACTCCTGTTCTCTGTTTCCTACCTTCCTTTCAGAACAAACAGTTACGATGGAGCATTTTTAGAAAACAAGGCTGACAAATGCCCTCTCAGTTCACTTGTCAATCAATCTTTCTGTATTAGTAAGAAGGAAGATGGTGCAACTGATGGTGCACATTTGTGATGTGTAAGTGTAATACCCATGAAAAATAGTAGGCATATTTAACAGGGACTCCCACATCTGCTTTATTCTAGAGTAAATGCACATTAATCTGGGAATGGCTATCCCGGTGCAATTCAGTAGTCACTGCTGCTCATTACTATTTGAGGTATTAGACATATTGTACATGATTTTGTTACCCTAATTGAAATGCAGAAGGATAGCATTTCATTTTGGTCGGGGAGCTGCAGAAGTGCATAATTCGTTTATTCTGTGGGATGTTTGCAGAAATTATGTGATAAGTACAACAAAAACATTATTGCTAAATGTGCTTCACCGAAAATTATATTTCGAGGAGAGAGTCTTACTGAAGCAATTGTCCTTGCCACTACAAGCTCTAATGGAAGATAATGATGATAATGCAATGATATGTGTACTTGAAGAGGAAAGCAGAGGTGCATAGCAGCAGAAATGGCTATTGTCTCTCAGCTAAGCATACACATTATTCTCTGATTTTACATCTTCCAGTGTGCAACATTAGGGTTCTGCAGTACTGATCTCTTGGCATGTGTAGTTGTGCTTTAGAGATTCATTAATGGTGTTCTGCTGGAACTGCCACTCTTCCACTACTATCCGATTCAAATAAATATCACAGATGTTTTCCCCTATATGTATTTCAATTAAAATCACTTGCACATCATTGGTTTTGAAATATTACCACTGGGTAAGTTGCTGTATTTATTTATTTATTTATTATATTTATACCTCACCTTTTTTCCTGCAAGGAACCCAAGGCGGCTTACATAATCCTCCTCCTCCTCTCCATTTTATCCTCACAACAACCCTGTGAGGTAGGTTAGGCTGAGAGGCAATGACTGGCCCAGAGTCACCCAGTGAGTTTCATGGCCGAGTGGGGACTAGAACCCGGATCTCCTGAGTCCCAGTCCAACATCTTTCACATGTGCACATACTGCAAAGGCATGCATATTATAAATACATGTGCCATAATAAATCAATGTTCAGTGGAAGTTGGAAAAAGGCTATAATGGGATCTGATGAGATTACCAAAGTGGTTTAGAATAAAAGGGTTAAACATATTGTGAAAATGAACTGAAAATAAAAATACAGAACATGTGTTGCATGTTCTGTATTTTGTATTATGTTCTGTATTGAGCACTTCCCCGTAGGAATGCCAAGTAGATCACAGAAAATTGCAAATTTTAGGAAATCTGCTCACTATTTTGGAGTTATTATTCTCTTTGAAGCAACACATTTCAAGCCAAATTCCACCTACAGGAAAATTTGGCAGCAAAAACCTTTCAGATACAGAAGTGTCTTCCAGAAATACTCTTGTGCATTAAAAATGTAATATGCAAAACAGGTATTATAAGTCAAACATTTGAAGTAATTCCTTTCTCATTTGTAATGGTGTGGGGGGGGGAACACAAACGCTAGAAAAAAGATTTGGTAAAAGCAAGAGAAACACATGAGAAAAAGATAAAGAAAGAGAGAGAGAAACAAACAAAACAAAACAGGTTTTCTTCTTAAGGCTCCTTAAGTGTCAGCTTTGACAATTCAAAACAATAAGTTAAAATTATGATTGAGCTCTAGAAAGAACAACATTTTGGGGTATGGCAAGAAATGTATGTTGACATTTTATTATCGGTGGTGCATTATAAAATTGGTAGCAATCAATAGAAAATCAAAGAAATGTTTTCAGTGTGTGTGTTCAGGATGGAAAATGTATACTTGGCAACATCTCCTATGTAATTTTTGTGTGTGCTAAATGCAAGGGAAGAAAAAAATCTATTATAGTAATTGAGATTTTGATAGGCTTTGGTATGAATAGAGCTCTCAAGACAAGTGTTTCCATAAATAACAGGAGAAACATATTTTACATTGATTATCCAACACAATTTATTCTTTCATTTACCACCTTGCCTATAAATATACAGTAGTACATCTTCAAGGTCCAAACAAAAGTTTATATCATTTTCTGCACAGGAGAGACATAGACAAAATCACCTGAAGGACCTGAGTAAAACTAAATACAGTAATACCTTGGATTGCAAGTAACTTGGTTTGAGAGCGTTTTGCAAGACAAGCAAATTTTTAAATATTTATTTAATTATTTTTTTTACTTGATATACAAAGCGACGTCTTGCAATACAAGTACTGTAGTGCGGCTTAAATTAAAAATCTCTGTACAAATATTTTTGGGGGGATTTCGTTTTGATATAAGAGTGTTTTGGATTACAAGCACGTTTCCGGAATGAATTATGCTCTCAATCCAAGGCATGACTGTAATAGAAAAATACTATTAAGATAATTAATATTTACCAATGTACTAACTATTGGAAATAAGATGTGGGCGCGCACACAAGCACAAATACTTAATGGATTAAATAACTTTTTCCATATTCACAGAGCTAATTAACACATTCTTCTTCCTGGACCCTCATAAGTGGAAGTAATGCATATCTTTTTACACTTAAAATGCATGAAAACTACCATTGCACAAGCTGACTTCCACTCCTGCAATGGAACTTTTTCCTTCCTGACTACTTCCTGAACATACACACACTGTAACTTCAACACTGATTCGGGTGTTTCTTCTTCTCCCCCTTCTTCCCCTCTCGGTTCAAACCTGCTTTTTGTAACTTGAAAACTTGCACCCATGCTCAGCCACAGTGCCGTCCCCCAAACACAATAAGGGTATAATGGCAGACTTTGTTTACATTGGCAGGTGTTTTTTTAATGGTTACAAACACAGTTAAAAACAACAACAAACCAACACATGATTATTTTTGCATGAAGTAAGATCTGAGCTAGAAAGAACATGAACTGACATTCCTACTACCCATTATTTTGGGCTGGACATGCTTACTGCCCAATCACAGCTAAACTAAAATTCTGCATTTCCCAACTGTTTTCTATGGGCGGTAATCACTACCCCATGAGGTTAGACACACACACCCGAACGCAAAGGGAGGGTTCAAAATGAACCAGGACGTCCTTTCCGCAGACTTGTCTTCACTCTAGACATCTCTATGGCCAAATGCTGACCATACCTGCAACTTCACTCACTGGCTAAACACACTGAAAGGTGGTAGCAGGCTCATTTCTCACAAAACAACTGAAATATGCCTAAAGGTTTTGCCTTGTATCTTTATTTATTTATTAAATATATTTCTACACCGCTCATCAGTCAAAAGGCTCCCTGGGCGGTTTACAAGAAAAAACAAGGGCTTGCCCTTGAGTTTTACAAGGGCTAGAAACTTGTTCTTTTTTTATTTATTTGAAAGCTCAGAACCTGGGCTAGCTACCGGGAGCCCTGAGGTGTTGGTCCTGGGGCTGCAGCCCCCTTAGCCCTGTGGTTTGTCCGGCTACTGGGGATACACCTCTGAAGGGAAAACCAAGAGAGAATGCTGAGTTTGATAGGAAAGCACCAATGCAACATCTTCTCCATGGGAATCTGAGCTAGTTTTGTTGAGTAATATGAGATGCTGATTGGCACTAAGATCCAATAAAGCATGAACACAGAGATAATTCTCCACCGATTGCAAATGAAGTTGATTTTTTTTTAAAAAAAAAAATATTGCCATTTATCCCTTAAAGCCCTGATTTAAGTTTAAGAGGTTAAATACTGTAGCCTCATCACGTTGTGTTTTTTTAAGCTACACTTTGTCAGACTGTTAAATATTCATATGACTTCACAACTGTCACAGTGATATGAACTAATGTGACACTGCACATAGAGAGAAGAAATCCTTTGCACACATTACACTTATTTATTACAAAATGCATAATCAGCTATGAAAATATAATCATAAAACTCCCTTATGTTAGTATAAAAATAATTAAAATGCCAAGTAACTTATAAAATAAAATGTAATGATAATTGTAAATAATAATGTGATTTTCTATAAACTTATGAACTCTGCAACGGCATTTTCTCTGGAATAATCAGCATTTTTAACAACCTGCTGATTACACATATTAGTCAACAGGGCTTCCATCTCAAGGCTCCCATCTCAAGCTTTCATCAGATACTGTTTGCCTCCCCAAAGCTTTTGCTTGTTGTGTGCATTTAACGTAATCTCCAGGGCTCTTATTTGAAGGTTTTGCTGCTACTTATTCGCTGTCACACAGAACTGTGGAGTATTCGGTAGATTTCACAAAGCCCAACTGGGAAATATATTACTGATTTATTTAAAAAGCCAATTAAGGTTAAAGGAGATTTTTTTGCGATTGAGTTGTACACTGTTGTGTGTTTCTTAAAAATGGTTGAAGAGCTTTGGAAAATAAATCAGTCATTAACACTAATCAAGGGCCTACTTCAACTTCTTGGGCAGAATACAGGGTGCTTCTCTTACACTTCACCAACTGCGTGGCGCAACAGCAATTTACCGCTTCTGGGGTAACCTGAAACAAGTGGAAACGCTTGTTTCTGGAAGGAGGAAGGTTGGCAGAGAACACATATGGGAGCTCTGCTTACCTGCATCCTTCCAGAAATAAGCATTCCTGCTCATTTTGGGAACTGCTAAATCTCCCTTGCATCAGTGGTGGGGCCCGCCTGTGTGACGGAATCAGCAGGACAGAAAAGCACCCCATTGGATTCTGCCTCTTGTCTTATTCTCAGTAATAAAATATCCACATCTTCACGTGAGGGAAACTTTCCAAGACATATTTTACGTGGACATTTCCCACTGAATATTTTTATTTAGATTTGTAGTACCCAATATCACAACGAAACTGTTATTGTTTCAACATAGCATTAGTTAAACTTATATTTTAACAGGTATTCAGTTCTAGGTCTAAGAAATGTGCTTTAATATTCCTACAGAGTAGTAAAAAGGTCAAATTTAACTTGTTTTCAAATTTCATGGTGCAGCAGTAGCAGTGAGTTGGTAAGGGCTACTCGGGGGAGCAGGGGGGACAGGGGCCATGTGAACCCGTGGGCCACATGGCATGCACCCATGATTTAACAGTTAAATTTTGACAGTAAGCATCAGTAGGTCATTTCAGCTAGGATGTGATAGGAAACAGTCAACGTGGAATTAAGATATTAAGCAGCAGGCGATCTGAATTTTAGAAAGTTTGCAGAGACACCTGTAAAGGTGGACTAGCACTTACTAGACAACCAGCATTTGTGGTGATATCCATTCCTTTTGTAATAATTAGACTGTCTGCCAATGTCTAGTAATTTTTAAAAGGCTCTGAAACTGACATTTCACAATGCTTGAAGTCTTTGGGTGGTATCTTAAGGTGTCTTGAGTGAGTGGAAAGGCACTACTCACTTGCACCGGATACCTGCCTGAATCGTGGCAATCTGCTGCAACCCCACCCAAAGCTATCCAGGGGGAGGGGTTGTTCCTCCAATCATCAAGAGTGTTTTGGGGTGGGGGAACACGAGGGCTGCAATGACGCAGAAGGATAGTAAAGCCTCCACTTATGCTTGTCTTCATCCAAAATGCTTCTCTGCATTGTTAACATTTATACAACATTTTATATTTTAAAAACAAGGACCATAAAAACCTTAATTAAGTGACTTGCAGTATAGTAAATAAATTATGTGTGACTAAAAGCTTGTTGAAATAGGAACATCCTAGCTGCCTTCCTAAAACTAAAGAGAGACAAAGACTGGACAGTTATTCTTGGGGTGGAATTCCATCATATGCCCACAAAGCCATTTGCCTCATTTGCAGTGGTGGAAAAATAAAGAGCAACTGGCAAGAGTATTCACATAAAGAGCATGACTCTCCGTTGAAAACGTCAGCACATGTAAAATATTTCCCTCAAAACCAGGTTGAGATTAAACTTTGCTTAGTTAGAATTGGGCAGCATCAATGGATGATGGGCTGAATCCAGATATCCCATGAGCGTGATTCCATTCATGGGATAATCCCATCAATGGGAGTGGGCATGAGGTGATTTTTATCAATTCCTCCTTTACCTGCAGACCCTTGTATCCCCCCCCCCCAATCTGCTCCAAAGAGTTGAGGGACCTTAAAAAACAACATGAGAAGTGATCTGTGGCAAGGGGGAGTTGGCCAAAATCACCTGCTCTCTTCTGTTGCAGGAGCCTCTGCTGGATCAAATGTAGAGATGTGAAGACTTGGGGGGGGGACTGGGGAAAACCCTGGGAAAACCTGATTTCCCCCCCAAAAAAAAATTCCCCAAAATGTCCTGGGGAAAATATATGGGGGTTTCCCCCCCCCGTTTCTTCCCCCATGTTTTCTGGGTTGGGGGTTCCAGGCCTTCACATCTCTAAACAAAGGCATTTCTATGAATGGAAGGAGCCCTGCTGTTCACATAAGGGCAACTCTGGATCCAAGTCAATGTTTTACAATCTTCAAATGTCTTCTGTATAGCTAAGGCAAAGTGTTAACTCATTATCATGGATAATACCAGTTTATAAGGATAAAAATTAATCACACAATGTACTTGCATTTGAGCAAAGGCCCCCTACTATACTTCTTTGCTATAAAGACATGAAGATATACAAGAGTTATGCAATGTTTGCACGTGACCAAATATTGTCCCATTTAAGTTCTAAATTCCAAGGTAGCCCTATTAGCAGAAGACACCCAATTAATCAGGATGGTGAAACCGCAAGTAGGAATGTATGATGTCTTCTTTTGATGTCTGAGAAATGTTGTTATTGAACCACTCTGGGGTTCCTCTGAAATTCCTGAGATATTTCACATGAGGCGGATCCCCCCCCCCCCAAGACTAGCTTTGGGACCTCTCCAAACTGCACGACTGTGCAACAGAAGGTCAGGTGAGATTCAGCGAGTGCGTAGTGTTGCACATTGGGACAAAAATAAAATAAAATAAATCACAACTTTCACATACATGCTGATGAGAGCTAAATTGGATGAGTCTAAATAGGATGTGGCTAATCTAGGTATGAGATCCTGGGGTCTCAGTGGCAATGTCACTGAAAACATCAACCCAGAACCATACTTACGAAGTATTATCTATTCCTTATGTGGGAGTTTGGAAGACAAGACTCCAAACTCCCACATAAGAGATAGATCAAAGAGATTCACACCACAATCATATATGTGTCTACTCAGAAGTAAGTCTCATTGAGTTCAATGGGACTTACTCCCAGGTAAATGTGTATAGGATTGCTGTCTCAGGCATTCTATGAATAAGATACTGGATATGTCAGGGTGACCGGCCAGATGGGTGATTTAAAAATATAATAAATAAATAAAATAAATGGGAAGACAGCAAATCCGCTTCCATTCTTTTCTGCTCAGATTAGAAATTGCCAGGTGTATTTTTTTTTCAGAAAGCAGAAATACAATAGCCTTTAAAAGAGCAAAAAGGTAATATGCAAATGGTTTTCTTTTAAAATGAATACGGTAATTCTGGTCAACCCCATTTATAATCAGCCTATGTATACTTTGGGTAATGCTAGGCATGCTTATGATTTACATTCTGAAACCTTTTGTGTGTCTTTCCTAGTAATCATAATCCTCCTTAAGTTACAAAGCGCCCACCGCTATTTGAAAGAGCACACCTGGTTGCTTACCAAGCAACTACTGCACTGCAGGGTACACTAATGATTACCACTAGCTGAAAGCAGGGGCTGGGGGAGCTCTAGAAGAATAGAAGTAGCACAGAAGACTTTGTGAAATTAGTAAACCACTAAGCTATCCAGAACACCTGCTTATAAAGTACATTTTTGATGATGGCAGAAAAATAGCTTCCTGAGAGAGATATACAAGGATACATTCAAAGATCAGGCAACCTTCAAATAGCTACTAAAATGAAAAATCCTTATTCTTCATCTCTGAGATGACTAAGATTTTCTACAATAGGATTGCAGAAACAATCCTATGTACAGTCCAATCCTATACATATCTGCTCAGAAGTAGATATACTGTACAATGAGATTTACTCCTAGGTAATACCTAAGAACTTGCTGCACAACTTGCCAACTTGTTCTTGGTTTAGCCAGTATCATTTCAGTTTACTCTGATGATGCATGTTCTGGGAGGTTTCTTTGCTGACTTAAGACCAGCTACAATCCTGTAAAAGCTTCTATCTTTTGTGAGATGGCAGTTTAATTTTACACATGTCAAAGTCAGTATATAATGAAGAAATGGATTATTTTAGTTGTTGAAAGTCAGTGAAATAAAGGTTGCTGGACTGTTTTCATGCAATAGGTACAAGAGCCTTAGACTTGTAAACATTCTTAAAATACCTTAGTACTATTTTATACTAATGGCAAAAGGTAGCCCTGCTTGTTACATGATTGATCTAATAATGTCTGTACTTCATGAAATAAAATGCTTACTGTGTGTAGCTCACTTGAGCACATGAAACTCAACAATGCTTTTGTTTATTATGGATTTCTTTCTTTCTTTAATTGAAAAAGCATTCTCATTTATGCTTGCCCTTGCTTCTCCAAACCAGTGGTATAGTGGAGGAGAAACATGGGAGACTGCAGCTCTGGGACCCTTTTCTGAATGGGAATGATGACATTGTCTATAGCAGTGTTCTCCAAGCTTGGGTCCCCAGATGTTTTTGGCCTACAACTCCCAGCATGCCCCAGCCAGCGTAGCTTAGCTGGCTGGGGCATGCTGGGAGTTGTAGGCCAAAAACATCTGGGGACCCAAGCTTGGAGAACACTGGTCTATAGGAATACCAGAGTAAGTGATGGACCCTTCTTGTTCAGTCAAGTAAAAGAACTGATATACAGACTTTCAAGTTTTACTATGTTTGTGACAGTTTAGCATCCAGAAAATCAGAGAATGAGAAAAACAATCAAGCAGAGGCTATATATTCCCCCCCCCCTTTTTTCTTTGACTGGGTTCCTTCTTCATGCTAGAAGTTTAAATGGTAACCCTTCTTCGCAAGATTGTTTGCTTTCCTAATTAAAAGCTAGAAGTTTTAAAGCTCAATGTGTCATTGAAATTGACTATCAAATCCAAAGTAAGAAAGCACCATTGGATTCAATGGAGTTTACTGCCTGGAAGAGATGTGAAGGCCCAGAAGAAAAAATGAGGGAAACTTCATAAAAACTTGCGGGGGGGGGGGGCTTAGAATAATAGAAAAGTAGAGTTGGAAGGGGCCTATAAGGCCATCAATTTATTTATTAAATTTATTTATTTATTATTTATTTATTTATTATATTTATACCCCGCCTTTTTTCCTGCAAGGAACCCAAGGCGGCTTACACAATCCTCCTCCTCTCCATTATTCCGTGTCCTGCAAACTGGGATGATTGAGAAGAGATCCTGGCCCTCCTCTGTGTGACATCCCTTCAAGTACTGGAAGAGTGCGATCATATCTCCCCTCAGTCTCCTCTTCTGAAGGCTAAACATGCCCAGTTCTTTCAGTCTCTCCTCATAGGGCCTTGTTTCCAGTCCCTTTATCATCTTTGTTGCCCTCCTCTGAACCCTCTCCAGTTTGTCTACGTCCTTCTTAAAGTGTGGTGCCCAGAACTGGACGCAGTATTCAAGATGAGGCCTAACCAGTGCTGAGTAAAGAGGAATTATCACATCACGTGGCAGCCCAAAATAGCATTTGCCTTCTTTGCAGCCACATTGCATTGCTGGCTCATATTCAGTTTGTGATCTACAACAATTCCAAGATCCTTCTCACTTGTAGTATTGTTGAGCCAAGTGTCCCCCATTCTGTAACTCTGCATTTGGTTTCCTTTCCCTAGGTGCAGCACTTGGCATTTGTCCCTATTAAATTTCATTCCGTTGTTTTCGGCCCAGCACTCCAGCCTATCGAGATCGCTTTGAATTTTGTTTCTGTCTTCCAGAGTATTAGCTGTTCCACCCAACTTTGTGTCATCTGCAAATTTGATAAGCATTCCCTGCACCTCCTCATCCAAGTCATTAATAAAAATGTTGAATAGCACTGGGCCCAGGACCGAGCCCTGTGGTACCCAGCCGCTCGTTACCTCTCCCCAGTTTGAGAAGGTACCATTGATAAGCACTCTTTGAGTTCGATTCTGTAGCCAATTGTGGATCCACCTGATAGTTGTTCCACTTTTAGCTAGCTTGCTAATCAGGATGTCATGAGGCACTTTGTCGAAAGCTTTGCTGAAGTCCAGATATATGATGTCCACAGCATCCCCACAGTCCATGAAGGAGGTTACCCGATCAAAAAATGAGATCAGATTAGTCTGGCAGGATTTGTTCTTGACAAATCCATGCTGGCTTCTAGTAATCACTGCATTGTGTTCAACATGGTCGCAGACTGACTTCTTTATAATCTGCTCCAAAATTTTCCCAGGGATTGATGTCAGACTGACTGGCCTATAGTTCTCAGGTTCCTCCTTCTTGCCCTTTTTGAAGATGGGAACAACATTTGCCCTCCTCCAGTCATCTGGCACTTCACCTGTCCTCCATGATTTCTCAAAGATAATAGACAATGGTTCTGAGAGTTCTTCTGCCAGTTCCTTTATTACTCTAGGATGCAGTTTGTCAGGCCCTGGAGATTTAAACTCGTTCAGAGTGATCAGGTGTTCCTTGACCATTTGCCTATCAGTCTCAAGCTGCAATCCTGCCCCTTCAGTCTGCACTTCAGGTTTGCCAGGGGGGACATAAACTCTCTTTTGGGAGACCAAGCCAAAGTAGGAATTGAACACTTCTGCCTTTTCTATGTCTTCTGTTATCATTTTGCCATCCTCATTGCGTAGTTGAACCACAATTTCTTTCCTCTGTCTTTTACTATGCATGTATCTGAAGAAAGCTTTTTTGTTGTTTTTAGCATCCCTGGCTAGCCTCAGCTCATTCTCAGCTTTAGCCTTCCTGACACTATTCCTGCAGTTCTGTGCTACCTGCCTGTACTCTTCCCTTGTAGCCTGGCCTTCTTTCTACATCCTATATGTGTCCTTTTTTGTTTTTAGGTCATCTCTGAGTTTTTTGTGAAGCCACATTGGCTTCTTCTGTTGCCCTCTGCCTTTTTTCCTTGTGGGAATTGTTTGCCATTGTGCCTTAAGAATTTCCTTTTTAAAAAACTCCCACCCATCCTGGGCTCCTTTTCTCATTAAAGTTGCTTGCCATGGGACCTTACTTATCATTGTTCTGAGTTTATTAAAATTGGCTTTCCTAAAATCCAGGGTACATGTTTGGCTACACTCAGCTTTTGCTTCCTTTAGAATCAAGAACTCAAGTATAACATGGTCACTTCCCCCCAGAGTTCCTGAAACTGCCACTTTATCCACTAACTCATCTCTGTTGGTTAGAATCAGGTCAAGGATAGCTGATCCTCTAGTTCCTTCCTCCACTTTCTGTAGGAGGAAGCTATCAGCAACACAGGTCAGGAATTTCTTGGAGGGGCCATGTTTGGCAGAATTTGTCTCCCAACAGATATCGGGGAAATTGAAGTCCCCCATCACTACTACATCATGCCTCCTTGAAACAAGGGCAATTTGCTTTTCAAGTTTCATCCTCGTCTTCTCCTTGATTGGGTGGTCGGTAGTAGACTCCAACCGCCATGTTTGTTTTATTCTTCGCCCCATTTATTTTAACCCAGATGCTCTCTCCGCATTTTCCAAAAATCCATGTGGGAGAAAAGGATGGGTTTTTTTTAAAAAAACATATTTATATTTGTTTTTTTCTGGGTATTCCCTGGGCCTTCACATCTCCATTCCCTGGAAACTATTAACTATTTTTAGGATCAGCACTGAAGTCATGCTGATCCTAATAAACTGGGTATTATGCTATATCCTGCTGCTCTTTGGTGTGTGTACACATTATTTTATGAGATGGTTGCATTTTAATGGATGATTGTTGTAGCTATTTTAAATTTTCTATGTTTTAATTTTACTGTAAGTTGCCCTTAGTCTCTCTCTCTCTTTTTTTTTTTTTTGAGAAATGTATCTAAGAAATTATAATAAGCTCCTGCACTTCAAGATTTACCACTTAAACCACTGTTCCAAAGTGAGGTTTACATGAGCCCACTTTATTTACTACACTTTTATGTCTGCTACTGCATTCAAGTATGTTTGCTATACAGAATACTGGCTTACGATCTAATAGACACGATAGAAAAGAGATGGGAAGGGCAGATGGAAATAAGCAAATTCAGCTGCCAGCTCTTACATAATGAAGTTACATAACAACCAGGTGGAGAGGCTGCTGATGGAGACAGATGCCTGCCAAGACATACATCAAATATATTCTCTGTAGGATCACAGGTGAAGACAATAAAAATATTCAGTGGCCTTAGGTACATCAATAATCCAACAAGCAATTGCTTTATAGCTTATCTCTCTTCCCACCTGGTCTAGTTTGCTTTTGGTACCCAAGTCTAATTCTTGGAATACAGCTAGCTGGGAAAACCAAACTGAGCCCTCAAGCAGGGAACTTCAGAGGTGGCTCACTGGTAGAAGCACTGGGTATGGCTTTTTTTTCTTTCTTTTTTTCCAGCAAATACAGTGCTCTTCCTTCAGTGGTCCAGCCACCATTCCCCCCCTCCCCCAGATTGCCTTGGACATAGCATTGTTCTGAATTATTGCCCTCCTCACAAAAAATAATGGCCCTGACTGAAGGCAAAAAGAAGACCCACCACCACTGCTAATGGTGAGCTGCTCCTCTGATTTTTGCCACTCCTCCAGCATGGCCCCCCAAAATTCATGACCTGTGAACAGGGCTGTGAAAATTGAGGAACATTTGGGTTAGCTCTAGCAGTGCTACTGCAACTTTGGGTAGCTTTTTCTTGCTTGCAACCATAGAAATTGAAGGGGCGTAACTCAGTAGTAGAGCCCTTGCTTTGCACGCAGAAGGTCCCCCAAGTTCAATCCCTGACATCACCAGGTCGGCCCTGGGAAAGACCCCTGTTTAGACAGTACTGAGCCGGATGGGCCAATGGTCTGACTTGTTCCAAAATTCCTACAAAGCTTGCAGATATGATCTGGTGACTTTCCAGATATGATCTGGTGACTTATCTTCTATGAGATAAAAACACCAGAGTATGAAATGCCTGTATGCGTGAGAAAGGTTTACCCCTTAGAGCAGGGCTCTCCAACCTTGGGTCCCCAGATGTTGCTGGCCTACAGCTCCCAGCATACCCAGCCATCATGGCTAATGGCAAGGGATTCTGAGAGCTGTAGTCCAGCAACATCTGGGGACCCAAGGTTGGAGAGCCCTGCCTTAGAGAATAGAATGAGAATTTGTGTATGTAGGACTCTGGAGCAAGGTATGAGTAACCTGAAATCTGGTTACACAGTCCTTGATCCAAGGTTATAATACAATTATTCAAAGTGGGTTTCAATTAATTATAGACTAATTATTTTAAATGAAAAATGGGGTGTTTGTGTTTTCCTGTGTTGCACAAAGTCTTTGGGACTTTTATAGTTGGAGAGTGTGTGCTCAGCTATCCTCAAGCAGTGGATTGCCAGTCAAACTACATTTACTGTTCACAGCCAGAAAAACTAAGGATGGTGGGACTTAACTCAAATGTGTTTCTGAAGAGGCCTCTAGGTGTCATTATATGCTCATGAGCACACTGGCTGGCAGTAACACCTAGCAGAATCTGCACAGACTATAATTTGATGCACACTTGCGATGATTATGGTTCCTATATAGGGATGGGTGTCAATTTTGTTTGGTTTGCTGTTGTTTATAATAAGGACTTACCAAAATTCAGACACCTCTTCATAAACAGAACGAAAAGAATATATATATATATATATATATATATAAATGTGGGGGGGGGGAAACAAAATTGATGGATTTGTCCATCTAGGCTCAGGTCTGAATGCTTTGCTCTTAAAAGTCTGGGTTTGACTGCCTGTGTATTCAATCATGTCCGTGGTGCTGAATTAGGGTTGCCACCTCTTTTCTAAGTTCTGACAGGCTCCTCATCTTTAATAGCTATATGGCAGGCAGGTACAACATGGTCCTTTCCATGTTGGGAATAGCTGTGTACATACTGAATCTAACTGGCGCAGATGGATGAGAATGTGGTTGAGAAGTTCATTTTTGAAAGTATTTACCAAAATTTCAAATTTCTTCATATTTGGGACAGAAAGAACTTGAGGGGTTTTTTTTTTGTTGTTTTTTTTAATGAATGTGGGAGAAAGCAAAACTGACCAATTCAATCATCCATATAATATCCTGCAACACCAGCAGTGATGGGGTGATTGTGATCATCACAGTGCAGTAGTTCTGGACTCTACGAATGAGAGTAAGTCCAGCTAGGACAAAAACAGTTAGGGTGAAGCAGTTTGGGGAGAGGTGAAACTTCAAGAACAGGGCAGAGGTTTGGGACTCACCTCCCAAACACACCCACACCACTAAATCATACGCCTTATTTACAGGAATTTGACATTAGGAGGGGGGCGTGGCTCAATGATAGAGCACCTGCTTTGCATGCAGAAGGTCCCCAGTTCAATCCCTGGCATCTCCAGGTAGGGCTGGAAAAGTTCCTGCCTGAAACCCTGGATAGCCATTGCTGCCAGTCAGTGCTGACAATACTAGGCTCAATGGACCAATGGCCTGACACAGGAGAAGACAATTTCCTATGTTCCTGTGACATGCCCTGAGTTGGTTCGTGCCACCATCACATATGATTCAGCCTTTAGTGGAGAGAGAGAGCAAGACTTTTTTCTAATTTAATAATTAATGTGGATATAAATCTGTTTCCTCAAACTGCTTTCTAAACTATTAAGAGATCAAAAATATACATATCTGTATTGAATGTATCGAACCCAATTAATTGCAATCAGGTACTTGAAAGAAAAAATAGCAGTTTGATCTAATTTCCTGTCATAAAGATAATTAGACATAACAAACTCCCCAAGGTAATTAACAATGACTCTACTGAAACATGTGCCTTTAAAAAACAACAGGTTTTTCAACAGAATGTCCATTTTAAGATGACTCCATTCCTCAATACATTTTAAAGTTATGAAATGCTTAACATTACCATAATGTTAAGGTTGTAAAGGATATCCTGAGATTATCTTATGGCCTTTCTGTTTCTGGAGAAGGCAATTTTTATTCTTCTAAATACTAATGGAAAAACAAATTATATAGCAGGGAAGTTACAGAAAGCATCACTAAATAGACAGGATATATATATACATATAGACGGCAAGACAAGCATATAAATAAAATATATACTTCCATGAAATTATGTTCAAGTGAAAAACACTGAACTGCAGTCAACAGTTTTATGAAGAGTTCAGTGATCTAAAATAAACTAATCACCATCTGCTGTTGACAGACCATTTATCAGGGACCACTGCTCATTTAATAAAATGAATCGGCCTCCCTTCGCCCCCACCTCCTCCACATATTTCTCTTCGCTAGAATATCATAAACCATTTTTATGGCATCTTCCATGCAATGCGCCACACAGCACTGTATATTCCATAGCTAATCAGTAGAAGAAGAGTCCTGGAGGAAGGACAGAGAGTGCATATAGACAAGCTATAAACAAGCTAGGAGAAAATAACAGCACTTCAACTGAAGTGCAAGGAGCAGCATGTTGATCCGTAATATCTATAGGAGGATACAGTTCATCTTTGCTTCCAGGCACTGGTTTGCTTATGATACAGAATAATTACTACCAAGAGAAAATAAAGATGGTCTCCAGGCAAATGAATACTAGTGGTGTCATAAAGGGGAAAATAGTTTCATTATTATGCATTTTCAGCATGGCCAGAAATTATAGCACATCAGGGAGTCTCACTCAGAGCTTTTGTAAGACAGGATCTGGAGTTTTGCCTAACATGACTCTCTCATGAAAACTGGAAGTCTGCACTCACAATATTCCTATTTCCCTAATCCCATCATCTCCCTTACGACCTTATTACAACCCCCCCTTTCATAATAAATAAGTAAAATAATAATAATAATAAAATTTCAAGGATTCCAAAAGAAAATTAAGTCAGCAGAGAAAGGAAAAGGAGCCAAATAAATACACGGTCTCCATTTTGTTTTTGTTTTTAAATTCCCATCACCATATATGAAATTGTTTTCCAAAAATAACAAGGCCATTAGTGTAGCCATTGTGGCTCCCTAATGATTATCCTGAAAGCCCAGTTCAGATATTAAATGTGGAGGAAGGGGGGGCTGGCTGGCCCGCCACACCCCCACCCTTTCCTACTCCAAAGGAACCAAGACCCCCAGAGATCTCAAGGTACCAGATTGCCAGCCTCAGCTGTCTGCAACCCTACTTGAATCTCTGTTCAGGGACTCGCCTTTAATTCTATAACCTGGATTTAGATACTGAACCAAGCAGAGTAACTACAAAACCCATGTGGGGTAAAACCAAGACAAGGTTTATTCTGGTAGCATTTTACAACAAGATTAGGGAAATGAGAGAAGCACACAAAATAAAGAGAGAGAGACTTTAGTACACAGTAATAGAGCTACAAAACAATAAAACCTGATTCCTTAATATCTCTCAGGCATACAATTAATTACCTGAGGGTCACTCTTCAAGGGTTAAATCCAGCACAGCCTCGCTGCCCGAGGGAGATTACCACACCTACCCGAAGGTCTGAGATGGGTAAAACTCCCACAAGACTTGCTTTCACTAGAGCCCTCAATCAGCTAATTTCACCAGGAGCTGCCTGGGGTCGGATCCTGAGGCCAGCCCGAAGGCGTGGACCTCTGCGTAGCTTGCTGCCATGATCCACAGCAACCACACGATGACCCAAGACAAAGAACAAACCTACGCTTTGGGAAATATACCTTCCCCCCCCTCCCCTCCTCCCTGTAGCTCTGCTGCCTCTTAGCCAATCATAATGCACTTCACCTTGCCAGGCAGGGGGAAGGGAACTCATGAGTCATGACTCATGGCTTACTGGGTTTGAACTACATTTACATATGCAAGCTTTCAGCCTGGCTCCTCTGGACTTCCAGGCGCCACCCATTCAAGAGGAACTATGCACACACACACACCAGCCTTCACACATGAGGGTGTGTGTGTGTAGTGTGCGTGTGGGGACCCCCCAAAGGCTCCTCTTCTTCACATTAAACTACTCCTGAGGATTGGGAGTGGGCTTGTACATTCTCCCCTACCACTCATGGATTCCCCCATCCACACCTACCATTACATGTGATCATCACAAGCCCAAGCTGAAATGAAACTGGGTGTGCTCCTAAGCTCACTTTACAAACCGTGATTATAGCTGGGTTCTCAGAAAGAGACTTAGGGGTGTGCCTTTTTTCATCTAAACAATGGATTCAGGTGTTGGGTTGGATTTTCATGCGAGAGGAAAAGGGCAGGTGAAATGGTGCACAGGACCCCACGGTGCATTCCTAATTCCTTAACCTGTATTCAGCTATACATCTGAAACTGGTCAAGGAAATCCATCAGTAGATCAACCTTCCCCAGCCTGGTGCCTTCCAGAGGTTTTGGACCAACTCTCATCAGCCCCAGCCAACATGGCCAATGTTCAGGAATGCTGGGAGTCGTAGTCCAAAACAACTGGAGAGCAGGTTGGGGAAGACGGCAGTGGATAGTGCTTTGTGGGTGGTCTATGCTGACCCCTGCACAGATCCAACACCTTGCTCTTCCCCTCCAAAATGGAGCCGAGCAAAGTGGCAATCATCAGGTAAAATATTTACACTAGCCACACTAACACCAAGAGATGAGAGAACAGGTCAAGGGCAGAGGAGTGGAGGAAGGGAGTGAACCAACACAGAATTCAATCTGCCAACTATGCTGGTTTTCAAAGAAAAAGCAGGTTTTTAGAAAGTAGCAGCTAACTAACATCAGTTATCCACAGCTATGTCTTAGCTGCCCCTTCACAAACTCAGCCAAGAAGCCTCAAGAGAAATACTTTCATCATGTGTGCTTAGTTTCTACAATGCTAATGCAAGAGTCCCTCTTAAGGGTGCTGTGAAATCTCTCAGGTGTCACAGTGAATCCAGCTGTTTCTTGGAATTCACATTAGGACATCAAAGTCAAGTGGTCTCACTTCAGGTTTCCTCACTTCCTGGAGAGAAAGAAATGATCCTTCATTAGTCTACAAGGCTGACTGTTTACTCCCCAGTGGTTTGACAGTGAAACAGTACACCTAGCCTGACACTTCAGCAAAGCACCTCATCCATTTTGGGCTGCACAGAAGAGAGGGCTCCATCTTTCCCAAGACTGGAGCGAGGAAGGGCTTCAAAAAGGTGACTTACACACATCTTGCAGAAACCATACAGAATCTCTTTGGGGAATTATACCTGCTCTTACCTTTCAGCTGCAAATTTGATGGTGACAAGGGGAAAAAAAGCTACTCCTAGCAGAAGAAAAAGGCTCTGGGTAAAGGCATACTAGCAGTGCTATGATTTTTTTTTAAAAAAATACTTATGATTATCTACATCACCACAATTAAAAATAATCTCTCTTCAAGGAAGAGGATCTGAAATCTCAGCTAATGAGAAAGTTTTACAGAAACTGGAGCTGCATTTTCAGTACTTCCCTAAGGCTGTAATCCTATACATGTCTACTCAGAAGTAAGCCTGATTGAGTTCAATAGAACTTACTCTCAGATAAGGGTGTATAGGATTAAAGCCTATGTGTATTAGGTTTTGCAGTTCCTTGGGAACACATTTTAAATATTCACACACACACACACAAAATTCTGTAAAAAAGAAGCTATCAGTGCTGGCAGCATGCAAAGTGATTCTAACCTCCTTGTTCAACTGCCTTCTGAAGGCCTTTGGAACTTGTGAGGATTTATTTTATTCATTAACATTATTTGTGACAGAATTAATTAGCATGGCAGGGTTTTTCCACATGAGCAACATAGCTGTTATACAAAACTGGACTTTAAAAGGTTTCTCATAGAAGAAATGTCTGGAATTATTGCATATTCAAAATTCTGATTAGGGAGGGTTCCCCCCTCCCACCAGTAATCTATGGTTAAAACTAAAATAAGCATCTTTCCACAGCTAATGAGGGCAGGAGGCTCCCCTAGTGAAGATTTTTTCCCCCCTAACAATCATAATTATGAACATAAATCTCTTGAGATCTAAAAATAATTCTTTACATTATACTAGGATTTGCAAGTTAACAACGAGCAGTATTTCTAGCAGTGTGCTAGAAATTCTCATAATGATATTCCTCTAAATCCTGCTTCATACTAGAGGGATACCTGTTAAGTCCCATCTGCAGTGTTGTTGTTGTTGTTGTTGTTACTGTTACTGCAGCCAACATTTATGCAAATCCATCCTCTACAACACTTTCTTCCTGGCCCAGAAAAAAAACAGCACATTGAGGGTGTTCAATGGAGCCAATGGAGGCTTCCCTTCCAAAACATATAGCAACTTTAGGAAGGCATTTTTGGTTAAGTCTGTGGCCAAGGGGGAAACTGTGAAATCCCACCCCCTGCTGTTGTCCCTCTCCACACACAGACAGTGGCTGCTATTTACATCTTTTTAAAAGTGTGTGTCAATGGCATTCTTGTAATTAATGTCACATCTAGTGTGGACCTGAGTAGATATGATTTCCCACAATGGATGTTTCATGGGTGCAGCAGAGAGCATTCAGTGCATACTGAAGTGAGAACATTGCTCTCAGTTTGTCATGGGTAAACTAGTAATTTGGATGCACAGCACTATGGATCTAATCAAGGATTGAAGCCTGACAAAGTAGTGCTCCACTGTGCGCAAGAGACTCTTTGGTTTCATTGATTACAGTTCCATTTGCTTACCAGTGCAAATGTTTGAATGTAGTAAGAGAGAAGATTACTTCCTTCCATAAAGCATAAAGCGATAGTCCCCTTGAAAACTCGCTCAATCCAGCTACCCTTTTCTTGACTTCAGCAGAGTTTGGGACTAGCTTAAGAAGTCACCGTTTATTGATATACCTCATTTTCAACCAGTACATTGTGCTGAAAGCAATTCACATAAAAATAGACAATTTAAATACTATACTAACACAGTAGTCACAATACCTAATAATAAAAAATATATAAGTACCATACACCATTACCCTGAGAGTACAACAATAAAAGTAATAAACAAACAAATAAATAAATAAATAGTTAACTTAAAACATGTTTGAACTTGTGATGAGCATGAAACACACCATTAAGACATTTAACTATAGCCAGTACAAAGAAAAAGTGTCCTGTTGATCTGTAAGCTGCTCTTGGAGCTTTGGGCTGAAGAGTGGGGTAAAATGCTTCGGAAATCCATCCAGCAGTTCATACTAAGAGACATAAAAATTGGATACCTTAACCAAAACAAACTAGCGGCAAAAGGGGAAAAGATAAAGCTAACAAAATTGAACTGTCTTTAGCAACAGTCAACAGTGTCCAGCCAAGCCAGACCAAGTATACTGCATACACAAGCAAACCGGTGGGAAAAGGAACATTGGAAAGGAAGATTATAATAATAAGTTTAAACACAGCTGAAAATAACGCTAAGCAAAAGATGCACTTGCTTGTATGCATAGGTATTAGAATACACTAGACCTCTTGAGATAATAGTTGCTTGTGAACAGTACTTACCTTCTCCCCTGAACAGCAATCCAGGGTAAAATCCTAGCTACAACCTATTATAAACAGAGCAGCAATCTGCCTTAAGCATGCATGCCAATCCTCCAATGATCAAGGGCACAAAGAACGACCTCTGATTACAAGAGTAGGGAAAGATTGAAAAGAGAGAGAACATTTTCAAGGAAGTTTAAGGTTTGAACACTAAAATCACCTAGATGAAATTTGGGGAAATGCATTAATATTGAAATACTATAGAAATAATAATAATAATAATAATAATAATAATAATAATAATAATAGTAGTAGTAGTAGTAGTAGTAGTAGTAATAATAATAAATGTGTATTATTAAATAAAGATTACATAAAGTTCTACGCAGAGTATTGGCTGAGTTAAGTTTTGGAGATAATGGTAATATAAAATTAATATATATCCATGGAAATGAAATCATTATACAGACTTTGGAGAGACAGGACTCATGCCTTGAACCAATCTTAATTAAGTATCACTGAACAGCATTTGACACAATGATGTGATATGAAAATGGCCTGCCCTGGTATTTAACATGGTCACCATTCTTTAAAACTAGAAAGGCCTGAAGGGTACATTCAGCCCAATGAATCAAGAGCCTTTAAACTTCAGCAGTATACTCTGAATGTTTCCATAACCATGAACTTTTGGTTGTGAGCAACATCCCCCTTTGCAGTATTCCATCTAATGACCCACCTCCCATCTGAAATCTGCTATCTAAGACTGGATCCTTGCTTGGACACATACCTCAACCAACAATCCTGTTTGTATGGTGGATAGACAAGTATTCCCACTTCGGAACTTCCAGGACCAGCATCAAGGGTAAGCATGGTTGGGCACCTGCCAAGGGCCCACACCCCAGTAGGGGGTCCACTGACAACATTTCAACCTGTCTCTCATTCTGGCCCAGACAACAGAAGTGGTGGGAAAAGCAGTAGATGCCACTGCCTACTTGCTCACTGGTTCTCTGCCTGTTAAGCAAGCTAGTGGTAGCAATGATCAGAAAGATGAGGAGGAGCAATAGCACTAGTGACAGTGATGACAAGCAGATCGGAAAAGGGTTCATTGAGAGTGTCTTGCCCAAGGGCCCTCCAAAATTTGGAGCTGGCACTGCCCCCTCCTCCCACAGTTGGAACGGAATGTGTGATGTGGACACTCCATTTGGATGTTCATATGCATGAATGGCCAGACAATGTTATCTTTCCCCCTCTTTTTTGAGAGGGAAGAATTGTGCAGTTTGCGTCTTTGCACATTAGAGATGCTGGTGATGCTCACCAGGCGCAGCCCAGGGTACAAGCTTCAGGAGTTCATAAAGCTTGCCTCAAATGAAAGGTGAACATTGCAAACACTAAAATTCTTCCCTGTCTTGGATTAAAATCGGAGTTAGAGAAGAATTCTCAGTTTATCACCTTCCCACTCAGCCAGCGCTAAACCCTCAAAATGATAGTTTTGCATAGCTAGGAGAATTCCCTCCTGAACTTCTCCTGGCTTTGCAAAGCTGTCAGACAGCCAGAGTTCACTCCCAAGATCTCTGACTTAACAGTGACATCTGCAAAAGTGCTGGGGGAAAGGAGGACCCATGGAACAAGAGGGTATTTTGTTGGCGTGGACTTCCATCATAACCAAGAAGCTCCTCTATCAGGGCGAACTTCCCCCCACTAGCTGTTTCAGTAGGTGCTCTCTTATTCCCCTATTCAACCTAATGGAGCAACATCATTCCATTAGACCAGCTTTCCCCAACCTGGTGTCCTCCAGATGTTTTGTACTACAGGTCCCAACATTCCTGACCATTGGCCATGCGGGCTGGGGCTAACGGGAGTTGCAGTCCAAAACATCTGGAGGACGCCAGTTTGGGGAAGGCTGGCTTAGCTGAATAGGGGGTTAAAGAGTCTGCACCTGGTGGGAGAGGAAGCCCACCCTTTGCAAGAGTCCTCTGAAGAGATGGGCTTCTCCCCCACTGGTTTTCATAGGTGCAGCCTGTTTACTTCTAATGTTTTCAGTGGCAAGAAGATCTCTCCCCTGGCTACACAAAGCTTTCATTTGGCAGCCAAGGATCTGGGAGGCTTGGAACAATCCCTGATTGTCCCATTTGGATTGTCTCAGAAATGAGCCAAGCCATTCCTCGATCCTTTGAGTCATGGCTCCACTTGTTTCCAAGCCAATTTGATGAGAGTCACCGGTGGCTCTCCCAGCTCAACTGCACATGCACACATCCATCTGCATGCTCAGATCACAAAGGATGTTATGAGCGTGGTGGTGGTGGTGGTGGTGGTGGTGGTGGTGGTGGTGGTAGAAGGGGCAAATACACCCATTCCTCTCATCATGGAATATTACCCAGGTAAGTGTCTGAAGCAGTTCTCAGGAAGAGGACAGCTTAGAGTTTTCTAGCCTTTCCAGTTTCCTCAGGTCTCCTGCTTCCGAAGTGGCTATGAACAGGACCACTGGATCTCTTGTGTATCCTGTCATTCCCCACAGATGGACAATAATACTACTGAACTCCAAATGAATGACCTTATATAGCATCACATTATAATCTACATTCCATGTGGTCATGCAGCTCACCAAGTAGCAACAGAAGAAGCTGCCTTATACCAGTCGCGCCACTAGTCCATCTCATAGATTTCATAGATAGATTTCATAGATCATAGAGTTGGAAGGAGCCTACAAGGCTATCGAGTCCAACCCCCTGCTCAATGCAGGAAACTAGACTAGGGCCGTCAAGGGGTCTCCCATCCAAGTAATAACCAGGCCTGACCCTGCTTAGCTTTCCACGCTCAGACAAGCTGAGCCAGCGTAAGCCACAGGCCTGTATTGGACTAACTCAGTATTGTCTACACCAGGGGTGGGGAATGTGTGGCACTCCAGATGTTATTGGACTCCAACTCCCATCAGCCCCAGCCACTATGGCCAATGGTTTGGTTATGGATGGGGTTGCAGTCCAGCAGCATCTGGAGTGCCGCAAGTTCCTCATCCCTGGTCTACACTGACTGGCAGCGGCTGTTCAGGGTTTCAGACAGGAGCCTTTCCCAGCTCTACCTGGAGATGCTCAAGATCAAATCTGGAATCTTCTGCCTGCAAAGCATGTGATCTGGTACTGAGCCATTTACAGTACTATCACAGTCACAGCAGTAGAAATTAGAGTGCAACATTAGGGGTTGATGCACTTGCAACAGAGCAGGTTAACTGAACATAAGCAAAAATTGGAAAAAATAATAATTAGTTTTCAGATTAATGTATGATAATTAACCTTTGTGTTAGATATTTGTATTAAGGGACATTTACTCGGTCTTCTTAGACTCTACCAGTACTCCAAAAGATTTCACCTTAAATATTTATATTCTCCACAACCACTCCTTGGTTTCAAACACACAGAATTAAAAAAAAAAAAAAAAGAACATGAAGAAGAGAGAGTCAGTCGGCGGTCACTGGCAAAGTGCTCAACAGTGGAAACAGTTGCAACTTGCAACAAGCCATGTTCTCTGTGGAAAACAGATATTCAGTCTTGTAGAAGAACGTAACACTTTTGACAGAGAGAAAAATGTCTTTCCCAATGCGAACAGACATGCTGTGACCTTTTGCAATCAAACATAAAATTACTGTACTGTGATGAAGACACTATACTCAGCTGGAGCTAACAAAAAGCTTAAGCACCCATCTCAATCAAACAGAAATCAAATCAAGGGTTAATTCTTCCAGTTACAAAGACATCAATATCTTGCTGCTGAGCCAAAGGTACCGCAGAATAAATCCACAGATAATTCACTCTGAAAAGAAAGTTTGATTAAGTAAGCTGATGATGAATGAAAGGCTACAAAGGCACCAACTATGGGACAGGGACAATAGTTTTGAATAAAAACCGAGCAAATCAGTTAAAACAATCAACTGTATTGTTGGCTGGTGGGGATGGGGGATGCAAATCCAATGAGAGACTTTGGAAGAATTTAAGTAATTTATTTTTACTTTTTTTTATCTTGGACTTCCAGAATCTGAAGACATACAAAATAAATAAAGCAGTATATTTTACTGTGGCAACTTTAGTTGGTATAGGAATACGCAACTTTCAATTTATGAATTAATTAATATATTTATTACAGTCAGCGACCAGCACCCAATAATAAAACAATATCAGACAAAGCAGAACATATAACGTACATAACACCATTACATCAACAATACATCCCAAAGTGTATAAAATTTATATCAAGATTTTTATATCAAAAAAAACCATAAGCAGGATAAACATCACTGTGTTAACAAGGAAGTGCAGCAAGCTATGGCAGCTGCACACAATTTGGCCACTTTATTAGTAATATGGGGGACCTTGTCAGAAAGTAGCAGCAATATGTAATAATCTTTGGATCTACCCGGGAATTTACATAAAGTGGTAGAATAAGTTCTTTACGAATGTCCCGATAGAAGGAACAATATAAAAGAACGTGACCCACGGTTTCAACTTCCCCATTATTACAGGGACAGAGACGGTCTTGAAGAGGTATTCCTTGATATCTCCCCTCCAAAAGCATGGAAGGCAAGACATTAAATCGGACTAAAGTGAAAGCGTTTCTGAACTTGGGAAAAGTTAAATTGGCCAGATATGAAGAGGGGTCAAAAATCTTATTACCTATCGCATTACATTTGGGCAATGAACTTAAATGTTCTTGTAATTCTATGTCCCAGATTCTCAATCTCTGCCTAATAGCTGCTTTGGCTTTAAGAGTAACCCAGCGCTATTAAGATGTTGGGAGAAAATCCCACTAATAATAGTTCTTTAAGCAGGTGCCTTTTCCATTTCAATTGAAAGGAGTCCAACAAAGAACTTTCAAATTATATAGCTACACCAAAGCTTGCATATCCTCCACTCCAACAAAAGCTAGTTCAGTAGAAGATAGCAATGTAACCATTTGCTATCTCTACCTGGAGGCGGCTCTACCATTATGAAGTGTGGAGGGAGAAATACAGGCAGCTGAAGTGTGGAGGGAGAAATACAATGGAAGACATCCACATAACCTTGTTTATTAATTTTGATTCTCCATACTAATCTTCAGCTCAAACTCAAATCAGCTGTCAGGCAGGGGCAGAGGAAGCCTGGGAAAATGAGTCACATAACAGTTCGCCTATGAAACTTAGTCCCTCCCAGTCCCATGGAATGAGTCCCATTTCCTCTCTGCCCAAGCCTTGTGACTAGAACACTGGCTGCCTATTGGCTCCTCCTCTCCCACACAAAGATCATACAATAGCTGTCTTGTAGGGCTGAGAGAAAACAGACCCACTGAGAGCCCATGGCCCTGCTGATTGGAGCTGCCTATGTGAGAGGGACCGGTTGCCTGGAGGCAGGGAAAAGGGAAAAAAACCAGTGTCTCGGAATTCAAAAATGTATGCCCATATGGTATGGCTTCATTGTAAGCTAGAGATGCTGGCGCTGGGGCACAATCTTCTGGCAGTCTGGCTCATCTCCTATGGAAGCCATTGTTCATGTTCATGTGTAGATAGAGAACAGTGACGTTTCTCACGGAGCAAGCACCACCACTACGAGGACTTTGAGATAAGTAGTGGAGGCAGCCAAATTTGAGCCAGGGAATATTTTCAGGGAACCTTCTGCTTCACCCATACCTGCCCCCCTCCAAACCAAATATTAACTTAAGAAAACTTTTCGCTGGAGGCAGATTCTGGTGTGCACAGAGGGCCAAAACAAAGGTTTAACTAGCACACATGGTGGAGCTTATGAGTGCTAGTTTTCTTTACCTCTGTGTAAGCACATGCAACCCTGACTACAGTACTCCGGGAGGGGAATTAAAGCTTTCCACCCTACACTTTTTTGGTGAAATTCCACCCCCACGTTGGGGGGGGGAGAGAAAAGAAGACCCCATTGGTTTAAACCTCCTGCTCCTGGAGCACCATGGTCACAATCCAAATTGGAGATGTGCACACTTACACAGAGTTAAAGAAAACTAGCACGCATAGCTCCACCACGCATGCTAGACAGAATGTTTAGCTTGGCCCATAGAGTCGATACGTGCCAGCATCTCTTACAAATTACAATATACGGTTATCTCACATAGCCTGTCTTTGGTGGTAAATCCCACATAAAGGTCTTGATCCAGAGGAAGTGCATGGCACCTAAGTCTCATTGAAATCAGCTAGACTTAAATTACTTCCAGCTAATTTGTCCCATTGATTTTTATGATGCAACTAATGTTTTCTGGATTTGGGCCCAAAGCTCTCTACTGTTAAACCTCCTAATACATTTTTCCACCTTGGAATTCAATCTGCATGCAAACATCCACAGAAAATCATGCATAACATACTTCCTGAAGAAAGTTTCCTGCACTACTCTTACCATTTTACTGGTGTATAATAAGGGATAACAAGGGAATGTATCATAAGATTTTCCCACAGTATTTCTGCCCTTCTTAGCTGGAGACAAGAAAGTTAAATTGCCTTTCTTTGTCACTGAAAGCACTGACAGACATCTTTAAGTATAAAGCTTCTTCAGTCCTACCATAGTTCGTGCAATCAATAGCAAGATTCTCTTAATTTGAAGGCCTGGAGGCCAGTTATCAATTAGGATGCATACGAGGAACAGTTTCCTGTGTTCTGATTCCGGCACTTTGTGATAAAACAGACAGAAATGCTCTAAGTAGTTACCTTTAAAAACAAACAAACCCAGGCACTTTCTCTCTTCCTTCCAAAGTCATCGTGCATCTCCTCTATTCAGCTATCACATGTCCTCCAATCACCCACAACAGCCAATTACAGTGTGGACTGGTGGCTGGCTGGGATGAATTTTGCGGCTTATGTGGGTTGCACAGATTTACCTTCGCAATTTAGAAGCAAGACGTTCATACCAAAGTCCATTGGGTATGATCACTCTAGGCAGCAGGTTTACGGTCTATACATAAACTGCGTTTGGTAACTGGGAGGGCTAGAAAACACTACAAAGTGATTAAAAATGAAATTAGGAAAAAATCTCTCTAAGTTGTATGCATTTCCTGTTCGTGACAATAACAACAACACTCCCTCTGTTAGTAAAGTGGGCTTGCTGCATGTGGACACACTCCGTGGAAAAAGAGATGGAGTGTGATAGGGCAAGAGTGGGGCTCTGCAGACAAGAGGACCACCTGGGTATGCAGCAAAATCTTCATGGGGAAAGATGACTCTCCCCAAGTCCCCAAAACCACTGTAAGCTCGGGGCTGTGCATGGGGGCACTCCCCTCACCCTGCGAAGAAATGTTGGCAGCAGAGAGCAGCGTGCAGGTGTAAGCCTTAACTTGGTGAGAACTTGAAAAAAGGCTGAAGGGAACCAAGAAATGTGACGCTTTGTTTCCCTTTACCTGGGGTGGGCAACTCGTGACCCTCCAGATGTCTTGGCCTACAACCAGGGTTTATCCTACTGTGCAGCTGGACAGATTTTTTTTTTCTGCAGTTGGAAAAAAAATTGAGCAATGGAAACTAAGTTTTTGTTCATTTGGGAATATTTACTTTAATAAGGAACAAGGTTGTTTCTTAAAAGAAATAAATAAGAAAATAAGATAAAGAAATGGAACATTAAGATGATTACTGTTTCCTTTCAACTTTTATAACCGTATACCAATTGTATATTATTGGGACCAACTGCTTGACTAGTCAAAAGCATTACGTATTAACTCATGTACATATCAACAGTATATACAACAGTGGCACATAGCAGTACAAACTCAAAGAAGACAACTACATAATTGTGCCATGTGCCATACCTCCTCTCACACTATACCTCTCACATCAAAATTTCCTCTTTTTTTTAAGATGGTCAGATTGTCACCATCTGGGACCGGGTGAGATGAGCAGTGCTGCTTGGAAGCCTCTGAGAAAATTCCTTTAAACCACATCTGCTCTCTGCTCTCATTTAGTCATCCAAAGGAGGATTGATGCACTAGGATCCCATTCAGTGAGAGGTGGCATATTGTGATAGATGTAGAGGTATTCATTTTCTGACTCAACTGAAAGCCTGTTTCTGGTTATGGACTTCAATGTGACGCTTGCCACCCCTATGGACACAGGCCTTGTGCTTTCCCTAGCCAGCAAGAAACTCTTTCCAAAGGCAAAGTGGCTCCCTGAAGGCTGGGCTCCACTCAAGTAAAGCAACCTTTGTGTTAAAGCCAGACCTGATCTTCCTGTTGCACCAATTCCTCCCAAGCCCTTACAACAGATTTGCAGGTTAAGGGTAGCTATGCAGCTATGCAGTGTTTGAGCTGCCATTTTATGAGGAGCCTGTATTCTGTTCCAGCTTTAGAACCTATTATCCCTAGTATACCATACAGAACTTTCAACATATTTTGTAGGACAACAACCATCTTGTGAAAGGATGAATTATAATCAGAGGAGAGGGCTCTCAGCCCCTCAGCTGCACTTTCTGTGGGGAGGGAGTCTCAGTCCTCAACTATAGTTTAGGGAGGGAACATAATCTCACCCATTCTTTACAAGTTATCTTCATTTTCCCTTCTCTTATTTTCCTATCCTTCCTTCCTTCCTTCCTCTCTCTCTTTCTCTTAATTTCTCTAATCATTCTAATTTACTCTTCCCTCTTTCATGTTTTTATTTTTTTCCATTACAAAATTTTTGGGAGGTGCTCACGCATTGGGGATGGGAAACTGCACTGCCTTCTCGTGCGTGCGGTTGAAAAACATGTTCAGAATAAACCCTGCCTACAACTCCCATTGGCTGTACTGGTTAGTGCTGATGGAAGTTGTAAGCCAAAATATCTGGAAGGCCACAAACTGCCCACTGCTGTCCTTCAGCCTGGGGCCTAAAGAGGTGAGAACTGGCCAAAGAGTATTGTTTCCTCACCCCAGAATGCTTTTGGCTGTAAGATGGGCTGCCTTTTCCCATCTTACAGAACTGCATGGGGGAGGGGGAAGGAATTAGGCTCAGAGGACAGGTGTTTGAGGATGCACATTTTTTTGTCTCCAGCTAAGACTGCAGTGACAATCCTCAGAATTGGCTCCATGTTGTCAGGAAGCTTTGATGAGAGTGGAGGGTAAAAAGAACAATCTTTTCCTGTTTGCTCTGTTCTCCTTCTCCCACTCTGCAAAAAACAAACAAACCATGGGCCCTCTTTTTTTTTTTTTCCAGATTACAAAGCATGTTTCCCCAACCTGGTGCCCTCCAGATGTTTTGGGCTACATTTCCCAGCATTCCTAACTACTGGCCATGCTGGCTGGAGCTGGTGGGAGTTGAAGTCCATGACGTCTCGAGGGCATCAGTATGGGGAAGGCTGTTCTAAAGCATAAAATAATCTGTCCCTTTCAGGGTTACAGTTTGCTAACTACAATGTACGCAATAGAAGCCTAAATGCGAGCAATACAACATGGACTGAACAGTTCATAGGTCTTCCGGTCTCAAACGCATTCAGGCTGAAAACAGCAATGCCAATTAAAATGGCTTTCTATAGACGTTTAAGCAGTCTTTAATGGATTTGTACTGATTTCATGACTTGGAGCACAGGAAAAGAATGCACATTATGTAACCCCAAACCAGCTAGCCATTATGCAGAAGACTAATTACAAAAGTCTTTCAAGAATAAGCTTTCTATATAGAATTATTAACACTAGAGAAACGCCTCAGAAAAGAAATCTCAGCTTTCCTTTAAAAAGTGGGGTAGCGGGGGAAAGACTGGGGAAATTAAAGTTTTATTCATTTCTGCCTTTGTTACTTCACAGGAATTCAGTCTTGGGTGCCCTGGGGGAAGCAACTGTGATTACATAGTACAAAATAAGCAGTATTGGCCCTGAGGTTGGGCAAAAACACCTCTAAAGAATTCTGACCTCTTTCAAGGTTATGGAAATATCCACTGAATTTATAAAAAAACAAAAAAGATGAGTAAAACTATACTTAAGGCCAATACAAATCAGAGCTACTTAGCTATGAAGTCACAGTGATTACTCACTCTGAAAGGATAACTTTCTTACACAAATGTATGCACTCAAGTGATGTATGGTCACCTGAGGAACATTTGTGTTCACATAGAACTGCATCAAAACAGGTATACACGCAATTTCGTGACCATTCATTTGTTCTTCAAAAGCAAATCTTGAGTTTTTAATCAATCTAGGAGCTGGTATACCTATTTGCTGTAACACAGAGAAAATGTCCCCTGGCTATGGTAAGGTGGGGTCGTTCACTGATCCTGGCAATCCTATGTGTACTTGCTAAGCCCCGTGCAAAATAGTGAGACATGCTGCTGCTGAGTAAACATGCAAAAGACTGGGCTGTGAGTGCAAACGGGTCTCATTTAATGCACATGGCAGCCATTTGGAGGCATCAGTTCTAAAGTGAACTCACCCAAACTCCCATTTAGTTAGCTGTTTTTTAAAAACTAGGCAATACAGGGTATGGTCCCATTAATTCTGAATGAAAACCTGTCAGCACTTGCTGAATAGCGCAATAAAGTCAATGTGTTTTTTCTACCTTTAACTACTCATCAATGTTCTTTTTGGGGTTTTCCCACACAGAGCACCTTTTTTTTTTTTTTGCTGTTAGCAGTATCTGTACCGGGTTTTGTTGCCTGCAGTTTTGCAACCCACGACCCACACTAAGCCCCTTTTTCTCGGTGGCCATAGCGGGATTTTGCATCTACACGAGGGGGACGGTCCATGACAGTGTGTGTGTGTGTGTGTATATATATATAGTGAGTTACTAAAATTATAACAAAAACAAAAACCATAAAGAAAAACAAAGGAGAAAAATAAAATAAAATAACATGAAAAAACTTTCATTACATAAAGTTTGAATACATCAATTGCAGTAAATACATGTGAAATGTATGCCCATATACATTGTATATATGTAAGAAAATGTACTACTATCAATGTTATGCATAAGCTTCAGGAAAGGCAGACCAAATATCTCTATATTTGTCCATGCATAGGTGGCGTCCATGACAGAATACATCCAGGTATCATTTCCCTGTCCCTCCCCTTGCTGCTCCCATTCCTCCGTACCCCCACCCAGTACCTTTTCTCCATTCTGGGCACTTTGTTGAATGTTACTTGCTTGCGCATGCCACTTTTCTAAAATAAAAAATAAAAAAAATTTAAAATGTTCTTTCACTGGCAGTGTGGTATTTCGGAATTCCTTAATTGAGAAATATGGATCTTGCGGCTCTCCCGTGTCCGCTTACTTCCTGCTTCGTTTCCCAACAAACATGGCTGCTAGAAAGGGGGCCTACTGTGCGGCAGCTGAAAGCAGATGGCCCGGAGTCCTCCTCTCCCTATTTTGTCAAAAGAAAGCCTCAGCGCCCCTCACCATCACAAAGTTGTTTCACACAATTTTATTTCATTGATAGTCCTTGCACAAGTCTGTTCCTCTGGAATACCACTAACTTATAATTAGATTTTTTCTTTTCTTTTTTTTTTAACTACAAAGTGAAGAGCATGCTCTTTCAGCACTGTGTTCCAGGAGTAAAGCAGCAAAGGAAACAAATCATTAAGCGGATGCTAATGCTGTTTTGAAGAGCTGAAAGGCGATACCACCAGTCTCCTTTTCAAAAAGACTGAGCTGACTCCACCCCACCCCCACCAGCACATCACACTGCTATATAAAAAGAAAGCCTTGGTGTGTGTCCCCTAACACACACACACACACACACTATCACCACCATTGCAAAGCTGTCTCACACAATATATATATATATATATATATATATATATATAGTCCATGTGCAAGTCTGTTCTTCTGGAATACCACTAACATACATTTAAAAAAGAAAAGAAAAGAAAGCAAACTACAAAGTTAAGTAAGTGATTTCAGTTCTGGTGCTAAACACATTGCATTCTGGGAGTAAAGCCGCAGAACAACAATTAAGTGGCTTCTAATGCCATTCTGAAGAGCTGGAAGGAGCTCTACAACAGGAAATACACCGCAAGCCTTCAGGAAAGGAGGGGAATCTCCAGCACATCATCCTCCTTCCCCAGGGATAACTCCTCCTACCTTGCTTCCATTCCACAGAGGATCGAACTCTGAAATTCAGACCCACAACACCTCACATTCAATCTGTTTAGCCACTGTTTCTTAATGGGTTCAAGCTCAGTCTCTAAGTGCAATCCTATACATATTTACTCAAAAGTAAATCCTATTGTGTTCAGTAAAGCTTACTCTCAGGTTAGAGTGCATCAGAACTGCTTTCTGCATATGTACACACACACACACACACACACACACACACACGCTCACCTCTTTGGATTCGGGCCTATACTTTTGTTGTTGTTATTGTTCTAAAACTAAAACAAAAAACAAAATAAATAAAGAGCAGTGCACAACTCAGTGGGAGAAAAAGAGGCAAAACTTAGTCTTTTCTCATTTTCCCTCAATTTGCTGCTGTAAAATTTGAGGAAATGTACAAAAGTAGGAAAACAGGAAATAGGCAGGGAGGATTCAGGTTTGTTAACCTAACTATTTCAAGATGGAGTCATTTCAAATGACCTTGAAAGAACAAACTTTTAAAAACAGAATAGATTTAAATGCATTGATGAACGCAAACACTATAAGGAAGTTGCAAACGTTGATCAAGCCACTGTTCAGTAATGTGGTACATGTTTTTATAATTTACAGCTGGGTACGTTGACTTATGTAAGAGATTTTGGCACACATTCATATTGTCATTTCCAGAAATAGTGCCATCTCCTCCTGCTACTTGCAATCTGAGTGTTAATACATCATCGCAACGAACATTTAGAGAGCATAAAAGCCTTCAGCCCTATTGATTATACTGCCAGAAAGGGAAGTTTTCAGTGAAAAAATGTTTATGATTCTATCTCATGCAATTCTTATACAAATCAAGGGATGCATACATAAAGAGGATAATAAACATTTGCGCAAGTCCCAACTGTTCTCTGCAAAATACGGTGGTTAATAATGTTGATAAATATATGCTTCTATGTTTTCCATATCCCAGACACCTAACCAAATACTTAAAGGCATTTCACAGATAAAGCTTACTTGGACCATATTGGCCCAGTTCAGACGTCATGATCTTGGTCCAATATACCATGGTTTATTGAACTGGGAATTAGTCATGCTCCTCCCTCCTCTTCCCTCCTCCTTTCACATGCTAAGCTTCAGCAAATATATCCTGGTCTCTTAAACCAGAGTTTCTCTGTTTTCAGAGTTTTTCAAACCACGAAAATGTGGTTTATGGGTTCTTTCCAAAACAGGACATGAAACAGGATCAGATCGTGATGTCTACACCAGGCTAGAGAATTTGATGCACTAATATGCTAATTTGTTTAGACAATGCTCTCATAACTAGCAAACCAGTAGACCCAAGATGATGAACTCGGCATGTGACCATAAACATCTGCGACTATCATTCTGCCTGCAAGGCAGTATAACATCCCTGTGATTATGTTGTTAATTGCACAGCTATGCATCATCTTGAGCACTCTGTGTTCTGGGACAGCTTGGCCGAGAACTAATTCACACTATTTTCATTGCACCCAAATGTCAAGTTCAACAATTCCTCATACGAACGACCAGTGCAAGATGATGTCTGACCACTTTAACACATTTCTTCATATGCTGAAAGGCAGGCTGAGCATATGATGGAGAGATCAAATGCCCATTCTGTTCACAGCCAGTTGGAATGAAATTATCTCATCAACATTTAACCATGTCCAGAGTTCATGCGGCTCAACATAGATTCTTATGCTAACTTTTGTACTTGACCGACCACGGATATCCTAGTAAAAAAGACACGTGTAGCACATAAATTGTGAAGCAAGCACAAATGCAAATAATTACTTTCTCCATCAAAATACATGGAAGCATTGATTAGGAAAGGAACAGGCTAATCATAAAAGGGCATAAATTTGTGTGCCCTTAAGAATGATATCGGCAATTTGGACAAGCCCCAATTGAAATCGTTATTGCTTAGCTAAAGGTCATCATTCAGTAGTACAATAAAAAGCGAGACACACTGCTCAGACTATAATTAAAACATAGTCTAATGAAATAATCCATTACAATATCCAATATCTTTTACAATGATTAAAAAACTAACAATCATCACAAAAATGTCTAAAACGCGACCCTACACATATATAATTGACAGTCCTCTACTGTTTGATATTCTTCATCTTCCTCATTGTTCTAAATCACGCTGGCAGTCAATCATATGAAATTCACTCCTTTTTCTTTCTTTTTTTAAAGTAATTTGGACTAGGATATCTATAACTGAGTACAAAATATGGCCTGTTAAGCTGCTTTTGGGATTAGCCTGTAAGGGTTGTTCAAATATTCAGCATACGGTCATGCAATTCTCTGAGCCTTTTTTACAATTTCGGATTTCACTAATCTCTTGAGAGTCAGATCCATGTACTACCCCTCAAACAATAGATTCATGCAAGCGATGTTCTGAAATGTTCAGGAGCATTTTTCAAGACAAATGAAAATGTCAGCGCTAAAAGTAACAGTCTAGATTCTAAAAAGGTATACCAATTAATAATGGAAATGACAGAAAATGAAAGGGAGCATTCACAACTTTTAAAACTGGATTTGCAGTTTTTGCTTAGTTCTGAAGACACAATCCTGTACACAACACACTGGCACTTTAACAATAATATAATCATACTATGCACTCTGAGAGGCATATGACAAAATGGAATGGAAAACATCAGACCACGGGTTATGGGAGGGTTTTTTAACCCTCCCATAACCCACGCTTCCCGGGTACGCGTACATGACACGACAACGTCCAAACAGGAGCTGCCTATTCAAAATGGCGGGTGCACGTGCCCTGCATGTGCTGCAGCCTCACCGCGGGTTAAATAACCCACACCCCAATGAGTGAGAGAATTGCATCAATACCAGAGGAATAGACTAGTGCAGTGGAGACACACAAAATGACGAAGTGAGCTGCAGTTATGACCATGAAAACTGACTTTGAGCAGATGTATCAGTCCCAAACACATATGCATTTGTTGTCTCATATCACTGTGGAAAATAAAATGATAGACTATAAAGTTGCAAATTTATCAGGAGGGCAGAGGCAACCTACTTGCAACTCTCATGGTTTGTTACCAGAAAAACAGTAAGGGAGATGAATCAGAACTTTTACTCTCAAGTATCAAACCCTGAAAACTCTTTTCAAACAGTTGTGGATGCTCTTAAATTCTTCTGATAGTATGGGCTGCATTCAGACATAGTCATGATTAGAGAAGATCCATTGAAATCAATGGGATGTAAGTTATTCATTAACTGAAGTCTAACTGATTTCAACGAGTCTGCTCTAAGCAGTGAAGGCTCATCATACAGTGCAAAGGGGGCAGGGCCCCACTGAACCTGTCCTGCCTAACCTGCTTCTCCTTGCGTGTGTCCCAGACCTTGTTTCCCTCCATAGGATGCAATGTAAAGTGGCTGGCAGCAGCAGTGCAACACTGTTTGTTCTTTACTTCCTTCTTTGGCTAGGGGGAACACTGGGCATGTGTGATAAGATGCACATGCTCAGAACATTCCCCCAGGAACTACTGGCGGTTTTTTTGTGTGTGGGGTTCTATGCAAATGCCTGCAAGGGAAGAGAAGGCTTTTCAGGGCAGGGGTAGGGCTGCCTGTTCCTTCGCCGGCCAAAAGCCTGGATTACTCAAGAGTGCCCTCTGGCTGTGAGCTGGAGAGTGAAAACTGATTGGTTGTTCTCCCACCCTTCCTTCATCTATCTCATGACTATAGGGGCAAAGGGGAGTCAGCCCTCAGGCAATCAGACATCTACAAAATCACCCCATCTCACTTACACTATACCACATGACTGGAGCCTGTGCAATGCGAAGGAGCAAGGAGATCACAGACAGTCACAGAGAGCAGCAGCGGCAGCAGCAGTAGCAGCTTCTCTCTGTTCCACTGTGTATATAATGTGTCTGGACAGACTAATTGTTTGAAAAGGAGAAGAGAAGGGTGAGAAGCAGAGAAAGACATTGTTGAATGATGTGTGTTTGGGATGATTATTTATGTAGCTTCTCAAATCCAGGAAGTGTATGTAGCTTAACAGAATCCCCATGGCCACTGAGGGGAAGGGGGGATTGCTGGGATTGCTGCATCAAATGGGGTTCTTTATGTGTCCTCAAACTTGCCCACCAGCCAATTCTGTTGTCTGGAAGTGAGAAAGTGCTGCCACGATGCTATTGTGTTGCTGTTGGGTTGAGCATCCTGTTCTTTTTTAGGTGGTCCGTTTCATTGTTGATGTATTATACAATACAATGCCTAGAATTTTGTAAGATTGAGCAATATAAAAAATAACAATAACTAAAAAAACAAATCCCCCAATATCCTTCAAGATTATATGGCTTTCTCATTTCATTTATTACATTTTTATACTGCCCACTAGCCAAAACTCTCTGGGCGGTTCACAAACAACAACAACAACAACAACAACCCTAAACTACCACATGATAAAACCTTTAACATACAAAATTTTTAAACAATTTAAAACAGCTAAAAAAAATATTAAACAATAACATACCCAATAAACAACTAACATTAAAAAACCCATCATTCCATCAAATGCCTGGGAGTAAAGGAAAGCCTTAACCTGGCATCAAAAAGATGGTAATGCTGCCACCAGGCAGACCTCATTGGGGAGACCAATCCACAGTCAGTGACCTGCCACTGAGAATGTCCTCTCCCTTGTTGCCATCCTCTGACTCTCCATCAGAGGTGGGCCTCGGAGGAGGACCTTAGATGTTGATTGTAGCGTACAGGTAGGCTTCCATCCGGTGTTGTGGTCCCGAGCCATATAAGGCTTTATAGGTCAAAACCAGCACTTAGAAACATACAAGCAGCCAGTGCAAGCAGGCCAGAATTGGTGTTATATGCTCAGACCTTCTGGTCCCTGCCATCAGTTTGGCCACCATATTCTGCCAATTTTCTTTGAAGTTGCGGTCCTGCATTTTGCCACACTTAGTGTAAAGTAGGTAATTTGAGGCAAGTTCATAAAGGACATCAATTCTTCCCTTAGTATGTTTGCAGCTTGTTGAGAGCAGGCTTCAGAGAGCTATAACAGTGTGCAGTAAATATTTCAAGTGTGTCAGTGCCTGATCAACTGTCTTTCCTTTTTTTTAAGGATAAGAAGAGTTTCTTGCATGAGAAAATATTTAGACGCCCTCTTTATCAAGATAACTTATGGCATGGACAAAAAGGATGGTAGCTTAGCCACATTGCCCTGGTGATGACTCTCTGTACCATGACGTGCAGGGACAGCAAGTCTGCACTGTGAGTCCATTCAGTTCTCCAACCCTCTTGTGACACTGCCAACAAGAATACTAATTACTGCCAATTGTGAAAGCAGTTTTTGTGCTGTGAAGTGGATACCTGCCTACTGGGCACTAGGCTGCAGATAATGAGCTCTTTTCACATCGGCCAACAGATATCAAGTGGCAATGACATTCAGTCACAATAGACATTTAACTCGTAACTCTTCCTTGTAATGATGTGTGACTAAGTGGAGTGGACTGAAACATTGGAGATGATCAGATCACATGTTAAATGCAAGGGCTCTGCAATTTTAAGGCGGACAAATTCAACATTCCTCAATCACAAAACTGAAATTTGAATAAAATGTGCACGATGGGCAACTCTGCATAAACATACTTAACGTACATGTGTCACACAATTCATACAATTCATGGCTTTTGTTTGGGCAGAGAATTTTCCAGGGATCCTGTTTACAAGATAGGTCAGATAGATAAATGTAAGGACTCCAACCAATCAGCAGAACATGGTGTTAAGGCTAGAAAACAGAGGATGAGCTAATGATCAAGTACTGTAAGTATAACATCTGTCTTCATCTGTTTTCACTCTTGGTTCTCTTGGGAACTGCAAAATGAAATGTGCCTTTAGTGGGAAGGATTATTTTATAAGCAAAACAAAAGATGGCTACAGATGTTCATGTGCTGGCCACTTACAGTCCACATGCGGGCCACTTAGCATCTTAACTCAGGAGGCTTGCAGTGCAATTATGACATTTGTAGATTTGGACAGTACAATGTGACCCAGGGTAAGCAACGTGGTGCATTTCAGATGTTTTGGACTACAATACCCCCCAAATCCCTGCCCATTAGCCATGCTGGCTGTGGCTTATGGGAGCTGTAGTCCAAAACATCTAGAGGACACCAGGTTGCCTACCCTTGATAACTAGTCAGAAACACTGGGTGGCAGCAAAGTGATCAAATCCATGTTACGGTGAGATATATGACTGGGTCCCACATGGTCTCCTGTGTGTCCTTCAGTATGACTGCAAGTAGCCACCATGAGTTTAACAGACATGTCAAATAGACCCACTCAGAGAGGATTTCGTGATGAAAAAATGCTCTCATGGCCCGTAGAAAGAATTACTAAGAAAGAGTAAGTCATAGATCCTGTCAAATGTGCAATTCTTGTCGATCATTGCCATTATCCATAGTTGTTATAACAGATGTTGCTGCCAATGCAAGATGGATAGGATACAAATGATTCAGGTGATATCCTACCTGCACAGGTGGTCAAATCAAAGGTATCGTCTGGAGCAAGCATTTTGATCCTATTGTTCATGCTATCAGCAGTGCTTTACCTGCCCTATCGTGTTGATGCAATGTTTGCTCATGCAACTTTGGATCCCACCCAATAACTACAAGATGGGAAGGAACACACACAAAATTGCACAGGAAGTAAAGGCAGACAGGAAAAGAAATGTCCCCAAACATGCTCATTTATACCCTTTCATGTGAGAAGATGAAACATTTTTGACTGTTCAAACTTCACTATGTAATTCGCAGCTCACACAGCAAAGAATTCTGTGTCAGCCCTAATTGTCAAATACCAATTGATATCATGCTGTTGATAGCAGCTAAAAAGATACAATAACATTTTGCAAATGCATCATTTAAAATAGTTATGGATTTGGGGCAGTACTGCTAGGTCTTACTGACTATATCTACTGCTGTGATTAAAGTGATAGCATCTGACAGCGTAATTATTTTTCAAGGTCCACACAGGTATAGCAAATATTCTTACTGCAGCTGCACTGTTTATATTAAAACTGGGACAGCCAAAAAAAAACACCTGGGAAAAATCTAAATGTAAGGAACATTGGAGGATCTAATCAAAGTCCAGGTTTTGGCTAATTTAGTTTAATTCATTCAGATCTCATTTACTAAAAACTAATATCACACACACACACACACACCAAAGGAAATATTATTCTTTATTTTAGTAGTAATGAATCACAATGATTATATATAGAAACCTGTCTAAGCTGGCTCCTTTGCTCTGGTCAGACTAGTAGGACAAATATTGCATTCCTCTTTTATAACATTTTCCTCTGAATATTTGTGTTAAGATATCAATCCTGCCTAGTAACATACTTCTAAATTTTAAATGTCAAAAAAGAACATATGCTAAGTAATCTCTTGGATCTGTTTCCTATTTCTGACTACTTATCTAAGAAAATGCCTTTACTCCTGTGTTACTTGAGGCAAAAATAAATGTATTTTTCTTATCCGTTAATCAATACTGTTTCTCCTCTGAAATCTATACTCCTCAGGGGATTTAATATTGTCATGATTTTTCAAAAGCCTTTTGAACACTCACTGGCTCCAATCAAGAAGAAGCTAGTCACACTTAAATCCCACTGAAATCAGAAGGATATGAATTATGATTAACTTGTCCTATTAATTTCAATGGGATTCAAGCACAACTAAATTTTCTGGTTTGGGAAACTTGTCTAGATATCTACAGTCCACTCTATCCCCATTATGTAATTTAAACATCAGCATCAAGGGCTACATTGGAAAAGAATAATGAAGGACACAGTCAACCTGCACATCTCAGCACTGTGTGCAGAATGATGATTTACACTGAATATTATGTCTGCAGCTTGGAAAACGCCACACAGATAGCATTTTAGCTAGCTGTCATATAGATAGAGTGACGTGGAAACTATCCTTTAGTGGATCTACCTTCCCACTATGCCTCCTAAGATTTCCTGCTCTTATTTTTATGTCCCTAACCACATTTTTATGCATAACTGTCCTTAGGTACTGAGTAATAGGCTGTAATCACAAGAGAGCCATCACTTCTCTCTAAAAAGATGGCTTGTATCTAAAGTTATTCCCCTGTGAACAGAAGGAAAGTTCTCCTCATGGAAGAACCTTTTCCACACCTAGGACGAACCCTTCTGTGATCACAACTCTCCTTTAGTGAATGGAAGCTCCTTCTCTTCATGGAACAACAATGTTGGATACAACTCAGTGCACTTGACAAGTAACTGTAGGGATTAGAAATGTGTGAAGTCTTCCCTAGCATTACTGTGGAAATTTCTGTATAATTGTAAAGCAATGTCATATGTCCAGGACACTTATTTGTACAAGCAGTTATGCAGTTTTTGGAAGATTAGGATGTTAGGAACATAGGAAGCTGCCATATACTGAGACAAACCATTGGGTCCATCCAGCCCAGTGTTGTCTGACTGGCAGCAATGGCTCTCCAGGGTTCATAGAATCAGAATAGTAGACTTGGAAGGGGCCTATAAACCATCAAGTCCAACCCCCTGCTCAATGCAGGAGAACAGATGTGGGCAGCCCAGGCAGTCACCCATCCAAGCACTGACCTAGCTCATACCTGCTTAGCTTCAGCATGTGGCCTGCATTATATGCTCTTGATGCCTCAGGCAGGAGTTTTTCCAGCCCTACCTGGAGATGCCAGGGATTGAACCTGGGACCTTCTGCATGCAAAGCAAGTGCTCTACCACTGAGCCATGGCCCTTCCCCTGGAAAATGTTCCAAGTTGGGGGGGGGGGTGTTGTATATTTTTGTGTAGTTAGCGTATGGGTTTCGACTATGAACCTGTTCCCAGTTAAAGGCATAGAGATATATATATGATTCCCAACTGAAAAGCATAGACTAGCTTACAGCACAATCCTAAGTGAGGTGGGCTGGGATGTGAAGCAGTGGATCATCATCCGTCACTTCCAAAGCCCTGCTGGCTTGTGCCAGCCAAGTTGGAAGGTGTCTGTGGGAGGGCAGTATTTCTTGTTCCTGTTCTGTGTGGTTGTTACTATTTGTTTTTCATTTCACCCCATTGGTTCAAATGGGGGGGGGGAATTAAATGCCACCTCTAGGCTGGCATGGGGGGGGGCAAGGGGATTTGGATCCAGCAGATCCAAGGCCACTTTCATCCCACTGTTGCCCTGCTCCTGGAACACCCCGTTTCAGGGCGTAACGCCAGCTACCACCCATGAGAACAGCGGTGGCGGTTGATATCCCACCACCAAGCATTCTGCAGGCGTACTGGGGGCCTCTGCAATGGGTGCACCCTCCCTGCCAGCAGAGAAGCTCATCCGCTTCATCATCACAACCCACTCCAGCCAGTGGATTTGGAGGTTAGGATTGCTCGGCCCATTACACATTACGGTAATTTCCATTTTAAAAGTAAGCAGGTATTTTATTTATTTAATTAATTCCAGCTCGCTATTTCACAGGGTACCGGCTATTTCTTACATATTTCCCCATGGAAACTGTAGATCAGCCTGCTACTGCTCATTTAGTTCTGTGAGTAAAGTGCTGATCGGTTTGCTTTTTCTCTTTCCACATTAAGTGCATTCATTTGTTTATTTACGCTATTTGTAACCCGCTTTTCAACCACATCCATTCCCAAAACAGTGCACAGTTAACATTCACAATACATATAAGGTTTAATTGCACAAGGTACCACTGTTCTCTCTTCCATTGTCATACAATAACTGCTTGGAAAGCTGTTGTTATATTTGGGGCACTTATCCATAGCTGTGAATACGTGATCTCTGCTTCTGAAAATACAAGTTACTGATTGTTGTTTGAATCACTAAGAGGGATCCTTTGGACACATAATCCTATGGGTTCAGTCTGTAGCTCTAATTATGTTTAAAGCCCCCTCTGGTCTCCTTTATCTGTTCAAAAACATACATTTTAGACCAGGGATGTTGAACTTGTGGCCCGTGGGCCAAATCCAGCCCTCTGGGGTTCCCCTAAAGGCCATGCCCCCTTCCCCTGACCACTGATCATTTGGTGGCTTCCTGGCTTTTGCACAGGTTTTTCCCATTGTAAAAGGTTGAAATGCCTCTCCTAAGGCTGGCAGTAAGAGCTTTAAACTAAAATATGCTAGCATTTTAGGTATTTTGGCCTTGCCCACCACTGGAATGTGCCCCTCCCCAAGAACTTATCCAAAACTGAATTCAGCCCTTGGGTTGAAAGAAATTTGACACCCCTGTTTTAGGCTAAGGCAAGGCTTGCTGGTTCTGTGTATCCTATTTCTTACTCCTACTACATTTTAGATCTTGATACCTTAGTGAAGTGGGTCAAGCGTCTGTCTGCAATGCTTCACAAATGAGGCCTTGAGCATCATTGGGATATTGTATATGTTTCCATAACTGAACTGTACATATTTCAGTGATTTATATGGCTTTTTGTTAAGGATTTCAAGCAGAGGTGATGCAGCATCTCACATTACGCATTCGTTTTTCTTTGTTCTTTTTTTTTTTTTTTTAAATTCCCCTGGCGTGCCACTGGGTTCATACTGCTACAAGGGGTGGGGAGTGGGGATCCAGCTTGAACTCACTGTACATGCCCATCAAATGATCATAACTGATAAATAATTAACTATGTGACAACCAAGGCTTAGAGACGTTCTTAGAATCCCACCCGCCCTGCCAAGATTAAAAAGCCATCCTTTGCAGTTCTTCTCTCTTAACTTCCCTGTAGGAGGATGTTGTCTGATTCCCACGGAGGCCAACAGCAAAAAAGCCTGTCACTTCAGACGAATTACAAAAAAATAAATAAACGCTGATTTCAGAAATCAAAGTCATTGTGGAGATGACAGCAGTTAGCTTTAATCCCACAGTGGCAGCTATGTCTCTTTTATACAACTTCATGGATAATAAAGTGATACAACAAGACAAAATTATGCTGCATTGACAGAGCATCACTGTTAACTATAACAGGTTTAAAAAATAATAACAGTTTTAAAAGTTAAAGTTCTGCTTTGCAGAGAAGCTGCACTTACCCACTCCCCAAATCAAATTACTTGATTAGACAAATTAATTTCATTACATTCTATTCAGCAATTTGTTTTGAATGGTGCAAAAGCAATTATGCAGGACAACATACTGACTAGGTTCATAGGATCGTGAAAACAACGCACATCGTTCGTTGTTTTTCATCGTTGGTTGTTTTCATGGTTGTATGAACCCAGTAGTGTTAATTTACCATGACAAATTTTGCACAACAAAACAACGATAGAAAACAATGATATGATCTATGGTTTACGCATCGTATCTTTGTTTTTCTGACCGTGTGAACCCGGGATATCACTTCTATCATTGCTTACGACCAAAAACCATAGAGCCCTATGGCCAGAGGGGAGAATCCCAGTCCTCTCTATCTCCCCTCTCTATTCTCCAAACTCTGCCTAGTAACACATTTGTTGATGCCTGTGGCATAACCTCACAGTTCAGTTCCCTGGTGTATGTCAGAGTTAATATGTTTAGTGAGCAAAGAATGTTGAAAATTCAGTGGTCGGACGGGTGTCAGAGGGTTTTCAATACACTGAAGCAAGTTCTGTGTACTGCCCCAGTACTGATTGCACCAGACTTTGACCAGGAGTTCATTGTAGCCACTGATGCATCAGAAGTTGGAACTGGGGCTGTCCTAATGCAAACAAGAGACAATGTCAAGCATCCGGTGGCCTATATCAGTCAGAAGTGGTCAGATCGTGAGCGAAACTACTTGTCAGTGCAAAAGGAGTATATAAGAGGAACTGAGTGATGTCAGTTTTTAGTAGTAGTAGGATTAGTATTATGCTGGTTCTTGTTGTAGTCTTGTCTTGTCTGTTGGTGGTTGGGGTAGGCAAACTTATTTTTATTTTGTCTGCTACCCAAATCCTACGTGTCAGCTTGGCGTTATTATTATTAACCTACACACACACACACACACACACACACCTTTATACCCACAGTAGAATATATTCAAAATAGAACCTTGTTAAACTTTATTGATCTTTCCCCTCATATGTAGGGGAAGGGTTTCATTTGACCCTTTCCTCAGGTTACTTGGTGTTTGTGCTTAGCCTGAGAAGGGATTTATGCGACTGGGCCTAGAGTGAAAGGACTGTGTCCTCTCAACGGCTCCCTCGTTTTTACTGGCCATCGTAAAGTAACCGTCCCCAAGATGATGATGGTGATTGCTTTTGTCGTCATTATTATAATTGTACCATCAATGTGCATGGTGCTTTACCGAGTATAAGAGGACAGTTCCCTGCCCCCAAAGAGCTTACAATCTAAAATGTAATACAGAGGCGACAACAAATGGTAGGAAGGGGTAAACCATGGAGGAATATGCCATTATTTCAATCAAACATAACTTTCATCCTACTTTCCCCACATTGTGCGGGAAACTCCTTGTTTTAAAGATCTCCCTCCCACTTTAAAAATGGATCCCTCAATGGTGGCTTTGCTGTCATTAGTAGTTTGCCAAAGAAATAATAATATTTAAGATTTAGATATCTGAGTGTGCAAAGTGGTTCATAGGCCCACCCTGCAAGCTCCTATTTTCTCCACTCAGAAAAAAAACAGGTGGGCTCTATTGTACTTTATTTAAAAAAAAAACAAGAACAACAACACTGTGATTGAACAATGATGCCAAAATGGAATGATGATGTTTGTTGCTGCTATTTGAGGTAGTTGGGATTTTTTCTTTCTTTCTCTTGAGGAGGGTGTGTTTTCTGCTAAAATTTTAATTTTTAAAAATTTCTAATGCAGTAAAAAAAAAAAATCCAAAATCCCTGCAGAATAATAATCATCATTACTGTAGAGAGCTTTCTACATGGGATACACAGGTAGAGCCAAGTAAAATTTGCCACCGCTCTGAAAACAGAGTAACAGTGCAATCCTATGCATGTGTACTCAGAAGCAAGTCCTATTACGTTCAATGGGACTTACTCACAGGAAAAGTGTGTATTCATGGGGGGGGGGGGTCAGTGCTTGCACGGCAATCCCTTCTTGTTTAAAAATGGTCAGGATTGGCACAAATTCAACAGGTGCAGTTTACCCACCTGCCCCACACCCCCAAACACGGAGGTGCTGCCTCCACCTCCTTCTCTTTTCGGGCACGGGCGCACCCACCCACACCCACATCCTAGTGTCTGTTCCAGTTGGAGGGTATGGAAGTATCGCTGAGGTGACGGGGGGAGGGGGTGTGGGCTGCTTTGACTATGCTTTGATTAGAGGTGCACGGCGTTTTATAGCTGTCGGTTAGGAGCACCGTTTGGAGCTGCCCTTTTTTCCCCATGCAGGTGTTCAGTCACAGAATACCTGTTTGATACATGTATGGTAAGTGATTGCTATATCAGGCTAATAATGGCTACTGTGGCTATTAACAATGAAAATGTTGCCTGCTTCAGTTGGAAGAAAATGGAGATTATCCTTATACATGTCCTTTTTATTCCTCTCTTTTTCACATTTCAATAATTAAGTGTGAAAAGTTGCCACTCCATAGGGGTGTCTAGATATTTTTTAAAAAAAATCGTTCCATTTTATGTTTCATGGATTGTCAGGCACCTTTTGTTCCACCATCCACTCATTGACAGAATCGGATATTTTTTTTTACTAGAATTTCATTCTGTTTGCGCAAATTCACATGAGTGCTAATGTGGACTACGCTAATGTGGACTGCGCAAACACACAAAACCACATTAGTGCTCATGCAAATGAGCACAAATCCCACTCAGAAGTGAAAAAGCAGTCCGCAAATCTGTGGAATCCACGCAACTCGGAAAAAGCCAGTACGCTACAGAATCCACATGTTGGATTCCTAGAGGTCCGAACTCATTTGAATCCATTGCAGATTTCTCCGACATTCCTGTATATGCCTCAGTATATACAGACAAATTGGTGAACATTTTGACTAGTCTAAAGGAAAACAACATGAGAAATGCCAAAATACAGAATTTTAAACAGGCCTCCTGTGGTTCAAAACTCCAGCTGGGCGAGATACTTTGCTGTCCTCAAAGGAATTCTGCAACTGTAAGTAATGTACTGTATTTAGCTGAAAACTTCAAAGTGGGTTGTATATCAAAATTTATTGTGTATGTGACAGTATCTGCCCATATCTATTGCAAGGAAATTATCTCACTATACAAACTTTAGAAAAACATGGGGAAATTCACAATATCACTCGAGAGAGTATTAAATCTCAAGCTTCTGAACAGAAATAGATGACACAAATTCACTGCTTATGTGAGATTTCCACCACCCCAAAATATATATCTTATTAGTATGTGTTCATTATATTACAGCATTGATCACTGAAATGCCAGAACCCAGAGTCCCCAAGCACATAAAATGGACAGATGGGTAGAGCTTTTTATGATCTTCCCAGAATGGCTGTTTTCATGACATGCCTCAAAGAAAACACAGATGTGTATGGCCACTTTCTAATTTCCCTCTACTCAAACAATATGCCTCATTGAACAAGATACGGTTCATTGGCAGGTCTGTAGCAGTCAAGAATCTGTGAGATTAGAATTCCATTTTATCTCCTTGTTAAGATGCAGGTAAGTGCAATGACACTTCAGTGACATATCTTCATACAATATAAGAAATCAAACGGTGCTCCTAACCGACAGCTATAAAACGCCATGCACCTCTAATCGTAATTGATTTGTATAATTAGCATCTATTAGTGATGGTGGAGAAATCTGAAATTGCGGGAGGGGGCTTGGAACTCCCCTCGTTCAACCTCCCTGCACACAAGCAGAATGGGCTTGTCCCACTGACAGCTCTCCCCACCTGCACTGCCTCCTTCCTTGTCCCATCCAAACTTACCTGGTGGGGGTGGCGACAAAGGGGAGATTTAATGAAGGCAGTGTTATGGGGTTTTCTTGCAGCCACTTCCAGCTAATATTTTGGGGGAAGGAAGAGGGGGTTTCAGGGGTTTGATAGCACTTGGAGAAGGGAAGCATTTGAGCCCTGTCACGGTCCTCCTGGCGACGTCATCTGGGGTGTGAAGACACCAGACTTTTGATTGAACTATTTTGGAGGGGGGAAAGTCCAGAGCCCATTCTGCATTGAGCTGAAACTTACTCTATCACAGAGATGGAAAATCTGTGGCCCTCCAGGTATTATTATTATTATTATTATTATTATTATTATTATTATTATTATTATTATTATTATTATTTCTATATTATATTATACTTGCTGAAGGACCCGTTCTTCGAACCGATTAAAAAACTGATTATTACTCTGAGTAGTTCAAACAGCCTTTTTCGCCCCTTAAGAGTTTTTTTTAAAAAAATATATATAATTTTCACTACATAGTTTTTATTACTGATCCATAAGCAACAACCATGCCAAATTTCAGCTTTCTAGCTTAACGGGATATAGGAGATAAATTGATGAGTCAGTGAGTCAGGGCTCTCACTTTTATATAGATAGATAGATAGATTATACCATTTCATTTCTATACCACCCAATAGCTGAAGCTCTCCAGGAGGTTCACAAAAATTACAAATTACAACTACAAGATAATACAAACATAATATAAAATCTTTAACATACAAAATTTAAAAACTATTTCAACAGCTAAAACAGCGACAGTAAGATACTAGACCGGATAAAAACAACTCCCGTCATCTCTGGTCATGCTGGCTAGGGCTAATGGGAGTTGGGGTCAAATAACATCCGGAGTGCCACAGGTTCCCCAACCTCGTTCTATCAGATTGCGAGCAAGATTGCTTTAATTGCGCTTCAAAGATACTTATTCAAGCGCGCCAAAAGAAAACTCCTATGGGCAGTATCCAATACTGCTGCTCCAGTTACATAACTGATGTAGCACTAGCATGAGCAACCTCTAGCGCTATGCCACTAGCACAAGCTGGCACAATGAGAAAACCTGTTGTGCCAGTTTACGCTATTGGCATAGCACTAGAGGTGGCTTATGCTAGTGCTTCGTCAATTGCATACGTAAGTAGAGCAAGCAGTGTTGGATACTGGCCTGTGCTTCAAATGCATTGGACCTTATGGTTTCTGGTGCACCTTTGAAGTTCCTTCCTTCCTTCCTTTCCTTTCCTTCATACCTCTATTATTTTAAAGTTAGACACTGCCCCTTTCTCCCATGACAAGATCCTGAGAATTCAGTCCAAGGATTTTGGAAAGTTTTTATGGTGTTTTCCCCATACCACCACTAAACTGTACGCCAATATATTGCTTTTAAATGCATCCTCTATCTTTCACCACTGATTGGGGATCAGAAAGTTTCCTGCACTTAAATATGTGAGCAACCAGCTGAGCTCACACTTTAGGTTGCTCCATGAGCAGGTGATTCCTGCTAGTTAAAAGGCATCCAAAAGTAATAAGCACACACTTTTAACAGATCCAGCTTTGATTTGCACAAACCCTAAGAATTGTTATTCAGCCCTCAGCAGGTCATTTTCTTCCTCAGGTCTTCACTAACAATGGTTTGGAAACCAGATGAAGATCGTGGCTCCCCCTCATGCAAACCACAAACCAGTGAAACCATTTCCAGCAAACATTACCCGTATTTTGTGCCGTATGTAAGCCTTTGACATTCCCTAAAATTAGTGATCACAAGTGATCTTATGTGTGCATGTGAGCTAAAGTAATTGGCAAGAGCAAATTGCCCGCTTTCATTTATCTTCCCTGGAAATAGACGGTTTCAACTCATGCTGTTTTGGCTGGTCTTTCAATCAAAGAACAAACAAGATCATGTGACCTCGGAGATTAACTCATACAGCATTATTAATAGCACATGTTCACAATGCACTGTTCACAGCAAGCCCAGATTTATTTCTTGGAGACATTCCAAATACTTTGATTCAAACAATTTTATGTCCATTTCATGCTACCAAGGAGGTGATATTAATTGACTTCTAGGTGGAACCTTTCAAACAAAAGTGAGGGACAAAAACTTTTATTCCTTCGTCCTTTCAAACCGTGCTTGGCCAGTTGCTCAATTATTTCCCCCCAAAGTGGCTATTAAGAGCCTAGTGCCCTCCGGATGTTTTGGACCACAGCTCCCAGCATTCCTAAACATTGGCCATGCTGGCTGGCTGGGGCTGATAGGAGTTGAAGTCCAAAACATTTGGAGGGCACCAGGTTTGTGCACATTTGATGTACAGTAATCAAATGCCAACTGCAGTGCTGGCTTAAGGAAAATGAGGATTCATTTTGAAGAACAGTTCCACCTTGCTCTAACCCATGTGGCTTAAGCTGGCTCAGCTTGCCTGCACGTGGAAAGTTTTTTAATGAGAATTTTTTATATTGTTTTAATTATTATATTTTATTGTGTTTTATTGTATTTTAATTGTACATCGCCCAGGGTGGCTGGGTGGCCGGCCAGATGGGCGATTGATAAATATAATAAATAAAATAAATAAATAAAAATAAAGCTAAGCAGGGTCAAGCCTGGTTGTTACTTGGATGGGAGACCCCTCCTCTAGTTCCCTGCATTGGCTTTGAGCAGGCAGGGGGTTGGACTTGATGGCCTTGTAGGCTCCTTCCAACTCTATGATCTATGAAATCTATGAAACCTTTAGGCATGAAGCTACCTTATACTGGGTCAGATGACTGATCCTTCTGGGCCAATATTGCCTGTTCTGGCTGGCAGTAGCTCTCCAAGGTCTCAAACATGGGTCCTTTCAATCCCAGGAATTGAACCATACCCAGCTATGGCCCCCTCCTGGCACTCACGTAGCTACAAAGGCACTAACAGAAGCACACTTCTCTCATACTAATCCCACAGAACAATGCAATATGTATGGACATCCTGTTTCTCAGACCGTACAGGCCCCACCTGCCTGCCCTCACACACCTTCTCCATGTCAGAAGGAAGCAGACACCATGTCCTGAGCTAAAGGGAAGCACTGCACAGGCAGTAAGTGAAACTAACCTTCTTCACATGCAGGCCCTCCAAGAGTTAATTTAAGAGGAAAGCCACAATGGTGGCTGCACCGGGGATAGGTGATCTGTCTGCACCAGACAGCACCTAAGAAGAATAAAGAAAATGCTGCTTACCTATTGCCAAATATTTGGTTGGCTAGCTGGAATCAATATGAGAACTCTTACCTCCACCGCTGCTGCTTCGGCCTGTCGTTTCTACACTCCCTGCCCAGTAGTGTCCAAAAGATTCCCTTTCCTGCCCAAACCAGATGTTCATAGGGGGGGGTTTGCCAGTTTGGCTATGGAGTGGGGGCTAGGCTAGCTCTTTAGGCAGGGGTGGAGCCAGCGTAGGAAGGGTAGACTGGATGAAAGGTCTCATACAGCCTTAAATCACCTCCAGACTTTGTTGAAGCAGGCTGATCACTTGTTGGAGCTTTCCTTGTTGGAGCTTTCCTTGGTGCTGCAACAACTGGCCTCACTTGCCCTATTGTGCCCTGTGGACTCCTTGCCAAGATCAGGCTAGGACAGCTGCCTACACTCCATTTCTTCAGCCATGCAACCTATCTTTTAGCTCCCTTCTCCCCCTCAGTTGCCCTTACCTCTCCTTCCAATCAACCTATCTCTAAGCCCTTGAAAAGAAGGGTCTCTCTGGAAGATCTTTGGAACTGGGCAGGGTCATATGGGAGAAGGTGTTCTTTCAGGTAGCCTGGTCCCAAGCTGTATAGGGACTTATAGGTCCTAACCAGCACTCTGAATTCGGCCCAGAAACAGACTGGTAGCCACTGCCAGTGCAGCTGCTGTAACAAGGGAGTCACATGTCTAGCTGCAGCATTCTGGACCAGGTGAAGATTCTGGACTGTTTTCAAAGGCAGCCCCACATAGAGTGCATTGCAGTAGTCCAAACAGATGTAACTGAGGCATGTGTGACGGTGGTGGCTAGATAAGACGTCTCTCGGAACGGGCATAGTTGGTGCACTAGCCAACTAGATGGTTTTGCACAGGATCATTTCTCTACATAGAAGGGGAGAGAGCCCTGCTGTACTTTTGATAGCTCCCAGTGTGTGCACACTCTGTGATCCCCCACATTAGAAGGAAACTTTTTTTGTCTCAGACAATAGCATAAGAATGTGACCAGATAATTATGATGAAGGTCAAAGGAAGGTAGATTTAAAACCAGCAACATCACCTTTCAGTTTTAGACCTCATCATTTCTAAGACTCTCTCATAATTTTGAGAACCCTGGCACATAATATACAGTTGTCTTGACGGCTTTTGTCTGTCATCACAAAAAGTTACCTCCATGAAGATTTTAGACTGTGTAAGAGGCCAGGATATAGTTAAACTGGACACCGACACTGATAAATTATGGCAGCCCTATATAAATAAGAATGTAATGGCTTGTAATACTATGCAAGATAAATTATTAATGGGAAAATGTATGAAGTATTGCTGCCTCTCACAGTAGTTATGTTAGTATTTGAGTTAGTTTTCAATGGGAACAGCCCTGTTCTACGCAGAGGGTCAGTTTCAGTGTTTTAGCCCCATTTAAGATCTCAAAACTAAAAATAATTGAGGTGATAACAGTGCACAGTCCCTTACATGTTCTGTCTCTGTGTGGGGGAATTTTACTTATGGGATATATTGATTTCATCACAATTGGTACTGTTGTTAGATTAGATGTAAATTCATACATAATGCATACTCAAGACAGACAAAATGATTGTACAGCTACCTGGCATTACAGCTCTTGCTGAATAAGCCACATGAAAATTTGATGGAATCCAATTTTTCATACCCATTCTTGTAGAGACAGAGGTGCACACTATATTAACTGATGAAGTGCAGCAGCTTAAAAATAAGTCAATATTAATACATGCCAGAATGATAAATGATAAAAGCCACCAGGAATTTTGCTAAACAACGTTTGGTTAGTCCACATACAGGAGGCTGAGACAACTTTCTGACAAAATATATTGCAGGCCACTATCCACTTACCCCACTGAAAAATGCACAGATAATTGTGTCAACTTCCCATAACTATACTGGAACAAATCAACATGGACACCACAGGAATCTCAACCAAGGTTCTTCTATTCATTATCCATGAGCCATGAAACACTTAATCAGGATGCCCTAACGTATATTTATTTATTTTCTATCCTGCCCCTCTGCCCCAAAAATGGCACTCAAGGTGGCTAACAAAAAATGCGGATTAAAAACAAAATCGTAATTAATATATAGCCTAAAAACCAAAAACACTAAGGGCACAATCCAACGGGGCTGCCTATATCCTGCCAAACTCAGGGGATTATGGGCATTCTGTGCAGGGCAGGAGGAGTGTGGAGGTGAAGGTCACCTCCATGCTCCTCCTCCCACTCTGCAATGCAGCTACGTGGCTGATTTCAGCCATCTAACTGTGGCGCTTCAGAGGGGGAGGGAAGGAAGCTGAGGTGCCACCAGGATACATTGTATCTTGGCGGTGCTGGTCTCCTCCCCTCCACACCCCCTAAACTCCTTCTCTGAGGTCACTCTTACGTCCTTGGGGAAGCGGCTGGTGGATTTTTCCCGTGCTGGCTGCAGGGGAGGAGGGGGATCCAAGCATGGATCCCCAGATCCAAGGTTGGAGCTCTTTTCAGGCTTTGGATCTGGGAATCTGAAAAATCCTATGGCCCTCTAGACGCTGTCTAGGGGCCATGAGATTGCACTGTAAGGTACTGTTATCATTGTACCAGGAGGGCTGTCTCTCTGCAGAAAGTAATTCCATAATTATTAATAGGAGAGGAGTATTCAGTGTTATGATTTATAGGGCACCCACATAAAGAAATGTAACCAAAAGCATGGACTGCTTTTTCTCAAAGGATATTCTGAGCTTCAAATATCCTAGTATGAATCATAAACACAATTGCCTTTTCATATCACATATCAAAGCAGAGGATTTAAAAGAACTAATGCAATTAGGGTTTTAAAAGGCCCAAACCACACTACAGCTTGTTGCAGATTAAAAGGTTGTCATTTGAAAGCTGTCATCTAAGTGGATGGCAGTCAAGGAAACGAACGAAAGGCAATGACATGTTAACTGTGTGACATATATATCTATACACATGCACGACAAACACAACAAAGGGAAGTTCAAAGCTACTAAAATAATGCCTGAGGTGGGTGATGGGGAATCGAATGCTGCTGCTGGCAAAATGTCTAAAAATCCTTTCACTGTCATCTCTAAGAAGGGCATAGCATGGCCAAATGTGCAGAGCGTAAATTACACACCTGAAGCTGGTTCTGATTTCTGCAGGATTAGTTAAGGAAGAAGGATGTGCTGATGGTTCATGGTTGGATAAAAATGTGAGCAGAGAGAGAAGGGTTTTATCAGTGCTGTATTCACCAAAAGCTTCTAGTTCAGCTCAGCAGAGCCATCTTAGTTCTGGCATGTAAGAGAAACATCCGCTGTTGCAAAATCCACAGCCACCATGTCAAGTCACGGACAGTAGCCACTGGTGCCCGTGTACCAGCGGGATCCACCACTGGCACAATGGAAGCAGCCTAAAGCAACCAGAAACAAGCTGAAATGCTTTGCTGACCTGTCCTGTTCCAGAAACCAGTGTTTCAGCTCATTTCCAGTGTGGCGTTGTGGTTAGAGCGTTGGACTGGGACAGAGATCTGGGTTCTAGTCCCCACTTGGCCATGATGCTCACTGGGTGACTTTGGGCCAGTCACTGACTCTCTGCCTAATAATCCTCACAGGGTTGTTGTGAGGATAAAATGGAGAGGAGGAGGATTATGGTAGCCCCCCAATTATGTAATAAGCTCCACACTGAGACCCGCCTGGCGCCAACCTTACTATCTTTTCCGCGCCAGGTTAAGACTTCCCTCTATGCCAAGGCATTCAATAGTTAAGAGCTCAAAATAGCACGGGGGGGGGGTGGATTGTCACCTATAGGCTTAGTTTTTATTAACTTTTGGATTGTTATTTTAAACTGTGCTTTTAAATTTGGTTTTTAATTTTTTAAACTATATTGTATGTTTTTATTGTTGTTGTTTTTATGTATAAACTGTTGTGAACTGCCCAGAGGGCTTCGGCCGTGGGGTGGTATAGAAATGAAATGAATGCATGAATGAATGAATGAAAGCTGCCTTGGGTTCCTTGTAGGAATAAGGGTGAGATACATAATAAATAAATAAATTTAACTTTCTGGGATTGCTCCAGGAAGCACTAGCTTTCTGTTGTGCCACTGGTGGGTCCTGCTGGTACAACACTATCAGTGGAGGCGCAGGGGCAGCATTAGATACTGCCCCATGTTCTCAATAGGAAGAAAGCATGAAACTACGGTACCATACACAGTTTAGTCCAGATATGCTACAGACCAAGAGCCTATTACTCCTGTTGACTATTTACAGTTGTCTTGTCATCTGTTGGGGTTGGAATTCTTGTTTGCATAAAACAAGTTCCAAAGACCTCGCTAATGAGAGCCTAGACAGATATTGCTATAGTACGTCATTTTATCTCATTAGGTACTAAATAGCAGAAGGAAAATGTTATGGAAACAAGGACCACAGATAGCAATCCCAAAAATAAATGAGTCCCTGCCAAAAATAATACATATTCTTAATAGGGAGCTCAATTTGCATACTGACCTAAGAAGGCATGATCACAAGAGTGATACTGGAATACAGAAACATTAAGTAGATGAAAAGTAGACTATCAGTGATGAAGATTTCCTGTGGATGAATACACAAAGTCATCGGTATTGAACTGCTGCCAACATCCAGGGGTGGGCAGAAGGTGGAATGGGATCTACTTTTAGATTTCTGGGTGATTTGCAGTAGATTGGCAAGGGTTTCTGACTCCCAATTGCTTGGGAGCAGCAAATTACAAAGGGTTCGGTACTCCAAACTAGGCTGCTGAAACTTAAAATGCTTAAGGGAAAACCAGGAGGTTTTCCTCGATTTGTGGATGAAAGAACTGTGAGCTCAGTGTGCTGGTCCTGAAAACAAGTTACTGGGCCGAACATGTGCTGTTCCTTAATTCTAAGTGTATGCCTGACCTACACAACTATTTTTTGTCTGCATCTGGTTGGTGGATCGTGATGGTTCAAGCCAAAAACAATGTAGATGCTATAAGCCTGAAGTCTGCCCACCCTCACAGAGCAAAGTCAGTAGCAAGAAGTCGCACATACAAACAGCTCTTCCTCCGAAAAACCATCTTGAGAACTGTGAAAGATCATGATGATATGACACAACCTACCACAAGAAAGATAAACTGTAGATACCACTAAATGCTTATGGTTTAATTATAATGATGTGGTTATGATACCAAGCAAATATTCAATTTTAAAATAATGGTCAACACTACCAATGGGATAACTTCAGTGCAACATGCTGGTGCTGTATTTAGCACATTGCCCCAGTAACAACATATGGCTTAATGTGAGAATGAAGCTCACCATCATGGACAGATTGCTAGGGGAAAGCAACTGAGATGAAAATGTTATGAGAACAACTAGTACAGTTACATTTATAGTGTTCTGACAACTTTGGCTATTATTTCTCTCCCTGTGCGTTTTCCCCATCTGTCTAGTTCTACTGAGAATGCTTGGGCTGTTAAAATGGGTTCCACAAAATTGCACAGCTAGTTCTCTCTCTCACTCTGATCAGCAGTATTTATGGGACAGTGTAGAAAGAGCTAGACACATAGACACAGTGATTTGAATGTAGTTATAGGCATGGCACTGAAAATTAGAATGGGAAAAAGAAATCAAATACAGCAACAGCTGCCAATTATTCTATGGAAAATGTTGACTATGAGCTAGTTCGAAGAATCCTTGGACTGCTTATTTCCTAGCCAGGTTCTGGTGTGCTCATGGTGAAGCACTCCTGTGATCACTCAGTCATTGTCACAAACCATAATTTGTTATGCTATCAAAGGGCCGGCCCAAAACATTTGCTGTCTGAGGTGAAGAAGATGGTGCTCCTCCATTCCTCCTAAGGAAGCTGACAGCACTGGCAGTTGACCCTTACTTGAACACTGATGATGGGACAACATCCTCCACCGCAACAGAAGGCAGCAGGTTAGCACTGGGGTGCAGGGAAGGCTGCCTGGAGTACACAGCTCTGTCCTCTAGGGGAGGGAAATGGCATGGGGGCTGACACCACTGCCCCCTCCACACCGCCAAGCATCTGCTGCCTGGGGCAACTGCCTCCCTCTATCTAATGAAGGGCCAGCCCTGTGCCATCACTCAATCCCTTTATGTCTGTTCATAACAGCACACTGAGGGCGTGTTCGCACGACACGGGAACCGCGGGGGAGCAGAAGTCCCCCGCGGTTCCCGTGTCGTGCGAACGCCGACTGGGGGCGCCCCCGTGGGACAGCCGCATGCAGGACGCATGCAAAGTGACCATGGGCGGTAGAGAGGTAAGCCCCTACTGCGTGTGGTCACCCTGCCATGCAAACAGCGGGCGGCCGTCCTGTGGGGGCCGCACAGAGGCGGCAGCCCAGAGCGGCCGAAGCTGCGGCCGCTCCAGCCTGTAGGGGTAAACGGCCCCTCTGGGCATCCCGGGACGCTGCCCCCTAGCATCGGGAGGCCCGCACTGCGGTGCGGTGCAGAGACTGTGGGGTCTACCCACGCACGCGGGGCGCAGGTCATCTGCGGCGCCCCGCCGGACCCCGCGGACGGCCCCTTGGAGCCTCCCCCGCTCGCAGCCTGGGTCATGCGAACCGGCCCTGAAACTTAGTTTGTGAAGGAATGCCCACTTCACAAGATAGAAAATGATCAGCTTCACACCTAAGGATAGTAAGGTTGCCCCAAGCAGAACTCAGTCCTATATTAATGTGAAGTTCTGCTCCAGAACCCCTGCTCCTGATCAGAACTCTGGTGATCAGGAAGGGGAATGAACAAAATGGTACTGAAAAATGCAGCAGCAGCAAAACACCACCACCATCACCTAGGGGTGTTAAGAAAAAGTGAGCGCCCCTATGGATTCCTTGTGAACAGGTGTGGATTGAGAAGGGTCAGGCCCACTTGACCTGCACCTTTTGCACCCCCTACTGGCTCCCAAGGGCCCACCAAAGGTACGTAGGGCAGGAGAAGGGCTAGGGAGACAGGTGTACCAGCTCCCTGCAAATCCCAGCATCCCCAATGGGAATTATTTGTGTCAATTTCTGCCAGTGATGCTGGGACTTGTAGCCCCATTCCCCTCCCCATCAGGAATGGAGCACTTATCTCCATTGCTTCCCACTTCTCATGCCCAAGGGAAGTTTGGTGGGCTCTTGAGGAAGGCAGGGAAAGGGGAAGACAGCCGCAGAGGTGATGGTGAAGGCAGGAGCTTTGAGTGCACTCACACATGTGTGGCTGGGGTTTTTAAGAGGCCCCCCAGCCCTTTTTTGAAGGGCTGGGGGGTTTTAGGGGTTGATTTTAGGGGTGGGTCTCCCGCCTGATCGGCGGAAGCAAGGGGGCATGTGCCTCTCCCAGGGAGATAATGGAGGGAGTTCTGGGGGCAAAGTATACCACTGTTGAGCTGCAGACACTGGCAGAGCGCTAGGGGCAGGCCACGCCGATTAAGGGGGACAAGGGATCGATGCTTAATACCTATCCCTTGTTCCGGGTCTGCCCAGAGCCAAGGGCTAACAGGGGGGTATGGGGCTCCTCCCCACACCCTGCATTTGCTGTTGTGCAATGCCAGGTCCATTACCCAAAAAACTTCTCTCATCCATGACTTGATCCTGGATGAGGGTGCAGACCTGGCATGTATTTCGGAAACCTGGCTGGATGAGGCCACTGCTCCAACTCTGGCGGCCTTGTGTCCGGCTGGTTTCTCGTATGCCCCCAAGGGTTGGGGGACGGGAAGGGGGAGTGGCTGTTATCTACCGGAAGTCCTTGGTCCTTACCAGACTCCCTCTCCGGGAGACCAAGTTTATTGAGTGCATGTACTGGGGGTTGGGTCCAAAGGGCAGTCTGGGGATTCTGCTCGTGTACCGCCCACCCCACTGCACGACAGACTCCTTGGCCGAGGTTCTGCAGGTGGTCTCTGATGTGCGTGTGTTGTCCCCCAGGCTATTGGTGCTGGGGGACTTTAACGTGCATTCGGGGGCTGCCCTCATTGGGGCACCTCGGGACTTCATGGAGACCATGGCTTCCTGGGAGCTGCACCCTGTATTAACTGGACCTACCCATGTAGCCGGTCATGCACTGGACTTGGTTTTTGTTTCTGGAGAGGGGGGAAATGATCTGGAAATTGGGAGTATATCCACCACCACTCCTTGTCATGGTCAGATCACTATCTGGTGGGTTGGATTTCTCGATACCACAACCCCTCTGTAGGGGTGAGGGACCTATTAGGATGGTCCGCCCTAGGCGTCTTATGGATCCGGATCCATTGGCATTCAGGGTGAGAACCAAGTAACCCCTTCTTAGATCCACTGCTTCTCAAGTTCCCACTTTGGGGTCTTCAGACTCAGTTTCACTCTCTCATCCTGCCCCACACCTACCAGGAATAGGACCATGTAGACATCATGACTACATCTTGATGTACATCAAGTCATCAAGTCGGCCTTTTTTTTACTACTACTATTTACCCTACCCCTGATTTTTGTAACATCTTGCCTGATGAAGAGATCTCAGATGCCTGCACATTTGTTTTTTACACTATGACACTAATATGGATTTTGGATCACTCCTTGGAGAATTCTCAGCTATCCCTTGTCTTCCAGTGGCGACAGATCACTCTCACTGTACATCATTGCTAGCGCTATCACCTCCCTAGTGAGTCGACTCCACAGTTTGAGAACTTGGGTCTTAAAGTTACAGGAAGCCGGCAAGAGATAATTTAAGGACAGCTCAGACCATCTGGTTCTTTAAATAAGCCCGTGTGGCGTAGTGGTGAGAGTGTTGGACTGGGACTTGGGAGATCCGGGTTCTAGTCCCCACTTGGCCATGAAACTCACTGGGTGACTCTGGGCCAGTCACTGACTCTCAACCTCACCTACCTCACAGGGTTGTTGTGAGGATAAAATGGAGAGGAGGAGGAGGAGGAGGATTATGTAAATCGCCTTGGGTTCCTTACAGGAAAAAAGGCAGGATATAAATATAATAAATAAATAAATACATCCTAGATTTGAAGGCACTTATTGACTTGCTTATCTGTAGATGTACTACATAATTATTTTGATGCACTACTTGTATCTTTGCCAAAGTCATGCATTTTCCAATATCCAAGTTGCTGTTATAGTCAAATACTATGCTTTCTCTAGGATGACAGCATTGCCCCGGTGCCCAGTCTCCATAATAAAAAGGGGAAAGGAAAAATTCTTCCTGCTTCACATCAACAAACAAAATACCTGTTCTTATATATGGATCCGAATGTGGAGACTCTAATGATGAGCCGTACCTTACAGAACTATGTAACACGAACACGATATATTTCTGTAGCTTAAGGAAACAAAAATAGATTTCATTTGTAATTTTTTTTAAAAAAAATCCTTGAAAAACAGCCAAAGGGAATGGTACAAAAAAACATTATGAGGCATTTATTGCTAAAACGCTTCATCCAGAACAATATGAGGAGGAGACGGTTGCCACAGCTGGAAATCAAAGAGACTGCACCCACTTGATAAATCTTTGAAAGAAATTATATCATCCCAGCAGGATTTCGTATATAATTTTCATGCAGCAAAACACAATTCTTTCCAAATAATAATAAAATAGTATGTAAATTCAGTATTTCATGCTCATGAGCACTCTGTCCAGCTCTGCCTAAATTTGAACTATTATGTTAAAGTAAAACGAATGGGTGGGCATTGCTGAACACAGAAAGTGAGTTCACACCAGTAATAAAACTGACCATGCAGCATAATTACAATGTTATTTTCTCTCCCAAGCGTGGGTTTGCCTGTACTAGTAATTTACCATGTGTCAGTTCCAATCTGAGTTCCATTGTCTGCAGTCACATTTGCCAGAGATTTAGGGGGCAGAGCAAGGAGAATGACAGAAAGTAAAAGTAGACCTTGCTTAGCTTCCACTGATTTTCTATTGTTCTATATCTTCTGCCTGCAGAACAATGGACCCTTCTACCAAAGGATAGAACAGCTGGGACAAATACTAGGCACACAAAATGGCAACGTGAACGAGCTCCTACGTTCTGCACCAGAGGTGATCTAATTTCATTCCAATGTTAAGGGGAGTATGATACTTGCTCTGAGCATAAGGAGTGAAGATGATTATGGAGCATCCATACATTTATCTTGTGCACAAGATACTACTGTTTTAGAACATCTGCCTGTGGTTTTATTTATAGTTTTCTGAATTGCAGTGATGCCAGAGATCCCAATCTCTAAGACTAAAAGAGTGTGAATGTCAGTGTGGGGAATCCAAGTTAGGAAGTCAGTAAATCATTATTATGATGATTAGTAGGAGTAGCAGTATTATTATACTTGCAAAGTACCCATCCATATGATGGACTATCTTCACTCTATCCCATAGACATTAATGACAGCCACTGACTTCTATGGAAGCAAGTAAAAAGACTGCAATCTATGAAAACAGGGGACACAGCTGAGGTGAGGACAAAAGCATCTCCTGCCGTCCAGACACTCATGACCCCATTGTCAAGGGGGAGGGAGAGAGAGAGGTATTACCGCTACATCAACTGTCTTCCTAACTGTATCCCATAAATTCCTCCAATAGGTATCAATGGGCAGTATCCAACACTGGCAGTCCACCCGTACCGATCACATTGCACTAGTGGGAATGACTGCTAGTACAATGGGAAGCTAGCGCTTGATAGCACAACCCCAGAAATTAGCTCAAACTAGCGCTTCCAGAACAGGACAAGTCTGAGGAGCTGGAAGCGCTAGTTTGATCTAGGTATACTAGCTTCCTGTTGCTCTAGCAGTCATTCTTGCTAGGGCAAGGGCAGCGTGGGATACTGCCCAGTGGCTCACACTGACTTGTGTGATAGAACTTCAAGGGGCTGCAAATCTGCAACTATGCTTTAATGTGACCAATATCTTCTCTGCATTCCTGACATGAACAACCCCAATGACCCACCTCAATCCTCTTCCAGATTGCAGCCCCACTTACTTTCTCCTGTGTTAATTCAGTGCAAACCACTTCTCTGGCTTTTATCATTTAGTAATGTTGCTTTTCCACTACTCTCACCCTTCTGTCCCCTAGAAAAGTAAAGAGGTGTAGTTCATTACACTGTTAGGGTGGGGAAGATACATGACCCCAACTCCTGGGCAGGTCACCTATTTTAAAGGAAGGGAAGGCAGATTTGGCTTACACTGAATGATTTCTCAACATGTATGTGCTTTACCTTCTTGCATAGGTGATCCCAATATCAGGGGGAGGACAGCTTTAGCCTCTATCCCCAATTGGGTTCCCAAATGCTATCTGTTTACTTTCTCCCATACTACCTTAACCAGAAGCAATTTTAGGTGAACAAGAAGTAGGAGAGAGCCTATCAAGGTAACAGACATTTTAGATGAAACAGGATACACAGCTAGTCTGGACTTCCTAGCCCGCATGCAATAAAAACTTCCTGTGATATAATGATAACAGTTGTGGTACAAGTAAAGTTGGCAGGGTTTGCAAAACTCAATCCAATGTCAAGAATTTGTTTCTGCATGGTGTTCTTTCATATGTACCTCCCAAAATATGCACATTTTATGTCCATTTGGCTTTTGGGAGTTTAAAGTGGAACTTGTGTTTTGTTCTATGACCTTTTGATTATGAAACCCTATGGCAGGCAGACAAATTTCAAAAGAGAGTTATAGAATGTCCCACCATGTCAAAATAGTGCAGTGGACAATGTGATTTATGAAATTTAACAAATATGAACCGTTCAGGTCTTTGCAATGTAGTTATGTATTCTAGGACTCTTAACAAGAGTAGAAGCATATGTTCCTATTTTAAAATAAAACTGTTAAGAACTACCTAAGATCAAAAACATCAAGGAGGTTGTACTGATATCAGAGCTTATGTTCTATAAATCTCAGACTACAATCTTCCAATGACTTATTTGGATTTAGTAAGAGCTTTTTATGACATAATGATGAGAACCTTAGTATACGTAAAGCTGGCATAGGGTTTCCAATACTAACACCCAATCGTAAGCACGCTCCACAGACTCCAACGGCACTTACTTCACAGAACTAAGCTAGACGTGATGTTAGATGTGTGAATGCAACACGCAGGGAAGAGGTTTAACCCTTTCCCCCTCTGCTGTCTTGATGGAAGGCTCCCTCTTGGGGCTAATAACAGTTTGGGGGGAGGTCAGTGCTGGCAGGGGGTGGAAAGAATTAACACCGGTGTCATTGTCCATCCATCCCCTCGCCCAGCCATAGCTGTTGTTTTTTTGGGGGGGAGAGCCCTAGACATCCTAAATGCCTTCACACATTTAATATCATGTTTAGGATTCCTAGGCAGCTTAAAGATTATTTTAAATTAAAAAGATAGTTTGGCCCTGAGTAAGCTTGCTTAGGACTATAGCCTAAGTCCATCTTTGTACACACCAGCAGTGCTCTAAACAACAAATGTTTGCATCCTAATTGATTTAAACACATTGGCCACAATCCATAGCTCCCATGGCCCCTTCAGTCAGACAAAACTGGTCAATGAATATACAAGGCTCTTCCTTTTCCATAGCCCAACACGGAGAAGCATATCCAGCAAGACAGTTCCTTGCATGGAGCTTCTCCATTTCAGGATATGGAAGGGAAAAGAGCCTTGCATGTTCACTAAGTGTGTTCACTGATTTCCACCTGTGTATGCTTAGGACTGTGGGCAAATTAAAATCTATACTTAATCATCCCTATCAAGCTAGAAGTCACACAACACATGTATGGAAGCAAGCGGGTGCTACATGTGTGCTTCCTGGCCCTTATTTGTCAGGACTGCACACGCAGAGCCCCAGGTCAGAAAGGGTGATGATAGTTCTGAGGGGCTGTTTGGATGAGTTCCTCCGCATTTCCACCTCTCCTCCTGGCATATACATGTAGCCTAATCCGAGCAAAAATTCAGTGTTCTAGAAAACGTAAAGAAATTTTCAGGAGAATTTATACTGCAGGGGCAGGCAGTGGTGCCTCTGGACACCTTCCTTGGTGCCCGCCAAGGTGCCCCACCCCTCCCATTTTTTTTTCTTTTTTAAATCTTGCCAGCATCTGGGATCACTCTGAATTTGGTTTCTGTTGGTGCTGAAAACTATGGGTTCAAGGGAGTTGTTTGGAGCATTGGGGCTCAGACCCCACCTCTGCTTTGTACTCAGCCTTTTCCATTAACAATGGTCTTCCATTAACAATGATCCCTGCTTCCTCATGCTTCTTATTGGAGAGCAGATGGGACTTTGCTAAATGTGGCTATCTCTTACTATGATTGTATTTTAAGAACAAGGGTAGGCAATTTGGTGCCCACAGGCACCAGTGTGCGCCTGGAAACCTTTCTTCGCATCCACCAAGGTGCCCTATCCCTCCCACATTTTTTAAAATCCATTTTCTTACCGAAAACTGGGATTATTGTGAAATAAGTTTCTGCCGGTGCTGAAAACTGTGGGTTCAAAGAAGTTGTTTAGTGTGCTGGGGCTCAGACCCCACCTCTGCCTTGTACTCAGTCTTTCGGGCAGGTTACTTGTCCTTTGCCACACCTCTCATGGGAGCCATTTTGTGGTGGTGCCCAGGACAGTTTCAAATTGCCAAATGTGCCCCGTAGGCAAAAGGCTTGCCTACGCCTGCTACACTGTGTCAATGAAACATTTCCCCCCCTGAACGACATAAGATCTCAATGCTAGCATAGATCTCAGCTAGTTAAAAGGCTCATACAAGGAGGAGGATGGGGGATGAGCAGTGGAATAGTCCACAGTTTGAATGAGTTGATCAGACATCAGTTACTTAACCCATATGAAATAAAGAGCCATTTTCAACAAGCTGAAATGATCACTGCAGTCTTCATAATCTTGCAATCCTGCAAGTAAATGATAGCAGCACAATTAATATCCGTGATAAATGGCTGAAAGCTACCCCTTGGGTCTTTTAACCTGACTCGGGCTGGTACAGAGCAAGCAATACTGAAGTGATTGCTTTAGTACTCCACTCCTTTCTTCTTTCTTAAATGTTCTTACAGAAGGCAAACCTCAGAAGCACTGGAAATAAATCAAGTCTTTTTAAAAGCCTTCCCCCCCCCTTTCTTTTTAAAGGGAAGTCAGTGCCCAGTCCTGCAGTGTTTTTATTGTTCATAGAAGACAATCCATGTGGAAGAGATAAAGAGGCCTTCCCATTCCCAGTTCACCTCCATATGGATGGAGAAAAACAAAACCAGAGGGTGATACATCTTTATCAACAACTGCCAGTCAGTGGCTGTTTTGCCTTATGCAAATCCAGCAGTGTGCATTTGCTGGCTGTGTTCATCAAAGGCATAATCCTTTTGGAAACCAAAATGCTGACAAGTAGGGGCGGGGGGAATGGGTACACGGAGATCACAGGCAAAACTGCTCTCAATTTGTTGCCGAATATAGTTTTACTAGGGCTTTAACAGCAATAATCATAATCATAATTGCCTGACCTGTGTCTTAAGATTCAAATTGCTGCTAAGGAAAAACGCATCTTCTCGTTTTCAGAAACTACTGCTAGGAAATGAATTACTTACTAGTACTGTTTCTATCTACGATGGAACTTACAGCAAGCATCCTGCCTCCATGAACTCTGATTTAAAATATAAAAGAAATATGTACATAGTAATTTGGAGGACTTAGACTTGGGCTTTGGTTTGGCTCATAATAGCTCAGGGATTTCCCAACTGGGTGAATACAGTTCTGAAGCTCCTCATTTCTGAAATTCTTCCCCATCCCTACGAATATATGCCAAATAACAGAAAGCTGGTCAAGTGTCAGGATGGGAGATGATACCTTCTCCTTAGACCAATCTTGACAGAACTTTTCCATATATCAAAGCCCAGCAGGCAAGCTTGCTTTTTGGGATGGAAGTACCACATCTTTCCTTCTAAAAATAAGAACCACAGGCAGCTGACGCCAGCAGTGCTCAGTTGAAATGAACGTCAATTTAACTTTTAATCCCAGATGTTCTACAATAGTGATACATTTAAAGTATCATTTTAAAATATAGTCAAAATATAGTTTGAAGGCCTTTTGACCCTAGCATATGACTGTTACAAAAAATGTTCCACATTCCTAAATTTGATGGGAAAATAAAGTAATACAGATTACATATTACTTCTAATGCCATGTGGCTGCATTTCCTTATTCAATTATTATGTTATCCCAATCTTATAAAACTTTTTCAACAAGCTACATTAGGCTGCCTCCTGGCACGTCCTCGTGTAGTTGCCTTTCTTTTGTAGGGCTAAACCCAATGTCTGCTCGTGAAACAGAGCCTTCCTGTTCTCTCCTCTCCCCTGCAGCCCTCATGCATTCACAAATCTGCTCCAGACACTCGCCGAACCCTCCAGGGCAGATTGGGGGGCCTGCAGGGGGAGGGGGAATCCACTCCAGTGGTGGAGGCTGTTCCATCAGTGGACAGACACAACTGCCTCTTCCCTTATCTGCCCAAAGGCTTCCTGACTGGCCTCCAGGTCAGAGCCCTGGCTCCCAGCGGGATAAGAACTCCCAGTTCACTTCTCTCAATGCCACTTCTCTCGATCCCGTTAAAACCCTGTGCCCTGCAACTGTAACACATCTTTTGTTTCCTTCTGCCACCTGGCCCATTTCCCGGGAGGCCACACACCTCCCCAGCTGTCCTTGCTCTTCTCCAAGACTTTGCATTTCCCTGTTTGTCCTTGATCTTGGGAGAGCCACGCTGAGAAGGAACTGGGCAGGTTCCACAGTGGGAAAGGGGCCAGGCTGGTAGAAGTGAGGCCAGGCTCTGTCACAGACATAGTGTAGTGTTCGTAACACTGGAATTGTCATAGTAGATCAGAAGAAGGCCCATCTAATCCCAGATGCTCTTTCTAAAATTGGCCAGCCAGATGTTTCTGGACATTCACAAACGGCATGAAGGTGATGGCTTTCCCCTGTTGTCTTCCCCAGCATCTAGTATTTAGAGATACAAATGAAACCTGCAAGAAAATGTTGCAGTGTGGAGTGCTCCTTTTCAGGATTCCAGCCAGCCAGCCATTACCTCTTCCACTCCATTCCACTCCCACTACCCCTTGGTTTTTATTTTTTTATCCCAATAGTCAATCAGCATTCCATGCCAACTGAGATGCTCAATCCTCATTATACTGTTTTGGGGTTCCCATGTTTAGTTTTTTTCTAAAGGTTTTCTGAGGTACTTCTTCAAACTAATTTCTCTAAGCTTGTTAATGCATCTTTTGGCGTAGATTGTGATGTTTTGGCTACACAAGGCATGTGCCGTGTGCTTGACATGCCCTACTCACAGTTGTTTACAGTTTCTTTAGACAACATCGTGACCATCCAGTTTCGCTTCTGTATCTAACCAGCACTTTCGGCGAGTTTTTTTTAGAGCAGGGAAAATGTGGCATTTAATTGTGGAATTGAAAGAATGATTTCCTCTTGTGTATTTGTGCTATTCCGCTAATGCCACAGTGCCACCTAGAAGTTATGCAGCAGAAAGAACAGGAAAGGAAATGCTCCTTGTGTAGTGCTCGGATCTCAATTCTGTGATGAAACCAAAAGTAGATACAGCAGATTAACAGCCAGTTAACAGCCTCATGTAGAAAAGCTCCAGGATTCATACTTAAAAAATGAGTTAACTATTAGTATACAGGATGTTGTCTCCAAACATGGACATTGCATTTAATATAATGATGGATCACTATTGGCTCCATGAATTTGTCCAATCCATTAAAAAAGCCATCCAAGTTCGAAATGTCATGCAGGATATTTCTCAGCATTATATTCAGGAGTACATGATATAATACTTTGTGGTTACCTTACCCCACCTATAGTTACAGGCAACCAAAGGCTAGATTACATACAATGTGTACAATACATATTCCTACACCCTGGTTTGAGGTGCAGTCTAGGCACTTCTGAAGGTTAAATAAAGATGCCGTCTCAAACCTAAGTTTGATTTAAGGCAAGTAGACAGGAAACAGAATAAAGTAAGACAGGCAACTAGATGACCTTTTTTAACATGCTGTTCACAGCACAGCGCTGCTTTTCTGCTTTTCGCTGAAGCGTGACTTGCTAGTAAACCAGCTGTTATGTTTTTAAACTCACCACATCCTCCAAATGACAAGTGGCTAATAAGAATAGTGTATGCAGTTTTCCCTATTGCAAGGAAATCACTCCTCAAGACTTATTAGTTAAGACTGAAGTGACTGATTAAGCAGGACAATAGGCAAACAAATCATGAAGGATAAAATAATTATATTAATTTTGTGCAATACAGCAACAGGCCATAGCAAACTTACACAGCAATAAAAGTGTGCATGTACCTATTGATTGAAGAGATCATATTTTGTTGGAAAAAGTCAATTATTTTATTAATGCAATTGGAGGTGTATATTTGTGGTGGGTAGATTCTATTCTCTTCTGAGCCAGGGCTTCTCTGCATGTGAAAGACCTTCCTTCTCTTTTGGGGTCCATTCGTTCAGTATTCAGAGCTTGCTCACCAAGATTTGTATTTACATCCTTCTTCTGTGGATTATGTAGATACATGTGTACTATCTCCCCGCCCCCACTTTTTTTCCCCCACTGTTAGTATATATCTGTACACACACACACACACACACACACACGTTTTGTTTTATGGGGAACTTGTTGGCAGATATTCACCTAGCTCCAAAGGACTGCACTGACTATGTACTTCTTCACAGATAAGGGAAGTTTTTGGCTTGTGTCTCTCGGACACCCTGAAGCTATGTGACAGCCATCTTCTGAAATTAAGGGGAGTTTCCTAAGCAGTTTGTAATATGGCATTTGGGGTCCACCCAGAGCTGTCACAAGGCATTTAGCTGCCTGAGGTGAAACAGCAAATCCTTCCTCCTGCCCCCAGTCAAGGTGTATACTACTTTAAGCTGGTCAAGTTCTTCTGGCACCTGAGGCAGAAAATCCCAGAAGTGCCTCTCCCTGAGAATAAAAATACAACAGTAATCATATAAACCATTAACAATTTGCTCCCTTTCATGACACCCCAAAACATCTGTCTGTCATGGCCATTTCACTCTGCCTAATGCTAGGGAAGAAATCTAGGCACGGCCAAGGCCTTTGATGCACCTAAAGTAGCTCTTTGGATTCCAACCATACTTATCCCAATCAATATTAATTATTGTCTAGAGCTGATCGTACCTTTCGTTTAAGCTGTTCTGTCATGTGTGTGTTTTGCCTCAAAGCCACCTATTTGTCATTGCTTCCATCTGGCAATAATTCCACATGTGAGTTATATCCATTAAAAATACTTATCACGTGGATTGGACCAATCATATAATCTCCAAAACAGACTCTGAAAGACTGCCTTTTCCTATATGTACCTACCCAAACTTCCATATCTCCTTCAGGGGTCATGCTCCTAGGGTGGCCCTGTGTCCTACTTTACAAAGGACAGTCTTCTATCTGAAGGGCTGTCAGAGGACAGTCCTCTATTTGAAGTCATCCTCTATTTGAAGGGTGGATCAGTCCAAGTGTGGTTTAGAGGTAAAGAACCATAAGAAGGGAGTAGAGGCCTAAAAGTTGCCCATCAGTAGTTAGTTAACGACTAAGCAGGCACACCGGCCATGTGATGACCATTTCACCCACTAAGGAGAAATAGATTGGATTTCTATTTAAATTACAGTAATAATTTTTATATTTGAATCTATACATATCAATTAGCATATGTAAATTTTATGCAAAAATTCTGTCCACTTTTTTGGTGATGTGTAAAGTGGCAACCCTACATGCTCCGAGTACCTCTGACAAATGAAGTGAGGTAGTTAACCAGTAAGAACATAAGAAGAGCCATGCTGGATCTAGCCCAACATTCTATTCACATTCTGGCCAACCAGCTGCCTATGGGATCCCAAGTAGGACATGAGTGCAACAGCACCATCCCACCCATGTTCCCCAGCAACTGGTGTACATAGGCATACTGCCTCTGATACTGGAGGTAGCATATAGCCAATCAGGAAAGGCCTTTTCGGTAATGGCATCCTCTTTATACAACAGCCTTCCTAGAGAAGTTCACCTGGAACCATCTTTGCTGTCTTTCCAGTGCCAAGTGAAGACCTTTTTGTTCACCCAGGCTTTTAAAAAAAACTTACGTTTCATGGTCTGGGACTCTGTTTTAAAATCTGGGTTTTTAATAATGTTTTAGTTTTGAGTAGCATTTATTATTTTATATTGTATTTTAATGTTGTATTTGTTTTGTGAGTCTTCAAAGAACCTGCATTATGGCATAGCTACAAACAAACAAATAAAAAGTGCTTGTCAGGAGGATTGCATGGTTGAGGTATGAGATTCTCCATGTGAGTGCATCAATTCACATGATGATGATCCTTGTGTGGATCTGTTGCCAATGTGGAATAATTCCCAGTTGTCTCTACAGAACAGCTCTAACCTTTAGAATCAGCCTTGAAAGTGCTTCAAACACAGAGGATGGCAGCTAGTTATTTCTGGTCATTTTCACTAGCTTGACTTTTCTCCCTATAAGGGTGGCTGTTGTTGTTTGTTTGTTCATTCTTCTTCTTTTACCTTTTTTTTGCGGGGGGGTGGGAACTGAAATTTACTGGTGATAAATTTAGAATTTTTTATTTCCATGTGGTAGGGTTGCAAATGAAGACCTGTGATTTTAGTTTCTGCCAGTGACATTTTATATTAGCAGCTTCATATCAGGGTCCCAAATATAAAAACAGTTGTTGAAGATCTGGGGGGGGGGGGAGAAAGGAAAAGAAGGGGGGGAAGCAGTGACATTGCACAATAATCTGATGCCATACATGAAAGTAAGCAGGTCAGCAATTCAAATGGGGAAGGAGGACCACTAAGCCATTGCAATTTTTGACACCATGTCATTAGTGATATCCAGTTGTCTAGATCAGTGCTTTTCAAACCTCCTACCTTTAGGGAACACTTTAGACCAGCCCTCCCCAATTTGTGGCCCTCGAGATGTTTTAAACTTCAACTCCCATCAGCCCCAGCCAGCGTGGCCAATGGTCAGGAATGATGGAAGTTGTCATCCAAAACATCTGGAGGGCACCAGGTTGGGGAATGCTGCTTTAGACAGATTTGTCTCCTGAAGAAGCTCCTTGTGCATATGTCACAGAATCCCTGCATTGCAAAGAGGATTCTTCAGCCTCTTGACTGGGCAAACTCAGTTCACATGGGGTACTGTCCAAGCCTCAGTCCTCTCATGTGCAAACTCTTGGGCACATCCTAGACTCCTCCCAGTGGCTGCACAAGGCCAGGGAAGATTGGTGACGGACTTGGCAAGTTGTCCAACATTATTGATCTTTTCTTTGAGGGATTCCTGACACAGCTCTGGGGAACCCCAGGATTCCTTGGACACAGTTGGAAAACCATGGGTCCAGAACCCTAAAAAAAATAAAGATGAAAATATATACATTTGTTATGACAAAAAATGGAGGAACAACTATACAGATATCATTACTTTTGTGATAAACTTTCCTCCTCTTTTTAGGCAGCTTTGGTTTGGCAATGAAATAGGTTTTGGTGCATGTAGTTGATAATTATGTTGTATAATTTTAACTAAAATATTGTAAAATTATAATAAAGGGAAGGTTATTATCCCAACATCAAAAGGATGACAGCATAGATTACTGCAAAGAGAATATGAAAAGTAGATGAATTGTTCATGCAAATAGTGTTAAAGCATCAGGTTTCTGATCTTTCTGTACATATTATAGAACTCAGTACTTCCTTATTAAAAAAAAAATGACATTGCCACCTTAGCTTGCCTTGAAAATGGAAGAGTTCTGCTTTCTTGAATGGAACTATCTGAGAAAGTCAGCATTGCTAACAGTATCTTGGAATTGGAATTCCCACGCTCTACACCAATGGTCAGTGGAAGAAACCATATATACCTGGAAAGATCGAGACCCATCCCTTATGCATACAATTAATGAGCAAGTTAAAAAGTATATTGTGGGATGTTATGACTTCTTGCAAACAATGATAAAAGCAGTCAGCAGGTTTGACACCTCTGAGAATTCTCAGTATCTTTTACAAAGTACCACGAAAGTGGAGAAAGTGATAAATGAACCTCCTAAGGGAAAGCATTCCATAGCTCTGGTACCACTCCAAAAAAGGCCCCACTCCTTGCAGATGATGATGGGACATTGGTTGATCTCAAAGTCCAGGCAGGGAGTGCCATATGGGATGCAAGTGCCACTAGAGATGATCTGGAACAAGTTAGAGCCTTAACTGTTCAAACCAGTCACCAGTGCCTTAAATTTGGCTTGGAAGTAGTATGGTGGCCAATTATTATTCATGTATTTGAAGTATTTTTATGTCGCTCCTCAACCAAAAAGGCTCCCAGAGCAGCTTACATACAATCAATTAAACAAGCCAATTGCCTTTAAAACTGGTGAGATTATGTTCATGGCAGCACATTCCTATCAATAATGGGGTAGCTGCATTCTGCATCAGTCTCTGAACTATCTTCAAGGGCAGCATCAAGTAGAGCACATAACCATACTCTAATTTGGGAGCTACTTTGGCATGGATGGGCAGTAGCCAAGACTCCATTAAGTGATCAAATTTAGCAGAAATAAGTTTTTTAAAATTATTTTGCTTATACTCTTGACTAGGACCTTCGCCCGAGCACGCGCAGCTGTGGGCGGGGAGAAATTTTGCGGACGTGGGGGGAAGAGAGTCGAGGCTTACCTGTTGACGCAGGTAATTTGTCTACAAGGGGTGGGGCTACTGGAGCCAATATTAGGCCTGGCAGCCCCAACCCACACCCTCTTTGTTTCCTGCAGCTTTCCTGCAGCTGCTCCGCTGATCACCTCCTCCTGGCACCATGGGATCCATAGACGGAGGACAACGTGGCACGGTCAGACGGGGATGAGGGATCCGGGTGGAGGGTCCCGCTGGGGACAGCAGCCCCCTCAATTAATCCATTTCACTTAATCCAGTTCAAAGGACTGAGGATAGAGATCTACCTCGTGGTATCGTTCCTTTGTGTGTGTACGCGTGTGTGATTAAAGCTAAGGAGGTTGGGGGTGTGCTTGATTCAGTGACGGTTAAAATTAGTGATTAAAAAATAATAATACTTTGTTTGCCCTTTAAATTCTATATTGAAGAGGATTGGGGGATTCTGTGTGGGCAGCGAGTGTAAGCTGCCTCCGGGCAGACCTTCGGTCGCCGCCGCTTTACCTCTGCCAGCACAGTTTTGCCTTAAATTTTTCCTTTCCACTGGGCCCAGGACCAAGCCCTGTGGTACCCCGCTCGTTACCTCTCCCCAGTTTGAGAAGGAACCATTGATAAGCACTCTTTGAGTCTGATTCTGTAGCCAATGTTGAAGAGCACTGGGCCCAGGACCAAGGCCTGTGGTACCCCGCTCGTTACCTCTCCCCAGTTTGAGAACCATTGATAAGCACTCTTTGAGTCTGATTCTGTAGCTGAAAAGATTTCCCCGCCCTTTCCTGTGCCAGCGTCAAACAGCTGCTCGCCCTGGCAGCCTGTGCTGGGCGCTTCTTTGTCTGCTTCCCCCCTCCCCCTCAAACTGCTGCTCATCGTTTCGCCCGCGTTCGGTAGCCCGCGTTTTGAACGTTTCTTTGCAGCTGCTTCGCCCCTTCATTTTCGGGTCGCGCCAAGCAGCCGCTTTTCAATCAGCCGCTTTCCAATCAGCTGCTTATTGGCCATGCGGCTAGTTCCGGGTCTTATATTTCACCCCAAACAGCTGATCGTCGCCGCGCCTAACAGCTGATTGCAGCACAGCTGTTCCAGGGCCCGACGACTACCCGGGGCTTCAGTGAGAGCGTCTCCAGTTCCTCCGGTGACTTCAGGCAGGCAGGGGTAGATCCGTGGCGAAGGTCTACCCCTCCTCCTTTTGTTTAACTTCAGGCTAGTAGCTCTGTAGCGAAGGTCTACCCCTCCTCCTTTTGTTTAACTTCAGGCTGGTAGCTCCGTGGCGAAGGTCTACCCCTCCTCCTTTTGTTTAACTTCAGGCTGGTAGCTCCTTGGCGAAGGTCTACCCCTCCTCCTTTTGTTTAACTTCAGGCTGGTAGCTCCATGGCGAAGGTCTACCCCTCCTCCCTTCTCCTTTTGTTTTGCCGCGCCGGGAGGTTCAGTGCCAAGGGCAATCAGTTCTTCCTCCCCCCCGCTCTTATCAGTGATCGAAGGCAAGCGGCGGCTCGGCTGGTTTGTCAGGGAGCCATTGCTGTGCTGCTGCTGCGCCTTGTGACGGGTCGCCTCTCAGCTGATTTCCTGCTAAGCGAGCGCTTCCCAGCTGTTGCCGGCCGCTCGGTAGTTCTTTGGCACCATTGGTGTTGGGCAGAGGCTTTGGCTGCTGCTGCACCACGTGGACGCCTGCCTTGCAAAAATTTTTGAATTAATTAAGGTTATTCCTGTAAAAAAAATTCATTAATTTATTTCAATCAATTTTAATTTAATCAATTGACGCCTGCCCTGCAAAAGTTTTTGGAATTAAGGTTATTCCTGTGAATTTTTTTTCTTCTCTTTTTTTTTTCTTTTTCATTAATTTTATTTTAATCAATTTTAATTTAATCAATTTCAATTTAATTAATTTAATTGTAATTTTTAGGGTTTTGTGTGTGTGTCTGTGAGAGAATCATAGAATCATCCAGGTCAAAGCATCCCTGACAGATGGCTGTCCAGCTGCACCTTGAATGCCTCCAGATTGGGAGAGCCCACCACCTCCATAGGTAGTTGATTCCATTGTCTTATTGCTCTGACAGTCAGGAAATTTTTCCTGATCTTTAGGTGGAATATACGGTAGGTTCCTGTAACTTGAACCCATTATTCCGTGTCCTGCAAACTGGGATGATCGAGAAGAGATCCTGGCCCTCCTCTGTGTGACAACCCTCCAAGTACTGGAAGAGTGCGATCATATCTCCCCTCAGTCTCCTCTTCTGAAGGCTAAACATACCCAGTTCTTTCAGTCTCTCCTCATAGGGCCTTGTTTCCAGTCCCTTTATCATCCTTGTTGCCTTCCTCTGAACCCTCTCCAGTTTGTCTACGTCCTTCTTAAAGTGTGGTGCCCAGAACTGGACGCAGTACTCAAGAGGAGGCCTAACCAGTGCCGAGTAAAGGGAAATTATAACTTCACGCGATTTGGAAGCTATACTTCTATTAATGCAGCCCAAAATAGCATTTACCTTCTTTGCAGCCACATCACATTGCTGGCTCATATTTAGTTGTGATCTACCACAATTCCAAGATCCTTCTCACTTGTGGTATTGTTGAGCCAAGTGTCCCCCATTCTGTAACTCTGCATTTGGTTTCCTCTCCCTAGGTGCAGCATTTGGCATTTATACCTATTAAATTTCATTCTGTTGTTTTCGGACCAGCGCTCCAGCCTATCGAGGTCACTTTGAATTTTGTTTCTGTCTTCCAGAGTATTAGCTGTTCCACCCAACTTTGTGTCATCTGCAAATTTGATAAGCATTCCCTGTACCTCCTCATCCAAGTCATTAATAAAAATGTTGAAGAGCACTGGGCCCAGGACCAAGCCCTGTGGTACCCCGCTCGTTACCTCTCCCCAGTTTGAGAAGGAACCATTGATAAGCACTCTTTGAGTCTGATTCTGTAGCCAATTGTGGATCCACCTGATAGTTGTTCCATCTAGCCCACTTTTAGCTAGCTTGCTAATCAGATATCATGAGGCACTTTGTCGAAAGCTTTGCTGAAGTCCAGATATATGGTGTCCACCGCATTCCCACAGTCCACAAGGGAGGTTATCCGATCAAAAAATAAGATCAGATTAGTCTGGCAGGAGAGAGACAGTTCAGTTTTATTGCACCTCAGTGTTCTGGCGCGGCTGGTCTGAGTGTGGAAAGTTAAGCAGGGAAATATCCCTGTGATATTGCTTGGTTGCCTTTAACCAATTTCTCTTAGTCTTACAGGGTGACAAGAAAGGCAAGTGACGTGTCACATAGCAACCAGCAAAGCGGCCGCCACCGACTCGTCTCTCCTCTTCAGATGAAGAAGACCATGATGTCCCACCCGTCCATGCCTCAAGGGTTGCCAAGAAGAGGCAAACAGCGCAGGGTCGCTCCTTGCGTAGCAAATCACAAAATAATGTTCTGCATTCATTTTCAGAACGCCTGGAGGAAACGGCAGCTACCATTAGTGCCATGGCTCCACCAAAGCCCATCACCAGCCGGTTTTCCAGAGAGCATGCAGTTGAATCACCTTCACGGCCCTGGGACAAGAAGTATGATGAAACATCAAATACAGCAGGGGATTCCCCAGAGAGTGTTTTTACAGCTTGAAAAGCCCAGCACCAGCTGATTTTCTCGGGAGCAAGCAGTTGAGCCATTGTCACGGCACTGTGACCAGGCATATGCAGATACATCCAACAATGCGGGGGGGGGGGGGTTCCCCAGAGAGTGGTGAGTACTACCCACACAATAGCATGGCAACATGGCCATTCACACAAACAGGCTCACCATTGGGCATTAAGAAGACACTTTGGTTCCTACACAGTAGAGCTACAAAATAACATGGCTGGTTCCTTGACTACATAGCGACACAGGCCTCACTCTCTTTGCCTGGGGGTTGCTTGGTCTTCTCCAGGGCTTGCCTCAGCAGGTAGTCCTGGCCTGTGCTTCTTCATGTGCAAAACCCAACAACAGAAACCAGAAGCCACAGTGTGGATTCTTCCCCCCCTCCCTTCAGGGGCCCAGCTGTCTTTGTCCAGTCACATGCAAAACCCAACAACAGAAACCAGAAGCCACAGCAGCTGTGTGGATTCTTCCCCCCACCCTTTCAGGAACCCAGCTGTCTTTGGCCAGTCATGATGAACTTCACTTGGCCCAGGCAGAGGGGAGGGGTGGCTGATGGCTATGCTTGCATTTGCATTGCATTTGCATACGAATGGCTAGGGCACGTAGACATCAAGATGGGGAGCCTCTGAGGCACCATCTGAGATATGTACATTTCGCATTTCCAGGCCCCCAGCTGGGATTATACTTGTTTGCACATGAAGAGGTGTGGGTGTGGTGCGAGAGTCTGAGGTTTGCCCTTCACATCTCTCCCATTGGGGGGGGGCTTGGAGTTTTCCTGCACCGCACGCGCACGCATGCTTGCGCCGAGTGTCCATACAGGCCAGCACCCACCTCCGAAAGGGCCACAGCCCAGTTAATTTGCCCAGGCTGGCCGTGTTACTGTCAATCTACCCTAATAAGTCTGATGCCAATTATTTGCTAAATGGTTTCCGTGATGGTTTTAAGATTCCATATCAGGGTCCTCGAGTGCACATGATGTCCCGCAAACAGGAATCAGTAATCGAAGCAGAGCACATAGTCCAAATCTAAAATGGATAAGAAGCGGCAACGGGAAGGGTTTTGGGCCCATTTGCCTCGTTGCCCATCACCTCCCTGCACATATTGCCTTTGTGAATAGTTCCCAAGAAGGCCCCGGGTGAAAATGCAAAAAAGAGGGAAAACTCCCCGTACATGGTCCAACTGGCTGGCAGGGTACCTGACTTATACGGGTGTAGTACAACAAAGATAACCAGAGAAAGGCGTGGTAATGGTTAAATATTTAGACATAATATTTTGAGCATATTCCACTACAAAGGACCTGCTCGGCTGTAGTATGACGAGGCTTTCTGTGAAAAGGTGGTGGCTGATCATTACATCAGGTGGGACACTAAAGACAGTGACATTTGGATGGAATACACAATTCCAGCGCGCCTGATTCTGGGGGAAAGAGCAGCCACTGGGCACATCCTGGACAAATACCAAGGATCCCCCGGGACCCACACCTCACCGGGGCAGCCGGTTCAACACCGGCCAGTCTGCTGGGATTTCTCAAGGGGCGGCGGCAAACGGTCTGGGTGTAACTTCCAAGTTCCAACATACCTGTGGGCTTTGCGGAGGACCGCATGCTGTCAGCACATGCCCAAAGCTCAGGCCCCATAAGGGTCAACCCAAGGCAGGCAACCAGGCTAATTTCTCACAGGGACTAGGACAGAGCCAGCCCCACAAAGAGCACCAGCCCAATTAAATTAGTGGCACGGTTGCCTTTACCGCACATTTATCCACACAGGGCAGGTGCCGATTACATATATCACGGTTTTAAATGGTCCAGAATTCCGTACACAGGTTTGCGCTTACATTGATGGGGAGATAACACAGGGCAGCAGTGGGCTTCCCTGATGACAGTGTCCAGGTGGTGGGCGTTGGCGATCTCAGGCATATCGGTCTTACGTACGCACATTTCTATGAACGATACTGCGGCCTCTGTTTCTTTTGCAGAATGTTCATGGGCCAGACCGGTGCGTGCTTTGGTGTGCGGACACACCTTCGTTTCTGGGCGGCTCGAAGGGCTGTAACTTCATGCTAAGGAACCCAGCCGGGAATTGAACAATGCCGGACATCCATGGGTTGGGATGCCGCAGCCTGCGGTGGCAGAACCTACTGAGCACCCTGTTCCGGTCTGGCTTCAACGAGCAACCCCCCCGCACCTGCTGGTGCTGCATAGGGGGGAGAATGGTCTGGTTTACTCGGGAGCAAGGCCATGATCCTGCAAGCGCTTGCAGACTTTCTGACCATCAAAGAAGGATGGCCTGCAGTTCAGATTGTCTGGTCTCACATCCAGCCACGCTACTGTTCGAGGGGCAGCGCAAGCTCCATGATTACGAACTGAGCAGCCAGAAGGGTTAACAGAAATTGTTAAACGGCGGAGTGGGAAGGGTAATTCTGTACCCCATCCCGAGATTGTGTCAGAGCGGAGGGAGCTGTACCACACCGATGGAAGGCATTTGGCTGAGGAAGGCAACAACGTGTTTCTCAAGGACCTGCAAAGGGCCCTGCTGGAACTTGTTCCGGGCAGGTGGGGGAGAGGGGACTAAGCAGGCCTGGTCCCTCTCTGTGGCGGGTAAGTGCGGGTTAGGGTATTGATAGGGTGAGGTGAGCATCCCTGGCACCATTCAGGTGACAGGCGGTTTCAGGAGGCCTCAGATTGATGGGTCAGTAGGCTCAGTCAGCTGAGGATCAGGAACGCCTGTGATGCCTTTGTTCTCGTCAAGCTTGTTGTCGTGGGACTCAGAGAGGGGGCGACGCAACAAAGGCTCCCAACACTGTAAAGTGGAAAATGGGGCGGCGGCGGATCCAACGCCACCTCCCTGTTTTGGATGCTCCGCCCAATTGCACAATTGAGCGGCCTAGGAGGCCAGATTAGAATAACCCGCACTCCATCCCTTTGCAGTTCATTGTATGTAAATAAACGTGGCCCAGTTAAACACCAAATAAGTGTCTCGGCTCTTCATTTCCCTCCTACGTTCGCAAATGTAATAACCTACGGCCATGACCCAACGGGTCCCTCTTTAAGCATCCCTGCACACGCCAGAGTGTATCACTTTTCCCTTTTATCACCATAGCTCCTTGTGCTGTCCCATTGTTCCCTGTCAATACTACCATGCCTATAATTTTGTGGAAAATTTAGCAGAAGGTCATAAACAAATAAAACAAGGTATACAATACCTAGAAAGGCGAGATCCCGGCTATTTTATTTCAGAGAATATCCCTTTTGCTACACTGACTGGGTTCAGACAGCATGATAAGCAACGGTGGTGACTCACCATTGCTTGTCGGGCGTGTCATTCGAACCCAGTCATTGTGACTCACCATTGTGACTTATCGTTGTTTTGAACATCGATAAGTCGCAATGGTCTGTTCTAGGGTTTGTTTGTACCATGATGGTTTGTTGTGTCATCCGAACTCGGACAACATGACCCATCGTGGCACAAGCCCTAGAACAAGTGAGCCAAGTGGCTGGCCACAGAGTGCAGTTGACAGCTGCCCCCAAAGTGCCAAAATGGTGCTAGGAGGTAGCTGTCAAAGGATTCCTCTGCACCTGCAGTGGAGCAGATTGGGCTCCTCCTCCTCCGGAGTAGACCACTGGAAGCTATCTGCCCCATTCGGCCGCTCGGCACACTGAGTGTTCTCCCAGGGGCAGGCCGTGCTCTAATCCCTGTGGCTGCTCCATGTGCCAAACAGCCACAGGGATGGAGGCGCTTCCCACAGTCACCACCACTGCTGCCCCAGTGAATGTGGGAAGCATCCGCCCTCTCCGCCTTTTGCTTTCCCTAGAGAACCCGGGAAAGCAAAGGGCAGAGTGGGGGGATGTTTCCCGCCACCCTGCTCTGCCACCCAAGAGGTTTTCCCATTGTATCCAACTCTGCCCCTCTGTGCCCTGGCTGCAGCCGGCAAACCTCTTAGGCATTGCAGAAGGAAGGAGTCTGCTCCTGTTACTGGTGCGGCCGGCCCCATTCTGCTCCACCGCCTGAGAGGTTTGCCCCCTGTAGCCAGGGCACAGCCACCGGCTGCAGCCGGCAAACCTCTCGGGTGTCGCAGAGCGGTGGAGTCTGCTCCTGTTACTGGAGCACCGCACCACTCATTGCGCTTCAGGGGTTTGCTGGGAGGAAGGAGGAGAGGGTGAAGGTGCAAAGCAACAATGATGAGCCCGATCATCTACCATTGTTGTTGCTTCCCACGATCCAGCAAACAATTGTGGTATAACCCGCCCAATGTGTATGGACTACACCAGTTCAAGAGGACCTAAATAGAACAAAACATGCAAACACAACCACATACCCCACAGCTAAATATAATCTGATTCTCTAGAATCTAGGCACTACACTAGAAATTAGACACCATACATTAATATAATGGGTAAACATCAGAAATCAATCCATCTGTAAGACTCAAAGAAGTTTAGGCTGCAATCATATACACACTTATCCCAAAGTCTCCCTGAACTCAATAGGGCTTACTTCTTACTACTTCTTAGTACACATGTATAGGATTTCACTGTTAGTTGTTCAGTTTTTTACCCCATAACATGAGTTTTCTCCACATTTAAGTAATTTCTGTGCTGCAAACAGAGGCACAGGTTAAAATACTGTAGTTGAACTCTCGAAAGAAAAATGTCCGGGTAAATCTTACGAGCATCAGATCAAAATACCAAGAGCTGAAATGTATCCACTGGCAAATAGAGCACAAACATTGGTATTAGATTTTTATGGTATAAAATAAAAACAATTTTAGAAAACTTAAGATAACCCACCTGAAAATGTTATTCAATGATGAAATGTTATTCAGTGTAAAGATTTTGCTTTTTACACCCCGAGCCCACCTAACTCCCATTACAAAACTTGCTACGTGTTTGACAGGGTCCTTTGGCTCACAGCTGAGCTCTCCTTATGTAATCTTAATGGAATGATCTAATCCAGCAAACGTTAATTGGGTGAATTCTGCTTCAGCAGGTATGGAGGGAAGTTGACTAAAGAAGTTTCACGTACATTTCTGGACTGACAGCCCAATCCTAGATACTCAGACATAAACCCAACTGAGTTCAACAGGACTTAATTCCAAGTAAGTGAGTATACAATTGCAGTCCAAATTTACATGAATGTAAAGATTTGTGACTTTGAGCCATGGAAAGCCGGGCGCACGTTTTTTCCTCAGAAAATTTTGGGGGCAGAAAGCAGAATATAAATGTAAATTAAAAATAAGTAAAGAAACAGCTTTTTGATGCCAGGAATGTTTAAGGAGAAGTTTGGAGATTCTGTGGAGCCAGACTTCTCATGAATTCTGAGAAAAACATGGGTGAAAGCTAGAGATGGGCATATCAGTCTATTTCTGGTCCATGTCAGTTTTGGACATTCATTCATAAGTTTGTTCTGTCCCATTTCTGCATTAGTCCGCAATTTTTTAAAAAAATGAATCTGCAGGAAACATTGTATTTACATGCATAGTTTTGAACATATTTCCCCCCAGAATATACATTTCTAAAGATATTTTATGCCAAAACATGCATTTTATATGCATTTGGGCACATCATTTGAGCTGAGAACTGCATTGCAAAATTCAGAGGAGTGCAAAGGACAACTGCGTTCCAATCCGCACATGACTCCCTGGAGGTGCAGGTCAGGTCGGTTTGCTCTGAAATGAGGACACAACTAAATCCTCAAGCGCCCCTATCGAGAACACATCCCTCTAGGTTGTGGCAATCTAGCATTATTGTGCAAGTCTTCACCCACTAAAGATGGGGCGTCAAACTAATCCTTTACAGCACCATCTTCCATCTGGTAACCTGTGTCCTCACTCTGGGAAGCTGTGTAGATCTAGAATTGATCTCCACAGTCACTTACGGACCCATCACTAGAGTCTACAAAATTTTATACAATTTCCTCTTTATATAATTTTCTTTTTGTAATTTTTTATCCTGGAAGACAATCTTACTTGGTCACGAGTGATCACCTACTACTACATATTGACTAAAAACATTCTTTTCCAGAAACTGCCTTACATCATCCCTTCCTACTTTCACTGTAATCTCACTCATTAAAACACACCGGATATCCAACACTCATCCACCTTATCAGCCCCTTCTAAACTGACTTTTTTCTAAGCTGTTGTAGCAAACAGTTCCATTAAATAACCCAAGGCAAGTTCAACTAACACACATCCCTTGAGGTCAGTGGTATAAATGGAGCCAGGGACCAGTGCTGCACCTTTTTCTTAGCAGGGATGCTTCCGTTTGCCACCAAGAAGCATTTGCTTTAGGAAAGGCCTGCTCCTGCTGGAGATAAAAGCTGCTAGAACTAATGTGTTGATATAGATCAACACACCTGCCTGAATTTTTGTACTCTCCTTGAGGCATGGCTCTAGGGATTGTCACAATGAGAGCCTGCATTTCAAAACTTACTATTACACCACTACTTTAGGGCTTAGGCCATACCATAGAACCTTTTGAAATGGGTGCCTGGATTCTGTCAGTGCAAATTTCTAATAAGTAACACATGTATCTGATGTTGAAACGCTGACTTGGAAGTGAAAAAGTTCCATATGTTTAATGAGTATCTTTATGCCCCAAGCCCACATTTCCCTCATCAACCATTTTCTTAAAATGCCATTCTCCTTTATTCAACCTAGAGCTTTCATTATAAGAACAGAGAGAGGTATTCATTTTTAGAAACCAGTTTTGGGGGGATGGGAGGGGGCAAAAAACCAAAATCCACTAATTACTAGGCATACCTCAATAACACATAGAATTTATCTCTTAAACTAATTGTCAGAGTCATTATCCTGAGTCGTGAAGTGGAGCATTGGATGAAATCCATAAATAAAAGGATGTGTCATTAAGTCGTTCAAATTCATATCATTTGAAATGCTCAGTACCTTGGCCCAGTCCTGCCAGAGCTTATACTTTGTTCCCACAGAGACAACTTAATAGGCTCATTACATTAGCATTCTTGAAAGCAAAAAAACTCAAAGCATTTTAGTTAATTCTCCACCAGATGCAGGAAACCTGGAATCTTAAAACCTTTAGCTTAAAATAACTTCTTTTCTTAAGGGCCTTGCTGCTTTTTCTTTCACAAACCTTCAAAGCCTTTCACAGCGGTTCCTGACAGAATTTATAGGAATACAATAGTATGCCAATTAAATAAAGTCATCTGACTGCTAATATTATGTCTCCAAAATGTCTTCATTATTAATGGAAAGCCCTGTTGTGAGGCAACATGCCAGAGGAATAAATGAAACAGAAAAGTGACCCACTTTTGCTAATTCTTGTGCTTGTCTGACATTTTCCTATCACATAAAATAAGGTGGCCTCCACTTTATGTAAGCATATCAAATCTGACCCATATTAATGATTTTTTTTTAAAACAAAACTTTAGGGGCTGCCAAGCAGTAAAACCCTAAACTTGGTACACATTTATACACAGCTCACATTTCATAAATTTTACATCATGTGTCACCTCACTCATCAACCGCAGCGCACATTTCCCACACAGAGAAAAATCTCCTAAGCTTAGGGTGTTCCCACATATTGACCAAAATGAAAATGCCTCCAAGTTTTTGTGGTCTTCCCTAGATTACTACAGTTTCTTATTCCCAGCATTTATCTCTATCTGTAACCTGCAACTCCAATATCCTTCTTACTCCATGATCCTATTTTCCCTTTATATTTTACTTATCAGTCTCAGTAGATTGTAAACTTTCTGAGTGATCAGAGGCAGTGTTTCTTCTCTCTTTCGTACAATGCTTACTGTACTAAGTAGAAGTGGCAGTGGTAGTTGCATCTAGTGATTTAAAAGAAAAAGAGAAGCCAGACTTAAAGGGTCCCCAACTTTTCTGAGTCAGTGGGCACATCTGGAATGTTGAGAGTACTGTGGGCACTCATAAAATGGCTGCCATGGTGGGCATGGCCAGTCACAAAACACTCATTTCCCAGAAAGCAAACTGGTGAGAATAAAATAAAAGTAACTTGACCACGAACCTAATACGAGGCAGAGGTGGGGTCTGAGCTCCAAAACACAAAACCTCTCTTTTGAACCCAAATAAAGATGGCGCTGGAGGGCAGTGCTTTGCTTTGCAGCATGCCAGTCTCCCAGTTAAACAAATATATATTATACAATCTAAAGAAATAAAATACAAATCAGGAGGGGCAGGGAGTCTGGCGGGCGCCATGTTGGAGACCCCAGCATTCTGGAAATCATACCCTCTGATCTAAATGAGAATTGGTAGGAGTACGAGGGATGGTTGTCTTAGAGAGAGAGAGATAAAACTAAACATAGAATAATAAGGATATTAAAAAATTTAAAAATGCACGATTGGATAGTTATTATGACAAGCGATTTAGTTCTGTCATTTAGTCAATTCTGTCAAATTGGAAAGTAGTGATGGGAGGTTTCATGGATCTGGCCCTGCAAGTACTTGGGTGAAATTTGGATGACAGACAAACTTTGTTGATATTTTTAAGGAACTCAGAATTGCTTTTGAACTTCCTGCCATGTGCATCTATCTGAAGGTGCCAGTCTGGGTCGTGGGCACCAGTCTGAGGTGAGCCAGAAGCTGGGAACAAGAGCCATGGGAAAAGCCAGTAGTAATGGCAGAACTGGAGATTCATCTGACTACATAATAGTAAATGGAGATTAAACTTTATTCAAAGGCCAATTCAGGGAATAAGGAGAAAAGTCAACAGTGAAATGCTGAAACACGACGTATCCAGTGGAAGACTGTGAGGTTGTCTATTTATTATTTATTTATTACATTTCTGTACCATCCATTAGCCAAAACTCTCTGGGTGATTTACAAGACAAAACCTTAAAGCATAAAATACAATAACATAGTAAAACATAATATAAAAACCATATGTTTAAAGCAGAATAAAACCAACACAGTAACCAAGGTAAAAAAAAAATACAGGCCTGTGGCTCATGCTGGCTCAGCTTGTCTGAGTGTGTTAACCTAAGCAGGGTCAGGCCTGGTTATTACTTGGATGGGAGACCCCTCCTCTAGTTTCCTGCACTGAGCAGGGGGTTGGACTCGATGGCCTTGTAGGCCCCTTCCTACTCTATCATCTATGAATCTATGAAAAAGGCAGCAGCAGTGCAGAGATCTAAAAATGCACTAACACAATTTTTAAAACTGAAGGGCTAAAAATTCCACACCCTCATCCCATTCGGCAGGGACACCTGGAGAAGGGCCTCCTCTCTGGGTGCCCCTGGCCAAATGTTTGCTTGTTTCTGCATATACAGGCTTGTTTACTTCAGATGCCAGACTTGATTTTTCCCTCCCACTCTAGTGTAAATCTAAACAATTCTATTCTAGAACAAATTATCTCTTAAGGAATTAGTGGATTTCATAGAAACTCAGAGCATGTTTACCACTTAGCAGTAAATAATTAACCCTGCATGACACTCCAGAGCTCAAGTTATACTTAGAAATTGTGTGTATGCATGTGTGCATGCACATTTGTTTGTTTAAGTGCATAATGTTTGGGGGTGAAAACCTTGACAGTGAATAGAAGTAATGAAAAACAGGAGAGCTTGAATGCAAGTGATAATTGCCCAGCCAGTATCCAGCAGCATGAACATAAAGGACACCATTGGCAAGTAAGAGAATATTGTTGCTTTACAAGCCCATTCAATCCCAAGCACTGTTGTGGAGGCTTCCATCAAAGTTCTCTAGTTGTGCCAATTGTGGGACTGCTCTGTGAAGCCGACATGTCTCCCTTTAAAGCCCAGAGTTACAGGGTGGGGTGGGGAATGATTCATATCATCGACTTTTTTGTGTTGCCATCATCCCAGGGAAACATTTACGCTGCAGTGTGGCAGAGAAGACAACAATATCTCCACATAATTAGATTTGGGGAAGGCGGGGAGGCACAGAAGAAGGAACCGTCCAACAATTGTTTAAATGGCATAAAGAATCCAGAGTAGTACAATATAGCGAGTGCTTGTCAAGGTCATCCCTAGAACATTTTTTAGTTCTAGTGTTAGCCCTGGAACTCAGACCAGAATGCTGCAGGCATTTCTTTTGCAGAGACATAACACAGGGCACATGCTGAAGCTAAGCAGGTATGAGCCGGGTCAGTGCTTGCTTGGGTGACTGCCAGGGATGTTGAAGAGTCCTTGGTCTCGAGTCCCGAGTCGAGTCTCGAGTCCCATTAAAAATATTGGGACTCGAGTCAGAGGGGGAACTCAGTCCGACTCACGAGTCGAGTCCTGGAGTCCGAGTCCCCATCTCTGGTGACTGCCTGGGCTGCCCACATCCGTTCTCTAGCATTGAGCCCAGGGGTTTGGACTCGATGGCCTTATAGGCCCCTTCCAACTCTACTATTCTATGATTGATGTCACAATTTTTCATATGCTGTTCATTCACTCAGTGCTGCAGTCACTGTGTTTTAGGTGATGTGGGCCCTGATGTAAGTTGCCCACATGTTATCACGTATAAGTCTTGCAGGAGCCAATTGTAGGCATGTGAGTGGTGCTACTCAGCAGGTGGAAGGGCTTCTGAGTCACAACCTCTTGAGGGAGGAAAACAATTAGCAGTCAGCAGCTATCACTGCTACAAATAGACAATCTGATAGGCTCCAGTCAGTCAAACTGAGGTTATACTGCCCTAGGGCAGTATAGCGCTTGTGAAGAGGGCGAGAAAGAAGCAGCTGGAAGGGATGACAGTTGGCGTAGCAGAGGCCTATTTATGTATTTACAACATTTATCTCCCCCCCCCCTAGCCAAAAAGGCTTCCAGAACACCTTACAAAGATAAGTAGAAGGACAGTCCAGTTCCTGCCCTCAGGCCTTCAATCTAAATTTAAGACAGGACACACAAGGAATAAGGGGGTGGGGGAGGCCAAGTATATATAATTAAAAAGTTGTTTGTTTGTTTTTTTAAAAAGCATGTTTGGAGAGATGGTGATGGTGGCAGTTTACTTCTTCTTGCTCTCCTGCTCACATGTCAGTTGGTTGGAAATTGGAATGGCCTCTGTGAGGGGAGGAGGGCCCCCGTCCCTGCTTGGTGAAGCAGCAGCAGCCGGTGGGGAAGGCAACAATGGCAGTTTGCCTCACTGATGTCTTTGAGATGCTCTCCCTACTAATAACTGAAAAGAGTCCTCCCATCTCATTAGAACAGGACGTTGATTTCAATCAGACTTTCTGCATCTAATAATAAGAAAATGCACCTGAACATGTGCAGTGTGCTTTCCTGTTATCCCTCAGGCAGCTATCACACATCTGGAATTGAGAGGGCATTTACAGCATTCATAACACCAGCTGTGTCACTTCATATCAAGTGGACAGACATCTTTAACCTTCTCCAGAACATTATCTAATATAAAATCTATGAAATATTTGACCGCTATCACCTTAGCTATTAAATGTCAGAATCATACATTTCAAACTGTATCGTGAGATGCTGGGATTTGGCAGGAATGAGACCACATTCTTCTTATGAAGGAAGGGAAAAAAGAATATAAAAGAATCTCTAATGATTTCACTCAGGACCAAACTAAGTGTGACACATAGTTGTGTGTATCTTTGCTTTGACAATTTTTCATTAAAAAAAAAAAAAAAAAAAGCAGCCTCAGGAGGCTGTGAGTTCAAGCAGATGACTGGTGGGTGGAGAAGGGGCTGTTTGGCCATTCCCCACGTGTATTCCCCTCCAAAGTCCTTTCCCACCCATGGGTACCCATCATGTAAGAAGAAAAGCAGCCTGAAAGCATTTGGGGGCTGGAGGGGAAAGGGTTAAGCAGCCCCTCCTTCCCACCTTCTGTTTAAGCCCCATGCAACCCACCTGGACTTCCCAGCCGGCCTGTGGCCTCCCCTCTATGCCCCCCCCCCAGCAACTAGGCTTGTTTTTAAAGAGCTTGCACTGGTGCCACTGAAAGGTTTACTCAAGCTTACTTGGCGTGCAGAAGGGTGTTTGGGGTGGGTGGAGGATGGCAGCTGGAGAGGGAAGGATTTAAACGGTAAGACTGCAATCCTAGGCACACTTACCTGGGAGTCAAAACTTCTGAGTAAACCTCCCTAGGGTTGCGCTGTAAACCTCTCAAAGTGTGGATGTCATGAACATTCGACTAGGGGTGCTGGCAGAAGGGAGTGCCCCTCTTCAAATGCTGATGAGCATTCAGTCCGGCTTGCCTCAAACCTATGAATGCTGCTGCTGCTGCTGCTGCTACAATCCCCCTTCCCCTACCTCAAGGTTCAGTAACTTACCAGACATATAGGGAGGCGGCAGGGGACAGCAAGCACTCCCCAGGACCCAGTGGAGCATCTTTCTCTACCGGGCATGAGAATGGGACTACCAGTTCCCAAATACCTAGTGGGAAATGGACAACATCCACATGATTTCTAACAGGGATTCTGGCACTGGCGGTTCCAGTCTCATTTCCAGTGAGAAAAGGTGCTCACCACTGGGAAGTGTAGATTGCCCACTGCCTCTGCTACCCCACCCTACCCTACCCTACCCTACCCTACCCTGCCTCAGGTAAGTTTCTGGTCCCTTGAATGAACAGCTGGGGAAGGGGGATGTGGCAGTGGAAGGTACTTTCCAAGAACCCTCTGAACGTGTTTTTTTGCAAGCATGAATCAAACGTGCAACGCTGGTGCATCCGTATTTATTTATTTATTATATTTATACCCCACCTTTTTTCCTTCAAGGAACCCAAGGCGGCTTACATAATCTTCCTCCTCCTCTCCATTTTATCCTCACAACAACCCTGTGAGGTTGGTTAGGCTGAGAGGCAGTGACTGGCCCAAAGTCACCCAGTGAGTTTCATGGCCGAGCGGGGACTAGAACCCGGATCTCCCGAGTCTCAGTCCAACACTCTCACCACTACGCCACACTGGCTCTCTTACACATCTTCCTGAGGCAGTATCTTGTATCCTTTCTTTTTAAAATAGATATGTCATAATTTAAGAAGCAGAAAAAAGATTAGTGAATGCAGGTAGACTCAATATGAAGACCTCATATGAGAAATCAATTCCCTTGGTGGCCTCTTTATCATTTGTGAATGTGATTTGTCTGGTGAGATGATACTTAGGTTTAGCCTTGGGGGAGAACATGGATTCTCTTTGAAGATAGCCCAAGGGGTGGTGGCAAAATGTGCACAAATCATTTTATTTTTCTGCATCTTTTCCCCATTATTGACTTAAACTAGATGGCAATAGGATGCTGGCTGATTTTCACTTCACTCAGCAACCTCTGATTACTACTTTAATTAGAATATAGAAATAGAAAGCTCCTAATTTTGAGCTACCCAAGATAATGTTGTTTTAAAAAGGGAATGTAGTGCTGCTAACCTAGGGATCCTTACATGATTATTTTTTTTTAAATTTATTGGCAACATTGCCATTATGAAGGATCTACACAAGTCCTGGGGGGGGAAAGAGATCATACACAAAGGTTTATTTCTAATTATGCAAAGGGCTTGCTAAGCAAAACAGTAATCTCTCATGCTTTCTAAACAGTTCAGCTAGAATTTTTACCTTGAGAGTGTTTAATGAATTTTGCTAAAGTAAGAGAATACAGGCAGTGAAGATGAGAGTCCCTGCTGATAGATGAAACATGAATGAAATTTCAAGTTCAGCCAAAGGGATATATCTTGTTCACAAGTACTCCCTAAATGCCAATACCATAAGACCTGCAATAAATGTACAAAAAAGGCCAAGTTAATTTTGTAAAGTTACTAGCTCTCGTTGTTAATCACAGAATCAGAGTTGGAAGAGACCTCGGAAATCTAGTCCAACCCCCTGCCCAATGCAGGCTCTGCAATGTGGGGTACAGCTACAGTAGATGACCATCCAGCCTCTGCTTAAATACTTCCAATGAAGGAGAGAACCAACCGCCTCCTGAGGCACTCTGTTCCACTGCTGAACAGTGCTCACTGTTAGGAAGTTTCTCCTGATGTTTAGCTGAAATCAGCTTCCCTGCAAGTTCCCCCCATCGGTTCTAGTCCTGCCCTCTGCAGCAACAGAGAACAAGTCTGCTCCATCTTCTGCACGAGAGCTTTTTCAGATATATGAAGACCACTTTGATGTCTCCTCCTTCCCCTCTCCAGGCTAAACATACTCCGTCCTTTCAACCATTCCTCATGGGGCTTGGAATAAGAGAGTTCCCAAAAGCACGGTGCATGTACTGGACAGAAATCAACCGTGGTGGTCTGCCCATGTGTATCAGTGCTCTTTAATCCCAGAAGTTAATAAGATAAATTCATTACAGGAAGTGGGCTAACGATCTGGCCATTTTTTAATGAAATACTTCAGTTTGTTTTCCCATTTCCAAAATCAGTAAAGAACATGAAAAGCCTGTCAGTTTTTAAATGGTTCTCACACAGAGGAGGGCCAGGATCTCTTTTTGATCATCCCAGATTGCAGGACACAGAATAATGGGCTCAAGTTACAGGAACCTAGATTCCACCTAAGCATCAGGAAAAATTTCCTGACTGTCAGAGCAATAAGACAATGGAACCAACTACCTAGGGAGGTGGTGGGCTCTCCCACTCTGGAGGCATTCAAGGTGCAGCTGGACAGCCATCTGTCAGGGATGCTTTGACTTGGATTCCTGCGTTGAGCAGGGGGTTGGACTCGATGGCCTTGTAGGCCCCTTCCAACTCTACTTTTCTATGATTCTATGAAAAAATGATGCATACCAGGCTAAAAATGAAGTCCCCTACATTTGAACAATTTAGCAACTGGGCTGCTGCCCCAAGCCACCCAAAACATGCTACACACATGTGGGGCTCTGCTCCTCACGCAAAGGAGCAAATAGCTATTTGTTCCAAAATTTTATCATTGGCCATCATGACGAAAATTTCACTATACTGTGATTTGAATAGAATATGTTTTTTTAAAAAAACAAACAAACCCATGCTGTTATTTTTTTATTAATAGTATGCTATACAGCAGGAATGTTGAACCTCTTTCAACCTGAGGGCCAAATTCCATTTTGGAGAAGCTCTCAGGGAGTGGTAGCCAGGGCCAAAGGCCAAAGGTGTAGGGCCAAAAATACCAGCATATTGTAGTTTAAAGCTCTTACTGCCAGTAACTAAGCCTTAGGAGAGGCATTTCAACCTTTTAGAATGGGGGGGGGGATCCATGCAAAAGCCAGGAAGTCACCAAACAACCTGCGGTGGGGGAGAAACAAGGGTGTGGCCATCTAGGCAGGGGAGGCTGGTGACTCCTGTGTCAGTGCTGCTACTTATCCATTGCATCTTCTTGCTTGAGCTTTATAGGAGCTATCCATTGTGCTGTGCTCCATCCCCACAATAGGCTCACCACCATGAAGCACCATGGATAGCTCCTATAAAGCTCAAAAAGATGCAATGGATAAGGTGCCCCACTGACACAGGAGTCACCAGCCTCCACTGCATGTAGGGAACCCTGGAAGGCTGGATTGGGACCCCAGCCAGGTCAGATCTGGCCCCCGAGCCTGAGGTTCTGCACCCCTGCTATACAAGAAAAATTGATTTTCTTAGATGCAGAGAAAGCGTTTGACAATTTAAATTGGGGGTTTCTATTTAAAGTACTGAAGGAAATGGATTTTGGAGAGAACTTTATAAAATGGATAAAGTCAATTTATACTTCACAAACAGCACAAATAATTGTCAATGGCGATATGACGAAACCGTGTGGAATACATAGAGGAACAAGACAAGGTTGCCCATTATCACCTTTGTTGTTTATTCTTGTGCTTGAAATATTGAACAGAGATATAAGACAAGATGATAGAATTGGAGGCATAAAAATTTAAAAAAGAGTCTTATAAGCTGAGAGCTTTCGCAGATGATTTGGTGTTAACTTTGGAAGATCCTCTGAAAGGAATAGAAACGTTAATGGTTAAATTGAAGGAGTTTGGTGCTAAAGACAAAGATATTAACAAAAAATATGAAAATTCAAGATCAAATAAAATTGTCAAATAAATCAGGTTTTAAGGTTGAAAAGAAAGTAAAGTATTTAGGTATCACATTAACAAATAAGAATTGTATGTTGTTTCAAAATAATTATGTAAAGTCTTGGAATGAAATGAAAAAAGATTTAGAAAGATGGGATAAAGCTCAATTGTCACTTTTGGGGAGAATAGCCACAATCAAGATGAATGTATTACCTAGAATGTTGTTTTTGTTTCAGACTATTCCTATTGTGACATCGCAAATATCATTTAAACAATGGCAGAAGGATATATCTAGATTTGTATGGCAAGGGAAAAAGCCACGGGTTAAGTTTAAGATTTTACAGGATGCAAAAGAAAGAGGGGGGTTGGGTCTACCTGACCTGAAGTTATATTTTGCTGCTTGTTGTTTAGTATGGATCAAAGAATGGGTTTTGTTGAAAAATAGTCGATTATTAGATTTAGAGGGATATGATTTGAGATTTGGATGGCATGGGTACATGTGGTATGATAAAGTTAAAGTGAATGTAGAATTTAATAATCACTGTGTTAGAAGTGCCATTTTGAAAATTTGGAATAAATATAAACCTAGGTTTTGTCAGAGAGTACCATTGTGGCTATCAGCACAAGAAGCCCATCAAAGAAGAGAAATGTTAAGTAAATACAGTTGGTTGACATATCGTGATTTGCTGAATTTTTCACAAGATGAATGTAAAATAAAATCAAGAGAAGAACTGATAAAAGAAGGTCATACATGTCAATGGTTCTCATATTTACAGATGGTAGAAAGGTTTAAAGTTGATAAACGGTTGTATGATTTTGAACAGAGGGTATCTGACTTTGAAAGGGAATTATGTCTAAATGATGAACATCTTATTTCAAGAATGTATAAGCTTTTGTTGAAATTTGAAACTGAGGAAGAGCAAGTGAAGGAATGTATGATAAAATGGGCTCAAAATTTTGGTTATAATATACTAATGACACAATGGGGAAATATGTGGTTAAAAGGTTTGAAATTTACTTTATGCTCTAGTCTTAAAGAGAATTTTTATAAGATGATGTATCGTTGGTACTTGTCGCCGGAGAAATTGGCTAGAATGTATAGCGGTGCATCAGATATATGTTGGAAATGTGAACAACAGGAAGGAACCTTTTATCATATGTGGTGGACATGTAAGAAAGCTAAAAGTTTTGGGGTTGAAATTCATTTATTAATGCAAAAGATTTTAAGGATTACTTTTCAATTGAAACCAGAGGCTTTTCTATTGGGAATAATGGACAGTCAGCTAGAAGGAAGATATGGAACTTTATTTTTATACATGACAACGGCAGCGAGACTACTATATGCACAGAAGTGGAAAGGTCCAGCAGTGCCTACGATAGAAGAATGGTTGGTCAAGATGCTGGAGCTGGCAGAGATGGCCAAACTTACATCACTAATTAGAGAAAGGACAACATCTGCATTTATTATTGAGTGGAAACCTCTAATTGACTTTTTGCAGAGACTGGAAAATAATGATTTGTTTGTTTGTGGATTTATGGAATAATAAGTGAATCTGGGACAATGGGAAGAAAGAGATTTCTCATTTGGATTATCGAGTAAGAAAAATTATTGTTACCTGTATTTGCTGTAGAAGAAAAATCGGAGGTCTATTTTGTTTTGTTAATTGTTATATGTTTGATATTATGTGTTTGTTTTATATAGAAATAAAAAAATTGGACAAAAAAAATTAAAAAAAAAAAAACGAAAAAAACAACAACAAAGTTCATTTCTCATTTAAAACACACACACACACACACACACACGTATTCCTGATCATACTCTGGAGGCAAACTGATCAGAAGTTTCCCTCACAGAGAAGATGTTCTTTTCTGCACATTGGCCTGTCACAACTAATTTGCTCTGCTAGAGGGGAGCAATGAGGGTTGTCCTTCCACCAATGGAATGGACACCACTCGTGGATAAAATTTCCCTTCCCCCTGCAGCTCCCATGCACTCCCCCCCATCTCCTGTAGGGGGTTGGGGGATCTTCCAGAGTAGCCTTGGTGAGCTGTAGGGGTAGGAGGGAAAGTGAACGTCCATTGCAAATGGAAGCCAAACTAATTATGTAACACTCAAAGCCAAGACTATGCTAGTGCAATGTCCTGTACAGCTGCTAGTATACCAGTGCAAGCTAACCCTTTGGTGATGCCATCTATCCAGCTTGGCAGGACAATACTGGAAAATGTCGATCATTTTCTCTATCTTGGCAGCTATCTTTCTGTTACAGCTAACATCGACAGTGAAATCCAGCATCGTCTGAGCTCCGCAAGTGCTGCGTTTTCTCGAATGAAACATAGAGTGTTCGAGGATCGGGATATTTGTAAGAAGACCAAAACACTGGTTTATGAAGCTATTGTATTACCAACTTTATTGTATGCCTGCGAAACATGGACTATCTATAAACGTCACCTCCAACTCCTTGAAAGATTTCATCAACGTTGCCTCCGGAAAATCCTGCGAATTACTTGGAAAGATAGGCGAACAAATGTCAGTGTACTGGAAGAAGCAAAGACTACTAGCATTGAAAAAATGATCCTTCAACGCCAACTTCAGTGGACTGGTCATGTTGTTCGAATGCCTGACTGCCGTCTCCCAAAGCAGTTACTTTATTCCCAACTCAAGGATGGAAAGCGGAATATCGGTGGTCAATATAAGAGGTTTAAAGATGTTCTTAAGGCTAATCTAAAAAAATGCAATATAAACATCAAAAACTGGGAAGCTCTGGCCCATGAACGATCTAACTGGAGGTTGGCCTTTCACAAAGGTTCTATGGACTTTGAAGAAGCTCGAGTGCAAGGTGAAAGGGAGAAACGTGCTAAGCGAAAAGCATGTCAAATGAGTCCTTTACAAGACCATCTTCCATCTGTTAACCTGTGTCCTCACTGTGGGAAGCTGTGTGGATGTGGATCTAGAATTGGCCTCCACAGTCACTTACGGACCCATCACTAGAGTCTACACAATTTTCTTTAGAATTTTCCTCCTTTTAAAATCTCCTTTTTGTAAATTTTCTTTTTTTTATCCTGGAAGACCATCTTACTCGGTCACAAGTGATCGCCTGACTGACTGACTGACTAATGCTAAGTAAGCATTAAATAGAAACAGTAGCGTAGAAAATAAGAACAGTGAAGGATAATAATACCAGCCAAGAAATCAGGTAAACTAAACAAAATCTCACTTGGGTGGCTGCATAAAACAAGTTACAACATTTCTTGCAAAGGGCAGGGAAAACTGTACTTTTAGCCAAATCGGCTAATTTCATTAAGTCCTTGTCATCACTGACAAGATCATGCCATTGGCAGAAGGTCTTTTTCACAGAATGAAACTTTCAAATGGAAGTGACAAAAAACTTTTAAGCACAGGGAATTTCAAAGATCCCCACCAAGAAAATGGACACTGGAGCCAGAAGTTAGAAGTGTTCCTTCCTTTGTAATATTATAATGAGCAAACAAAGTAGCAATACCTCTGACCTTATCTCTGAAAACAGCATTCTATCCATTCAAGGGGCTTAATATGCCTTTCTAAAATGAATTCCTACAGGATAATTTCCTGTAGGTTGGGACCCAATTGTATTCTGTGATCTAAAGGATTCTATTAAACCTTCAGAGTATTTTGTGAAATGTGAAAATGTAGTTTACTAAAGAGATAACCAAGGAGGCTGCAGTGAATTAGTCTAGTACTGCTGACGATTGCCATTCTTGTGAACTCAATGCAAAGGATTTCTATAGTTACAATATATTGCCATTTACTAACTTCCAAACTCGATTTACCCTCTAGCTGCAAGTCAGCAGACTTTAGTGTAAAACATGGGCCAGAAATTAGTTCCACTAAGGGCTGTATTTCAAGCCCAGACCAGAGCAATTCGTAAAGAACAACTAAATACAAATCATTATTTACTCTGTGGCTTTCCCTTGGGAGCCTGTTATAGCTGGGGTTGAGTCTGTAATGCTGTGATGGTCTACCTCTTGCATGAATTGTTTCCGCCATGCTGAGTTCTGCACTTAGCGTGCCGTAACTTTTATGATCTATTTCTATAAGCAATGCTTTGTAACAACCTTGCAAAGATGCTTGCTCATTTGTATTGACTACTCAAGACTAAATGCTAAATATATTTACCTGAACACCCAGCACTGATATCAATAGCACATATTTACAAGTAAATGTGCTTAGGATTACAGTCTTATGTCTAGTTTTGAAATCTTGAAGCACTTTGAGTGGAAAAATAAGCCAGAGCAGTTATTTCGGTGACTAAAGAAACAACTCAATCACTGTTTATATTTGGGGTAGCCCCGCTAAATTGCTATGGGTTATCCAAATGAAGAGATTAACCTCTAAGTTTATTTTGAGGAGTCTGAATGCTTTTCTTTTAATCCTGCCTTACTGTTTCATTAATTTACAGTTGCTGACAATGGGTTGGATCCAAAGAATGATGAGCAAAAGACAATAGACCCAAGTGCTATTCTGCAAACACTGATGCATGTGTTTGTGCAAGGGGTTGCACAAGTTCTTGCTCAAGCACAACAACAACCCTGGATTTAGTTTCATTATTCTCATGCAACACTCTAGTGCAAGTGTGGCAATATGGCACTCCTACTTTTCATTTTAATTCTTTTTAAATAACAAAATTTCTTATTGGCAGCTGGGATTGCTTCAAAACAATGTGAGGGCCTCTTGCTGCTCCAATCTTCTTTTCCTATAAATGCCTTTGGGCCACACATGGGACTCAGAGACATTCTTAGGAAATGAAGAGGGTGCAGGCCAATGCTTTCAGCTGCAGTGCGCCCATTTTGTGGTGGTGCCCAGGACAGTTTCTCAAATTGTTAAATGTGCCCACAGGCCTAAAAAGGTTGCTTACCCCTGCTCTAGTGCAAGATATGGACCAGAGCATATATGAGTGGAGGATCTCTTCGATATGCAGATGTGCAACCTTGGATTCAACCCATTAATCTGTTCTGTTCTATCCATGACAAGTCAAATCTTTCTCAAGTCCTACAAACAAACATGAGAAATGCTGTCTGTAATAATGATAATCATCCCCATCACCATCCATTTCTTTGCATGCCGCTTTTCCACAAGACTATGCCCAAAGTGGCTTACAACATCAGCAATAAATAAATAAATATAGCAACTCAAACAACATAATAGAAAGAATTACAAATACCCATTGTGTCCAAAGACAAATGCATAACAACAGTCAATCCTTCCATACAACACTGAATGAAAAAATACAAATAAAATGATATATTCCAGTGTTTTCCAACCTTGGGTCCCCAGATGTTTTTGGCCTACAACTCCCAACATGCCCCAGCTACACTGGCTGGGGCATGCTGGAAGTTGTAGGCCAAAAACATCTGGGGACCCAAGGTTGGAGAACACTGATCTAATCCCACATCTTAGAGCTAAACAGGAGTAAAACAATTACAAACTAAAATACTCTTTAATTGGACTAGGCAATGACTTCTAATTCACACATGCAGAATTGAAAACCCTAAATAATTTCAACTGTGACAAAACCTGTTGGTGATCTTATATTTACGTTATCATGATTATAGTTATTCTCTCATCTTCCTTCCATACATTCCTCCAGTTTAACAGCATACCCTTGTCAGAGTAATTAGAGAAAGACAAAAAGACAACATCAAGGTTATCCAGGAGTGTTTTATGAAAATTTGGTTCCCTTTTTCCTCCCAAGGAAAACAGTCATAAGTGGAAGTGACAATTGCTGAGTCACTGCAGTAGATAGTAAATAGATTAAACAAAGCCCCTTAAAGATAAAATACTAACATTGAGAGGCCTACCTATTAATATGGACTGTCTATGTCTATTTGTGACGGGATTTTTTTAAAAAAGATTTATATTGGTTTTAAATGTATTGTTATGATATGTGTTGTTCGTTTAAACGGCTGTACCTTGCTTTCGGTTCCTTTTGCGGCAGAACATAATGGTATATAAACATTTTAAAATAAATCAGTAATCTACCTGTAAATAAACTAATAGACACCTACTATCTTTCTGGCTTATCATTAGACCGAATGCTCAACATGCATCACCAACATAGACCAGTTCAGAGTATCACAAGTCTGCCTTCTCCATCTTCCAACCATAGCTGACATGAAGTTCAGAACTACCAAGTCCCACATTGCATATATGAAGAAACAGGCACTGTGAGCAAAACCTTGGAGGGCAACATAAACCACACCACTAGCAATAGTTTACAAGTCACAGAACAGCTTTCAAAATATGGTCATTCGGCTATTATCTGCTTATACTACACATATTCCAGCAACATCAGGATATATTTTATATTATCTCCACATTTCAGGAATAAGTATTCCTGTTCCTTCTCCCAATTCAAAACTAAAAAAACAAACCTCAACATTAAAATTTTGTGTATAGCCATACCTCATGATAATTCTTGCTTAACCATTCCTTGATTGTAGTAAGTGCAATGATTGCAGCTGGCTCATTTGGAAAACCTAAGCAAATAAAGAAATAGAAAGAAGAAACAGTTTTGTGTATGTACGTATTGAAATATATTTAAACATAACAGTGTGACATGGTGTAAGTATTTTATGCATATATGTTGAAATCAGAATGGGTAACCTTCCCTAATTTAGGCGTAAACCATAACTGAGTACACTTACTGAGTACAGTACACTTGTGTACTGTTTAGACATCAGGTTTATTAGAAATGCATTAACTCTGTCTTTGTTGAAAAGTCAGTTAAAGCTGCAATCCTATGCACCAGGGTAGGCAATGTCCCCCTATACACCTTTCCTGGTGCCCACCAAGATGCCCAACTGTACCCACTTTTTTAAAAATTAATAAATAGGTTTCTGTTGACACTGAAAAATGTGGGTTTAAAGGAGTTGTTTAGCATGTTGGCTCAGATCTCCATTTCTGCCTTGTATTTAGTCTTTGGGGCAGGTTACTTGTCCTTTGTGACTAGCCAATCCTCCTCTGGCAGCCATTTTGTGGTGGGGCCCACAAGTTTCTCAAATTGCCAAATGTGCCCACAGGCCTAAAAAGGTTGCCTGCCCGTGCTATACACACCTACCTGGTCAGAAGCTCCATTAAACTCAATGGGGCTTACTTCTGAGAAGACATGAAAAAGACTGCTGCAAGTGAATTAAACCCATGTTTGCTGGTCAAAGGGGATGGGATTCTGGGGAGCAGGAAGCCACATAATCAGATAACAGGTGATGAATTCAGAGGCAATATTGAGGTAGGGATCGGCCATGCCAAGGAATAAAATATCCTCTTTCATTTTCTTTAACTATGGCTTCAAGAAGTAAGGACAAAGAGTAGAGACTATAAGAGGCCAGGAGGACGAGCTGATATTTCCCTCGCATTGAGGGATATTCTATCCTAGGTATATGCAAGACTCACGATTTTACATAGAAACTGAATGGTTGTATCCACTTTAAAAAAAACAAAAACAAAATAACTGCATATTCAATACAGACCCACCATTTATATACAATATATTTTTATTTATTTTAAAATTATTTTTATTGTGAAATTTCAACAAAAGAAAAGAAAAAATAGAAAAAATGTGGTTACAATGTAAGTTTACATTAAAAACCATAACCCCTTTAGCAAAGATCTCTGCTGTGCATTGTCCCCCTGCGTTACTGTTCTATGGCTGCTTGATGACAAATTAGAATGAACAGCATGCATGCCAACAGTGCCCAAACAGTATTTCAGTCAACTAAAATATATGATTGTTTATGCATAGACTATTTTCAAAAGAAACATTTTTCTTCTGGCAAGAATGATACACCTTTAAAATTCAAATACTTACACCTTAGTGCCCTTGCTGGAAGCTGTGATAAAGCAATATATACGCGCACACACTCATATACACACATACACACACACACACACACACACATCATATTGTTTGTTTATTCAAATACATGGAAGCTATTTACAAAAGGCTAAAAAAAAAAAAAAGCCAACATTCTTATATACTTTTCAATAAGAGGGAAATCAAATACAGGCAGATCTGGATTTTTGGAATTCTGTTGCGCTCAAAAGGTGTTTCAATAAAACAACAACAACACTGAAATACTTTGGGGATAGAAATATAGGGGTTTGTGGAGACATTGCTATGGGGTTGGCCTTAGAAAATCTGGTAATCCAGAAGCCAATTAAAATGCTGCCTCCCAATGCCGCACCCGCCCTGTGTCCTACACCTTTTCAAGTGTGAGAAAGATAACAGCCTCATCCTGCTACACATGGGCACTACTTCCCATTTGTCCAGTGGCAGCTGTGCTGTTTTGGAGCATGGCTCAAGTGCCTCTCAAAGGAGTTTCAATATGCTTGCCTTTCAAATATTATAGCTGCCATGGTGCAGCTTATGGGCACAGCACAATAAGTAGATAAACCTCTCAACTTGAAAAGTATGTGTGATTGACAGGCAGAGCAGTAGTAGATGTGGGAAGGGAAGCATCATTCCCTGAATGGTGATTGGATAGCTATTTAGAACTATTTAGGAAGTTGCCTTATTATCAAGTCAGACCATTGGTCCATCTAGCTCAGCCATGCAGACTGGCAGTGGCTCACCAGGTTTTCAGACAAGGGTCTTTCCAGGAGATGGAAAGGGAACTTTCACATTCAAAGCAGGTGACCTACCACAGAGCTATGGTCCTTCCCTGAGTACTAGAGCTAGTCCTTTCAATTTAATTTTTTTATTTCTATATAAAACAAACACATAATATCAAACATGTAACAATTTAACAAAACAAAATAGACCTCAGATTTTCTTCTACAGCAAATATAGGTAACAATATTTTTTTCTTACTCGATAATCAGAATGAGAAATTTCTTTCTTCCCATTGTCCCAAATTCACTTATTATTCCATAAATCCACAAACAAACAAATCATTATTTTCCAGTCTCTGCAAAAAGTCAATTAGAGGTTTCCACTCAATAATAAACATGGATGTTGTCCTTTCTCTGATTAATGATGTGAGTTTGGCCATCTCTGCCAGCTCCAGCATCTTGACCAACCATTCTTCTGTCGTAGGCACTGCTGGACCTTTCCATTAGTCCTAGAGAGCTAGTCCTGAACTACCAGTCTCTCTCTCTCTCTCTCTCTCTCTCTCTCTCTCTTCCAGCAGAAGGGTAAGAAGGCACACACACTTCCAGCAGAAGGGTAAGAAGCTGTGCCATTTTCAAATAGTTACTGGCCCATTTGAACCACATTCACATATTAAAAGGAGGGGAGAGAGATGGTAAAACATGCAAGGGTTACATTAGCATGCATAATGCAAACGGAATTGGGGAAGGTTATTTACAGACAGGGTACGAGTGGTGTGAACTAAAGCACAATGCAAGTTTCCCAGCCATTTTTGCTGCTTTGTTTTTATCTTGGAGTTGTGTTATCACCTATAAGTACGGGTCCATTCCCCTCCACTATGGCCTTCAGCAGAAAAGCAATCTTCATAAGCACGTGGGAATCAAATTACTTGAGTGCAATGAGCTCAAGGAGTCTCACAGGTAACCAATTGCTGGAGAAGCAGCTCAAACAATTCTGGCTAAAGGCTCAATTTCACAAAAGATAAAACAGGTAAAGGTAATAAGAGTGACACTGGCCTATGTTGCTGCAGTGAGCGTGCCTTCAGAATACTGAAAAGGACAAGGGCACAAAAAGCCAAGGGTGTATTAGCCAGTAGATAGAGGCAAGTGACACAACAACTTAAGAGAAATCCATCTGACAGGTTTGGTATTAAAGGGGGAAACAGATTATTTATACCCAGATATGTATTTCTTTGAGGAATCTGGTCTCCCAATCTTAATTGAGAACACATCCTCTCCAATTCTCACAAAACAATGAATAAAATTGATGAAGTGGCTTTTTATGCTAACACACTATCAATGCTTCTAGGCGCAGGTCACACAATAAATATAGAGCTTTTCTACACGAGGCATTTTTTGTGTGCTCATCATTCCCTACTCGTGGTTGTTTACAGGTTCTTTAGATGACATTGTGACCGGCCAGTTTCACTTCTGTTTTGATAGAGCACTTTTGATTAGTTTTTTTAGAGCAGGGAAAATGCGGTATTATTTCTGAAAGGGGGGGGCTTTTTCCACTCGTGTATTTGCTCTATTCCGTTATACCAAGGCGCCAGCTAGAGGTTATGTAGCAGAAAAGTGGGAAAGGAAACACACTCTGTGCTGCACTCAGATCTCAATTCTGCAATGAAACTGGAAGTAGATATAGCAGATTTACAGTCTCATGCAGAAGTCCCATGGCACAAGAGCATTTCCCCCCGCACCAGCTATATTAATGGAAACTGTTGCTCTTAATGAACATATGAACACATGGCAGGAGAGTAGGGAGAGCCCTACCTTCTGGCCCTGCCTCCAACCCCTACATGTTCATGTTGCTGTTTGCATAAGGACTTAGGTGCGTATGTAGGCTCTCTACATGTGATTTGTACCCTGGAAACACGGAGAGTACGGATCATGTATAGCAGGAATGTTGTACCTCTTTCAGCCTGAGAAATTCATTTCAGAGAAGTTCTCGGGGGCTGCATGCCAGTAGTAGGTGGGGCCAAAGACAAAAGGGGTGGGGCAAAATACAAATAATGCCAGCCTATTTTAGCTTAAAGCTCTTACTGCCAGCAACCAAACTTTAGGAGATGCATTTCAGCCTTTTAGAATGTGGGGAAAACTGCACTAATGCTGGGAAAAAACCAAACTATCAGTGGCCAGGGGGTAGGGGAAGGGGTGTGCGACCATCTGGGGAACACCAGAGGGCCACATTGGGACAGTAGGAGGGCTGGATTTGGCCCCTGGGCCTGAGGTTCAGCACCCCTATGTCTAGGCTCCTGTGACAAGAGCAGTTCAGTGCATGGAAAGAGGGGATGGGACTGACAGGGATGATCCCAGCTTCCCCCCAACCCCCACACATTCATTTGTACATTAATATGAACATCATCTGCAGAAGGCTAAAGCCATTTTCTCTCCTCTGTTACATATGTGGTAGATCTGCAGTATCCCCCCACCCCTGTTATCAGATACTCTGGGTGTCTGATTAAGAACATAAAAATGTAAGAAGAGCTATGCTGGATCAGACCAAGGGTCCATCTAGTCCAGCATTCTGTTCACACAGTGGTCAACCAGCTGCCCACAGGAAACACACAAGCAGGACATGAGTGCAACAGCACCCTCCCACCCATGTTCTCCAGCAACTGGTGTACATAGGCATACTGCTTCTGATACTGGAGGTAGCATATAGCCATCAGCACTAGTAGCCATTGATAGCCTTATCCTCAAGGCATTTGTCCAATCCCCTTTTAAAGCCATTCAAATTGGTGGCCATTGCTACATCTTGTGGAACTGATTTCCATAGTTTAACTATGCACTGTGTGAAGTACTTTCTTTTATCTGTCCTGAATCAATCTCCCACCAATCAGCTTCATGGGATGACCAGGGTTCTAGTTTTAGGAGAGAGGCATATTGTGTTATGAGAATGTAGTAGGACAACATCTAATCTACTCTGAAAAGGCATTACATGCCTAATTTAAAGCATGGTATGTGGAAAATCAAGACTATAACTTGTCCAGTCCTCAACAAGCAATAGCAGCAAATTGCTTTAGCCTTGTTTGAGTTATTTTTAGGTTGCATAGAAAAGCTAAGGTCTCCCACACAATTCTGCCACCCTATGCGTGCATATTATATATATATATATATATATATATATAGGATTGGTTGTAAGAAGAGAGTGAAGAATTCTTGCTTGTTTTATCATCAGTTAATACACCCATCAAAAAAGTCATTAACAGATATTCAGGCACTGTATGGTTCACATTTCACATGATGCACTTCAAGAAAATGGAAACAGGCTATTTCTGTAAGCGTAGAAGATTAAATGGGAAAAATGCCAGGAAAGAGATTCACTCCAATGCATTTTAATGACTGCACAATGGAAGAATGGCATTCTTAGGCACTTTTAACTGTGAAATCTAGTGTTGCCTGAAAGCCTATCTACAGTAGTAAACAGGTATGGATTGGTGTTTGCTAACATAATCCATCTGCTGTATCACTTTTGTTTTACTTCAGGCTCTCTTACTGCTTCTAAGTACATCTCTCTGACCTTAATACAGTTATTTACATGTTCTAATGCACCACACAATGTTTGTTTTCAGAGTAATTCATAAAATGGATGTGAATACATATCAGCAAACACTCATCCAGGTTTCAGCTAATCAGAAATATAACTAAACTAGAATATTTCTCCATGGGATTAAGATGACTGATAAATTGTAGTTGGGTTCTGAAATCCCAGGATTCCTTTTTCTTTTCTTTTTAAATCAACCTACCGAGAAAGATAGGAACCTTTTAAAACAAATTTATTTTAGAATGTAAAGACAGAATTTCAGCAAACCTCTGTTCTAATGTGATATGCAGGAAAGCAACATTTTAAAGGGGAAATAGCTGTTCCAACCTTCCATATTTGCTAATAATGTTCTCGCTTCCAATCATTAATGGACATGATGTTTCCTGGAATGTTCAAATCAATAATAGCAACTGATGTGGAAAACAGTCTTTTGTTTTCCAAGTTCAATGGAAGGATGAGTCATTTGACGTTGACCATAAATCTCTTCTGAGGTTTAATGTTAGTAGCAGGGGAGGAGATGCACTCAGAATACACATCAGTGTGGGGAGCAGCTGCTTGTCCCAAACCATGAGTGTTCTGCTTTGATCACTGCACCACATCCTGGAGGAGGAGGTACAAAAACAGGACATATACAACCAGACAAATGTCACATGAGACAGGGCCCAATGCACTGCAGGCGCTTGTCTCTAAGGTTGGTAAAAGTCCTGCATACGGCATGTTGTACAAGAAATATTTCAGGGACTTATCTTAGTGAAACTGAAACTCAAGCACTGCTGGAAGCAAAGGTGCTATTTTTCTCTCTCTCTCTCTACTTAACGTCTTTTGCAAAAGGCAGAGGGAAAAGGCTCTGAATCTAGCCACTTGCTTGGCCATTTTTCCTGGTGTTGATTTATTGCCTCCCCTGCACAAGGAAGTTCTGTATTGCGAATTGGTTAGAACAGTGAAAGTGAACAGCAGCAACAGCCCTTCAAAACCTATCATACTCCATTTAACTCTTCTAAGCAAACCACTGCTCACCACAATTGCCCAGTTATTATCACTCACTGTAGCTCCATGGTAGAGCACATGCCTGGCATGCAAAATGTCCTAGTCTTGATTCCAAGCATCTCCAGGTAAAGCTGGGAAAGACTCCATGACTGAAACCATAGAGGATTGGGCTCCCTGTCAGTGTAGACAATAGTGGGAGATGGACTTGGCATGTGGTAGCTTCCTACGTTCACTGTGTCTTTAAAAAAATAAAGAAATCAGTATTATGTTGCTTGGTGAAATGTTATGACTTCCCCAAGGTCACAAAGAAGAGGAACCCATGTATTTCAGATATAGGTTTAATTTTCCTTCCTATATTAAAGTGGACAGAAGTCCAGTCAGAAGGACAGTCAAGTGACAGAATGTTTTGTGCAAGAGTGCATGTTATAGAGGGGGTCTTCTAAAGCGAAATAAAAGAATACATGGTACAAACTAAAGAACTTCAGACAACATGATGGATCTTATGGGATTTATTGCCTCAGGATGGTATAATGCAAGACTCTCCAACCTTGGGTCCCCAGATGTTTCTGGCCTACAGCTCCCAGCATACCCACCCAGCATGGCAGATGGCAAGGGATTCTGGGAGCTGTAGGCCAGCAACATCTGGGGACCCAAGGTTGGAGAGCCCTGGTATAATGGCACCTTGTGCTATGTTTCAAGCCCAAAGTGTCAACTGCAAGTCTGCAGATCAAACAGGTTGGTTGTTAAACATACAGCACTGGCACCGCCAAGTTATTAAAAACAAATTTCACATGACTCGAAGATAATAGCACGATATTATGCATTCCTACAACAAAACAAACCTTTGTTTGGTAATTTTTATGTTTTTCTGCACAATCATGAGGTCCAAGAATTTGTGTTCAGGAAAGGGGAAACAGAGACTCCTAGCTCCGGGATTTTAAGAAAAAAATCAAGGACTGAGATAGTAGCCCAATCCAGGATGAAAGAACACACATGGGGAGGGCCCTACATACATACAGCTCAACATCTACAACAGGGGTGGGGGACCCCTTTCAGCCCGAGGGCCAAATTCAATTCTGGAGAAGCTCTCGGGGAATTGCCCTTGGTCCTGTCACCATTCCAGTGGTGGACAGGACCAAGGGCAAAAGGAGTGGGACCAAAAAAAAATAAAAATCAAAAAAATTCCAGCATATTTTAGCTTAAAGCTCTTACTGCCACTAACTAAGGCTTAGGAGCTTTTTGAAACTGCACAAAAGCCAGGAAATAATTAAACAACTGTTGGTCAGGGGAAATGGGTTTGGGCCAGGGGAAGGGCACATGGCCATCTGGGAAACCACAGACTGGGACCACAGGAGGACTGGATTTGGCCTGCAGGCCTGAGGTTCCCCACCCTGATTTACAGGGCCGGTGCATGGCAGTTTGGTGCCCTAGGCAAGATCAGATATTTAGCGCCCCCCCCACTTGAGCCCTCCCTCCCTCCAGCCCTATGCCCATTATGAAATAAAAGTCAATTGGCAAAACCTAAAAAAATTATTATCATAAACATTGACAAACATACATAAAATACATGTTGATGTAGTACCAATTTGCTATATAGAAAAATTCCTGGTGAAGTGTGACAGAAACTATATTTAATGTTTAAAACTTCATTTTCCTTGCCTTTTTCTTGGCAAACTGGCAAACCATTTCTTTAATGTCTAAAGAAGATGCTAACTGAGATTCAATTGAAATGGTTGCCAAGCATGCCCCAGCGAGTTCTGGCCAAAAACATCTGGGGACCCAAGGTTGGAGAACACTGTTCTAGGGTACATTCACAAAATGCAGACACCACTCCAGTGACTTAACTGAGGATTTCCACCACGCTCAAAGTCTGTACTCAGAATGGCCAAACTGGAACTCCATCCAGCCACCAACCCGCAGCAAAAACCTGCACGGTTTGCTGACCCCAGATATGAAAAAAAAGTGAGCATAGAATCATAGAAAAGTAGAGTTGGAAGGGGCCTACAAGGCCATCGAGTCCAACCCCCTGCTCAATGCAGGAATCCAAGTCAAAGCATCCCTGACAGATGGCTGTCCAGCTGCACCTTGAATGCCTCCAGAGTGGGAGAGCCCACCACCTCCCTAGGTAGTTGATTCCATTGTCTTATTGCTCTGACAGTCAGGAAATTTTTCCTGATGTGCAGGTGGAATCTGGGTTCTAGATTGCACTCTTAAGTGTAATTTCCCCCCTCAGATATTTCACGCCAAATACTTGTGGTGTGTAGTGGTTAGGGTGTTGGACTGGGACTCGGGAGATCCGGGTTCTAGTCCCCACTCGACCATGAAAACTCACTGGGTGACTTTGGGCCAGTCACGGACTCTCAGCCTGACCTACCTCACAGAGTTGTTGTGAGGATAAAATGGAGAGGAGGATGAGGATAATGTAAGCCGCCTTGGGTTCCTTGCAGGAAAAAAGGCGGCGTAGAAATATAATAAATAAATAAAATAAATAAAAATAACACAGGGTACTTTAAAAAGCTTTGTGGTTTACTAAATACAAGCCAAATAAACATGCTAAATTAGATCACTCTCAAGGGCATTATACATCGGTTTTTATCCCCCCCCCCCGCTCAAAAGCTATAAGCCAGGAAAGGGCGCTTCCGAGGGTGGAGTGGGGTCTGGGCCGGGCGCAGGTGACCCCAGTGCGGAGCCAACAGGGCTCCCCTACAGCAGGGGGCACAACCCTTGTGTCCCCCCACCTTAATTGCGTTCCCCCCCCACTGAATTCCCTCCTACAGAGCGCTCTTTCCCGCAAGCAGAGCGCGATCCGTGTCATGATCACTGGGACCGTGGGACGTGTGTATTTGCGCGCACCCTCGGAGCCAGAAACCTCATGCGCTGCCCCCCGCATCAGCCTACAGCCAGGCTGAAAATTATGTTTATACCACTTGAGCAAAATTTTATCTCCTAATGTAATCAGATTTCTACTCAAAGAGATTTCCGGCCATTCAAGATTTATTTATTTTGCGTGTTTATTTCTTCCTGATTATTTTGTCTGTCATGGAACTCAAGTCAGGGGGACCATTCAACCCCCTCCCTCCCTCCCTCTCTGGGGAGCGAAGCCCACCGACGCGGGGCTGGTCTGGGCGGCTACAGACCTCTCCTGTCCCCGTCTGTGTCGCGGTGGTTCGGCTGTGCCCCTTCGCGGCCACCACTCTCCTTGCCCCGCATGGGGAGGCTTCCTCTGGGAGCCGGAAGCGGTCGCTGCAGCGAGGCCGCGTCTCTTGGGAGTCCCCGGTGGGGAAGGCGCGCAGATAGGAAGCTGTCGCCAGCAGCCGGCGTGCCACTTCCAGGGGGCCTTCCTGGCCCCAGCCCACCAGGCCCTCCCGCCCACGGGTGCTCCCGGGGGCCCTGCCTCCACGGAGGGAGATCAGCTTAGCTGCTCCGTGAAATCACCCAGTGGCTTTTCTCCTTGCCTAAGCCAGAAGCCGCCGCTACACGGGTGCGACCCGCGGGCGCTGAGCGTAGCCATCCCACCGCTCCGGGGCCTGTGCCCTCACCTGACGCAGCCCCGTCTGCCGCCTCTTCTCTCCCTGCACAGCAGCATCTGCCTCATCTCGCCGGCAGCCCAGAAATTCCTCTCGGACATCACCAACGACGCCCTGCAGGCGTATTTTTTTACAAGGTTTCTGGCGCCGCCTTTAACCCTGCTCTCTAGGCAGCTGCCTAGTTCGCCTAATGGTAGCGCCGGCCCTGCTGATTTACATGGTGCTTATGCCTGTACAATTTATGCAGGAAGGGTTCCGCCTCCACAATCTGGAGCTCAGTTTTTCCAGCCCAATCAAAGGGAGAGTGTACACACACAGGCTCCATGCAGATGTTCAACTGAATACTGTAGGTTAGGGGAAGAGCCTGACACCACAATTCTGTGCACACGCACACCCACAGCCACACCACATTCCCTCACCCTAGATATGGCATCTCACTGGGGCCACAGCAGTAACCAAAAGAGGGTATTCCACAGTCCAACCTGAAACTCAGATACAGTGAAGTATTTGCATACCAGCTATTTTGCCCCATTTGAACCTGGTTAGTGGATTACAGTCATGCCTTGGATTGTGAGCATAATTCGTTCCGGAAACGTGCTTGTAATCCAAAACACTCTTATATCAAAACGAAATCCCCCCCAAAAAAAATTTGTACACAGATTTTTAATTTCAGCCGTACTACAGTACTTGTATTGCAAGACGTCGCTTGTATATCAAGTCAAAAATAAATAAATAAATATTTAAAAATTTCCTTGTCTTGCAAAACGCTCTCAAACCAAGTTACTTGCAATCCAAGGTATCACTGTACATAGTTGGATGTAATGAAAGTCCATATATGCTAAATAAACAGTCATATTGATTATGACCATGTGGGCAAAACAAAGAGGTTAGAAGGCTCGGGGGGGGGGGGGGAGAAGAGTACTAGAATTCTTCTGTTGATGCCAGAATATGTCTAAAGTTGCCCCGAGCTACATGGCTGATAACCTACAGTGGCAACTGCAAAAGTGCAGAATGCTGCTGAACAAACAGATTTACAGTGGCAATTGCTGAAAAGCTGCCATTTTTCCAGGACATGCAGGCAATGCTTTCTCACTGGACACATGGTATTGCATTGCAGATTTCATTGCAAGTTCACAAACACAATTCACTAGAGGGGAAGTTACATTTCCAACAACATTTATTGCACTCTTACTGATAAAACAGGGATTCCTCAGGACTTCTTTAACCCTTCATCTATATCACAACTCATGTAGTTTGCCATCTATTTTGAAATGCTTCTGATAGGCGGATGCGCCGATGATCAGAGGGATTCGAAACGGCAATGTTTTAGATGCCGTGTCATGGACATTTTAATTACACGTGGCTCGGGAAAGCACATGGAAAACATCGTGACAGATCATATTAATGCAGTGTTCTCCAACCTTGGGTCCCCAGATGATTTTGGCCTACAACTCCCAGCATGCCCCAGCCAGCTACGCTGGGAGTTGTAGGCCAAAAACATCTGGGGACCCACGGTTGGAGAATGCTGCATTAATGGAATCAGAAAAGGAAAGTTAGCAAAACACCAGAATGACCTAAAAGCAGTTTCTCATAGTTCTGGCCATATGATTCAGTTTAATATAAATTGCTTTATAACAGTATAATATAAATTGCTTGAATATCGATGTATGCAAATACAAGGGGAGAGAGGGGGCGGTACAGATACAAGTATGAAATCGGCTGAGGAGTAAATGCCTACATTGACAGACACAGAAACATGTACATACATACAGTTGGATCCAGACTCAGTAATACTTAGAGAAAACCCATTTAAATTAATGGGACTAATATTAGTCATGACTATTTTAAATCACATTTATTTCAATGAGTCTACTCTAAGTATGACAAATCTGGATCCAACCCTAATATACATTTAAGTGCATTCTACTGTTCAGTTGTCCATAACACTTTGTACTTTCCAAGTTCCATCATTGTAAGATGCTATTCATAATTATTTTGACGGTTCAGCTAGCATAGAAGGCAGCTGTTAGCACCTGGGGGGAGGGGAAACAAACTATAGAGAAGGAATACATTTCCTTATTACATTTTATCCCACCCTTTCTTCAACTAGCTTTAGGCAGCATACGGTACATAGATCTCTCTTTGTCCCATTTTGTAAATTAAGCTAAGAGACACTGACTGGCCTACGGTCATATAATGAGCTTCATGTTACATTAGAACTCCACTGTCTATTACAGCAATTTATATTATAAATAGGTTTCCTGGGGTAATTTAGAGTGCCATATCCTTTTAACATTTGTTCAGTAAAAACGGGTACATAAGTCTCACAAATAAGAAGAGCACACCATAGGGCAGGATTGTGAGTGAGTGACATGAATTAGCTTCTTACCAGAAACTGGTGGTTGACATGCCCTACAAGAAAACTTTGGAAAGCACAACCTCAGCTTACATATTTTTCCTACCACTGAGAAAATACAATGTTTACATTTAGGGCCAATCCATACAAACAATCCCTGTATTTTAGTATTGCATTTTAATATGATTGTCTGCCCTTCAGAGAACCTCTGGGTCAAAAACTGGTTTTTACACATCCTATCCTATCCTATAATATAATATATATCAATTGGCCTGAACTGCACCTCCTGCACTAATGTATGGACTGGAACTTAGTTCCAACACAGTTCTCAGCTCAAAATATGTATTGAAGTATATATAAAAATGCATTTTTCAGGGGGAAATGTGTTTAGAAATGTTTATTTTGAGAGAAAACAAATCTAAATATAGGTATTTCTATGCAATTTTTTTTTTTAAGTAGGAAATGCAGATAAATGTAGAAATAGAATAGAATGGACTCATGAACACATGAGACAGCAACATGGATTGGAAATAGACTGATTCATCCGTCCGAGCAATCCATTGCTCTGGAGTGAATCAGCATGAGCGGCTGCCTCACGGCTCATTCACCTGCTCATGCAGGTGCTGCATGGAGTAGCCACTGCTACCTTTTCTCTCCCTCTGGGAGGCAGTGGGGATTGAGGGAGGAAGCAGGCAAGTGAGCAAATGGAGGCTGCTTCTTGCCACCATTACTCGCTTGCCTGTTCATTTTAGGTGGTAAGAAAATTGGAGGAGAAGAATGAAGGCCACTTGAGGGCATGTTGCTGAGTCCCCCGCCCCCACACAAACCCCACCCACCCCGTACCAGCCCTGCCCCGCCCCATACAAGCCCAGCCACTGGCTATGTTGCAAAAGTTGGACCTTTCTCTGCGAGCCCGACCACACTGTGTGAGATGGACTTCTTTGGCAAGGAACTTTTGCTGCAATTTCTCCAAGGCTGTGGAATGAAGAAAATGCCATGAAGCTCACAACTCCTCTGGTATTGCAATCATTTTCAGAGAAGTCACAAAACCTACTTCTTCTTCAAGCTGATTGGTTTTTTTGGCCCTGGATTGTGGCTCTTGTTGATTTAATTGTCTTTCCTGACAACTGCAGGAGAAGCTCTTTTGAGGGAACCATGACCCACAGAGGCCTGTTTCTCATCCATGTGTTGAAGGGCTTTCTCCTGTGTTGCCCCCAAACTATGGAATGTACTCCTTCAAGAATTTTGATTCACCCCACTTTCTTGGCCTTTAGAAAGGCTGTAAAAATACATCTTTTCAATTTAACCCTTTAAAATATGTAGTTTTTAATGTTTACTCTTTTAAGAGCCAGTGTGGTGTAGTGGTGAGAGTGTTGGACTGGGACTCAGGAGATCCGGGTTCTAGTCCCCACTCAGCCATGAAACTCACTGGGTGACTTTGGGCCAGTCACTGACTCTCAGCCTAACCTACCTCACAGGGTTGTTGTGAGGATAAAATGGAGAGGAGGAGGAGGAGGATTATGTAAGCCGCCTTGGGTTCCTTGCAGGAAAAAAGGCGGGGTATAAATATTTATTTATTTATTTATTTATTATATTTATGAATCGCCCATCTGGCCAGACATCCGGCCACTCTGAGCGATTTACAATGCAATAAAATACAAGAGGAGGGGGGGGGGGAAACACACACACACACACACACACCGTATAAAACACAATTAAAAACAGAACAAAACTTTAAAATCCTAACCCACCCCATATTTCCGCCTGAAAAGCCACGTTTTTAATGCACGGCAGAAGCTAATCAAGGAAGGGGCATGGCGGAGGTCACTGGGGAGAGAGTTCCATAAATTGGGGGCTGCCACAGAAAAGGCCCTCCTCCTAGTCCCCACCAGCCTGGTTTCTCTGCCTGATGGGACAGGGAGAAGGCCGTCTGTGGCAGATCTTGTTGAGCGGCCTACTTGATGTTGCTGGAGGCGCTCCTTAAGATATATTGGACCGGAGCTGTACAGGGTTTTAAAGGTCAACGCCAACACCTTGAATTCAGCTCAGCAAACAACTGGTAGCCAGTGCAACTCTTTGAGCACCGGAGTGATGTGATCATGCCGGCGGCAGCCTTTAATCAGGCGAGCGGCTGCATTCTGTACCAGCTGCAACTTCCGAACCGTCTTCCAGGGTAACCCCACGTAGAGCGCATTACAGTAGTCTAGGCGAGAGGAGACCAAGGCATGAACCACTGATGGGAGCAGATGATTAGAATATATATATTATATATATATATAATATAATATATATAATATATATATATATTATATATATATAATATATATTATATTATATTATATTATATTATATTATATTATATTATAAATATAATAAATAAATAAATTAATTAATTAATATTCTTGTCTTTATTGTTACAGGGTATTATTGTTTTAAATTGTTGTACACTTCCTTGATGGCTTTTTAGTATATACGGTAGTATATAAATGTTAATAATAAATAATAAATATTATTTTTATATGTTATTATTTTTATTGTTTCATCCTGTTGGAAGTGGGCTTTGGAGAGGAAGGTATACATATTTAAATAAGTAACTACTTAAATACAGGGAATATTTCTGCAACTCTTAATCAAACCTTTTCCACAAACTGAGCTAAAGCTTAGTATGAACTAGTTTAAATAAGTGCAAGGCACATGAGCTATCCCTGAACTCTAGCATTTTCATATCAGATTTTTGAACCATGCCTGTTTTCTGCACTGATTTCAAAATACAGCAAAAGCAATTTAGAATAAGGTCCAAAGTAGTAGTCAAGTGTGAAATCACCATCACACATTGAATTGAATAGCAGCAGGATATTGGCTTCATTTGCTTCTGAGATCCCAACAAGGTTAAACACCTATTTGAAGCTACTGATTTAAATAAATAGACTCCATTGTTCTTCATAAAACCAGTGCATTGAAAAAATCATCCCGGTTGCCGAAGAACTAATGGAAGGAGAACATAGTCAGATTTTAATATAAGGGCAGCATCACAACTCTTCACTATTCATTTCTGGTATCTAGATTTTTCAAACTTCTTCAAAATTGCAATTCTGCAATTCTGAGATAAAATTAGGGAAGGGACTGCATGGGACCGCTAGCTATCATATTCAGACACTCTGCTGGAGGGTGGGGGAAGATGGGCAGGTGCTCAAACCTGCTAGGAATCCTTTTCCGTATCTCTTGGTTATTTAAGTTGCAGTCCTAAACATATTTTTGGACAGACTTACGTCCAAGTAGGATTTGAATCTAACGTCTTTATGGGCAGCCACTCTTTTTCTATTTCTTTTTCAGTTCCTCTGCTGCATGTAGAAAATCTGATGTCACTTCCTGTTTCCTGAAGCTCCTCTAGTAATGCCAGTCTTCCACAACCTTGTGAACTCCAGATGTTGAGCGACCGCGAAGACACCTAGATTCCACCTAAACATCAGGAAAAATTTCCTGACTGTTAGAGCAATAAGACAATGGAATCAACTACCTAGGCAGGTGGTGGGCTCTCCCAGTCTGGAGGCATTCAAGGTGCAGCTGGACAGCCATCTGTCAGGGATGCTTTGACCTGGATTCCTGCATTGAGCAGGGGGTTGGACTTGATGGCCTTGTAGGCCCCTTCCAACTCTACTTTTCTATGATTCTATGACACCTGGGCCTTCAAGGCTAGACTCAGCTCAAACCGATAACACAGAGGAGGAGGTGGGGCAGTTCTCCGTGGGAAAAGAGGAGCTTTCGTTGGGAGGGGACGAAGGGCCGTCCTTTCTGACAGATCCGAGAGAGAGGTGGCACCTCCGTCATCAAGAACAGCTCACTTCCCTCCGATGTTCTGCCCATTTGGCTAGTAAAGATGACAATCTGCCCGTGGGGGGAGGGGGAATGCTGCCTTTGACGCTGGACACGCGGAAAGCTACTCAGTTACTTCAACTGTTACTTCTTCATGACTTTCCTCTTTGATGGGATATAAGGTGAATCCATAAGGTGAAAACCTGCTTTTTACTTTTAGAGATTGCTTAAAGCGCTTTTTTGCAACAACTAGCCCTTTCTCTGCATTTTCTCATTAAAAGCCTTTGCTAGACCAGTGCTGTGTGAAGTTACATCGCTTTGCTGGTGGGGAGGGAGAAGCGGGACGTGTGAGACACGACAGCACCAGGTTGGGGAAGGCTGGTTTATACCTTATTATTTATTTATTTATGTATTTATTTATTTATTATGTTTATATCCCGCCTTTTTTCCTCTTGCAAGGAACCCAAGGGAGCTTACATAATCCTCCTCCTTCTCACCATGTTATCCTCACAACAACCCTGTGTGGTAGGTCAGACTAAGAGTCAGTGACTGGCCCAAAGTCACCCAATGTGCTTCATGGCCAAGTGGTGACTAGAACCCAGATCGCCCGTGTCCCAGTCCAACACTCTAACCGCTGCACCACACTGGCTCTCTTTCAATATAGCTTCCTATTATCTCCCTGAGAAGTGCTAATTAAGTAATGCTCTTGTCTTGCAGAAACCTAGAAAAAGAAAGTAATTGTTGTGAACTGCCCAGAGAGCTTCAGCTATTGGGCGGTAATACATGCGATAAATAAAAACATAAATAAATAGAGTACCTGGAGGCTTTATTTATTATTTATTTATTACATTTATACCCCGCCTTTTTTCCTGCAAGGAACTCAAGGCGGCTTACATAATCCTCCTCCTCCTCCTCTCCATTTTATCCTCACAACAACCCTGTGAGGTAGGTTAGGCTGAGAGGCAGTGACTGGCCCAAAGTCACCCAGTGAGTTTCATGGCGGAGCGGGGACTAGAACCCGGATCTCCCGAGTCCCAGTCCAACACTCTCACCACTACGCCACACTGGCTTTCTTCAGAATCAGAGATCCAACAGAAGGTACTGGAGGTGGAAGGTCACCTTTACTGGGCTTGCAGCTGCCCACCTTAATAGCAGGCAGCTGTCATTGTAAGACATCTGGCCCAAGACCTTATGTCATAGTACTGTAGATCTTACTTACGAATAGACTCTAAACCATGAGTATATGGGTGATAATAGCAATGAAATGTCCTTGAGGCTATCCCTTTTTTTGAGCTTTAGAGAGATCATAAAATTGTCAAACAACATTTTTCCGATCATTTGCATTTCATTCACAATATATGCACTCACTGATTCTTGCATACTTCAGTCAAGGAGAAAATTAAGCAAGCAAGTTGTTAATGGCACTTCTGATCCCACAAGTTCAAATTCAGTTTAATCTTGATAGGAACTCTTTTCACAGATATTTTAAATAGCATTTGCAGACCATGCTCAAAAATACTGTCAAAATGTACGCCTGTGGGGTTTTTTTTTCCAGCCTCATAATAAATGCAATTGCAAATGCTTTTTGCTTGGTGGGTAATGAAAATTCCTAAGGCCTGGGATGATCTGTTATATACCCAGAACCAACAGATCATCTGGCTTCTAGGTGAAACCATTTCATTTATGTCAAGGAACACTCTTGAGGAATAATAAAATCACAATTCTTCACAAATTCTTTAACACGTCATTTTTCACTAGCCTTTAGAACAGTACAAAAGAAGAAAGGTTTCAATGAATGGAGAAATATACCTTTCTAGGAAATAAAGGGATCAATATTTTGGCTAAGTTAATCTATCTGTGAAGGGGGGAAAAGAGCTGGGAATAAAAAGAAAACCAGTGAACCAACATCACAGTTCAACTAGAAACCTAGTGTGGACAACTGCAATTTACATTACCTACTGCCTGTCAGACAAGCTGATAACCTGCACTCAAAAATCAAGCTTCCCCACTTAAGGGTTAGAGTGAAAACTGACCTTGCACCCCAATTCCCTTGAAAATATGAAAAAGGGGGAGTGTTGATGTTTTTCTCCTCTGTCATCCAGTTTTTCTCCAGGTTCTGTTCAGCGCTAACACTTTATATGCATTAAGGTTTCAGTCCTAAACATACTGGGGTATAAGCACTATTTAATACAATGGATTTCATTCAGTCACCATGCACAGGACTGCACTTTAGGAGAACCATGTTTTTTCAACAGAGAACCACATTTTTGACCCAGACATAGCAAAGCAATCTTCCACCATTGATTAGCTGCCATCTTAATGAAGTTACAGTCACAGTATACCAAAACCAGAATGAGATGGGAACTGTGAAATGGGAGTAATTTACCATCAAGCAGGTCAAAATCCATACAATGCAGAGTACTGCACACTGTTTTATTAAAAATAAAAGTAATATACTGAGGAAACAGTGGGGGGGTCTCACTTGGCAGGCAGCAGAACATTGCTGAACACAGAGATCTGGCTGCTGGATTTATCTTCTAATCCCCATTGGAATTAATACTTGGCAAGCACTAGGAAGGGACACTGGCAATTGGCTTAAGAAGCGGGTGGTACAGGGCCTAGAGGGTGTGTAAGTGCTGCTATACAAAGCCTGGCAGAGCTGGGAGGAGGCAGAAGAGGAAAGCACACAAAGCATGAAAGTGTACCAGAGGAACTATAATCAGCTTTCTAGGGGCTTCTCTACATGGGGCATTTAACCCGCCACTTTACCAAGGCTTCTGCTTCCAGATTCTTTGCGGGGTTCCGTTACACATGGTCCCCCCCCCCCAGCTTTTTCTTTTTTTCTCTTCCTTTCTACCATTCATTTTTTTAAAAAGTTCATTAAAACATAAAAACAGAAAAGGAAATAATAATAATTTAAAAAAATACACACAAACACAACATACAACACTAAACTAAGATGGACTCCTGATTTTCTCTACAGCAAATACAAATAACAATAATTTCTCGTACTCTATAATTACAAAGAAATTTTCCTTTCCCCCCATATTCCAAAATCTCTTCTATTCCACAGAAAACATCATTTTTAAGTTCTGCAAGAATTATTAAAGATTTCCATTCAACCCTTAATTTTAATTATTCTCTCTCTCTCTCTCTTTTTTTTTTTTTGGTAAATCTTTTATTTGAATTCTAAAAGCCAAAAAAAAAAAAAAGCCAAAAAAGCCAAACAAACATACACTACAAAGACAAAACAACAACATTAAACTAAAAAGGACTTCCAATTTTTCCACAACCAAGTATAAGTAACATCAAATATTCTATATTATAATTATAAAGAAATTACTTTCTTTTTTCTCTTAAGCAAAAAACAAAACAAAATAAAATCCCCCCCTCTTACTTATCAACCTCACAAATACACACACAAAGCCTCGAAACCTTACAACACTTTACTCCTAAACATAGATAAAAATCCTTCTACTTAAACAATATTTAATATTTCTACTTATATTTAATGAAAATCTCTATTTCTTTCCCTCTATTTATAAAAACAAATGGCCTAGCTTTTATTTTATTTTTTAAAAATAGTTTCACATTTCCACATTACTTCACATCCCAAATTTTAGCCCACATTTACTTGGTTCCTTTCTATTATTCATTCTCAATACTAAGTTTCATCCAGGCTCAATACATTTTTACCAATAACTATTCAGATTCTGATTCAATATTAAACCTTATCCTTTTTAAAAAAAAAATCAGCAACTATTCTTTTTCCTAATCCCATCCTTCCCAAGTATGCCCCCTTCAGGGTCAAAGTCACCACATTAATAAAAAGTACAAAGAAAAACCACCTCCAACTGGAGAAGTTCTCTTTTCTCTCAAAGGGGTTCCTCTCACCAACCCCTTTAGGTTCAGATCCATGAATGTTTTGGATCACTATCAGTGATCCCTTTAGGTTTCTCCCATTTGGATTCCTCCCACCAATCCATTTGGGGAACTAAACCCTCTTACTTCTTTCATAAGAACCTCTCCCTTCCACCAATAGTCAGCAATTATCATAACATGAGTCAAACCATTTATTCCATCCCATAATCAGCAAACAATTTCCCCCGATCAAACAGTGTTCACAATCTTTTTCAGGCTCATGTTCCACAGAACACATTTTTTTTCTTGTAAACCCCCCTAAGTGGCTTTCTCCAAGAAGCCCAGCAATCGTCCTTCCAGTTCTCCGTAGCTGGCTTCCCCCTTACATTTCCGAAGACATCTTCACCTTCTGATTCAATGGCAAGGTCTTTCTTCAGCGATTGTGGGTAGTTTTCTTCCTGCTCCTGCGAAATCAAGCCTCTTTTTAAAGTTCCAGTTGCTATCCCTGGCAACATATCAATCTTCACCTTGTCCTCCCTGTTCTGTTCAAAGTTCACAATCGGTCACCCTCTGTATTATCCTGGAATTTCTGAGTTATTTGTACAGTCCACACTTCTGATTTCACCAACCTCCCCAGCCTTTTTTTTTAATGTTTCCAATAAAACCATCAGCTCTTCAGCTAACCTCATCCTGAGGCACAGATTCCATGCTGCCATTCAATGTCTTAAAATCCTGTGCACCGTCCATGTTATTTGCAGAGTTCTCCATTTCTGGCTCTTCCCATTTAAGTTCCCAAATCGTTACCTCTGCAAAATTCTGTTCCCATATTTTTTCTAAAGCATCAAGTTTATCTTCTGTTTTCTTAGAGAACTGCATCAATGTGTTGTAAATCTAATTGTGTTCATTTTTGTCTCCTTTAATATCATTCAACAGTCCTGTTGTATATAATCTGTTATCTTCCACATTCTTTTCCAGCAGTCAAGTCAAAACAAAACCCTCTTTAGGAAGGGCAACTTCAACCACTTGTTAAAACAAACAGATCCAGAAACCTCTTTCTAGTCCATTTCAAATTTTATCATTAATCTTTACTTTTGAGTCCAAATTTCTTAAAATTCAGTTTTTAACCTTTATATTTCCAAGCAAAAATGTTTCTTACTGTATTAATCTTTTAATGCGGTAAGAAAAACCCTCTTCATTCCAAAACAGTTGTATTTTCTTTCTCTGCCTTTCTATATGTTCCATTACAGAACCACAAGATGGTGCTGCAGTATAGCAGAATTGTGAAAATACACAAACTTCTCATTCTGGTTAATCCTGCCATTTTCAGATAACACCAGACTTTCCTCTCTTTTTTTAAAAAAAAAGCTGTGGAAATGCTTGGAAAGCACAGGAGAGGCCCTGGAGGAGGAGGAGGTTGTGCAAAGCACCCACAAACTACCATGAGTGAGGAATCACGATTGCACAATAAATGCCTCATGTAGAGAAGCCCCAGGTGCCCAAGGAAGATGAGGCAAGATCCTTCTAGAGTAGCTCAGGGCTAGCACAGTGCTAAAACCCTCACCCTTCTGAAGTCTGTACAGTAAGGCACAGAAGACAGTCTGCTGGGCATGGTGAGAGTTACATTCTTGAAACACTAACACCCAATTCAGGCATTCTGAAACAGAATAAGCTGACTTTCAGGACAGGGAGTATGCTAGACCAACCTGCACATGAGGAAGGGGCTGTGCCAGCCCCAACCTCTCCATCTCCATTTCTGTTGCCTGCTACATGCAGAGGGTGACCTTCTGAAGGGGAAAGCCTCCTCTATCTGTGGAGGCTTTCCATGAGCTTTCAAATGGGGGAAAACCCATTCAAAATTGCATGGAGAGCCTCCACGGATAAAAGTCCGAACGTCTTCAGAAAGTCAGCCTCCACATGTAGAGGGATGATGGAAATGAGGATGGAAGGGGGGAGGCTAGTGTGCGCCCTCCTTCTCTTGCCTTTTGTTTACTCATTTTCAGAACGCCTGAATAGGTTTACAGCGAATCAGCTTTGCATTGTTTTCATGGTACATATGTTTTTCCTTAAGTCATTAACAGTGTAATCTTATACATGTCTACTCAGAAGTAAGTCCCACTGAGTTCAAGGGAACTTACTTCCAGATATAGGATTGCAGCCCAACTGGATAAGACAAAGTGTTGTGGAACTTTGTTTTTTATTGAGGCCTTAGCCCTCAGTAGAAAGAGTCTGCTTCCTTCCGATGCACATGATGGATAGAAAAGGTAGAATAAAACAAGGTGAGACACTAATGGAAATTAAAAAAAAAAAAAAACCACACACGGTGTACTGGACATTAATACAATACATAACAGATTCTTGCTGGATGATGTACTTTATCCCACCTTTTGCACTCAAGCTATCAAGATATGTTTTTACATTACCATAATTTAATCATGGGCTGGCAAGGAAAGAATCAGTGTGTGCGTTCATGTGGGGGTGGGGGGTGGGGGAAGGGAAGACTTTGTTAAACAGAATTTCATCATTAAATCCTGAACATTACCATTTAAAATAAAGGTGAATACAAGTACAGGATACACAACTGAAATAGTTAAAGGCATCATGGTAGATTACGCTAACACTGTAATAATGATACTAGACAAGCCTCATTTGGAACACTATGTTCAGCACTTATCACCTCATTTAAAAGTATTCTAGAACTGGAGAAGGTACACTGGAGGGCAACTGAATGAGAGTGTGAATATAGGTTCTTGAAAAGTGAAAGAAAGAAAGTCAGCAAATGAAAAGATTGCCTTATTTGAAAAGCAGACTATTTCAGCACTCTTGTGGCACAATAAATCCTATTTTCCAACTTGTGTTGTGTGTTTTATACTGCACACCTGAAGACAAGGGACAGGTGACTAAAGAAATGTCTTCCATTAAAAAAAAAAAAAAGTTGCATCATGGGAAGAAAAAGAAGGAACATTCCATATCAGAACATCTAGGACAGCCACTTAAGCATCACCAAAGAAGAGGAAATGCATCACCAAGAAAGAGGACATATACGGTATTTGCATAAAATGTGCATGTGCTAACTTGTATTTATAGATGCAAATTTATAAATAATTACTATACTTTAAATTGGAATATAATACTTATCATCATGGGGGAAACTGTGACCTGTGTGCCAGCTCAGTCTTCTGTCCAGGAGCTAGCTGTTGATGGGAGACTTTAAGGCCTTTCTTAATGGTTTCATATCTTTAAACCAAACTTGGACTAGACTGCCCTTCAAATAGCTGACTGTCCTCTGTAAATTGGGACATGTGGCAACCCTACAGACACGTTGTGTCTATCTTTAAAAAGAGTCACTTCATTGAAAAAAGAAGTTCTTGAAGAAAGTTCTCAATCACCAGAGGGAAGAGCTTTGGTACCTGCCACTTACCATCCAGCCAAGAGGGTGATCCTACACCTGGTCCTCATCCTGTGTGCCTGCCTCCCACTCTCTGCAGGGCTCCTTCTACTGCTGCTTTCTCCACTGTCACCAAAAAGAGAGAGCTTTGCTACCTAACATTTACCATTTAGGCCAGACCTTGTTTCCATCTTTTTCCTACTAACACCTGGGATTAAAGACTGGCCCTGTCTCACTCTGAAGCTCTTTAAAATGCCTCACTCTACCACTGCTGCTACCACCTAGACCAGAGGAACTATCATTTCAATACTGATGTTATTTTTATTGTGTATTTGTTGTTATGAAACTGTTTTGAATTATCTTTAATATGAATCACACACACACCATGTCAACTCACCTACTTTGATCAATCTGCTGTTCCACTTCCTTTACTTCTTCACCCTCCTCTCCCTCAAACTATGATAGTACCCACATCTTTTCCTGCTCTGAGTGTACCTGGTACTCAGTTACCATAATTTGTGTGATAACCTACCACTATGTTAACCTGTAAGTACCATTTCTTTACACTGGGTGTCCTGCCTGCATACAGGTAAACATGGAAGTCACAACTTGTGTTCCTAGCAATCACTGGATGTAAGAGGTTCACACAAGGTTACGGTCCCATGTGAATAATGGGCAATATCCAACAGTGTCATTCTGCAAACTCAAATTGCACTACTAGCAGAGCTCTACTGAATCTTTTAGTAGCACAAGCGCTTGTGCATTGTGCTAGTGGAGTATTATGCTTGTGCAAACATAACTTGAGTTGGATTCTCCTCTTGCGCATAGTTCAGAACCTAGTGCAACATCATTTGTATTAGTGGAATGACACAGTTGGATACTACCCCATGTATGTAACATGAGTATCGGTTTTGTTCTTTTTTTAAAAAAAGAATGATTTAATATTTAGCATAGTGCATACTGTGGGCCAACACAATAGTACCTCCAGTGAAGTAGTATCTAAGAATATTTTCCACACCTGAGGAGGAAGCTGATCCTCCACATCACAGACAAGAGGTTGCTTTTAAAACTGAATCTTGTAAAGTTATCTATGCACGTACCTTCATATGTCAATAGCCACAGAGTGATGACTAAACCATCGTTTCTCTGTCATTATGGAACTCCCTCCCTAGTGACCTTCGCCATGCCCCCTCCGTGATGAGCTTCCGCCGTGCATTAAAAACATGGCTGTTCAGGCGGGAATATGGGGTGGGTTAGGTTTTTAATAAGAATTTTTTATATTGTTTTAATCATTATATTTTATTGTGTTTTACTGTATTTTAATTGTACATCGCCCAGGGTGGCTGGGTGACCAGCCAGATGGGCGATTAATAAATATAATAAATAAAATAAAATAAATAAGTTTGGTTTCCAGTACAAGGACTTGGACTGATTTAGGAACATAGGAAACTGCCTCATACTAACTCAAACCATTGGTCCATCTAGCTCTGTATTATCTACATTGGGAGTGGTGGCTTCAGACAGGAGTCTTTCCCAGTCCTACCTGGAGATGCTGGAGGTTGAACTGGGGACATTCTGCAAGTAAAGCATGTGTTCTATCCACTGAACTATACTGATCCTTGCAACAGACACTGGTGTGTACCAGGGATGGGGACTCGGACTCGAGGACTCGACTCGTGAGTCGGACTGAGTCCCCCCTCTGACTTGACTCGGACTCGAGTCCCAATATTTTTAATGGGACTCGAGACTCGACTCGGGACTCGAGACCAAGGACTCTTCAACATCCCTGGGCTGTGCCAGAAGGAGTGGAGAGGAGCGTGATTGCCGGCGAAGAGCGCATGGAAGCGAGGTGTGCCGCTGCTCGGCCACTATGGACTGCTACCAGGAGTGCAGCCCCAACAGTGTGTCAAGATTTATTTTGATTGATGTGTTGCGTACTTGGGAGAGGCAGAAGAAGGACCTGAGATTACTCTGCGTGGCTGCTCTGAGTGTGTTTCTGGTTCCAGCAAGTTCATCACCAGTGGAGCGGGTGTTCAGTGAGGGTGGAATTGTGATGAGACCTCACCGTTCCAGAATGGGGGCCAAACATTTAGAAAAAATCATGTTCCTCAAATGCAACATGGATAAGTTTTAGGAAGTACAGCAAGTTTATTTTTTAAAATCATTTTTCTAAAATGCAACCTTTCAGACATTTTGGGTTTGGCTGCCTCTGCCTGCCTGTCTGGGGTCCCCAGCCTCCTCTGCCTGCCTGGTCTCTTCTTAACCAGTTCCACAGTTTGAATTGTCCAAGACAAAGGCCTCTGCTTGCCTGTTTTGGGGTTCCCTGCCTCCTCTGCCTGTCTGGTTATTTTGGGTTTGTCTGCCTGTCTGTTCTTGCCAAAATCAGTTGCAGAGTTTTGAAATAAAAAGGCACACTTGTGCCTAGAATTTATTTAAACCATACATCTGAAGTAGCTTTATTTTGTTGGGAAAACACCCCACTGATTTTAATAGGGACTTGTGGAGTCAGCTTTGGGAGTGACTCGTGACTTGTGACTCGTGAGTCACCATTTTGGACCAAGGACTCGGACTCGAGACTCGGGTCCAAAGACTCGTGACTCGAGACCAAGGACTCTTCAACATCCCTGGTGTGTACATAATTTTGAAGCTTTGGTCTGGCAACCCTAGCTCCACTTCCTCTTCTACAACTTAAGAAACATTTCTTTTCTTTTCTTTTTTACTAACAAGGGAAGAGGCTGTTACTGCACCAATATTATGGGAGAGTACACAATCTGAACTGATGTATGATTATTAGATTAGGGGCAGCACATAATGAATGCTTCTTTAACACGTTGAAAATTATACAAACTGAGCACTGACTTCCCTTGGTGAGATGATCATAACTTACTCTGAAATAATTAAAAGACTACATAATGTAAGGAGTTAAATTACTTCATCTAAGCTGCCTGCATGCTAATAAAATGATCTCCAAATGATAATGGCGCAAACTATAAGCTTGCTTGCAAAGAGTATTATACAATCACCAGACCTCAAAAACCTAAAGACTGTTGGTGTGGCAATTGTTGATACTGCAGCTCCTTAAATTCAGTGAGAGTGACAATTCATTAATCAGGCCATGGGATAACTGGTTTGGTAAATGATTCCACAAGCAAAGAATCTTCATTAGGACTGACAGAGAAACACTGCCAATATCCACACTCATTATCTATATTACTGCTGACAATTTTGATTAGGAAGAACCTCTGGAGCTCATGTGCTTCTGTTATGGGAGCGTACTAACTAGGAGCTTATTGCTCTTATGCATGGAGCTCTAAAGGTATGCCATGGCCCCATGCCTTCAGATTCTAAGGAGACTAGTGGCCTAAGATGGCAATTGTGGCCCATAGGTGAGCTATAGTTCCAATGAAGGAAGGCATGGCCTGGGTTGGCCTTACCTCACCTGCAATCTTCAACCATGTTAGCAGCTCTTTGACAGTTCTATTGTGCCTCTTGATCCAACCAAGGTACATTGCGTAAGCTGAACCTGCTTACAACCTACCAACAATCAAGAAGCCTGAAAAGGCAGGGCTTTAGCTGAACACACTCACAACACCCTTCCCAATTTTTGCATGAAAGGTGCAAAGACTTCTGAAGCAGCTGGGCTTGCAAGGACGTTGGGGACGGGGCTTCCATGCATGCCTATGTCCCCTGCCCGGATTAGTCCTACGCGTGTTGCATAGGGTTATACCACTGTAGATTTAAGACAGTAAGCTGCCTTATACCCAGGACCGGTGCAAGACAGTTTGGCGCCCTAGGCAAGTTCAGGTATTTAGCGCCCCCCTCCCACTTGAGCCCTCCCTCCCTCCAGCCCTATGCCCAAGAAAGCCCGCAGCCCACGCAGGGAGGAAGTGCTCAGCGCACCAGCAGGAGGAGTCCCAGCCTGGCTCCTGCCGCGGATCGAGACACACGCGCCTCCGCAAGCAGCTGCCCTTCTTGGAGGGCAAGATCCAGGAGCTCGCCGCGCCCACCGCCGTCTTCTTCCGAGCCTCGCTGTTGCCAGCCCGGCCTCCTCCTCCTCCTCCTGCTCAACCCGCGGTAGTTCCGGGGCGGTGGCTTGGCTCTCCCCCCACCCCCCTCACCGCGAAGGGTGCAGAGGAGGAAGAGGAGCGTCCTCGCCCCTGGGGAGGACTAGGAAGTCCGGATCTATCTGCCGCCGGTGCTGGTGTTTGGCAGCGCGCCCCCAGGGAGCTGGAGAGGAGCCACTGCGGGAAGCGGCGGCGGATCCCGGCCAGCTGCCAGTGGGCTGGCCGTGCCCCCTTTAGCCCACGCCACCTAGTCCGCCTAATGGAAGCACCGTCCCTGCTTATACCAGGTCAGATTATTCATCCATCTTGCCCAGTACTGTCTACTCTGCCTGGCAACAGCTCTCTAGGATCTCATGCAGAGATCATTCCCCATCCTCTACTGCCTAAGCAGAAAAGAATATGGCTCAACTGCGACTCTGCCTAGACAAGGCTAGCCACCAAAACTCAGTGAGCAGGTAAGTGCCCAGTGACCATCCGCTCCCATTTGTGTTCACATTTGGGGTTGTGAACAGGGCATTTTCAAGGGATTTGCAAATTGAAATGAGATTGTCCTACAGCCCTAATTGCAGCTAAGCTCAGAGGGAACAAGGAAGCCTGAAAGGCATATATCATCATCAAAATGTGCAGGCGCCATTCCCCCGTAAGCTCTGGCTCCACTACACCATTGCTCTGGGAACCAAAGCACAGGAAAGGAAAGAGCTGGAGGAAGTTCCTACAGATGGGTGGGACCTTTAAGATATGCAGGAAAACCCTGCTTTAAAAGCAAAAAACCATCTACCCCACAAAACCTATGGTAACCAAAGGCTGTACATGTGCACCGACCTCATGCTGCAAAATAACAGTCAGTGCACAATTTATGCCATTGTATTTCCAAACTGGGGTCAAACAGGGGTATGTTGCTCCCAGAGGACATGCATTCTCCAAGCCTAATCCCATCCCTCCAAAGGATCCTTTAAACTATGAGGGAACCTAACCCTTCACGGTTTAAAGTATCATAAAGGGTCAGAATTTGTTTCTAAGACAATTACTCCCCCATGCCACAAAGCATCCTTTATATTCTGAGAGGGTAAAGTCTTCTTCCAGTTTAAAGGACTGGAGTAGGGAGAGAGAACAGGCCTCCAACAATGCACAACCTCATGCACACATTCTCCAATACCAAGCCCACCCCAAGAAATGCAAATAATGTCTTCTCTCACTTTAAAGAATTGTGAAGTAAATCAAATATGTATCCCAATGTGAATCTGAATGTTGATGCTGTCTGTCCAATTCAGCCACTTTCACTGGACTGTCCACTTACATGTGCATCCAAATGTTTATTCCCATCTGCATCAGGATGTGGATTAGGACGTATATCCAACTGCATGTTCCACTTGGACCTGTGGATAGATCCTATCAACCCTCCAGTGCACAATTAGATGCACATCCAACTTCAACCTGTGTTTCCTGATTTAGGAAGTGGTATGCGGGTGGAAGGCAGGCAAATCTCCTTATCTGAATTGGGCAAGGAACTGTGGGGGGGGGGGTAAAAGGAAGAAACGCGCCCTCCCTTTTGCCCTGCTCCTCTGCTCCTCTTCTTCTCCTTTGGGCATCAGTGAGATGTCCAAAAATAAAGATAGAAGCAAAATAAACTAAACAAGGGGAAATTTTCATGGATCTGTACTTGTATAGATTATCTTCAAGCATATCATTTCTGTCACTACTATTGAGAACTATGTCAGTGAGATCAAACTTTAACATGCTGCCTGCAGCTGTGACATACCATCACCCATTGTGCTCATTAATGTTGTATAGCGCTCTGAGGTACCAGAATAAGATGCAGCCGTTGAATACAGGAGATATCCTGAGAATCCTATAAAGTCTGTAATCTGATAGTAAACATAGTACTTGGGTATAAGTCCCCTTGGAAGCATGTATTTCAGTCTGATTTATTTTGAAGCAACATGTTTAAGAACAGGACTGTTGGTGGAGTCACACACTACAGAACAAGATATATTTTTTAAAAAAAGATCCTTGGGATTGTCTCTAGAAGCCACCTAAAGAGATTATCCTTTTGAAAATCTGTACTCTTTGGCGATCTAAAATGTATTTTGCAAAATTGAAGAGAAATAATACTGCTTTAATTAAGAAAGATTAAGATTTAGCAACCAATCTGCTGTTTTGGCTACCTGTCAATGAGGCAGAAATAACTGGGAAAACTGTGACCTATTAAAAATATGGATGGAAAAATCTTGTTGTGCTTTACTTGCCCTGATAATGGCAGCAGGTTAAAATGGCTGAGGACCCATAATGGGCTCTTATATTATATTTACAACTTACAATAAAAAGCATGGTTTAAAAAGCTCAGTGGTATCATGTTTAGTACCTATTATGGACATAAGTATAACTACTTTATGGTACGGTAATTAAAAGACATAAGAAAATGATTAATGTTTTGAGGCTATTAAAGTGTATCAAATGAAAAGCTATTATGATTCAGTGTCTAAGCTTATGTCTTATATTAGGCAATTACTCTGATAGATCCAATTTGCATTGATATGCAGTCTAAGTAAGGCTAACACTATTTTCCCCCATATAACACAAGCTTTACACAAGAGAGTGGTCAACCCTGGAATATTTAATTTTATCTAATCCAGAAAACTGGATGGAGTTTTAGTTGAGTGATAAAGCTAGATGTTTGACTCGGGGTCAAAGTAGACAAGATGGTGGGGGTTCAGCAAGAGCGCAGGTTTTTTAAAGCTGAAAAGCCGCTGAATGGAGGGCCAGATTAAGTCATGGCACATTACTGGGAGCGGAGCAGGAAATGAACTGTTTTCTCTGCAGCTTTTTCCAAATCTATATCCCCTAGCTCCAGAAGATGCTATGTACCCTGCAGATGAAAACAAACAGGTACCTAATATACTGTAAGGAACAGGAATAGTTGGAGAAAAACCTTTCAGCTGCAGCTGAGCTAAGTTAATGCACTGACTCTGAGCTAGGTAAATACTTGAAGTACTATAAGGGAAGGTGAAATTTGCCCCTAAACAGAAATCTGAACATTTTCTGAATCAAATTCCGGCTGTCAAAATAAAGGTCTAATATGCAAGTAATCCAATTTAATATCAGTGGGGTTTGCTATAAGCTCGGTCAGAATTCTATAAGTATGGGTAAATAAGCAGCCTATTTAATTTCAGCATTAACCAAAATGTCTCAGTAGCAGGTTCTAGTGTTTTCAGACACACGGAATGCTGATGCAACATGAATCACATGATCATTGGTCACCTAATGCAAGCCCAGACTCTTTACAGACTACAAATATCTTTCTTGCACCCTTTCAGTCTATGAGGTACTAAATTTCCTCAGTATAACATAGGATGTCAAGGAAGAATAGTAATACAACAGTTATACTGGTTACTCTGGGTTAAAGGCACCCTAATATTTGATTTTCTAAAAGGAGCCTAACTGACTTCATCGGCAGAACTCCAAGTGGCACATAGCCATGTTCTGCTCCACACTTTGGAAACTCAAAGGGTAGGCCAATGGGCTTCCCATGCTATCTCCAAATCCCTTTGGGCAAACTGCAAATGCATATCTTCCTGCTGGAACAAGTCTGGACAGAGCTGGCCCTAAGTTCTACATGGGAGCTTCATCTTCTATATGGGATCATTGTGAAAATAAGACTTGGATCCTGAGGTGTACTTCCACAAACACAAGGGCTCCTGTTCATGGAATGGCCTTTGATCCAGTGAAGGGTGGAAGAGGAGGAGACAATTTTGCCAATTCCCTCTTCCTCCTGCAGGCCCTCCATGCCACATTCTGCACTGTTCTGGAGGGTCCCCCAACCTTCTGGAATAGGTTCCAGGAGGGCACAGGGGGCTTCAGGAAGAAGGGGAAATAGATGAAAATAGGCTCCTCCCCTTTCTGCCAATGGGAGGTTCCTATGAATGGAGTTCCACGCATGGGTTCTAAGGATCCAAACCTGTACCCTTAACTTTTAGGAAGCTCTAACTGTCATTGGTGGAGGCTGTTTATTTTCTGTCCTTTATCATGTTAAACTGAAATGTCTTTCTTCATCAGAGAAACCACCGGGGCTCCTCCAGTCTATTGTTCAACCTGTCTACATCATTTTAATCCCCAGTGGTAGGCCCAAGATAAATTTTGGATGGAGACTGAAAAATGAGATGAGTAAGGACTTTATAAAAACAGCATAGAACTCCAGTTTGGAGTAATTAACCCCAATATTCCTTCTGCTTTGAGGTTAATTAAAGAATCATCAGGTGATGGTGGTGATGGCTCTGAAGGATGCCTAATGGTGAGTTTAATAATAATGGCAATGCTGGAGGAACTAATCCCTTATCTAATAATTTTACTCCTAACCAGGAGTCGAGGGGTAAAAAGGGAGATAAACAATACAGTAATACCTTGGATTGCAAGTAACTTGGTTTGAGAGCATTTTGCAAGACAAGCAAATTTTTAAATATTTATTTAATATATTTTTTTTACTTGATATACAAGCGACGTCTTGCAATACTAGTACTGTGTACGGCTTAAATTAAAGATCTCTGTACAAATTTTTTTGGGGGGATTTCGTTTTGATATAAGAGTGTTTTGGATTACAAGCACGTTTCCGGAACGAATTATGCTCTCAATCCAAGGCATGACTGTATCTGCAAGGTCCCCTCAGGTTTATCACATTTGATAAAATTTGCCCATAGCCTGGTAAAAACCGATCCAATTTGTCAGAGAAAGCATGTGCACAGCCCTCTTAGGACTGTGCCACTTCAGAATATAAGCATGGAATCACACGCTTCCATATTTCCCTATAACAACAGCTTGTTGCACAAAGAAATTTAGCACACCAGAGAGAAGGGTAGGTTAGAACCCTTCTTCTTGTGGCACTAGCTTGGTTTTTCATATTAAGGCAACTTTGTGAGAGAGCATCATCATCATCATCATCATCATAATCACTATTATTATTAATTTCATTTTTATACGGCCCAATAGCCGAAGCTCTTTGGACAATTTACAACAGTGCCTAAACAAGGTATAATACAACAAAAACAATAAAAGTAATTCACAATACAGAATTTAAAAGTTTTTTAAAAAAATGTAAAAACAATTCAGCAACAGAAACACTATTTAATACAGAAAGGACCTGTTAAAAACACCTGACATGGGTGTCCCCATCAAGCCATTAAAATAAACATGGAAACCCAGTGTGTCCCCAGTATCCTGTTTAAAAGAAGTGAAACCAATTCCCTGTTCAAAAGATGACTCTGGTAAAACGCTGCCTTAATGAGAACCAGTTAGCTGCTACGCCTCAGCATAGAGGGCTGTCTTAGCCTGGTGCCGAAAAGATGACAAAGTTGGCGCCAGGAGGACCTCAGTGGATTAAAATACCCTGCCTTCCATTTACATTCAGAAGTGTAAGAGGCCCTAAGAGGGCAGTATTATCTGCTTTTTCTGACTATTCGTATTGTCTCTAAGCTAGGGCAGCTCCTCTTGCTTCGCTTTGCACTCTGGTACAGATATCCAACTACAATATAGCACAATGGATACCGCTAGGCAGCAGCTGTGGCGGTAAATTACTGTCTCATCCTTCACTGGCAATGCTGGCTAGGGCTGATGGGAGTTGAAGTCCAAAACACCTGGAGGGCATAAGAACGAGGAAGGCTGATATAGTGCATCCTTCCCTGAGCCCTTTGACCAGGACGAGAGGGGGGAATAAATAAAATAAACAAGCAATTTTTAAAAAAACTTTCCTTTTCAAACATGGAAACCCAGTGTGCCCCCAGTATCCTGTTTAAAAGAAGTGAAACCAATTCCCTGTTCAAAAGATGACTCTGGTAAAACACTGCCTTAATGAGAACCAGTTAGCTGCTACAGTTAATAACCTCTTAAACCAATAGGGCTTTTCCCATTCACATGAGACCCAGTGAGAAATCACTCTTCACAGTTTCATTTAGGTGCTATCTTCCTTGATCGGGTAAAGCCAATCCACAGTGAAGCTTCCTCATCAGGACTAATACATTGGATCCTCAGTCCATAGGCTGATTAACGAGGTAGTGAACTAACATTCAATACCCTATATCACCTCAGCTAAACCTTAGGTCTGGTAGTGGACAGTTTCTTTATGGGTGGTACTGGCTACAGGCACACCAAAGCCCCCTTGTTCTCTATAATGGGGTGAATTGAAAGATTAGACTGTCAGGCCAGCAAGAGACCTCATTTTTCTTCCGTGTGCTGCATAGGTTGCCCCTCACTGCGGCCAACATTTGATTGTGATTAATTTGTCAGGGTTGGTTGTACAAAGGAAATGAAGAAATGGATTGCCAATTACAGTTAGTCTGCTTGTGGAATGCCCCTCAAACCAGTGCCACTTGCCAACAGTGACAGCTTAGAACTAAACTGCATTTGGTTTTATTGAGCAAAACCGCAGCGTTTGGTGTATTCTGAAGAGGCAGAAAAGGTGAACAGGGTGGCCTCTTCTCTTTCTCTCTCTGTCTCCCCCCCTTTTAACAACTTCAGTGCATACTTGACTTATACTGGCCATCCTGCAATCAGGTACACAAATAACTGATCCATCACGCTTATTTTAACCAGATGGTTCAGACGCACCAAACCTTTGCTTTAAAAGCTTAACACAGCACATTTGTTTCTGAGCATATAATTCTGAGCAAGCTAAAGGAGAATTTAACATGTATATCACAGAAACGGAGGAATCGAAATGACACTTCTATTTTGGGCACCTCAAACTGCGTGCAGGCCTGCTTTGTTCCTAATTACACAACCAGGAATACATTCTGACACTTCCTTCCCCCAAATCTTTGTGAGTTTCATAACAATGTTTTTCCTTTAATTAATATCCTTATTTCTCTAGATAATTCTACCTTCCAAGTGAATATTAGCATTCTTATTAATGAAAGAGAAAATTCCGAAGACACCAGCTGTCAGCCACTTAAAAGACAAAATTTATTATTTGTATCCAATTCAGTTTTTTTATACATATAAACCAAGAGCACCTTTTCCTGTTTCTTAACATTATTCTTCTTCCAATTGATAACTTATCAAGCACACTTAAAAAGCAAAATGCTTTACCATATTTATTGTCTTCTCCCTCACAACAAACCAGTGAGGCTTTTTATTCACATCCCATGATGCGGTAAGAAAGGTAGGACTTGAATTCAGGCCTCCTATGTAAAAGTCCTCAAAATTAATCCACTTCAGCGTGGTAAAAGCCACATTTCATTCTTGTCACTGAATTTCATTTGCCACTGATACATTAGCTTTCTTGGATGTCACATCTCCAGACAAAAGGAAGGTGAAAAGGTTCACAGTAGTCAATAGCACACAGTACATTAAAGAGGTGCTGCAGAGATAAAGTCAGAATCCACTTCCAGGGCTGAAATGCCCTGTCATTAGCACAAGCAAAATCCACAGAGTGGAGGCTGAAGAAGCGGCTAGAGTGCACAATCTCCATCTGGTTCCTGGCTTGGAAACAGTACCAGCCATTCATTAGAAGGAACTATGTGAAGTCTCTTTCTCCCTTTCCTTCAGCTGCACTTGTCCTTTCCAGTGATATAGCAGCTTTCCTATCTAGCATACTGATAGCAAAAGAACAAAGTACAATGAAGGAACAGAAGCATGAGTTCTTTGAGTTTTTGAGCAGCAAAGAGAAGGAATGTACAAAAAATGCCTTGTGTTGGTTCTCTTTATGCATTAATATAGAGATCAGGTTCATCATACTAAGCAACTGAGATAATTGTTAAAACTCAGACATCTTTGAAGGAAATATTAAAGTTTTAAAACAGTGCTGTGGCACTGGTTGGATTTTGCAGGTATCTGTGCAGAAAATTGCACAGCCTTAGCTAGGTCTTACCAACCTCAAGAAATTTCTGACAGTTCACCCAAAATGGGGTTATCTGGATAGTTTTTCATGCATTGAGCTTCAGTAGCTCATCCAGCTGTTCTGTGAATTATCCATCTCAGCAGAGTTCTGTCTACTGTGCTCATCTCACATTGGTCTCATACTTTCAGTCGTGTAACAGAGGGACTCACAAACCATGGCACACAGAGGGCCTCTGTATTTTGAAAAAATGGTGTTCAAACCTGCCTACTTGTCACCAAATTTGGAGGTCACCCAAATGGTTTTTGGGATTTAATATCAAACACGTCTGTGCATTAAAATCATGAAAAAAGACGTGTGTATGTACTGTATGGGTTATGGTTGCTGACTGATTGCCTTGCCTGCTATCTGTTGCTCCTGTTTGTTTGCTTGGGGCTGCCAAAAGGCGGTTCCAGGCAAGCGTTTCCTTTGTGCTTGTTCAGTTTGTTCTGGAAGCCTTCGATTAAAGACGTGTTATGAGCAACTCTAAGCTTGCCTCCTGGTCCTCTATTTAGACAAATGGTGAGGACACTACAGTGTGTCATTATATAGTCACTAGTATCACCATGTAGTTTAGTCATTAGGTGACACTGAACTTAGTTGTATCTGTGTTTTCTACCTCTTCTTGTTTGAGAGGGAGAAGAAAGTTCTTGTTTAGCTTCTTGTCTGGTGTGGCCTCTATGCCTTTCATAACACAACACATTGATTATCTTATGCAATAATTGCATGTCTTTATTTAGCACAAACACATAAGCCCTATGTAGTTGTTCGCCTCCATGAGTTCTCAGAATGCATGGAGGGAGGAGCAAGGCTGTGTGTCCTGTCCTGGTCCTGATAAAAGCCCATGGGACACAATGGGGCAAGGCAGGTCTGTAGTCCCAGCCCCAAGGAGAGCTCCTAGTGAGCTACTCACTCCAACAATGTGGTTCCAGCTAGGACCTGCTTTTATGCCTGATACTCAGATTACACCTCTCACACTCCACCCCTTTCTTGAGAAGCAGAAGTCCTTAAAGGGGCAGACCTCTGGCCTTGAGCCTAGCATGCCTCCTCCTCCTCTCTGTGGATTCCCTCCAGGCTCACTGCCAACATTGACAGGTCAACATGGGAGTGTGGGATCCGGCTCAGAGGAGATGGCCTCTTGAGGTCCTGCTACAGCGTTCCCTGGATAAAGGGCCTCCAATGTAACAGGCTCTGGCTCAGGCCTGGTCATGATGCTGGGGCCCCAATTGGTCACCAGTACCTCTTCTTCATGTGCTGCTGGTTTAATGTGTCTGGTCAGCCCCTCATTGTCCAAGTTGGAATCCAAGCCCAGGTACCTGCTCTGGATAGGTGGTCCTGACACTGTGCATGCTAGCCCTGTCCTCACTCCCCGTCAGCTTCTATCTAGATTGCAGAGGAAGGTCCTGTCCTCACTCTGAAGTGAGTGTCTGAAGTGGGATTCTTCATGCATTCGGCTGAACACACTTTGAATTCTCCATGTGATCGGGATCCCCAATTGCACAGTATTCCCAAATCACATGGAGGATTCTCAGGTTGTAGCTGCTGGAGATACTGGGGATACGGCTAGCATGCATGGTCCAGAGAATGTGAGGAGGTGAATGATTACATAAGGTTTATTGCGAACACGTAATAGGAAGTTGTGAGCAACTGTGTAGCATGCTAGTGCATGCACTGAAAGACATACACATGTGATTGCCACAATGGCAATTTATATACAGTTTTAATGTTGTTGTTTTCCTCCTGCACAGAAGTGCTTTTCATGTAGAAGAAGCATTAACATCTGAAGCTGCCCTTAATACTCTCTGCCTTCAGATGGGAGGGAGGTCCCTACTGGTTCATATGGCTGATAGGGGAAGTAAAAGCTGTACAAATCACATGCTAACACATAAAGCCCTACATGGCTTAGGATCCGCATGCCTGATGGAGTGCCTTCCCTTCTCCTTTATGTATCTGCATGGATATTAAGATCTAGCGGGGCAGCCTTCTTGACATTGCTGCATTTGCCTGGGGTTTGATATATGGCAACCTGAGAGACAGGGTTCTCGATACAGACACCCCAATTGTGGAACTCCCTCCCCCGTCATATATAGGTGGTGCAGAATCTCGCAAGCTTTCTGTGCCAACTAAAGACCTATTTATTCATCCAGGCTTTTGACTGAATCTGTGTTGCTGCATCTTGTAAGCTTACTTATCTGTCTTTCTGTTCTCCCCTGTTTTACTGTTTTATCGGTTAATGCTGTACAATTTTGTTGTGTTTTATTAGTTCTATCCCCTGCTTTGGGATTGTTTTATAATGAAAAGCGGGTAATAAATCATATAAACAAATAATAAATTGTGTGCTGGAGATGGTCCCCAGGAAAAATGTACCAGGCTACCAGCAATTATCCAAAATAATTATTGGCTCCTGGTTGTATACTACAGTGCACCCTGACTGGCTAATGAGAAAGCCTTTCAAAGTTTTTAAAAAAAAGTTTTCCAAGCAGTAGCAGATAGAGAATAATGACTGCAAGTACAAAGAAATAAGGAAAAGCATGATCAAGAAGTGTGAAATTCAATACTGCACAAGCTTTCCGCTTGTGCGACACACAACCCCCTGTACCCCCTCCCAAGAGCCTCTCCAGAAGGTCGGGGGAACCTACCAAATACTGTGGGCACTGTCTTACAGGGCTGTAGAGGTAGGGGGAGTTGCTGAAATCAGGAACCTTGCACGAGTGGTGCAAGATTCCTCTGCCTGATTTTGGGTGATTCTCATAATAATGGTGCAGCACTAGTAACAAAGGCTACAAAAAGTATTTGTGCGATATGCTCTTTTCCTTTTTAAAAAAAAGTAAAGTTATGGTTGCAGCTATTGCCATTTCCTTTCCTTTCCTTTTTTTAAAAAAAAACAAAAACAAAAAACTCTACCATGAAGGCTTGGAGGACACTACCCAGAAGTGATACATCCCAAATTTCCTTCTCTGATTACAACTCTTTTCTGTCCCCCTCCCTTTCAGGAATTCAATGGAAAAGCATCCCCGCTACAACAGGGGTGCAGAGCCAAATTTGGCCATCCTCCGAGATTCCCCAGATGGCTTCATCTCCCCAGCTTGCGGGGCAGACAAAATGTGGTACAATGTGAGAAGCATTTATTTATAATGAGATCTGTTGATTTTGAAATGTAGACTCAAGTAATGGTGAAACAAAGGTCCTAGTTGTTGGACAGACAACACAAATTTACAGCGTATGTACATTTTGTAATACAATAAAGCTAGAACAAGAGGGCAGTGCCCATCAAAGCACTGAGCTTAATACCTTTAAACCTCCTTCTGGAGTCAGTGCATCTGCTAAATATATCCTATTAATGCTAATTTTAGATGGCTGAGATTTAATCAATGGACACCCTGGTAATAATTTCTGAGCGTGTAGAACGTATTCCAGAGAGAAATGGACTGAGGGAACAGTTTGGAACACGGGCAGCATGCTGTTTAAAATAAGATCTCTGTTAAATAATGTATGTGACAAATTCTGACACAGGGTAGCTAATTAGATTGCTGAAATACTTTGAATATTCTAATAGAGCCCAAGCAGCGGCCGGCTACGCTATTTGCTAACAACTTCAAAACCAGTCAATACATTAACCACTTCAAATGCCGACCCCATAGGTGCTCTTAGAGCAGTTTTCTCATGATATGGACAACACAGCACTCTTCATGGAAAATGGAGTATATCATGAACCCATGGAGGGGGAGTTGGGGTCATGTCCACTGGTCTCACCTCTGAACTTGTGAACAGACCCTATGCATATACAAACAGTATGTGTGTGGGCTTTGCATGCTTGTTCTGATTGTGCAGGTAAAACTATGTGTCTACAATTTGTATATGTATAGGGTCCATTCATTGGGCACTAATCCCTTCCATCAAAGTGCCCTGCACTTTAACAGTTTAGCTGTCATACCACCTTTGGGCTGTCTAATTCAGAAAAGGGAGCCATAGAATTAAGAAGTCTGATGCATGTGCTCTGCCCCTTGAATTCTGAGCAGACACATAACTATATTCATGATGGAGGAAATGTCCCATCACTCTGAAAACTAAACTTTTAGTGCTCCAGTAAAATAATCCACAATGTTTATACAGTAATACCTTGGATTACAAGTAACGTGGTTTGAGAGCGTTTTGCAAGACAAGCAAAATTTTTAATATTTATTTATTTATTTATTTGACTTGATATACAAGCGTTGTCTTGCAATACAAGTACTGTAGTACGGCTTAAATTAAAAATCTCTGTACAAATTTTTTGGGGGGGATTTCATTTTGATATAAGAGTGTTTTGGATTACAAGCACCTTTCCGGAACGAATTATGCTCTCAATCCAAGGCATGACTGTATAAGACAAACCTTCTGAGAAACTGAAATCAACATGTGGTGACTGAGCTGCTTACTGGTTCCGTAACTGGCGATTCTCATGGCTAACATATACTTTACTATTAACTGCATATTTCAGATGTGAGAGAATTCAAAGGATCTTGGAAAATCAAGCATGCACTTTCCTCTTATAGCAAGAGCATTTGTGACTGTACATCCTCACTACCTGTAGCATGGACACAATAGATGAGGTACCGTAATGTTGTATGTGCAGGAACTTGAAGGTATGCAGCGGCTTGGGAGGCCATATGTATGACACATGCCTTTCCTTTGTGCCCAGCCTTCCCCCTGGAAGTGGCTTGTAGGACCACTTGCCTCAGATCCAGAGCAGAGTGGGCAGAGACAGAGAGAGGTGAGCACTAGAAGCAATTTTTCACAGCCATTGTCCTGGGGACTTATGTGAGCAGTGTCCAATGCTTCCTGCATGCCAGCGGGACCCACAAAGCTAGCATTTTGGCTTGTTTCCAGGGTTGCTCTAGGAAGCGCTAGCTTCCCGTTATGCACTTGCACTGGTGCAACAGAAACAACGGAAGTGCAGCAGCGGTATTGGATACTGCCCTGTGTTTCCATCACATAGCAGCTGAGCTCGTCCCTTCTGCACATAACCCTGAGGAGAGAGGTGAAGCCCTACAATCACCACCCTCCCATCACCAGAAGCTATAGCAGGCTTAGCCATTTAAAGTACAACCATGATGTCTAAATTGTGCATACACAGATGTCACCCATGGTCTGATCCATGTGTTCCAGAGTGTAACAGATTCCTAAGACATGGATCTGACCAGGACATGGATCTGAGATCCTTGGAGAAGGGACCTGTCCTCTTGTACTCTGTAAAGCACTAACAAAATTAATTCTCAATTAAAAATGCCCAATGGAAGTACATTTGTGTGAAATGCAACTAGTCTCCCTCCTCCTACAGAAGACTTCCACCAGCAGAATGGGTGGAAGTGATTCCCCCTCTGCACGCATCCCCTGATCTGTTCCAGAGGGTTGGAAGTCTTCCATTGACAAAGGGATTCTAGCTGGATTTCACCCTTTGGAATTAACCCTCAATATGGCTGGGTTGAGTTATACTTAGTTACAAAATTCAATTATGTATTACCAGTGCAGCCATTTCTACATATGGGAAAGTATCCATGAAAATCATTGCAGTTAACTGATATATCCAGAAGAGGTATCATCAATTATTCTTTTGTCTACCGCATTTTTTACCCCAGGACCAAATCCAGAAACATATTCCTTGTTATACTATATCAGTACTTTAATTTCCACAGATCACCAGGGAAGCATAATACAATTTTTATTCTGTATCTTCAGGCTGGCACTCCGTTGTCTTGTAAGAGTTTTCCAAGGGGGGTTTCTATTGATTTACACTGATGTACAAAAATCCGCATCATTCTTTATTTCATGCTTTTAAAATGTTATGAGTATAATTCTATATGGGGGGCTCTTTAAATGTGGACACATGAAAGGGTCTTTTTATTGAGGCTTGGCATGGTGCCTTACTGGCAAGCTGCCTCTAGTCTTTTAAGGACTGTAAGTCATTTAATTGGGAACATCAAGAATTTTAAGAACCTGGAGGAGGAGCTTTGGGTGCAAACTTTGAGAAGGAGTCAGAGTTTTCCTTTTAGCCAATAACTCTGCAAGTGATTATTTTTCTCATTTTCTGAGCTTCTATGGGGAAAAGAAGTGTTCCAAGGCAGTATGAAAAGTAAAATAGAATGTATTGATGTAGTCAACAGACCTCACACCAGAACATATACATCAATTAACATACACAAATGAATGCATATATATATATATATATATATATATATATATGATTTGCCTACATTTTCTGTAACAGACTTTTGTATCAGAAAGAAAACGAAGGTGATAATATTCAGATTATCTTCCAGGAAACAAAGCGATCAATCAATTGATTGTAATTTTTATTGAAATCTCTTCAATGAGCCAGAGAAGAAAAACACAGTTTACTGTTTCAGTTTCTTCTAAACCACAAGGTCATAATCTGTTGGAATAAGGTGTCCCAATAAATCTCCCATCCAGGAGAGCTGAAGATATAACACTGAAACGTGCAAGAACAAATGCCCCCCCCCCTATACTTGAAATACTTAATTTCTGCAAGTATTTGGCTTGCAAATTAACAGAAACTAGATAAATGACAAATGACAAAGGGGAACAGGTCAAATTTGCTGCTGAAAGAGAATTTTGAAAATCCATGTCTTTAATACATTGGATAATACAAAATCTAGCTTTATCAGGGCCATATGAAAGAAGCAGTGATGGAGAAAAACCTAAAGTACTTATTTTATCATTGAACATCTTCATGCATAAGTTTACGTACTGATCTGAATGAACTAATGATAAATAACCGGATGAGAGAACAGGGAACATGAAATGAAACCAAAGCATCAGAGCTCAGGACCAAGGCCTGGTTACTACAGAGTCTAAGCCTGCCTCTAGCCTCAAAGCTGCAGCTACCACACATTTGGGGACACCAAAAATTGTCCTTAAAAAAACTGATTGAACTGATATTAAAAATAAAGAATTTCTAACCCCCAGGTTATGTTACTATGCATAAGATGATGAACATGTGTCCTATACTGTCTTGTTTTACTAATTAAATGTAAGACGCTCTGGAAACCTTTTTGGCTGAGGAGGAGGGTAAAAAATACTTTAAATAAATAAATAATGAATACTCCCCCTCACTGGAATGTCCCTACAACCTGTGCAACTGGAAAAGTTGCTTCAAGACGAAGCTCAGCTTCCTACTGTAAGCAAATTACCAGGTGTATTCTGTCGAAATAATTTGCAGATAGAAACAGAAATTAAGCTCGACAACATCTCCCTGTGTGTGAATTTAATCTTTATATCATCTGAGGCAGTGGCAGAAGACAAATCATCTACCTGCTTTCTCATCCAGAAAAGAAGCTTGTTTGAAAACAGAAACCACAGTTGTCTGTCTACTAACCCAAGCAACTAAGCACAAAAAAGGCCATCCATGTATGTGGGTTGTATAAATGGGCTCTTTGTATGGAAGGGCAGGATATAAATGCAATAAACAAACAAACCTAGGGGTTGAGTCCAACCCTCACCTCTGCTTATGTGACAGGACTCCCCTGTCCTCTTCCCCCCCCCTGCAGCCACCCATGTGTACCCCAAATCTGCTCCAGAGGGCACCCCAACCCTCCGCAGCAGATCTGGGGTGTGTACAAGAGGGAACACAGGGGGAATGGGGAATCTGTTCCGCTAGTGGTTCCCTTCTGCTGGAGGAAAAATGCCACTGGATGCAACCCTAGATTTTTACACACTAAGGAACTTTGTTAAACAAACACCTTGCTGAGAGTTCAAGGTGGAACAAAAATACGGAAATACATAGGGCAGTATCCAACAGGGTCATTCTGCTAGCACAAATCATGTTGCACTAATAGAAACTGGGTTCTGAACTTTGCACAAGGGGAGAATCCAACTAAGTTCTGCTTGAGCAACTACTTGCACAACCACTTTCAAGAGAATGGGCTAGGTGCTCCAGTAGCACACAGTCTGCTAGTGCAATGCACAAGCACTTGTGCAACTGAAAGTGTTGGCAGAGCTCTGGTAGCGCTATTTGAGTTTGCAGAATGACACCGACCGTAACTGACAGACTTTGGATTTGACTTTGGGAAAACGGCATGCAGATGTCACCTTTGGCTGCTCAGAATTGGAGAAGGGCAGACATGTCATCCATAGTTCAGTGGGAAGTTAAATACTAGATGTTAGTTAACTGTCTGTAGAAAATGTTAAGTTAACTGATAGTTGTGAGTGTGTGTCCAATATTGGAATACATTTAGCCAACTCAGAGAGAATAGCTGAGTGGAAATTATGAATAGTTAAAGATGTCAGGAGATATTATATGAAGTATCGGATAAATATAGTATTTGTACTTCTGTTGTGTATATACTAATTGGATTTTTGTATTGATTATGTTTTATTTAATGCATGTCTGTTTTATTCCTTGTTAATACTACTACTACCAACAACAACAACAACAACACTAGACAGATTTGACAGCAGTTCTAAGAGCACCAGTTTCCTCTCCTTACACTCTTGTCAAAGGGCAGAGCTCAATGTTCTCTTATGTTTGACAAAATTAAAAGCCAGGAAATAAATAAATCAAAGTGCTAAAAATGCATGTACAATATAGAAGCCTGCCCACTGTCCCAATTCAAGGCAAATAGTACACTCCAAAGGAAGGAAGCCAATTATTTATTAGTTTACATGCTGCATTTTTGTTTTTACCCCCCCCCCCAAGGATTGCAGAAGTGGCGGAAATAAGTCACTCAAAAGTGAAATATAATGAAGCATGAAACCCCACTACCTGAACTACACACTGCTTAAATTGCACCTAGGGTTGCCAGGTCTCCTGCAGTTTCACTGTTTAGGTCCCCTCCTTGGGTTTCTAGGGGAAGGGCTAAAATCTCAGAGTTAGGAGCCAGAAACAAGGGGCAGGCTATTTCCTGCTTGGCTTGACAGCTTTTGCTATTTGTTCCGCTGCCACCCATATTTCGCAGGCTCCAGCCCTGAGAAACATCTAGGCTCTTCCTCTGTCTAGACAAGGCGCCATCTTCTGCCTGCCCAGGTGTAATTGGGCTCCACCCCTACCATATCAGTCCACCATCCCCTGCATTTGCCCGGCACCAATGTTTAGTTCTCCGGCTCCACCCCTTTAGTGTTAGGAGGCCTCCCAGAGAGCCCTAACTGTGTCTGAGCTCAGCCTAACTCAGAACTACAACACCAAATAATAATCTGAAAATGTTCTCTTACACAGAAAAAAGAGTTCTGAATTCTGTCCACATATATCTTATTATCTGGAAAAGACGTTTCATGCCTACTGCATTTTATTTTCTATTAAAATTGGCTCTCATAAAAATGAACTGAAATGATCTTTGCATTTCATTTCACAACAAATTCCACGTCTTACAGCCTATCCTCTTTTCCTATGCTAATGACAAAAATATGCCATTTCTAAGATTCAAGGAACAAAATGATCCATGATAAAAGATAGAAATGATGATCTCCAGTGATAAAGAATGTTATCAAGGATGAGATAATTGGGTACTGATTTTTGATGCCCACAAACCACAGAGGTACACAGACAAAACAGATGTGGTCAGTTGGGGCGGGGGGATGAGAGATGGGAAAGGATCCAGTTTAGGAGCTGTGCGTGGCAAAAAATACTGTATTCTTCATTTAATTAAGAAATACTTGAACTCATGTGTAGTTCAATATCAAAGCTTTCTCTGACATACAAAGCTTTCTCTGACATACTCAGAGGAATGTCTGTGCATACTCTTGCTAGCTAAAGCACTTTCAGTATGTGCTTCACAGTTTGTCACATTCACACCCACAACAAGCCACTAGGCCTCAGCAGTTCTGAAGCGCCAATATTGACCTTTCCAAGGCATATAGCACTCAGCGTATGGCAGCATAACCATCTGTGGCAGCTCACCCAACACTGTATTCACGGTCTTAAAAAACTCAATATGAACCTATGATGTTGCCTTATTCAAAGTCTGTCTGTCGGTTCATCAAACCCAGTACAGTACTATCTACTTTGATTGACAGTAGCTCTCAAAGGTCTCAGGCAGAGGTTTTTTTCGAGCCCCTCTGCCAGGGGAGGCTGGTGACTCCTGTGTCAGTGGGGCTCCTTATCCATTGTAGCTTTTATTCTGAGCTTTATAGGCGCTACCCACAGTGCTATACTCCATCCCCAAAATAGGTTCAGCACCATGGATAGCTATAAAGCCCAGAAGAAAAGATGCAATGGATAAGGAGCCCCACTGACATAGGAGTCACCAGCCTCTGCTGCTTGGCTGGTAGTCTTCTAAATTGAAATAGAAGAGATTGAACCTGGGACCTTCTACATGCAAAGCATGTGCTCTGTCACTGGGTTATGGTCCACAGTACCACGCGTTGCCCCACCCAGGGCACTCATGCCATAGTACTGCTCCCAAAATTCCATTACACACACAGAACTCGTCGTCGTCGTCATCTAACTTCAGCCTTGTTCACACCATGGGAGTGGCAGCTCAACTGCACCACATCGAAAAAAACTCATTCATGTAAAATTAAGTTGCATAACTGCTTGCAAGACCTGAGCAACTCTTTGTGAGCTCCTCGGGCCACAGCCCTTAATTTGCCAGCATGAAGCAGCCCACCAGGCATTGTAGAACAAACTGTTAATAATACTGAATACACAAAACTCATGGAACATCTACTACAACAACATGCTCTAGCAAGGCAACAAAACAAAACAAAAAAACTTGTTTAAACCAAAGTTGAGCACTTGTCATGAAGAAAAATAGCTTGAATTGAAACTTTATAATGGGTTTTACTTACCATAAATTCCTGTTGAAATACACGGGAATGCCTGCAAGACAAAAAACAACAACAACAAGATGTAAATTACCGGTAGATTTTTCTCTTTAGAACCACTTATTACACAGAATCTGATGGTAAGAGGAAACCATAAGCTGCTTAGTGTAAAGAGATCTCTACATTTAAGTCGGCAGGGCCTGATAAAACACACCCTAGAGTGCTGAGAGAAGTAGTTCAAGAAACTAAGAAACCATTTGCAATTTTCTTTGAGAACTTATGGAGGGCAGATAAGGCCCACAGCACTTTGGAGAAAGGTAAACATATAGTGCTTTGTTGAAAGTGAAAAAGGGGAAGGCCTGGAGAGTTTTTTCTTAACCAATGAAATTGACTTCAATAACCAAGAAGCTATTAGAACAATTACAAAACAATCGATTTGCAAGCATCTAGAGGAAACTAGGATGATCACCCGAAGCCAGCACAGATGTGTTAAGAACAAATAACAAACTTGTTTCTTTCTTTGATAGGGTAATCCATTTAGTAGATAACAAGGATAGATTGGATAAATATTTTGCATTTCAGCAATGTTTGTCTGATAAATAAGCTGAGGAATATTTATTTATCACATTAGTGTCCTGCCCTTAAGAACATGAGAACATAAGAAAAGCCGTGCTGGATCAGATCAAGGGTCCATCTAGTCCAGCATTCTGTTCACACAGTGGCCAACCAGCTTCCCACGGGATCCCACAAGCAGGACATAAGTGCAACAGCACCTTCCCGCCCATGTTCCCCAGCAACTGGAGTACATAGGCATACTGCCTCTGATACTGCAGGAAGCATATAGCCATCAGTACTAGTAGCCATTAATAGCCTTCTCCTCCATGAATTTGTCTAATCCCCTTTTAAAGCTGTCCAAATTGGTGGCCATCTCTACATCTTGTGGGAGTGAATTCCATAGTTTAACTATGCACTGTGTGAGGAAGCACTTCCTTTAATCTGGCCTGACCCTCCCACCAATCAGCTTCATGGGATGACCCACACTGGGTTCTAGTATTATGAGAGAGGGAGAAAAATGTCTCCCTGTCCACTTTCTCCACATCATGCATAATTTTGTACACCTCTATCATGTCTCCCCTTATTCACCTTTTTTTCTAAACTAAACAATCCCAGCTGCTGTAACCTTTCCTCATAGGGGAGTTGCTCCAGCCCCTTGGTCATTTTAGTTCCCTTTTTGGCCCTTCCTTCTCCTAATACATGGCTTTCCTTCATATTTTCCACACAGCAATCACGTAAAATAAATTAAGCAGAAGAGAGGCCCCCCTTCAGAAATTAGCCTACACATCTTTAAAGAACATAAAGAGGGTGGTGCAGGGCCACACACACTGACCCTATTGCCAGCATCAACAGGCTCCACCCCCATCTTTTGCTTAAGGAGGAACCTACATGCTTCCAGCTGAACACATGTAGGCTCCTACACACGACAGGGAGGCAGGTCTCACCTACATTCCAGTCCTATGCTAAATTCCCAGCACTCAGACAAAGGGGCAACTTGTCTGAACCTATGGGTACTGCAGCAGCAATGCCGGGTGCTTTCCCTCTTTGTATAGCTTAGTGATAAGTTGAACAGGTGGGAACTTTGGGGAGGAGCTGCCCTATTGTTCCTTTTCTGCAGCCAAAGAAGTATCTTTTATTTCTTGCACTGAGGAAAGAGCCTTAGTGGCCCCTTCAGCTACTGAGGATCCGTGAAGCAAGCCTTATTTGAGACAAGCCTCCAACTCTGAATCTTTCTCATGAGCTCTCCTCAAAACCTGAGTCTTTCTATCACTCCTCGCTGCATTAGCTACATCTTCACAATATTTTGTTGTCCCACACAAGCAATAACATAAAATGGTTCTCCCTGAGGGTGACTACCCTATTTATTTATTTATTTATTATATTTATACCCCACCTTTTTTCCTGCAAGGAACCCAAGGCGGCTTACATTATCCTCATCCTCCTCTCCATTTTATCCTCACAACAACCCTGTGAGGTAGGTTAGGCTGAGAGTCAGTGACTGGCCCAAAGTCACCCAGTGAAACGTTTCATGGCCGAGCGGGGACTAGAACCCGGATCTCCCGAGTCCCAGTCCAACTCCCTAACCACTACACCACACTGGCCACTACCCTATGCACCAATAGCAAGCATTCCTTATGTAGGCAAAATGGTACAATCCATGCACAAGAGCGAGTTATAAGCAGGATTGGGGACAGACCAAAGTTACAGAAGTACAAAAAAAAAAGAGGGGGGAAAAGAACCCCAAGATGGCAGCAGCAACAACAACAACATTCTAAAAACAGCCCAATGAAGACTGAGCATGCTCAGTGGCCACAGAATGCTGACTATTTGTGGGGGAGAGCACAAAATATATGTGATGGGGAATGGGTAATTGAATGGAGTGTCCTGAAAGATGATATGGCTTGTTAGCTGGCACCCTGCACAGAAGCACTCGCACCACAACATTTTGCTTCAGGTCCTGCTTGCTAATATGCTGATAATAAATTATAAGACAGCATCTAGTAGAATTTTGAAGGTGTCTCTCCTGTGTCTGCCACTGATCAACATCTTTATAAATTATTTTATTTATTAAAGAAGGAGGAACCTGGGAACTATAGGCCAGTCAGTCTGACATCAATCCCTGGGAAATTTTTGGAGCAGACGATAAAAAAGTCAGTTTGCAAGCACCTTGAAACAATGCAGCGATTACTAGAAGCCAGCATGGATTTGTCAAGAACAAATCCTGCCAGACTACTAATCTGATCTCATTTTTTGATCGGGTAACCTCCCTTGTGGACTATGGGAATGCTGTGCACATAAGGGGCTAGCTAAAAGTGGGCTAGATGGAACAACTATCAAGTGGATCCACACTTGGCTACAGAATCGGACTCAAAGAGAGCTTATCAATGGTTTCTTCTCAAACTGGGGAGAGGTAACGAGCGGGGTACCACAGGGCTCGGTCCTGGGCCCAGTGCTCTTCAACATTTTTATTAATGACTTGGATGAGGAGGTACAGGGAATGCTTATCAAATTTGCAGATGACACAAAGTTGGGTGGAACAGCTAATACTCTGGAAGACAGAAACAAAATTCAAAGTGATCTCGATAGGCTGGAGCGCTGGGCCGAAAACAACAGAATGAAATTTAATAGGGATAAATGCCAAGTGCTGCACCTAGGGAAAGGAAACCAAATGCAAAGTTACAGAATGGGGGACACTTGGCTCAACAATACCACAAGTGAGAAGGATCTTGGAATTGTTGTAGATCACAAACTGAATATGAGCCAGCAATGCGATGTGGCTGCAAAGAAGGCAAATGCTATTTTGGGCTGCATTAATAGAAGTATAGCTTCCAAATCGCGTGAAGTTATAATTTCCCTTTACTCAGCACTGGTTAGGCCTAATCTTGAGTACTGCGTCCAGTTCTGGGCACCACACTTTAAGAAGGACGTAGACAAACTGGAGAGGGTTCAGAGGAGGGCAACAAGGATGATAAAGGGACTAGAAACAAGGCCCTATGAGGAGAGACTGAAAGAACTGGGCATGTTTAACCTTCAGAAGAGGAGACTGAGGGGAGATATGATTGCACTCTTCCAGTACTTGGAGGGTTGTCACACAGAGGAGGGCCAGGATCTCTTCTCGATCATCCCAGTTTGCAGGACAGGGAATAATGGGCTCAAGTTACAGGAACCTACCGTATATTCCACCTAAAGATCAGGAAAAATTTCCTGACTGTCAGAGCAATAAGACAATGGAATCAACTACCTAGGGAGGTGGTGGGCTCTCCCAATCTGGAGGCATTCAAGGTGCAGCTGGACAGCCATCTGTCAGGGATGCTTTGACCTGGATTCCTGCATTGAGCAGGGGGTTGGACTCGATGGCCTTGTAGGCTCCTTCCAACTCTACTTTTCTATGATTCTATGATTTGGGTGTAGGTGGTGAAAGTACAGTTTAAAAAAAAACTACAGATGGCATAGTCGAAAGATGCTGAAAACTCTTTGCAACATAGCATACTAATATTTCTAAAATGAGAAATCGTCAAAAGGCAGTAAAACAAAATATAGAAAAAGAAAGCATTGGCACAGAAACATTACACAGAGGATTAGGAACTTCATACATTGAACTGAAGTTCAACCATCCTGTTTTTGCAAAATAGGCAAACGTTCTTTGAAAAATTTCATTCAGGAAGACATTGGACATGTGAATGCAAGTAATGTTTTCTTTGAACCTTATTAGAAAACTAGCTTTGGCCAGTGGCTTTGCTCGCGTGATGAAGAGTGACTGTGCCAAGTTTGCACGGGTCGTCATTTTCCTATAGGCACTATTTGTTCGAAATTCCTTAAGGTCGCTGGCCGCTGTTTTGAATCACTCCATAGGAAAGGTCCCCCGGGACTACATAATGGAATCCCAGCTCCCCCAGGACTACCAGCTCCCCCGGGACTGCACAATGAAATCCCAGCTCCCCCTGGACTACCCCTGGACTACACAATGAAATCCCTGTTCCTTTCCCCCCGGGACTGCACAATGAAATCCCTGCTCCCCCCGCCCCAGACTGCACAATGATATTCCTGCTCCCCCCCCCCAGGACTGCACAATGAAATCCCTGTCGTCGTTGTCGTCCCCGGACTGCGCAATGATATCTCTGCTCTCCCCCCCCCCCCCAGGACTATGCAATGAAATCCCAGCTCCACCCTGGCTGTGGTTCATATGAACATTCTGTTTTGACGCAGGAGAGATTTGCATATCCACTCCTGATTGGGCCCTGGTGCATTTCATACAAAAATTCTATATGTCATTGGAGCGATTTGCATAACCGCTCCTGAATGGACCCTGTGAACATTCCAAGTGACGCCATTGGCTCTCATCTATTTTGGGCCATACAGGCGCAGCGAGGTTTTTTCAGAGATTTGAACCCACCAGTCTTTGTCCTTGGGTGATGGAGAGTATGCGTGCCAAGTTTGGGGCGGATCCATCAAAATGTGATGGAGCCTATGCGGTGACGCCCCCCACACAGCAGTCATTCAGTCATTTAAAAAAAATTCCTCCTTTTTCACCTCCTCAGAGAACATTCTAAATGGCCTAGGCGAGATTTGCATACCCAGCCCTATTGGCCCCTGCAGGAATTCATACGAACATTCTAAGTGTCCTATGGGCTATTTGTGTAACTGCTCCTATTGGCTCCTGCAGAAATTCTGAGGTGAGGCCGATTTGCATAACTGCTGCCCTGTTGTTTTGCCCATAGGAGATATGAGTGTGGGGCAATTTTGCCCCCTTTTTTCACTCCCTTAGGGACGGGATTTCCAAAAATCCCTCCTTAGTGGGGCTCTACGTCATAAAAGCAATGTTCCTTCAAAAATTTCACATTGCTAGATTAAACGGTTTGAGCTGGGTGTTTATGAGTCAGTCAGTCAGTCAGTCAGTCAGGACACTTTCTTTTATATATATAGATTTGTGGAATTTTGGATTTTATTGGAGTACTACATTTTCAGGACAATGGAAAACAAACGGAGAGCAACAGCAATGGTAGAAAAAGTTGAGAAAGTATGACACAGGAGAGAATGTTGAAGGAACAAGGTGTTCTTATACCTTGAAAACAAATTAGGGGACAATATGGTAACAATTTGCTAAAATGTAAAAGGCTGTCATGAGAGGAAATGGAGAAAAATGGCTCACAGTTGCTCTGGAGGACAGGGCAATAGGTAACAGGCTTGAGGTGCCAGAAGTTACATTTAAGTTAAATATTATGAAGTATTTCCAAGCAGTCATTGAAAGTTGTTTTGAAGAACCAAACAAGCTGCTATTTCCATTTTAAATATCACTGACTGTCACAAGGTTGTAGTAAAGCTTCACACACACACACACGCACACACATACAGAGAATTCCAAGGTTTATTATTGACATTTTCCACTATGATGTGCCCAGTGGCGGATAAAAACACTTAACAAAATAAGAATACAACAACTATCAAAAAACGTACAAAACAAGGAGCAATAGAGCAAACAGGCTTAGAATGGGAAAGCCAGGATCAGGGAAACAGTCCTGCACACTCACACTGGTAGTATTGCTGCCAGGCTTCAGGGGGGAGCAGGAACTGGGAGGAGACGGGGAGAACAAAGGGCCAAAGTACATGCTATATTAAATATATATTTGCATGTAATAGCAGCTTGGTGTGGGGAATACTGGGACTCCACTACGGGTCGTGCACCTGTGCTGCTAGCCTGGTCCAGATTTTATGTATATATTTTTTAAAAAATATTATTTACTTAAAACATCCCATCTTTCCTGCAAAGAGCTCAAGGTGGCTAACAACAAAGATACAACCACAAAATGAAAACATACCTTTCAATAACACTAAAAGAACAGCAGAAAACAACAGTTTCTATGTTAAACACACACACACACACACACACACACGTGAATATGCATTTCATGTAACATAGTTTGTCTTCTTTACACCAATCCTGCAGGCTACTTGCACTATAATTTAGTCCAGGGGTGCTGAACCTCAAGCCGTGGGCCAAAGCCGGCCCACCTGGGGGCCCAAGCTGTTCTCGGGCTTCCCCTGGCACTCCCCCTTTCCCCTGACTGTTTGGTGGCTTCCCCAGCTTTTGTGCATTCCCTCTTCCTATAGTTAAAGGTTAAAATGCCTCTCCTGAGGCAGTTAAGGGCGAGAAGAGTTTAAGGTAAAATATGCTGGCATTTTGCGTCTGCCACTTTTGCCTTGGGCCCCCGCACAGCACTGGAATGTGACCCCCCTGAGAGTGTCTCCAAAATTGAATTCAGCCCTCAGGGTAAAAGAGGTTCAAACCCTTGATTTAGTCCCTTTAAATCAAGCAGCCCACTGTGGCTTATTTAAGTTCAAAGCGCAACCATTTTAGCAACAGTTAAACAGTAGTCTAAAATTATATGCTAAAATCAAAGTCCAGATTTGATAGGGATGTCAGAAAAATCCAAAACAGATTTCAAATGACTTTGGATTTCTATGAATTTGACCTGCAGATCCTGCAGCGGACTGGCATCTTCCTTCCAAGTTGCACAGATTCTGCAAAGTTGCAAGCCATTTTTGTTTGTTTGTTTGTTTACTTTCCAGAGTAGTATGCAAATTTAGTACAGAAGTTAATGGGAAATACATGAATAAATACACCTTTTTAAAAAACAAAAAAACCAACCCAGCCCCCAATGTTTTATATATATTTTATCCCTCTACAGCCTCTGCTATGTAGCACCATACCCTCCAACATTTCACAGATGAAAATAGGGACACACGTGAATTTGTAAGGGGTATGGTTAAGCAACATGAAAGTGAGATCAAGGGGGCGTGGCCAGGCAACATGAGGGTATGGCCAAGGATATAGCCACCCACCCAAGGTTGCTCTAACTGTTTAAGGGCTCTGACCACTCTGAAGCCACTTTGATCTCCAGACCCATGATCATAAAATCATAGGATCATAGAGTTGGAAGGGGCCTTCAAGGCTATCGAGTCCAATCCCCTGCTCAATGCAGGAAACTAGAGGAGGGGTCTCCCATCCAAGTAATAACCAGGCCTGACCCTGCTTTGCTTTCCACGCTCAGACAAGCTGAGCCAGCATAAGTCACAGGCCTGTATGATTATGGTGACTGCTGTTGTTGTCATTATTATTATTGTGCATGGTGCTTTACCGAGTATAAGAGAAGAGTTCTCTGCCCCAAAGAGCTTACAATCTAAAATGCAATATAGAGGCGACAACAAATAGTAGGAAGGGGTAAACCGGGGAGGAATATGCCATTATTTCAGTCAAACATAACTTTCAGTCTACTTTCCCCACATTGTGCAGGAAACTCCTTGTTTTAAAGATCTCCCTCCCACTTTAAAAATGGATCCCTCCATGGTGGCTTTGCTCTCATTAATAGTTTGCCAAAGAAATAATAATAATATTTAACATTTAGATATCTCTGAGTGTGCAAAGTGGTTCACAGGCCTACCCTGCAATCTCCTATTTTCTCCACTCAGAAAAAAACAACAGGTGGGCTCTATTGTACTTTATTAAAAAAAAAAAAAAAAACAAGAACAACACTGTGATTGAATAATGATGCCAAAATGGAATGATGATATTTGTTGCTGCTATTTGAGGTAGTTGGGATTTTTTCTTTCTTTCTCTTGAGGAGGGTGTGTTTTCTGGTAACTCCCTTCTAATGCAATTTAAAAAAAAACAAAAAACAATCCAAAATCCCTGCAGAATACTCCTAATCATTACTGTAGAGAGCTTTCTCTATTGCACTTCAGCATGTGTTAGAAAAAGACTTCCACATGGGGTACACAGGTAGAGTCAAGTAAAATTTACCCCTGCTCTGAAAACAAAGTAACAGAGCAATCCTACGCATGTGTATTCAGAAGTAAGTCCTATTATGTTCAATGGGATTTACTCACAGGAAAGTGTGTATATTTTAAAGCAATCTACTACACTGACCATCACATCTTGTGGCAGCAAATTGATTATGCATTGTGTGAAGAAGTATTGTGTAATTGAGGGATAATTGTGAAATGCTGCCCCTTGCTAGAAGAAGAGGTAGCAGCAGCAGCTCCAGCGCTAGGATAACTTTGCTAGAATTATATTATTATATAATATCTTATATATCATAATTATTACATTATTATATTATATATTATTGAAGAATATTTTATAAGTGGCTTAAAAAATTTTTTTTTACCTTACTTAAACCCTTAATTGTTGTTATCTGGTGTTTTTCATGGGGGGGGTGAGTGCTTGCAGGGCAATGTCTTTCTTTTTGTTTTAAAATTGTCAGGATTGGCACAAATTCAACAGGTGAAGCTTACCCACCCCACACCCCCAAACATGGAGCTTCAGAGGAAAGAGAACATTTCCTTCTGACACTGTCTGTACCTCACCTGTTAGAGGCACAGAGTCAGCTTTGTTAGGAAATAAAATCTTTGGCAATATAAAGAATCATATGATAAATTCCCTCATTCACCTCTCCCTCAGTCCAGGCCAGTGGGTGCAGCCTCCACCTCCTTTTCTTTTCACCCAGCAGAGGCAGCAGGTAGAACATGCACGCATGCACGCATGCATGCACGCACGCACGCACGCACACACATCCTCATGTCTGTTCCCTCCCTGCTTACTGTATCTCTGTGGCCGGCCATTCAAGCCTAAGCAGAGCTACTTTTGAAGGGGCCACCATGGGCAAAATTGCAGCTAAGCTAAAAGTTTTAGCTTAGCTGCAGTTTTGCACATGGCCCCTTTAAGAGCAACTTAAAGTAGCTTTCCAGAGGTTGGGGAATTCAGGACTCTGCATAACAAAGTGATGACTTAAAGGTTTTCGTGATGGTCCAGGGAGGTGGAGACTATGTAGCACTAAGAAAAATCTGCAAAATATTGCATAGCAGTGAAATATTTTTCCAAAAAGAGGGGGGAATCGTATTCTGTCAGTGAGCGGATGACAGAACGAAAGACGCCTCGGAATGGATTAAACAAAATCCATACATCCCTAGATTTGAAGCACAGGACATATCTTTTTTTAAAAGCAATATGCTACAACTCTCTGAAACATTTTGACAGTGGCAATTTCAAAGGTACTGCAGATGGTTGCCATTCTCTACAAGCTGATAATAAAGATATTTCCTAAATAAGAAGTATTTTACCAGTGCAATTGTATGCGTGTTTACTCTGAAATAAATCCCATTGAGTTTAGTTGGGCATATCAATGTAAGTGGGCATATGATTGCAGCCTAAAGCTGTAGGAAAGTAGGTATTTACTATTAGCAGTTTCAAACTTCCCACTTTTTATTTTTTGGTATCATATCAACTATATTGTAGGTTTCCATTAAAAAAAAAGAAGGGTATATTTGACATAAATCCACTACTGCCAACATGTAAAAAATTTACACCTATATTAAAACAAGCTAGAAGAGCATGGGCGACAGGATTTCTGCTGCCAAAAGATCACATGAATAGCATTCTGTATGAATTATAACTTTTATTCACTCTTTTTTTAAAAAGTGTAATATTGAAGGCACCATAGTATTTACACATATTATACATAATATACATTGGTGAAACTAGGACTGGATCTCGGGGCCAAATTCCAGGGCTCCACAGCCCAATGGGCCCCCAGATCACTACCCAGAGAGCGGCAGGTGATGGGTGCAGCAGCAAACAGGCCCAGGATCATCACCTGGGCTGGCATGAAGCCCGCTGGGGCCCACCAGGGCTGATACTGGTCACTGCAGCGTCCTTTACTTCTTCTTTTCTTTAAAACCATTTTATAGTCAGGGAGCAGCCAGATGGGCATGTACATGATTACAGATAGTCATATATATATATATATATATATATATATATATATTCAGTTTATATCCCGCCTATACATAAATGCCATATTATCGTATACAGCAAAATGGTGCTCATTCCCAAGTAAATGTGTTTTAGCATCAGGGCAGCAGAAGCAAACTCTGTTTTATTCCTGCAGTCATGAAAGCGCTATGATTTAAGTGAATTTAAAGTGTAAAACTGCACATACTCTTCTTATCAGGGTTGGCAAACAGCTCTGTCTGTTTTTTTGCTCTAACATATCACTAACATAGAAGCATAAAGCATAGAATGGGGGGGGTGAGAAAAGAGAAATGTTAGTTGTGTGCTTCACAACTAAAATAATACACATGGCCATCTAACAGCCCCGCCCCACCAAGACCATTAAGTCCAGGGTCTAAAATTACGTAGCTGCACCACTGATAACGTATCAGCCATTGGTCACTCCTTGAATTCTCTAGTACATTGCTCATCTATGCCCCAAGCACTGAATGATCAGATAAGTTAAATTGAATTTGCAGGTGTCCGTGTCATTATTTCCAAGTTCACACATTTCTTCTGAATGCAAAGTTGTGAGTAAACATGTAGTAATTATACCACATGAACATGGAGAGTTATCTATCTATCTATCTATCTATCTATCTATCTTGCTTTGTCAGAATAGTAAGAGCTGGAATTGACCATATCATAGCAACTCCTAGTAAATGAATGGGCTATCTAACCTAGCATTGTTGACACTTATTGGCAGTTGCTCACCATGGTTTCAGGCAAGAGGTTTTTCCAGCTCTACTTGGAGGTGCTGGGGATTGAACCTGGGACCTTCTGTATGCAAAGCAGGTAGATGCTCTACCAACTGTGCAATGCACCTTCAAGACAAATTCACCACACAAAGATGTAGTCACCTAAAATCACCTAATTACAGCATTACTATGTCCAAAAGTAATATGAAACTCAAAATGCAAACTGAGATAATATAATTTAGTTGATTTTAAGGTACCGTATTTTTCGCTCCATAAGACGCACTCCCCCCCCAAAAAAAAACTAGGTGGAAATGTCTGTGCGTCCTATGGAGTGAATACAGTTTAAAAAAAAATTATTATTATTATTATTTTTACTTTCCTCTGCTGGTCCGGAAGAGCGGAGGACTCCTGGGCAGGGCGGGGGAAGCCCCCGCCTCTCAGCTGATTCCCCGCGGAACAGCTGATTTTTTTTTTTTTTAAATTAATTTTTTTTTAACTTTCCTCTGGTCCGGAAGAGCGGAGGACTCCTTGGCAGGGCAGGGGAAGCCCCCGCCTCTCAGCTGATTCCCCGTGGAACAGCTGATTTTAAAAAAAATAAAATTATTATTATTATTATTATTATTATTATTATTAACTTTCCTCTGCTGGTCCGGAAGAGCGGAGGACTCCTGGGCAGGGCAGGGGAAGCCCCCGCCTCTCAGCTGATTCCCCGTGGAACAGCTGATTTTTTTAAAAAATAAAATTATTATTATTATTATTATTTACTTTCCTCTGCTGGTCCGGAAGAGCAGAGAACTCCTGGGCAGGGTGGGGGAAGCCACCGCCTCTCAGCAATTTTTTTTTTTTTTTTGGTACCATACGGTAAATGCGTCTTATGGTCCGTTGCGTCTTATGGAGCGAAAAATATGGTAATTTAAGGATTTCCTCAACCCTATTCTTTTCTGAAACAGATGTAAATATTAATAGTTTAGCAGTGATATCTTAAGAATGAACTGATTTTGTTTATCTTACTAGGCTGTTATTTATTGGAATCTTAGAAAAACTCTCTAGCTTAGGTCCATTTCAAATTTTACCTTTGTAGTATTGGAGCCACTCCAGATGAAACAACTCTGTTAACACATGTAAATAAGTGCCACATGTGGAGGTTCAACAACACAGTTTTCTCATTGCCAGCATCAGCAGAAGAGAACAGAGGCATGGAAAGTGAGCACACTATGTGCCGCTTCTTTAGAAACATTGCTAGAGCTGTGTCGTGCCTCCCTTGCAAAAGCAAAATTTGAGTCAAGCTTCAGATGATCTAGGAGGAATGAATTCTATTTGCTTTGAGTATAACTGTAACCACCTCTGGAGCTTCAGCTAATCCTCTAGATGATTGATGCAAATTACTTGTAGCATACTAAAGATGGATGCATGAAAATATAATGGCTGCAGTACGTGTGTGTGTGTGTGTGTGTGTGTGTGTGTGTGTGAGAGAGAGAGAGAGAGAGAGAGAGAGAGAGAGAGAGAGAGAGTAAAAATTGCCTCTGACTGAAGAAATCCAGCTGTAATGACAGAGGTGTGCCTGGCAGTGTATCATCAGTTATCCCTGTTAATTTCTAGAAGTATTATTCAATTTGCCTCCTACCTCAGAATCTACACAGTTCACAGTTAACACAGCTGGACAATGGACTCTGCTACAAGATGTCATACTTCTATTCAAAGCTCCAGTCAACATAAAGGAATGCATTATTATTTTTCATTTAAAGGGGGATTAAGACCACAGCTTAATTGTGAGTGCAGAGCCTGTCCTTGATTTTTATCTTTTGTATTGCACTTTGATCGAAAATCATTTTAGAAACCAAGGGCTGCATCAAATATCATCCGGGATTAATCTAGCAAGGTAGAAATCACAAATCTCTCACTGTTTTGTCTAGTTTGGCCCCAAGAATGGAATGGTACATTACAGGGATGGGGACTCGGACTCCAGGACTCGACTCGTGAGTCGGACTGAGTCCCCCCTCTGACTCGACTCGGACTCGAGTCCCAATATTTTTAATTGGTTTCGAGTCACGAGTCGAGTCATGAGTCCTTGGACCCGAGTCTCGAGTCCGAGTCCTTGGTCCAAAATGGTGACTCACGAGTCACGAGTCACTCCCAAAGCTGACTCCACGAGTCCCTATTAAAATCAATGGGGTTTCCCCCCAACAAAATAAGGCTACTTCAGATGTGTGGCTTAAATAAACTCTAGGCACAAGTGTGCCTTTTTATTTCAAAACTCTGCAACTGATTTTGGCAAGAACAGACTAGGCAGATAAACCCAAAATAACCAGACAGGCAGAGGAGGCAGGGAACCCCAAAGCAGGCAGGCAGAGGTCTTTGTCTTGGACAATTCAAACTGTGGAACTGGTTAAGAAGAGACCAGGCAGGCAGAGGAGGCAGGGAACCCCAAACAGGCAGGCAGAGGCAGCCAAACCCAAAATGTCTGAAAGGTTGCATTTTAGGAAAATGATTTTAAAAAATAAACTTGCTGTACTTCCTAAAACTTATCTATGTTTCATTTGAGGAACATTATTTTTTCTAAATGTTTGCCCCCCATTCTAGAATGGTGAGGTCTCATCACAATTCCACCCTCACTCTTCACCAGCGATCGCACTCCTCTCCACTCCTTCTGGCACAGCCCAGGGATGTTGACGAGTCCTTGGTCTCGAGGCCCGAGTTGAGTCTCGAGTCCCATTAAAAATATTGGGACTCGAGTCCAAGTCGAGTCAGAGGGGGGACTCAGTCCGACTCACGAGTCGAGTCCTCGAGTCCGAGTCCCCATCCCTGCAGTTAACAACACTGAACACAAGTAAACACTGGAGACCCTCAAAACTAATTGTCATGTCATTACAAGAATGAGCAGCTTCAGGCTCCCATGTTCCCTCTTCTCCTTCCCTCTTCCTCATGCATGAGGGGAGGATATTAGAATCTTTTGTTTCTGGTTTGTGGCAATCATTCTTTTCCATTTTGTCCTAATGCAGCAAACTATGATTTGGGCAAACCATTATTTGCTGCATTCGGGTGAAACAACACAGTTCACCACTAACAAGAAGGGGAAATTTCTAATCTCCTCCTTTCATGCAGAGGGAAAGAGCACAAAACCACAAGGTTCCTTGATCATTCCTGATCCCCCAAACCATAATCTGAATGTGACCCTCGAGTGATCTTTGGTTTCAAAACAGGCAAATTATTTGTAACACGTAACCATGTAAATACTCTCTCTCCAAATTTGTCATATATTTTGATGCTCGGAAGCCATACAAGATCAAGGAATCACTTACTTTATTATGTATGACAAATGTGTTTTCTGGTGCAGAATGGGGAATGAATCCAAGGAATTAATAAATATTACAAAAGGATAACATTCTTAATCAAGAGTCCAAATAATGAAGGAACAGGTGGATATATCCAAAGAGGGTTGTCATCATAGTATGTGCATCACAGAGCTTCACTAACTCCCGGCTTACCAATGTAAATGATGGAACTTGAAGTATAACTGCAAACACAAAGTATCTTGTTCATCCTGTTTGTAGTATCCACTAACTTGTGAACCTCTGTGTATTTCAATGGCCACTGTATTGGAATATAAACACATCTTTTATCTGTTTGCTTGGCAAAATAGGTACTTGGAGGAAAAGGAGGAACTTGCTAAACCAATATAATCCAAATACTTTTTCTTCATTATCTTTTGGACCTTCCGAGACAAATATCTAGTTTAACAAATGTTCACAGAGTGAGTTTACAAAGCAAGTCATGAATTTTAAAAATACCTTTATAGTTTATTTATTTTATTTATTATATTTATGCCCCGCCTTTTCTCCTGCAAGGAACTCAAGGTGGCTTACATAGTCCTCCTCCTCCTCTCCATTTTATCCTCACAACAACCCTGTGAGGTAGGTTAGGCTGAGAGGCAGTGACTGGCCCAAAGTCACCCAATGAGTTTCATGGCCAAGCGGGGACTAGAACCCGGATCTCCCGAGTCCCAGTCCAACACTATCACCACTGCACCACACTGCAGTTACATGCAGAGAGATGGAATTTCAAAAATTAAGTCGTAACTGGAGAAAATGTAGTGACCCATGTCCTCAAAGGTCAGCGTAGATGATCCTGAAGATCCCTTTGGATGTTAAAATCTATGAACTTCATTGTTTAAGACGTGCCTTATCCCTTTGCTGTATTATTCTATTTCAGTTCCTCTGTTTGTCTTTATACCACCCCTCAGAATGGCAGTTTAATGTGTTTTATAAAAGTATACCTTTTAACTACTTCTTAACCTATCTTGGAGCCACACCACAATAATCTTGTTTTCTTTTTCTGCAACACATTTTCAATAATACCTCTGACTGGAGATATTAAAAATTGCCTAAATTTCAGGCTATTTTGAACACTAGGAAGGACATTATCACTGGCCATATCTCAAATAAACTTTGGGCTCTTAGTTCACTCCCTCATAGAGAGATGATTATAGCATGAAACTATCTGATATAATTTTGCAAAATATGACACAGCTGTTATTCACTGCTCAGGGGAGACCCATGGCTAAGAAAGCATGTAGACCAAATTTCCTTCTTCTCCTAGGGAAGCAATTTAGTCTGGATGCCAGGCTAAAATTATTGGCAGGGCAATAATGTGGAATTCACACTGCGGATATTGACACAGTGCAATATCTGACTTATGGATAAAAGATTTAAGTCTCCAAAATGCCCACATTTTTAGCTCTTTACTGTGCATAATAATAGATTCAGTCTGAATAAAAAATTCAGTCTCAGGGAAAAAATGGCTAACTCCTAACATGATGAGTTAAATGATCCTTGTCTCAAAAGATGTTAGAAGTTCCAGTCACCAGACAACATGGAATAGCTCCGCTTCCAAAATTTATGTTTGTTTGATTTTTAGGGTTGTTGAAACATACACTTGACAGCTCTGGATTATTATTTTTTAAACTGCTCTTTCCAGGGAAAATAAAACAAGTACTTGTAGTTTTCATGCACTATTCATATAGTCAACTCCCTCATCTTAATTGGGCACAATGAAGGAATTCATTGACCAGCAATTATGATGAAATTGGGCTAATATTCAAGTAGACAAGTCAGGCAGGCTCTACCTCCATTTAAACATGATGTTGTTACAGAGAACAGTATACAATACACAAGGAAGCTAATGTCTTCATGTTATACACAAATGATGGCTAGGGGCCAATTTTTATAGCTATGCATAAACTGCATATATGCCCAGAAATGGACACGGTATTCCAGAAAAAGTCTGACTAGAATGGAATAAATTGAAACTTTTTCTTCTTATGACTTAGAAACTATGGTTCTATTAATGCAGGCTTCAGCCTTTTTTGCAGCCTCATCAGCCTTTTTTGCAGCCTCATCACAGTCCTGACTGAGGTTCAGCTTGTGATCATCTGCAATCCTGAGATATTTTTCAAATGTACTACCGCCAAGCTTGGTATCCCCATCCTTTATGTATGTGCCATGTGTGTCTGTGCGTGTGTATTGAGGCTAAGATGAGCTGAAGTAAAATGTAGTCAAGATATGCACAATCCCCAAAGTATTCTGGGGATTATGCACAATGGCCAGGGAATGTGTGAAATGCAGTTAAGATATACACAGTCCCCAAGCCTGTTGGAGAACATGCACAGTGGTTGGAGAATGTCCACAATTCTCTCGTTATGAACAGATTATGTGCACATTATCGATAAAGTGTGGTGAATGTGGGGGTGCACAATGGCTGGTTGTTATGCACATTAACCATTCAACTCAAATTAGCTCCAACACACTCAAGCACACACAAATAGATGCCAAACTTTTGCGTTTGTCTCTGTTAAATTTACTGTGTTAGTTTCAGCCTAGTCCAGGGCCAGCCCTACCATTAGGCAGAGTGAAGTAGCCACCGTAGGCAGCTGATCTGGGGTGTCATGAAAAGGCAGTGTTAGAGTACAATCTTATGCATGTTTAGACAGAAAAAAATCCTACAACTCCCAGCATGCCCCATGGCTTGCTGGGGCATGCTGGGAGTTGTAGGACTTTTTTTCTGTCTAAACATGCATAAGATTGCACCCTTTGTTATTTAATTTATTATTACAGTTTTTCCACTTCCAGGGAGGGATGTGCTTGTGCGATTTTCTGCCTCGGGTGCCCATATAACTTGACTGACCTTGGGTACTATGCACTTTGACCTGATGGGCGGGGGGACCATTTCCTATTCTACCTCAGGCTGCAAAATGAATTGGACCAGTCCTGTTTCTACCAAGTTCATTTGTAATGTTATTCCTGTCTTCTGAAGTATTAGCTGTCTGTCTCACTTTTATGTCATCTGTTTGGGGTCCATCTCATTTTTCTGGACAAGGCAAGGTAGCTATGAGTCCATTAATACAGACTAGTCAATTGAGTTGACTGGGTCACAGAAAAAATAGAACAAAATAGACAGGCAAAGGTCACGAAAACCTATGCTTAACTAAGCATATCAGCAATCAAAATAGATTGCACGTATGCTTAGTCAGGCATAGGTATTCTAATACCAAATACCTATACTTGACTAAGCATACCTCCTCCTGTATTTACTTCTCCATGCCTTTAGATCTGTGGGAAAGGCCATGTTCTGAATGGTGTCCTTTACAGAGATAAAGACATGGGCTGGTCTCTATATTGTGGCATCCACACTATGGAACCTCACCCTGGTAAGGTGCATCAGACTCCTTCACGACTGACTTTTCATTGCCAGGTGAAAATCTGGCTTTCTCTGAAAGCTTTCCCTGTTGTCTGACTCGTTCTGTTTTAAATGACTGCTGCATTGCTTTTATCTATGGCATTTCAGCGGGCTAGTTTACTACCATTTCATTGCAGAGTTATGTTTTTATTGTGAATTGTACTTTTTCTACTCTCGTCGCAAACTGCTTTGTCTGTGCTGTGTGAATGACTTGAGAAAGTAACACACATTTAAAGAACCAAACTAACTCATCAACAAGTAATCGGCTTGAAAGCTTGACTATTTGTTCTCCTGTTCTCTGTCTCTTCCTCTCCAGTGATCATGGGAAAAGAAACAGAATGCCATCCACGATCCCGCAACCAAGGGTTCATTTCCCAAGGAAACAAGGGTACATGCTGGAGGTCATTCTGTTGATGTTGCTATTATGCTTTCTCTCTAGTAGCTCAGCTTATTATACACAGAGAGATACAGACACACACACACACACACACACACACACACACACCACTGTAAGAGACAGTGGTCATTTTGTTTTTCTCTTTCATGGATGTCTATGTGGGTATGCATGTGTGTATGTGGACATTATATCCACACAGAGAGAGCAAACATTGTCCACTCACCAAATGAGAAAGAAGAGAGAAGGAATGTCACATTTTGCCTAAATAAATTCTTAGTGGTAGCTTTATAGAATTTGCCTGAAGCGACTGCCTTCATTTACACAACTCCATAACAAATTCCACTTCACCTCTTAAGAGCACCTTCACTGGGTCTTTGCTAGGCATTCACAAAGATAAATAGAAATATGACTCCCAGATAAATATTTGCAGATCTTCATACCACAAAGGTCTTCCATTTCCATAATGCTTTGATTATTTATACAACAGCAGAAGCAGAGCTGCCGAAAGAAGTCATCCCAGGAGGTTAAAAGGGCCAGAGGTATATCTTCAATCATTTATTATTCAAACAGATTTAATGGAGGCTTTCCCCTTTTTTCTGTGAACAGAATTCTGCTAAAAGGAACAAAGGGGGAAACTGAAAAATGTATTTTGCTTTATTTCATCTAGCACTATCGAAAAGACAAGAGTAAGGCTCAAAGGCAGAAACCAGAACAGCAGCTACTACAAGGAATAAAAGGAGAATTATATGTTTACAAAATGTAATTTCAGCAACTTTCCCAAAGGATTGTTAAGTTCTGCACTTTTTGCCATGTGGATCCTAGAGAAGGAGAATACTGGATATCTTCTAATAGAATTATCCATGCAAGACAATAAAATAAATAAATAGGGTGCTTGTGTAAGCTAGCTTCAGAGAAATCTCTGATGCTTCTGTGGCAGCTACTAATACTGCCAACCCTCGAAAAAGAAGCAAGGCTCAAAGCAGTAGGTAAATACCATTTTCAATTCTTTTCCTCGCCAAATGCAACAGTAGTGGAGAGATATTTATACGTACTGAAGGATGTACCTGACCCATCTCCCAGTCCACACTATAATAATGACATTCAGTATCTGGCATAAGATTCATATATTTTCTTAGATAGGATATATTGCACTTTGAATGCTCAGAAAATTTCTCACCATCACAATACAACTGGTATTTTGAGGGAAGAGATATGGATGCCAGACAATGGAACAACTGTGTATTTATTGCACCCCCAGACTGGGTGGAAAGCCCATAAAATATCAGCATGACCCCACCCCCTCCCAAAATGTTAACAAAGATATAGATATAGATAGATATATTAACAATTTCCAGAGAGGTAGCTTTGATACTATGTTGCAGCAAAAACAGCAAAGTCTTGTGATACCTTTAAGACTACCAAATTTATAATAGCTTTCATGGGTTATCTGAAGAAGTAGATTGTAGTCCAGAAAAACTTATACCGTAATAAATGTGTTAGTCTTTAAGATGCCACAAGACTCTTTCGGCTGGATCCAAATTTAGGTATGTGCAATTGGGCTGGTGGAAGCAGACTTCCCCACCATCACCTACCCGCAGCAGCCCCTCCACCTCCCTGAAAATGCTACACAGAGGGTTGGGGGACCCTGCTGAATGGGGACAGCTGTGGTGAAGGGGGAAGGTGGGATCCCCTGAAAACTGGGCAGAGACACCGTCTGTGAGCGGAGCTCTTCTACCAACAGAAGGCCGATCCTGGATCCAGCGCTCTGTTACTTTGTGAACAGGTGATTTAGCTGCATGGAACATTCCGAGGTAATTTACCAAGAGGAAGGCACATTACAGTGCAGCATGCGTAACCTTTGGTAGTAAAGCCACACCTTGTAAAATCTATGCTCAGTGGATCTCTCTCACAGCAAAAACACTAGGAAAATGCTGTTGTACTAGAAAGTGTGGGATGGAGCTGCTGTGAATTATTCTCTGCAAACAGAAGGTGCTGAGTTCTATTTATAACTGCATACCTACCTGTCAACGTCAAGCTCTTGTGATTGTTTTCTGATACATACAGGTAATCATTGTGTATTTCTTTTTCATACAAGCTGATGGGAAGTGTAAAAAGAGTGACAGGCTGACCTTCATGCTGTCTCTCTCTTACACATTCTCTATCTGAAGAATAGCTACATCACGAAGTGGATAATCTGCAGTATTAATGTATGGATATTACTTGATCAGTGTATTAAAAGAGAGAGAGATTTTTGTGAACCTAACTGTGACTCTCTCCTCTGCCCAGCTATCTCCACCACCTCTACAAATGTGGAATAATAGCTTGTTGGATTTCAGTCACCAGCACATCAAAGAGTCCGTGAGAAAAGAAAGAGAACAAAATAGAACTTCGCTGACCTGTAATTTTTGTATTATTGTGATCTACGGTGAGTGACTGATATGTGTATTTTTCTTTGGGGAAGGTTAAGAACACAATCGAATGCCTTGAAAGAGTATATGGCGATGACAGGCATGAGGATGAAGAAGGCTGAGAAGTGTCAAAGCAGATCTCAAACAATAATGACTTTCTTTTACAAGATAAATAGTGGAGACAGGCTCCTGCTCCACTGCAGTGTATATTGTCCCATTTCGCTCTGTGTGTATGTACACACCCCTGCATAGCTGGGAATAAACACTTTGAATTTATTAATTGTATTATACTATACCTATATTCTCTTCCTCATTTAGCCTCAAAATGGTTCTCTGAAGAGCTGCGCTGGATGCTTTCTGCAGCTCTCTAGAAAGCAGGCTGCAGTGGCAAAGGGGGCAATGACACGGGGGTGACGTGATGGTGAGGGGATGGGGGGCACGCAATGCCAACAGCAAGGGGGTGGGGGGGCCATTACCATGAAGGCAAGGGGGTAGTGAAAGAGGACGTGCGGTGGCAGCGGGAGAGCTCGCACCAGTGCTGCTAGAGATAACACCTAGTCATCATGACTAGTAGCCTTTACCCCTCATGAATTGGTCTAGCCCAGTGTTCTCCAACCTTGGGTCCCCAGATGTTTTTGGCCTACAACTCCCAGCATGCCCCAGCCTGGGGAATGCTGGGAGTTGTAGGCCAAAAACATCTGGGGACCCAAGGTTGGAGAACACTGGGCTAGCCCCTTTTAAAGCTGTCCAAGCTGGTGGCCAACAATACATCTTGTGGTAGTGGATTCCATAGTTTAACTATGTGCTGTGAGAAGAGGTACTTCCTTTTGTCCATCCTGAATTTTGCACCAATCGGCTTCATCGGATGACCCCAAGTTCTGGCATCTTCAGAGGGTGAGAAAAACTCCTTCCTCTCTACTTTTCATTTTGTACAGTTTGGGTTTCGAACAGCTTCTCCTGTCCCCCATTCCTGTCATAGGTCAGACTTGTAATAAAGGCTTACATGTCCGTCTGTTGTGGGGTTGTTCAATCCTGGATTGTCGTGATGTGTGAACACGGCTGTGCTAACAAACCATGGTTTGTTAATCACAAACAACCCAGAAAGAGAAGTGACATCCTTTTTGCTGTGCCTGGCCTTTCCCCCCACTACCCAACATAGTCAGTCAGTACAGAATCCCCGGAACAGGAGGAAAAATACAGGACATGTGTTTTATGCATCCTTTTTTTACATTTTCTCCTCACACACATGCCACACCGATGCCTCCCTCTTTTGCGTGGGTGCTGCTGCATTGGTTACATAAGGATCCACACTTGGAGAATGAATTTGCTATTAGTATATAGGATCCTTCAGCATCAACTGTGCAGTCTTTTCCATTTCAAAGTAGGGAGAAAAGATAGCCCTTTAGTAATGGACCTTTCGTGTCCTTCCATGTTAGTGCTATAGTGCTAAATATATACACCAAAGCTACCATGCTGCATGTGCTCTCAGTGAAAAGTGCCTTGCTATCACTGTGCTGGTCTTTGAATATTCTGTTGAGTTCACCCTTCAAGAAAAAACTGAAGAAAGTCTACATGAGAATGTGCTTTCAAAAATGCACTTGCCGTTGCAAACTGTATCATTCAGTGAAATCACACTGAGGGAAAAGGCTATGCAGACAACACATAAACAACTTTCTAGTGCATTATGATGAAAAAAACGGGATGGAAACAGAAAAAAACAAATATGAAAGGAAGAAAGCTGTAACTGCACAGCATGAGATCCTGGACGTTCAGAAAGCTTTTGACAAAGTCCCTCACCGAAAATTCCAGAGTAAATATGGTAGTCATGAGTTTAAAAGAGGGGATTGGTAATTTAAATAGTTAAAGAACCAAAAACAGAGGGTAGGAATGAATGTACAGTTTCCACAATGGAGAGAGGTAAAAAGTGTGATCCCCAAGGATCTGTATTGGAACTGGTGCTATTTATCTTATTCATAAATGATCTGGAGCCAGGCATGAACAGTGAGACAGCCAAGTTGTGGATGGCACCAAATTATTCAGGATGCGGAAACCCCAAGCAGAGTGTGAAAAACTCCAAATTGACCTCTTCGAGCTGGATGAATGGGCAACAAACTGCAAAAGAGATTCAATGTAAGTATATAATTTTATATATTATATAAAACCGGCCAGATGGGCGATTAATAAATATAAAAAATAAATAATAAAATATTAAAAAATTATAAAAAATATTTTATAAAAATAAAAAATAAAAATAAATAAATATAATCCTGTGCATGTAGCCCCCTGTGGGATGCCTGGAGCACAGCCCTTTTTGGCCCTTAGGAGTTTGCTCTGAGAAGAGATCTGAGGAGAGTCGACAATGGAAGAGAGGACAGAGAAACTGATACTACAGAGAGGAAGAGGGGGGAGGAGCTATCCAGAAAAGACGGCTAAGGAGAGAGCAACTGCTCTTGTATATCTACCTGAGTTGTTCCTCTAGTTTCCTCCTCACTTTTCTGTTAAATAAATCCTAGCTCTTATTTTGTTTTTCTGTCTTGTTCCATTAAGTTGCTCACTGCTTGTGGGATAGAGGCACCATACACTGTTTGGGGGTTATATGGCATTCTTCCCCTTCATCCATTCCACTACAGTTTGAATCCAAGTCCCAAAGTTATCTCCACAACAAGGGGGAGCTGGTAAGGAAAGTAGGATTACAAGTATAAAGTGATCTACATTGGGGTAATCCCCCCACCCCTAAATTCATATATACACTGGTGGGGTCTGAACAGGTGGTGATTCACTAGATGTTGGAGTTCTGGTGGGTAGCTCAATTAAAATGTTGATGCAGTGCACAGCAGCTGTGAAAAAGGCAAATTCCATGATAGGGGTTATTAGGAAAGGGGTCAAAAATGGCCAGCATAGCAATATACATCCATAGTGTAGTTACCTCTGGAATATTGTGTGCTGTTCTAGTCATCCCTTCTCAAAAAGTACCTTACTGACTTGAAAAAGGTGGAAAAAGTTCAACCAAAATAATCAAGGTGGTGGAGCACCTTCTCTACCATGAAAAGTTACAGCAGCCTTCCCCAACCTGGTGCCTTTCAGATGTGTCAAGACTACAATTCCCATCACTCCCAACCAGCATGGGAAATGGTCACACTGGCTGGGGATGGTGGAAGTCATAGTCCAACACATCTGGAAGTGCTAGGTTGGGGAAGGCTGGGTTGCAGCACTTGTGGCTATTTAGCTTAGGAAAAAATGCTGACTTAGGGGGGAGATATATATATATATATATATATATATATATATATATGATTATAAAATTATGCATGGTGTGTAAAAAGTGCAAAAGGAAAGAAAATAAAGAAATGTATAGAATTCACAACAATATGTGGTGGCGGCTTTAAGGCTGTATTACACACATTTACGGAAGACAGATCTATCAACGGGTATTAGTCATGATAGCTAAAAGGAAGCTGTAGGTTCTGAGGCAGTATTCCTCTGAACAATAGTTGCAGGGGAGGGGCAGGGGGAGGACAAAGTGTCAGGACCAGCATCAAGGGTAGGCATGCTCGGGCACCTACCAGGGCCCACCACAACACAGTAGGGGCCCACTGACAAGAGCCTCCTGGAATTGCTCCTCTTCTTCACCATTGAAACCAACTTATTCACTCTTGCTCTGGCCCAGGCAATGGGGAGGAGGAGGAGGAGGAGGAGGAGGAGGAGGAGGAGGAGGAGGAGGAGGAGGAGGAGGAGCAACAGCTGCTAGCAACAATGGCAGTGAGAAGGTAGACTCCGTGAGGGAGTGGGCCTGAGGAGGGTCCCTTGCTCAAGGGCCCTCAAAAACCTGGAGGCAGCACTGCAGGGAGTGAAGGAGATTTCTTAACTTCATACCCTCCCTCAGCAATCTCTCTTCCTAACATCCCCCCTACATACTTCTGGCATGCGGCAACATCAGGTGACAGTACTGAGGTGGTAGAATAGACTGCACCATTTCAAATTGAACAGGGGAGATCACATGCTACCCGGATATATACATATACAGTAATACCTTGGATTGCAAGTAACTTGGTTTGAGAGCGTTTTGCAAGACAAGCAAATTTTTAAATATTTTTTTATTATTATTTTTTTTTTTACTTGATATACAAGTGACATCTTGCAATACAAGTACTGTAGTACGGCTTAAATTAAAAATCTCTGTACAAATTTTTTTGGGGGGATTTTGTTTTGATATAAGAGTGTTTTGGATTACAAGCACGTTTCCGGAACGAATTATGCTCTCAATCCAAGGCATGACTGTATATGCAAATAGAAATAGTACAGCAGAGAACAGACTGGGCCAGAAAACTCACATTTTTGCTTTACTTTTCATGGGGAAGCATTCAAAAATTGCATCTCTCTATTTGCAGTCTCAAGTGGTATAGTCCAATCTACCGCCTCTTTGGGCTGCATATGTTGGCCATGCCCAAGACTGCATAATTGAAGGCTTATTCTTTTGCCATGCATTTAAGTGAGAATGAAGGATAACAGCAGAAGGGGGGGGGAGATGTTTTCTCAGTGGCCCTGGTGGATTGCCAAAACCTCTCTAGTACCTTTCAATCAAAGTTCTGTTCATTGTAAGTTTCTCTCTAATGGCTCATGTTTTCAGGCTATAGCTGAGCAACCTCGACTCATACTAACGAGATATGCATGGCCTCCAATATCTCTGTTGGGTGGAGAGCACTCATCTTGAGATTGTTCTTATCTGATATTCCTATATTAAAATGGAAAATTAAATTTATAACTATAGATGATTGAACAATGTTGCTTAAACAAAATCTTTCCCCCCCACCAGACAAGTCTGAAGGTGTACGCAATATGACAGAAGATTTGCCAAGGTAACTGAATGTTATGACAGACTTATAACCAGAAGCATCATAGGAACCTGTGCCTCCTTGTAATTGCTGCAAAAAAGGAGTTTCTCCTGCAGAGTTTAGCATCTGCATGGCATCTGTAAGGTCAATTTTAACATTTATGTATGCTCTCTACATGTTTGCAGTATCTGTAATATAGATGTGAAAATATAATACATTCTCCAAAAACAAGACAAAACTAAATTTTAAACAATAAGTGCACACAGTCATGTTTTGTCTGGAGCAGCCACTATGAATGAAATTTGGATATTAACATGTATCACTTTAGGACTGTGACCAATTATGCTGTTCTGATTGATTGCTATGGAGAAAATCATATTTGTACAATTTGGAAATTTAGGGCCACGTATCTTTTAGATCACCTTCAAAGTCCTTCTCCAGGTTCCCCAGCTGTCCGAGCTGAGACTGGTGGCAACTGGAGAGAGTGTTTTCTCAGTTGTGACACCCCATTAATGGAATTATCTCCCCGGGGAAACTCACCTGACATCCACTGTTATGTTATCTTTGCACCAGGTGAAGGTTTTTGTTATTTTCCAATTTTATTTCATTTTTAATGTGTAATTTAATTTTAGTTTGTGATGCAATTGTTTTAACTGATGCTTTTATTCTCCTGTGTATTCATTAAGTTGATTTTCATCTATTGATTTTATTGTTGTATTATTATTATTATTATTATTATTATTATTATTATTATTTGTAAGCCTCCCTGGAAATGTTTTACATTGTCAGTAGGGTATAACTTCATAAATAAATACATTTTTAGTTGGATTGTATATTTCTGGTTATTTTTTTCTTTTGCTTTTTAAATATAAATTGCAATAGCCCAAGTGGCTAATTAATGATTAAGACGTTGTATATATTTTGCATCTCTCTCTCTCTCTCTCTCTCTCAGCATTATATTTTATGACCTATCAGTTTAAATTATCAGTCCTCCCCGCCCCCTGTATTTTTCATTCTCCCCACCCCCCAGTCCAAGTCAGTCGGCATTCCATAAATTACCGCCTGAGCAGACTCACTCCTCACTGGGCTGTTTTGGGGGTTCTGTCTCTCAGGATTTCTTTGCTTAAGGTTTTTGTGCTTGTACAAATCTTGGGTTTCCCCCAAGCTTGTTGATACCTCCCTCCTGAGGGGGAACGGTGCCATTTTGGCTACATAAGGATCCACACTCAGCAATGGACTTTGGGAATAGAGGGAAATATTAATTATATAACTATTAATTGTATAATTGATTAATTGTACTTTCATCATACAGTTATCAAACCTAAAGTTATCAAATCATCCAGACATAAATGAAACATTTCTCATCACTACATACATGGATCCAGTACTGGGTTGTTTATTAATCTGTCATACCATGAGAACTCATCAACCTGACAATGTAAGTCACTCCATCACTACTGTCAGGCCCATAAATTGATTGTAATGTACTTATTTATTCATGTATTTATTTTTATATTCCATCCTTCCTCACAAGGAGCCCAGGGTGGCTAACAACCCATATAACAACAATACAACACATGAACACCATTAAAATCATAACTCTAAAATTACAAATACACAATAAAATACAATAAAAACCATAACTACGACACATTATTATCTCATCCATCCTCCAAGGAACTCTGGACGGCATACATGGTTCTCCCTTGACCCCCACAGTGACATATATTAGACTGAGAGATAGTGACTGGCCCAAGGTCACCAAGTGAGCTTCATGGCTAATTGAGGATTTGTCCCATTCTGACACTCTGTTCACTACAACACACTCACTTTCTGAACCTAATCTCACTCTATTCGGGCCTCTGGTTGTGTTATTTCAGGACCATCTCACTTTCATAGATTTCATAGATCACAGAGTTGGAAGGAGCCTACAAGGCCATCGAGTCCAACCCCCTGCTCAATGCAGGAAACTAGAGGAGGGGTCTCCCATCCAAGTAATAACCAGGCCTGACCCTGCTTAGCTTTCCACGCTCAGACAAGCTGAGCCAACATAAGCCACAGGCTTTATCTAACCAGACTTTCCCCTGTTAAGGGCCTCAGGTTAGTTATGGAGCGGGTGGCCACTTACACATCACCTAAAAAAGAGGAAGTGGTCTGAATAAAAGTTGCATCTGCTAATATATATGTATAGATGCACATTTAGAAATATTACTATAACTGAAATAGGAATACAATACATCTCACCGTAGTGGGGAAGACTGTGACCAGGTGAGCTGTGTGCCTGCTCCAGGTGATAACTGTTGATGGGCAGCTTTAAGGTCCCTGAGGGCTCTCCCTTTGTATGGCTCTTCGTAGTTAAACCTGATTTGGACTGGACATGCCTTCAAAAAGAGGATACTACCTTGAAATAGAAGGCTGTCCCCTGTAAAGTAGAGCATCCTAAATGGCACACAGCCACCTCTCTTTAAAGAAGCATTTGACTCTCTTGTTGCTTAAATTTATTTACTGACTGCTAGTTTTGGTTCTTTGTGTTTTTGTCTTTGCTGCTATTTTTAGTTTATTGTAAATGTATTTTAATGATTGGATATTGTTTTTATGCTCTTTGTATTCTATAAGCTGCTTTGATCGCCTGATTTTGGAGGGGGGAAAGTGGGGTATAAATTCCTTAAATAAATAAGGGTGCAATCCTATGCATGTTCAGACAGAAAAAAGTCCTACAACTTCCAGCATGCCATAACCAGCTAACACAACTGGGATTCCAGGTGGTTTCTATCCTCTCTCTCTGGCTTCAGGATTACATTAACATGATGCCTACTTAAATGATATGAGTGGAAACATATAGTGCAGTCATATTTGCCTAAAGTAAACAGCAAATGTCCATTTCCAGCTGACTGAAACATGATTGCCTCTTGGATTGAAAGGAATTAATTTCCTCTGGTGTTTTTTTTTTTTTTTTTACTATCGTATCAAAAGGTTTTGAATTCGAAAAAGAGTCTGCACTTTAGTAAAAGTAGGGAAATTACTCCATTACATTATGGGTGGCCACTGCTTCATAAGAAAGTGACAGATTCAGCGGGGGGAATAGAAACCTTGACACAAGAGAACAGTATAGCATATCTCCACCCAGAAGACTTTTCTAATCCGTATCCATCTGAGTTTAGCTAACCTTTGATTTTTTTTTTGTCCAAGATAATGGAAGTGAGCTCTGTCCCACAAAAGTTCATGGCATAATACAAGGCCAGCATTTCCCAAACTAATTTGGCCATGGAACACTTTTGGGCTTGAAATACATTGATGGAACCCATAAATAATAGCCTGGGGGATTTGGGGGCTATGCAATACCCCCAGGATAAAGGGGGTGGGGAAATTTTGGAGCAAAACAGAGGAAATGAAGCCTATTCACATACTGAAAAATTGCCACACCTAATGCTCAAAAGTGCATCTGAATTTTTATTTGAGGGTATGTGTTTTTTAAGTTAGTTTTTGGGGGGATGTTTTATATTGTACAAAGAACAAATAATAAAGAGGACATAACAAAGAAAAATTATCTGAATGAACAACTGTCCTCCTGATTAATAGAGTCAATTTGTGGAGCCTAGCGCTGTACCCAAGCCGTATAAATTAATTTACAGAGCCTAGAGCTGCACCCAAGCCCTAAAAATTAATTCACAGAGTCTACAGCCCTACAATTAATTTACAAAGAGCAGCATGAAAGCCCTAAAAATTAACTCACAGAGCCTAGGGTCCTAAAAGTTAATTTAAAGAGCCTGGAGCTGCACCCAAGATATAGATGATGACGACAACAACAACAACAACAACCCTTTCCTACTTTCTGGCTGCAGCTGCTGCCTGGTGAGAGTCTGGAAGGATTCCAGTTGGCTGCCAGACTTGCAGGTGTGTCCCCCCCCCCCAACTGTTCAGCTGCCTGCTGCTGCTCCCCACAGAAGAGAGCAAGGCATGGCTCCAGATTCTGTCTCTCTGTGCGTCTATATCTTGAATCCTGGTTCTGGCTGCATACACTAGCCATGTGATGCAGTCACTGTGATCTGGTAGGCTGAGCATTCTCAAGGTCACCCATAATGGCCTGAGGAGGATACCTTGTAAAGCAGTATCTCACACTGAATGATATCATACACATACATTTTTAGTGTTATTGGTGCACTAATGATCACAGGAACTTTATTATCGTGTGTGTTTGCATAAAGGAAAGGAAGGCCAGTCAACACTTGTAAAATCCACCCCCACTGTTACCAAATTGCAAATGAAATTTCCTCAAATAGAAATATGAATACAGCGCTGCTGTATTAAAATGCGTATTTTACCTGCCCGCCTGCCCCTCTCCTCCACCTCAGGGCTCAAGCCTCACCACCGTTACCAGGAGCAGCAGCTGCTGCTGGCACCGCTGTTGCTGCTATTGCTGCTGGTGCCGCTGAAGCTTCAGGCAGGCTCCTCCTCACAACCAGCATCAAAAGAGGCAGAGAAGGCAACAGGTTGGAGGAGGCGGGAGGCCGGCAGGGGCCAATGATGGGATGCTGGTGGGCTGGGGGGGGGATGCACCTACAAACACCACCTTCCCCAAAGGATGCACCTGCAAACACCTCCTTCGCCTTCCCTCCCTCCGGCTCACGCCTCAGGTTCCTCAGCTCAACGTCCCCTGAAAGCAGTTATTTCAGGCAACCAGGGAGGGAGGGAAAGGTATTTTAAGCTAACTGGGGCTCCAATGTTTTAATTATTTACCATGCTGTTTCTGTGTTTTGGTTTTAAATGCTTTTAGGATGCAATCCTGCGTGTGTTTGGGCGTGTTTGGACGGGGGAGTCCTACAACTCCCAGCAACTCCCAGCATTCCAACAGCCAGCCGGGGGGGGGGGGGCGCTAAATATCTGATCTTGCCTAGGGCACCAAACTGCCTTGCACCGGCCCTGACACCAGCAGCTCTTTAACATTTTGGGGGATTTGGTGCTAGAGCTGGTTTAATGTGAAGTCAAATCAAAGCAGAGCTCTGTTTATAGCAGAGCTATTCACCTTTAAAAAGTTCTTGTCCCAAATACTGACACTGCTTTAAAAAAAAAAGCTCTGTGGATATCTATAACTATATATATAGCTTTAGTCATTGCTTCATAAACTGATTTGCACTATGCAAATGGGAGATTTGCATAAACTGAGCAGTGATTCAACAGGGGATTTGCGCAAGTCACCTGTAATTTGCACAAGTTTCCTAATTTGTGCAAATTTCCTCCATAGACTAAAGCGGGTCTGATTCAATCTACTGAAGGAATTTGCACAAATCAAACTGAGAATTGGGAACGAAAGAAACGTGTGTGTGTGTTTGACAATTTGCAAAAAAAAATTGACAGACACGGGCTTGCGCTCACCTTCAGGGCCTCAAACAGGGCATGCTCACACATTTTGTGAGCAAAAACGAAATTCTCATACATCCTAGTTCCTACTGCCATGTCTTACATTATTAACAATGCATATATCACTGAAATACAGATAAAATTTTGTGGACTTTGCTAATGCTACTAACGAAAACCCCATATAATTCTAAGCTTCCAAAAGGATTGCTTTTTTCAAACTTAGCATGTTAGTCACAGAGTATCATTTCTTGTTTATTGATCCAAAGCATTTACTAAAAAGATACTGAGGAAGCCTTGTGCTTGTGCTTTAAATTTAAAGTATGAATGTCCTTATTGTGTTAAAGTGAACCAGGCATGCTAAAACTGTCTTCTTCTTCTTCTTCTTCTCCTCCTCCTCCTCCTCCTCCTCCTTTTTGCAAGAGAGGTTCCTGCCCTTTAAAATAACTGATATGCTGTAAGAGTTGCAAGGGCAAGTACAGATAGCAGTTTAGCTTTCTGGTCAAAGCTGACCAAATGCTTTGTAAGTTAGAGACAGATTTATAGATTTCTGGACCTCTTCAATATAGGTTATAAGTGACACATTCCATTTTATGATTGCTACTCAGTGAGGATTATTGTCCATTAAGGACTAAGGCTGTTCCAAGAGTTGGACTGCCAGCATTTCATTAGCCATCACATTTAGTCTCCAAAGTCTTCTTTTGCAGTGCTCTAATGCTACCTGAATGTGACAGCCTCCGCTAAATTTATGGAGTGCTGAAAATCTTCCCATACAGTTTTAAAATACTGTTTTAAAACATTTACTAGATTTCCTGTTTCCCAGACAAAGAGTTTAAATCTTCACTAAAATGCTTAACCACTCCCATGTTTAAATTCAAGTTTAAAGACTGTAATCGAAAAGTAATAAATTAATTGACACATCAGTGAGCAGATCTTTGGGCAGTTATTTTCAGGAGTACCTCGTCATTTATAGGGAACAACCTTTCTTGCCTATTTTTCCTAAATTTGCGGTGCCTTTAATTTATATTTGTTGTGTTTATCTAATTTTGCAAAATAAAATTTCTATATCAGGAAGCAGGAGCACCTTTTATACAAGGGACCATTTGGGATTTTATTTTGGTTTAGGGGAAAAAGATGACATAGTGGGGACATGTTAGATGGTTATAAAAGTATGCATGATGTGAAAAAAGTGGATAGAGAGAGTGATAGCTGAATAGAACAGAGTATCAGAAAAGTTAAGGTGGCACAGCCAACACGGACACATGCTTGTAGGTGCCATTCTTAGAAGTTTCCCAGGCATGAGTGAGCAGACATCAATCTACGCTGTCTGCCCAGCCTGGGGCACAGCACCAATGGACCTGCCTAAGAACTACAGCCCTGCATTCTGCCCTTGGCTGTAAATGGCAAGGTGCCCAAGAGCAGTTGGAGGAAATCCTTTTGGAGACAGAAGCAACAAAATCCATAGTCTACTATGTGGGAATCTTTGTGCGTGTTAAAACTGGAAATCTAAGTAAAACAAATAGCTAATAGACCTGTAATTTCAAAGAAAAGTACCCTGCCAGGACCACTGTAAATAGATGGCCTTATCATAGGTGAGTTTTGATCATAAATATGAATGGAGCCCTTTGATGCTCTTTTTGGATCATCAATTTTTACTTGGGTGAAATGTTGCGGCGTTCCAATATGAGCAGGTATTTGATGGGAATGCAAGTCATTTATTGATAAAGAGAATTTGAAAAAAGACAAGTTCATGATAAATAGCATAGCTGGTATTCTGCTGTTGAAATAAATTATTTATTTAATGCGGGGGGGTGCAGAACCTCAGCCCTCTGGGCCAAATCCAGCCTGCCTGGGTTCCCCAGATGGCCCCGCCCCTTCCCCAGGCCCCACCCCCTTTCCCCCAACCGCCAATCATTTGGTGGCTTTGTGAAGGACTCAAACCAGTCCTTTCCCTCGAAGGAGAGAGAGTAAGGGCGCAAACTGCCACCCTCTACCCTGTCCCCCTCCTCAATGAGCTCAACTTACAGCCTTGGCCAAGGCACGGGATTTAACACTGAACCGAAGAGACACAAACCACACCCTGTTGGGGTTAAAACAAAAAAAATTATTAGGGTTAAAAGAATAATTAGGGAGAAGGGAAGAGAGGGGAAAAAAGAAATACACAAGGTACAAGGATCTGAGAGCAGACTACTTTGGTATACACAATCAGAGTAAAGAAGATAACAAAGCTATCTTACTGCGGCCAGTCACCCAAGCCAGGGGGTAATTTCTCCTACAGGGACTTACTCACACAGCAGCCCCCTCCGCCCTTCGCATCACTGGGACAGAAGAAAAAAGACCCCAAACTTTCTGCCAGGCAGCCCTATATGCCCCCCCCCCCAGCTTATGGCCTGATCCCTTCAACCAATCATAAATCAATCTTTCATCTCTGGTGCAATCTCAGACCAGAACATCACATGACAGGTTCTCAGCTGTAAATTATTCCAGCAATCAAGCCTAGCTCAGCCAAATGGCCTTGAGGACAGGGTGGCTATTTTCACAAGATAAGAGGTGAGACATCTTCTCTGAGGGGCCCCATTCTCGAAGGGCACAACCTGAATTTAAGAAAGCTTTTTTGCACAGGTTTCCCAGCTTTTGTGCAGGTTCTTCCCCATTCTAAAAGATTGAGACACCTCTGCTTTAAGCTACAACATGCTGGTATTTTGTCCCTGACCCATTTGCCTTTGGCCCCACCCCATTTTGCCTTCAGCCCCACCCACTACTGGGTGGCCCCCAATAACTTCTCTGGAACTGAATTCAGCCCTCAGGCTGAAAGATTTTCAAAAGCCCTGATTTAATGTAAATGTGATGCCAGGATAGTATTCACAGTGGAAGAGGTAAGTAAGAGAGCCAGTGTGGCATAGTGGTGAGAGTGTTGGACTGGGACTCGGGAGATCCAGGTTCTAGTCCCTGCTCGGACATAAAACTCACTGGGTGACTTTGGGCCAGTTACTGACTCTCAGCCTAACCTACCTCACAGGGTTGTTGTGAGGATAAAATGGAGAGGAGGATTATGTAAGCCGTCTTGGGTTCCTTGAAGAAAAAAAGGCGGGGTATAAATATAATAAATTTTATATTTAGGCCTCATCTTGAGTACTGCGTCCAGTTCTGGGCACCACACTTTAAGAAGGACGTAGACAAACTGGAGAGGGTTCAGAGGAGGGCAACAAGGATGATAAAGGGACTGGAAACAAGGCCCTATGAGGAGAGACTGAAAGAACTGGGCATGTTTAGCCTTCAGAAGAGGAGACTGAGGGGAGATATGATCGCACTCTTCCAGTACTTAAAGGGTTGTCACACAGAGGAGGGCCAGGATCTCTTCTCGATCATCCCAGTTTGCAGGACACGGAATAATGGGCTCAAGTTACAGGAACCTAGATTCCACATAAACATGAGGAAAAATTTCCTGACTGTCAAAGCAATAAGACAATGGAATCAACTACCTAGGGAGGTGGTGGGCTCTCCCAATCTGGAGGCATTCAAGGTGCAGCTGGACAGCCATCTGTCAGGGATGCTTTGACCTGGATTCCTTCATTGAGCAGGGGGTTGGACTAGCTGGTCTTGTAGGCCCCTTCCAACTCTACTTTTCTATGATTCTATGATTCTATGAAATATTTAAAATATCAGATTACTGAATGATGCCCCCCAAACATCATGTAATCTGCTCCACTACTTCACATTTGATTCAAATGTATGCTGCCACCTCCACACACATATTTGAAACCCCCTTGTAACCAAACCATTCCAGATTGTTAGACAATGCTTCACATACTCCCATTATATTGCAACAAACGTATGTCTCACGTGACTGCTATCCACATAAATTAGCTAGATTGAGGCTCATCATGCACACACAGAGCTACCAATATAATCCTGCAGCAAACCCACTAATTTAAATAGGCAAACTGAAAGTTCCCCTGGTTTATGCATTTAACCTTTTGCATAAGTAGAATTTGAAATTACCCTACAGATTCCACCATGTGTCTACTGAAGACAGCCCTGTCTCTGCTCTAACTAAATCAAGGAATTTAATATGCATAGCTTTCATGTTCTGACAATGCATTTAAAAAGTTTTAATTTCAGGTCGTAACCCATTAAATTAAATAATTGAAAGTGTTTACCTTCTTTTTTTTCTTAAGGAAAAATGCTTTTAACTGTAAACAGCAAAAGAGAGGTCAGAACTTTTGGAATTAATTTGCATTGCACATTAGGAGATGTTCCCAGGTGCAAGAATAAAAAAAAACAACATTGTTATTGTTACCCTGATCTTCATTAAAAATTCAATTTCTATTTTCCATTCCTGCAGAAATGACATCCTAATACACATCTTGTTGGTGGGGTGGGGGATCTGAATTCATCCTACTGGGATCTAATTACCACAATTTAATTACATTCTTTTAAACAAATAGTTGTGGACTTTACTGGAGAAAACCCACAATGTTCTTTTAGAAAACTTTCTACAATAGAAACTGGTCTAGTAATCATTTATTGTGGGAGCTTTTTTTCAAGATGAATATAAAAGATACACATGAATGTGATCTCTCAAAAAAGAGCTGAAAGCTCCAAAATGAGATCCACATAGGCAATTTCTGCCCAAAATATTTAAGTCAAAATCCCTTTTCTGCCATGCTGAATCTTAACTAGAAACACAAGCAATATTGGTGTTGTGCCATGTGCACCAATGGTAACGCATGCTTTATCAGTGACCACAATGGAACCAAACATTTGCAAGCTTTCAGGAAAATGTGGTCTGGCCAGAAGACTAAATCAATGCCAATTTTTACAGTTCCACACAGTAATATTAGTCAACCAATTAGTTCTTGTTGGAGTTGCAGGTAAAACATGGATAAGCAAAGATGATCAAAGAGGCTCACACTACTTTATGGTATATGGTCAACCTTTTGCTACCAGGACATGCATATTGAGTACCGTAATATTACTAGAGAATGCAGGAGCACCCTCAAGGGCCACAATCCTGAGAACTGTTTTGGTACACCTAAGGAAGGCTTAATATTGTTTAAAAATCCCTAAGTGGTACAGACACTGTGGAGAAAAAGAGCCTTTGCGGATTCATACACACACACACACACACCCTCATGTGTGAACCGGCTAAAGGCTGGGGGTGGGGTGTGCATAGTTAGCGTGTGGAGAAAGGGGCCTTTGGGGGTTCCTGCATGCATGCACATACACACACACACACACACACACACACACACACACACGCCTCCTCATGTGTAAACCAAGTAGGGCCAGTTGAGGGGGCTGGGAGGAAGCGAAAGGTACATAAAACACAGGATGGGGCCTGGCGCCCGGAGGTCTGGAGGAGCCAGGCTGAAAGCGTTCATATGCAGATGTAATTCAAACCCAATAAGTCATGAGTTCCCTTCCCCCTGCCTGGCCAGGTGAAATGCATTATGATTGGCTGAGAGGCAGCAGAGCTACAGGGAGGAGGGGAGGGGGGAAAGGTATATTTCCCAAAGCGTGGTTTTTGGTTTGTCTTTGTCCTGGATCGCGTGGCTACTGGCTACCCTGGCTATTGGGGATGGCGGCAAGCCAAAGAGAGGCCCCAAGCCTTTGGGGGGGGCATCAGGATCCGACCCCAGTTAGCTCCTGGTGAAATGAGCTGGATGAGGGCTCTAGTGAAGGCAAGCCTTGTGGGAGTTTTACCCATCTAGGACTTTCGGGTAGGTGTGGTAATCTCCCTCAGGCAGCGAGGCTGTGCTGGATTTAACCCTTGAAGAGAACACCCTCAGGTAACAGGTGTGTGCCTGAGAGATCTTAAGGAATCAGGTTTTCTTGTTTTGCAGCTTTACTGTGTACTAAAGTCTCTCTCTCTTTATTTTGTGTGCTTCTCTCATTTCCCTAATCTTGTTGTAAAATGCTACCAGAATAAACCTTGTCGTGGTTTTACCCCACATGGGTTTTGTAGTACTCTGTGAGTTCAGTATCTAAATCCAGGTTACAGAATTGAAGGTGAGTCCCTCAACAGAGATTCAAGTAGGATTGCAGACAGCTGAGGCTGGCAATCTGGTACCTTGAGATCTCTGGGGGTCTTGGTTCCTTTGGAGTAGGAAAGGGTGGGGGTGTGGCGGGCCAGCCAGCCCCCCCTTCCTCCACAGACACACTGCAAGTCTTTAACTTTTCTTTGGACACCAAACACCCATGCTGAACTAGATGGAACTTTGGTCTGATCCAGCAGGGCTCTTACGTTCTTACAAAGTGAAGTAGGGGCTGCTGTTTGAAAATCACAAGTCCAAAGCCATATTGGGCACATAGGGCAGTATCCAATACTGTCACAGAGCTTCAGCTCATTCTGTTGTGCCAGCAGGACCCACCACTAGCACAACAGGAAGTTAGCGCTGCCTAAAGCTAGCCCAAAAATGAATGGATACTGTCATTTCCAGATCATGACAGGCAAGTGGAGCTCCCTTTCATGAGCTCTGCTGACCTGTCCTGATCTAGAAAGGAGCATTTCCACTCATTTCTGGTTGCTTTAAGAACGGCTAGTTCCCCAATGCACTAGCATAGAATATTGCTCACAGCTCACAGAGTTCTCAGTGCAATTAACTGGATTGTGGCCAAGATCTGAAGGGCACGATGCAAGGGAGATGTCTAGTACAGTGTTCTCCAACCTTGGATCCCCATATGTTTTTGGCGTACAACTCCCAGCATGCCCCAGCCAGCCAGTGTTGGAGAACACTGGTCTAGCAGAACAACCAGGCTGGACTCACTGACTGAGGTAACCAATTTATTTAGGATTATGAAACCAAAGTAGATTGTAAAGTGATTCAAAAAGGATTACCTAGTAACTGTGCACTCAGTAACAGAATGATAGGTGAAATTCAGCATGAATGAAAACAATTATACTGGGACAAAACAATCCTAATTCCATATACATGCCAGTGGAAGAGCATCTTGGCAGCAACTGCAGAGGAAAGGGATCTTAGGATCATAGTGGAACTCTCATTACTAGCAATACTGTGATGACCTAGGGTTATAAACAATAAAACTGACCTGAACATGACCAGGCAGTATGTGGTAGCAGTGACAGGCAAATTCAACATTAGGAATCATTACACACAAGATTGAAAATAGAGGAGAGGGGGGTGAAAGATAGAGCTGTACAAAATAGGTTTTGGAGAGAGAGAGAGAGAGAGAGAGAGAGCAGCCTTTGTATTGTGTTCATTGTAGCTTTGGCTGGGAGACAATAGAACACAGTATACTTAAGTACTGTGGAAGTTTAGAAGATGGAAATAAACCAGGTTTATACCTACTGTTAGTTCTCCTAAGGCTTTAGCATTCCCTTTTTTGAAACTGTGTTGCAGAGATGGTAAATTGCTAATGGAATAGCTTGCCTCAAATTTCATTTTCTTACCAATGACAGTATTCACCTGTGTTTGTCATGTCTGTGCTAGAGGCTTGACTATACATTCTAATAATAATAATAATAATAATAATAATAATAATAATAATAGACACAGTTTGAATAAGAGCTTCTGATTCTCAGAGATATTTCATCTATCATGTCTGCTACCTAATGCATTTATTTTTTAAAAAAATATTACTACAAACTTACTATAGTATGAAGAGACATGGGAAATACATTTTCATTCAAAGTAATATTTACAATAAGAATACTTGGGCAGTGGAAGAGACATGAAAACCTGAAGGAAGTCAATTGTGTGAGGCAAAGTAGGTAGACTGTAAAATAAGACAATACTTAAGGTTTCACATCCTTTCCCCTGCCCCTGTAAAGTCATTTTTTAACAAAATACAGTTTATCAGACTGTAGAATCTGAAAGTTAATGGCCTTTCCCCTCACAGACTTAGATATCTGAAACATCTGTGGTATTTCCCCCATGAAGACTCACCTCTAAATTTAAAAAGGGATTTGTCATCCTTTGAGATTTCAAACAGCAATTAATTCATACTCTAGCCATCAACTAAAAATGTAAATGCCATGATGTGCCATGAAGAGCCAACCCACAGGAACTGCCCTAAACGTTCCTGTATTCCCTGAGAGGACACATTTGTGCAAATTTCTCAGAGTTGAGTCCTAACATATGACAAGACTACTTTTCATTCATGTGGTGCAAATGGGGTTCTTATCTGTACCTCCATATTCCTCTAAGCTGTACAAGATGTTTCATTTTATCCTCAAACAACTCTGAAGGTGAAGTCCCTTTAGCTTTACAGAAGAGTGGGAGCCACTGCCAAGGCTTCATGCAAAGTCACTACTACATGTATTTGTCATAGGAATCATAGAATCATAGGATCATAGAGTTGGAAGGGGCCTACAAGGTCATCGAGTCCAACCCCTTCTTCCCTCCCCATTCCTTTTTCCTTGTGTGTCGTGTCTTTTTAGATTGTAAGCCTGAGGGCAGGGACTGTCTTGTTAATTGTTGTAAACCGCCCAGAGAGCTTCGGCTATTGGGCAGTATAAAAATTAAATAAATAAATAAATAAACAAATAAACAAACCCCCTGCTCAATGCAGGAAACTAGAGGAGGGGTCTCCCATCCAAGTAATAACCAGGCCTGACCCTGCTTAGCTTTTCATGCTCAGACAAGCTGAGCCAGCGTGAGCCACAGGCCTGTATGAAGTTCTTCCCATGTAGTTGTCATCCACCTGGGACTGAGGGTGTCAATCAAGGTGGGAATGGGAAGGACCTGTACGACTGCCTCAGTCCGCATGGTGCTGTTAGATGAAGCCACATAAAAGCATGTTGCTGCTGTAACATGTGAAGGGCAAATTCTTTATTCACTTTATTATTACTTTTATATCCCACCTTTCCTCAAAAGGATTTAAACTTGTGTCTCCCTGGTCCTAATTCCAACATTCTAACCACTGTGTCACATTAGCTCTCACTGCAGGCTAGGAAGAAAGAGAGTGACTTTCTGAAACCTCTACCTACCTGTACAATCCTGCCCGTATGCCTACATCATCATTAGGGGCTCTGCTCATGTGCCTACTAGTTAGAACAACTAGACTGGCAAGTACAAGGGGCAGGACTTTCTTGGTGGTGGCCTTCAATTGCAGAACTCCCTTCCTGCTGTTTTCACCTTACGCCTTTGGTGCATGCCTTTAAGAAAGCTTTAAAAACTTATTTGTTAAAACCAGCCTTTCCTCATCTTTAATATGTGTGTTCTGCTCTCAAAGTAGGCTAAATTTCCTCAATTCTGATAGCGCTGTTTTTGTTTATTTATATGTACTTGTTTGTAAACTTCTTTGTATATCTTTGAAAAGTAGAATATAAATGTATTGAATGGATGAATGAACCACATTGTGGGCTTCATGGCTGAGCAGGAATAATAACATGAATTAGTTATACCCACACTTAACTCTAAAACAGACTGATCAAGCCCTAAATCACTGAAGCAGTTCACACGCACACAAACACATATACACAATTTACCTGTGTATGCAGACCGAATAGTGGCACCCATGTGTGACTGTAAAAACGTAATGCAAGACACTTTTGTCACTTTTAGGGAAGTACGGATTTTGTTTTGCATTCTGTCAGGCATCTTTCGTTCTGTCATCTGTTCACTGACGGAATCGGATTTTTTAAACCGGAATTTCATTCTACTTGCACTAATTCACATTAGTGCTAATTCACATTACAGCTAACGCACACTTGCCCAAATGCACGCTAATCTGCTAATGTGAATTAGCACTGCATCAGTGCTAATTCACATTAACTAATGCAGATTAGCGCAAATCCCCCGGCAAAAGTGAAAACCCGGTCTGGAAATCTGCAGAATCCACGTGACTTGGAAAAAGCTGGCCCGCTGGGGAATCCGCAGGCCGGATTCATAGTAATCCGAACTCATTTGAATACATTGTGGATTTCTTTGACATCGCTACTCACTGCACTAATGTAATATTTGTGGCTGTCAGGAGAATGGGCCATTCTGATCTTGGCTGATTTACTTTAGCCTTCTATTTCTGCAAAATCAGCAAACATTCCAATTTAAGGAAGATTTCATGGGCTCTAGCGTAATTTTTAGCAGCATATGGGCTTGTTTTTGTAAGTGTACTCTATTTGCTGCCATTAGGTGAGTAGATACAGAAGTAATTCTCCTTGAAACTGAGTGGGCAAAATACACTTATAATGTGGCTGCAGGCATAAAACCCTTGGGCATAGTTTTAATCTCTACTTTTTATCAAAGTCCTTGATATTGCTGTACATGGAGGGTTCCTTTGTGTATCCAAAAGCCAACCACTATTAGAGGAGGATGTCGTGTAATCTATCTGAAACAGAAATACATCTTTCCATACGCTATAAAGTTGGGGATTTGAAGGACTAGTGGACTGCAAAGCTTTGCAAGAAGGGCAGAAAGTAGTTTTGACTTCTAGCTCAGTTCACAACCAAGGTAACACGAGATTGGATTTTTACTCTTGAGATGAAAGCTTATTATACGGACAGGAGTCAGCCTGGAATTATTTGTGGCAGTGAATCAAGAAACTTCTTAACAATATAATTGATTCTTTTAAAGTGATAACATCTGACACAGTACTAGGGGTTCTGATCCACTTGGCAAATGTCAGCATTCTTTAAAACAGAATTGTATGCAATCATTTTGGTAAGGGCAACATTTTGTTTTCTCCTTTGCCCAAGGCATAGCTGCAGGCAAAATGATCTTTCAATATTATCCCCAACTAGTTAAAACTTTCCATGTAAATTTCTTGACTGCTAGGAAGTCTTTAAAAGTATTTTGCTTAAAAAGGGAAGGAAAGGGAGAAAAGTATGTTTTCACCATAAACATTTAGTTCAAATGCAGTGTTTTAAGTTTTACCTACTTTATAAAATGATTGATAGGTCACAAATCATTGTGATATATATCCTTAGCACTAAGCTGTGAGCCACCCTGAAGGCTTGTTGGGCCCTGCTGGCAAGCTACAAATCTGATTTTTAAAAAATACAATTTTAGAAGCTAAATCAAAATTTTAAACCCCTTCAAACTCAGTTCAAAAAGCCCCAGATTTAAAAACTAAAGAAAACACCACATGTAACTACCTCTAAAGCTGGGGAAAAGCCCCTCCAGCTGTTTGCCATGCTAGCTGTAGAACTTCCACATTCAGGGGCAGAATACCTTGAAAGATCAGGCTCTGGAGACGAACATGGGATGTTGGAAACAAAATGCATAACCAGCCCGATCCAGCAAAGTTCCTGCAGTTTTTACACAGGTCTCTGTTTCTGGCATGCAATGAATTCATTTAAATTCTCTGAAGAAATTCCAAGGAGATGTAGGTGACAAACAAAATTGCAATCACTGTAAAAAAATATCCCAAGAGATAATATCCCAGTGAAGTTGGCAATGGCAGCACAGCAAGTGCAAATTTGAAAACAAAATGAGAATTAGGAACAGAAAGGTGAGGATGGCGAGGTAAGCACTAGAGAGTCAGTATAGATCACTCATTAGAGCTTAACTTGTGCCATTCATATTCATTTAGCTCATGCTCTTAGACCAGTGTTCTCCAACCTTGGGTCCCCAGATGTTTTTGGCCTACAATTCCCAGCATGCCCCAGTCAGCTATGCTGGCTGGGGCATGCTGGGAGTTGTAGGCCAAAAACATCTGGGGACCCAAGGTTGGAGAACACTGTCTTAGATCCTTACAAATGTGTCTTCTAATGTTCCCGGTTAAATATATCTGCATTTTAAATATAATTTTGAGATGAATTCCTCATACTTTTGTATGCATTCACAGACCCAGATGACTGCATGAAAAATTGTTTTATAAACATACAAGCACACACATTTTCTTCAAGAAAAAGGGAGCCATTAATAGAATGCATATAAGCTGCAGTAACACTAGAAGGAGCTACAATATCCTGCCCAATATCATAAAATTATTCTTATTTCTTTTATTATGCAAAGTAATTGACAATCCTCAAAGTTTATACCGATGGCAAGGGCTTGCCCTGTATTCTGCTAGTGCACTAGCCCTAATCCTACAATATAGCATGACAAGTATTTAAATGTAACTGGGGCGATCCTCATAACAGGGAGGCTGGCTTCATTCTCTGGGGAAAGTCTGTTCACCCCTTTAAACAAATGGTAGTATTCCAGGGTTGTACTCCCACACTGGAGGCATTCAGGGTGCAGCTGGACAGCCATCTGTCAGGGATGCTTTGACTTGGATTCCTGCACTTAGCAGGGAGTTGGACTCGATGGCCTTATAGGCCTCTTCCAACTCTACTATTCTATGATTCTATGATTCTAGAACAAGGGTTCTCAACCAGGGGGGAATTCCCCCCAGGGGGAATTTTAGGGTTTCGGGGGGGGGGGAATTGGGACCACAGACTCAAAGTTGGAATACTGATCTTTCTACCAATTACAGTTCTACAGATTGTACATGATCTACCTTATTTTATGGCACAGATTAAATTAAAAATAAAGATAAATATTTCACTTGTTATCTGTGGAAATATTCCATTTATAGTTATTATATATTATATGCATACTATTTGGAATGCAACTTTTGAGTCTTGGAAAGGGGGGAATGACATTCTGACATATGGTGAAAAGGGTGCATGGGGCAAAAAAGGTTGAGGACCACTGTTCTAGAAGCACATTTCATCACTGGAGGTTTAAAAAAATACAAAATAAAAAGCAATGGTGGTGTTAGCACAGGGTGGAAAAATTGCATCTCACCAACCACCAATTTTGGGATGACTTCTGGGTACTAGGAAAGGGACTGAGTCTGTGACCAAGAGGAAAGGCATTTTTATCCGTCTCAACTAAAGATTAGGTCAGGGTCTGCCCTTACATAGAGCCCCTTTACACACTGTCTGAATGTACAGACGGCAAAGAGGCATGGCCAGTTGGCCACTGTATGTGGTCAGGGCCGGCCCTACCATTAGGCAGAATGAGGCAATTGCCTCAGGCAGCAGATGCTGGGAGGTGGCAGCAAAAAGTTGAAGAGCTGTATGTGATATGCCCTGCCCTGCCCCCTCTAAATTAGCCTGTTGCTTTCCGATGCAGTGGAGGACACTGTCCCATAGCCAGTGTTGAAGAAAGTTTCAACTGCCAGCCAGTCAGCTTTTGTACATGGAATTGGAGGGAGTGCCATCTTGATCTTTGCCACAGATAGCACAATGTCTTGGGCCAGCCCTGTATGTGGTAGTGAGAGCAGGACCTGCAAGCCCCTCACACATTCCTTCAATGCACGGTCATCTGAATTCTTCATATATGTCTGTCATCTTTGGGAATGATCAACAAGCCTCCACTGAAATGAAGGACTTGTTGTATTGCACTAATGCACTATGGATATGAGTGTCCTGCTTTGACATACAAAAGAGAGAGAACATGCACACAAACAAAATTCATAAAGGATCATACAGACTACCTTGATCAAATAATGTTTCACATGGTGTTTTAGACAGGCAGTCTAATCCAAACATTTTCTGAATTTGGTACAAAGGTCACAACACTAAAAATATCTACAAGCTTACAATATTATTAATGTTTAAAAATTGGGTTAGTCCTGTTATCAGGAAACTTGAGACAACCACCTCAGGCAGCTGATTTTGGGTGTCCCAAAAGGGCAGCAAATGGTTAGTTATTTAAGGCGCAATCCTATGCAGGTTTAGACAGAAAAAGGCCTACAATTTCCAGTGTGCCCCAGCCAGCATAGCTGGGAGTTGTAGGCCCTTTTTCTATCTAAACTTACATAGTACAGGCCTGTGGCTTATGCTGGCTCAGCTTGTCTGAGCGTGGAAAGCTAAGCAGGGTCAAGCCTGGTTATTACTTGGATGGGAGACCCCTCCTCTAGTTTCCTGCATTGAGCAGGGGGTTGGACTCGATGGCCTTCTAGGCTCCTTCCACCTCTATGATCTATGAAATGAAAGACTCTATGAAAGGATTGTGCCCTTACTTGATTAGTTTGTATTTTTACGGGTGGGGGCAGGGACAGAAACTTGTGGAATGTTCTGCCTCAGGTGCCAATATGACTTGACTGGCCTTGCAGGGGGTGCGGAGCATTTGCTCCTCCCTTTCAGGCAGCAAAATATCTTGGGCCAACCCTGGTCACACCCACAATACACTCATTGCCCCCACCCATCATTTTACTGAAGGAACCACGAATTAAAAATGGTTTGGAATCCTAGCTTGCTCAGACCCTTCAGCCCTTTGACTCCAGTAGCCACTATTACCTAAAAGAGTTACCGGCAAGTTTTTTGGCCCACGTTTAGGTCCCATCCCACCTTTTGACAAAAGGTGAGCTAATGAAAGTAACTGTTTTACAAATGAATGCTTCAAAGTTTCTTTCATGCTTTGCTCTACTTCTTAAGAGGAAAATAATTGAATCTCTCCATTCCTGAGCAGCACACAACGAGCATCACTTGAACATATACTGAGTAGCCTTTTTTCTAATGTCCATATGTGTGCTTTCTCATTGTAGTACAATTCTTATGCTGTACGAACAGACTTTGTTCAACATTTCAAGACTCACAATGCAGCTGTCGGTCTTACATTATTACCAATGTAGAGGTAATAGTGCCATCTACAGAACCATCCAAGACAAACCTTAGAAATGAAGTGCTGTACATTCTGGAGGGCTTCCATCATGGCTTGGCTTGACTTAGGTCCCTTTACAAAACTGAAAGTATTGTAGACTTTCAGGACCGGTGCAGGGCAGTTTGGCGCCCTAGGCTAAATTATATTTAGCGCCCCCCTCTCGTGCCGTGGGGGGGGGGCTCCGGAAAGCAGCCCTGCTCTGCAACCTCCCACCGCCGCTGCCACGGACCCCCCCGCACGCTGCCGCTGCCGCCCCCCACCTACCTTCCCACGCCTCCTCCGAAAAGGGACCCCCGCGCTCTGTTTTTGGCCGGGGGAAACCAGAGCAACAGGGCTGTTTAAGCCCTGTTGCCCTGGTTCCTCCCGCCAAAACAGAGCGCGGGCGGGGCTCCGGAAACAGCACGGAGAAGGTAGGTGTCGGGGGGGAGGCGGCGTGGAGGCGAAGCGAGGCAAGGTGGGGGGGAGGCGGCGCAGACGCGAGGCGAGGTGAGGTGGGGGGGAGGCGGCGCAGAGGCGAGGCGAGGTGAGGTGGGGGGGAGGCGGCGCGTAGGCGAGGCAAGGTGGGGGGGAGGCGCCCAGGCTCGGCCCCACCACTACTCCGGGCGCAATCCCCCGCACTGACCTGGCTTTCTCGGTGAGGCGGGCGGGCGGGCAAGGCAGGAGCGCGCCGGCAGCAAAGAAGAGCACAGCGTTCTGCGCCCTCTTCTGCTACGCGCCCTAGGCAACAGCCTAGTTGGCCTAGCGGTAGCGCCGGCCCTGTAGACTTTATGGAAGCTTGCAGTCCACTGACTGTACATTAACGATTTCCCCCCCAAGACTAACACAGAATGCAGTTGTGTGTACCTTTCAAACTAGGGCTCCATCTCTTTACCATTATTTAATGTTTCCTAAAAACCTTCAAATCCTTTTCGTTTCATTGGAATTTTTGATAGTTTTCATGCTAGGAAAAAATATTTGGCAAGGGCAAAGCTACTGGCAGGTGTGGTTCTACTTTGGCACTTAAAAGAAATCAATCTATGAAACACAAATCAGCCAAATAGATTACTCATTTGCTGATAAGCTTTATTCCCTGGAGCTCTTGATCATCCTCAGTGCTGGCTGCTGGCCCGCTGTAGTACAGATGGAAGAACTGGCTGCTACATTGCTTCTCATACACCATGCACAGCACATTTTGGGACACTCCATACTGTGCTGGAACAATTATTTCCCTGGTAATGTATCTTATACTTATCAGTATAGTTCCATAGCAGAAACAATTTATCTTGCCCTTACATGCGATCTGAAGGATTAAACTGGTTACATTCAGGATTGTCTTCATTTAAATCAGTGTTACTTTTTATAGAACACTCATTTACAGGAATGGCGGAGCTGAAAATGTGAGCATGGAATACCTTGCTGGGGATTTAATTTTGCAATCAATATTACTGTGTGTTAAGAAATACGCTAAGATGTACCTTTTATTTTACTAAGGTTATCTATATGCATGATGCACTTATGCAATATTACGGTATGTACGAATCCTGTATAATCAGCATTCTTCTAAGAACTGTCTCTGATGTAGAGCCCCACACTGCACAGGTGGCTTCCACTGCCAGTTTTTTTCTTCTCTTCTCTTGATTCCTTAGGCTGCAATCTTATACACCCTTACCTGTGAGTACACGCCATTGAACTCTGTGGATTAATTTCTGAGCAGGCTTGTATAGGATTCTCACTGCAGGGCTTCCCCCAATTACATTGTCCTGTATGTGATTATGCACTGGTGTTTCAAGAAACTGCAACACGAACCAATTCAGGGCATACTCCATGGGTTGGATCCAGCTTCTTTGTTGTGCCCGTGGAACAGATAGTGCTGGCGGAACCCTCTAGAGCAAATTTGGATGGTCTGCAGTAGGGCTGCAGGGGCGGAGCAGAGGATGCAGAAGTTCCATACCATTCCGCCAGCGGAATCCATTCCACAGGCGCAATGAGGAAGTTGGATTCAACTCCACATCTTTTGAAAAGTACTTAGCTGTGTGTGTGTGTGTGTGTGTGTGTGTGTGTGTGTGTGTGAGAGAGAGAGAGAGAGAGAGAGAGAGAGAGACAATCATGTTTGAGTCTGCATTTCTTTATTTAAAGAACTATGGCATTTGAAATTGGATTTAAAAACTGTATTTCTAACTTATTTCTGTATTTTTAATTCTAGAAGCAATATCAGCAGTATTTCTGGCCACTGGTCATCATGCCAGGGCTGGCTGATACAAGATAGTTCCGTATTTAGGCATGCCACCCAAGTAAGAAAAAATACATATGTGGTATGAAATGTGAATTGTCTGTTTTTGGTGCCTGTCCCTGCATGGAGAGCAGCAAACATTTCTCATTTACTGATCATGTGTGTTTTAAAGGGACAACCAGACAAAATATCTTGTGCCATTTAAACAGGCAATAAGTCCACAACTCTTGTCCATACCCTCAAGTCTGCAACACAAGGAGACTACAGAAGCATCTGGCAATACATAGAGGTGAGATGTACAGTAGAAATCAATCAGAAAGTTGGGGAAGCAGGCAAAATTTTCCTCACTACATGTCTAGAGCCTACAGATAACTAGCTTCCAATGTGCTAACATTCACATCACAATATATTTATAAGCAGCAGCTCCAAGACAAATGGTTGTCAGTAGTGACATACATTATTTGATTTGAGTCACAGGATGGAAAGTGATTTTTACTCCAATGTTGTGTTTCACTTATGAAATAAAAGAGAACTGTAGAAGTCATGATGACTTAATTTGAGGAGCCATAGCCCAGTGGTAGAGTGCATGCTTTGTATTGGCAATGGCACAACTGGTTTGATTCCTGGCATCTCCAAGCAGGGCTGGGAATTGGGAAAGACCCTTGTCTGAAACCCTGGAGAATTGCTCCCAATCAGTGTACATGACACTGAGTTAGATGGACCAATGGTCTGACTCAGTATAAGGCAGCTTCCTATGTTCCCACATAGCAGAAGTTATGTTTATTTTTTACTTCAATGTTTAACCCAGCATTTGGGTGTGTGTGTGTGTGTGTGTCGGAGAATCTTTAATTAAAGTTTTCAGTTCAAGAATCTGAGGTAGTTTATCAACTGAATATATAATATCTCTCTGCATGCATCTATACAGAACATTCTATATGTAGCTGCAGTGTTGGAAATGTAAAATGAGGAAGTGGAGATTAAAGAGAAATATGAAAGATAAATTGAATAGCTCTGTTTATAATTATGAGAGAGGCTGAAAATAATATAGCAACTTATTACAAAAAGCAGAAAGGGGAACAAAACTGCTCACTAACAGCATGCTTGCTGCTCTGTGGTATGGGAATCCCACAATGCATCAGTAAACCTTCTCTTCCTGCTCTTCTCTGCATATAATGGGCAGTGGTCATCTCTGTTTCCAAGGAATGAAGGGTATTAGCAGAGCAAGCACTTTCTTTTCCCTCAAGATTACAGTAGTTATTGTCATGGATGCTGGGGCCCAGAGTAGGCAGAAAATAATAGCGATATGCAATAGTAGTAGTAGTAATGAGAAATACCAATTTCAATGCCGTTCTTTTTAAAATAAGCCCCAAAGTAGTCTTGCTGTAACGTATACAATACACTGTGCAATTGGATTGTTGCTCTGTAGCGAGCGGAACAGTGGTCTAGAAGGGAACCTATGATTGGTTTAATATCTCCAGCAGGCAATATAAGGTGTCTGGCTATAAAGACTTGAAACTCACATTCTCATACTTCTAAAAGGATATTACACTTCTTTTCCAGTAGAGCTTTACGTGTGGCAAGTTGAGGACTGAATGACATTAATGACTCAAAAGGAATAATAATGAAATCCCTTCAGCCGCACTCCAGCAGGTTTCAATGAGCATGTATATGTGTTCTTAAATTAAAGCCAGCAAGGGGAACATAAGTGGAGATTGCAACAGGGAGGTACTGTACAGTTTCTGGAATAAAATACTTAGAGCAACCATCTTCTTGTATTTTCAGCACAGCAACTGGAAAAGCAAGACAGCACAGTTGTTATTCTCACTGGCTCTTTCCTAATCTGCCTCCTCGTTTTCTATTGCCAACCACAGGCTCTCATTATACAGTTGCAAGGTAAAAAGCAAGAGTTTCTTTGCCTTGTTTTAAAATGACAGACACAAATATAGCTGGATCAGTTATCCATCAGTTATATATATAGTCTGTATGTGCCAGGGATGGGGACTCGGACTCGAGGACTCGACTCGTGAGTCGGACTGAGTCCCCCCTCTGACTCGAGTCTGACTCGAGTCCCAATATTTTTAATGGGACTCGAGACTCGACTCGGGACTCGAGACCAAGGACACGTCAACATCCCTGGGCTGTGCCGGAAGGAGTGGAGAGGAGCGCAATCACCACTGAAGAGCGCATGGAAGCGAGGCGCACCGCTGCTCGGCCACTATGGACAGCTACCAGGAGCGCAGCCCCAACGATGTGTTGAGATTTATTTTGATTGATGTGTTGTTGTGGGGGGTTAGGGTTAGGGTCAGACATTTTGGGTTTGGCTGCCTCTGCCTGCCTGTTTGGGGTTCCCTGCCTCCTCTGCCTGCCTGGCCTCTTCTTGACCAGTTCAACAGTTGAATTGTCCAAGACAAAGGGCACTGCCTGTCTGCCTGTTTGGAGTTCCCTACCTCCTCTGCCTGCCTGGTCTCTTCTTAACCAATTCCACAGTTTGAATTGTCCAAGACAAAGGCCTCTGCCTGCCTGTTTGGGGTTCCCTGCCTCCTCTGCCTGCCTGGTCTCTTCTTAACCAGTTCCACAGTTTGAATTGTCCAAGACAAAGGCCTCTGCCTGCCTGCTTTGGGGTTCCCTGCCTCCTCTGCCTGCCTGGTTATTTTGGGTTTGTCTGCCTGGTCTGTTCTTGCCAAAATCAGTTGCAGAGTTTTGAAATAAAAAGGCACACTTGTGCCTAGAATTTATTTAAGCCACACACCTGAAGTAGCCTTAGTTTGTTGGGGGAAAACCCCATTGATTTTAATAGGGACTCGTGGAGTCAGTTTTGGGAGTGACTCGGGACTCGTGAGTCACCATTTTGGACCAAGGACTTGGACTCGAGACTCGGGTCCAAAGACTCGTGACTCGACTCGTGACTCGAGACCAAGGACTCTTCAACATCTCTGGTATGTGCTATATTTCAGACAAACAGATCACGATCTAAGTTTAGTCATATGTTGCCTCCCTTTCAGTAGAGCAATATATCAATCTAGCCATCCATTTAAAATGCACTATGGAGCAGAAACATTTGGTGCTTTGAACTCTCTTTGCTGACCTCAAAGAGTACTGAAAAAGTTCAAAGGTGATGATGGCCGCCTTATGTTTAGCTGCCTCCGACCATGGAGGTTCCATTTTCCTAGCATGGCTAACAAACCTCTCCTTTCTGAATGTCTTGAATACTTTTTAAAGCCATTCAAAGCCATCTGAGCTACTAGCCAACACTAATTCTTGTGTTACCAACTTCCAAAAAATAATTATGCATTGCATGAAAAACAACTTTCCTTTTTCATGCCCTGAACAAACTGTTATGCCAATAACTATGCCAATAATGAAGACATATGTTCCAGAGTGCTAGAATTATGAGAGAGAAATTTATATCTCTATACAGGTGTGGGGTGGAAATATACCCAATAATAATATATCACGAGGAAAGCATCCACATGATTTTTCCTAGCTCAGTGGGGGTACAATCAATAAGTGACACTTGGGGGAAAAAATCCCCTTTTAGTGCAATCTCATGCATGTTTACTTGGTACTTAGTCCCACTGTATTCAATTGGGCTTACTCCCAAGAAAGCGGGCATAGGACTGCAGCCATAAAGTAAGTAAAGAATCAGGAAGGGACAAGGAAGAATCTAGGAAGCTAGATACAATCTGAAGGGCTGCATATAAAAATTGTGATTACTTTTACCAGTTCTGTCTCTCACTAAAGCATGGGCAACTCTGAGCATTGATGCTCATAGTAATGGTCACATAAGAACTGTACTGATGGATCAAACGAAAGGTTCTGTTCTTAACAACAGAAAAACAGTAATACAGAGGCTCACACACAAGGCAAGCTGTTTGTGTCCAGGGTATGATTAGCTCTGTGAATAGATTTAAACAGTATTTCATTTTTATTTTTTATTACTAGATTTATATGGCCACCCATCAACACACATTCCCTGGGTGGCTTACAAACCAAGACATAAAATACAATATTAACATATTCTAAAGTTGCAAGTCCTTTCTTGGACCAGAAAAAGGAGATATGTGGCAAAGTAAGTAAAGACTTCGGGCAAAATCCAACAATGTGCTTGCGTGACAGGACTTTCTCCTCCTCTCCTCCCCTCTGCAGTCCCCCTCCAAAATCTGCTTTGGAGGGTCCCTCAACCATCTCAAGTAGACTTTGAGAGTGCACGGATGGAAGGATAATTGTCCTGCTGCTCATTCTGCAGACAAAAGCTGATCTATTGGCGGGACAAATTTATTATTATTATTAGTAGTAGTAGTAGTAGTAGTAGTAGTAGTATTACTATTATATCACACCTTTTTTAATCTTGAGAGGAACCCAAGGCAGCTTACATGATCCTCTTCTCCATTGTATCCTCACAACAACCCTGTGAGGAGGTAGGTTAAGCTGAGAGTCAGTGACTGGCCCAAAGTAATCCAGTGATCTTCATGGCTGAGTAGAGACTAGAACCTGGATCTCCCAAGTCCCAGTCCAACACTCTAACCATTATACCACACTGACTTAATTGGATACCATCCATTATAAATGGAGGCATCATATAAGATGCAAACATTATGGCAATCAGTAAAACCCCAAAGTGACAAATCAAAGTAAGCAAATGGAAAGAATTGTTGAAACAGGAAAAAAAAAAGCATGTCGGACTAATTGCCAGTGAATGATTTCTGTAATCAAAACCCAGCTTTACAGTCGCACAAAATATGTTGAACTGAATAGGGAGCTAAGCATGTGGTGAAGCCTTCACATGGATCCAGTTAGCCCACAAAGTCAACTATGTAATTTGAACATGTGAATTGGTCCTACTGCAAAGAGTTTGGAGGAGGGGGAGTTCTACTAATTCATGTTTACCTCAAAGTTGCAGAGAGTGAGTATCTAATTCTGTTGACTGCTTCGAGAGAGTGAGTGTTGAAAGGCAGGAGAGGTTTGCTGAAATCTATGGGACTTATTAGTGCTTCAGTTTGACTAGTCAGGTATGCTTGGTTTATCAGAGCTGGGAAGCTGCCACACTTGTTTGGTGTAGTGAGGTCAAGAAGGCTGTCTCCCTAAACATTTGGTACAAAAAATACTTCTTTGTTCAGCACATAATCTTTTAACCTTTGTACATGGGATTTGCAGAACTACTGTACAGCCTTGGATTGACTGAGCTGAAAAAATAAATCAGTTATTTAATTATGTACACTTACTTCCCAGATGATTTCAGCAGGTTTATTCAGTTTTATTAAATAATCCATTACTCTACCCCATACATGAGCATTTGGTCAGCTGGGCATACAAAAACTTATTAAGTTGCTCTTCTAGTTCAGACAAAAGTGGACTCCCAGGGCAGTAATAGCGCATCTTTCAGGCCTCTTCCAATTTCTTATGTCCTTCTGATAATTTTTGCTAAACTTGGGAGTTAACCTGATTTAGACAGCTGCTTTGCCACATCCACAGTCATCTAAAGCATTCCCACAATTAAATGGAAATGATGCTTCCTTGGATCATGACCACTCCAGAGGAGGGGTGAGAGAATGAGTGCTTAGTCCTGACATTTGTTCTCAGCTTCATAGATCGTGGTTTATGAAGCCTTGAACAATCATCCAGAGACATTGTTGGATTAGTTCCATGTACATTTCTCAGTGGTTGCATGGGCATAGAATAATAAGGCATGAATGTACTCCAGCTATGCAGGACCGGTGCAAGGCAGTTTGGTGCCCTAGGCAAGATCAGATATTTAGCGCCCCCCCCTTCCCACTTGAGAGCGCTGTATTTTTTTTCAAGGTGTTTCTGGCACCCCCTTTAGCCCTGCGCCCTAGGCGGCTGCCTAGTTGGCCTAATGGTAGCACCGGCCCTGCAGCTATGTCTTAAGCAGGCTCCCAGAAAACATAACTGCTAAAGATAAACCATTCTTCCTCATGTCCTCACTAGTCATGAAGATCTTTCCATGCCTTGTCCATGAGAAACCAATGAGTGATCAACAAGCAAATCATGCTCAGAAAAAATAGGGAAGAAACTGCAGGAGGGTCGAGGCTTCCACTGGAAAGGAAAAGGCTACAGAAATAGGCTCTCTTCCATCTTCCAGTTCAGTGTGCATTGTGAATTCCCAGGTTTTCTTTTCCCAAGGAAGTATAATTTGACTTGCTTTGGGAAAATTTCAAAACCATCAGAGCATTTAACATAATATTTAAATGAGTGTTTACCATATATTACAAACTGTTTTCTAGTATGTATACAGAGCTCCATGCAAGCACCCTTCCTTTCAATAATGGGGAAAGCTCCAAATTTACTCCTCCTCTCCAGGCCACCACTATGTACCCAATGATCCCGATGAACATCAGAGCCCCATGTGCCTACTGGAGCCTGTGGATGACGTGTGTGCGTTGGGGGGAGGGGTTGTGGTGATAGGTGTTTTTTGTTTTTGTTTTTACTGACGATGGATCATGAAAGATTTTTTCTTTTAAATGCAGCAGCATAATTTAAGGAGGAATCATATTAGCTTTAGTTTGTACCATCTAGCCAAGATGAAACTCAGTGCTTGTTGTTGTGTTGTGAAACAAGCTCCCATTTAATTCACTGGGACTTTCTTTGCAGTAAACATGCTTAAAGCTTGGCTGCATTTATTTCAATGGATAGGTGATACTTAACCTCTCTCCAGCTAGGACCTGCCCGACACTTGACTCACGGTGCATGAGCCGAGTGCTCCCACTGCACAAGCTGAGCTAAGCCGAGCACGAGCGCCAGCTGAGGCGCTTGCCAGACTTCTGGGTCCCTGGCTTTATGTTGTTTACGTAGAAAACAGCCAAATTTGCACAAATTTGGCAATTTTCTATGTAAACAACATAGCGCTGGAACCCGAAAGTCACTTTCCCCAGCTTAGCTCACGAGAACACGAGTCGAACCGGGCAAAAGGTAGGGCGAGTAGAGTTCAGGAGGTTGAGCCCGGCGAGTTGGCTGAACTTCCACCACCACCCCAATCGAGCTCTGTGCACATCCCTATTTTGTCTAGATCATGTCTCATATGACTAATTAATCACTCAATTAGGAGCTATCACTATACTTGAAATAAAGAAAAGATAATTCAATTTCTGCCAGGGGGAGAAAAACACCTTTTATACTAAAAGATTATTGTATGCATTTAAAATTCTTATGGGTATGTTTAACAGACATAAGAAACACATTTTATGTGGACATAAATGAAAGCCAATTTTAAACAAGAGGAATGTCTTTCAGATATCATGAAAATAAATAACCATCGAGCTGTTTCCTTTTATGCATTCATATATAGGCATACACAGACATCTGTTAGTTTATCCAGTTATTATTCCAGCAATACTACAAAAAAATATTCCATGTGCTCAAAATTATTTTACCCCATTTTTTTTCTTTTAAATGTTACTAAGATGAGTATCTCCCCCCCCCCTTCTCTTTGAAAGGTTAAAGCAGTGTTCTCCAACCTTGGGTCCCCAGATGTTTTTGGCCTACAACTCCCAGCATGCCCCAGCCAGCTACGCTGGGTTGTAGGCCAAAAACATCTGGGGACCCAAGGTTGGAGAACACTGGGTTAAAGGGAAGGAAGGCCAGGAACAGTACTTGTGATTGGAGCTTCTGTGCCATATTATAATCGGACACGTCACACAAACTTATTTATCTGACAAATTATCTCAACTTTGTGCCTACATCACAGTAATTTATTCTAGATTCAACTCAGCGTTGCTTCCAAGTGGTCAGCCGTGCATTAATCCATTTAGCAAAACTGTCATGACTCTTTAAAGATATTAACAAGCCCTCTCAAGCAGAAAGAAGAGGGCCCAAATGGGGAAATATGAACTTCAACAACAGCTAGTCTCTCTTCTTGAATTAGTAAGAGGCATCCAAGGCTCTTCAACATTTCTTCCTCTGCATATTTAATTTTCCTCTACAGCCATCTGAATTTTATTATTGGATACTACATGGGGATTTTTTTTTTAATGTGACTTTTTTCCTGCACAAAAAAGACACAGTGCAAGAAACTGCTCAGCATTGGTTTGTTTTTAACCATTTAGGGTGCAACCCTATAATGGGTTGATACCCGCTAGACAGAAGCCGCCAATCTTGGAGGCTCCCAAGTATCCTATGCCCTGCTAGGCTACTGCCGGCAGGGTAGGAGGAGTGACGGAGATTATTTTCCTGCTCTGAATATTTCCTCCTTTTAAACTTTTCCCCTTTAGACAGGCCTTTGAGCCCATCTAGTGGAGGCTCGCTGGTGGGGGCAGGGCGGCCATAGGATTTTTCATATCTGGGCCTCTCCTTTCTTCTCCCCCCCACCAGAACCCCCCCCCCATTTTCACCTCCAGGAGGTCCTCCGAGGCTGCTTTTATGACCTCTGAAAGAAGGTGCCGTGGTTCTTTCCACAGTGGCTGTAAAGGGGCAAGGTATGGGATCGGATCATATAGTCCCCCGCCTGAAGATGCAGCAGTGTCTATGACTTTGGGAGGGGAAATCTGAGAAATCCTATGGACTCTAGGATGCTCTCCAGGGACCAAAGGATTGCTCTATTAGTTGGAAAATGAGAATGAAAACCATTTTTAACCACTGGCAACCTTTTTTTTTTTAATTGCCAGCAGCATATTATTAACATGCAACTTTGTGGCATGTGAAGCCATTGAAAAATAAAAGTTACTTCAAACTCACAAAAATAGTGATCTTATGTCACTCCTAGCATCTTGAGTGGCACAAATGTAACCCCTAAAACCTTCCTTCTATCACAAGATCATGCTTTCTTGCACTGGAGAAGCCAGCTTGTTCCAGTGAGGCCTGATCCGCTCAGACATAGTAATGCAGAAACATTTAAAATAAGTTTGGATGGAGAAAGGCACATGGTGGAGCTGTATATGTTTTGCATAGAAAAGACTCCTAAGTTCAGTCCTCTAGCATCTCCAGGTACAATTCCTGGAAAAGATTCCTGCCTGAAACGAAGCAGGAGAATTGCTGGCTAAACGGTGCAGCCCAGAGGCGTAGCGTGGGGGGTGCAGGGGGGGGCGTCCACACCGGGCGCAACATCTGGGGGGGCGCGCTCGCACTCGCAGCTCTCTGCCCCTGCCTGGCTCACTCACTCTCTCTGCAGTGCTGGCTGTGCGAATCCGATCCGAGCCGCCGGGTCGCCGCCCACTGTGGAGGGGGGGGTGCCAGGCTTGTGAAGAGAGAGCGAGGGACTATCTGGGGGAGGGATTCCTAGAAAACTTTCCTCCAGGTTAAAAAACTGACCCTCTGCTAAATATTTTTAAAAAGAAAAAGATAAAGCCTTGCTGAGCCGCATTTTCACTTTCACTCCCTTTCCCAGCATACAGGTTGTTGTTTTTTCTGGTGCCACCCTTACTCAGAAGCAAGCCCCACTGCATCCAACAGGGCTCACTCTTTCATCATTTAGGATCGCACCCTTAATTCTTCCTTTCCTCACCATTTTCAACCCTTTCCCCCTCCTTCCTGGGCTTCTCCCTTTCCCCCGTTTTTCAGCTTCCCCAATCTCTGCTCCCCCTTTTAAGAATAACATCCCTTTGAGCTGAAATAAAGAGGGGAACGGGGGAACGGGGGATTTGGGGATTCCCCCCCCAGCTTCTCCAATCTCTGCTCCCCTTTTTAAGTTAACACCCCTTTGGGCTGAGATGAAGAGGAGGGCAGCGGTGTTTTGTTTGTGTGTGTGTGTGTGTGGAGGGCGAGGAGGGTGTGTGTGTGGAGGGTGTGTGGAGGCCTGAGGGCGAGGAGGAGGAGGAGGAGGGAGGAGGCCTCAGTCCGCCGCCCCCCACACCCTTCCTCTTCCCCTCCCACCGACCCCAGAGGCTGAGCTCCCTTCCCCCGCCGCCCCAGCCTCTTACATCCAAGTGCTGCTGCTGAGGCTGCTCCTGTCAACAGACATTGCCAGCCCTCAGCTGATCAGGCCGTGGGAGGAGCTCGCCGGGCCTTTCCGGGACAGCCATTGGTGGGGGCCCGGTTCTAGCGTCACCATAGAGATGGGGTGGGGGGGAGAGCGAGCGAGCGAGCGAGCGAAAAGGCCAGGGAGAGAAGGGAACAGGAAGGAAGAGGGCGGCGGCGGCGGCGGCTAGAGCGTCCCATGCGAACCATACAGACGGGAATAGTCCCAAGGGAATAAATAAAATATGGAGACAACCCTCAACATTTTGCCCATGAGGTCCTGCATCTTCCCTGTCAAATACTAGGGTGGACCTTGGCCCAGGACAACAGTGAGTGCAGACAGATATGTTCCATCTTATTTAAATTCGGAGAATGACTGAGTTTTCTTCCATTAACTTCTTAAAACACACACACACACTTTAACCCGGCCTTCTGCAACCTGGCATCCTCCAGGTGTGCAGGTCCACAACTTCCATACTCTCCGGTCACCACCACAACCTGCCATGCTGGCTGGAGATGATGGGGCCTGTAGTCCAACACACCGGGAAGATGCCAGGTTGGGGAAGGCTCTCTAACTCTTCCCTTCTCCCACCCCTGCCAAGAGGCCATGTAAAAAAAAGCAACATTCCCTTACTATTTTCTGGCTCATTTTTCCTGTAAACAACATAGATCACATCTCCAGTCTGCAAAGGGCAAATCTGCTTCTTCACCACTTTCTGTTTATTAATAACTGCCCCGTTAGTGCTGCAAAGGAGTGGCATCCCACTCTTCTCCCACTCTCAAAAGTGCATTTTACTTTAATTACATCAGTATTTTCATAACAAACAATACATGTGCTTAGGGGGTAAGGGTTTCTTTAACTAATCTAGTGGAAGAGACTCGAGTGCTAAAATCCACGGGTTTAGGGGGCGCAAATTACTTGCCTTGCCCCGGGTGCTGACAACCCACGCTACGCCACTGGTGCAGCCAATACTGAGCTAGATGGAACAATCTGGACTTGGTATAAGACCTTTTTCTATAAACTTAACAAATTTAGCATTCGTAATACTTGCATCCCAATTCAGCTACCATAAAAATCATCCTAATTCCCTATCTCAACCTGTTTTGTTTCTGCTACTGCAGCATGCTTTGCTTTCCCTTATCCCAAGCTATGGTTTTCTCCACTCATCCCAAATCACTCTACTGATCTGGCATCTCTGTAAGGAGTAGCAAAATGAATTAATGGCTACCACCCATGGGGCCATTGCACTTAAGTCCTATTGATTACACTGGTCTACTCTAACTATGACTAGGAGTGGTTTCAACCCTTGGGCTCCATCTTCTACATGATTCCCTCCTAGTTTAAAAAAAAAAAAAAAAGACCTTGAAGAGGAGAAAACATCATGACTCTTCCTGCAAGTGAACTCATATAAAAATCCTTGAGACAATACTTGAATTTACATTCTGTAGAATTGGTGTGGTATAAGGGAAAGGGGAGGAACTGGTGAGTGGAACAGATTACTTACTTTCTCAAGCCTGTTTATCTCATGCATCTAGCACACTTGGCTACAAAAGTTCATGTCTCAAATCAATTCATTTTTAAAGGTGCCACACTACTGTGGGAGATTTTCTGTTTCCCCAGACTAATATGGCTACTCCTCTGCAATTTGTAAAACCTTTGCAACAGTAGCTTGAACAAACTATCACTGATCTTTTTCACAACCAAACAAATAAATGCTGTATAAGAAATCAGATAATTTGGTGGAACATAAAAGGACATTGGCCTTTTGGCCAAACTAGATGCGCACTAAAGACACAGCTACCATAAAAAAATGGCAGATGCCTGTGTAGTTTTTACACGTATTATCGCATACAGTCATGCCTTGGATTGAGAGCATAATTCGTTCCGGAAACGTGCTTGTAATCCAAAACACTCTTATATCAAAACAAAATCCCCCCAAAAAAATTTGTACAGAGATTTTTAATTTAAGCCGTACTACAGTACTTGTATTGCAAGACGTTGCTTGTATATCAAGTCAAAAAAAATTAAATAAATATTTAAAAATTTGCTTGTCTTGCAAAACTCTCTCAAACCAAGTTACTTGCAATCCAAGGTATTACTGTAAATCCTAATGTCAAAACATCTTGTCTTTCCCTGCTTTGCCACTAAGTTGGAGCATCCGGGGTGCTGTGTGTCTTGGCCTTAGGATCTGAGCAATTCCTAGCTGCTCCTCCAACAGGGGAAGGATCTGAGCCCTATTGCTCATGAAACAAGGGAAGGGATTCTAGAAGAGGATTTGAACCAGCATGCACACCTCCACAGAGGTCAAGACCCTGCCACTTCGGTTGGCCCCTCTGGGTACTGTGCGTCCAGGCCTCTTGACAATAAGGATCCAAAACAAGATCAGACTTGAGTCCAAAGTACTTCCCCACACGCAGAGATTCCAATGTCCAAAGCTCCCAGCTTTGGGATCTCTATGCCACATAGGTTGAGGCATAGGAAAGTCCAGAATTCAGGAAATAGCCCCAAGCCAGCCGGGCTCTCTGGGCTCCTCAACAAAGGCACATCCATAGTGACAAGAATGAACAGTCTATGAAAAGTATGACAGTCCTTTTCATGGCAGGTTCTTGACAGCAAAAGTCCAGAGAGAAGAAAGTTCAAATTAGGTAGAGTCCATGTGCAGATTGCTTGCAATAGCTCAGCTGGTGATAGATCCAAACAGAAAGATGCAGACAGGGAAGACGAGAGAGATATTCCTAGCAAAGGTTCTGGATGCTAAGCACTAACTTAAAAGCAAAGGTGTGGCCATCTTAACCCTCCTTCCAAACCACTAATTGACAAGGGAACTGGCCCATCCATGAGGCCCCTATCCCACCTGGGTGTCTCCCTTCTACCCTTCAGGGGTGAGGCTTCAACCAGAGTGACACCTTTGCAAACCACCCCTCCCCTCTCCTGATGTTCCCAGAGAAGGCTGCCAACTATCTCTGCAAGGTTGATGTTTCAGCTGTACGGGGGAGACAACTTGACTCCTGCCTGTTTTCTCCTGAAAACTGTTGACAGTAATGAGCTCACACTGGTCTTGACATTACCCAGGCTGACTAGGCCCCAAATCCTTCCAAACTACTGCTGACCAGTTTCTGGCTATGAACTAGAAGGCCCACTGTATTACTGACACTGAACTCCAACAGAAATGTTCAAAAACAGATCCACTGTTTTGCATCACAGGATTTTAGTCAAATTTTAAAGCTGCAGTCCTATGCACACTTACTTGGGAATAAGCCTCACTGAACACAGTGGGATCAACTTCCAAGTATATAGGAGTGCACTGTAAATTCAACCATCAATTATCTTTTATTCATATAAGTCTTGACATTCTTGTCACCCAACACATTAATTTAGTGCAGACGATTGAACATGAGTAGTCAGCAAATTATAAATCTCAAATCAGCACTGTATTGGACTGAAAAGTAAGTTTGCTTACTTTACCACCCACATTATTAGTGTACCTGATGGTTTTCTTTACACTATTTTTAGAAACGTTAACTTGTTCAGTCAAGATTTGTTTCATGAAGTAGCTATGAATAATACTGAAAGGCTGTCATAATAACATGCAGTAGGCAAGGAGAAGTCAAAGAATAATATTTATGGAATCTGAATTAAACATGCAGTCTGATCCTATGCATGTCAGAAATTAGTTCTACTGGGTTCAATGGTACTTACTCTCAGGTACACGTGCATAGGATTCCAGCCATAATCATGTAAAACTCTAGCTATGTTATCTGACAACTATAGAAGACATGACACACAACTGGAAGACCAGCAATTAATCAAGACTGTGACAGCCGGGGATTAATTGGCACATAACTTGCCCATATCTCACTAGAGACATCAATTTAGTATGCTTAGCGGAAATCCCCCAGTGAAGCTAACATTTTGCTTTCTCAGTACACGTACAGAGAAGAGATATAGATGCTTAATAATGTTCTTTAATTTCCAGTATGCACAGCTTTCGTCCTACATTGGGAACGTTAAGTGAGTTTTGAAAAAAACAGGAGAACAAAGCATGTCTGGAACTAGTGAGCTGAGGGAGCTGGCGACTAATTAATATCATGGAGAGAACTGTTTGAATCTCTGACAAAAAGTGCATACCCTCGGAATAAAGAGAAATATTTTAAGAATGCTTGCCAATTATATAGCTCTCTATGACTTAAGGCTTTCCCCCCTCTTCCATTAGAAAAAAGGGCTCTCAAAAAGGAGAAGTGGTAGAAATCGTTCCTTATGTACAATTCAATATTCAAAGACGGTGGGGGTGGAGAGATAAAATTGCTTCCCCTTTATTCCATGCAAGCTCTCATCCAGAGTTCAAACTACAGGGCTGTCTCCAATCCTGACCAGCTACCAGCCGAACAGTTTTCCCCTCCTCACTTCTGCAGAGCCCCCCACACACACACACACAAACCTGCTCCAGAGTGTAGGGGGACCTTCCTGAACAGATTTGGGAGGTGCACAGAGGGTTGCAGGGGGGAGGAGAGCAAGGAGAAGTCCATTTGCGTGACATTGGATTTAAGTCACAGAAGAAATTACATCCCAGATTAAAATTACAACATCCCAAACTTAAACCTATGCCTCCTATGCATGATCCAGTTTGGGGTTTTTTTAAAATCCAGTGTGCAAACATAATGACTGAGATTCTTAGTACAGCAATTCTGCCTCTCCCCTTCGCAGGAAGAAGATAGAAGGGCACTTGGGAAGAAAAACAGTCCTCTCAGAGAGCTGCAGTGACACTAAGTCAAATGGATGTTGGCTGCATCTCCCATGGCCAAATCAGCAGGGGCAGGAACAATTCATGCATTGCTTGAGCTGGGGAGCACAAGACCATTAGTCCCCATGAGTGCTGTGGACTTTGGTCCTTCCTGGATCAGAGCTACCTCTGATGGCCTACAGCCCCGAGTATGAGGACATGATTTCAAACATGGGCATCTTAAAATGGTAGCACACTTCATGACTGGAATGTAGTTCTAACTTTCCCACTGCAGTATGGAAATAAAAATCAACTCAGCCAACCCTGCATTATTAATTTCTCATTAGCAATCTTCTCTTCCTGATGAGATTTACCACATCATATAGGATATCAAAAGGTTTTATTATTCCTATGATCAGTAAGTATCAGAGGTCAAGAATTCAGTATTTTTAGCTTATAATGTAGCTTCTAGAAACAGAAGTAAATGTAATAAATATTTTGATCTGCATCTTTCCATAGTAAAAATATTTGATTTCACATGTAGGAAAGGTGAGCATGTGCATGGGGGTGGGCAGAATGAAAGCAGTTGACGATAACCTTTGAACCTATAGCAGGCATCAGACTGAGCTCAGGAGAAAAAGACAGGTATCCACCATGGAGTAAGACAATCATTTCACCAGAGTCTGCCAAAAAGAGGCTTTACTAATTTTTACTCAGCCAGTGACCCAAATACCATCATCTTCTTGCCTTATGCTGTCCTACCACTCACAGACTGGCAATTTTTTTTTTACATCCACATAGCTTGTGCTAAAACTTTCCACACACACACACACACACACACACACGTCTTTTACTGAGATATTGTGTTCTGTTGCACAAAAATGTCTTACACTGAGATATTGTGTTCTGTGTGCTCTTCCTGTTCAAAAGTGGCAGGCCTGTGTTCTTCTGCCTAACATACGGCTCAATTACTTGCATTGTCACCTGCACATCGGTCCACAGAGAGCATCAGTGGGCATTTCTCTTCTGCCCATGGCCATTTGATTTTCAGCCAGTTCCTGACATGGTTCAGAAAATCAGGAAGAAAGCTAAGGCTGCCATCCTATGCACAGTTGTGTGAGAGTAATCTCCATTGAACACAGTGGGACTTACTTTTGAGTAAACCTACATAGAGCTCCATGCATAGTTTCAGAAGCTGGCAGCAATTCATCCTTTTGCCCCTTCTGTCATGTCTTCTGAAACGTGATATTTCAGCATAGCAATAACAAGGAAACCAAAAGCAAGAATTACCAAAATAAATGAATAAATAATCGTAATATAAGGTAGGTCACTGATTTTGGATTTACCACCTTCTGTTTGGCAAATCGACAGTAGTGCAAAGTTTCATGGGGCTGATATTTTATTTGCAATTTAATATTTTTTTAAAAAAAAACCTTGAAATAATGTTACGAATGTGTTTAAGGAGCAGAAATGCAAAGCAATGTGAAAATAACGGCTCTTGACTGTCCAGGTATCTTTATTGTTCAAAGCCATAGGCCACCACAATTCCAAACAAATGAAAAAAAAAAAAACAAACACACAAAATGATTTCAAATAGAAGTATGAACCATTTTAAAAACAATACGCTAAAATGTAATAAAAATGGGAGCTGATTGGGGGCAGGGAGTATACAAACAGCAATTAAAATGATTAATTTTAAATTACACTTCCCCTCCAAAGCAACAAAAATGGTACGGTCCTTCCCCATAAATTAATATAAGGGTATAGAATTTTACCCAGCCCTTAATTTTCTAACAGCCAGGGCAAATTTTGTAACCATCTTAAAAACAATACGCTAAAATGTTATTAATATAATTTAAAAGGGGGGGATATACAAACAGTCATTAAAATAAGTCATTAAAATCACACTTCCCCTCAAAACAACAGGAGCAGTACAGACCTTCCCCATGAATTAATGTAAGGTTACATAAAGATGCCTGGCCCTCAATTTTCTTGCAGCTAGGGCAAATTTTGCAACCTGGGTTGTAATATATACATTGTTACCTGCAAGTAATGCAGAAATCTGCTCTAAACAAAGTCTATTTGACAAAGAATTGAGAATATGACAGAAGAATTTGTACCTTGGGGATTCATACAGGGGGCACCAGACTCACAGATGCAGAGTCGATGATGAGTTGGGACATTGTTAAATCTCCCATCCAAGTAAGCAGAGGGCATGCACTGGAATCGTAGAGCTCTGAATGATTTCCTTAAAGGTGCAACAGTAAGAGTTTTAAAGTATTGCTCCAAATCAAATGTCGTTTTATATACCGATACCAATTTGAATACGAAATTTGTGTGATAAAATATAGGTCTCACCGCTGAGAGTACAGAAAGATCCTTTCTTTAAACAGCTGTTTAACTCTGTTGGAAGAAAGAATAGGTAAAACTTCTGTGCTAAACCCATAAGTATGTAAAATATGTCTTATAGAATTTACCCAAGAACCTTGGGCTGGGCTTCGCAGTTGTTCGAAGAACAACTTTTGACTTCATTAACCAAACTGAAGGAGATGAAAACAATGTAACTAATACTAGCGTTGATTTCATAATATGGAGAACCTTTTCTCTCCAATATGGTATACAAATATATAAAAAAATCTTCACCAATCTATAAACACTACTCCCATATGGCAGAGAAGCAATCATATTTTTATGGGTTAAGGAAAAGGGGCAAACTATCAACTTAAGTTTCTAAGTTCTTCTTTAGAATCTTGTAAAGCCGATTCATAGCTGCAAATCCTAAAGGACAAGCCTGCTATCACTTCAGGCCAGCAATGACTGAAGGCCTCTGGAAGTTGTAGATTAGACAGCATGGCCTTCTGGGATTCAGCAGGGGCACAAGCAATGCCTTTAGAAGGCAGTACCAACAGCTTTGACTGTGAGAATATGAGTCAGCAAATCCTGCAGCTCAGACAAAAGTGAAAGGATGAAGACAGAAACAGCTGTAACTAAAAAGGATGGAAAGGAGGGTGCAACAGGGCCAGTCTTGAAGTTCCTAAAAATGAGGACCAGCCAACTGCAGGAAGAGAATAGCATCAGAGCAGTAAAAAAAAAGTAATGGCTCTTGAGGATCATGGTTATTTTCTAACAAGAGCCACTGGTGCAGTTAGGTTTTTAGACTCTGGCTTTAATGGTCTCTCACTCTCACTCACTCACTCTCACCATTCTTTAGATGGTAATCTGCATTATTTCACTTGCTTCAAAATGTGATAAGTCAGCCCTGCTGCATTTGGGAGGCAACCTGTTCATTCTGCTGAGTGGGGCCCTGGACTTCTGCCCCAAAGTCCTACCCTTATGGCACCACTGACAAGGTCAGAGGCCTTTAGTGTCCCTCTTAGGGACTCATACTTGCCTAAACGAAAAAATCTCCTCCCTCATACTGAAACAGATTGGCCACCGAGGTAACTTTGCCTTATCAAAGTTGGAAGAATTCTTTTCAAGGAGGATGTAGGAAATTCTCTTGATGGCAATGCATTGGTCCCAAATACAGTAAAATGCTGCATAACTTTGGCACCCTGAGTATTATCTTTACCAAGGATTGAGAATGTGTGTCCCTCCAAATGTTAGACAGCAACTCTTGTCATCCATCACTACTGGCTATACTGGTTAGGGTTGATGAGAGTTGTAGTCTAACAACGTCTGGAAGAACACACATTCCCTGTCATTGAGCACTCAAGTACTTTGCTAAGAAGAGCTAGCTCACTGTGGAATCATGACTTGGGGGGGGGGGGGGGACAGCCCTTGCCATCACAGAGAGTTGTTTACATGTAGGAGAAGGTGTACAAAACACTATGTCACAAACCTAGAAAATATTATAACTGTTTGGAAATGAAAACAATAAGCAATTTCTACCATTACTTTAATAGGTGGGCGAATTAATAAAATGTGATGAGTAAGACTGCTGAACGACTGCTTTTTTCAAGGGCCATTCAGAAATCACACAGCAATGAAAAACCGCTTATCCATGTTTGCCAAATTAAAACCACCACCACAACAGGGATTCTCCCTAGCTCCACTGCTACAGTTTATGTTCATTTCAAAAAATCTTCTATCACATTCAGATATGAAATGAGATTTTTTATGCAGCATAAAAAGCTGTCCAGTAAGTAGATCCACATTATTTTAGCACATTTGTATATGTGTGTGTATACACACACACACACACATACATGTTTGGATATATGTAAACCACAACGTAGCTAAGACAGAGACTCTGTGGGTGGGCAGTTCCCATGTCCAGGAACTGGAGTGTTTGCCTGTTCTGGATGGGATTGCGTGCCCTCTGAAGGAGAAGGTACATAGTTTGGGGGTGCTTCTGGACCCATCTTTGTCACTGGAGGCCCAGGTGACCTCAGTGGCCTGGAGCGCCTGTTACTGGCTTTGGTTAGTGCACCAACTACATCCTTTCCTGGACAGGGATAGCCTAGTCATGGTGATTCATAAACTGGTAACCTCACGATTAGACTACTATAATGTGCTCTATGTGGAGCTGCCATTGTGCTTGGTTTGGAAGCTGCAGCTAGTGCAGAATGCAGCAGCTAGGATATTCAATGGAGCACCTAGCTATACACGTATTAAACCTGTGTTAAAAGAACTGTGCTGGCTGCCTATTAGCTACTGAGACATATTTAAGGTTTTGTTTTTGACATTCAAAGTCCTAAACAACTCATGGCCAAGATATCTAGCTGACTGACTTCCTGTACAAACAAAATCAACTCTTGAGATCTTCCGAGGAGGCCTTATTGGTTATTCCATGACCAACAGAGCATCACCAGGCAACAACATCTAAGCAGAACGTGTGGTTTGAGAGGCCGAAATTGTGGTGAGCTTCAAATGCCTCTTGGAAACACATTTGTTCACTCAGGCTTTCCCTGACTAGTAATTGGTTGATACTGTTCTGTTTACTACTTTGTTTACTAATTTTTTTAAAAAGGTATTTATGTTTTATACTGTTTTTATATTGGTTTTTATATTGTATCATGTGTATTTTTATGTAAACCACTTGGAATTCCTGGCATGTCAAGGGGTATAGAAGTAGCTTAAATAAATTAAAACTATATGTATAAGCTGAGTGCTTGTACATACACCCAGTTTGCTCCCACTTGTGCAAGTGGATAAATAAACCAGGTGGGGTAGCTTAGCATGATGTCCACAAGCCAGGATTTGTAAGCCAACAGTAAACCCTACTTTAAAGCAGGCTTACAACCATCATTTGTTTGGGCACAATAAATCATAATCCTGGGTTCACACATCATGCTAAGCTACCCCTGTCTGTTAGTCAGTCAGTTTATTACGGTTGTAGACCAGCAGAAACACGCTGCTTGTTTTGTTTACCCAGCTGAGTGAGCAGGAGAAGCAAAGCAGTTTGCTCATTCAAACTATGCTTTAATAAGCCAGGAATTCCTGGCTTACCATTATGTGCAAACACGCCCATTGTATCATCTGCTGTGTTTGCCAGAGGAACCCTTTTGTTCATCTTCACAATTCTGTCTCACTAAAAGTAGTACAATTACCAAACCCCACACTTAATTCTATTGAAAAATGACTGCTAATTATTTAAGGTATCTGTTGAGTTCCCTGGCTGCATTAGGCATATGAAAACTGGATAGCCCCATTACAGCTATTATTTCAACATGACATTTAAATTTTTGTCTGTCAAAAGCTAATTGACAAAGCAGGTTTGTGCAACATTTACTGAAAAAGCAGCTGCCCTGTGCTGCCAGTTACTTTAAAATATTAAACATTCGGTATGCTTAGCTTTATTTTATTTTTTTCTCCAATCTAGCTGTACAAACCAGCTATGCTACTTTCATCTTTTGAGTTCTTTCACGTAATCGTAACATGTCTGAGCTCCACTTAGTGCCCAGACTAACTTTAAACTGTGAACGTTCAAAAATAATGAGGGATACAGAAAGGAATGGAGATGCATGGTGAGTGATTACAATATTTGCCCATGCCTTTTCCTCTCCGCCATCTTGATACATTCACTGCACAGACTTAGGGTGGCCAGGTCCTCTGTTTGAAGGGCTCCAAGAGGACTGTCCTCTATTTTGAAGGCCTCCTCTTTGTGAAGGGCTGTCCAATCCAAGTCCAGTTTAAAAGTGAAGAACCATCAGAAGGAAGAGCTGAGCCTTGAAGTTGCCCATCAACAACACCAGACTGAGCAAGGCACACAGGTCACCTGGACACAGTCTTCGATACTGTAGTAAGATGTATTGCATTTTTATTTAAATTCTAAGAATTAAATTTGCATCCATACATATAAATCAGCATATGCATTATTATTATTTTGGCCAATTGCTGTCCTCTTTTGTCCACTTTTTTGGTGATGCATTTCCTCTTTTTTTGGCAAATCATAAGTGGTCACCTTATGCACCATTGTTAACATTAAAGCTGTGAAAAAAATAGCCCCAAGGCCATTTCATATCTAGCAAATTTCATAGGGATATTGCTTCTTCATGAGAAACTGCTCGTATACTAGCTCAATTCGGGCATTAATTAAAAGTAGGAAAAACAACACATGAGGGGAGCAGCCTTGCCCTTGATGGTGCGTGCGCCACATAGTTCCACTTTAAGGTGACCGTACGTGCAGCATGTCTGCCGGGGTGAGTCCTTCACACAATAGTGCAGGGTTTCAAATTGTATGGAAGCCTATGTGCATACAACTGTACATGTAAAGGACTCCCTCTGTAGACAGGAGCTGCACAGCGCATGGGATGGCAGGGGTGGGTCAGGAACTACTCAGTGTGACCCAATCCCCACTCACGTGCTACATGTAATGCTTTTAGTTAACTTCTGAATAGGGCTACTGTCTTGTGTAATGAACACACATGGCAATTTCAGCAGATATATATACACAGGACACCACAGTGAGGACACTGCCCTCACCTGATTTGGCTTCATTATGCATCACATAGCCAATGATATCTGGCTATGTCATGAAGACTAGAGTCAGAACCAAGTGCATGCAAAGCTTTCTATCTTCACTCTGACACCTTGGTTTAAAAAAAAGAAGTGCCCTGCAGGAGTGGGGAGTTTGGTTGTCACAGATGGTAAGCAGAGCAAGTACCTTAACCCTGTTTGGAGGCCCTGTTGTGATATGTATCACATTCACAAGCTGGAGCACATTGTTTACACATGGAAGGGACAGAATGGCGGGTAAACAAGTTTATTATGTCTCTCTAGAATCTCGTGTTTTCGCAGGGGTTACTAAAGTGTGAGAACAGTATGAGCTAGTCACATGGTTTAGATGTTCTGGTGACGTACTGACTTGTTTTTCTGTCTGGAGCCATTTTAGAGAGGAGCAGGACTGTTCTCTCTCTTCACTCTTTTCTTCTGACTATTGCTGGACTTATGCAACAATGTAGCGTCTTTGCTGAGGTGGGGTAAAGCTCAACTTGCTCCACTGGAATAAATGCTTGCTATGCATTGTACTCTGCACATGGACTGTAACTAGGAAATGTATACTCTGTAGAATATTACTTTGCTAAGTAAATAAACAGGTAGAATAAACCTGTGGAGTTACAAAGTTTTTTCCTTGCTATCTGCAAACGGGGGAGCTGGCTGCTGGAGTCGGATTACAGGCTGGAAAGCTGGCTGGTTGATTGCATCCGAAACGCTGCACGCTGCGCAGAGAGAGGGGGAGAAAGATCTGGATTTCTGTGTGTGGATAAATGGGCCTCTACACACGAACAGGATTTTTAATCTCCCATCTCGCACACACGGGGCTCTGCTGTCACTCACGCGCCATCAGCCCCCCCCCCCCACCTCAAAATCACAGAAGGTTGGCTACTGGGCCCTGTCTACATAGTAGTGAAGCAATTTTGACTCAGCCCTAAAGATAGCTTTTTTCACCTCTGTCATAGCTTTTTACATCTCCTTCATTGCCTTTCATCAGCTGGCAATTGGGAACTTCTTCCCCAGTTACAGGTGGCCTTCAAGAGACACAAAGATAGGGGAAGTCGTCAGTTACTGTACTTATAGGTACCTTTGCTAGATCTCTGGGTCAGCTAGATTAACCACCTCTATAAGTCAATTTTAAAAAAGCTAACACTAGTAAAGAATATTTCTTTCTTAATATATACATTTGATACTAGTCATTTATTTAAGGGATTTATATACTGCCTTTGCGGGTGAAGCGTCCCAAGGCAACTTACCAAAACTGGTTAAAATGACTAAAAAATATAAAATGTACAAAAATGATTCATTTCCAGACTAGAAACTCCAAACCCAGCACGTAATGTTTCAATTAAATGTAGAACGAAACATTAAAATTTTCTAGACCTGTTTAAAAACTGATGTAGATGAGGCGATGAGTATCTCTTTCAGGAGAGAGTTTCAAAGGTGTCATGAGACATTATGGGTTCGATCCAGAATTTGTCTCCTGCAGATGGAAGGGATCCTTCCATCTGTGGAAGGCTTCTGATCTAGCAGAGGTATACCGCTGGTGGAATGGGGGAGGAGGTGTTTTTTGTTTTTGTTTTGGCAATTGTGCATCTGGAAAATCTCCTTTAGAGGTGTGGGAGACCCTCCAGAACAGTGTGGGAGATGGTTCAGCACAGGGAAGGAGAAATTAGCAAAAATTGCCTCCCCGTGCTTTCCGCCGACGGGATCGTTCCTAGCAGAACTCTGCTCTCAAGGGATGCTACTGTTGGCAGAAGAGCACTCTGGATCCAACCCATTGTTAGGTTTAGAGTCTCTGAATGCTCCCCATACTTAGCAGGCCAAGTTACATATGGCATGCAATAGAGTAACTTTTGCCTGACAGCCATTTTTGTCTTTAAAAATGCACTTTGGGAAGGGGCAGCAGATGCCACAGATGTAGAAAGTGGAAAAGCAGAAATGCCATTGCAAACATGCATCTGGAACCACAAGAGAGGGAAGCCACTTTGGCAGGTGATTTGGAGCAGAGAACTGTCAGGCAGAAAGGATAGTTTGGCCTTGAGAATACCGAAAGTAGACATGCAGTCTGAACAGCTTTTCTCTATAATACACACACACACACACACACACACACACACACAGAGACACTTTTAAAAATCAAATGAAGAAAGTGCTTTCTGTGTTTGAAGATTCCATGATCAAGAAATACCAGGACAAGCCTATCTTCGAAGAATTTTTGAAATGCTACCAGAGAAACGGTAAATGGACACTATTATTTAATGATTGATTTGACTTGTACCCCACCTTCCTACCAAGGAAAGTGGCACACAAGGTGGCTTACAATCATAAATAAAACTTGATTAAAACAATAATAAGTGCATTAAAACACAATTAAAAACACAACAATAACAGAATAAAAATAACATACAATCTAAAAGACTTGCTTACACACCAAAGACCTACTTGAATAAAAAGGTCCTTGCCTGCTGATGGAAGGATAGCAGAGGAAGAGTGAACCTAGCCTCCCTCAGCAGGCAGTTCCACAAGTCTGGGAGCAGCCACCAAGAAGACCCTCTCTTGTGTTGTCACCAAACACATCTCTGAAGGCAGTGGTCTGAAATGAAGTGCCTCTCCTGAAGATCTTAAGACCCGTGCAGGCTCATATGGGAGAAGGCAGTCTTTCAAGTAAACGAGCTTTAGAAGCTGCATGCCAGCAATGAGGTTTCTGAAGTACGGTAACATTGGCTTCTGTGATGTGAAAAATGATCCATCGCCATGGCCTAAGCAGGACACAGGCATAATTGGAAGCCTCATTCAACATTATGAAGCATTATCTTTATCTATAAGGTTTTGCAAGGGGGCTTCAATCTGGTTTTTCCCATAGCACCATTTGCAAAATTTGCAGTGTTATGACACCTGCAGAGGAGAATGGTTTGGAGTCCCTTCTAAAAAGTAATGCAGAGTGCCATGCCACTGCTAGGGTGGCCAGATGTCTTACATTACAGAGGACAGTCCTCTGTTTTGGAGAGTAGCAGAGGATGGTCCTCTATTTGAAGGTGTCCTCTGACAGCCTTGATGGGCTGTTCACTCCAAGTCTGATTTAAAGTCAAAGAACCATAAGGAAGGAGAACAGCAGGGGTCCTGAAGTTTCCCATCAACAGTTAGCACCTGGACAGCAGACTGAGTGGGCACACAGGTCATCTGGTCAGTCTTCTTGACTATGGTGAGATGTATTGTATTTCTATTTAAATTATAGTTATTATTTCTAAATTAGCACCTATGCACACAGATTTGCATATGTAAATGTTATGCAAATTGCCATCCTCTTTTGTCCTCTTTTTTGATAAAACATTTCCTCTTTTTTGACAATGTGTAAATTGCCACCCTACCACCTGCTCTTGTGTTAGAGACTCCAAGTACTGGGGGCACCTAAAAGTGGGAAGGAACCCATTTTTTGCCGTTTGGGGTGGATTTTTCCTTGGGTTTATTTTTCTAGTTTTGATTAAGCCAGTGTGGCGTCATGGATAGAGCTTTGGACGTTGACTGAAAAGACCTGGGTTCAAATCTCAACTCAGCCCACCTACTAGGTAGGTGGTCCTGGGCAAGTCACTATCTCAGCCTCACCTATATCTTAAATGTTGACATGAGGGATAAAACATTATACTCACTAAAAGATTCAAAGGTTATAAATAAATAGGGCTCAGTCCAGTCCTACTGCAGGTGCAACACCCCATGTATGGAGGGATTCCCACTGGGCATCAAAGTGCCCAAGTCCCTCTACTTCAGCATGCATGCAGAAATCACACCAGGGCAATATGGCAAATGGGAGGCCTATGCATACCTTCCATAGGTGTGCATCCATACCTGCATGCATCCACACAGCCTTTGAGCTCCTTGACTTGGGTTAAGATTTGTAGGCAGGGCCATCTGCCCACCAGAGGCAGCATGGGAAGAAGAACCCCTTGTTATTGTTACTGTTAAGACGGCTGGTTGTAGTTAGATGCTTTAAACTTAAATTGTGTTTTATACTAAAATAGTTTAAATTAATTCCTAAACAGCTGTGTCTGTTCTTTGTGGAAGCTGGAGAACACCACTGAATCTCTATTACACAATTTCCAAGGCCCTGAAGACAATGGTTCTAGGCAACGTTGCCCCATAAAACAGTCTTGAGGAAAAGTTTGTGCAGAGCTTCCTGATTTAACAATACTAAAATTTATCTTTTGGGTAGCTTATATAGAAAATTTCCATATATGTTGTAGAAGTAAATCAGGAAAAGACTGACCAGAAATCACCTTGTAGGTTGCTTGCTCTCTAAAATTATTTACAAAGTTCAAATTTGTTTGGAATTTGTTTAAGTAAATGGCATAGTACCTCAGCATCTGTTACCGGTATTTCCTGTTGAGATGTTGCTCATGTAACATCCAAAGGCAAAATTTTGAATACTAATTTTTCATGCACATTCAAAGCACAGTAACACTAGATGATATTTTAATCTCTCTCTCTCTCTCTCTCTCTCTCTCTCTCTCTCTCTCTCTCACACACACACACACACACACACACCTTTAAATGAAAAACTATGTATGCAGATTTCTTGTAGACTCTTTCTAATAGATTATAGGAATCATCTCACATTGCCAGAAACAAAAGAAACTGAACAGTATCAGGAAGAAGCCACACAGTTCCATCTTTTTAAAAAAGAAAAAGGATTGTTCTGTTTCCCTCTCTCCTCCACAGTGGCAAGGAAGCTAAGGAGAATGCATTGAACTGACCTTGTATTGACTGAAGTGGTATTTATCACTGAATTGCTTGACCGGCACAAAACAGACCACAATACAGGCCATCTCAAGAGAGAGTTACTGAAAAAACAATCCTGTATTTCTGGTGAAACGTTAGTGGCATCACAAGAAACACACAAGCTCAACTTTCTACCTATTTACCATTGTTTAAAAGTAAGCCAATCTTGTCCACAACCCTGAAAGATGCAGGTCTGCTGCACACCTGATGGAGGCCCCACATAACATTCCTTGGGAGAGAAGGGCTGTGGCTCAGGGGTAGAGCACTTGCTTTGCATGCTGAAGCTCCCAGGTTCAGTCCCCGACATCTCCAGGTAGGGCTGTAAAAATTCCTGCCTGTAACCCTGGATTGCCACTGCCAGTCAGTGTCAACAACACTGGGATAGATGGACCAATGGTCTGACTCAGAATAAGGCAGAGTCAGTTATGCTTACAAGTAGGCAGCGCTCTCATGGAAGTGCTGTTGCATAAACCAGCTTCTCTATAGTTAGTGTATGTGTATCTTCTATGACTTCCACTAAGAGGACAGCTTGGAAAAGAGCCCCGTCATCATAGAAATTTTGTGGCTGCACATACAGCTACCACATGGAGGCAACAATTCACACAACCCCTCCACATAAGCTCAGCCTAGCCATGAGCCCCACGGCTGCCCTATGCACTCCCAAGGCAGCCATGTCTCGAGTCCCATTGAAAATATTGGGACTCGAGTCTGACTCGAGTCAGAGGGGGGACTCAGTCCAACTCACGAGTCGAGTCGTCGAGTCCGAGTCCCCATCCCTGGGCCATGTGTCCTCTGTTGCGGAGAACAGTCCTCTATTTGAAGGGCTGCCAGAGGGCTGTCTTGTATTTTGAAGGTGTCCTCTATTTGAATGGCTGCCCAGTCCAAGTCCGGTTTAAAGACAAAGAACCATGAGAAGGAAGAGCTAAGTCTTGAAGTTGCCCATGAACAGCACTTGAACAGCAGACTGAGCAAGGCACACAGATCACATGACCATCCACACTATGGTGAGATGTACTGTATTTCTTTTTGAATTATAATGATTATTTCCAAATTTGCATCTATACATATAAATTGGCAGATGCAAATTTCATGCAAATCACTGTCCTCTTTTGTCCTCTTTTTCAGTGATACATGTCCTCTTTCTTGACGATTTACAAGAGGCCACCCTAAATCCTGACTTGATTGGGAACAATTAACCATAGTCCCAGGTTCAGATGTAATAGGAAGCAATGCTTAACTGCAGCTTCCTGGTTTGTTTACCTGCTTGTACGAAGGGAGGAGCAAATGGACAGCATGCATCACCACACACTTGCGCACATTATGGTTTAATCAGGCAGAATTCAAGGCTTGCTACGAGATGCAAACATGGGCAATGATAGGACAGCTATAAATGTAATTGAACAAAAGTAAACAAAATACGACTTTTGTGCAAATTTAGTACTAGCCTAAATTCCATTTTTCTCCAGTGCATTTTGTTTCCTTTCTGTTCAAACATGCATAGACTTCAAAGTACATAGACAGACTATATCTTCACTATCCATTGCTTCAAATACTATATAACCACAAAATACAAGAAAGTGTTAAAAATTTAAAATCTGCCTTATGCTAGTGAAATTTTAACAAAGTTGTTAGTGATTAATGGTTGCAGATATAACAGAGTAACAAGATTTAAACAGCAAATTGAAGCTGTAGCAGAAACTAAACTATCATTTGGCAACATGAATAAATGTAATGTAAACATGTTCCTGATTCATTTTCAGGTTTGGGATTTTAAAAATTTCATTACCACAACAGCTGACCAATCAGAGATATGAATGAGAATAATAAATGTTAAATATGTAATGCCAAAATATCCTCTGCATAAAAAATGAATCCATAAATAAATGGCAGATGCACCACAAATGAAAATCATTATCAACACACTTGGCAATGATTTTTAAGGGAAACAGCAGGCTTCCTTTTTTCTTTTCTTTTCTTTTCAGGTTTTAACTGAAAACTCCAACTGCAATCTGGGCAAGAAACACAGTGTCTGGTTAAGGAATCAGTTCCAGTCTGGGCCCAGTGCTGGTTGCAACCCACAGCTGGTTGCAGAGTGGGCCTGGAACAAGCCTATTCTGGAAATATATGAGAGCGAAGCCCAGGCCATCCCTAGCTACACTATACCCAACTGGTCTGGAGACCTCTAGTGTGCTAAGGGGGACAGTAATATCATTGCTCCTTTAGCACTTCAGAAATCTCACGGACGAGAAGAAGCCGAGCGCAGCTTGAGAAACCTCCCCAGGCTCAGACTCTCCAAGGGTATCACAGATATTGACAGCATGCCACAAGCATGATAGCACACAAAAGAAGGGCTAAGGCAGCTCATGGGGCTTCCCCTAGGCAGGTGCTTTGGAGGTCAAACGTTAAGAAAGAGAAGAGGAGGCCTAGTATGGCACGAGAGAGTGATCTCAAGCTGCATTATGGACTTCCTCTCCTATCAGGCTTTGGAGCCCAAAGGGAGGAGCAATATTGCCATCACTCAGCATATGCTCTGAGAGGCTCAGCCATACTCTCTGTGCATGCCTGCTTTGCAGTGGACTGTACAATCAATTCCAACTGCTGAAATCTACACCACAGTTTTAGTGGACCAGAATGGGTGAGGATTAATTCTGAACTCTGTCAAAATGTTTCAGACCCTTCATATCAAATAATACTTTGGAACACTGTTATGATGATTAAAAATATATTCTCATGCCAAATAAACTTGTGTATTTATGTGGTAAGCTGTGAACCAAATTATGAAGGAAGCACAGTACAAATTCTTAGTAGGTGGTACATTAATGCTGCAAGGCTTCACCAAATACATCGAAGCCATAGACAATATAATTGGAATGGGTATGGAAAGATTGGTTCATATTTTGACTTTTGGTGGGAATGTCCAACAATGCAGGAATTCTGGAGCATGGTTACTTAGCACTGTCAGGAATGTCTCCACATTAGACCACCGGTAAGGCCTAAAGCAAGGCTTCTTCATCATTACAACTGTTGTAAACCGCCCAGAGAGCTTTGGCTATTGGGCGGTATAAAAATGTATTTAAAAATGTATTAAATAAATAATAAATAAAATTTTTTGAACCTACATAAAGACCTTCTTAAGCAATTGTATACAGCAGTAAATTTGTTTATAGCATATAAGTGGTTGCTTTGAACTAAATAGCAGCAGACTGATAAAATTTGGGAGACAATCATTATGTACAAACATGGTACTCAGCAAGTGCAGGAAGCAAGGAATGCTAATGGCATGGGTTCCATTTATCCCCTGTGTGGCAGCCCTTCAAACTTCTGATCAAATTTCAATCAAGTATAGATGTTTATATTTTTCATACACACACCTGTATATGCACTATGATGCTATATAATTTATATATGCAATAATTCACTTGGATAGTGAGTTTTTCCTTAGGTAGTTTTACTTTAACTATCCCACAAGCCTATCCATGAGATATTAAGAATTATACTCAGTGAGTTTCTTTATTTCTGAATTGTTACGTGTGTGTTGTTTTGTTGCCTCTATTTTTAACTTTATTTTGAAATAAAATAAAATCCCATGATAGAAAAGGATCCAGCTTTAAGTGTGTTTAAGAAACATTCATTTTACCACTTAGTGGTAGATTAATAGTGTTAGGATAAAGAACCAGACACTTCACTATATAATACAATTCAGTTTATATTGGATTAATCAGAAAATAAAGGTTTTCTTCAATTATTTTAAAATTACTTAACTGAGATCTACTGAAGTACCAAGACTTTTTAGAGCCTGCTATGTAAGCGGTGGAAGTCTCAGTGTATCGAGCATATTTTTTTTCTGAAAGCATAACCCCGAAAAGAATGATGCCATGCTCATAAACTTGTGGTTACATGGTACCCTGAAACCTGATAAAAAGTCTGTTGTATACTCCATTGTATTTTATTACATTTGCTGCTGTATTTTTATTTCCACTGAATTTTTAAGTACGTAAGCTATCTGAGACACATACAATCATTTAAAGAAAGCATGTTCAGCTGATTTATTAGTTTTAAAGGGTGTCCTGTTTGAATTCTCCTCCAAACAGAAAATTTAAATAGTAGAATTATGGTATATGGATTTAGGGGTTCTGCACCAAGTGGTTCCTCCCTGCAAAGTTTTAGGTCAGTGCAGAATATGTCCACTCTCCTCAGCCAAAGGTCTGGAGGAGATTATGAAGCACAAAATGGCTTCTGAAGTTCACTCTGGGCATGCTACTACAGCAGGGGTGGGCAACTTGTGACCCTCCTGATGTTTGGGCCTACAACTCCCATCAGCCCTAACCAGCATAGCCAGCGGTACAGGATGATGGGAAGTGAAAAGTGTAAGCCCAAATATCTGGACAGCCACAAGTTGCCACCCCTGACTTAGAGGCTCAGACCTTTCTACATATGCCCTGTTTTGAGAATGCAAAGTGGGGCCACTCTAGGAGTCCACCTTGGGTGTTTCCTTCCCACACTGTGCCAGAGGCTTAGAGCATGCAAGGCAGCCTAATTCTATATGTCCTAAACCTCCAGTGAGGTGACTGGGTGGAGTTTTCTCCATCAGCCAGCCATGATCCATCAGATGAGGCTATGCAAGGCAGCTTTCTACAGCACCCCAGGGTGTCCCAACTCATATTGTCTTAACTGCACCCATTGTGGCCAGTGAGTGCTGAAAAAACCACTTGTTTGCTATGCCAGTGGCTCAGAATTATGCAAAACAGTCTCACCCTGACTCTCGGAATGTCCTGGTAGCTCTAGGACAGGGGTGACAGAAGGTAGATCTCTAAATGTTTTGGACTTCAACTCCCAGAAGCCCCTACCAGCATGGCCAATGGTCAGGAATGCTGGGAGATGAAGTCCAAAACATCTGGAGATCTACTTTTTGCCTACCTCTGCTCTAGGAGACCTCCTTGCATGCCCCAATTGCATATGAGAAAGGATAAACCACTATTTCCTATTTATACCATTCCAAACTATTCATTATATTATATACCCTTCTATCCTATTCTTTTCACTAAGATCATATATTTTAAACTCTTCTTGTAAATATGTTTCTTACATTCTCAAACTGTCTTGCAGGAAGCAAGATTCATTTACTTTATAATTAACTGCCTGCAGTCAATGCAATAAAAAACAATGTAAGGTTGCATAAGAAATATTCTCAGTTCTTTAAAAATGAACCAACTGGGGCTTAGTACAATAATTCTAATTCACTTAAACTACTATAAGGGACAATTCTGTCAAGCCTATTAATATTAAAGCAGTTGCTGATAATTGCTTTAGTTTGGAACTCCAATTAAACTAAGTGGGTATATTTGCATACTGTAAACGGTAGAATTCACTTCTAACTGGATTCCCACAGGCCTTATCAACATTATATCTATAATTAAAATTTGAATGCTAATTAGAATTAATTATTCAACACAAAAAGAAATAACTCACTGTATATTTAGGATTTTCTTTGTGAAACTTAATTCTTTAGGCCACATGCAAAATGCTCAAGACAGCTCCCAATAAGAATAGCAAAAGAAAGTAATTTTATAGAAAGTGTTTAGCTGAATTGTTTAATAACATCTTACTGAATTTCATCAAAAGTAAGATGAAAAAAGTCAGGCAAATTAGCTGTTCTTTTATTTGAAAAGTCCTTTGGTCTTCTCTGTGGTAGCACCCTCTCTTTGGAACTTCCTCCCCCAAGGAGGAGCATCTGGTAGTTTACATGGCTGAAGAGAACCTTTTCAGGAAAGCTTTCAGGCTTCTAGAGTTGCTGATAATTAGTATTATTGTTCTTAATTTTTGTATTTTGTAGTTCTGCTTAAAAATAAATAAATAGCTGTTTTAGTTTTGGTTTTAATTTTAAAAGCCACTGTGAGAATCTTTGGGCTAAGCATGTTGGGTAAAATAAATGAATAGTTTAGAAGGCTGACATATTGCAAAATACCCTGATTTAAAATGATTAAGTTAATGTTAAGTCATAGTTCAAGGCAAATTAACAACAGTAGTAACAGAAATGTTAGGATGACCTTTTTCAAACTCTCCTCTTAAATTACTCTATGCATGTTGAGTGTTGACAAAAGCAATACAAATGTTTCTGGAGAAAAAATATTATCAAGATTATGATTCACAGAAATGAGTGTTTACATTTTTGAAGAATATCTGCAAAATAGCAAGCAAATTCCTCACACTGCTGAGCTATACATCAGACTTGTATTGATGCGGGAAGAGGGAATAAGAACTTCATCTATCAAAATGGCAGACAAACATCCCACAGTCTACTGGGGCATTATGAGAAGGGCTCCTTGAGGCATTGGCTCAACTCCTCAAAGGAGCCCCAGCTGTGTTTTGGAGAATGCCAGCGCCTCTTAACACAGTCAGAACTGCTGTCCAGCTATTATTTTGTCAGGCAGATTACCTGTTAATTGCCCAGGTTGGTTGGTGCCTTTGTCCTCAATGGGAGCTAATGCTTAGGGCAGCTTTCCCCAACCTGGTGCCCTTGAAGTGTGTTGGACTACAGCTCCCACCATCCCCTGTCAACAATGGCCCTAGTGGCTGGGGATTGTGGGAGTTGTCATCCAACACAACTGGAGGGCACCAGGTTGAGGAAGGCTGGTTTAGGGGACAGTTGGAGATCTCTTGCAGATGGTGACTCTGCCCCCCCCCAGCTAAGGAAAGAGGCAGTGTGTGTATATACATAGGTATCTCTATATATTTATATTTATATCTATATATATATCAGCAGATGATGTTGTAAAGGCAGAGTAAAGCATATGGAGGTCTCTCTCTTTCTCTAGGGATATGATGAAAGGTGACAGATCTGCTCCCTGCTAGGGGTGCTATACTGCTTGCCTCCACTGACCTTCTGCTTTTATATTGGAAATAAATGAAATATCACAAAATCACTGTATCTCTAGTCTCCACTCCAAATAAAAACAAAGCCCAGGGTCACACTGCTCCTGGAACTTCTCACCCCTTAAGGAAATAATACATCTGCCGCTACGCAGAGCTTCATGCTCTAACTCAGCCTGGTGACCTCCAGATGTTTTGGACTACAGCACTCATCATTCTTGACAATTGCCCATGTTGTCTGGGATTGATGGGAGTTGACGCCAAAACATCTGGTGGACACCAGATTGGGGAAGGCTGCTCAAACTATAAAAAACAATTCTTGCTTTATGAAACTGTATCATAATCCCCTCCCCTATACACGAATATACAGTGTTTCTACACATGTTGGGAGGGCACAATCCCTCTCCCGTGGAATGTACCACATGGGATGTCACCCTGCAAGCCCCTCTGACCTTGGGGGTCTGTGTTGGTGGGACTGGCAGGTGGCAATTCCATGTCATACAGTTCCACAGTGGGTACAACGCAAGGCGTCAAGCTGGTTGAGTTCTAACAAACTTTAGCGGGAAAACAATGCCAAACAGTAATAATAACTGTGGTGGCTACCACACCCAACTGCAACAATCCCATTGGACGATAGTGGCCTAAGTGGCGGCAGCCTTGCAGTTTCTAGGTGACCTGCACTGGATCAATCAGGTCAGCGTGATTCTCACACCTCAGCTTCCCTTCCCTCAACTGGAGGGATTCTTCCAGAAAGTGAGTGGCACTCCAAATATGGGGGGGGGGGGGCTCTGCCACAGCAAACCTAAAGTGCCACCCCCACTCCTCACCACTCAGATCCTCTCATTCTTCCTCAACCTCTATGCAGCTTCTCTCATCAATGTCTTCCTGCTGTCACAGAACAGTTCCCACGAGTGTAGCCCCTGCCCTTAAATCCTCGTTCTCTGGCCCTGCTCCGGGCAGTAGCTCCCCTGTGAGCTTTAATCTATACCTCACCATGTCCTCCTGCCCTTTGATATGTCACTCCTTCTGCTACCTGCCTCCCTCACTCTGTTGCCTGGAGCTGGAAGTCTCCTCTTCCCATCCTTTTATTGAAGAGCATAAGAGTTTCCAGTGCACAAGTAAACACCAGCCTACGGTGCTTTGCATCCTGCCCAGTGTGCAGCCACATCACAGTAGTTTGCATCCCCACTAAAATTGAGCATATTTATGCTAACGTAATGTGGCTCCCGACCTGGTGCAGCTGCCCCAGGGAAAGCCAGGATCTGGCCAATCTATTGCAACCCCAAGTTCCAAAGGGAAACTTAAAATGGCTAGAACAGAATAATGAGGTAGTGGAGGTTCAAAAAGGGCTCATCCCCAGCTACTAAGAAGTCTATCACTGCCGCTCTGCCACTGTCACTGTCTAATTACTGGCTGCGAATGTACTGTGGGGAAACTTTGCTTTCATCTGTCTGCTTTGAAGACTGTGCTTATGATTCAGGTTATGATTTTCACTGTCAGACCCTATTTTTACATGCCTCCCTGTGGACTTCCACATCACCTACCTCACCGCCGCAAACTAATGTGCTATACCCCGAGTAATCAATATTCATCACCACCAATTTCACAAGAAATGAAACTTGTATGAAGAAAGCAAATGTATCAGTGTAAAATAATACTAATTATACTACCTTCCACAGAATCTAGGACTCCGTGATTTCTAGTACACGCACGCACAACACAAAATTACTTTATTGAATGTTAACAATTTCGGCAATCCTGCACTAACTTCCTACTGCCATAACTAAGGCTGCAATCCTATACACACTTAGCTAGGAAGTCCCATTAAACGCAATGGGATTTACTTCTGAGTAGACATATATAAGACTGCGCTTTAGTATGCAGTCTCAATGAGTAACCTTTGCTTTTTCTCTCTCCTCCTCCTCGCTTTGCTGTCTCCTTCTCATCACCATTACACAGTACATTCCTTTCCCCAGCCCCCTTATTTTGTCTTGCACAATCTATGCAAGTGTACAATGGCAAATGAAAAACCAAGGAAAGAGTATAGTAATGCTTAGGACCCTGAGCTTAAAGCCTGCCAAAGATAAAAGCACAGTGGGGAAAAGGAAGCAAACTAAGAAGAAACTGCAACAGAAACCTCTTGGGCTCTGCTCTTCAGCTGCTACCTGTTTTCCAAGCCACAGGATGACAGGAGGGGCATGGCCCAGCTAAAGCCCAAGTCCACGCTTATATATATATATTTTAAAGCATCTTTTAGCTAGCTCTTCAGCCAAAAAAAAAGGCTTGCAGAGTGGATTACAAAGATTAATAATGAGACAGTCCCTGCCCTCAGGCTTACAATCTAAAAGGCATGACACAAAAGGAAAAGGGATTGGAAGGGAGGGGGGGGAAAGAAGCAAAACTCAGGCTTATGATCCAAGTTATGATTTTCACTGTTATACCTCATTTTTACATGCCTCCCCCTGTGGACTTGCACATCACCTAGCTCACAGTAATGGCAGTGAGTGGTGCATCTTGGGATATTACTGTGCATTAATGTCACAAACATCATTTATCACATGCATCAAAAACCAAAGAACATATAATCTACAAGAGGGCAAATCCCAAACAGACAATGTGTTCAGTTGTTTCATTTTTATGTTTATTTTAGCTTCTAATCTTGCATAAAATTACTGGCATGTGTAATAATTTTGATGTGGGATCCACAGGCATAAAGTAATTATTTGTAGAACTAGGGACTTATATCATAAGCTACCCTGGATACAGGATATTAATTGTGTTCTGTGCAATACCAATCACATCAGTAATATAATAATTACATGGTTCCCCCACACCCCATTACCTATAGCATGCAAAAAAATTTATTACCGTAGCTTTTAATGTCCCACAGGTCTAGCAGGGGGTATAATTATTAATTCAGACACAAACCATTCAAAGAATTTTGAAATCTATAAGGCTGAAGTCTGAAAACATCCTTTACAAAGAACATATTTAAATAAAATTAAGTTTAGGCTGCAATCTTGTCCTCACTTAATTTCATTAAATTCATGCGGACTTCCCTCTAAATCAGGGCCTTCCAGCCTTGGGCCCCCTGGTGTTGCTGGCCTACAGCTCCCAGCATACGCAGCCAGCATGGCTAATGGCAAGGGATTCTGGGAGCTGTAGTCCAGCAACATCTGGAGACCCAAGGTTGGAGAGCCCTGCTCTAAATAGACATGTACAGAATTGCACTGTAACAGCACAATCCTATATGTATCTACTCAGAAGTAAGTCCCACTGATCCCCATGGGAAACTGGGTAAAACACTGCAGCCTCAATATTTGAAACTCACTAAAACTTCTAATACACAAACTGAAATGTATAGTAAATCTGTAAGCCAATGTAATGAGAAAGTATGTGTGTGTGTGTGGGGGGGATATTTACTCTTTATGAAGAAATCACAAATATTTTGTTCCATTACCACCAGGTCACATTGTGTCATTTTTCATTCTATTTTAATAGCTTTAATTTTTCCAATTTAATTTGATAGTGATCCAATATATATTCCTCTCAATGGAAGAGAAGTGCATTTAACATTCTGCTTCCCATGATCTCAGGGATGTTATTCATCAAGTTCTGGACATTATTTTTTCCATCAAGAAGTCTATACACTTTAAATGAGACAATTTAGTTCGGGCACAATGGATGTGCAAGAGAATAGTCTAACCTTGAGACACCTCTTTATATTAGATGAATTTAGAAAATCTAAAAGCAGCTTAGAGGCTATTTTTTTCAGAGAAATGGGTGCCCACTTGGGACCAGCAAATCGTGTAAGGGCACATGATGCTGTTCTAAAGACTTGATTACTCCAGTGCATTACACATGGGGCTTACCCTTGGAGACTACTTGGCCTCTTTTGTTGGTTCAGAATAAGGTAACCTAAATATTGACTGGAATGGCCAATGGATACGTAACTCACCACTATTTAAAAAAATCTTAGTTGATTTCCAGTTTGCTTCTGGGCACAATTCAATGTCTATATAGGGACTAGGGAGCATGTTGGAGATAATTCTAGATGAGAATTTTTCTCCCTAATATCTAGCTTCCTACATGGAGGGAATAATTTTATATGGAAGAACATTCATTCATGTGAAGTCCCCACCAGCAACTTGAAGTCGTACAGCCCTAAACTGGTATAGCGTACCACCTGAGCAAGGAGTAGGTATGTAGCACATAGAAAAGAAAGGAGGAATGAATGCACATGCTAAAACAAGCAGTGAATACACAAGAGTATAATGAAACTGATGATGGCAACAATGGTGAAAAGTACAATTAACTCAAAGGATGCATCTGCACAACAACAAAAATGTAAATCTACAGACAACAGTTATGGTGGCAGCACTCTATCTCCATCCTTTGACCACAGATTAGGAACCTCCAGATGTTGTTGGACTCCAACTTCCATCAGCCCCAGCCAGCATGGCCAATGGTCAGGGATGATGAGAACTGTAGTCCAGCAACATCTGGAGGGCCACAGGTTCTCCATCCCTGCCTTAAGCCATACATCTATCAGGAAATTACAACACATTTTAGAAAACCTTCCCCCCCTAATAATCGTAAAATGTATCATTTTAGCATGAAATATGTGCTTCCATGAGATTATTGAAATAAAATGTGACTTACTAGATGTTGGAAGAGAGGATGTGAAGAGAACATTTAAAGACAAATGTATGTACACCCACTTAAAGGTAATGACTTCTGTCAGCAGACCACCATTTTGCTGCATGATGAAAAGCCCTTAAAGACAGACTATTAATAGTGCCACTATTGTTTACTAATCATTGAACTAAGAGGGGCACTTAATCTTGATCCACTGCCTTTTAACTTTGAGGAAATATAAACCTCGCCTGTAACAAAAGACACCGAGATAAGGTACCAAAAACAGCTTCAGAACTGGAGAGTGAAGACCTCCTTAATGGCCAGAGTTGTTTCTGTTTCATGATGCATGTCTTCAACACATTTTTGGATGGAAGGCAAAGAAGTGAATACACAAGTGAAGAGCTTCCAGCTATTTTGTTTCTTCATCTCTCTTTCTCTCTCACACAGACATACATGTAATAAACACCACACTAGTTCTATTATGTATCTAAAGCCTAATTAATCCTGTAAAGCCAAAAACTATTTGGCAAATGGCAAAAACTAAGGGGCTACATGCACATAGAAGCAATTCTGCTGAATTCAGCAGATCTTCTCACATGCTTACAGCTGAGTCCACATTCAGGAATTTATGGGAAAGGCTTTGAATTTCTCAGGTGGATTGTATATCACCAAGCATTGTTCATCTCGGTGTGTGTGTGTGTGTTCTGCAAAATATACCTTAATTACTTAATAGATTTATAAGCAGCCTTTCAAAATACATTTTTACAAGGCAACATACAAAATAAAAATAAATTTAAACTATAGATCAATATCAAAATAATAAAAATACAATAAAGAGCAGAAAAAAATAATCAGATCAATTCATTTAGTTTCAGCCAGTCATTCTACCACAAAATCTGGACAAGGAAGCCCACTAAGAACAAATACAAATCTAACCTACCTTCTTAATTAAAAGCAGCCCCAAATAAAAATGTTTTAAGAGCCTGCTGAAAAGACAACAGGGAAGGAGTCAATTGTATCTCCTGAGGGGTGGGAGTTCCATAGATACGTGGTCACCACCAAAAAGACCCTCTTTCTTGTGCACACCCATCGAACTTCCCTCCCTGGTGGGCACACAAGGAATTTGTATGGTTTGCAAGCTCTAGCGTGGAAGGTACAGTGAAATTAATTCCATTTTGAAACAAACCTTCAGTATAATCCTCTGTGGTTCGTCTCTGCCCGCCCCATTCTGTTCCTTTCATCCATAAAATTGGCAGGGCTCAAACACACAAAACTGCTATGTCTGAGGTATTCCAGCTGGCTCTCTTGGGACAGCAAGCCTGGCGAAGAGATTTCTAATTTCTTTCAGAATGTTCTTCAAACCTTATTCAGCTGCTCTCGAAAGGGGCTGCAATCTTAAAATGTTCAGCTACATTGTAGCAAAGGATAATACCTAATGGGGGCCTTCATAGGGATTATTCGTAGCAAGGGATGGAGTTGGAATGAATAAGATAAGGATTATAAAGCACCTTGAACACTAAAAGTGCTAAAGAAATTGATAATAATACATTTATTAGGCTTATATGCTATTGGTGGTGTTAGTAAAGATCTTTCCATCAACTTCCCCCTGTGGAGAGAGAGATGTGGGAAGACTTAGGTAGTTGATTATGTACTGCAGTTTTCCCCTTGTAAAAATTGACAAATTTCTTTACTTACAAGAAGAAGAAAAAATAGGCCTTTTGACAGTTTAAGACCCACCACTGCCTTTCGCACTATAGGATAACCCAACAATTAGGAAAAAATTCATTGCCCTCAGATGTTAGGCACAGATGTTAAGCACAGACTGGATGTCATTTGCGGAAATGGTGCAGCTTTTCTAGATTGCACAATGTTTGGCATTCAGTTAGAAAACACAGTCATAAAATGAGCTGTAACTCATACAAACATCTCTACATTCCCCTCGATGGTCACTGATTTGAGTAGTTAATTCACACTGGCAAACATACAGCATTGGCTACATATGCTGTCTGATGGAACTATGTCACGACCGCTGGACACCAGAAACTTCCCATGTTTTCCCAAAATGTGGGTAGAGTTCAGGAATTTCATGGATACCAAGAGTCCCAGTGATTCCCTAGATCCCACCAGAAACTTCTCCTAGCACACATATCTTCAGCTGCCATCAGCTGGGAGCCTTCAGAGACACAACCTTCCCTGCTCACTGAGGCCCAGTGCCCCGATAGTCCTGCTTTTTCCAACCACAGAGATACTCAAGCGCTGCCACCACCAGAAATTCCAGATACTTGATCATACATTCTAAGTCTGATCAGGGCTGGCCCAAGATACTTTGTTACCTGAGGCAAAAAAACATGGCACCCTCTCCCATTCCATGTACAAAGCCAACGGGACTGTTTCTTCAACACTGGCGAAGGCAGCAGGCTAGCTTAGGGGGCACAGGGGAGGCTGCTTGGCACACAGCCCTCTCCTCCATCACCTGACTGCTGCCTCCCAGCATCTGCTGCCTGAAGTGACCGCTTCACTCTGCCTCATGGTAGGGCAGGCCCTGAGTCTAATGCTACAGACAGGAATGTGTGCAAGATTGAAAATCATAAGTTATTAATTTTGTGCTAGCTCAGGGTAAAGTAACGTGTGAATCAGCTTATGGAGCCAACAAGCAAATCCCCACAAAGATGCTAAATTCTAATTTACCACTCTAGCCCTGGCCTTTCTAGAAACACTGAGAGGAAGGGGTGGATTGAGGAGGGCTCCCTTGGTTCATTATTGTTTAAGGCAGGGACTGGGAACATGTGGCTCTTCAGATGTTGTTGGACCCCCATCAGCCCTAGCCAGCAGGGACAATAGTGAAGGATGCTGGGAATTGCAGTCCAACAACATCTGGAGGGCCATGTGTTCCCCATCTCTGATTTAAGACATCAGTTGGTGTCAGACCTCTGCTGGCACAATTCTGCTGGTCTTCATTTAAACTGGGCTTGTCTGTGACCACCTCCGCTGGCGTCCCCCAGCTACCTCAGCCTCCACTCCTGCTTATACATTATTCACAAAAAGCCCCTTGAGATTCTTACCCTATCCCTTGCCTGCCTGTGGCCCATCCTGGTGCAGCAGCCTTAATTACCAATGGACATTGGTTGTAATAAACACAGTACATTCAGAATAAAGAGAACTCTCAACTTAAAGTCAGTTCCCAGCATTCATAAGCCATGTTGTTGGATATACCCCCACCCGCACAGTCTCCCCATCCCCATCCCCATCCCCACCCCCAGTATTTCATGCAAGTCTCCTCTATTTCATCAAGTAACTTTTCTCCCTAGATATAGCCTTATATGCATTAGGCACTTGTTAGAGAGGGCGATTGTGATGGGTTGTTTCTGCTAATCAGCTACATGGGTATTCACAATCAGTAACCCAAATGTTGGAATTCAGCAGGCAGAGAGTTCTCAGCATGCACTCCCTTGTTGTTTTGTATTATGGCTATGGCTGGGTGCAGTTTCCAGTTATGGGTGCAGATAATGTGGCATATTGTTCTGGAAAGTCAAGTAGACACATCTTTACCCATTTCCTGCCAAGGAATCCCAGCCCCCTCCCAAATTAAGTATTGTGCTGGCATCCATACACCCAATGAACCACAATGGATCACAGGATCAGATACCAGGCATTCAGGGATCTTGCCCTAGCAGTGCAATGCAAGTTTCCTTGTGTCATTCAAGTGCACTATCAAGGGTAGCTGCTGTCATGGGTGAAGCTGCCAGCACATTGCCATGAGCTGTAGCACTCCTTGTTTGTAACCTGAGGGGCTCCCAAAATGGACTGATAGCCAATAGATTCCCCCAGCGGAGGAAATCTCTTTAGACAACAATCTGAAGCCTTCTGAGCCATATGTCTCCAGTAAACAAGTTGCTTCAGGGAATCAAGAAGGTCCTGGCCTGGGGCTGATCAAGAAGGTCCTGGAGCCTCAGGAAAGAGGGCTTCAGATCTTCACCCTCGAAAGGTGGAAAGCTCTGATTCTGAGTCAGAGGGGGATGCTCAGTCAGCCCACAAGAATGCTGGTGCCTGAAGGTACAGGCTAAGACCACGGCCAGTCAAACAAGTGCCCGTTTGCAGAAAAGATATCATGAGTAAAGGCCTCGTGAGCAAGGCCCTCCTCACAAGTAGGACTTTTGCCAGAGAGCCTGTCATGAACTGCAGCTGAGCCCTGGATGGGCTTTCAGTCAGAGCTTGCTAGGTTCTGGAAACAACTTCTTACTTTCAAACTCCAGTGTCTTGTATCCTGACCTTGCCTTGTGACTGAACCTCCATGCTATTGACCTCTAGACTCCTGCTTGACTCTGATTTTTGGATTATGTTTGACTACTCTACCATGTTTGGACCTTGGCTGCACCTCAGACCTCTCTTCTGGAAACCACCTACTTACCTGGTAATACTGTGCCTTGACAGTTGCCTGTAGCCTGACCACTCCTGCCTTAAACTGATTCCATATTGGACTAATACCTGTGTGCTAAACTATTTACCTTGGCTGTACCTCAGACCTCTCTTCTGGAAACCACCTACTTACCTGGTAATTACCTATTGACTAGCTTGTTGGATTTGCCCCTTTATTTGCTTAACACAGAATCTGACCCAGCCAGAGCAAGACGTAAGCACGGCTGGGTCCTGGTGTGAGGGGTGCTCTGGTGAGCTTAGCAGGTGTGCTGGCAGTGGCAGGCAACAGTGGGGTTGTAGGGGCTGTCATTTTATCTTCCCACAATGCCCTGGATGTAGTGTCTCCCTGGAGCACTGTGGGAAATTAAAATGGCAGCCCAGTATCAAGGGGAGGGGAATCTCTAGTTGGCAGTTATCTGAGGATGCCAGGTGCTGATATTAGGACTGCCCTTAAGCTGAAATCCTGTGCTCAGATATGCATACTTTAGCCAATTCACTGAGACTAAGCACTCATAATTGTTTAGTTTTTCCTCACTATCAAATACTCATATTTTGCTTTTAGCCACTGATGAGATTTATTAACCAGGTGGAATAAATTAGTTTAGCAGCCAGATTCAAAAAGGGGTCTAATTAATGAGTTAATTAGCTAGAAAAATCTAATTGCTCTGAAATGTCAGGCACATCTTTGGGGGGTCATTATCTGGGTGAAGATATATAATATAAGTGCTGAAGTTTTCCTGTATTGCACAATATTGAACATGTTCAGGTGCCCAGTTAGCTAACATTAACTTGCACAAAAAAGATGTAATTTGTAGAACGGTGGATTAGTTTTGACCAACATTTAAACAGACCTTCTTAATATAGTCAGCATTGGAACTATGTACTGAAAATTGGGATTTTTATGTTTGAAATATTCAACACAAGTGATGATATTTTTCCTGCATTTTTCTGTCTTTGATTCATGCAACTGTCTCCAGTCGCAGAATAGTATGGGCTTTGTACTATGCAAATACAAACTATTATTATGTGAAGAACAGATTCAAAAATCAGGGGGGGGGGGGATTCTCAGATATGACAGTAAAATACAACCATTCCCCCTAATTTTCAATTCAGCTACATGGTACACATGTCACTCTTAAACTCTGCAGCAATTTTCATGACTTTCACAATTAGCCATGTCCATACGGAAACTTATAACCTTGTTGTTATTAGCTATATTAGTCCCAAGGCAGCAGGGTTTGACAACCCTCAAATAACCCTAAAACAAGCCATGGGTTAACTGACCCTTAAACAACCCCTACCACCGAGGTTCCAGGGATGTTGAAGAGTCCTTGGTCTCGAGTCACGAGTCGAGTCACGAGTCTTTGGACCCGAGTCTCGAGTCCGAGTCCTTGGTCCAAAATGGTGATTCACGAGTCACGAGTCACTCCCAAAGCTGACTCCACGAGTCCCTATTAAAATCAATGGGGGGTTTTCCCAACAAAATAAGGCTACTTCAGATGTGTGGCTTAAATAAATTCTAGGCACAAGTGTGCCTTTTTATTTCAAAACTCTGCAACTGATTTTGGCAAGAACAGACCAGGCAGAAAAACCCAAAATAACCAGGCAGGCAGAGGAGGCAGGGAACCCCAAAGCAGGCAGGCAGAGGCCTTTGTCTTGGACAATTCAAACTGTGGAAATGGTTAAGAAGAGACCAGGCAGGCAGAGGAGGCAGGGAACCCCAAACAGGCAGGCAGAGGCAGCCAAACCCAAAATGTCTGAAAGGTTGCATTTTAGAAAAATGATTTTAAAAAAATCATGTACTTCCTAAAACTTATCCATGTTGCATTTGAGGAACATGATTTTTTCTAAATGTTTGGCCCCCATTCTGGAACGGTGAGATCTCATCACAATTCCACCCTCACTGAACACCCGCTCCACTGGTGATGAACTTGCTGGAACCAGAAACACACTCAGAGCAGCCACACAGAGTAATCTCAGGTCCTTCTTCTGCCTCTCCCAAGTACGCAACACATCAATCAAAATAAATCTTGACACACTTTGGGGCTGCACTCCTGGTAGCCGTCCATAGTGGCCGAGCAGCAGCACACCTCGCTTCCATGCGCTCTTCGCTGGCAATCACGCTCCTCTCCACTCCTTCTGGCACAGCCCAGGGATGTTGAAGAGTCCTTGGTCTCGAGTCCCGAGTCGAGTCTCGAGTCCCATTAAAAATATTGGGACTCGAGTCCGAGTCGAGTCAGAGGGGGGACTCAGTCCGACTCACGAGTCGAGTCCTCGAGTCTGAGTCCCTATCCCTGCGAGGTTCGCATAACACAACAAGACACAGCAAGCTGGGCACCCGCCGGTGCCATGCAAAAATGGTGCCTGCATGTGCCTAGCACAATGCACCAGCCCCTGTGGGTATATTAAGCCATAGTGGGCTGCTATGACGTGCAAACAGGCCCATGGGGGTACTCTCTTATGTTTTATTTATCATCATAGACATGTTGGGCCATTTTGCTCTCCATTTTGATACACTATAGTCAGAATTAAGTTTGCAAAGCGTGAAGATGACTTATTTAGGAAAGCATAGACCTATCCTAGTCTCAGGTCTGGGTGCATGTTTGTTGGTCTGGGCCATGGAGGTTATATGAGTTATAAGCCATAATGGTGGCCAGAGAGAAGGAGATGTGTGTTTGGGGGTGGGTGGGGGAATCTTTCCTCATCTCATTTATTTTACTTGCTTTTGACTGAATGAATACTACAGAGTGCTCATAGTAAGTTTGTCTTTGCATAAGTCTTGGACAATGTCCAATTATCATCTTTCTTCACTTGCAGAAGCTCACTAGGATGAAATTTGAGAAAACATGAAAAGTGTTTTAGTATAGGGGCTCCTTGTATTAGTAAAAAGGTGTTGGATTATATGACTATTGCAACCCTTCCAGTCAGTGCCGGCTCCAGGTTTTTGAGGGCCCTTAGGGAAGACACTCTCAGTGAGTCCCCTCACTTGGTGAGTCTACCTTCTCGCCAGCTGCTATTGCGCCTCCTCTTTCCCATCATTGCTCCCACCTGCTTGCTTAGCAGTCAGACAGCCAGTGAGCAAGTAGACAGCAGCAATGTACTGCTCCTTCTCACCGCCACTATTGTCCAGGGCAGAGCGAGAGGCAGGTGAACAAGCATGTTGTAATGGTAAGAGGAGGAGCAACTCCAGGGGGCCCTTGTCAGGGGGGCCCTGCTGGGTTGTAGGCCCTCAGCAGATGCCCAATCATGCCTACCCTTGACAGCAGCCCTGCATTCTTGTCCCCCAGTTTTATAATTGTAACTAGTTTCCAGTCCATTTCCAGGCACAATTCAAAGTGCTGGTTACTTCCTGCAAAGGCCTAAATGGTTTGTGACCTGGTTGCTGGACCTTCTTCTCCTGTGAAAGCCTGTCTGAACACTCCATTCTTCATGGGAGGCCCTCCTCTGGTTACCCTGCCATCCAAGGCTCGGCAAGTGGTAACCAAAGAGAGAGGGCCTTTTTGTAATCTGGCTGCCAGGAAAGCTCACCTGGTGCCAACCTTGGGGGTCTTTTTGGTGTTAGGCAAATACTTTATTTGCTCTGGCAGATCAGCATGTTAGGTCAGGGCCGGTGCAAGGCAGTTTGGTGCCCTAGGCAAGATCAGATATTTAGCGCCCCCCCTTCCCACTTGAGCCCTCCCTCCCTACAGCCCTATGCCCATTATGAAATAAAAGTCAATTGGCAAAACCTAAAAAAATTATTATCATCATAAATTATTATCCTCCTCTTTAGCCTATTTGATCACTGGGATTCTCTGGTCTGTTTTCCCTCTCTTTCTCCCCCCCCTCTCCTTTTCTTTTCTTACCCCTTCTCTCTCTTTCGTTCTCTCTCTCTCTCTTCTTTTTGTTCCCCTTCCCCTTTACCTTCTTTTTTGTGTGTATGTGCAAAATGTATCTCTCCTCCCCCCCACACCCCATCTCCTCTCCTGCAAGCTCCTCTTCCCCCCACCCTCTCCAATTTCTACTTTCGCGTGCATGCAAAATTCTGGTTTATTTTTTGCTTCTGATATTTATTATTAAATAAAAAATTATTAATAATTTTTTTGCTCCCCAGCCCCCCCTTCCTCCTCCTCCCCCACCCCCACTCCTTTTATCATTCTCCCTGGCTAGGGGTGGGGGCTCCTCAGCTTGGGGAGAGTTCACTCTGGTTACCCCCCTCTCTCTTTCTACCTCCCTCCCCCCACCCACCCACCTACCTCCTCCAGCACCGCCGCCACAGCCACCTCCCTCCCTAACCACCACCCCCTTCTCCTCCCCTTATCGCCCCATGTGCTGTACGAGAAAGCAGCTTTGCTAGAGACCCACTTGCGAAAGAAACAGGAGCGGCATAAGGTTCGTGCAAGCAGCAGCGGCAGCAGCGGCAGCAGGAGGACGGCGAAAAAAAGGAGAGAGCCGAAGTAGCCTCAGCGGGGAAAGAAAAGGAGGAGGGGGAGAGGGGGGGAAGAAAGAAAGAAAGACAGAAAGAGAAAGCAAGCCTGGGGACAACAAAAACAGAAGAAGAGGGGGTGGGGGAGCACACAGAGAGAGAAAGAAGCGAAGCGAACGGGGGAAAACCAGGGAGGCTTCTGATTTGGTGTGGTTTCTGTGCCCCATTTAGCCATGCGCTCTAGGCAGCCGCCTAGTTGGCCTAATGGTAGCACCGGCCCTGTGTTAGGTACTCATTTTAGTTTTATGGTATACTTCTACTGGACTTTATTGGCTTTATGGCTGCTCTTTATATTGTTTTATCTTTATTTCTATTTGTATACTGTTTTATTGTAATGTTACTATCAATTATATGCCACCCTAGAAGTTCTATACTGAAGGGCAGTCCAGCAATTAAATACATACTTACATGACAGGCCAAGTCACACAACTTTTCATGGTGCTTCCTTCCCGGTGGAAAATAACCTAGGTGGTATCAGCATGCAGCAACTCAATGGGTTCCAGGGCATGGCCTGAGGGCATTTGATGCAGCCACCTTACTGAAGCTAAGCAGGACTTGATCTGATCAATGCCTGGATGAGAGATCACCTGAGAACTACCTTGTGCTCCACGACAGAACAATGGTAGGATGTAAATAAATAAATAAAAACCCCGGCCCAGACACTAGGAATGCAAAGACTTCACACATGTCCTAGCAACTGATACTTATTAATTATGAAATTATTACTATCTATGGTTATTAAGCACTATCAATGTATATGACTGGTATAGAGTAACATTAGCAAAAGTGGCAGATCTCTGCCCAGAGGATCTTTCTATATAAATTAACGATTAATCCAGACCTAATGAAAGCTCCATGCTCTTCCACACAGCTTCAGGTTTTATTCTATTATTCTAAAGAAACAAAAAAAAATCATCATGGCCACGTACCAATCACTCCTCATACCTTTTTCTAGAGAACTGCTCAAGTTCTCAGCTGCTCTGCACCAGATGGAGCCATGATGGAAATGTGAAGTCTCCATCAAGACAAGACAAATGTGCAGAAATGGAGTAGGATGCAGTAATATCTCACCACAGCTGAAGTAATTTAGTAGGGGCCACAGAGTTATGAACAAACCAAATTACAAATACAAAAAATATCTTGAAAATGGTCCCAGGGTATGGTCTGAAAGCACATGAGGCGGCAGCCACCATGCTGAAGCTAAGCAGGTCTGGGTCTGGTCAGTGCTTGGAGGGGAGACCACATGGGAACCACATGTAGCCACCTTGAGTTCCACGATGGAAGGAAGGTAGGATATAAATGTAATAAAGAAATAATCCAATTAAATATTTGTTTGTTTTTTAATCAACAACTGAAAGCTTAGTTCTTCTCACAGATTCTGGCAAGACAAAATAGCTCAGAGACCTGAAGGAAGCCTGTATGATTACTCTCTCACTGGTTAGTTCTCACCACATTCTCCCCACAGGAAAGAATTTTACATTTTTTAAAAAATGTAAACATGAAAGAATTTATATACATTCTGTGGGCGAAAGATAATTCTTAGAATTCTTTCTATTTTTCAAAGAAGAGCTTGTGTCAATATTGATCAATTTTTACTTGATATGACTTCAAATTGGGGTCCAAGTAATTGTCACTCATTTTACTAAAATTACCCAGGATTATAAATTATACTGATGTTGCAGGCAAAAGTGGGTTATTGATGTATTTCAGTTGTCCCTCCAAGCATTCCTACGTACTGTGTGACAACTTGCATACAGCACATAAGAATATGGTAATTGATTCCATTGGTATGTTCCCACTTAGTTCTCATTTTAAACTATATTGCATACCTTTCATTTGCACTAGGTTTAACTTTAAAACTCAGATGAAATCCTAAATTATAGATGACACACAATTTTGCACATCTCTCCCCCGCCTTGTTATATCCTCCCCTCCTGCACAGGAGCTTACTCAATAAAAAGGGGGATCCGTCTATATAATGCAGTGATCATTTCACACACATTGCACAATCATCATGGAACTCTTCTGGCTTCTCATGCTACCACTCCCAAGCATACATTGATAAAAAAATAAAATCTTTCACTGAGTAAACCCAACATAAAATGCTCTCCTCACAGAGACTGTTTAGTTAGACTAAATTTTCTATGCATTTGTATTTGCTTCTTAAAGCTCTCGGGTTTTCAAATGAACTGCTGGGAAGATAGAATATGCTAGAAGCACAGGCCATTAGGCCCCAGGAAGCCTAATTGGTACGTTTCAGAACAGCAGCAGTAAGGGAATACAGAAGAGGCTTCCTTCTAGTACAGGCAAAGGGAAGTGTCATTAGGTTACGGGAGAGGGTGTCTATATTCTATGGATCCGCAAGTTCAGTGAGACTGTTTTATAAAGTGCCAAAAATCTAGAGACAGGGGAGTGAAGGGCTAGGAATGTTTCTACTCACATGTAGACCAATGCATGAGCAGGGAGTGAAGATGTGCTGACTAGACTTGCCCCGATGTACAAGCCAACCAGCCCCATTCCCTAGCAACCATGTACAGTAATACCTTGGATTGCAAGTAACTTGGTTTGAGAGCGTTTTGCAAGACAAGCAAATTTTTAAATATTTATTTATTTATTTATTACTTGATATACAAGCGATGTCTTGCAATACAAGTACTGTAGTACAGCTTAAATTAAACATCTCTGTACAAATTTTTTTGGGGGGATTTCGTTTTGATATAAGAGTGTTTTGGACTACAAGCATGTTTCCGGAACGAATTATGCTCTCAATCCAAGGCATGACTGTACCTGGTATGAACACTGCAGACATTTACATTGTAAGTGTGGATGCCAGTTGGTCCGCATGATGACAGAGGCAAAGTTAGTTGGTGCATCCCTGCTTACAGGTTGGTCTACATTCGAGTAACAACTTCTGAACAGGGCTAAAGCCGAGCCATTTTCAAATTAGGCAAAACGGCAAGTCCTTTCCACCCAAGATACCCAAGGAGAGATAGGACTTACCTACCTCAACCACCCTTTATTGTTTCTGGCCATGCTGACAATGCGGACAAATATACCGTTATACTACCTGTGTATTTACTGTGCAGGCCAACAAGCATACAAGTAATTCTTGTGGGTGCTGATTTTAAACTGTTCTTCAAGGGGGGAAAAACTACCTTCCATAATCATAATAATAACAACAACATTATTGAGCAATGTTCAGAGAAATATATCTAGGTGTGTTTCCTTGAATACAACGCATAATAATGAAGTGTTTTTAAAGCACACATATTATTCAGAAACCATTTTCGTTTTTCGACTTAGACAGCTTTCCCTTTTCACTAGCACACTTGCAGCTGAACAAGAGCGCAGCTATCACCCCAGGAATCAAACACAATGTATCTTTTACACTGCACTTAAGCAGAATTTTTTTTTTTTACCCTGTCTATAGGCACTCTTCTTCGAAGATCTGTAAGTCAACGTTGCAGCAAGGAGTTGGTGATGAAGGAGAAAGGAACAGTTCCCTTCACCTTATCTTCTCATTCACACAGCAAAAGGGAAGGAGGAGTCATGTTCCTACCTATTTTCCTGCCAAGCATCTGGAAAAGTAAAGCCTCTAACTTAGTCTCTTTACTTTTCCCTTCAACATCTGAAGATGGGAGACCCCTCCTCTAGTTTCCTGCATTGAGCAGGGGGTTGGACTCGATAGCCTTGTAGGCTCCTTCCAACTCTATGAAATCCTGAAGTAAAACTCTGGAGAAGAGCCTAATTTTGCTTTGTGGTGTAAACTCTGGAAGCCACCTTTCTGTCGTGTGCTCATTAATGGAATCTGATTTTTTTTTCCATTTCCCAAACTTGTGTTGATGTGCACTTGTGCAAATCCCCCCAACATGTATATTTTCATGCTTTAGCCTATTTGGGGGGTGGGGGTGAAATGTGCATTTTTGGTTGTTTTTTTTTCTAAATTTGCATAAAATTCTGGAAAGCAAAAACACAGTCCAGAAGGCCACGGAATCCATGCGACTTGGGAAAAGCTGGTCCGCGGCAGAATCCACATGTCAGATTCATAGAAATCTGAACTCATTTGTATCCGTTGTGGATTTCTCCAACATCCCTACGAGTCCCACCCCATGCATAATTTCTCACTGAGGGACAATTTACACACGGGTAGGCAAGATCTGGCCCTGGGCTACATGCAGCCCCCGTCACCCCTCAGTGTGGCCCCTGAAGCCCCTGCCAAAACTGCATTGCCAAAATTCGTGGCAGCAAAAAAATTGTTTGCTGATTTGCCACCAAAAATCAGCAACGAACTGTGATGGATCATTACAATGGCCAAATTAACTTGTTTTCAAACTAAATTTGGCCATTGTAACATTCTGTAGCTGTTTGCAGCTGAAATTCAGTGGCAAATCAGCCAAAAAAAAAAGTTTGCCTCCATGAATTTTGGCAGTGCAGTATTTCTTGGGGCAGCAGCGAAGTTAGTCACCCCTTATTTACACCATCTTTGCTTTTAAATCTCAATCGTCAGTTTTACTTCAAAAACAAAAAAAGTATAAATCACAGTGTTGTGGAAAACACTTTCCTCATTTGAGATCTAGCTGTCCCGCATGAGAGCTAGTCATGAATGCAAGATGATTTCATGGTCATTTTGCTAAGCAATCTGTTTAGGCTATTCAGCCATATGGAATACGTAGTACAGCCTTCCCCACCCTGGTACCCTGCAGATATGTTGGACTACAGCTACAACACCAACCATGGGTGCTGGCTGGGGGATGCTGGGAGTTGTAGTCCAGCACCTGGAGGGTGTTGGGGAAGGCTGGTGTGGAATCTTTCTCCATTGAAAGGAGGATGGCGGATGTCAAAAAGCTGTGAAGTGCTCGGAGGACAGCCAATTGTTCTCAGAGGTCAAAGCCTACACCAAGAATAGGAAAGAGGATGCAGAAGTGCTGATCCCTTTCATTGCAACTCTGAAGCAGGCATGAACTGTACTTACATCTGAAACTCAAGTTTCTCTTGGCAAGGGCTATCTACAAGCTTCTGCTTCAGATATTACATGTACTCAGGAAGCTGCCTGAAACACTGGTCCATCTAGCTCAGTATTGACTACATTAAGTGGCAGCCAGTTTCAAGGTTTCAGGTTGGCATTTTTCCAGTCCTACCTGGAGATGCTGGAGCTTGAACTTGGGACCTTCTGCATGCAAAGCAGGTGCTCTCCCATTCAGTTATGGCTCTCATCCCTTCCGTGTAGCACCCAAAGCTATCCACCTTCTGTCCTACAGCCTGCAACCCACCCACCCCATTGTGTCTCTCAACCTGTGTATTTTAAAATCAAGACCTTTTTACAAAGATGCCATTAAAGTTCCAACACTCTCGCCTCTAAAGACAATTTGCCGTACAATGACCACTCTGAGCTTTCTACTCCTTGAGGAAGAGTGGGGTAAAACACTATTGACAATGCTCTTTTCTCAAGATTTAGGTAAATATTCTTAGAAAATGTCAGCTTAAAAACCGAACATCCTAGTATTTCGCAATGAAAATCAATTCTTTCTTTTCTTCCAAAGGAATGTCAATGAAAATATATAGCACCTAATTCTCTCCTACCCACCCTCCACCCCCAATATGTCAAAGTATTTTTAAGGAAATATATACCCCTCACATTTAGTGGATTTTCGAACTGAAAAAAGAAAGAAAGCAATAAAGGACATTCCAGTGTCCCTGCATTTACATGCTCCTAGTCTGATCTGCAAGGTTCTCTCTTCCTGTTTTACTAGTAATATAACTCCTGCCTCGTTTCACATTTCTTGGAGGCTCCAATCATATGTTAAAACAAAGCCTTGCTTGTTGGCACTTTTCTCAACTGTTTCTCTCCAGGGTCTTTAAATAAAAAACACTCTTGTTTACAGTTTGCAACTTGCAAATTACAAAAGTGCACTAGATGTCCTGTGGGTAAAATGAAGCCATTTCAAAAGGTATTTTAATGAAATTCAAAACACACTGACTTGGTCCAATACAGTGAGGAAATTCATAGCTTAATATATGTTAAAGTCACTGAGGCTTAGGGGGCTACTTAAGTCTCATACGGTGTGCTTTGAAGAACCAGACGGAGCATATATATATATATATATATATATATAGAATGTTCAGATTGATGTGCGACTAAAAGGACTTACAGTAATACCTTGGATTACAAGTAACTTGGTTTGAGAGCGTTTTGCAAGACAAGCAAATTTTTAAATATTTATTTAATTTTTTTTGACTTGATATACAAGCGACGTCTTGCAATACAAGTACTGTAGTATGGCTTAAATTAAAAATCTCTGTACAAATCTTTTGGGGGGGATTTCGTTTTGATATAAGAGTGTTTTGGATTACAAGCATGTTTCCGGAACGAATTATTCTCTCAATCCAAGGCATGACTGTACTTATTTTGAAGGAAGGAGTATGACCCCATGGGAATAATGGTAAATTATGTACTGAGTAAAGCGCCAGCTGAACATTCACTGGCTTGCTGCACAGATCCAAAACATCCCTTTGCTACGTGGGGTATCCATGATGACAGCATTAGTCTTTATACTGTAACAATACTACTAGCTGATTCAAACACATTGGTTTGGATCTAATGCTGCACGAGTGGAAGTTCACTTGCACAACAGGACTTCCCACTTCTCCTCTCCTGCCCCTGCAGCCCCGTGTGCCTCCCAATTCTGCTGTGGAAGTCCCCCAGCCTTCCAGAACAGATTTGCGGGGACTGCAGAGGAGAAGGGGAATCCACTCTGCCAGCAGTTTCCTTTCTGTTGGCAAAACAACACCACTGGATCCAACCCATTGCTTTTTATAGTAGGGCTGCATGTTTATTATAACGGAGCAATCCTATGCTGAAGTTACACTGGTGGGACAAGGACAGAATATCAGTTAAGTACCCTTCTGCCAGAAGATACTATAGATATGTGAGTGGCAGAGACCCATGCCAGTATAGCACAATGGTTATGCTGGTGTAACCACAAAACTGGCACAACTACACAAGGCCAAAGGCCAAAATTGGGAAGCATACAGGGTGTGGAGGGAAGGAACAGGACTTTGAATCCTATGCTCCCTCAGACCCTGGTCTCACCACTGGTAAAGTCTTGCCAGCACTAGTGTAATTTAATCACTGAACTAAACGGAAAGCCCCAAATTACCTCCTGCCACCTCTGTAGCCACAGTGGAGGACAGAATCACAATGCACCAATAGCAGTATATATACCCCAGCCAGAAAACACACATCACAAACAGGGCTACATCCTGTCTGGAGACCTTAAGAGTGCATAAGCAGGAACTTAGGTGTTGGGAACAATGGTGAAAAGGAACTTTACACACACAAAAGGGGAAGTCTTTGCATAAACGTTGCTAATATTTATCTCCTCAGAACTCTCACAAATACTCCAACTCAGGACATCAGAGAGAAACAACTGTCAGAAACCTCAACTCTACTCCTACAACTATAAGATGTTGTTCTGTCCATCACCATTCTCCTATCCCCACTAAAACAACAACAACCCAAACCTGGATAATATTCCACCATGCACCACAGTGTCATCATATAACCATGATGCAGCAACATTAATCATTATTGCCACTGTTGATAAAATCTCACAGCTTGCCGCTATCATAAAGAGGGGAAAGTACCACCTATATTTAGGGGAAATATTGAGAAATTCAGACTAATTCTGAGTCAATTCAACAGCAGATAAGCCCCATGCAGCCCACTGGGAATTTATTTATTCCAAATAAATATGCTTAGGATCAGGCTGTAAGATATATATTTTAGAATGTAAGTAAGATCAATGGCTTGTTCCAGCATTTCCTCCCACCAGCTAGAACACTCCCTGAGTGGAACTACACCCAGGATGCTCTGGCCAGTGGGGGGATGTGACCTTTGCTTATTCCCCCCTCCCCCTGAAGGCCCCAATGCCACTTCCCATGCTGTTCCAGAGGGGAAGATAGGGGACTGCAGGGGGAGATCACCTCCTCCATGGTTCCATCCATGGAAATGCTCTACTGAATCAGAAACCTTCCACTGATGGATGGAGCCTTTCCATCCATAGGAGGCAGATTGTGAAACCAACTGAATGAGAATATAAATAATATGCCAGGGTATTTCTAGATGAGGCTTTTATTGTGAAATCACACACTGCCTCATTCATGGAATTCTATGGGGTTCCAGATGATGCCATCTTCCCTTTGTAACCTCCCGTGTTTTCCCACTGGTTCTTCCATCATTTTTTTTTTAACCCGAAAAAAAACCATTAAAGAGGGAACGACAGAACAGCTGCACAATGCCTTCTGATTGGTACTACTAGGAGCCCTCCATCTGGAAGCATTCTTAACCTGATGTCTCCATGCAAATTCTCTCAAGAGCTGGTGAAGATGATGCTTAGGCAGCTCCCTTCGAAGTGAATCTCATGACTGATGGATGGAAGCTTCCATCAAAAATGTCAGGCGACAGAAAAACGGCAACATGTAGGCTTTTTAGACTAGAAACTCATTACTTAGGGAACATTCTCAGCTGAGAAATTGTATAAGAAAATACAATCTGCTTGACAGCTCCTTAATGTAATTCTAGACTAGGAGGAAATTAAAATGTAAGAACGCAAAGTCATTCTAGTGGTTTGAAGTGGCAAACAAGTATAGCGAAGGACCCTGTCACCATATGCCACCCCAGTTTCAGGTGGCTTAATAATTGCAAGGCAAGGCAGAGAGATCACATAATGCTCAATATAAATATTAAAATTTCAAGTTAGCCTTCAAATGAATATTAAGATAGGAACTGTCTTAGCAAGAAAGGAGACCAAGGGTTTAAATCTTATCAGCTATCTTGCAGGCAGCCATTAATTGGATGCTGGTTTTATTTGTTTCTTGTTGTTGATGATGAGAGAGGGAGGGAGGGCAGACAGACAGACAAGAAATCTTGTTTTTCCTGCTCACTGATTGATGTCAGAACCTATTTATATGTGATCTGGGCCACATAAGCTCTTATCCACATAACCATTCTACAGACATCTTGTCGCATTTAAATGCACTAACCACATGTGTTGGTCTATTTGCATGTGCCAGTGGTGTACCTGTCTGAACTACCAAAGGATGCAACAATGCTCTGTGCAAAAGGGCTGACCCACCTAAGGGCATTTAAACCTGATGTAAGTGTGTGGACTGCTGACCATGCCACAGAGTTTCAATTTAGGCTTATCACTATAGTTTTAAATTATGTGGTTGTCCTTATCGTCAATATCACTAATTTGGAAGAGAGGAGGGACTCCAGTCTCAATATACAAATTGGACATTTATGGATCCTGCTTAGATTAGACAGACTACTTTCACCTGAGGCTATTCTGAATTCCCTTCAGTATTTTATTAATGGACAGTTTTGCTTTCACTTGCTTTTCTGATCCCTTCAGGTATCTAACTAACGCACATTCCTTGTGGATTTCCTTCAGCTTATATACATCAGTCTTAATTCCCATTTGATGCAGGGTCAGCTGTGACAGCACCAGAAAAAGATTTAAGGAGGCAAAGTGGTTTCTAAAAGAACAAATTCTGTCTTGCATGCAAGAGTTGTTAGGGAAACAGTGCTATCTATATGGGGGCAGTTGAAATGTGGGAACAACTTTTCAGGGAAGGATCAGTGGCCCTCCTTTCCCCATTCCCAATGCACTGTCAATGGGACAGAATTTATGGTTCAGAGGGATCTTAGATATGAGGTTACAAGTCAATGAAACCAGTATCATGAAGGCCAGGCTTAGAATTTTTTCCCCCTGCTGCATATTGTATAGAGGACTGACAGTTTCACAGCTCAGTTACTTTTGTGTATAAAACTTTTCTGTTTTCATAACAGCCTTGACAAATGACTGCCTTGTGGATGAAAGAGAGAGAACACTAACTTTATATCCTGTTTTCATAGTGAATTTTAGATAATCCTTTTTGTTTCATGTTCAGCCCTTGTTGTCTGCATACCCCTCAAACTTGCAGTTTAACAATACCTCAGGATTCAGCTGACACTTCAGCTTGAGCACATGTCAACCACATGCAGAGGCTGAAGGAAGAAGATGGGAAGGAAGCCTTGATGTATGAAGAAGTTTCAATATGTTAGCATTGTTTGAAGGCACTCTGGGCACTGTCAAGTACAACAGAAGGGAAGGCTTCTGGCAAAGTACGGTATGTGGGTGTGTATAGACAGCTTTACAAACACACATTCTGTATTCTAAAACTATGCTGATCACAATGGACCAAATTAATCACTGGGATATGTTAGTAGTGAATTTGGCCATAACGTTGTCTTCTCAACTAGAGATACTACCTCAGCAACCAAGCAGAACTCCACATTAGGCCTTTCAGGTTGTTCACAAATATCAGACAAATGTGTTTTGCCAGCTGCTGGTATTTATTTCTTCATTGACTAGGTTCAGACAGACAGCCAACTAGGTAATTATTTAAAGATTTGTAAAACTGCCTCTTTCCAAAGGTATCTCCCAGTGTACATGGTAAACGTAAAACATTACACAGACCTATGAAAATATAAACACAATTCCAACCAGTATTAAGGACAGACTGTGTTCAGAGCTCTCCGATTTTCTCCTTGGGTTTCTCTTTCAGACAGACACGGGTGGCTGAACTCTCTCTCTAGATGCTGGATGCAAAAGACCAAAACTGGAGCTGCGACTTTGAGAGGATGCAGTTAGATAAACAGAAGCATCCTAGGCAAGAGGGGAGAGGACCCTGTTCCATTAATGTGCTTTCACGTTAAGTATGTCCATCTACTCCTTACTCATTTTATCCTCACTTTTAGTGAAACACAGGAAGCTGCTTTGCATCCACAGCACCAGTTGTGGTGGCAGGCAGGGCGGCAGGGTAGAGTAGGCAGTAACAACACATAGTCAGGTTTTGGGGTAAAATAGGCCACAACCTTTACTGGCTACCACTTACATAGCTTTGGCATGGCACAGGGCCTGGATCCAGTCATTGGGCAGCCCGACTTCTGGCCAGTTCTCCACCCCAGCCCAACTGCTGGAGCAATGTTGGGATTGATGGGGATACTGGACCACCATGGCATGGCATGCACTATCCACAGGGCCCCTCCTGCCATGCGGTGTGGGGCAGGCATGCCAGCCCCCGAACTAGGCTGGAGCCTTGTAGCCCAACATTAGAATCCCTTATGGGAATCCCCCTTTGGGGAGCAGACTCCAACAACTCCTGCTCCATCTCCTCCCAAACTGGATCTGGCCCCATGCCTCTAGCGCGCCACTCTACGACATAACACACATGTTTCTATGAGGAGGGCAAAACCCCCTCAGAGACAGGCCCAACTGCACAGATGGGTAAAATCCCCTCTCAGTCCCATCAACCAGGGCCAACAAAAGTTCATAGCCACAAACAGTACCCTTGCAGAGGGCGAAGTCTGCGACAGCAGTGGTCAGTGCCATGTGCAGGGCTCCTTTGTATGCCTCAGGAGCAGACCAGAGATGGAACTTATTGGAGCTCTCTCTCACGGGTCCACTCCTGGAACCTCCCCACCCCCAGAACCAATCTGCATCATCTATTGGTCCTGGTTCATTCCTGCCTTGCTGCACAGCCATGCAGCGGTTTGTTGAAGCAGGGAAATAAAATAATAATATTCCCTCTTGGAAGCAGAGTTGCAGGGATATTGGACCTGTGGATTAGGCTAGTCCATGTAAAGAAATAACACAAGCCAAGTATTCTCAGCAAAAGGGTTTACTAAGGCTTTTGGCTTGATCGTGAACAGAGCATATACAGAGAGCAAAAACAGAGCATAGCAGACAGAGCCAGACAGACAGAGTGACTGCCTCAATCATCATCATCATCATCATCATCATCATCATCATCATCATCATCATCATCACATACTTATACAGTAATACCTTGGATTGCAAGTAACTTGGTTTGAGAGCGTTTTGCAAGATGAGCAAATTTTTAAATATTTATTTAATATATTTTTTTACTTGATATACAAGCGACGTCTTGCAATACAATCTAAGAGTGTTTTGGATTACAAGCACGTTTGCAGAACAAATTATGCTCTCAATCCAAGGCATGACTGTATACAATATATACAAGACCTTCATATTACAAGCGGTTAAACACACCTGCAAGTAATTGAACCCATCACCAGTCTCCACCTATCTATGTGTCCTTGAGAGCACAATAGAAAAAATGTTAACTGGCACACAGAGGAGTGAAAGATCAGCCACGTCCTTGGACACTTAACTGCACCTGTCTCTAAGGCTAGCTTTCTGCCTCGAAGGCAAACCTGAATATGAAAATATTCATGGTATAGGCTGCCAGCTGCACTACCGGTCAAGTAGTAGGAACGGCTGCCCTCTTCCACTGTGGGGTGTAAAAATGGAGCCACCCAGAGAGCAGGGCCCCATGCTTAGACCGAGTTAACCCACTGGTACATCTAACTCAATGTTATCTACAACACTGACTGACCGCAGCTCTCCAGAGTTTCAAGCAGGAATGTTTTTCAATCCTATTTGGAGATGCTAGGGATGTAACCTATGAGCTTTTCTGTGCAAAGTATGTGCTCTATCACTGAGCTACAGCAGCCCTTTCCTCAAAATAGCAATAAACCTAACATGAGTACTGTGTCCAGTTCTGCACGTTAAGAAGGCTGCAGAGAGACTGGTGCAGGTTCAAAGGATGGCAACCAAGTTGCTCAGCAGTATGGAAAACAAGTCGTATGAGAAAAGGCTGAAGGAACTGGGTATTTTTAACCTGGAGATGGCTGAGTGGGGGCATGGTAGCACTCTTCAAATATCTGAAGAACTGTCACATAGAAGAGGAAAGCAAAGACCAGTTCTCTGCTACTGCAGAGGGCAGGACTAGATCTAATGGTCTTAAGTTAAAGAAGGGTAGATTTCATTGGAGCATTAGGAGAAAGTTATTGATTGTAGGAGAAGTTAAACAACAGAACCAATTACCTAGAGGGGCGCTGGGTCCTCCCCTACATAAGTCTTCAAACAAGGGCTGGGCACCCATTTGCTGTGGATGCTTTAGCTCTGGGTTTCCAGCCTAGAGCTTGGGGTTGGTGCAAATGCCCTGCAAGATCCCGCTCCCCCAACATTATGATTCTATGGGTCTGAAAAGCTAAAATAATTGCTGATGAGATCAAGGCACTTGATACAGTGCATTGGATTCCTATGTTCATGAGATCGCTAGATGCTAACAAGGGGCAGCATGCAATACTGCCTGTCTGCCAGCAGGGCCCGCCACCGCTTCTGTTCCGTGAGTGGCCAGTCCCACTGATTCCCTTCCACAAGCGGCACCCTTCATTTGCGGAACAGAGATTTAGCGTTTCCAGGGGCAAGCTCCGCCAGCCTGCCCATTCCAGAAACTAGCATTTCAGCTAATTTTGGGTTGCCCTCGGAAGCACTGAATCTCCATTCCACAAGCAATGGGCATTGCTTCTGGAAAGGAATTGGTGGAGCAGGCTGCTCACAGGTGATCTCCCTTGCTTTCTGCCCAAGATTCACAGCTCTGTTCTTCCCAGCTAGCTCTACTCTTAGGTTACTTAACATTCCTTATGCATATATGGTTTGGGATGCACATTCTCCAACATCCACCTCCAGATTTGGAAAACCTTTATTTTTTTATTTCATGTTTTGATCAAATTTTAGATTCCCAAGAATCTTTTATCTTCTGCCTAGCATCTAGAAATGATGAATGAGAAGTTATGGGTAGGGAGAAGGTACTTGAGGCAGCAATTATAACAGTCCCTATAATTCCAGCACTCTAGGTCTGTTTATATTAATTACTTGTCTCTTACTGGTAATGTTTGTGACGCTTCATAGTTTAGTAATCCATAACTTTAATTAATGGCTATTGTTTCTTCTAAATAATGCAGATATTAAAAATTGACCTGTAATATCTTCCCTGTGCTTAAAGTATTTTCATTATCATATTTGTTCACCAGTTTTAAATCCATCTGACAGTTTCGTGTCAATTTGAATATTTTTTCCCAAAGTTTTTTGTGATCATGTTTAAGATTACAAACCAAATAAATTTTAAAGTTCACTTCCACCAATCTTGATTTTCAACCACTCTTGATTTTCCTGGTTAACAAAGGAAGTTGGAAATAATAATTTAAGTCTACCGAGATCTCTCAGTATTTTCAGCCATGGAATGATTTAAGGTAACTCTCGATCCCGATTATCTTTATCCTGTACATGTTCTGATCTGCCATAACATTCTAAGGCAGGGCTCTCCAACCTTGGGTCCCTAGATGTTGCTAGACTACAGCTCCCAGAATCCCTTGCCATTAGCCATGCTGGCTGGGTATGCCGGGAGCTGTAAGCCAGCAACATCTGGGGACCCAAGGTTGGAGAGCCCTGGTCTCAGGCTTACTTCTCTGCTCATGACAAAGCTGTTCCTGTGAACCTGGGTTGGAATCCAATGTCTCACAAACAGAAGTCTACTTGTGTGATGGGACATTGTCCTCCTCATGTTCCCCCCTCCCCAGCAGCCCCCCCCCCAAATCTTCTCCAGAGGTTTCCGCAAACCTCTGAAGCAGTTGAGGCACACAGGGGGCTGCAAGAGGAATCAGCAGAATTGGATTCCACTTCTAGACAACTGAAATCCATTCTTATTCCTCTCTCGAGACTCCATAACCCAAAACTGGAACAAATTTACGGGTCTGAGGATTCCCGACTCCAGCCACAGCCTAATATTCTTAGCTACATACAATCATGGCTTCTATGGTTTATTTATGGCCCAAAAGCAAGGACTTCCGATTTCTTTACAATACTTACACTGTCTACTTTTAGTATTTCTCCTTATTTAGAAATACATAAGACAGCCTAAATACAACATTGAAGTACTTATGAATATGGATCTCCATCTCTAGCATGATATATATTTACCATAATGCATATTGAAGAATAAACTTGGTGTATAACTTTTTGTGATGTTTTAGTTGGCCTAAGAAAGGGATTATACCATATAGATTTTTGAACTTGTCTTATAGTCAAAACAGCTGCATTTGTTATTTTTCATAGAAATTAAGTTACTGGAAAAATCACATTAAGAAATGGTTCTAGAAGCCAGTATATGAAGCCTTGCCTGGTACTCAGTTGAGACTCAGCTGATATCCACTGTAATGCGGTGTTGATAAGAGAGGATGTGGGCTTTTCTATTGTGTATTTCTGCAGATACCAAGGGCACTCATTATCATTGGGAACCTGCTGGGTTACATGCATGCTTACAAGAGACACATACTGAAAATCTAGGGCAGAATCTGTGCAGCAGCTAAATGTTGTGTTGGTATCCGAGAATAACCTGATTGTCAAGATTATTCTTTGGATGCTGGTAATGTGCTGTCTGTTAGAATCCAAGAAAAAATAATATTACAGCTAGTCCCCTCAACTTGTCATGGAAAACAGGGAGAAAACATTGGTACATCACAACAATTATATATAAGCCTCTTACATGGAATCAATGTAACAATGCAGTTCTATGTATGTCTACCCAGAAGTAAACTCCATTGGTTTCAATGGGCTGGATCTAGACTTAGTATTACTTAGAGCAGACTCACTGAAATCAAAGGGACATGCTAGTCATGACTAACTTAAGTCCCACTGATTTAATATTCTAAGCATGACTCCCTTATGTGAGCTCTGATGGCCTGCCCTGTTCCAGAAACGAGTGTTTCCAGTAGTTTTGGGGTGCCCCTGGAAGCACTAGATCTCCATTTCACAGGCGGTGGGCACTGCTGGCAGAAGGGAATTGGTGGGGCTGCTTGCAAGCAGCCTTCACTGGATACCGCCCAAAGACTTTTTAAAATTTAGTTGGCCTATATTCTTATGGAGTAGGCCCAATTGTAAATTTCAGGTGAATATCCCCCTCTAAGCACTATACAGGCATAAGTCTTTTGAGCATGGATCCAGAAGGGCAGAAGAATTGATAGTAAAGATAAATTTCTATCCACCTGCAGGGAAATTAAGAGGTGAGTTCCCCACTTGGGTTACTTTAAGCTTCTTACCATATGGGGAACGCCCCCAAATTAATCTGGTTTAATTTCTTTTGATGCTTGCTACTGCAACATTTAAATCTAAAGTTTTCACTCAGACCATACAGGACTGAACAGAGAAATATTTCACAGTATTCACTCTAACTATATGGTGAGCTTTATTTGAAGTAAAGTTGATGGAATCTCTGAAAATAAATGGGGAAGGATTAGTAAAATGGCAAATCAATATTATTTTTTACTTTATTCCCAAAAAGCATTTATCTTGAGTGGTACTAGCTTGGATAGTGGGTACTCTGGAGCCATACTGAAGCAATCATTTGAGGTTTTGTAAATGTGCCACTGAAAAAGACTATCCAGTCATAACACATTTGGCACACATTTGGCACAACCATATTAACTTTAATAGATTACCCTTGTAATCTGAGGTTGAACATTTGTAACAGGGTTATGATATATTTTATCTGACTGCAACACATTTCATATATCATTGAGAATTTTAAAACTGGTTTATATTTCTTTTACCAATTTACCTATATTTGTACCTTTTGTTGTGAAGTTTTAACTATGTTTTATTGATTATTTTAATTGTATAGTACTGGTGGAAAATTTGCACTTCTTTCCTGATGTCCTTTTTCTTTGGTTTTAATGGATCAGGAACATTTTCTTCTGTTTGACCATTTTTAGATTGTAAGCCTGTGGGTAGGAACTCTTGTTTTCATTGATTGTGTGCAAACTACTCTGGGAGCCTTTTTGGCTGAAGAGTGATGTAGAAATACTTGAAACAAACAATGGCAGCTATGTACATTAAGGATGCAATCCTGCCATCCTGGATGGCCACAGTCGCTTGAGGTGCTCTCCCACTGCAGCACTCTAGTGGAGACGAGTTGACCTGTTGATATGCAAAGCCTACCTTCATACATTTTGGTGAGAGAGCAGCAGCTTTTCAAAACTTCCCTCTGTAACATGATTAATATAGTTGCCGCTGTAGTTTGCCACCAACATTAGGTTATCAGAGATATACTGCCTCTTTACTATAGAGATGCCATTTTTGAAAATCTTGGCTAATTGTTGATAGACCAATGCTCCGCAAATCCATCTAATCCATTTAAAAAGCCATTTTATGTGAGTGGCCAGCACAATAGCTTTTAATTAACACAATGCATGTTGATTATGTATGGTGTAAGGTGGTATTTTCCTGATGGCTTCTTTCTCTTTAAGATTAGGTGGATTTTTAATTGTTCTTTCAATCACTAAATTACTATCTCCTTTTCTCTCAGTGAAAAAGGGAGGATACTCCAGCCAGCTGCCTGGGAACCATTTGGATGTGTTAGACGATGGGCCCCATAATGCAGAATTAAGTAGTTCTATGCAACTGTCTTGCCTGTCTCACACTGGCTCAGCTTGTCTGAGTGTGGAAAGCTAAGCAGGGTTAGGCCTGGTGATTACTCGGATGGGAGACCCCCTCCTCTAATTTCCTGCATTGAGCAGGGGGTTGGACTCGATGGCCTTGTAGGCCCCTTCCAACTCTACGATCCTATGATCAAATTTCCACCAAGAAATTTGGACAGTCTTATCGAAATTGATTTTGCTCTGCTAGAAAGTTATTTCATGCTCTTTGATGTTGTGCCTGAATAGGAATTTTGAAATTTGATGGCAGCTCTAGCTATAGGGAGAACTGACTCTCCAATTGTTTTGGTTGCTGTACTTCAGGCACCTGATAATCAGGAAATGCAGGCTACCTATGAAGGCTGCCTATGCAGTTTTCAAATGAGTTGAGTTGTGCTGCAAAGCATTGGATCACAAAAGATACAACATTTTGCTTTGGTCTAGCAAGCTCAGTTCTTCTAACTGCCTTCATTGCCAATAATGCTTTTGTCTGTCTGTCTGTCTGTCTTCGAAAACTGACCAGAATTAAAGCAAAATTAGAGTTCAGGCAAAGACAGAGGAATTACCCATCTCCAGATGGAAGTTAGAGAGTCTAGGGCAGGGGTGGGCAACTTGTGGCCCTCCAGATGTTTTGGCCTACAACTCCCATCAGCCATAGCCAGCATAGCCAATGGTAAGGGATGATGGGAGTTGTAGTCCAAAACATCTGGAGGGCCACAAGCTGTCCACGCCTGACCTAGAGGCTGCCTGGTTAACTAGTAGCCAGCAATACCTCCTTTCCAAATGTTTGTCTTTAACATCCAATTTTCCAACATTGCTTTTCTCTTGCTACCACTTATAGCAAATAAGAGCTGTTTCAAGGTTTGTGAAAGGCTGCCATTGATGATTCTTCAGGACAATCAATAATTGATAGATATTATTGAGTACTCACAATAGATCTGATGAGGTTCTCTTTCGCCAGTTTCAGGGAGGTTTTATAGCAGTTTGCCAGGTCTTCTTTATGGTTATCACTAATATGCCCTCGTGCTATAGGTCCCACAGTATGAATGACATCTGCAAAGAAAGAGACCAGATCTTGAAAAAGATTGAAAAATGCGAAAGGCAGTCTTGCAAATCTATACAGTTATATCAGAAGACAACAGATATAGCAGCCAGAGAAACTGCATAACTATAATGATAAAGGTAAAGTTTAAATTAGGACATTTAAGTTAAAGCAGAACTCAGGAACAATGGAAGGTAACAGGTCTTTTTCCTGACCCGAAGTTAGAATATTTATTGAGACATTTAATCTATACCATAATAATCAGCTTCCTTTTCTGTTCTTTTGACTGTCCTTGTCCTATAGCCTGACCTGAAATAATCAGCAAGCAGTGTTATCACAGAAGGAAACCATTTCAGACTGTCAGCCTGTGCTTCTGCAGCCTTTGGTATTGGCTCGTCTTTGGCTTATATTTTAGACTCCCTTGTGGGTACTGTGGCAATTTCTTCCAAGATCACAAACTCTTCCTTTCCTGAAGCACATTTAGGTGACACATATACCTTTGACTATATCCTTCCCTATTTCTGGAAAACTTCTTACAGAGGGAAATTACCAATACAGATATACAAGAATTTAGCTCCCATTTGCAAATCCTGTGAATATGTCCTGTTCACAACCCCGAACACGAGCAGGAGCATAACTCTCAAGAATTTTTTGCAATTTCCTGAGCTTGTGTACGCATTTCAAAGTGCACATTTCTGAAAATGCACAGTCCCGTCCCCCCCAATAGATTTTCATGCTTTAGCCTATGCGGGGGAAAGTGTACATTTGAGCTGCATGCTTGGAAAAGTACACATTTTTAATGTTCAAAATTGTGCACTTTTCCTGTTTGGGGAAAAAAAGACACTCATGTTTGGGAGTGAGGACAAGGTGAGATGAGCATCAAGGTGGAAAATGGAGAACCTTGAGCTCGAATGTCACTCATTCTCCTATCCCTAATTGCCAATGGTGGCTCATCTTTGTTCAGCCAGCTCCCAGAGAAGGATAGTGAATTGTTTCCACATTGCAGAATGCCTGTTTATTCCTTGAGAAGAATTCTGGGTCATGGGAGACGTAACTCCTGTAAGCTGCCATCCTTTGCATGTTCCTTAGCTGCCAGCCATCCCTTCTAGATCCTGATAGCATCAGGGAAAGGAGAAACTTATAACTTCCTGTTCCTGTTCCTGATCCTGGGGCTCTCTTCAGCAGGTTGGAAGAGCTTTCCTATTTACCTGTCTTTCTCTGCTAAATTACCAAGCCAGGGGGGAAGAGATAGCCTCTAGGTCCATGACAAGAACATCTGAATACACAAGCCCTAGTAATCTCTGTGTCTCCTAGGCTTTGGGGCCCAGTTCATATATTACTGTGGTGGAATGGTTCACTGCCAAAATGTTTCACCATCACCTGACTCTGTGTTAGTTTGGTAATGTTCAGAATGTTAGATCACGTGGGCTTGCCCTGACCCCATTTTTATTTCCCTGTCTACCATCAGCACTTGGGTGGCAGGGGTGATGCTGGTGTGAAGTACTAACATAATCAGGATGATTCCATGCAATCCAAGTTTCCATATACTATCAAAGCAACATGGAGGCAGTCCAAGAGTCTACATGGCAGCATTGTGTGTGGCTGCCATGGTGCCACAAGAACGTGGGTGGGTTCGCACGACACAACCAGCTATCGTTGTAAGTCACCATGATTGGTGGTAACTTACAACAATGGTTCTGAGAGACGACCATTGTTTCTGGTCATTATTGTGCTTTTGTTCCCACCCAGTCCTCCCTCCACCTCCAAGCCTGCATTCCAGGGGCCATCGCTCCCTCTCTATGTAGGCAGGCTGTTCGTGATTGGTCCGCTGAGTGCTCCCCTCTCCCTCCTCCTGCAGGAATCTTTAACCCTTTCTCTACCTCCCTGTAGCCGATTGATATCCCTTTTGTTGTCTGTTCCCATTGAAAAAAATGCATTCTGATTGTAAAAGAAAATAGCATCCTACAATTAAAAGTGAAGCAAGTGGCAACGTGTGTGTTGCTGCTGGGCAGACATCATGCGACTCTGTAGGATTCTTGAACCACCAACAATAAAACAGCTCTCCCTGGTTCGGACAATACAACAAACAATCGTTGTAAGAACAAACCCTAGAACAAACTGTTGTTTCTTATCATCGTTTCTGAGGACAAAACAGACCAATGTGACTCACAACGACCTGGGTTCAGACAACACGACAAGCAACGGTTGTCTGTTATCATTGTTTGCTTGTCGTGTCACCCGAATCCAGTCCGTATCTACTGGGCCTGACTCTGATGACATACTAACAAGACACTTAAAATGCACCGATGGTTCTCAACCCACCACATCAGAATCACCAGTTTCTTCTTCAGTGCTGTTAATATTAACTACACCTCCAGCAGTTCCTCCCTCCCTTCTGTTCTATCTTTATTTCCCAAACATGCACCAGCTGTTTTACACAGTCATTATTTTGTATGATTTTTCACTGTCCTCAGCCTACTCAAACAAAGTTTACAATATGGCTACCATCCAAGCCTACCCCTAGCATCTTAGCACATTCTTACGCTCTCCCAAGCCTGCCAGGCAGAAATCACGTTTCAATTCTCCACTTTTCTTTGTAGATTAGGAAATGCAATGCTTCAAATGGCTGCCGGTGGGCAACTTCCACAAGAGAATTTGTTTTGTCAGGGAACTCAGTGTGCCTGGTACAAACTGAACATGGAAGGATTTACACAGCTAAACTTTCTGACAGCTATAAAAATCATGCTGGGAAGCACAGAAAAGGGAAACCATCAACCTACCCCTTTTAATCATAGCAATTTTGCCTAGTTATAGGAACAAAACTAGATTTGGGTTGATTATTACCTCTACAATACTTAACAGCAAAGCCCTCTAAATTTGTTTCCAAAAAAGTGACATCTGAAGTGGACACTTAGCATTTGTCAGATGACAAAAAGGATGACAGCTAGTGATCAAAGCAGGTACATCAGTTTTACCCTTCAGTTAACCCAAGCATTATAAGCCGTATGTATTTTATGCAGCACAATAATAAAACTGAGAATTGTTGCCAGTGGAACAAACAAATACGGAAATGCACTGGGAGAAATATGTGTTTCTACATTTCGTTCTGGAAACCCTTTCATTACAACTGTTTATCATATTTGACTGTAACAGCTTGCTCAGTGAACTGTATAAAACAAAATTTCTATACATGGGAAATTACAATGCTGGGCCGCCGGTTTTTAAAATGGAAATGTTTTTATGGTTAAAGCCCACCCGGTGTCTAAAATAGAGAAGCTTCCCTTTTATTTATTCTGCCAAACCCATGGATACAACAGGAAAATGCCACAGCAGGACGTTATCATCAGCAATAAATACTTAGCACCACAAAATGCAGCAGGAGCAGCAAACATGCTTGATATTTTATTGGCGAACAACACCAACAGTATTAATACATCATTCATAATTAACAATGTCCAAACAGTGCATTAATATGCACATGTAATAAGGATGGTATTGGAGCAGCAAATAAGGCTGCTAATGACTAAACATTGGCACTGAGGTAAGAGACTGCAATAACTGGAGATGTGATGGTCTGTGATGCTGTCTTGGTTCTATGTGTTAGTACAGTTTCTTTATTGTTTTGCAAATCAGGATCAGGCCATCAGCCCTGTATGTTGCTGCAAATTTGACTTTACATTTACCTAATGGACCAGTGCATATGATCAATATGGACTACATATATTATAGAACAAATCCTTTAGTACAGGGGTCTCCCACCTTTTGGGCCAGTGAGCATATTTGGAATTTTGAGAGATTGTTGCAGGCGCTCTCCCAAAATGGTTACCATGAAGGAGGCTTGTCCATTCACAAAATGGCTGCCATGGTGGGCAGAGTTCCCCAGATGGCTCCACCCTCTTCCTCCAACCACCAATCATTTGTTGTTTTCCTTATTTTTGTGCATTTCTCCCCCCCCCCCATTCTAAAATGCCTCTGCTAAGGCTTAGTTACTGGCAATAAGAACTTTCAGCTAAACTATGCTAGTACTTTCAGTATTTTGGCCCTGCCCCTTTTGCCTTCAGTCCCACCCATGACTGGAATGGGGGGGGGGCAAGAGCTTTTCGAAATGGAATTCAGGCCTGAGGCTGAAACAGGTTCAGCATCCCAGCCTTACTGTTTGACCGCAGGAGTTGAGCATAAATCATTGGCTATGCGTAGCTGCTGCCATGCTGTCTCCAGAGAAACAGCTACACAGTGATCTCTTCCGTCAAACTTCCATTGGTAAAGTAGTATGTAAACCGGTGAGGTAAGCAGAACCACATTACCATTGCAGCTGGGAAAGGGTTATTAAAACACAAAAGGAACACAAAACATACATGGAAACATGACCTTTTTTGTCTATCTAAAACCACACCCAACATGTAAGAAAGCAGGCTTGTGAGGGAGCCAGCTGTCCAATTGCGAGGAGCCCCAGTGACAAAGCATCTCAACCCTAGACTGACAAAGCATCAGCACACGAGTGAGTTAAGCACCCATGTGAAGAAAAGGTAGGTGCCATTTATTTGTTTACTCATTTATCTCTTAAATTACCTCAGGAAATCATTTAAAACTAATTTAAACTCATAAATCATTAGCTGAAGCCAAAACAAGGGCAGAGCAAAGGGAGCTAAATCCCAGAAGGGTAACCCCCTGACAAACTTACAGCTGGGAACTAAATGCCAGAGGGGAAATCAAGCAGGAACTTATAGTTCTTGCATCCTTGCTCTAACCGATTCCCGAGTGGTTGAAGAGAACCTCAACCACATACTTAAACTAAACCCAAGTTTAGAAAGGGGCAACAAAAGGAATACATAGCTCTGTATTGACAAGAGCCACTGTGCAGGCCTAGCTAGTGGAACAGTCTACTTATAAACAAAAAAGTGTAGGCTAGCTTCAGTCTGAGCTCAGTTTTTTAGATCTTATAGAGCAGATCATAAACTAAAGTTCAGAAATAGACTCATCCCAAGTCTGAGAGTTCAGCTTATCATATGATTTAGTTTTTTAAAAAAAACACACAAAAAGGGACTGAGCCCGTGTAAACCATATCCCTTCCTGAATCAGATATCCAGTGTCAGCCCCTTGCATCCCCAAGGGAGCCTGAACCACATCCCTTCCCAAATCACCTACCCTTTGTCTGCTGTACCCTCCAACAACCCATTGACTATTGTCCTCTCCCCCAAATAGAAAATCTCCACTCCCAGGGGGCTCAACTGACCTACATACCTATTCACTCAAAGCCAGCACAGACCAGTAGTTCAGCCACAGCCTCCCTTGCTTTTCAAACAAGGCTCTCTAATCAGAAGCATCTGGTTTGGGTTGAATCATCCCTAGGGGATGAAGATGAAAAAATGTCTGATTGCCCTAATGTAGAAGAGGAGGAAATATGCCATGAGGCCTGTGCCTTATGCTGGCTCAGCTTGTCTGAGCGTGGAAAGCTAAGCAGGGTCAAGCCTAGTTATTACTTGGATGGGAGACCCCTCCTCTAGTTTCCTGCATTGAGCAGGGGGTTGGACTCAATAGCCTTGTAGGCTCCTTCCAACTCTATGATCTATGAAATCTATGACACATGGTAGCCAGTGAAAGACACCTAAGTGCCATAGCAGAAGATACATATACCAGAGTCATGTGGGGAGGGACACCATGTAGAGGTGTTACTATTCAAAAGCCAGAAGCCTCCAAGCCAAGATGGGAGAATTGAAGTGCCTGGTTTTAAAGGAGCACCTAGATATAGTAGGTATTACAGAAAGCTAGTAGAACGGAGAGAACCAGTGGGATACGGTCAACTCTGGATATAAATTCTATAGGAAGGACAAGTAAGGGCATACTGGAGGAGGTGCTGCTCTGTACATCAATGAGAGCATAGTGTTGAGCTGACTAAAAAACCTAAAAGGGGCAGACTCTTCCACAGAAGCACTGTGGGTGACAATACCGGGCTCCAAAACTAATTTAGTACTAGGAGCATGCTATCATCCCCCAGACCAGAACGCTTAGGGTGATCTTGAGATGGGAAAGGAAATCAGGGAGGCTACCAAATGAGGAAGTGTTGTAATAATGGGTGACTTCAGTTAAACCCACATCGACTGGATAAATGCATGTAACCTCTTTGTCATGACTGGAACATTTCTCAATTCCCTAAACAACTGTGCCCTAGAACCAACCAGAGGGGAAGCGACCCTGGATTTAATCCTGTGGTGTTGCCGAGGACCTAGTACAAGATGTAAATGTTGTTGAACCATTTAGAAACAGAATTCAAAAAAGAAAACTTCTCTAAAATAGGGAATTGGTAAAATGGAAGTTGAAAGGGGGAGTTGCAGGGTTAAATCCCTTCCAAATGCTTGGGGGAGTGGTGAAACACGAACCTTTTGGGGGGTGCCTCTCCGCGGCCTCGCCTCTCTGCGGCAGCACCCCCCCCACCTTGATCTTCTGAGCGGCGTGGAGCTGTTCCCCGCGCCGCTCAAGCCATCCGCACTGGTCCCGTCACGTCATTTCCGGCGTGCCGGAAGTGATGGGACGGGACCAGCACAGGCGCTGCGCCGTGGAGAGGTGAGCCGCTGCCGGAGCCAGGTAGGCCCTTGAGCGGGGCCAATTTCGGCCTGCTACACCCACGCGAGGTGAAACGGTACATCCCTACTTGGGGGTTACTCAAAACCACAATAGAAGCTCACCTAGAAGGTATGCAACAGGTTAGGAAAAGTAGCACCATGCCCTAGTCCAGCATGGTTAACAAGCAGTGTCAAGGAAGCTATTCGATAAAACAAGGTGTCCTTCAGAAAATGGAAGTCTTGCCCAAATGAGGGAAACAAAAGGGAGCACAGGCTTGCACAAAAAGCTGCAAGCAGACAATAAGAATTTTTTTTAAAAAAAATTGAGGAGCATATCACTAACATCATGAAGGCCACCAATAAATAAGTCTTTAGATATATCAAATGCAGGAAACCAGTTAGGGAGGCAGTTGGACTTCTGGATAACAAGGGAGTTAAAGGAGTACTAGAGAAGGATTAGGAGATTGTGGAGAAGCTGAATGAATTCTTTTCATCTGCCTTCACTGCAGAAGGTATAGTACAGATAGCTGTGCCTGAACTGATGTTTTCAGGAAGGGAGTCCAAGGAACTGAGGCAAATGGTTGTGACAAAAGATGAAGTTCTCAGCCTTACTGACAAATTGAAAGTTAATAAATACCATCTGTGTATCCATCCTCCCGTTCTTAAAAAACTCAAATATGAAATTGCTGATCTTCTAACAAAAATATGTAACATGTCCCTAAGATCAGCCTCTGTACCACAGGACTGGAGAATGGCCAACACCATTTATTTATTTTTAAATTGAGAATGTCAATAAACATGTGGACAGGGGTGATTCAGTAGACATTGTCAAAAGCATCTTGGAAATCTAAGGGAACAAAGTCCCTCACCAAAGACACCTGAGCAAACTTAGCAGTCATGGAATAAGAGCAGAGGTCCTCTTATGCATCAGTAACTGGTTAAAGAACAGAAAGCAGAGAGTAGGAATAAACAGTAAATTATCCCAATGGTGCAATGGAAACAGTAGGGTCCTACAGGGATCTACACTGGAACCAATGCTCTTCAACTTATTCATAAATGATCTGGAATTTAGAACGAGCAGTGAGTTGGCCAAGTTTGCTGACAACACCAAATTATTTAGGGTGATTAAAATAAAAAGGGATTGCTTAGAGCTCCAAAAGCATCTCTACAAACTGGGAGAATGGGCATCAAAAATGGCAAATGCAGTTCAATGTAAGCAAGTGTAAAATGATACAAATTGGGGCAAAGAATCCAAACTTCCAGTATAAGCTGATAGGATCTGAGCTAGCTGTGACTGACCAAAAAAGATCTGGGGTTGTGGTAGACCACTCAATGAAAATGTCAAGTGTGCAGCAGCTGCGAAAAAGGCAAATTCCATGTAGGGCATAATTAGGAAACGAATGGAACCGCCAAGATCATACTCCCCTTATACAAATCTATGGATGGACCGCACTTGGAGTACTATGTATAGTTCTGGTCACTCACTGCACCTAAAAAAGGATATTGTAGAGTTGGAAAAAGAAAAGGGCAGCCAAAATGATCAAGGGGCTGGAGCAATTCACCTACGAGGAAAGGTTACAACATCTGGGATTGTTTAGCTGAGCAAAAAAAGGTGAGTAAGGGGAGATATGATAGAGGTGTACAAAATTATGCATGGTGTGGAGAAAGCAGATAGGGAGATATTTTTCTCCCTCTCTCATAATACTAGAACCCGGGGTCATCCCATGAAGCTGATTGGTGACAGATAAAAGAAGTGCTTCCTCACATAGTGCATAGTTAAACTATGGAATTCACTTCCACAAGATGTAGTGATGGCCACCAATCTGGGTGGCTTTAAAAGGGGATTGGACAAATTCATGGAGGAGAAGGCTATCAATGGCTACTAGTCCTGATGGCTATATGCTACCACCAGGATCAGAGGCAGTATGGCTATGTGCATCTGTTGCTGGGGAACATGGGTGGGAGGGTGCTGTTGCACTCATGTCCTGCTTATAGGTTTCCCCGTGGGCTGCTGGTTGACCACTGTGTGAACAGAATACTGGACTAGATGGACCCTCGGTCTGATCCAGCATGGTTCTTATGTAAAAACAGTAACAGTGAAGCGATCTCACTGAAGAGAAGAGCATCATTAATGGAAAGCAGAATCCCAACATAATTAATGGGGAGCACAAACCCAGCACACGCCAGTGGACTCATACGTTCATCAAGCATAGCACGTAGCTGTTGTTTGTATTCATGTCCCCTGCGGTCTGCATGCTGCCATTTGTGATAACCTGTGTGGATCACGATGCCAGCAAGGAATATAAACAAGCTTCAGAACGTTCTTTATGCTAGCCAGTTAGAGGGAGAGGGAAAGGCCTCCACATAGTTAGGGAAATTACATTCCTTAACAAATGTTATATACTACACTTGAACGTGTGTGTGTACGCATGCATGCAGGTATACACACACACACACACCTACTTATACACACACTCTCAGACTAACGGTAAATTCATTCTCCGAGTGAATGAATCCTTATGTAGCCTTATGTAGGAAAGGATCCTTATGTAGCCAAAATGGCACCATTCACACACGAGAGGGAGGTATCAGCAAATTTGGGGTCACCGCAAGTTTTGCCAAAGAACAAAAAAAATATTTAGGGAGAAACCTGGGTGTGTGTGCAAAACAACCCAGTGAGAACCGACCGAGCATACTCAGTGGCCAGAGAATGCTGCCTGTTGGAGGGGGGGGGGAATGAGGGGGAGTGGAGTGGAATGGAGTATCTTGAAAAAGGGTTTGACTGGTTAGCACCCTGAGCAGGAGCACTCTGTACTGCAAAATTTTTTACAGCTTTCACTCGTTCATCCTAGTTTGAAAATTAAGTTTCCAGCAAATCTGTACAAAGATTGAATTCAAAACAGAGTTAAGCAAATCTGACTCTGAAAAGGAGAAGCTATGGTATATTTGGGTTATCAAATCACTGAGCATTAACTGAAACCATCCAGCACTTCCCTTTGCATCCACTTTTACAACTGCCCATGTCCAACACAACCCACAATCCTATCAGGCCCAGGGCACTGAAACTGCAGCCCATAAGAATGAATGCTACAGTCCCATTGTACCAACACTTGTATAAAACCCAAATCACAGCACTCATCCAGTAGCTTCCACTATCTGCAGACTTGGAAAGAAAACAAAACAATATTTATGGCCATAAATTCATAAATGACTGCAGAAATGCCCATTGTGGAAGAGGAAAAGCAACACAAACAGGATGAAAAAGAAAGAAAAGCCTTATTGCTCATGGGGACATAGCCCACCCTTTCTTTTAGCCATAGATTTTCTGACCATAAGGGAAAATTGCCAATAGACAAAATGATGGCAGTAAATGCATAGTAGAGTTAGCATCAAAACCATCCCAGCATCATTATCAAGCAGGCCTTCACAATGCTACTCACCCACTTGCTAGGGACAAGCATTCCTTGTCCCCTGGCAAAAAAGATTTACAGCAACCTAGATTTCATAGATCATAGAGTTGGAAGGAGCCTACAAGGCCATCGAGTCCAACCCCCTGCTCAATGCAGGAAACTAGAGGAGGGGTCTCCCATCCAAGTAATAACCAGGCCTGACCCTGCTTAGCTTTCCACACTCAGACAAGCTGAGCCAGCATAAACCACAGGCCTGTATACCTATAGCAGGCTCTCACTAGTACAACCATTTGGATAAGATTTTCCCCACTCTTTGTCCCAATCCACACTTCTACAGAAGTGAGACAAGGCCCCAGCTCTCCCTCCAGCTCTCCATGTTCACCAGTGAGCTACTACCTAGAGCCAACTATGGAGCAAGTTTGTTAGCAAGTCAGCAGAGAGGCAAAATGTCAAACACAGTTTTATCAGTCAAAGCAGGAGAAGTTAGTAGGCAGATAAAGGTTAAGAGCATAGGATCACCAGTCAAGAAGAAAAGAAAATTCAAAGAGTGGGGTCTGAGACGAGGCCAAGGTCAAAACACAGGTAAGAAGTTCAAAGAACAGGGTGTAGCAGGAGTCCAAAGGTCAGCAACACAGGAGATCAGTCAAGGAGCAGATGTTCAACACAACAGAACTAAAGGAGGGAGGACACTATTCTAACAGCTAGCAAGTTCTAGCTGCAAGCGTATATAGCCAGAACCTCACCCAAGGCTCAGCTTTAGGTCATCAGCACTTTGGCAGGAGTCTTACTCATGAGAAAGACCTTTACTCCCACATAGGCTTTTACTCATGAGGAGCCCAGTTGCTATGGGTCTTGAGCATGTAGTTCAGCTCCGCAAGGCAGCCTGTGCCTCCACCTTCTAGAGCAGGGCTCTCCAACCTTGGGTCCCCAGATGTTGCTGGCCTACAGCTCCCAGCATACCCAGCCAGCTTGGCTAATGGCAAGGGATTCTGGGAGCTGTAGTCCAGCAACATCTGGGGACCCACGGTTGGAGAGTTCTGTTCTAGAGCCTGAGTGCTTGAGGGCTGGGTGGATGCTTGGCCTCCTCCTCTGACACCACAGGTGAGGAACAATCCTGAGGGGGTCTTTTCTGGGGGTTCCTCAGGGTCTACTGCTGTTAAAGGGCCTGGTTTATCTTACCCAGTAATGCCAGAGGTTCCTGGGCTCTTGCTAAAGTCAGGGGTCCCACCAGGTCCGTACACTCTGCCGGGCCAGGCTCTTCATCTGAAGAGGTCATCCTGGCCTATGTCAGCGTCAGGCATGACAACCAGACGGCTTGAGGGAGAGGTAAGATCTTACAGAATGTTTCAGAGAAGGACAGAAATGGTGGGGGAAATGTGTGCTGTTTCTGTCTTTCTCCAAAGCATTCTGCAAGACGTTCCCTCCCTCCAACCTTTGGTGCTTGCTAGAGGGCTTGATGAAGAGGAAAACATTTTTCTCACTTGCAGAAAGCTTTAGGGTGGTTCCATACAGAGGGCTCCTAGCACTACTAGTCAAAATATATTGTACAGCTATTCTGTCTTTGCCTTCTTAACACATTTTTTAAAAGAAAAAAGGACGAAGCACCAGTGGGAAAACATGGGAGCATAGGTGGTTTTTCACTCCACCCATTTTATCCTCACAAGGTTAACCCCAAGGTTTCACAGGGAGCTTCAAGGCTGAACAGGGATTTGAAAGTGTGTCTCCCTGGTCCCAGTCAAAAACTCAAACCATTATACCACACTGGCTATGCTACTGTGTTTCCCCAGCCACCCACCAAAATAAAAGGTAGTAGGCAAGACAGGGTCCCTATCTTTAGAGTTTAGTTTAATGTGAACGGAAAAGTTTCCTCTGCAAAGAATGAGATGAGCTACTCTATACTTTTCTTATCTCTAATTGCGATGCCCTCAAAATTCCATAGGTCCTGAAAGTTCATAGATCCTGGGCATACTTTGTGAGGATCTTTTAAGTTATAGATTAATATACTTCTGTATACATATGGAGTCCTTCAAGTATTTAGAAACTACTATTTTATTTTTGGATGATCCTGTTCCTCCTCTTCCAAATTGGTAAGCACTTGACCACTTGAGTTTTCTATTACAGGGAACACGTAGGCCCCTGCAACAAAATGTGGTGGTGTGTAGCGCTTCTATTCAGGGTTCCAGCTATCCCATTCCATTCCCCTCCCCTCATTTTCCCTTTCCATCCCTCTCCATCAGCATTCTGTGCCCATTGAGCATGCGCAGGCCTAACTTGGTTATATTTGCTTCTGTTTTTCTCTCCATTTACCCCGCCGGTAGCTTGGTCCAATCCCAGTCATATCTGAGACTTGTATGGCTCTGCTGGTGATGGGACAGTGAAAAGGCAAAAAGGGGAATCTTCCTATATTCATCAGCCTGAGAATGAGGAACAGTTCCGTAACACCAGGGAGAGTTCTGTCAGATGTGGCACAAAGGGAAAGCCTGTGCTCCATTTGCCAAGAAAGGGATTTCACTTTAGCTATCATGCAGAAGGCTGATGTTTAGGCTACGGCAGGCAAAGTCATGTCCTTTGGTGACATGGGTCCATATTCCTACATTTCTACACCCAGGGCCCTCGGAAGAGAGTGGATATTAAATATTCACATATGATTACATCCAAAAGAAATCTAAATTTGAACTGTGTTATTTCATTTGTTGCTTTCTGTGAAAGGGAATGACCTTAAATCCAGGCACCGCAGATTTGTCTTGCAGGCCAAAAGTGCGAACCCTGATTCCATGAAACTGTTTGTATCTTGTTTCATTTTGGCTGTGCATAAATGACTTGGGCACGCATGTGTCTTATCCATATTTCGGCTATGACATATATTTAAAACATTCATGCCACTGCTCAGACAACAATGGAAATTAATGTAATTTGCAGATTCAATCAACTTTTCAGAAGCAGTACCCCAAGGACCTGTGAAAAATGAAACTGTATGTAGAGTTCTGCTTCATCAATTATATCATAAGAGGGTTGTGGTTTTTAAAAAAATCAAATTACAATTGTTGCATTTGCTTTTTCATTATATAAATCAGTCAATAAATCTTTGGGGCTATTTTGATAAATGTTTACAGAGGGTAATGAATCCTACCAAAGGGGAGGAACAGGTGGCAGATGAGAGAAAGGCAGCAAAGGAGGAAAAATGACTTTTGTTTACAGAAGTGTAAATTGAAACCTGTACGTCTGACAGAAAATGAATGTGGGGCACGGATGCAATTTACAATTATTCTATTCAGTACTTTGCCAAATATTCAGTAAAAGTGTTAGCATTAATGAATTTTCAAACAAACAGAAAAGTACAAATAACTTTCTCTCATTTATAGCTTTTCAAAAGTGTCTGCACTGCATTAAAATGGTTAACGAACTGACACACCAAGCCGAGAATCAATTACATGTTCCTTTCATTCACCCACATTCACGTATTCATAGCCATAATCGGTCCATCTACCAAACTGCATAATGAAGCTGTACCCTGTCAATCAATGGGTGAATGGTATGAATTTTAAGGCAGAAGCTATTGCACTATATTGAAGGAAATAAAAAGTATGACAGGACAAATTGCTAAGGGCTCCGTTTGTGAATCATATCGGTCAATTTATACAGTAAGTCCCACCCATATCAGTTCTGAAAAGGGAAAGCTGGAAGTTCAATTGATGGGAAACTGAATTACTTCTTGATATTCTTATATATTAAAGGTTACTATGCTGATTATATGTAGGAAATGCTTTGGTGTACAGAATGCTAATTTTCCTCATATTTTGCTTCCAAGACACTCATCATTGCACATAAAACATGTATTTTTAGTGCACTGCAGATATTTCTTAAATTAAGTTCACCTGCATATACTACTCTCCAACATCTATACCTAATTTATTTTCTTTTTTAAGAAGTAAAATTTACGACGACGATGATGATGATGATGATGATGATGATGATGATGATTCTCCATTGCCAACAGATGGATTCTTATAAGCTGAAATATTTATAAGCTGAAATGATCACGCGTTTCCAAAATTTAAGGAATACATTTTGTGCTTTGTGCTGTAAAATACCAAGTAAAAACTAGATGCGGTCTCTTTTCTGAATGCCAAAGATCATTTAAGGTAGAATGCAACACACAGTTGATTTCCTTGCAGTCACTAAACCAAAAATATGCATATTTCAAGTGATACCAAGTAAGCAACACTAGACTTGAATTAACGAGTGTAGTATTGCTTAATTTTTGTCTCCTTTGGTACTATCAACTGACAACCTGGGCCTTAAACTACGTACATGTGTTATACAAATAGTCTTAGCAAGCCCGAGGATTCCAAGGTCCTGAGGCAGGACTTCAGGTGCTGGTGAAGAACAGTTGTTGAGGTTCTGTCCCATGTGCCAATGTAAATGTTTGTTACAGAAGTGGAAATGGGAAAGAGGACAATACATGTGCATCCTTCTTGCAGACCAATGACTTTCCTCATATTTGAGCTGTAGTAAATCCCAGCCTTTGTTGTTTTGTAATCCCCTTGCACTGCTGTTTACACACACACACACACACACACACACACACACACACACAAGCCAGAGGATCTGGCATACTTCCCCCACTCACGCCTTACCTCCACCAGACTAGCCCAAGGAAGTGTGCTTGCTAGATAGAGGATTAGTAATAACGCTGACTTAGGGTGCAATGCTATGCATGTTTAGACAGAAAAAAATTCTGCCAAGAGTTGTAGGATTTTTTTTCTGTGTAAACATGAATAGGATTATGCCCTTAAATTATTTTGGACAGACAGTGTGTGTGCATGCTTCACTTGGGGATGTATGGACGTTGTAAAATCCATTCCATCTACATTTTGTGGATTGTCAGGCGCCTTCTGTTCAATCGTCAACTCATTGACAGAATCGGATTTTGTGCAAATGCGTTCAAACTGATTTGCACAAATTCGCATTTCTACAAATTCACACACTCCCAAAAATGTGCAAATCCTCCCCAAATATGCAAATCCCTGAAATATGTGTATATTCACGCTTTAGCCTATGCGGGAAATGCACATTTTTTGTCATCCTCCCCCCCCCAATTTTTCTACAACTACATTTGTGTAAAATTACACAACTCAAAAAAAGCTGGTCTGTTGCAGAACCCGCGAGTTTGATTCTTAGAAATTCAAACTCATTTGAGTCCGTTGTGGATTTCTCCGAGCCCCCTAGCTTCCATATATCTAAAGAAGATTATTTTTTAACAGTGTAGCCTTTCCTTTTTTTTCTTTTTAAAGGATTGATTTCTAGAAAATGATCACATGCATTAAAATAAACGTGTTGCTAGTAAGTCATTACTCATTTCTTCTACTTTATGTATGATATGTACATTTTAAAGTTTCACTGAAGGAGAAAGAGCAAGAGAGAATTACCTAAGAAACTGGTGTGGTGTGGTGTGGGAGTCCTTTTTATACTTCTGTAAAAATTCCACAGAAAAATAAATGACACCCTTATTTAGTAGTTAATTTCTCAAAGACTGGGATTTCTCAGAACCTTTAAGGCGCTGGAAAAATGAACCCTTCTTCAGAAGTCCAACCATTATTTTAAGCTATTCTAGCAACTATCATACTCTATCATTTATACAGCAGTTTTAATATGCATAGTTCTGTACAATCAGTATCTCATTCATCCCTATAACAATCCTTTGCGACAAGTCCAAGTCCCTATAATTCCCATTTCATAGATGAATAATTGCAGGAGCTAATGCAGGCAGGGCCACCCAGCTTATGGCTTATGGTTGAATGGGGATCTGAATCCGAGATCTACCTGGCCCAATGCTTCTAGTCTATCCACTGGACCATATAGGGGCTCAAGTGTCACTAAATCACTGTGTGAAAATTAAATCAAAATTATGCCATTGCTGACACTTCCTATGTAGCTCAGATCTGACCTAGTCTTGTGAATATACGTTCTAGCCACCGTAAGCTCCACAATTCCACTACAACACCATGCCCCATTTCAGATATCACCAGGTCAGCCAATCCATTCTTGTGTGGAAATAGTAGGTGCTCATATCTACCACTCACCTAAAGTAACATGCAACATAGGCCCTCCATGAGGAGATCCATATGCACAAGGCCTGAGTAACGCTATTATTTCCCACTCATAAGAAGAGTAGTCCAGAATTCTCTTCCCACAATGGCAAACCAGATGTCTATGAGAATCCCACAAGCAGGTCATGAGTGCGACAGAACCCTCCTGCTCATGTTCCCCAGCAAATGGTATTCAGAGGCATATTGCATCTGCTACTGGAGGTAATATATAGCCATCATGACTAGTAGCCACTGTTTAGTCCTCATGAATTTGTCTAATCCCTTCTTAAGTTCATATGAACTTGACCCTCATGAATGTAGCCATTCATGAGACCCACATTCTTGTATAGGAGAATGCGGGGGGGGGGGGAAGACACCCACCTACTCCCCACCATGTTTAAGGATTGGCTGGCTGGTAAAGCTTGAATTCAGATGCAGCATTTCCTGATGTCCATACACTGTTTTGGAGATTAGGAATGTGGCCCGGGTTCACTCCTCTTCTCTTGTGTACTGATTCCCTTCTTATTTTCCAGGTTTGAGCTTACCAGTTTGTTGAGACATCCAATTCAGGCAAACCGTGGTTAGGGCTTACCAGGGCTTACCTCCACACTTCAGATCATGTTTTCCAACTATGGTTCAGTGGTAATTCTTGGTTTGCTCTAACCATAGTTTCTCTGAATCAGATGTCACAGCAAACTCACAGCAATCTCTGGGAAGAGGAAACCAGGGAAGGGAGGAAGGAAACCACACACAAGAGGGGAGAAGATAGTACATGAGCCTTTAGCACAATTCCTCAGTTCCAAGTAATGGTTTGCAGATTAGGAAACAGGGCATAATGTCTGAATATAATCTCTGTGTCTGAACCCAGGCTTTATCTCAAGGGAAGTGTTCCATTTAGGATGAGTTTGTATGATCATTTTTTGGCAGGAAAATATCACCACATAGTGACTTTTTCCAGTCATTCTATAAAAGTGAATTATTCTTGTGAGATCATCCACATACTAAAGGAGGCTAGCTTTTAAAGAATGGGTCAACATGGGTAATTATTTATCTGACCATAGAGAATTGCACATTCATAACGTGACTTCACCATATAAAAAAATAAGTGAAATAAGTAATCACATGCTAACATTCTCCTAGCAGCTGATTTAACAAATTCACCCAACTGCAGCTATAGAAGGACCATTAAGAGAGCAATCCTATGGTCCCTGGGAGAACATCCAAGGGACATGGGATTTTTCAGATTCCCCCTCCCGAAGCCGTAGACACTGCTACGATTTCAGGAAGGGAACTCTGAGATACGATCCTGCCCCTGCCCTCCTCACAGCGTCAGCTTTCTGAGGTTGCAAAAGCCCCATAGAGGTTTTTTTTTTTACCTCATAGAGGTTAAAAGGGGGGATTCTGGTGGAAGGGAGAAGAGAGGCTGAGATCCACTCTATCTTGTGGTCTCTCGAGCCTCAACCTCACCCCTAGCAGCACAACTCCTCTAGGGAGGGGGAAATGAAAAAGGAGGATTGGAGAGGCAAAAATTGCTTCCATCACTCCTTCTGCCCTGCCAAGATCAGTGGCTTCCCTCTAGTGGGCAGCAATCCCATAGGACTGCAACCTAAGATGGCTAGTGTAACTGAAGGTCCAACATAGAGTACAGCTTTCTTTACATTATATATCTCCTCCAAAATTACTGTATGGAAACACATATCCTACAGTATGGGCACCTGCCAAAAGGCACTACGCTAGAAAATGATTAGACATATTTAGCAATATGACACATAATGTAGGAAGCCACCTCTTAGCACCTGAACATGGAAGTCTTGATGCTACCCGAAGTTTAATTTTATATTATCTTAACTGAACCTGATAGATATGTTCTTTCCAAGAGCTACAATGCAGCCTGTTGTGATTAGCAGTTTTCTTTTTTTCTTAGCTCATATTGTGTTGGGCCTTGAGATATGTGAAATCATTACATATGGCCAGTGTACCTCTCTTCTGCTTTACAAGCAATAATGTTCTGATTTTGTTTTTAATGGTCTTAGACCTTCATCTTCCATGGGGAGCAACAATAAAGATTCCTATCTTTTTTATTATTATTTCTTCTGAGCAAACATAATATCTTCTTGATTAATGGGAATAGTCTGGACTGTCATTTACAAGAAGTATCACAGATGCAAATTCAAGCACAGACATACCAAATCGTCCATGAAGCCAAGCTTTTAAATTAGTTTCAGGAAAAGGGCACTGTATAATAAACCTTTATTTTCAATAACATTAGGCAAAGGCTGAAAATGACAATAGGCCAGGTAGCATGTCAGCACTGATATACTACAACACTTCTTTATGAGCAAATTACAATTCAGAGAGCTAATAATAAAAAGAAGTGATGCTGAGATGATGAATTGATGCTATGCAATTAGACCTATTAGAATTCACAAGAGTCGACAGGCAATAATCAAACCACTTTCATGCTGCCCATTGCAATTATCTTTGCACTTAAGAATCAACAAAGCACATAATGACTTGCACTCGATTAAGAAATTCATGAGAAATGGAATTTTAATTAGTGTGTGGAAAATTTGGGCCATTTATTACTTTAAAGGACAACAGATTGTGAAAACTATGAGTAGCTGTCAATGCCCAAAGAGTAAGGAAAGTTCAAGAAGAATGCAGGGATGTTCTTGACACCAGGGGAAAAAATATCTTAGACTCCTCACAAAATGACTGCTCATGGTATTCCCGCAATGATATGCATACCTTGACAAAAACATAATTATTTAACTGAAAAGCGAGTCATTTTGGTGACATTTTAGATTAGCAGACAAACGGTATTGACTCATAACATGGGACATCCTAATTGTCAAAAGAACTGCTTGCACATTCTGTTCCACTACATGAAATAGAAATAAAGCTGGCCTATTGAGAGAGGAGTACCTAACTTCTTTAAAATATTGATACAATGGTTGGGCTAAGTTGCTTTAAAAACTCACCACCTGAAAGACACTTACCAATTCCAAAGAGCTGTTTACGCAGTTATTTGCACTCATTTACTTTAGAGTCAAATGGTTCTTTTATATATTGTGTTGCTCTGATGGCAACCCTTCTTTTAAGAAACCCAAATTATTTATTCTAAGTCAATATGGAAACCATCTGTGGAGAAAGGATAATGGCTTGGATCTTAAGTTGCTGTTCCATTAGCACAAAAGGATGCAATTTCCACCATGTCTTCCCTCTATCTGTAGCCCCCATCAATATATCCCACACCTTTCCCAAAGATCTCCCAACCCTCAGGAGCAGATTTTCAGAGGGTGCAAGGGGCTGGCATGGAAGTCCCATTCTCTGAATGTGAACTCAGTTCTTTTCAAGGAAGAAAATGTAGGCACCAAGTCTCTGTGTCTGGAGTCTCCAACATAGAGCCCATGGGCACCAATGTGCCCATAGTCACCTCTCTTAGCATTGACCAGGCTCCCTGAATCTCCTGATTTTTTAATTTATTTCTTAAGATTTTAAAAAATCATTTTTTATCTAGTAAGCTGGCATGTTGCAAAGCAAAGGGCTGCCCTCCAACACCATCTTTATTTGGGTTGAAAAGAGTGGGTTTGTATTTTGGAGCTCAGGCACCACCTCTGCCTTTTACTTAGGTTCTTGGGCAGTTTCCTTTCCTTTTAATCTCACCAGTTTGACTTCTGGGAAATGAGTGTTTTGGGACCAGCCATGCCCACCATGACAGCCATTTAATGAATAGGCAAGCCCCCTGATGGCAGCCATTTTGTGAGGTGTCCACAACACCCTCTCAAGAGTCCAAATGTTCCACCAACCCAAAAATGTTAGGGGGGGCTGCTGTGTGTGTTCCAGTAGCTTTCTGCCCAGCAAGTGTTAAAAGACTTCTCCAGAGCTCACAATGTGGCTTAGGTTACAAGGAAGATGAGGCTTGTGGGGATCAGCATGAAGGGAGCCTCAGCCAAATCTTGTACAAAGTGTTAGTCAAGCCTAATAAATACATTTCAGTTTTTCTTCCGAGATATTTAAAAAGAAGAGGGGTGTGTGATTTAAAGTAATAAGACAGGATAGGTTTGCTGGCATCTAGAAAGGAAGGTAAGTGCCTCCTGTACTCTCCCTGCAGTATCATACCATCCACAATCTCTAGAAATACAGTACATAGATTTCATAGTGGTAGATTTTATTCCCCCATGCTATTTAACATCTACATGAAACCGCTGGGGGAGGTTATCCAGGGATGTAGACCGAGGTGCCATCAACATGCAGATGACACCCACCTCTACCTCTCCTTTTCATCTAGCCCAGGTAAGGCAGTGGGTGTCCTGAATTGGTGTCTGATCATGGTTATGGACTGGATGAGGGCCAACAAACTGATGCTCAATCCAGACAAGATGGAGGTACTGTTAGCAGGTGGTCCATCTGCCCAGTAGAGTGGTGTTCAACTTATCTTGGAGGGTGAAAGGTCAGGTGTGCAGTTTGGGGGTGCTCCTGGATCCGTCCTTGTCACTTGAGACCCAAGTGGCCTCAGTGGTCAGGAGTGCCTTTTATCAGCCTAGGTTGATCTACCAGCTGTGACCCTATGTGGACAAAGATAGGCTGGCAACAGTTATCTACTCTCTGGAACTTCCCAATTAGATTACTGCAACTTGTATGTGGGGCTACCTTTGAACACAGTTCAGATACTTCAGCTAGTTCCAAACAGAGTAGGTAGATTACTAATTGGGACTAGCTGTTATGATCATGTGACGCCAGTGCTTCATTAATTGCACTGTCTTCTAGTGCATTTCCGAGCCCAAATCAAAGTGTCACTGATGACCATTAAAGCCCTAAATAGCTTGGGACCAGAATATCTAAAGGAACATCTCATGTATGTACATACCTGCTTGGACCATTAGGTCATCTTTAGAGGCCCTCCTCCAGGTGCCCCCATCAAAGAAAGCTAGGTGGGTGGCTACGAGAGAGGGCCTTCTATGTTGCGCCCTCACCAAAAAGGTTCACCTGGCACCTACGTTGTTATCTTTCGGCACCAGGCAAAGATGTTTCTTTTCTCCCAGGCATTTGAGAGACCCAGTTCTAGATTGTGATGCAAAAGTTAGTCCCAACTGTCTCAAGTCAATAATGATAATGATGAATGATGATAATAATAATTGCTGCATTTGTTCAAAGGGCCTCAAGGGGGCAGGGAAGAGTTGCCAGAGAAAAAAATCAGTCAGAGGCGAGGAAACAAAGCAGAGAGGTTAAAAGGAATTTAGAGGCGAGAAGCTAAAAGATTGCCAGGCTGAGCCTCCATGGCTAAGCATTTGATTCTGAGGGAGACAGTCATCCCGTGCAAGTTTGGGTGGTTGGCTAAAGGAGCCCAGCCCAAGAGGCTGGAAGATTGCCAGGCTGTGTGTTCTAGAAGGTGCCTTTGGGAAAAGGGGGTGGTGGGAAGCCACCAGCGAACCTTTGGAACAGTCATCCCATTCAAGTCATTGGGTAGAAAGTGCCACCAGCGAACCTTTGGGAAAAGGGAGTGGTGTATTCATGTCATTGGGTGGTGGGAAGTTACCGGCGGGCCTTTGGAAACTGAGTAGAACCTCCATAGTTCAGCATTCATTTCTGAGGGAAACAGTCATCCCATTCAAGTCATTGGGTAGAAAGTGCCAAAAGCAAACCTTTGGGAAAGGGTGTGGTGTATTCATGTCATGGGGTGGTGGGAAGCCACCAGCGAACCTTTGGAAAAAGGGGTGATGGTATTCATGTCGTTAGGTACAGAGTGGCAGAAGCAAGCCTTTAAAAGCAAACAAAGGCGAATTGAAGAGTCACATTTCAGTCAGCCCTACAGGCTGTGTGAGAAACAGCAACCCTAAAAAGTTTTTTATTGAAGAGTCGCATTTCAGTCAGCAATCTGCCCCCTACAGGCTGTGTGAGAAACAGCAACCCTAAAAAGTTTTTTTTTTTTTTGGTTGGGGTTCCCATATGATGTTTCTTGTGTATGCAAAACTGTGTAATGCAAACCTGTAAACTGCTGATTGATGGTTATTGATTGTTGTTTTGCTGTTTTGATGTTTAAGGAGCTTAAGAGTCAAGATTTAAGATTTTAAGCTTTAAGATGTTAAAGCTGTGTTAAGACTAGTTAATGTGTTTGATGTTTTGATGCTTTTTTGTGTTGTTCTGTTTTTGTGTGTGTGTGAAGGAGAAGAGGTGTGCTAGTGGTAGAAGGCTAGCAGGGCCTTTTTCTTTTAAGTTAGTTTAAAATGAAATGAGAGGGTTGACCTCTCAGGTTTCTTTTTTTTTTTAAAGGGAGCGTGTGAAGGGAAGAGCCTTTGAGGGTTCCTACACACACACACACACGCCTCCTCATGGGTAAACCAAGTAAGGCCAGTTGGGCTGGGAGGGGGCAAAGTGTGCATAGTTCCTATGGATGGCGCCAGGAAGTCCGGAAAAGCCGGTCTAGTCAGTGACCTGGCTTTTAGATGTAAATGTCATGATTCATGAGTCTCCCTCCCCCTGCCTGGCCAGGTGAAGTTCATTCTAATTGGCTGGAGGCAGGAAAGCTACAGAAAGGGGGAGGGGGGAAGAGCTATTTCCCAACGTGTAGCCTGTGTGTCTTTGTCTTTGAATCGCGTGGCTGCCCGGCTGTTGGGCAATGGCGGTAAGCCAAGGACCCCAGGTAGCTCCTGGTGAAATTAGCTGAATGAGGGCTCTAGTAAAGGCAAGCCTTGTGGGAGTTTACCCATCTCGCATCTTCGGGTAGGTGTGGTAATTCTCCATCGGGCGGCAAGGCTGTGCTGGATCTAACCCTGGAAGGAAGAGGACTGACTCTCAGGTAACTAGTTGTGTGCCTGAGAGATATAAGGAATCCGGTTTTATTATTTTGCAGCTCTATTTCTGTGTGCCAAAGTGTGTCTCTCTATTTTGTGTGCTTCCCTCATTTCCCACCTTTTGTTGTATAATGCTACCAGAATAAACCTTGTTTTGGTTTTACCCCACATGGGTTTTGTAGTTGCTCTGTGGCTTCAGTATCTAAATCCAGGTTACAGAATTAAAGGTGAGACCCTGAACAGAGATTCGAGTAGGATTGCAGGGAGCTGAGGCTTGGCAGTCTGGTACCTTGAGATCTCTGGGGGTCTTGGTTCCTTTGGGGTAGGTAAGGGTGGGGTGGTGGCGGGCCAGTCAGCCCCCCTTCCTCCACATTTGTATTGTATTGTATTGTATTGTATTTGTTTAAATATTTGTATTGTATTTTATATTTGTATGGCATTTTAGTCTTTTAGCTGTTTGTAATCCACCCAGAGAATGTTGATTCTTGGGCGGATAAAAAATATAATTAATAAAATAATAAATAAAACAATAAATAAATAAATAAATAAATAAGTCTCTTTGGAATCCCAGGATGCCTGAAGGGTGAATAGTTAAGAAGGACAGAGCATCAGCTCAGGAAAAGCAAAACCCTCACTGTACATTTTTCAGAAACACATCTAACATATCCTACCTTAACAGATATGTGACACAGTAGTCCACAGACAGTTTCTAATTTGTGCAGAGGATGTTGTAAGAAATCACCGCTGTTTTCAGAACAGATAACAAGTGGATAGGAAATAGATAACTCACAGTGCAATAGAAGCAACAGTCCACCTGCTGCCTATCTTGTTAATTAATGAAGGACTTCAAAATAACATATTCTGGAAATATGGATCAGTGGGAATTTAGGTAGAAGATTTACATTAGAGAAGATAATTTGAAAGGTGCAAGGAGAAGGCTAGATATTCAACCCTCACAGAGACGACCATCATAGATAGAGACCATTATATAGACCCTGGAAACTCCTTTTTACAGATGCTGCTGCAGACACAATGCATGATTTCCAAACATCTGTGTAATATTAATGAGCTCCAATGTTTTTGCAGGACACAGAATTGTGTGAATGGCAAGGGTGACGTGGAAAGGCCCATCCGTTTCTTCAGCTATGGGCAAAGCCAGTGCACACAATCCACATGATTTTTCTTCCTATTTTACTTTGCTTTAAAAAGTCACCACATTTCTGAGAGGAAATTTCATTCATATTTGTAAAATTTCACGAAAGGTTTTTAACTGTGACATTTTCAAACATAGGCCACAAATAATTCTTTAACTCGAAAGGGAAATCTTGAGCGAAAACCTGAGTTGATGTGGTTATTTTCCCTTACACCTTTTAGGCTGCAGTCATGTGCACCTGGGAGTAAGCCTTCTTGAACACAGTGGGAACACCGAGTAAACATGTGTAGGATTGTACTATCTGTCATTAATTGAAGACCACCTTGTTCCGGGAAGCCTACTCTGCACTCCAACCACCATTTTAATGATATCTTGTTTCTAATGTGTTGTTTTTGTTTCTTTTATCTGTTTTTATCTTTTTATTGTTCACCACTCTGGAATCTGCTTGATATGGAGCAGTTTACAAAGACGGTAAGTAAATAAATAAATACATAAATGTGTCCTTCATGTATCAATAATGGTTTTCTAAAACAGAGTGCAATAAAGAGATGAAGTCTCAGGATGTTGAAAAATATGTAGTTTTATTCCAAGGAGTAGCCCTATGCGTTTCAGACCTGACTAATATATATGGGCCTTCTTCAGGGCCCTGTATTTCTAAAAGTGCCTGCAGAGATCTCTGAAAAATGTAGTCTCCAAGATTAATCCTGCAACTATCTTTTTCTCTGAAGAAGGCCCATATATATATATATATATATATATATATTAGTCAGGGCCGAAATGTGTAGGGCTACTCCTTGGAATAAAACTACATATTTTTTCAACATACTGAGACTTCGTATCTTTATCCCATTGGGCATTTTGGATGTTGTCCAGTTTGGTTTGATCCTTCTCTAATACTCAGGACTGATTAAAATATGTAGAGCTGGATGCAGACTTTGCTCCCACTGGCAGAAGGGCCAGGGCAGGGGAAGGCAATTCTGCCAACTCCCCCTCCCTTTGCAGCCACTTGCAACCTCTGGAAATATGCTCTGGATGTGTGAAGCATTTTCACAGGGCGCAAGTGGCTGCAGGGGGAGGGGGGACTGTAAAAATTTGCCTCCTCCCTTCCACCAGCAGGATCCCTCCACTGAGTCAAACGCCTTCTGAGAATAGAAGGAACCCTTCCATTCATGCAACATGAAGTTGGATCCAACCCTTTTTTTTTTTTTTTAATGAGGAAAAATAGTAAGAATAAGGCTTTAAAGTGGAATGCAAAATTATAACCTACAGAAGTACTGGGTCACACTCAGAAGGCAAATAGAAATAAACTGATTTTAAGATCAAATGGAGATGGTGTACTAGCTTCTTTAGTATCACATCCAGAAGGTTTACAGCTAAGCATTGTTGTGGTCTCACATTCTTATTAGCCAAGTCTGATTTGCTTCCCCAGTTTATTAGTTTTTCAAGAAGAATCCTTGAAAGCAAATGAGATCATTGTTCTGTCCATATTAATTGCTCCTGTGATGCCATTTACAGCATCCATTGACACTAAAATTCACTATGGAGTGATAACCAGTTTGTTAGAAACGTTACCAACTATTAAAAAAACATCTAAAAGGTTTTAAATATTAATAGCACTTGAATGCTTTCTCTCCCAGATGGCGATACAGCTGACTGCTGCTCCCCTCTGTAATACAATGCTATTTATCCTCTGAATGTCCCCAGTTTAAGACTGCTTTAATCTTTTGTTGCTGTTGTAAAACTTGATCTACTATGGGACAACATAATTAAGTGTCAGGTTTTGGATGTACGATATGAGCTGCAGCTAGAATAATCCTGGTTGTACGTCACTAATAATTCATTCTAGAGCTGAGTGATAATAGAATCCTAGATTATTAGCTGAAGGGCACAATATTTTACCTCTCTCATCACTGGGCCAAGGTGCACTTTCAAATCACATGCTAAGGTTTCTGTAAAGTTGCTCTCCTTTGCCTCTATCCACTTCCATTAGCCTAATAAAAGCTTTATGGCACTCAAGCTGTATGTAGGATTTCACAGTGCAGCCAACTGGAAAGAAACAGCACTCTGATTTGAAAGATCTGATGTTCTCTCTTCCTTGTTCTCATACAGGGTATGAGGATGCTGTGAAACCAAGTATAGTATGATAAATCAAAACAGGTAAAGTGAAGAATGGTGTTCTCCATCAGAATCTGAATGAAGCACATTAAGAGGAAATGCACAATAAACACAATTATTTTATCTGTTTATAGAAAGATTTATACAAGCAGCAAATGGTGCCCCCCGACCCCACCATCAGAGCTCATACTATCAAAACCTGGCCAAATTATTTTGGCGCCTGAGGAAGAAAATCCCACTAGCACCTCCCTGGGAGTAAAAATACAATTATATTTCATTTATTGGTGGTGTTTTGATTGATTTTAATAAATAATTTAATTGATTTTAATTAGTAGTTTAATTGATTTTAATTAGTAGTTTAAGGGCACAATCCTATGGCCACTAGATACTGTCTCGACAGCCATAGGAAAGGTCGGAGTCCCAGCTCTGACCTTGGAAAAGCGGCCCGAGGTCAGAGCTGGGTCTCTGACTTTGGAGAGCCCTCTCTCTGCCCTTGCAGCCGGCTCGGTTCTTTCTGCGCCAGCTGCAGCTTCGAAGACCGACTTCAGAGGCAGTGCTGGAGGGGGGGGAGTTCCAGAGGGCAGGGAGAGGAGGAGCAAGGCACTGCCGTCCTACGAGGAATCCTGGTGGTGCCTCCAGCTCCTCTCCTCATGAGCCAATGTAAAACAGACAGCCGGAATTGGCCATCTAAGTGTTTTGGAGGGAAAGGGAAGCACAGAGGCAATCCTTGCCTCCATGCTCCTCCCACCATCAATAGGATGCCTGTCATGCCCCTGCCCATGGGCAAAGCGTTATATCAGTTAGTATGTGAGGGGAGGGGGGAGTGTGAGAGGAGTGTGGAATGTTGAGATGTCTGCTGATTGGCTGAGAGAGTGAGCAGGGCGGGTGAAGCCTGTGATATATAAACTGGGCGGTGCTGTTCAGAAGGGAAGTCACAGAGGGTTGTCTGGAGAGAGGGGGAGAGAGTGAAAGAGAAAGCGGGAGAGAGTGAGCTGTGGAAGTGAGCTGAGAGTGGGGAGAGAAGTCTGAGTGGAGTTGGGATCTGGAGTCTTGTCTGAGAGAGAGAGAGAGAGAGAGAGAGAGAGAGTTTTCAACATTTAGAATCCAGTGACATCTATTTCCCTACCCTTGATTGTAAATAAATAAACTTGTTTCCTTTTTAAAAGTTTAAAAGGAGGTTACCCTGGAGGGGGTTGGTGGCAGCGGAGGAGATTAAGAGAGTGTGGAGGTGGGATTTGACCATAATAAAGCTGCAAGTTCGAATCACAAGGTGGGGGTGAGGGGAGAGATGTCACAATGCCCATAATCCATTATTATTATTATTATTATTATTATTATTATTATTATTATTACTACTACTACTACTACTACTACTACTACTACTACTAACAATTTGCTGCCCTTTCATGACACTCTAATAAACAGGAAGAATGCCCTATATGTGGGTATGCACATGAAATGGTGGAACATTTCCTCCTATTTAGTGCTGGGAAATAGTAATCATATGCAGTAATAAATAATATGCTCATTTGCATCTTTCTTTCCTATAGAATTTGTTGCCAAAGAATGGTCCCCATGTTCTCTCATCTTAATTAAAAATCCACCCTGAATTCAATCTGTATAAGAAAAAAGGATTTCCAGAATTTACAGCTCCTGCATTAATTCTACTATTGTTGTTTTTTAAACATGGCAGTTGTTAAGAAAATCACATGCAAAACCACTATTTGCGAATCACACTTTAGACCTGTCAGATATTGTTAGATCCAGATCCATAATCCCTGGCACAGAAAATGTCATGGCAGGAAATATAGTCAAATTCTCTGGGTTAAACCTTGATTTTTGGCCACTCCTGAAAAGCTTTTCTTGGAAAGCCAGCACTGACCAAATATCTACCTTTAGATTTAATCACAGAACATTTCACAGAAGGGCTGCTGGAGGTTGACAGAAATGTAGGGGACAATTTAATGTTAAACGGTGGAATGATTATCTTATATTTTCATCACTTTTCAACACTTCTGACAAATACATGCTCTCAACTTCATTTTCTGTTCAGCCTACAAACATCTATCCCTGTACTTGGTAGGTTAGGTACTTGTAGCAATGGGTCCTAGAACACTTTAGTGATGAGTCCTGTAATAGTAAATACTTTTTAACACCTGGGTGGAGAATCTTTTTCAGCCTGAGGGCCACATTCCTTCCAAGGTTGCACGCAGGTGGTGAGGGGTGCCAAACCAAAAAGTGGGCGGGACCAAAGCGCACATTCATCCACACGTCCACACACACCCATTCATATTCTCAGACACACCTGCATTCATACACATAACACACACACACAAAGATCCCAACCCCCTGCAGCAATTAGGCAGGAAAAAATCTCCCATTGTGTCATGCCTAACCCAGACCCAAGCCGGGATGACCCTTTGGATGAAGACCATGACATTGCAGATCCTAAAGACCCTGTGCCCCCCCCCTGATTCTAGTGATACCCCAGGCACCACCGGCAGCTATGTAGAAGCTACATGGACTCCTTCAGAAATAGTGGACCCAGGATGGGGACCCCAAGGGCTGTACCTCACTGGTGGAGTCAGAAGAGTAGGGCAAGCATCTTCTCAGCTCTAGAGAGTATTGGTGCCAGAAGGTAGAGGCACAGCCTTCCAATCAGAGGTGAAGTGCACACCTCAAGACCAGCAGTAACCAGCCTCCTTGAGAGTAAAGGTCTACTCAGAAGTCTGCTTGGAAGTAGGGAGACACTGAAGCCAGGCTTGCAGCTCTACCTGGGTATGGGCTGGGTGACTTGGTACAATCATAGTTTTAAAGGGCCAACCCATCTGAGGTTAAAGCCAATGGATCAACATTTTAGTAAGAAGTTACTCCCTTACCTTCTGATACAGAAGTTAAACCATGAGTTACAGAAGTGGTCTGACTAAAAGGCAGCGGCCATTATTAAACCCAATGACAGATTAGTATGCCTTTAACAGCGATGTTATTACAGTTCTATAATTGAGGAAGAGCAGATTGTCAGTTCCAAACTAAAGACCATGGCTCAGCTCCAGAAAGCTGCTTTGGGCTCACCCACAAGCTCGGAGGGTGCACTTTTCTTCCTTTGAACAGGAGACCTGTGTTCCATATGACAAACTTGCCTCCATTTAAAAAAAAAAACCTCTGCCATGTGGAATATGAGGCTGCCGTTTGGGGGAAAACGGGCCCCGTTGGGCTCATGAAGCCAGTTGTACAGTTATTTGCATCCTAGAAAGACATAACATATGGCTATATAAAGTAGTGCTTCAGTTGTATGTGGGATTCATAAAATTCATACACTGATACCAAGCCACCAGGGACTCCACTTGTGTCTTCCCATCCCTTAGGGTGCAATCCTATGCATGCTTAGACAGAAAAACATCCTACAACTCCTAGCATTCCCCAGCCAGTCCTTTTTCTGTGTATACATGCATACAGTTGCACCCTAGAATGTGTCAATTTAGCCATTTTATCCAGTCTCCATGTTTTAAGTGATTCAGTGTTTTACTGTTGGCAGTTTCGCTGCTGAATCTACTAAAACTATGTATATCTGTTTATCAACAGATACAAATCTATATCTATTACTACATGATATAGTAATAGTATTTTAGTATTTTATTCTGCTGCTGGTTTTAATTTGGTTTTACGTGCTGAGATAGTTTTATTCTTCGCTGCAGGTTTTATGTTTGTTTTATTCTAGGCTGTTTTTATTTTATTTTTGTTTTAAAGTATACATGCATACAGTTGCACCCTATGTCCCTCCAGTCAAGGTCGGAGGGACATAGGATTGCACCCTAAGTAGATAAATATGTAGTAAGTCTTGTTCATTTTAGATGTACTTATGTGTACTTTAGATGTACACACACACACACACACACACACACACACAAACACACGATATGGCCATAAATTTGATATCAAATAATTTTCTTTTAAATATTTGTTGGAAAATGTTCTTTATCCTCATGTTACCTGGTTTCAATACACTTAAATATTCCCAGAACTACTACAGAGCTATTTAAAGACTAACTCGGGGATAGGTAAAGTTCTGTTTTTTCCCCTCCTGTGTTTTTTTTCCGAGTGCTGAAAATCAAAAGCACCTGACCCACCTCCACAAAATGACAGCAATTATCAAGAAATCCAGAAAAATTATGCAGCTTCCCATTAAGGTTTGTGTGATTTACGTGAAAGAAATTAGTACACATTTAGAGAACTGGGAATTAAAAAGAAAAGTATTTTTGGCTGAGTTCCAGAGAGCTACTTTAGGCACACCCAAAAGTTCAGGTATGCCCAGTGGCATTTTTTAGTTCTTTCTCTGAATAGCAGACTCCCGTTCTATATCAAAAACAACTTTTGAGCACAAACCCTTCAGTTATTAAAAAATAGTTTTTTGCAGTGTAGTTTTGCTGCTGTTTGGGAAAGGCATGACTGGCTTGCTTGGGTGCACTCACAAGCCTAGTCACTTGGGTGTTGTTGTTGTTTTTTGTTTTGTTTTTTAATCTATGCCTTCACATTTCCTCTATTGCCACTTGAATAAAATAAGCACCTCTTCGTTCAGTGCATTGAGGTAGATGGGAAGAAAAGGTGGGCTTGGGGTTATTTTTAATTGTTTGTTGTTATCTATAAAACCAATTACAATTTTAAAAAAGAAAGAAAAACGGAACAGCAGCAGTGACACTAAGTAAAGAATATATGAAGAGGGGGAGGATTACAACCCATGTGGAACCCTGCCTTCCACTTACTGCTGAGACAACATCATCCTAAAATAGGAGTTCCAGCCAGCAGGACCTACTTGGAGCAAAGTCCTACTTTCTTCCCGCCTTCCACTTACCCCAGCTTGCATTCTGTGTTCTGGGGAAGGGCCATCAGAGTCACAACAAAAGATGTAACTATATTTATTATAAAGAGGCAGAAAACTATATTGATGACTGTTGATTATTATGTATTGTTTTTCTTTGTGCCTAGCTTTTCCAGTCTTAGTATGCAACACTGCAGTCTATCATACAAATATCCCTTCTATTCATCTGAAATGGGTTTGCTTTTTGCTTTTTTTAAACAATCTTCTGCATTTTTGAAGATGGGGATTTCACCACCCTTCTCACAGTCACAAATTCTTCCTCAAACAACTGTACTGAGATCCCAGATGTGGATATGTGTAATCACAGAAGGACTGTCGCATAACTGAGGCAAGAGAAGGTGTGATATTTTAGGCTGTACCCTAAAAGATGGCCCATAAATACCTATGTGTAAATAAATAGCCTTCCAGTGTGCAGCAGAGGATTCTGATGAGGACAAGGGACAGGCTACTTCCTTGGGGGTAGGTCAGTTGGTGCCTTATTCATGGCCCTCCCAGCCAGAGGACACCACCCTGCCATCATCCTCTGGCTCAAAGGATGAGTCCCCAGTAGATCCGCCATCTCCCCAGTCTCACAGAAGTCTTAGGCTAAAAAATCCAGCCAGCTCCTCCAGCAGTGGCCCAGCTAACCACACTACAGGTCTTGTCAGCCTACATAAGGCTTCAGTTGGCTTTAGCTACCTGCTGAGACAACATCATCCTAATAGGAGTTCCAGCCAGCAGGACCTACTTGGAGCAAAGTCCTACTTTCTTCCTGCCTTCCACTTACAGCCAGCTTGTCCTACAAGCCTCAAAGGACCACATAACAAGACAGTTGCTCAGTTCAACACTGTACACTGAATTCTTAAGTATTACAAGAAAGAAACACATTTGGCCCATTGTAATCCATGATGTTGCACTGAGTGAATTTAAGGATGTTATTACACATATTTTAATTTCCTCTAAATTACCGTGTGACATTCTTATCAGTAAAATGTAAGATGTAATTTGATATTGATCAAGCCATTATTTGTTGTCTGCTACCAGACTGGGTTAGATTCAAGGCTGTGTTAGTTTGTGTTTTGATGTTCATAGCATTATTATTTTTTTGAGGATGGGTACTTGAAGGAGAAATTGCCCCCCCCCCCGCAAATAAAAGACAATTCTATTTTCTTTGGAAAGGTGAGACAAAGCTTAAAGAAAGCTGCAGTTAAGGTACACATTAATTTTTTACAAAAGTCGCCCATCTCCCTGATAAGAAGCAATTAAAATAACAAGAGAGTGTTATCATCATCACGTTATGGTCATGCAAATCTAAAAAGTCTGGGAGAATAGCCAAGTAGACTGCAACCTCCTATTCTTTCCACAGGCTCCTATATGAAGGGTAGTTCTTTGATCTAATTCCACCCCTTCCCTTTATTTATTTATTATATTTATGAATCGCCCATCTGGCCAGACATCCAGCCACTCTGAGCGATGTACAGTCCAATAAAACACAAGAGGGGGGGGGAAACACACACACACAGTATAAAACACAATTAAAAACAGTACAAAACTTTAAAATCCTAACCCACCCCATATTCCCGCCTGAAAAGCCACATTTTTAATGCCCGGCAGAAGCTAATCAAAGAAGGGGCATGGCGGAGGTAACTGGGGAGAGAGTTCCATAAATTGGGGGCTGCCACAGAAAAGGCCCTCCTCCTAGTCCCTACCAGCCTGGTTTCTCTGGCTGATAGGACAGGGAGAAGGCCATCCATGGCAGATCTTGTTGAGTGGCCTACTTGATGTTGCTGGAGTAAGCTTTAGTAAGCTTGCAATATATTAGGTAATTGTCTCAAACTTTTTAAAAAAATGAAAATCACCCTTTATTAGCATTGCTCCTCCCATCTTTGTTCCTATTAGCTGTTACCTGTCTATCACAGAACCATCCCTCTGCCCACTCCCTCCTTCCATACTGGTTCAGTTTTACATCTTACACAGCCCTTGACCCGATCATATCACCCTCTCCCTTTCTGCATCCCCTATCTTTAAAAGAGCATGTTAAGTCTACCCCATCCCTAGAGGATTCCTGAGCTGTTAAAAGATGATCACATTGGAAAGTGATCTGTTGGCAAAGTAAGTTCTAAGAGTTCATCTTTTGGTATGCAGAGATCATTTTTGTTTTGGTTCAGCAACAAAAATGGTGCAAAAGTAGAAAACTGTAAAACACATAAACTGGTATAGTAGGACCATGAACAAGTATCCTTTATTTGTCAGATTTTGACTCCTTGTTTGAAGCCCCTAGTACTTGTTCAATCATGTGTGTTCCTCCCAGAGAAGGAACAATGTGCTCACCATATTATTTTTGTTTTTCAGGGCAAACAGTGCAGGAGGGAAATCTGCAAGCAACATATTGTGCAAAAGACAAAGTACATACAGTCTGGATGTCTCCTGAAAGTTCACCTGCAACCCCTTAAGTTATAAATAATGCTCTTGCCGTCCCTTCCTGCTAGTGTAGATTGATGTACTCAGTCTTGTTACTAGCAAATAAACAGCAGACCAATAAACATGGGCCGTTGATATTATAATGTGAATGTAGTTTGGGTCTATCTTTCTTTTCTGTCTCCCTCATACCTTACATCTACTGGCCGAATGCGAAAAATAAAGGGAAGGTTAAAATCAACCAAAAAATGAAGTAAATAATATCACGAAATACTGCAGCAGCAACTCCTTCATTTTGCTTAGCAGAGAAGTATGCTTGAGTTTATGCTACCCCAAAGCAACACTCTGTTTATATTCAAACACCCTGCAACCAGGGATGTTGAAGAGTCCTTGGTCTCGAGTCACGAGTCGAGTCACGAGTCTTTGGACCCGAGTCTCGAGTCCGAGTCCAAGTCCTTGGTCCAAAATGGTGACTCACGAGTCCCGAGTCACTCCCAAAGCTGACTCCACGAGTCCCTATTAAAATCAATGGGGTTTTCCCCCAACAAAATAAGGCTACTTCAGATGTGTGGCTTAGACAAACCCAAAATAACCAGGCAGGCAGAGGAGGCAGGGAACCCCAAAGCAGGCAGGCAGAGGCATTTGTCTTGGACAATTCAAACTGTGGAACTGGTTAAGAAGAGACCAGGCAGGCAGAGGAGGCAGGGAACCCCAGGCAGGCAGGCAGAGGCAGCCAAACCCAAAATGTCTGAAAGGTTGCATTAGGAAAATGATTTTTAAAAATAAACTTGGATTGTTACTGCAATTGGGTCCAGACAGCACCTGCAGGTGGCATCAAGCAGGGATGTTGAAGAGTCCTTGGTCTCGAGTCCCGAGTCGAGTCTCGAGTCCCATTAAAAATATTGGGACTCGAGTCCGAGTCGAGTCAGAGGGGGGACTCAGTCCGACTCACGAGTCGAGTCCTCAAGTCCGAGTCCCCATCCCTGCCTGCAACAGATGAGTGACTGGAAGGAATAATGGACATCTGAATGCTAGGCGGGGGAGCTAGTGACAGTTGGAGAAAGTCAGTTAGAGGGCAGGGACAGTTAGTGAAAGGTTAAGGAAGGAGAGAGTGGAGTTAGGATGGAGAGATAGTGAGAGGAATTATTAGGGGCCAGAGGTAGTTAAGTTAGTCAGTGAGTAGAATCTGAGACAGGTTGTGAATCAGAAGAGAGGGAGAAAAGGACTAGAAAGCAGAGGTGTGGTTTTAGGTTTTTAGAGCCATGATGATGATGATGATGACGATGATGATTTATCAGTTATTGATTGTTCTGAACGTTGGTCTATTAAACAAATATATACATTTTGTTCTTTTAAATACCTATGTTCTGGCCTAGGTGGAATCGAAGATTGGTATATCTCATGCCACATGCTAAGTATATAAAGATGGGGGTTCTACCGCTTTCTATAATTCAGTAGGTGGTAGCAGCTGGTATTTTGGGGAGTCCTGGGAAAAGTCTGGACTCAGTGACGTCTAAGAGCCGGGGACTTATAGGGGACCCCTAGTTACATCACACACCCTAAAAACAAACCCAGAATCATTATTACCGTATATAAAACCTACATTTAAAAAGTTTTAGAAGACAAAAGACCAGTTTAACTAAAGCCATTCACTATATGCAAGTACCAGGTTCTACTTTTCAATGCTATCCTTGCAAACCCTTTATAGATCAGGGGTTGGTTCCAAATGTAGTCATACTTAGAGGAGACCTATTGAAATCAGTGAGACTTATGTTAGTCATGAATAACATAAGCCCCATTAATTTTAATGGATCTACTCTAAGTATGACTCTGGATCTAACCCAATCAGAATATGCTACATTTACATAAGAGTTTGTGCAATCAGGAGATAAATTACTTAATATTCCAGAAGAATTTATTTTAAAATCCGTGTGTGTGCGTGTGTGCGTGTGTGTGTGTGTGTGTGCGTGCGTGCGTGCGTGCGTGCACGCACACATGATCAGAAGAGGAGAGAGAGAGTGGAAGACTGGAAAAGTTAAGTAAGTGACTGTTAATGTTAAAAAATGGAAATGAATTCAATACAATGAATTATTTCTTACTCCAACTGTTCTTGCAAGGAACTAAAATATGAATTTGCAAAATGGCAGCAACTCAAGCAGCAACTGAAGGAAGACAACTTCACTACAAAATCAGTGAAATGGAGAAAATGAGTAGCAGGGTTATGGGAACTTTCATACATGAGCACAGCCACCATCACTATTCAATAGATCTTCCTAAGTTTCTGCTTGGTTGCCCTAGAAGGTTTGTATAGGGTGCATGATTTGAAAATGCTAAGGTATTCAACCTAGCCACAATTGTGCTTTGTAGTACAGGAGCTTGGTGCAAAAATATTTAACTTCCAGCTTCATATTTCAAAGAGAAGTTACATGGACATGGAACATTGCAAAATCACTTAGGAGAGATCCCCAATATAGATATTTCAAATTCAGTTTGCTACATAGTTTAAAATGTCCAAAAATATTACACCATCTAAATCTATGTACATTTTTTCTTTAAATAAAGTACATCAACTTCAGTGTGTTTAATTAAAAGGTACCCACATGAAAAAAATATGTATTCTACCATGAATAATAGTAGCAAACATAGGCATTGAAAGTTGATAAGCTCTTAAGAAAGAATATAAGATGTAAGACACTTATAGCAGTCCCTTATGTCACTTGATAACATTACAGTACATAGAGATCGGGGGGGGGGGGGGGGATCTTGCAAAAAGCTTTCTTGGAAAACTGAGAAGATATAAGGAATAGCATTTAACAAATGAGAAAACTAGGATTAGAGTAGGTCTGAAAAGGAAATCAGCAGAGCAAAGCTAAATTCAAATGTGTAATAAATCTATATATATAAAAGAAGAAGTCCTGACTGACTGACTGACTCATCAATGCCCAGCTCAAACAGTTTAATCTAGGAACGTGAAATTTTGAAGGAACATTGTTTTTATGACGTAGACACCCACTAAGGAAGGATTTTTGGAAATTCCATCCCTAAGGGGGTGAAAAGGGGGGGAAATCACCCCACTCTCATATCTCCTATGGGCAAAACAACAGGGCAGCCGTTATGCAAATCGGCCTCACCTCATAATTGCTGCAAGAGCCAATAGGAGCAGTTATGCAAATAGCCCATAGGAATTCCTGCAGGGGCCACTAGGAGTGGGTATGCAAATCTCCCCTAGGCCATTTAAAATGTTCTCTAAGGGGGTGAAAAGGGAGGGAAACTTTTTAAATGACTGACTGACTGAATGACTGTTGTGTGTGAGGCGTCGTCGCATAGGCTCCATCACGTTTTGACGGATCTACCCCAAACTTGGCACGGTCACTCTTCAATGAATGACCTGTAGACTCTCAACTCATTGTTTGGGATGAGAGCACTATGGCGTATAACAGAGCTTTTGAGGCTTTAAGCAGAACCCTTAAAGACATCAGGGGAAACTATGGGGTGATGGGAGGTGTCACCGTGCTACTGGATGGGGACTTTCGGCAGACTTTGCCTGTAGTGCCTAGAGGAATGCGAGCTGATGAAGTAAAGGCATGCATCAAGTCGTCATACTTATGGCCAGTTATACAAAAAATATCCCTCAAGAAGAACATGAGGAGGTTCATTTGTGAGGTGATATGCCTGCAGGTCAGTTCTCCGAACTGCTTCTTAACATTGGTGACGGAGAGTATCCCGTATTTGAGAGCAAAATTGTAATCAATATAGGCACAGTCATGAATTCCCTAGCAGACCTCACATCCAAAAATTACCCAAACATAGAAAATCTAATGGAGAAATCTACAGAATGGTTATGTAAGCATGCCACTTTAACACCAAAGAACAGCATGGCTGCCATAATCAATAAGATACTTATTGATTCTTTCAAAGGAGTCCAAACGGAGTACAAATCTGTAGACTCAGTGGTTCAAAGTGATGACGCAGTCCACTACCCCGTTGAGTTTTTGAACACTTTAACTCCTCCTGGTCTTCCAGAACACAGACTTCTTCTCAAAGTGGGAGCACCTGTGATATTATTGTGAACCTCAACCCACCTAAACTCTGTAATGGAACCAGATTGCAAGTGAAAGCTCTCCACAGAAATGTGATTGAGGCTACAGTGCTAACCGGTTCTGGCCAGGGGGAATCGGTGTTCATACCACGAATACCTCTTATTCCATCAGAATATCCGTTTGAATTCAAAAGACTTCAGTTCCCCCTAAAGGTTTGTTTCGCCATGACCATCAACAAGTCGCAGGGGCAGACTCTGCAGGTAGCGGGGATTGACCTAAGGGAAGACTGCTTCTCACATGGGCAGTTTTACGTGGCCTGTTCCAGAGTGAGCTTACCTAACTCTTTGGTCATCCTAGCACCTGAAGGGAGAACCACTAATGTAGTTTACAAAGAAGTACTGAAATAGGGTTTTTTTGTAGTTGCAGATGCCAAATAAATAATTTTTAATTTTTGGTCTGTCTCATTGTCTGTTTGTAATTCCAACACGAAAAAATTCATGGTCGCATATGAATGGAACAACTATCTTTGTTTTGTTGCCAATATACCCCGACTAACATCTGTAATAAACATTGCTTATTTCGTTAAGACATCAACCTGTAAATTATATTTTGTACAGTTTGGACAAAAAACTCATGTTTCTTTTAAAAACAATTGTACCAAATCCTAAAATCCACGCGGGCGAAGCCGCAGGCAACAGCTAGTATATTATATACAGATTAAATATAATTTACTCCCCTTTAAATTATTTTAATGGACAAATACAGCAAAAGCTGTTATTCCAGTTCTGCCAGAAATGTCTTGGGCAACTAATTAGGTATTTAATTTAAGAGATTTTCTAAAGCACAATGCTTATTTTGGAGCAACATACTCATGTGGTTTCTAAAACACTCCCCTGTACCATTATCTCATCAGGCCTTAGCTCTCTTCTTTAAGAAAGGGAAACAATAATTCACAAAGCATTTAGTGATTAAAGGATATGTTTTGGACTTCTGAAGATTTACTAGGATTTCCATCAAAACAACCACTACCATTCATATGTCAAGACAAGGCTAAGGCCATAGCCACATACCCACCACAAATGGAAGCCGAGAAATCCTGTGTATTTGTATACCCTCCCTGCTCCTCTCTTACACATTGCTGGAGATTCTTCTCCACCTACCATATGCTGAATTCATTTACTTTGCAGCAGCCCCCTCTCCAGGTTGGACCATACATGGGAGTTCAGTGCATTGAACTCCCAATGTCTTTTGATTTTACAAAAAGCAGCTGTGCCCCCACCCCAGTTTGGATCAAGCTGCAGGTGTGGAGAGAAGGGTGTCCAACCCTGTGCTCCCACACATCAGTTCCCTGATTTAACCCCGCAGCCCAAAGTTGCTCTTAAGCCTAAACATTTTCCCCTCTGTGGCTAAAAGCAGTTTCGCCATGACCATCAACAAGTCGCAGGTGCTGACCCCCATGTGCCCTAAGCCACAGGCCTAATCCTAACTGGGGAGCCCCACAATGCTTTTTTTAAAATAAATAAATAAATAAAAAGGATGTCAGGAGTTACTATCATGGAACTCCCATGACATGTGTAGTTTGACTCTTGATCGGGTGGCCACTTACACATTGCCGAAGAAGAGGAAATGCATAACCCAAAAAGAGGGCAAGAGAGGGCATGGATTGGTATAACATTTGCATCTGCAAATTTTGAAGTAATTATAATTTAAACAGAAATACAATATATTTCGCTAGAGTGGGGAAGACTGTGACCAGCTGACCTGGGTCTGCTGTCTAACTGCTAACTGTTGATGGGCAACTATAAGGCCCCTACTCTCTATTCTGTTCTTTACCTTTAAACCAGACTTATCTATTTATTTATTTTACAGCATTTTTACCCCACTCTTAAGCCAAAAAAAAAAGGCTCCCAGAGTGTCTTACACAGATTAATATTAGACAGTCCCTGCCCTCAGGTTTACAATGTAAAAGATTTCATAGATCATAGAGTTGGAAGGAGCCTACAAGGCTATCGAGTCCAATCCCCTGCTCAGTGCAGGAAACTAGAGGAGGGGTCTCCCATCCAAGTAATAACCAGGCTTGACCCTGCTTAGATATGACAGAAAAGGAAGAAGAATTGGAAGGGGGGGGGAGCAAAACTCAGGCACCAATTCTTAGTTACAAGGTTCTTACAGACTTTTTTTTTTCCTGGCAGGGAAGGGCAAAACAAGCTCCCTGTAGCTGTTCCTTCTTTAGCCAATGTCCTCTCTAATAAATAAAGAAAAGTAGGGCACATGGCCACCTTAACTCTTGTGTTGGCTTCTCAAATAGCCATGTTAGTGACCTGACCATAAATTACCTTTTTAAAAAACCCCAGAAACAAAAATGTTTAATACAATGTTTACTCTCATAATGGACCTCGTTATACTTGTTATAGAACAGTTGCAACTCAAATACATTCAGCAACATTTACTATCTGGTTAGGGGATTATCCAGTGATGATGGAAGGGAACCTAGTGCATATGTGAATATATTAGCAACATGTTTTACACAACATCCCCATAAACTTCGAAAATGGTAAAATTAGGGATAGTATAGTAGAAATAGGAACTTGAGACTATAAACTAGGACATTGTAAAATGTCATCATAGGGAACCTCCTCAGCTGAAAAAGCAAGTGGCTTTGAGTTTCGTCAGGTAAAACTAAACCAAGCAATAAATATGGCTTGGTCTCAGAGCAAACAATAATGGAGTCAGGCAATTTAAAAACAAAATTAAAAGGGGGGCAGGGAGAAGGTCCACAAACTGCATTTGCTTCCTACCTCAGTAAAGGCATACATTCAAACTGATCTGGATATGTGTGGGAAAGGACATTATGGTTCTCCTAGCAAAACCAGATCCGCGTGGCACCTTGAGACACCTGGCCCTATGCTAATGAGGAACCAAGAGCCAAAGAATTATGTAACTGGCTTTGCCCATCCAAGAGGGCTGTGGGTGTGTGCTTGATATCATGTGACATGGAGGGGGTCTGCGCTTTAAAGAAAAAATGGGCAGAAGGCCCACTTGGCCAAGTGTAAGCTCATTGGTAAGCTAAAGCAACCCACTGGATCCTCACTATGATCTCTGAATTTTGTATACTGAGTTGTTGATTGAAAGGTTTTCCTGCATGTACAACTACAGATGATGTTGAAACATAGACTTTCATAGAGTTGGAAGGGGCCTACAAGGCTATCGAGTCCAACCCCCTGCTCAATGCAGGAAACTAGGGGAGGGGTCTCCCATCCAAGTAATAACCAGGCCTGACCCTGCTTAGCTTTCCTCAGACAAGCTGAGCCAGTGTGAGCCACAGGCCTGTATATGACAGGCATTAGATACAGAAACTAGCACCAAGCTTATGCCCTAAAAGGAATGGCTATCTTCAGGCTTTTCAAGCTACTAAAGCGCATTCCACACATTTCATGGCAGCAACATCAGGTGTCTAATGAAGTGTACACTCAACAGGGTACTGCAGCTTGCAGCCAGTCCTGGAAGCCTGATTAATGCATTTGTTAGGGTGGCCAATTATAGGGATGGGTGAGAAATTTGCTCCACTGAGGGGCTTGTTTGTTTTTACAGATTGAGCAATCCAAATGAGATGCCCATAAACCCTCAAATTTGGAGGATTACAGGCATCCTATGCAGAGCAAGAGGAGCAGCAGAGGTGATCGTCACCTCCCCAGTCCTCCCACTCTGCATTTTTGCTAAACAGACGCTTTTGGCCATCTAGCTGGGGTGCTTCAGAGAGGGAGGAAAGGAGGCTGGAGCGCTGTCAGAATACCTCGCAACCTGGCCACCCCAGGCTCCTCCCTGCCCCCGAACCACCCCTTTAAGCCCTCTCCAAGGTTCCTTTCCTGACCTCGGAGAGCAGCTGGTGTGGTTCTTTCTGTGCCAGCTGCAAGAGGGGGGGAGGGGAATCAGAGTTCCAGTCCCAAGCTCTGAGGTCAGAGCGTTGTCTCCTATCTCAGAGCTGGGAATCTGAATGATCCTATCCCCCCCCCCCGATGACGACTAGGGGCCATAGGATTGTTCCGTCCCCCATTTAGCACCTCCTGAGCCTTTCAGCAAGCCAAGACAGCTGCGTTCTGAAATGCGGATTTTTGTGAGCTTTCCGATACAGCTGGTCTCAGGACAAATGCGCACCAAAAAAGTACATATTCGGGGGAAAGTGTGCACAAAATGTGTATATTTGAGAAAGATGCAAACAAAACAGAATGTCAGCAATGTAAAGTACTTTGAAACAATGCACAGAGAAATGCGTATACAAATGCATACATTACATACAGACACACAAATTCCAGACTGATATATTTTTTTAACACAGAACTGCAAGCTCATGCAGAAACAGAACAAGCTTGATGTCAAAACCCCTACAATCTTAGTGAGGCCAAGAGTGACAGATCCATCCATCCCTACTTATGCGTCACCAAAAAAGAGGGCAAAAAGAGGCCAAAGATTTGCATAAACTGTGCATATGTTAATTCAAATGTATAGATTCAAATTTAGAAATAATTACTATCCCTTAAATAAAAATACAATACAGTTTAACATCATAGGGAAGACTGGGACCAAGCAAACTTTCTGCCTGCTCAGTCTGCTGACCAGATGCTAACTGTTGATGGGCAACTTCAAGGCCCAGAACATCCTTCTGATTGTTCATCATTTTTAAACCAGACTTGGTCTGGACAGCCCTACAAATAGAGGACGCCATCAAATAGAGGACTGCCCTCTGTAAAGTAGGACACATGGCTAGTCCAGTACTTGTATAATACATGTGTTTCCAAATACATTTGCTTCATCCATACTTTACTTTTTTAACTTTATATTCTTTTTACATTTTTATATAAGTTAAAAAAAAAAACAACACAGGTGTATACCTAAAAATGTAAAATTTAGATCTTAGTAACCATACACACAATGGCCTCTAGAAAATAAGCAACCTTCTCTTAGGCTGCCATTAACACAAATAATAATAATGACAAAGACAATTCCTGAAAATGTTAGCATGAAACCCAATAAAAGATTGCATAACTGTAAAATGTAAAATTATGGTTGGTAAAAGAAGAACAAAAAGATACAGGCCTGTGGCTCACGCTGGCTCAGCTTGTCTGAGTGTGGAAAGCTAAGCAGGGTCAGGCCTGGTTATTACTTCGATGGGAGTTCCCCTCCTCTAGTTTCCTGCATTGTGCAGGGGGTTGGACTCGATGGCCTTGTAGGCTCCTTCCAACTCTATGATCTATGAAATCTATGATTTTTTTAAACTCAAGATTACAAGTTAATGTCTTACTGTTCAATAAGTATTAGCACTGTCCAGCACTTGCCAGAATTTACCTTTAGATGCAAAATAGGTAAAATTTGGCAGCAGCATCCTACTTGGGTCATGCCAAATTCATATAAAGCAGAGGTGGGTAGGCAGGACTGGGCAAGTTCTGGGGAGAGCTGAAACCTTACCTTGGGGTCACCGGCCCTCTTGGATTGGTGGGCACATTTGAATTTTTGAGAGAGAGCAGTGGGCTCACAAAATGGCTACGATGGCAGTGGTGCTTACCCACTCCTAAAATGGCTGCCATGTTGGGCATTGAAGGTCGCAAAACACTCATTTCCCAAAAGGTAACTGGTAAGACTAAAAGAAAAATAACTTGCTGGAGAACCTACGTACAAGGCAGAGGTGGGGCCTGACCTCCAAAACACAAATCCACTCGTTCGAACCCAAATGAAGATGGCAGCGGAGGGCAGCACTTCATGTTGCAGCATGCTAGTCTGCCAGTTAACAAAAAATAATTTATCAATCTGAAGAAATGAAATACAAATTGGACAGGGAGCCGGGTAGGCACCAAGAGAAGTGTCTGAGGGCACACTGGTGCTCATAGGCACCATGTTGGAGGCCCCAGCCTTATCTGACCACAAAACTGCTTCTCCCGTGCCATCTCTCTCATGATAGGGATTACATTGAGTCTTGGAACCCCAGATGGGGAGAACCAAGCTGTGACAAAGCAAATTATTTGGACAGGATGGGAATTGCCAGGGAATCATCCATCTCTGTCCCTTGCTTGTGCTATACTTGAAATCCTGCACCTCATGTTACATGAATTCAGCAGCAACTGAATACGCTTACACCGGGATCTGACACCATTACGTCTAGTTTGGCTTTAAGAACAACGGGGATTATGTGAGTTGTGTCATACCTGAAAGCCTATTAAATCTCTGTAGCTGCCACTAAGAGAAGCTGATTAATAAACCTAATGAATAAACTGGTACTTTGTTTTTAATAATCAGAAGATAATTTCATCCTGTTTCCCAACAGCAGCTTGTCTATGGCTGAATATTAGCACTGGTGATCAGAGGAATATCAAATAGCATCAGACAGTACCCTAAGCTTAGAGGAAAAGCAGAATAATAATGAGATTATGTCAGTATTTCTCACAAGCAGTTCAATTAAAAATGTGCAATGGTGATACCATCAAGCTAAAAATTGGTTCTGCATGACTGAAACTGAGGCCTACTACTCTCACAGTATTTATACCCAATTATTGGGCTGTGACCCTTGACTTTTTTGCAAGGCAGCCAGCCAAAAAGATGCATTAAAACATGAGCTGAAAAACAGCTAGTTACCAGAATTCCTTCTACTGGAATGAACTCGATGCTACATGGGATTAGATTAATTTGATGGAGTTCTATACACTGGGGATCTGTGACCCAGTCACCCAGATCCATAAAAGGTTATTATCTGGGTTCCCAAAGCTAGCAATAAAATATACCCCAAGAAACTCGTTACAGAAATTAAAATTCCTACACTAATCAGGAATTAATTGAAGGGATTTTGCTAAATACTTTTATTTTACTTTCGACTTTGTGGCTCATTTGAGTGTAAACAGTTTGATTTACTTGCTTTTTATTAAGAGTTATTTTATCCTTTGGAACAACGAAAATTTAAAATGTGATTCTGTAACTGCCTTCAAGCAATCATAAAGTAAATTTAAGAACAGGACAATTTTTGTAGCCACCACTTTCTTCACTTGAACAAAGATTTGGTAGGTTAAAAGCTTTATTTTTTCTAGATATGCGGGGGGGGGGGGTATCTTAGCGGCTTTATATGCAGAACATCCCAGATTTATTCCCTGGTATCTCTAGCTAGGCCTGGGAAAGATCCTGATCTGAAACCTTCAGGAGTTGATGCCAGTCAGAGTAGACAATACTGAGCTAGATGGACTGATTGTGGCAGTTTCATCATATCTATGTGCTGTGTGTGTGTGTGTGTGTGTGTGTGTATAATTTCAGTGCTAAAATCAGCTAGCCAAAAATGCTTAGAGTACCCAGTGTATATATAATGGATTTCTGAAATGCTGAACATAATCAGCTGTTGTTCATTATTCCATAGCTACATTTTTAACACCCAAGAACATAGGTAATTTGTTTTTTTATTTTTCAACTGTAGTTTTCCCACTATTTAAATCCAGATTTAGCCAAATTTAGCGCATGCACAGCTGTGATCAGAGCAATGAAATCACTGTGACTTAAATTAGTCATGGCTTACCTAACTCCCATTGATTTTAATGGGTGGGTCTACTCTGACTAAATTTTGATCTAACCCTACATCTCCTAAAAGCAACCAACCCTGTTTCACAGTTCAAACCAAAACTATTATTGATTTAGGTTTGGCTCAGACTTCCAAAATCTAGTCCATGCATGCCCTGACTGCCATTAAGTTAACATGTAGGCCAGACCAGCGATCCCCAACCTTTTTGGGATCAGGGACCAGGTCCCGTGGAATAAATTTTTCCACGGACCGGGGGGGGGTCGCCCACCACTCACCTGCTGTGCAGCCCGGGCAGCAGCGCCAGAGAACCAGGAAGTGACGCGACGGGAGACCCGTCGCGTCACTTCCGGCTTTACGAAAATGCTCATCGGAAAGGCAAGCAGAGGGACGAGCGGCGGGGGGTGTTCGCCTGGAGCTCGCGAGCACCCCGAGAGCCAGGATGGGGTGCTTCTCACATGGCGCAGCAGCCGCACGCGGTGCACACCACCCGCCGGGACTGCACCACGAGCACCCCACCTGGCTCTCGGGGTGCTTGCGAGCTCCGGCGAGCACCCCCCTGCCACTCGTCCCTCTGCTCGCCTCCCCAACGAGCATTTTTGTAAAGCTGGGCAGCGCGGCAGCCAGGCAGTGCAGCAGCCGGTCAGCGTGGCGGCCGGGCGCCACGCAGCCCAGTTCTTAACAGGCCACGAACCCAGACCGGTCCGTGGCCTGGGGGTTGGGGACCCCTGGGCCAGACCATCTATTTGATGCAGCCACAATCCCTCTGATCACAGCTGTGCTGCAATGACCAAGGAAAGGGCCAATGGGAAAGCTTCAGCTTTTTACATTCTCCATCAGCTCTCTCAGATCAGTTGGAGAGCATTTTGAATGAACATTTGCACCAGCTGTAAGTCGCTGAAGGAAGCACTGGATTTGCTAGTGGCAACCTTTCACAGTTCCCCACACCAAAAATCCATAATTGCCAACTGCATAACAGACTCAAAGTTGGCACAGGGCAGTAAATCCCTAGTCCTACTTCCTGCTCAAAGACAGAAACATCCATTTACACATTAAAAAAAAAGTAATGTATGGAGCCAGGAGACCAACCTGGCCCCATACATCAGCCGGAGAGGGAGCAGCTGCAGGGAGCTTGTTTTGCCCGCCTCTGCCAGAAAAAAAAAAGGAAAAATTAAGAAAAACCAATAAGAACCTTTTAACTAAGAACTCGTGCCGGAGTTTTGCTTTCTTCCTCCTCCCTCCCAATACCTTTTCCTTTTGTGTCATGTCTTTCAATTGTAAGCCTGAGGGCAGGGACTGTCTTATTATTGATCTTTGTAAGCCACTCTGGGAGCCTTTACTGGCTGAAGAGTGGGGTATAAAAGCTGTAAATAAATAATAAATAAATAAGGTGTGCACCACTATAGCTACTGTGGCATTCTGTATGAGAAGTACAAAGGAATAAGGCCACACTGGGTAGGGATGTGGCAGAAACTCATTTGGAATGCATTTTAATGTGAACCAATCTAATTAGCCCTTCACAAACTAATACATGAACGAGAACATGATTATCCTCCTCTTTTCACAATTCCAATGCAGTTTTCTGATCAAAAATGCATACAAATGTGTACATCAGAAGAAACTGCATGCTAAAAAGCATGTATGAGGGAAAATTGCTTGCAAAACATGTATATTATGCAAAATTGTTACAGAAATGTACATATTAGGAGAAATGCATACACAAAGGCATACACATTTTCATGTGCACTCTTAACCAAAACAGTTTGCAAACTGATGGGGAACCAGGATTGGCCGAACTTGTGCTTCAAATCATTCGTAAGTTGTAAGAAGTGAAACAGACCGATGTCCCTAATTGGGAGCGATGAGCCCACTGTGCAGGCCATAGAATGGAGTTTAAAATGCTGCCTGTCCACCCTTCTTTGCCCCCTCCTTTCCCCTTCTTGCTGTTTTTGCTGCAACGGACCAATGTGGCTATTCTTCTGAAATCCTTTCAAGCACACTGCAGCACAGATTCGTTGACCACCAAGACTTGCCTGCCCTTCATGGGCAGAGATGAGCTGCTAGTCCAAGCACTATCTTGGGGTGAGGATGAGCAGTTTCATTGTGCTTCCTAGACTCTGTACTTGGCATTTGTTTTTTGGTGGTACAGAACCCCACAATGATCTTGGTTCCACTATGCATTGGCAGAAACATACACCCCAGTCAGTGTTAGAAAGAAACATCTTAAGCTATCCCGCCGGCATCATTAATAATATTTTCTCATGTGGCAAAAATAACAGCTTTTCTTACTACTGCTGATCCAGGATTTATTTCTCCCCCGAGATCAGCAAAAAGTTATATTTCCTCTCGTAAATGTGGTACTGCGTTTCTCGGGCAATGCAATCACAACTGCAAAATACACTATTGGTAATGAATACAAACAACATGGAAGTTTTTCATCATCTATATTCTTCATCAAGGCAGTGAATAGTTTCCATATACTAAGATTACCGCCATTAACCCTTCATTTCTATATTCGCTCAGGGCTGCTTCACAACACTGAAATAAATGGGAGTACCCCATTAAGATAAATTGATAACTGGAAAATGTTTGTTTAAAGCTGTAATGATATATGCAAATTCTTAACAGACATATCTTGCTAGGAAAACTAGGTATGTGCCACCTGAATCAACTGATTTGTCAACATATAACATATGTATACTAGCCATCCCCGCATTGCCTCTTCACACATGTGACTGATAGAATTATTTGCGTACTATTGAAGCTTTCTGTTTGGCATTTATCAAAAGACATTTATTATTATATACTATTTATGTCATTTATATCCCACCTTCCTCCAACTAGTTCAAGGTAGCATATATGGTTCTTTCCCTTTGCAATTTTATCCTCGCAACAATCCTGTGAGGTAGGTTAGGCTGAGGGATGATGACTGTACAAGGTCACCCAGTGAGCTACATGGCTGAGTGGGGATTTGAACTCGAGTCACTATACCATGTGGACTCGTTTTGTAGTAAAACGAATGGATCCTAAATGCTAAACTTTCTTTAGATCTTTCTTACACAACATTTCTTTTAAAAACAGCAGCAACATAGACATCTCTCTTTCTCTCTCACACACACACATATGCCTATAAACATCCTAATCAAGTAAAATCTTTTTTGCAGGCTGGACAAATGGTACAAATTGCCAAAAAAAGAGGAATTATTATCATCAAAATGGATGGACAAAAGAAGACACCAATTTATGTAACATTTGCAGATGCAAATTTATATGCATAGGTGCAAATTTAGAAATGATAGCTATACTTTAAATAGAAATACAATGCATCTCACCATACTGGAGAAGACTGACCAGGTGACCTGTGCGCTGGCCGGCTCAGTGTTGCTGTCGAGGCGCTAATTGCTATCCCCTTATGGTTCTTTGACTTTAAATCAGACTTGGAGTGGACAGCCCATCAAATAGAGGACACTTTCAAATACAGTGCTGCCCTCTGCCAGCTCTCCAAAATAGAGGACTGCCCTCTGTAAAGTAGGACACTTTGCCACCCTAATGGTATGAAACCTGTATAGCATGCTAACAGAACAATCCTATGGTCCCTGGCAGAGCATCCCAGGGACCACAGGATATGTTGGATTCCCTTCGGAGTTTTCCTTGGATGATGTCCTAGCAACAAGACTCTTAATTCAAAACTGGACACACATACTTGGGCAGATCAGAACTTAAATGTACACAGGAGTTTTAATATACAGTGGTGAAGACAGTACCGTAATACCTTAGATTGCTAGTAACTTGGTTTGAGAGCGTTTTGCAAGACAAGCAAATTTTTAAATATTTATTTTAAAAAAATTGTCTTGATATACAAGCGACGTCTTGCAATATTAGCAATGCATCCAATCTGGGTCGGTGCCTCCGAATCGATTTTCGGGCTCGGCGCCGACCTGACTCCATTTTCTGAGCGGCGCAGCGCGTCACTCGATCGGGCTGCTCCGGACCGTCTGTCACTTCCGAGAGGCGATGGGACCCTGCGCAGGCACAGAACGCGCTACAGGGGTCCAGCGCACCTGTGCAGGGTTCCGTCGCGTCATTTCCGGTCCCGGAAGTGACGCGACGGGACAGATCGGGCCGCGCGGGCGGCTCGCAGCGGAGTGGGTGAGCCGCCCCGAAGAAAAGGTAAGGCCTCACCAGGCGTGAGCGGGGCCAATTTCGGCCTCGTTCTGCCCTGGCGAGGCTCGATTGTACAGCTCTACAAGTATTGTAGTACGGCTTAAATTAAAAATCTCTGTACAAATTTTTTTGGGGGGATTTCGTTTTGATATAAGAGTGTTTTGGATTACAAGCACGTTTCCAGAACGAATTATGCTCTCAATCCAACGCATGACTGTATAATAAATTAGAAAGGATTTAAGAAAGCATTCTTATACATGATACAGAGAAGAAACTGATTTCATTAAGTGCAGAGAAAACACAGTAAGGCTGTCCACTATTCGCTGTAATAAACACTTGCAATTTTCCTATGCTTTAATAAGCAGTGAGAAGCAAATGATACAAGCCTTTACTTTTCTTTTTAAGTCTTTACTTCTTTGCAGAAAAAGCTTCATGTCATCCAGCCGCCTTGCCTAAACCCCTGAGCAATGTCCTGGGAATTCAGGAAGAATAATGGGATTGTGCGATATTTAGGCTGTGAAACTTTGATGGTTCGTTCGTTCTCTCTCTCTCTCTCTCTCTCTCTCTCTCTCTCTCTCTCTCCTCACCCCATTTATGCTGAACAAATGCAAGATGTGGAAGGAATATGAAATATCAGAACAGAGCCTTAATTATCTTATGATTAATAGTATCTTGAAATGAAGCAAATTATATCCTGCAATTATCACTTGAATGAAACAATTAATCTTTAATGCCTAACAAAAGGAGAGTAGCCTTCATGGATTTTCCTCCTTTTACAAAGGATATATCTTGAACGTGAATATCTGAATGATATAGATAAACTGAAAGCAAGAAAGGCAGAGAATTGAAACAAAGGGAGGTAAAGCTGATGAAACTCTTTTTTCCCCAGTAGATGTCAGTTGAACATGCAACTACTGAAGTATAATTGCCTGCTTGTCAATTCTGACTCTTGAATGACAATCACCCACTTTCAACATTTTAATAAGTACTCATTTACTTATCCTTTCATAGATGTGCAAGATTGTCAATAATGCTATGCTCTTCATGTGGAAGTAAAAATACATCCAATCGTGTATGAATACTGAAACCTTTAATTGGTCCTCAGAACAGCCACTAATTATTACCAAAGGGCACTGTCTTCTATTCTGTTTAAACGTGTATGTTGGTATTTTGAACGGAAGGTGGAAATTATTACAATGTCTATTTTCTTCCAGCTAACAACCTCAGTATCCCTCCCCTTGAAGCTCCCACGGGTTTGTTTTAATAGGATACACAGAAATGCAGCTCCCATCCAATGGAAATATATATATTCAGTTTATACCTAACTGCAGTACTTTTCACCTGCTTTAAAAATGATTCACCAGAGAGAGAGAGAAGCCCTGGTAAAGATAACTAACCATAAGAACTGAACAGACTGAGCAGGCAGGAACTCAGGTCCTCTGGTCACAGGCTTTGATGCCATGGTGAGACGCACTGTTTTTCTATTTAAATTATTATAATTATTTCTAAATTTGCATCTATACATATAAATTAGCATATGCTAATTTGATGTAAATTTGTGTCCTCCTTTTTTTGGTGTCTTTTTCTTCTTCTTCTTCCTTTGGGGGGGGGGAATTCACCAGTGGCCACCCTACCAAGCACTACACCACACTGAGCCTTCTCTAAGGAAAGAGAAAGATCTGCAGGAATCTGTAAATGTATATATTTTCATCATCATAACCAGGGTTCTCAATCGAGGAGGGAGCAGCCGACACACTTAGAGCAGGTTCTCCTCTTCAGACCTGCCCCCACAATGCATGCATAGCAGGGGTGAGAGTCAGGCCCAGCCGGCTCCACTCTCCCCATCAGGTGATGTTACCCCCATATGAAGGAATAATGGCCAAACAGAGCTACCAGACTGGCCCAAAGATCCCTCCTAAAGAGCCAGTACAGCTGCGACACCTCCACATACAGCATCAGACTGGCCTGCATGAAAACACAACTCTGGTCTTTCATACTGCTAATTCATTTCAATGAAGCTTGCATAACAAGCATTTTCAGCTGCAGCTTGGACTCACACAAGTGACAATCCGGCATCTCCGTTGAGGTCAACCGGATTTACTCCTGAGCAACTGTGTAGTGGACTTCAGCCCAAAGGAAACCATGTCAGAGCCACTGCTATGCAGGGCTGTGTTAAGAACATCTTAATAAACGTAAGTAGAATCTTGTGGTAATTTAGAGTTATTAATTAAAAAGGCATTCAGCGAAATGGCAAACTCTTGGGTATTTACATATTTTGTCTGGAGTTGTGGCATATTGTCCAATGCTTTAAAAAAGAAAAATCTGTTCTTGGCAGCCCACTTCACAAAAAAAAACTGAACTTTCAATCATATCTTCCCTATAGAGGAGTGATGAGGCAAATTATGCAATGGCAATTTAGCGATCAATCCCTGCCATTTCAGAATGACAGCGTTATTTCACGAGGAGGAAAGGAAATAAAAAGGCGGGGGGGGGGAGGATTAAAGTGCTGAAATAAAGAGACTTTGTTCATCTGAATAAAACATTTGTATTTCTGGTCTGAGACGTTACTTTCCATTGCAGGCAGTCCGATTTGCACTCATCTCCCTTTGGGAATCATTTCTTTTCGAGTGCATTAGGGATATATTTGCATAAGGGCAACGGAGAGTTCGGCAGATCTCCAAAACAGAGAATGACATTGCTGTGGAGCTGGAAGAGAACATCTAAGGATTTATGAAACGTCTTGTGACGAGTGTTAAAATGGCACATATTGAGTTTTGATCTCGACACTTGCACATTTCCTTCTATTTCATCCATATGGTTATTATAAATATTTTGTAATATGAACAAAATAATCTATGAGCAATCCTGCGTGAATTAAAGCAAGATATAAATGAGATAAAAAATAATCTCCAGAGATATAAAATTAATCTCCAGTTTTGCCGATATACAGTATACCATATCATGTTTTTCTTTATTTCTGGCCACTGCCTTCCAGGGAACCTGTGTGTCACAATAAGTGCCAGAAACAGATTTGGATAGATGCTGGCTTTTATATTTTCAAAGGAGCAACAGCCATTGCTTCTTTTTCCCCAGGATACTTTGGTGCAGGCCAAGATCTTTTGCACTCGGCACAAGCAAACCTAATTAGTCTGCAAAGATTTCCCTAAGACTATAACATGTTGAAAGATCTACCATGCCTGACACCAGCAACATATTTTTCTCTTTGTTTCCCACACCTCTACCCAGCCTTCAGCGGTGAAGAAATGAGCAAAGAAGGAGCCAGGAACGGACAGAAATCTGTTGCTCAGCAGCAATGAGAATGAATCCACACCTACCAGCCATGTGGACCAGTGCCAAAGGCCAAGTGTTTAAGTGGTGTCTGCTCTGCTATTATCATTAGGTCAATGGACAAGATCTCCCATTCAGCAACTCCTAAGTTGCTAGTCAGTGTAAAGCACAGCTGTTAAAAATATTTTGAAAGGTCAGTAATTGCCATTTCGGTACAGTCTTATTGTATAAGTAAGACCAGGGCATGTGGATATAGGAATTTAGTAAATATTGCACAATTTTTAAGGGTTATTCTTTTAATTTATTTAGGTTTATACCCTGTGCCATCCTAAATGTTGTTGTTGTTGTTTGAATTGGCATGGGTAACCATTTAAAATCAAGAGCACAGAAAAACAACCTTTTCACTAGGGGTGTACAACCTGCAGCCCCCCAAAGCCTTTACTGCAGCCCCACAATGTGCCCTGACCTTCCTACCACCGCTGAATGTTTCCCCCTAGCACAACCCGCCTGTCCTTTCTATTCCCTGCTCGAAATATCTTCATACAGATCTGTTTTTTTCCCCCAGGCCTTCACATCTCTATTCCAGTGTTACCTAGTTTCTAACTGCCCCGAAAATGCCGGGACCGTCCCAAAAACCCTTAAGCCATCACAGCTTCTTACTTTATTATGCAGAGTCCCGAATTCCCCTGCCTCCCACAACTGCAAGCTACTTAAGGGGGGCATGGGCAAGTTTTAGCTAAGTTTTAGCTTAGCTGCAATTGTGCCCATGGCCCCTTTAAGATAGCTCTACTCAGGCTCAAAGGGCTGCCCACGGAGAGAAAGAGAGCAGGGAAGGAACAGACGTGAGGATCTGTGTGTGTGTGTGTGTGTGTGTGTGTGTGTGTACGCGCACAGAGGTGAATGAGGGAATTTGTCACACGATTCCTATCTTTATCTTGCCAAAGATTTTATTTCCTAACAGAGCTGACTCTGTGCCTCTAACAGGTGAGGTTACATTGTCAGAAGGAAAAGCAAGAAATTTTCCCTTCTCTCTGAAGCTCTGTGTTTGGGGGTGTGGGGTGGGTGGGTAAGCTTCACCTGCTGAACTTGTGCCAATAAATAAATACATCCTGACAATTTTAAAACAAAAAGAAAGAGATTGCCCTGTAGGCACTGACCCCCCCACCATGAAAAACACCAGATATCAACAATTAAGGGTTTAAGTAAGGTAAAAAAATATTACAAAAGCCTCTAATAAAATATTATAAAATAATATATATTATAATAATGTAATAATTCGAATATATAAGATTTTGTGTGGTTCCTCTAATAACTTTTGAACCTGACCATGCCTTTTGGTTGCCTGGCCACACCCTCTTGATCACACCTTCATGTTGCTCTTACACATTCACATGTGTGTCCCTATCAATATTTTCATCTGTGAAATGTTGGAGGGTATGGTGTGGTGTTATCCATGATAGCAGCTGTGTAAATGACTGCCATGTGCACAGCTTTTTCTGCTTCTCTTTAATGTCTGACGTCCCACCCATGAGGCTGGCAGGACAAAGCATAGGAAAGAACTTCAGTTGGTTCTGTTCTTTAGGCCCTAAGTACAAAGATATTAGGATGCTGTTAACATTCAATAATGCATTATGGAGCACAAGCTGAAGCCAGTCTCAAGACACAAGACGAAACAGAAATATTAAATACATGCAGCGCTTCATTAGCTACTCTCATCTGTGATATACTTTTTAATTTTAAAATTTGTAAATAGACAGTCGGGTCCAAACGATGTATTCAGCAGCGATGCTATTAAAGATCATTTACATTTGGAAAGTAGAACTTTGCCAATGTCAACAATTCTGAAGGAAATCTGGCAGCCAGAATGACAATTTATAGACTAGAGGCTCATCTTACACCACAATATGCAGGCACACACAAGCTTATCTTGTAAATTAACATACTGCACATAGTGCTGGAACTAATTTAACAAGATTTGTGGCTATGAACACATGGGGCACTTTAAATGATAACAAAAAACTGTGTGTGTGTGTGTGTGTGTGTGTGTGTGTGTGTGTGTGTGTTTAGCCTGTGATATAAAAACATTCTGCCAGGAGAGTCACTAAGCACAATCTGTCTGAACAATGCAACTCCATTTCTCATATGTTGAAGTGCATAAAATTTGTTGACAACTGAGGAGTGGCTTCACATAAATCATATCAGTGAAAAGTGTATGGTTGTCCTGTGAATGTGTGTGACAGACAACAAGTGTGTCCTTATGCTAAGATCAAAACAACAGCATCCCATGTAAGGAGGACAAGGCAAGTCCACCCTTAGGCAGCCAATCGGTTCCAATCCCATTATAACCAAGTCTGGGCCAAAATCCCCCCCCCCCCAGTTTCCCAACCCAAAATGGGCCTGATTTTCTGCTGTTTTCTTGGGTGCGTGGGAGAAATTTATGCAAAATTTTCAGGGGAAAATCTTACTTAACCTTATGAGTGTGTGTGTGAGGGTTTTCTGCCCTCCCCCCCCCTTGCTTTTTTCCCCTTGCAGCTCTCTTCAGCCTCCCACCAGCTGCACTTCCTGGAACACCTTGAGAGAGATGCCACATTTTGTATCATTCCCATGGCATTCTGGGAAGTGTGGCCAGCAGGGGGGAAAAGCCTCCTGCCACTTCCCATCAGCAACACTTCCCACAATGCCTTGGGAGTCCCATGATGCAACATGGCATTGTTCCAAAGGAATTCCAGAAAGTGTGGTCAGTGGGAAGCTTCAGGGCTTTAAAAAAAGTTTAAAAAGGAAAAAGAAAACCCAGAAAACTCTTTGCACCTTGTAAGATTAAGTAAAGGAAACAGCAGCACCCCCATAAAACATTCTTTGCTCCATCCGTGATCTTTTGGGAGAGGTTTGTTTTGCCCCCACCAACCCAATTAATGGTTAAAAAAGAGATGAACAAAAGTTTTGGTTCAGCTCTAATTGTAATAGCATACATATCCAACATGTAGGGATGCACCAATATGGCTGACAACATTTATGAGTCTCTGTGTAAGTTTTATTGGGAGGTCTGTTGCCTGGCATGATAAATTTATTTATTTATTTATTATATTTATACCCCGCCTTTTTTCCTGCAAGGAAATTGATGGATTGATGTAGGAGCCAGCTGACAACTGCATGCATCTGAGGTCTAAATTGGGTCCCCCTGCCATCAGAACATGGTGGGTGGGTACCCAAGTCAGATCCATTTCAGCTGTTGAACCCAAGACCTAAGACAGCCTCTCAAGGGAGGTCCACCTGGCCCCATCATTGCTTGAAATGCTCTACACAGGCATTGTAGACTGTTTTATTTCAGCAAGCTTTTGTAGATTACCATCCTTAGGTCGTTTTATGCCACTACTGCCTTTGGGGGCTGATGCAATCCTATACACGCTTGCCTGGGCATTACCGTTAGCCACCCCCATCCTCTACTCATCTCCATGCATCCAAACAGCCTTCTGCTTTTTCAGTCTTGGAAGTCACTGCCAAGGCAACAGAGTTGGCACAACCCTCTTCACTAGCATGGCATCCCGGCTTGCTAGCGCTGTCAGTGCAATGCCACAAACTGCAACGGTAGCGACTGCTCTCCGGAGCCAGTGCCTCTATTTGCCACGGCAGTGGTGCTTTCAGCGTTTGGAATGCATCGCATTCTCAAAACAGAAATCTTCTCTCTCCATCTCGCTGCCTCTTGGCCCTTTATTAACGATCGCTTTACGTGCAAGCCCATTCAAATCAAAAGAAATCTCCAGTCAGTTCATGCCATGCTTCTTTCTCAGTACAAGTGGCTGATGTGCCCTCTCCTCTGCTGCGATGCCCTCTGACCTCCCTTCAGCTAGCAGAAGCTTTTTTTAGCTCTTTAACAGGGTCAGCTGACCCAGCTTGAGAGACAGCTTGGGTCCATGGCAGCAGGGGAGGTGGTCTGCCTTGTTTGAAGGGCCACCAGCTCTGTTTATCACATGCTTTGCTTCAGGAATCTGACGCTGCACATATAAAAGATTCCATGCATCGGGGGGGGGGGGGGGAGATGGCAGAATTCTCTGCAGCATAAACTACTGTGCGATAGATTTTAAAACAATATGAACCAGGCACGTCTAGAAAACATTGGTAACAGCATCTTGAAACACACAGAAAGTAAATTCCCCTAATGAAGGCAGGGGCTGAGGGGGGGGGGAGATGCATTGTAAATTGCTTATTTTCCCCTGGCATGAACGTTCAATATGCATTAAAGAGTTATAAAGATACTTGGTTAACATGTTCCAGATAAAATGCAATGCCATATATGCCAATTAAAGCTTCAATTGGTTTTTTTTGTTGTGGCCAATCTCTGACCAAATTAAAACAACAACAAACACTGCTCTTCTCTCTGGGCCAATCTTGGTTACAATTAAGATACAGCAAAGCAGTACAAAAAAAAAAAAATCTATAATAGTTTGCACAGATTTAGGTTACTACTCTCAAAGAACATACCTAATAAAATGGAGCCTGGGACGACACATCACTTTCATGTTCTGATTGCTGTGGGAAAATATTCTATATAAGGCTAAAAAAGGGGATAATGGGATATATAAGACCTTCTTTTACAGTGATATCGAATGACCAGAGCTCTATAAGAGGCAGCAGCTGAAGGTCTACGCCAAAGGACGTCAGCAGGCAGCAGCAGGCACAATCAGCATTAGCCTGAAATCCACCTATGCCGGTACGGATGTATGCACATAGGGGCCCTCCACAGGTTCAGGAACCCTGGGTGACCAGGGTTGCTGTCCCTGTGCACATAGGGCCCCTTCAGACTGATGCTGACTGTGTGTTTCCTGGAGGGGCTGTTGTGGCTGACACACACATTGGCATCTAGGAGGGAGGGTTAGCTGGCATGTTCTGGAAAGCCCCTTCTCGAGTCTGCTACCAAGTGCCTGAAGAGGGCTCCTGTTGTGTGTGTGTGTGTGTGTGTGTCTCTCTCCTACTCCCCTTTCTCCAACCAGAATGTCAAGCACAGCTCATGGGTCTCTTTATCAAGCAGAAGCAGGGCAACTCAGGTGGTTGCAGAAAAGTGTTACACAAAAGTAAAGAAAGTAATTCAAGGCCTTCTATCCCGTCAGTGGGAGGTCAGGAATGTTAAACAGTTGATTCTGCACTGAGGTGTTTCGCGCGTCCTCACCCTCAAACTAGAGAACCGACTCCGCCCCTAAGGCGGGTCAAAAGTCTTGTTAGCCAACCTAGCCGAGCAACGAAGAGACGTCGGCTGTTCTTGCCTACATAATTTACGTCGCTCTCGCTCTGGAGGATCAGTTACAGAGGCTGGTTTCCCTCCCCCTTCCCTCAAGCGCTCTCCCACCCCTCCCCCAGCTCTGCCTCCCCTGTTCCCAGAGATTCATCTTCCCCCCCTCCCCCTGCCTCTGGCCGCAACCCTGACGGCGCAGCAGGGTCCTGGTTATCTTCAGAGAGAGGCACCGCTGCTGCCTCCTCTTCACCCTCCCCCTCCCCTTCCATATCAGAGTCCATTCCCACGGAATCTGACCAGTGCTGTTTTGGATTTAGGGAATCAGAACTGGAGGGGCTAGGAGAGCTAGCCCCGACAGCTCCATTCACATACAGTCCATCAGGCTGACCCCTACTCCAGATTGGTTCTACTCTTTCTCCAATAGAGTCACACTTCAAGGAAGCTCACAGAGGAATTTGGCATCACTAAGGTAAGAAAGTACTGATGGTGTCTAGGGATGTGCAAATTAGCAAAACTCGAGCTTTCCAAAGTTCTCCAAATTCCATCTTGAAGCCAGTTCTGAGTCGAGTCCATATCAGATTACGAACTTTGTTGTTGCTTTTCTTTTTGCATGAAAATCCATGTGTACTTTCGTGTGTATTTTTTCAAAATGTGTGCGCATCAATTGTGTACATCTTTGAAATGTATGCATTCTCTCCCATGGATTAAAGTGTATTTGTGTGCATTTTTTGGAAAGTATTCATTTTTCATGCACATTTTTCAAATGTACACATGCTGTCAAACACATTTTTGTGGGGTCTGCGAATAACATTGCAAGCTCGGAAATGTATGGACTTCAACCGTAAATTGAGTCCAAGTCCATATTCAGTCCAGAAAGTGTGAACTGGGTAAAATCCTGATCAAAACAACTGAAACAAATTTCTCATACATCCCTACAGTGTGAAAAATTAGCATGAGTGCACTTGCATTGAAGTGTGAGCTATTTAATTTTTTTGTAAGCTAGCAGGTCCAATGTATATACACACAGCAAAGTCTCTGGTTTGAGCGCCCTTACCCATTATACATAGAGACTGGGTTCAGACAACAGGATAACTCACACTCAAGGGTTGGAAAAAATGCAAAAAAAGGGAACTAAAATGAAAGGTTAATAGCCCAATAGGAAAGGTTACAACCGCTGGGATTGTTTAGCTTAGAAAAAAGGCGAGAGAAGGGGAGACATGATAGAGGTGTACAAAATTATGCATAGTGTGGAGAACGTGGACAGGGAGACATTTTTCTCCCTCTCTCATAACACTAGAACCCGGGGTCATCCCATGAAGCTGATTGGCGGGAGGGTCAGGACAGATAAAAGGAAGTCCTTCTTCACACAGCGCATAGTTAAACTATGGAATTCACTTCCACAAGATGTAGTGATGGCCACCACTAAAGGGGGATCATCCTTGAGGAGATGCTATCAATGGCTGGTAATCCTGATGGAAATCTGCAACCTCCAGTATCAGAGGCAGTCTGCCTATGTACACCAGTTGCTGGGGAACATGGGTGGAAGGGTGCTGTTGCCCTCATGTCCTGCTTGTGGGTTTCCTGTGCGCAGCTGGTTGGCCACTGTGTGAACAGAATGCTGGACTAGATTGACCCTTGGTTTGATCCAGCAGGGCTCTTCTCATGTTCTTAAGGGTTGAGTATGGGTAGAGTGTGGGTTGTCATTGAACCATGGTTTGTTTTTGAAACATGGGTTATCGTGTTGTCTGAACCCAGCCGAGATAACAAGCCATAGTGAATAAACCACAGTTCAAAACCCAGCAACCAGCCATGGATTCTCTTCATTGGTTGTTTGTGGTTAACAAGCCATGGCTTGTTAGTGCAGCTGGGTTCAAACAACACAATAACCCAAGTTTCAGCAACAACCCAAGGTTCAGCAACAACCCACACTCAACCCATACTCAACTCTTGAGTGTGGGTTATCGTGTTGTCTGAACCGACTCAGAATCTTAAATGTAAGCTGGGACTTATATGAAGAAATTCCTTTGGACTGATCAGAGAAGTAAGGCCTACTCATGTAGGCATTTACACACCTAGACCCTAGTTCACACCTAGACCCAAGGTTCTACACATAGTAAGAGAGAGTACATGAAGCCCAGATTTCATTTTGTGCTCCATCTAGAATGAAACTTATAAGCCAGAGCCAAGTGACAACCAGTCCTTCCTGCTTTAGTTACTATTTGTGTAATGTCTAAGCTGATAGTAATTTGGATATGTAGTTGTTCTGACTTAAAGTACTTGTAATTTCTGAGTTTGATCTTAAATTCTTAAGAGGATCAAATGTGAGGTATTTGAAATATATAGAATACAAAGTAAAAATCAAACTAATGGAACAAATTTATTGTTGCAGACCTAAGAAATAAGCCCATCTGAAGAGTTTGTTAACAAATTTTCATCTACCAGAAACTGCAGTGCTCACTCCATGCTTGAAGTGGAGAGTAGCCTAGATTGCCAAAATGTTAAAAACTAATTGTACACACGTAGAGCACAATATGAACAGAATACATTAATTCAGACAGCAAGCCTCCCTTAATTTCAAATGCTAAATGAAGAGCCCATTTGTTCTATTCTAATCAAGCAATTTAACAGCTCAATAGGCAACTAATTGTAATTAACAAAGCTATAACAGAATCCCTTTACACTTGCAAATTCAGTTTCCCTCAACTTTTTGAAGAATATTTTTCAAAATATCTTATCCCAAGTAGATCAACCCGTCTCTAAATAACTAAGGCAACAAATAATGGAGTAGATTTTTTCCCCATTTATTTTTGTTTGCAAATGTGCAGATATATTATAATTAATTAATATAAGGAACTATGGGTAGTTCTATGGTATGGACAAAATAAATAAAAAAGGCAGTGCAGAAATTTGTCCACTTTAAATGGGTTTTACTTAATATAAAAGTGTCCCCAAATCTGAATAGAATATTTACATCAGAATGATGGATATATTCGTGCATAGCAGGTGATGCATGATGAAACTGAGCTGAACTGAAAATAAACAGCATACTCTATTACATCCAACATCTGCAAAGGCAATTTTAAACTTCCTAAATTAAACAGATGTATCAGCATGGAGCTCCCAAGCCTTTAGTGCATACTGATGAGAAAGCATTTCAGTTTCTGAGATCTTGAGGTAAAGAGGCATATATATTTCTGTACTGGCATTGCACAAATTAACAAGTCTGGAAAATTAGTGCTTTTACTGTAAGGATACTCCAGCAATTTGTCAGTTATCTAAGCACTATACCTAATTTCCCCTAAACCAACAGCCTAGCATATTATATTATGGACTTTCAGCATGAAGAGCACGGAGCCATATAATCGATAATTTCTGTAAGCTACATGTTGCTGGCATAACATATCCTCTTGGTGGTAGCAATTAGCAATTCACGATCGGGGAAGCAAGCAACCAATATTGTCAAATTATCAAATTGCAAAATGGGTAATAGTAAGCAGTTTGCTCGACCAGAAGGCAATGTTCACCACCATTTCTTCCATTCGCTCCCCGCCCCCCAACCTAGTTTTGACTAGGAATGGGTGAGAAATTCATTGGGTTTGCATTTTAATGTGAGATTATCCAATTTGCACCTACCAGAACTGAATGCAGACCCAAACACAATTTGTGGTCAGAAATCTGTACATTTCCAAGTATGCAATGTGTTTTGTAAAACAAAAAAATGTGTTTGGCAACATGGACACATTTGAAAAAATGTGCAAGGAAAAAATGCGTACATTTCTAAAATATGCACAAGCATGCTTTATTCAATGGGTGTATGTGTACAAAAAGGTGCATGAATTTCTGTGTGTGTGGGGGGGGAAGCTCTCACAGACCAGGAGGGGAGGAGCCTAGTAGTGGAAATCTGAGCACCTGAATGAAATTGAGCTTGAGAGATTCTTACTCAAGCCCCATGTATACCTTGAACTATACAAATGAGACCTGGTTTTTGCCTCCTGCTTTTAATTTTGGGAATATAAAGCTTCTTTTGTGCATAATTACTGCAGTCTGTTGGTACAAGTGGACAATATTCTGCTGTGAGACAACAAGTATCTGGGCTCAATCCAGAGAAGCCAAGCAGGCGCATGACCAGCTGGAATCAACAGTACTTAAGGGATAAGTTGTCTTGTGCAGCTATATCTCATTGGTTTCAAGGGGACTTAAGTTTTTTTTAATTATTGATTGATTGATTTGACTAATTGCTCAAAATCCATACTCCACCTATGCAGGAACTTTCTGTTCTGTTCTATGAGAGGGAAATTATATATTAACAAATGGGAATTCTTCTTAACAGGGCATCCAGCATTTTCCTCTTGTGGAAGAGAATGAGAAATTATTGTGTTGGCAGATTCTATGTGTAATAAGAGCTTCAGGATCACAATCTTTACTTCTACTTAGTCAGATCCCATCATTTCCAAAAAGGTTACCAGTTAATGAATCCCCACCCATCTCCAACTACACTGGGGACAATACAGCCAAAGTCAAGGTGTTGAGTCCTGTTGATTTCAATGGAAGAGTAAAGTACATGCTTAAAAGTGAAAACCTATATAATTATACTCAGAAGAAAGTCCCATTTGGGTAAGTGCTTATTTAGGATTGCAGCCTAAATCACTGGGCTTAAATAGGGTGCTCTCTTTGAAGGGCTGTCAGAGGACTCTCTAATATTTTAAGGCATTCTTTATCTGAAGGGATGTCCAGACCAATTTGGGTTTAAAGATATAGTACCCTAAATGGGGAGAGAGCCTAGGCCAGTGATGGCAAACCTTTTTGAGCCGGAGTGCCCAAACTGCAACACAAAACCAACTTATTTATTTCAAAGTGCCAACACTGCAATTAAACCTGAATACTGGGGTTTTAGTTTAGTAAAAACAACTCATACAGTTGTCTGAACTAATTAACATCTTTTGTCTTAAAAGAAAAACACAATAACACAATAACTTTGGGTCAGTCACTGACTCTCAGCCTAACCTACCTAACCTAACCTACCTCACAGCCTAACCTACCTCACAGCCTAACCTACCTCACAGGGTTGTTGTGAGGGTAAAATGGAGAGGAGGAGGATTATGTAAGCCGCCTTGGGTTCCTTGCAGGAAAAAAGGCGGGGTATAAATATATTAAATAGAATAAATAAACAGGGCTTTCAATGAGACAAACAGCCTGTGGAGGGAGAGGAGCGCAGGGGTGGGTGAGCGGGCGGGAGAGCCCCCGGTCCCAAACGCGGCCTTCGGCGGGGCAAACTGCAGGAAACCAGCCCGAGCCCCCGCCCCGTTCAGGCACCAAACGCTGCCACTGTAGTCACGGCTGGTAGCTCAAAGAGAGGCTGGTGTCTCCCAGGGCTGACGACCGGCTGCCGCCTCGCTGGGCGAAAGGCCCGAATGAAGCCCGCCGGGACGGGGATGGCTGGGCGGGCTCGCTCACCGGTGGGCACGATCGCGACGAAGCTCCAGCTCGCCCTCACCCGGCGGATTCGCTCGGGCTCACCCAGCGCCACCGGCTCCAGCCCGGCCTCCGTCGCCGCCCCCCCGAAGCGGAACCTGAACTGCTGCCGCCGCCGCCACCACCACCCGTCGCTCTTCTGAGCGGTGCGGAGCGTCCTCCGCGCTGCTCAAGCTGCTGCTGCCGCCGCCACCCATTGCCCTGGTTCCCCCCCGCAAAAACAGAGCGCGGGGATCCAGCATGCTGGACATGACGCGACGGGCAGCGACGGCGGGTGCAGCGACGGCGGCGGCGGCTTATGCGCCGCTCAGAAGAGCGACGGGCGGTGGCGGCAGTGGCAGTTCGGGTTTGTGCATATGCACGGTACATTCACAGCCTGAGCCTGGGCGCACAGCATGGTGACTCTCCTGGTGACCTATGGCTTGCGTGTCAACAGAGCGGTCCACACGTGCCACCTGTGGCACGCGTGCCATAGGTTCGCCATCACTGGCCTAGGCCTTGAAAATGCCCATCAGCAGTTATCATCTGAATAGCAGACTGAGCACACAGGCCACAAGGTGACAGTTTCTGTCACTATGGTGATACGTTTAAATTATAGTTACTATTTCTAAATTTGCATCCATACATATAAATTACCATATGTACATTTTATTTTGGTGATGTATAAGAGGCTTAAGAGTGCTTAAGTTTGACTGGTTTGTACCCATTTTTATTCAATACACATTTCAGGAGGATTTTTTTAAAAAATGCCTACAAATATATCTATATCCATATGGATTTTATATTTTCAGAACTGGAGGATCAACAATTGTCTGCTACATTCTTGTTCCCAGTGGTCCTAGAAGCACTGAAATGTGAAACCATCACATCACCTGGCAGAGCCCAATCTGAATGTCTGCAAACCTTCTTCCTCCGTATCATCTTAAGACTGACCATGCAGATGATTTCACTACAATGTCTAGTCAACCTTCCCCCCATCCCGACAACCTACTTTTAGTAATCTTGTCTGATGAAGAGATCTGGAGATCTCAAAAGCTTGCACATTTTGGTGATCTTTCCGTTGGCCCAATAAAGGTATTACAACTATATGGATTGGGGTGGGTGGGAGGAGGGAAAGAAATTCTGATTCAATTATAGACGCCTACTTTTAGTGGAAAAAAATATCTGCTGGAATTTAAGAGCCAACCAGGTCTTCTAAAACTCTTGTCTGAGATGCACTCACACTGATTCAGTATTTATGAGGCAGCTTATGAGCACCACCTGTCAGGAGCAAGCCTATAATATGATAACATTCAGTGCAATACCTAAGACAGAAAACCCCTGCAATCTTTACCTTTCCTGCTGAGCTGTAGAGTAAGTGAAAGACTCGTAGCTAATTTAGAATGTGTCACTCATCAAAACAAATCACAAAATGCAAGCAACAGCAACTTTATTAGCACTTACTGATCCCAGGGGTGATAAATACGTTTGTTTACCTCTATGTGCTAGCAAAGCTGATGGTAAAAGAGACACTGATCAGGCTGCTAAGTAGATAAAACTTGCATTAAACATAAAATGAAAGCGTAATTTCAGGAAATTGTCAGAATACAGACACAGCAAATTTTGTAGCATCCAAGGCCATATGGACACCTTACCAAGAGACTCAGGGTCACATTTAATTTGCATGGACATTTGCATAAATTTTCCACATGCTCATGCAAATTAAATCACAAAGTAAAATACACAGGCATAAACATAACTTTGAAGAAAGCCCATCTTCCCTATAAATTAAAGGCTTGCTCTCCTGCAAGTAACTATCCATCAAGTTTATTTTTCAGACTGAATTTGAAATGAGGCCTTGGCAATGGAAAGTGGGTATCTATTGTCACACACTGTTGCAATTGCAACTAAGAATCATGATTGCTCAACAGTGAGCACACATCATCCCAGACAGACTTAACCCATGTGCACGAAAATGGTTGAAAGAGTTCTTCATGCTGCTGCTAAATATTTGGTATGCATGTTGTGGTGGGGCTGAACACTCAACTCTTCAGTCTTCACCCTCTTTAATCTTTTCCACCGCTGGTTTTTGAAATGGAAGGGGATTCCTTTTTTCTTGAAGCCATAATTGCTGTTTTATTTGGAACTTTTGCTTCTCTTCCATCATGGCTGAAAACATTGAGATGGGAAGCCTCTATTATTTTCCATTAGCACATGGTAAGGCAGTATTCACCTATCAGGCTGGTATCCTGCCCTTCCTTCAAGGAGTGCAGGGCCTTGTACTTAAAGGGTGGGCCAATCTAAACGGAATAAGCACCAAATGATTAAGTCCTGTGCTCCCATCCCAGTGGCCTGCATGGGACAGAATTATGCTTCAGAGGTGTTGGACACAGCAAGTTTGAATGTGTACCATTTTCCTTTTCAAGCCCAGCATCTTGGGCCAACATTGTCAGGCAGCTGCCAAGACCCATCCCTCAGCAGAGGATCCACCAATGATCAGAGTTCCCCGAACAATGCCACCGGATGGTTGCTGCCACTCTGCCCTCTCACCACAGCCACCACCAGCGCTGCTCATTTGCTCATCAGATCATCTTCTCCCGCTGGACTTCATGGGATGACAGTAGGGTAGACACTTGCGCATCACCAAAAAAGAGGAAAGAGAAGACTATTCTCTGTAATTTAGAATAGATTGCTGCTTTAGATGACAGACAGAAGCAGTGAAGAGCAGCAACAACTCCAACTCACCACTGTCCTGCTAGAGGAGGGTAACGAGTTGATGTGTGACAACATTAGACAAGTTTAGCTAGTAGTTAATAGCAGTGCTTTTTTTCTGGAGAAAAAGGTACCGGAACTCTTGGATTACATTTCCTCGGGAGTAGATGGCGATTAAATTGTAATGCAATTAATAGAAGAAAAGGTGCTGGAACTCAGTTCCGGTGAGTTCCACCAGAAAAAAAGCCCTGGTTAATAGTACTAGAAATATTATTAGTGCAAAGCCTTTACATGAATTGATTAAAAAACACACAGCATGCACCTATTTTTATTTAATTTTTTTACTCAGCTCTATATTCAGAATCAAAATAGTGAGGCCCTGCCTATTACATACAATGGATTCTTATATATATATATATATATATATATATATATATATATCCAGAAAACAGTATAATTTAATTCAACAGAAAATGTTAGTACACTTCCTTATTACTACTACTGAGTCACAATTCAATTCAATAGCCCTCCTAAACAAAGAAACAAGGACAATCAGGGGTAAATCCAATGTCATGGAAACATCAATGGACCTTCCCTGGAATCTCCTCCCCTACAGTCCCCCCTTCTACTCTGGAGGGTCCCCCAACCCTTAAGAGCAGATCCAGCAAGTGCGGGAGACTGCAGGGGGAATCTACTTCACTGGCGAATGCCATTCCATTAGTGGATGGATACAATTGGATTTCACATCAATAAGGAATGGTCTAAGAATTTGTGCCAATTAGGATAGTCCTGAATCCAAATTTTGCAAGGGGTTCATTAATGGTGTTGGTTCTAGTTTGTGTTACACTCCTCATACCCAAATATCTGGCTCATTTGAGCCACAGAACTGTCCACTGTCCATGTCATTGGAGCTGCAGATGTCAGCTGTTTCCTACATCTTCATTACTAAAGAATAAAGTGGCATTTGGTGTGGAAGCAGCCAGCAACGGAGACCGTCAGAATACAAGAAAGTTCTTTCATTTAAATATTTTCACAAAACTAAAAGGAACATGCTCCAATATTTTTAATGGTTAGCAGGTACATCATCATTTATAAATAATGCTGTTGTGGGTTTTTTTGTAAAAGGTGAAATATTAATAGGAGCTAAACAGGAGAAACAGGATTCCCAGGAGCCATAGAGAAACCACTATCCCACAGAGAAGTAACATTTGGTGAAGTAAACAAAATTAAATTTACGGTTCTTTTTAAAGATCAAGATAAACCCCATAATGAAGATAGTAGTCCGATATAGCATACTTCAGAGAGAGAAAAAATCTTCATTAATGTCATAATCTAATTTAATTCCAGTCATGAATACACTACATTTATAATGCAGTGTTGTTGTTGTTGTATTAAACCCAGTATCTCATCAATGTGGTCACACATTGATGAGATACTGCTGGAAGAATATGCAATGGTCACAGTGGCCGAGCAACTCAAGGCTGGCAATCTTCATACTGAGAGGAACAGAAGGAGTAGCCACAATATACAGTGTTGTACGAGTGCAAAGGAGCAGGAGGATTCTTTGTGTGCTTGACAAGAAGTTATATTGTATTTTATACATACAATATAATATGTATAAAATGTATACTTCATTCTCTGAAAGATTTGTATTGTATTTTATACATTTTAACTTTATTTTTAAATGGCATTTTAGTCTTTTAATTGGCTGTAATCCACCCAGAGAACATTAGTTATTGGGCAGATTAGAAATGTAGTCAATCAATCAATCAATCATATAGGAAATTAAAAAGAGGTGGTTTGTGTAAGATGGTGCCATTCCCGATGGGCAGTGGGCCTGTGTAGTGTTCTGCAAGGTGCTGAGGAAGTATGAGGAAGCTGATGGCAGTTAGCAAGCAGCTAGAACTGAATAGAAAGGTGCCAGGTAGCCAAGTAGTAAGCGAACATATAGTAAGATGGCAGATCTGCAGAAACTTAAACATTTCCGAAGTAGCTCCAACAGCAGCAATACTCAAGTGAGCCCTTGTATCCTGGTGCAGGTCTTACTGCCCAAGTCCTGCCTCTAAGGTTAAAGCCAGAAGATTCTTTACAAGTCTGCATGGCTTCTAGGAATGTCCTCTGCAATCTCAAAGGGGTCTTTCAGGGGCAGGGGACCACGTGAGCATTTGGTATGTGACATACGTGGCACATCTAGGTAAATCATGCCAACTGACTGACCTCAGAGTCAAAGTCCAGTTGTGAGTCGATCCCCCTCAGCTTTGGCTATGGAGGCCTCAGAAACAGTATCATGACTGGTATCAATATATACACTCTGAGCTACTGCCTGAAGCCAGGATTATAACTGGTGTGCAAAATGTACTGGGTACTAAAATATGTATTTTTGTCTAAACTACTGGTACTGTTTCTAGTTTTTCCCCAGGATTATGACACAAGACCTCAGAATGTCATTCATCAGAAGGCACTGGCATCCTCTAATTGGGCAGGGAATATGCAACTGCCTACATCCATTTAGTAAAATATGTACAGCTTAAAATTCATAGATTGAAATTAAAGTGAAGGATATTAAAGTTGGCAATAAAGTACTCTAGGTTCTCATTTTATGTCCTTGCCCTTCAACAGCAATATACACATTCACAGTAATCAACTTTACTATGCCTAATGCAAAAACTACTACACCTCAAATTGTTAAATATGTTAACTACTGCATTCCAGTCCTGTTGCCCCTACATTATATTTCTTATACCACTGGAGACAGCTTCCAATAACAGTTCAACATGCATTTATTTATTTATTTTAATATTATTTATTTATTTATTTATTTTGTGTATAAAATGTAGGCAATGGAAATTAAACTTTATTTCTAGGGTCAAGAATTATTTTAAAATCAACATTTTACAAATAGAACAAGGAACTGTAACATGCTGAGCTCAAACACTGTACCTTACACCAAGCAAAAAAAGCAAAAAAGGAGATGGTACCACATGAACTGTAACCCAAATGGTGAAAAACACAAAAGACGGTAACCAATGAAATAAATTATTTAAGGTACAAAATTGGAACATTTTGTTTTTTGTTTTAACATGGAATTTTATGTTGAAATAAAGTTAAGGGTACATGGAGGAACACATATAACAATGCAACAACATCACCAATTAAGGGAAGAAGGAAACTTGCTGATTATAATCCTTAGCATATCATGGGTAATCTTGTGGGACAATTGCAGTAAAATAGCCTCTTTGAGTATTCAGAGAGTTTGAATGATGTATACATTCTGTAGCCAAATCATAGTCAGGAATAAAAACATATGCATCTGTACTTGATTGGAACTTGATTGGAAGCTTGAAGTTTCCACACAGGAGATAAACGGGAACCACCATGGCACCATAACATCTTTTTTTTAAAGTTGGGATTGCTTGTTTGTAACAATCATTAAGTAAGTTTATACGCAATCATGGTCTCCCAAATTTTATCAATCCATTGTTTTTAGAATTTTCTTGGAAGACTTCCAATTACTTACTCTACACAGTTTTGCTGCTGTATAAAATTGCTTAAGAAGGTCTTTATGCAGGAGTCCAGAGTCATTAGGTTCAAAATGATGAAGAAGCATAGCTTTAGGTGTTACCAGTGGTGTAATGTGGAGAAATTCCTAACAGTAATTAGCAAGCACGTTCCAGAACTCCTGCACTGTTGGGCATTTCCACCTAAGGTGGAAGTATGGACAAACCTATACTTCCCACTAAAGGAAGTATGGACCATACCCCTTCCAAAAATACTGACTATGGGTTGGACATATTAGGTGATGCCTTGAAGCACCTAATACAATAGTTGGTTGTATTGTACCACCAACTAAGAACTTTGTATTGCGCTTCCTGTTGATTGATAAGGTTGTGAAAGAGGTCCAGATATAGTGCCAGTTTTTATAATGTACAGGAGTGACGAATAGGCTTATCTTTAAAAAGTATGCAAAGTCACAAAATGTCCACATGAAATTATCTGGTTAATTTGACACATTGCCAAATAACAATTGTATGTGGAAGTCCGCACAATTGAGTGAGGAACAAACTCAATGATGGCTGATGGGCCATCATTGAAACTGTTTCGACAATTCAATCCAATTCTGTTTATTACAGTCAATGACCAGTATACTGTTTCGACAAAATCTTTATCAGAAGAGAAATTAAAGTGAACCGCAAAAACCAATATAAGTCCTCCAAAAGTTGGTATGTGGTTAATCAAATTCAATAGCAATTGCAATGACAATTCTGCACTCTCTCAGTGCTGGTAACGGTATTTTCAGGTAGCCAAAGTTCAAGCTCCATGGTTTTAAGAACTCTTATAGGAAGGGATCCAGAAGCAATCTCCAAAGATCAAAAGAACCCACAATCTCAGGAAGTCTTTTCATAAAACTTGGAAGCACCAATTCACTGCTTCCTCAGAGAATCAAAAAGATAGTTAGCTACAGTCATGCCTTGGATTGAGAGCATAATTCGTTCCGGAAACGTGCTTGTAATCCAAAACACTCTTATATCAAAACGAAATCTCCCCAAAAAAATTTGTACAGAGATTTTTAATTTAAGCCGTACTACAGTACTTGTATTGCAAGACATCGCTTGTATATTAAGTAAAAAAAAAAAATTAAATAAATATTTAAAAATTTGCTTGTCTTGCAAAACGCTCTCAAACCGTTACTTGCAATCCAAGGTATTACTGTATTTCTCGCACCATCCACTGCATTCAAAAGCCTGTGTTTCATATTCAACAATATTTCTTTATTTTAGACTGTTCCTACCTAATTATTTTTCTCCCAGCTCTTTGCACAATGTTCTCTTTAGCATTTTCTGTTGTGCTGATTTAGCATTAAGGTTGCATGGAGCTCCTAATCTTGTGTTGCTTTCCTGTAATCCTATCAACACATTTAAGAGTAGATTTCTTAGGACATTTGATGCATGTTACCGTAGTATGGCTCTATTTCAGGGTTCTCTAACCTTGGGTCCCCAGATGTTGCTGGCCTACAGCTCCCAGCATACCCAGCCAGCATGGCTAATGGCAAGGGATTCTAGAAGCTGTAGTCCAGCAACATCTGGGGAACCAAGATTGAAGAGCCCTGCTCTATTTGGAGAACAGGCAAAAACATTGTCCCATTTTAACTTGGCTCAAATGAAGGTAAGGTCTTAACGCAGCTGGCAATGTCCCATCAAAGTGGAAATACTACAGTACAGGCTTGATTTCCCTCTGTATTTGTCATATATGTAAATTTTATATAATCCCCAAACACAGATACCTCCAGTGATGTTACTAAAGGAAAATATGGAAAGGGTAGGAAGAGAGAATAAACTATTTGAAGGATTAAATTAAGCATCATATGCTGTCCTTACAAGGGGAAGATGATCTGAACGCTATTCTGAAAAGATCTATTTTCCTCAGCATTCAGCTGAATGTAGAAATGTCAGCAGATACCCATCGCAACCACATAATGGATTTCTGCTGTGGTCCATTTTCACTTGAATATGTAGTAGATTAAAATAGGATTCCTATTAACAGTAAGAAGAATTGCTTGCCTTCAATTCTTTGTTCAGTGTTAGAAACTATCACAGTACATTTGAAGTTGCTCAGTTCTATCTGAGAGACCTGTATTGGTGTATCACAGCATGGAAGTTTGGTATACTTTGAGTGATGTGAAAGCTTTGCTAACTCTCTTGGGAATGCTTTGTTCTTTTCTACAGTTTTCTAGTGTTGACACTATATTGTTTGTTTTCGACAGTTCAACAAAGGAGATATATTTTATCTTTGTTTGAACTACCACCTTTTCTTTGTTTAGCATTATATATATATATATATATATATATATTCTTTGTAAACTAAAGTATACTTGATGACTTTGATCTATTGAGAGGCAGCATTTTAGAAGGACATCAACAACAAAACACGCACACACGCCATAAATCCACATAGTGCATTATTTGTTTTATTACTATCTTGACTCAGACTGAAATCTTGGGGCAGGTAACTACAGATACACAGACACAGACACACACCTCTTTTAAAGCAGGGGTAGACAACCTGGTGCCCTGTAAATGTTTTGGACTACAATTCCCATAAACCCTAATCATTGGCCATGCTAGCTGGGACTGATGGCGGTTACCTACCAGTTGTCTGATGGCAGGTCCCTACCCCCTGATTTAAATAAATAATCCTTAGGGTGCATCTTCTTATGGTCTTTAGATAGCATCCTAGGGGGCCACAGAATTGTTGGGGAAACCCCCTTTGATGTCTTAGTCAGAGCTCCAACCTCAGAGGAGGTTTTCTGATGTCAGAGTCCGCTCCAGGCTCTGCCCAACCAGCATGGAGGTTTCCACAGTGGCTCCCTCCATGAAGTCAGAACAGAGGGGAAAGTTAGATGAGCGCTGAGGCTCATCTAACAGAATTTCCCTTTTTGGAGAAAAAGAGCCAAACAAATGTCTCCACTGTTCCTTCTGTCTTACCAGTGAGAGCCCAGCAGGACTTGGGAAAGAAAGGAGCATCCGAGAAAGGAGCACTCCATCATTTGGGATCCTCACCTGTAGGATTGTGCTGTTCGCAAATATTAATGATCCACACAAATACCTCACTATCCTGAGCTATGAAAAGTCAGCTGATTTTGTAAAAACTTCCATGCCATTTCCAGAAGATGCTGAGTCTCAAACTTTGATACGTCTTTGGGGGAGGTGTACAAAAATCCACACTTAAGGCAACTGCTTGAACACTTCTCTGCATAGTGTTGAAGTCCTAACTTAAGAGGACACACTTGGTCAGTCTTAGAAACTGAAGGAGGGCATGGAGTTGAGAGAGCAACTCAGGCACAACGGAGCAAATCACACAGGCCTTTAGAGATTCCATACACTGAATTGGATCCAAAGGCAGCCAAGTACAAATAATAAAATGCTAGTTTAATGTGCTCCTGATGGCCCAGTCTCATGAGCAGGATTGGCGGCAGACTTTAGGGGTCCCTCAGGCATGGTGTTGCCAATCCACTGCCTCCTGCCCACTCACTAGCCACTTCTGCCACCTCTTCCATTTTGCCTCAATGCCACTGTCTCCACCACCATTTCCCCCACTGGCCTGGCTGCCACCACCTCCACCAGTACATTCATTTCGCCTGCCCACCTGCTGCTACCTCCACCTCCAATGTGCCTGCCTGCTGCCTCCACATTTATTTATTTATTTATTTATTTATTTTATTTTTAGACCACCCAATAGCTGAAGCTCTCTGGGCGGTTTACAGCAATTAACAAGACAGTCCCTGCCCGCAGGCTTACAATCTAAAAAGACACGACACACAAGGAAAAAGGAATGGGGAGGGAAGAAGGGGGAATATGAATGAATACTCCTGGCAGGGCTGGGGGAATGGCCCTGCGCTCCCTCTCTTCTCCCTCCTCTCAGCCTGCTGGAATGGCTGCTGGTGGTGGCAGTTGAGGGAGGAGGAGCCGTCATGAGGGAGGCCTTTCAGCAGGGCTGGTGGAATGGCCCTGCGCTCCCTCTCATCTCCCTCCTCTCAACCTGCTGGAATGGCTGCACATCGATGTTGAGTGCTGAATTTGGGGTAATCTAAGATGGCGGGCAGCAACTGCAGAGTGGATATGTATGCCAGCTCTGCCCCCATTCCAAACCGCTGCTAATCCCCTAGGGAAACTTTTTAGGGAGTGGGGAGGTGGCAGTTGAAGCAAATAAAATGGGGGATGCAGGCAGTTGAGGCAGCAGACAGGTGAGTTGGTGATGGAGACAGCCTTGGGTGTGTAAGCAGCGGGCACAAAGTGGACTCAGCACCCTTTCAAAAGCACCACTGCTCCTCTACCCTAGGAAGCCTCTCCATGTGGGTGAGGCAGTGAGTGGCTATTGCTGTAGCTGCAGAACTTCTGAATGGGAGCCGAGTTGGTGCTTGGCTCCACTTTGCGTCTGCTAACTGCCATTTTACGGGTTTGCATGGCTAGGGATGGACCCTTCTGAGGCTGTGGGCCCTTGGCAGCTGCCCTATCATGCCAATGGAGGTACACCATTGCATTCTGCAACAGCAAAAGCTTGCCAGCTTCCATTAATACAGTCCCATACAGTCCCTCATTCAAATAGTTTTGCTTTCAGATTACAAAATAAGTGAATGGCAGTTCCAAGGACTGAATCTGACAAAAATGGTTGCATCCTTCTTAACAAGTGGACTTAGTGAGTGGTAATACAGAGGTCCTTGTCTTCCAGGTCCAGCATAGGACCTGGGGGAGACAAAAACCTAGTGATAATGTGATTTCCTATTGCTCCTAGGCCAGAAGACCTGATGACCATCATTATTTCAGTCTTGTCTCTATTTAGTTTCAACCTGCTTGTCCACACCCAATCCTTTAAAATAGCCAGATGCTGTTGACACACCAATTGTGGATTTTGCAACTTGTAAATAATATATTAAAATTCCATCTCCACATTCACATGCTTCTATCTCCAAATTGAATATGTTGTGGATGCTCAACTGAAAAATTCATTTTCATCATTATGCCTTCTTCCAAATACTTCTAACAGGGTAAAACCTTCTTACAGGGGAGCCTTTTCCTTGAGTGTGGAATTTTATCTGTAGCTACAGACGCATACTCTTTTCAGACTACACATACATGCATGTTAAATTGTGTTTAATGAAGTTTTGAAAGCTTGTTGAGTATAATTACCCACTGTTACCCATTCACATTGAAGTTGTGCTTGTTCTTCAGAGTGGGCTGGTTCAGATATAATGCTAAGCCATAATTTAGCATTATGAGAATGAGCTGCAGCAAACCTTGGGTTTTCACGTTTCTCCAGTGCAGCCACGAAGAGGTCAGAAGCTTTCACTTCTGTTCAGGGCCAGCGCTACCGCTAGGCAAACTAGGCAGCTGCCTAGGGTGCGTGGCTGAAGAGGGCGCAGAAACGCTGCACTCCTTCTGGCCGACTCTTCCTTGCCGCCGGCACGCTCCTGCCCCGCCTGGTCGCCTCGCCGACAAAGGCACCACCAGGTCAGTGCGGGGGGGATTGCGGGCACCGGGCGGGCTCGGGGTCACGCTCGGCTTTCCTCGGCGCCCGGAGCTAGGCCGGGTCAGGAGCGTGCGTGGCGGCGGCGAATGGTCCAAAGATGCTGCGCAGTGGGCGAGGCCGGCTTGGCAGTGGGGAAAGCGGCTGCCGGAGGCGGCCAGCGGGGCGGGGGGCGCTGGGCAAGCAGGCATTTCCCGACTGCTTTGCTCCGGAGGGCCCCCCCGGCACGAGAGGGGGGCGTTAAATATACCGTATTTTTCGCTCCATAAGACGCACTTTACCCCCCAAAAAAACTAGGTGGAAATGTCTGTGCGTCCTATGGAGTGAATATAGTAAAAAAAAAATTTTATTTTATTATTATTATTTTTTTTACTTTCCTCTGCTGGTCCGGAAGAGCGGAGGACTCATGGGTGGGGCGGGGGAAGCCCCCGCCTCTCAGCTGATTTTTTTTTTTAATTTTTTTTTGTACCATACAGTAAGTGCGTCTTATGGTCCGGTGCGTCTTATGGAGCGAAAAATGCGGTAACTTTGCCTAGGGCGCCAAACTGCCCTGCACCGGTCCTGCTTCTGTTTTAGATTAAGTACAGCATGTCATCTTGTCTAAGCCGGGACAAAGTGTGGTTAATCTTAACTATGCTTAGTGGAAACAAGACAACTTCAAATCATGAGTTATGAATCTGGGTTGTTTCAACTAATCATAGTTAAGAGTAACCAGAGTTTGGACATGCTAAACTGCAGTGAAGCTTCCAATTTCCTCCTTGCAGCCATACTGGATGAGAGGGGAGAGCATTCTAATTGTCATTCTTTAACACTAAACCATGGCTTAGCTGCTAAAGTAACCAGAATTCAATGGCCCTGAACAGCCTGATCTTGTCTGATCTCGGAAGCTAAGCAGGGTCAGGCCTGGTTAGTACTTGGATGGGTGACCATCTTGGAATACCAGGTGCTGTAGGGAGGGACCATAGCTCAGTGGTAAAAGCACCTGCTTTGCATGCAGAAGGTCCCAGGTTTGATCCCCAGCCTCCAGGTAGGGCTTGGATAGAATCCTGCCTGAAACCCTGGAGAGCCGCTGCCAGTCAATGTCGACAATACTGGGCTAGATGGACCAGTGGTCTGACTCAGTATAAGGCAGCCTCCTATGTTCCTTCCTATGGCTGAATTTTGTCATGACTAAACCTTAGTGTGACATCCAATTACAGCCATTGAATCTCAGTTACTGATTATCCCAGTCAGGTATGTGTCATGAAATTTGAAAAGAAACATAAAGGGAGTATGTCCATCTACATAACCTGATATAGGAAGCATTTTAGTTAAGATAATTGGAAAAGAACAGAAGTGCCAACAATTATTATTTGGGAAGTTAAGAACTGGTAATTAATTAAGATTGCAATCCTATACCTACCGGTACTTACCTTGGAGTAGGTTCAATTGAGCTCAATGAGACTTACTTCAGAGTAGAGATGTAATCGGATAGCTCTGTCAGTGAATTAATTTGAGTCATCAGACAAGACAGGGAAGAAATAAACACCGTTGAAGAACAAATATTTTTTATAAATTCTCTCAGTATTGTAGTAGAAATCCCAACTTAGCTAGAATAAATTGGAATGACTTGGTGAACTCTTAAACTGTTAATTAATGTCAGAAAATATGTAATGAATTATATATCCATCAGGTCTTGTCATGGAATGAGTAATATTATGTATGTATTTGTCTTTTAAAACTTTTGTTTTAATCAATTTATTAAACATGTGCATTTTGCATGTATTTTAATGTGGTTGTCATAATAATGCTAAAAAAAGAATTTAATCTGAAGATAGACTTCTGCCGCATTTATTACCACTTCCCGTATTGTAGGTAGCAATGAGAAAATCATTACTTGATGCTTCCTCTGTTTTATTTTAACTCTACATTCAATATACTCTATTGAGCTCTGTGCCAATCTGTCCAGCTGTAGCTGTGCTTGTGGGGAGATCAGAAATGGATTATGCCTTTTGTGCCCAAGTACTCAGAGTAGAATTGGAAAACCATTTTCTTGCACAGTGTGGGGATGTTTGCAAAGTTGGAGTCCATCTGGAATTGGGCAGTTAAAGTGGTCCAGTGTGAAACACACCCTGTGGCCACCAGGCTTTTAGCAAGCAAACGTAATAATGTTATGCTTCAGAGCTTAAAAAGAAAATATCTCCTAACTATGCACAAGCATGTTAAAACATGATCTGAAAACCATGGCACTACAATTCTGATAGGTTATTGAACGGCTTTGCATAAGTCATGTTTTTCATTGACTATTTATGTTGAAACGGTATTGTAGTTCTGGTGAAGAAATGGCACATGCACGCACATGCACAAACCCTGCCCAAATAAGCATTGATGAGGCTCAACTACAGCTGTGGCCACTGATGCAGTGGGGAGTACCCTGTTGAAGACTTTGGGCCAGTCACTGACTCTCAGCCTAACCAACCTCACAGGGTTGTTGTGAGGATAAAATGGAGAGGAGGAGGAGGAGGATTATTATTATAATATGGGGTCCTTGAAGGAAAAAAGGTGGGGTATAAATATAATAAATAAATAAATAAATACCATAATGCTTAGCTGAGCTTCCTATACACTGCAAAGGCCAAGCCTCACCATCCTTGCAAATTTTCTGACTTACTTGGCTTGGCCTCTTCCTGCATCCATCTCCCTAGTGCCGCTTGCGGCGGACGTTGCCTCACATTGCTTGCCCATCACCATCCACCTTGTGTCCAGCTTGTTCATCCCCCTCCGACCAACTCTTGGGTATGTCCTTGGCTTGCTGTACTTGCACTCTTCTTGGCCTTCAACGGTTCCTCTAGTTCAGGGGTCCCCGACATGGTGCCCACGGGTACCTCCAATGACACTCATGAAGGGGTCCCCATCTTTTTTAAAAAAATCCTTTTTTATATATACGTACATGGATTTGTACATATCCATAGCAATGAATACATAGGAAATTCATACAACTTTCTAGCAATTATGCATGGGCTTAAAAAAAAAGTGGATCAAATATCCAAATAAGTATCTCTTTGAAGGTGGCATCTATATTGAAAGTGTTGTAATGTGGTGAAGTATTTAAAGCATGTCAGGTCCTCAATCCATTGCATTATAAGAGGTGAGTGTTTATCCTTCCAATATTGTAATATCAGTCCTTTAGTGGTCAAAAGGGCACGGAGAATTAATTTACTCTGACCATTTGTCCATTAATTTACATGTAATTTAATTTACATTAATTTGACCATTAATTTACTCTGACCATTTCCATGAAGCAGGTAAATAATTTAAAAGAGCGTGTACATCAGTGAATATTAAAGACTGTTCCAGTATAAAATTTATCTGTGTAATAGCCTCTTCCCCCAAAGAAGTAACTACTGGACATTGCCAAAACATAATGTTTAAAAGAAGCAGTAGCTGTATTGCATCACTAGTAATCAGCCAAATTAGACAATCCCTTCTTTAAGAGACGTTGCAGTGTCCAACAGATATGAAACAAATGTTTTTGCTGAATAAGATGCAGCCCAAGATCCATAGACACAACAGGTAGACGCCAAAGCAGCGACCCACTGATTAAGCATTTTCTGGTTGTGACAGCAGTTTCTCAAATTCCGAAATGTACGCACAGGTCCAAAATGGTTGGGGACCCCTGCTCTTATTGTTTTCTCTACCTTAGACTAAAAGCTGGTTCTGAAAAAACAAAACAACCCGCACCATGCCTAGACTGATTCTGCCAACATTCACAATTGCCCATAGCCCCACCACACCACCTCAAACTAAATTCCCATTTTTGAAATCTCATCACCATACACGTGATTTCATGTATTTAGCAGCTTTAGGAACCACAACACATACCTTTATGCTAAAATAAACTTCGAATTTTGATCCTGAACAGGTACACAGATAATATTCTGTTCCTAAAGAGATTTAGAGAACAATTCACCGCACACATGCACGCACCCCAACACACACACACACACGCACACACTTTCCCCACCTCTACTTCAGGGGTGGGGAAGCCGTCTCCCAAAGCAGTTAGTTACTTTATTCCCAACTCAAGGATGGAAAGCAGAATATCGGTGGTCAGTATAAGAGGTTTAAAGATGTTCTTAAGGCTAATCTAAAAAAATGCAATATAAACATCGAGAACTGGGAAGCTCTGGCCCATGAACGCTTTAACTGGACGTTGGCCTTTCACAAAGGTTCTATGGACTTTGAAGAAGCCCGAGTGCAAGGTGAAAGGGAGAAACGTGCTAAGCGAAAAGCACGTCAAACAAACCCTTTACAGCACCATCTTCCATCTGGCAACCTGTGTCTTCACTGTGGGAAGCTGTGTGGATCTAGAATTGGCCTCCACCGTCACTTACGGACCCATCGCTAGAGTCTACACAATTTTATACCATTTCCTCCTCATATAATTTTCTTTTTGTAATTTTTTATCCTGGAAGACAATCTTACTCGGTCACGAGTGATCGCCTACTACAAATTCAATTTTAGAGAAGCTCTTGAGGGCAGCTTTTCAGTGGTGGGCAAGGCCAAAGGGACAGGGGTGGGGCTAAAGGCAAAAGGGGTAGCACACACACAAAAAATAATACAAGCCTATTTTAGCTTAAAGCTTTTACTGCCAGTAACTACGCCTCAGGAGAGGTGTCTCAGCCTTTTTCAATGGGGGAAAAACTGCACAAAAGCTGAGAAACCACCCAGTGATTTGTGGTTGTGGGGACAGGGGCATGGCCTTCTGGGGAACACTAGAGGGCCAGATTAGGACTCCAGGAGGGCCTAATTTGGCCCCTGGGCCTGGGTTCCCCACACCTGCTTTACTTGAATGTGCATTAAAAAGCAATTCCGACTGTCTTTGAAAATGAAAGAATTTCTGCCAAGGAGTATTACTTGTCTGTTCTAATACAACAAGTGAACTGGCATATACAGATGACCAGATGATCAACACTGTGCATTTGAGTCTGCACACAGGGAACTTCAGCCTTGGGGTGACAAGGTCAATAAACTAATTCCCCAAGTGTAAGACCCAGCCCAAGGATTATAAATCAAGCAACTTCAGATCTTTCCGATATCAAACATTAGTAATCATGCCATGACACAAAATATACTCTCATGAGTTTTAAAGGTTCATAGATTTCATAGATCATAGAGTTGGAAGGAGCCTACAAGGCTATCGAGTCCAACCCCCTGCTCAATGCAGGAAACGAGGAGGGGGTCTCCCATCCAAGTAATAACCAGGCCTGACCCTGCTTAGCTTTCCACGCTCAGGCAAGCTGAGCCAGCGTGAGCCACACCTGCCTGTTTTCTGAGGACTTTTCTCTAGCATTCATGTAAACTTTACGTAAAATAAAACAAGCTTTGGATTTTTCATATGAGATAGGAGATAAAACTCACTTCATACCATGGGACATAAAATAGGAATGCTAGTTTATAGGAAAGGGCTCTTGTGCAAAACACACAGAAACACACCCACACACACAGCTGTATAGTGAAAACAAAAGAAAAAGCCCACCCCTTCCCAGGCCAAGGCTATCTCCATGCCGCTACATGTACTGGAGATATACTGAAAGATTTGGACATCTAGTCACTAAAAGAATTGCCTTGACAGAGGTGACTCTTACTATATTTAAAGTCTATCAAATTAATTGTGTAACAAGAAAAATGGCCCTCTTAAAATTATGTTGGACTTCCAAAAATATTGAATACTCCCAAAATCTGGGGCACTACTTCCTGATGTGGCAATGAACTCCTGAAATTGCCACCCTGGGTCTAGTGACCCTCCTGGCCTTTTTTAAAGCAAAATTACTACTTGAGTGCCTGCTGTCTGCTTTACTATGAACACCTGTGCCTCCTTAGATGACCTACAACTGGACTGCCTAGTGGTTAATGGCAGTCCTTGCCAGAGAAGGCCTGATTGCTGAATAAATTCAGATTTTCTCTGGCTCAAGGGAACATAAAAGCCATTGCTGTAGTTCTTCAGCAAGCAACATTTGTGCCTCTCAAGGAACCCTTCTATACAAGGCTCACCACTTTCAGCAGCTTTATGATACACCCTCAACTTCTATTCTGAGAGGAATAAATTATTATTATTATTATTATTATTATTATTATTATTATTAATCGCCCATCTGGCCGGCAAACTGGCCACCCTGGGCGATGTACACAAGATAAAATCAGGATAAAATACATTTAAAACAGTATAAAATTTTAAAATCTTAGCCCACCCCATATTCATTAATATACATTTAAAATACATTTAAAACAGTATAAAATTTTATCATAGGCCTAGTTCTTACTAGGGTGATCAACCTGTGTTTAGGCTGCAGAAGGGGGGCTGACGACTGAATGCTCCTCCTTATCTATCCACCCACCTACCCCAAATCCCTACATACAGACAATTAAGATTGAGGGAGATTGGTTCTAGCTTAGCCTTCTCCTTCACACATTAATTTTCTATGCACAAGGGTTTCGTTTTAATGGAGGAACATTCAGTCCTGTGGACGTGGACCCTCCACCTGCAATGTTAAGGGCACAATCCTATGCATGTTTAGACAGCGAAAAGGCCTACAACTCCCAGCATGGCTGGCTGGGGCATCCTGGGAGTTGGAGGCCTTTTCTCTGTCTAAACAGGCATAGAATTGCGCCCTTAAGTGGTATACCCCAGCACAGGTCTATCACCTTAGTGAGAACTAAGTCAAAGTGATTTTAATAACCAGAACAACACAAATGGATTATTCAGATACGCTCCTCTATTCATATCACATCCTTTTACAAACACATTGTGAGACACATTATATCATTGCATTTCTACTGGTGTGGGGTTGAGGGGAAAGAGATCAAAACCTCTGTCCACAGCTCCATTCTCAATGCTACATAAACAACAGTGGTGCAGCTAGGCCATAGCCCAGCCCGCCCTCCCAAATTACCAGAGAGCGACAGGTGTTGGGGCGGTGGAAAACAGGCCCCATGTCTGCACCTGGACTAGCATGGCTGCTAGCCAAAGCATCTCTTCTTCTTTTTTTTAAAAGACATTTGATAGTTAGGGTAACTGACTGGGCATGCACACGGTAACAGATGCTCATTTTTATTGTTTTTACTTTAGATAAATATATTATCCCTTTCTACAACAAAATGGTGCTTATTCCCAAGTAAATGTGTTTAGCATCAGGGCAGTAGAGGCAAACTTCATTTTATTCCAGTAGTCATGAAAGTGCTACAATTTAAGTGAATTTAAAATGCAAAACTGCACATGCTCAGAGTATTCTTATTTTTTAATCAGGGTTGGCAAACAGTTTTGGTAGGGGGGTTGCTCTAACATATCAGGAATTTAGAAGCAGTTGTAAAACATGGAATGGTGGGGAGGGGAGAAGAGACATGTTAGTTATCTGCTTCACAACTAAAGTAATGCACATGGCTGCCTCCCCCGCCCCCGCCTACTCTGCATGAGACTAATAAATCCAGGGTTTAAAATTACGTAGCTACACCACAGATGAACAAGGATAACAACCTCCTTGTAAAACAAATATACACAAAGTACATATAAATTACATACATATTATTCACCTTCCATGCACTCTAAAAACCCGCAAACAAATATCAGGGCTTTTTTACATAAGGTTGTTAATCCGCTGCATCTACTTTCAGTTGCATTGCAGAACTAAGATTTGAGTGCTACACAAGGAGTGTTTCCTTTCCTGCTTTCCCACTACATAAGCTCTAGGTGGCACTGTGTTATAGCAGAATAGTGCAAATACACAAGAGGAAATGATGCTTTCTTTTGCCATCAGAAATAATACCCCATTTTCCTTGATTCAAAAAAAAAAAAAACTCATGGAAAATGCTTAAACAAATGCGAAACTGGAGGGTCATGACAACAACTCTGAATAGGGAATGATGAGCACACAACAAATGCCTTGTGTAGAAAAACTCTTAGTTTCTATTTCACACACCATGCTAGCAGTTAGGCAATTCTGCACCCCCACAACAAACTCTCTCTAAATGGCTTGAAAATGTCATTCTTTAGCACTGAGGTACACAATACATTTCTGCCAACACCTCCAAAGGACATGCATGGCCAATTAAACCATTGCTGTCATATGATGGAATTAGTGTTCAACGGTGCTTTTCTTCACTCACCCCACCAGTGTGCCTGGTATACATCATGCTACTAGGTCCCAGACACAGCTAAATACAACACAACGCAGGGTGGAGTCTAGCCATTTAATTAGATATTGCTATTCCTGATTCTATGGCAAATATACTGTTGCTCATATAATGGGTGGTCCTTGGTGGCTTGTCCAGTCACCTTTTATATCTACCATTTTGGAACAAGTTTATCATAACAGCAGATGTATACAGCTTATTCACATCTATGTTATTCCTTCCAATTGCATTATTATTTAGGATTTGTCCTGCAAATCCCTTGCACAGACAACCCCTTCCTAGACCACCTGCTCCTATATGGACCTGCCCATGCTACTGAGATTAGGGGGGGGGGGACTGTAAACTGGGCCTTTTCAGCTGCTGGCACCCTACCTTTGGAATGCATTCCCTTGATCTCTGTGCCTGACGCCCATTCTTAAGAATCTTCTGCAGCAGGTAAAACTGGTTTTATTTGTCCAGGCCTATTAATTCAGTTGATTGTTATTTTTACTATGCTGCTGCTTTTAATTTTTAAAGATTTTTAAGCTTCAATGGACTGTGTTTGTTTTATTTGGCTCATCTGGGGGTTATTTTTCTGCTTTAATGTTTATTGTTGGGGTTGTGTTGTTGTTGTTGTTGTTTTACTGTAAGCGGCCTCAAAAACCTTTTTAATGAAGCAGAATATAAATATATTAAACAAACAACAACACACACACACACACACACACACACACACACACAGCATTGTTTTCCCATTTGCTTTGTTCTTAACTTGGGTTTAATAACTGCTTACCACATTAGAACTATCAAAAACTGCACTTTGCTTTAAATACTTCACCACAATCACCCCACACATTTGTTCTTGTGTTTTGGCTGTTGACTTGAAACCATGAATTACTTCTTTTGGGGCCCTTTGGTCTCATGCAAAGTCACAGCTACAGTTCCATAAGTGGGATCCAAACCGCTCCATGTCCAAGCGGAAAGGATTTCTGTACACTGATGGGAGTGGGGAGGGCATGTTTCCTTCCACAAACAGCCCCTCCCTCGTGTCTCCTGGGGTGCTGCTCTGGAGAGTCCTCTGGCGGGGGGGGGGATGGAAGCTGCCACAGGAAGGGGGAGTTGAAAGACTTCTATGCACAACTGGAACACCACCCAGGGGGCATGGTAGATTCCAGCTAAAATTCCTGAATGCTGAAAGGAAGGAATAAATGTTTTCTGCCCAAGTCAGGTTTGCTTCCTGTTTCTAAATTATGAATAAAAATAAAGAATCAATTCAAAGGAAAGCATGGAATAATGTTTTTGTCTGGAAGAAACAGTGGTAGCTACCATGTACTGGTAATGAAGAATGGTTTTACAAAATCATTCCTCCATTTATGTGCCACCTTTTCTTCGCACACAATGTTTTTTTAAATGCATTTTGGCCATTATCATAACGAGGAATGAGGTCTACCAAGAGCACAAAGCCTCTTGTCAAAATGCTAAATGAGAACAGCTTTGGCTGTGGGAAATTAACAAACCATTATAACTTCAAACCATTTGCACTAAGCTAATCTATTATACTTTCATAGGCAATATCTATCAAACATAGAAGCACAGGTAACCGATCTGAAGCATGGAAACGTAATGGTGTTTCTGGGATTAAATTCAATCACCTATGGGAGGAAAATAAAAGCAGTGAGAACAAAATGATGATGTTTCCAGAGGTAAGTTGCATAAAACATCGCCCAAGAAGCACTTCTCAGAAGTACAATTTTATACCTAAATTCCTAAACGTTATCCAATGAAGGATTTTCAGTCTTCAACCCTGAATTCTTTGGATTATAATATCCAATCTAACTCTACTTATTCAACCATTCCCATAACTGTGTTACTGCCATTAATGACCTTCCAATGAGCTTCAACTGGAACGGAGTATTTCAAGATTAATGACAGTAATACACTTCCAGATATTTTTTTTTAAAAAAAATAAAAATTGCAAGCTTGTGCAATGGGACGGAACAAGCTTGACCTCAAAAAACCGACAATTTCGGTGAGACTGAGATTGACAGTCCTGTCCATCCCTAAAAGATTGGTAAAACTTCCTTATTTATTTTCACAAATTCTCTGGGTCTAAAATTCTTAAAACTGCTTACTAATAATCACTTGACAGTTACTTAGATTGCTAATTAATGAAGAGTTTTAGGACTATAACCTTTGTGACTTTTGTAGTGTAGAACTACAAAAGGATGTTTTGTAGTTCTACACTACAAAGGATGTTTCAACTATACCCTATTAGTTTAAAACAACCAAAGAGAAGAAAGATGAACAGAAAGTATCAGTGATGCATGCTTATAAGTATAGGAAAATGTTCCTGTTCGTAGGACCATGGAAATATTATTTTCCATTTTCTAAATTAACTATGTTTTGTTATTATGTATTTTATTGCATTAAATAATGTCTCAAAACTCTACATTTTAAAAATAAAAATAAAAGCTTGGACAATTTAAAGAGATAACACTGGACATAGGGCACTGCAGTTATATTATGTACACCCAGCATCCCTTACATTGGCTGCCTCCATATTAGCACAGTCCAAGATCACATGAGAGTTTCCAAGGCGTGAAACACTGTAGATGCCAAGTTTATTCAACATCTGCTCTTGGAACTTCAACATGCAGAACTATCCACAGGCAGACACCACCCATTGCTTCCGAATCCACCCACATATACATAACACTTAAAGCATTATATATATATATATATATATATATATATATTTGTTTTTGCTGTTTTATAGAACTATGTTATTTTGTGATTTAACTAGTTAATTTGTATAACAACCAGTTGGTATGTAAGAGTGATTCTTGGAGTCAATGTGAGACACAGAAAAATCAGGACATTGACAAACCATGGCCTTCTTCAGGCATTCAATTTCTGACATGTAAGGAGGGGAGGTGGGATGAAATCACTGCCCAAAAAGAAAAAGACAGGAGTTCACGATCTTTCTAACTCAGGTCTTATTAATTCCCCCCCCCCTGAGTTTGTAAACATTTTTAAAAATTCCCCTGACAATACATGCAGATAAAGTTCATCATTATGTACATTACAGGAGTGTGGGTTAAGCCAGCCCTACAAAGTAACCCAGTGTTGTCATTCCCATTTCATGGTGGGGGAATAGATAGCTAGGCAGTGCATGACCACTCTGCAGTGTAGCCCAGTGTTATTATCCAATCTCCTGGTATGTTGGTTGTTTTAGGAAACACCAGGGGTGGGGGCGCTGTGAAGGTGATTACAACAGTAGTGCAATTTATTAAGATCTAGAGTGGGTTGTTGGGATGTATGTATGTGTGTATATAGATTTAAGGGAATGTGCAAGTTTTAGTTTTTGCAGGAGGCCTGGATGGGGTCCCTCCCTCCCTCCCTCTTTTAGTGCAGGCCTTGTTGGAACTGAGCCAGTGTACCATGCAGCTCCTCAGAAGTTAGTGTTTTCTCATGTATGGTAGTAATAAAGAACCCAGTTGTGAAAGTACCTGAATCTGTTATGTGTTGCCTACAAAGCAGAGCCTAGGAGAGGACTGCAAGCTGAGCGGGTCACAGTCACACACACACACACACACACACACAAAATATTAACCGGGGGGGGGGGATCAGTGCTTAAACAAGAATAAATCAAAAAATCATAATTTTAAAAAATGAAAATCATATTTTATTTAAATTGATTTTATTTATTTATTTATTTATTTAAAATCATTCATAAAATACTCACTCTGAACTTGCTTAATTTGCATTCACAGATATGATGTCACTGTTACTAGGCAGAGAAGGGCAATTTTAAAACATTTTTTAAACCTCTAGCACAGTGTTCTCCAACCTTGGGTCCCCAGATATTTTTGGCCTACAACTCCCAGCATGCCCCACCCAGCTATTCCTTTTCTCTCTCACTTAAAAAAAATAACATGGCTACAATTAAATCTCATTATAAACATACTAGACCTACATTTGCAAACAAAGTTGCCTACTAGTCAAACATGGGCATTCATTTCAGTTTTTCATCACATGAAAATGGCTCAGTCCAGCCTAACTACCAGCTCTTGCTTCTTGAAAGTCGTGGGCCTTCGGTTTCTCTAAGTACCACATGTGCAAGGACACAGGCTAGATAGAATTGTTGTTATTCTGTGCTTATGTGGTGGTGGTGGAGTTGGGTGAAGCAAGGCATAGTTAAAACAGAACGACAATATAGTAGAGTGGATAAAAAAATCAGATTGTAAACATTTAAATGGGATTTCCCCCCCCTGCACAGTAATTATCTAACCTTGCATTAGTGCTGCCAAATTTCCAGGATTGTCTGGTTCTCTGAGTAGGCTCCTGCATGTCATAGAATATGACATGGAGGGAACGATCCTATGGCCCCTAGACATTTTCTTGGGGTCTATAGGATAGTTTGGATTCCGAGCTCTGAGGCCAGACATTGGACCTGGGAATCAGAGCTCCAATCCCCCCTCCCCCAGCCAGCGTGAAAAGAAATGCACCAGCTGCTCTCCAAGGTCAGGAAAGTGACCTAAGAGAGGGCTCAAAGGGGGTGGGGGGAGGAGAAGAGGAGGGAGGGAGGGAGGGAGGAGCCAGGATACGAGGTATCCTGATGGTGTTTCAGCCTCCTTTCCTCCCCTTCTGAAGTGCTGTTGCTAGACAGCCAAAAATGGCCATCAAGAAAAAAATGCAGAGCAGGAGGAGTGGGAAGGCAAAGATTGTCTCCGTCACTCCCCCTGCTCTCCATTGGATGTCCATAAGACTCTGAGTTTGGGGGCTTATGGGCATCCCCATAGGATTGCGCCCTAAAAAAGATAATCTATGAAATCTATGAAAGCATGTGCAGACACACAAGGAAACTGCACAGCTGTGTTGTAGCACCATGAGCTATGTGTGAATTACAATCACACACCACTGTGCAGCTTTGCCTCCTCCCCCCCCCCGAAAAATTCCTGTGGATGCCCAAGGTTACCTCTTAAAGTTAAAAGGGCCAAACATCCAGCAAATATTTGAGGACACTTCCAACCACTGCTATTCCTTGTCTGTTTGTTATAAAATCTGGTAGGGAGATATACCCCATCAGGAATTGCAAACTTTCCTCTGTTTTGCTTGCAGTACATCCCTCTCCTTAGAAGCAGCGTTCTCCAATCTTGGGTCCCCGATGTTTTTGGCCTACAACTCCCAGCATGCCCCAGCCGGGGTTGTAGGCCAAAAACATCTGGGGACCCAAGGTTGGAGAACACTGCCTTAGAATGAAATGCCTCCTGCCACACGTGGGCTGTGATTAGAGCAGGTTGGCAGAGACAGACTATGAATCGGTGGCAAAGAAATCGGTGGCTTCTTTCTTCAAAAGATATTATAGAGATGCTCTAAAAGAAATATATTCTGTTCCATACCTAGGTAAAGTGTGAAGACCCAGTCATAACAACATAATTGTGTGATTGTTGAACCAGCAGTAAGACACTATTGCTCACCTCAACAGCAGGCAGGAGGCAGGAGCATATTAACTATTCTTAGGGCCAGAGGCCATTATGATCATAGACGTAGGCAGGCACACATATCCACTGCTATAAAACGCTTCCACATGTAGTAGTATAACATTTGTTACGCAAAGACATATCTATACAGAGCACATTACATAGTATTAGACTGCATTAATTCAGCTGTAAACCAAGTTAGCTTTAAAAAGAAAAGAAAAAAGCCCACATTTTCCATATGCATTTTAACTAGGCATTTAAAGTCAAAGAGAGACCTTAGGGAAATGTCTAGATGGGAGGTCATGGGTTTGGGTCCTCTTGGTAATCCAAACCTAGAAATATTAGCCTACTAGCTATCTTGGCTCTAAGTATTAATGGCTGTCTGTCTCCAGAAGCACCAAAGGTCATCAGTGTTCCTTCGCCCATCTAAATGACACAAAGAGCCACTTTAGGCTCAGGGAAAGTGGAGAAGACAGGCGGCATTTGCACACATATACATCCTTCTTTCTCCCTCAGCATACAAGATTGGCCACAATGTGTGTAGACAGAACTAGGCATTGGTAAGAGTAAAATACATATTGGCCAATGGCCACTGACTAGGACAGAAGTGCCCATGACTTCTGAAAAGACTAAAGACTAGAAGGCTGATGTAGGCCTCACCTAAAACTGTTGACAGAACAGGTGGGGAGATTCAATGCACCAATATACCACTGACACACCCCAGCTTGGTGCAGCTCCTATGTTTTCTCCTTTCCTGTTGCACCCTCCTATTTACCAGCTCTATTTACCAACAACAACAGACAGCAGCAATGATGCATCAGTGAGAAAACAAAGCAGTGAAAAGGGATCAGTCTGTGGTCCGATTCAGCAGGGCACTTACGTTGTTATGTTCTTATACAGTATTGCACAACTTCTCTGACTATAGATCAGAATATTTGTGACAAGTACTTCGCTGCAATCCTATGCATACTTTCCTAGAAGTAAGCCTCCGCAAACATAGTGGGACTTACTTCTGAGTAAACATACACAGGATTGCACTATTAATCTTTAACATGGATAAATGATAACATCCTTTTGAAAGATCTTGGGCATTTTTCTTACAAGTAGCAAAATGATGGAATGTAAATTTAACAATCCTAAATGATGTTTCACAGATCTTTCTCACTGACTGAGCACAAATGATATTAGCAACACAGTTTCTGGTACACCAGACAATTTCAAAGGGACAGCGTGTAGTGCTTTCTCTTAACTTTCTAACTGCTTCAGCAAAGTTTGTCAATAGCAAACCAAAAATGCATATTATCCGATCTTCAATCATCATTGCACAGTGTAAATTCATTTCTTGCTGTCTTATTTTCTGTGGGTGTCCCTTAATTGCAATCTCTTGATAAACTTTTTAAAGCTTTGTGTTTATTGCTAGGAAGATTAATGCTTTCAGAAGCCTTATCTTTAAGCAGCATGCTAAAAACTCTCAGAATTTAGCCTTTTAGACAGCACATTTTCACATCATTAAACAGGAAAATGTTTTGTGGAAGGGGAAAGGTTTTACAGTATGTCTCCATTAACATACCTGCTGGAAATCCATTTTAATGTTCGCAGTGATTAAAACAACTTGCATCTCACCCATTTCATTAAAAGCTTTTTTGAAGGCAACAGAAATAATGGTTACCCCCTCTCCCTACAATCCATCTGCTTCAAACGTAGCTTCAAAATGAGTAAACAAGCAATTATAATTATCTTGAAGGTACAGCATGAATTATATGCTATCCAAATGGTGTAACATTCTGTAAGAAGTTTGGGCGGTGATCATGAAATCACCAAGTAAGGGGGAAACTGATCATTCTATTTTTGCTTTTATAATACAATAATGTATTAAACTGAAACCATAAAATAACCATTTAGAATACAGTTTACACAGTGTCACTGAGATGGTTCTCCATGGAATTTTTTTTAGAAGGTATCATTGCATCAAAGAGAGTATGCTACAGAATTTACACATGGGTCCTCCAATTAACTCAATAGCTCCCGATATTTATTTGTTCATTACAAAACCATTTCAAGCATATTTTAGAAGATTATAGCCCCGTAATTTGTTTAGCAAACAAGCCCTTCAGGTCTCCAAGACATCAAAAACAAGACTTGACAAATTCTTATAGATGACATCCTATAAGGCAGGAATGGGGTAGCCTTCTTTGGGTGGAAGAGTACCAGAAGATGAAATAATAATAATTAAAAAGAGCGGGTGAAGGACAGAAGACAAGCGGTGCTGGATCAGACCAAGGGCCTATCTAGTCCAGCATTATGTTCCCACAGTGACCAACCAGATGCCTATGGGAAGCCCACAAGCAGGACATGAGTACAATAGCAACCTTCCACTTATAGTATCTGCTATTGAGAAGCACACTCCCTCTGATACAGGAGGACCATCGCGTATAGCCATCATGACCACCCTCATCCTCTATGAAATTGCCTAACCCCCTTTTCAAAGTTGTCCAAGTTGTTGGCCACTGTAGCAAATTCCTTAGTTTGGAATTTGGAATACTGCTTTTAGTTGGAATTCTTTAGTTTGGAATTGCAATACTGCTTTTAGTTGGTTAAATGCATAACTTAAAAAATTTAGTAGTGTTAATATCTCAAGAATGGAGGGGGTGGGTTTCCATCCATTTCTTTCCGGGGGGGAGGATAAACTAGTTTACAACAACAGTGGATCATATCTGATGAATATTTCCAATATCTTTCATAGACTTTTTGGGTCTTAGGGAACCTATCCAGTAGAGAACCAGTTTGTGTATATATCCTCCTTGAATACAGCGAGAACTATGCCAAAGTTTCCTGTGATGTTTTGTATATTTTAAAAGGCAGTGTGGGTTAGATGGTGTTAGCAGCAGTGATACAGGGTATAGTCCATTGGTTCTAAGGAAACATTACCAAGCAAGCATTGGCACTGAGGCCATGTGAGGATAAAATGGAGAGGAGGAGGATTATGTAAGCTGCCTTGGATCCCTTGCAGGAAAAAAAGGCGGGGTATAAATTGTGGAGGACCAAAAACCCGGTTCTTGGCGCGAGTTCGGCACTTAACGGGTTAACCGGCACTGAGAAAATGCCCTTTATGCGGCTCCTGTGTGTTTAGAACACAACCGCTACCTAATGAATGACATAGAACTGTGCTTAGGTCAAAGAATAGACTTTATTTACTATATGACTAATGGAGCGGAACTAACAGACTACCAGGAATTTCACACTATAAACATAGCAGGTCGTAACCTTACCGAAGTGGAAAGCTTCAATCTACAGACACTAGAGGCTTAGCGTATCACAGAAGAAGAAGTAACCTTACATCAAAGAATCTGACTTACGGACTTAGCATAGCAATCTGCATAGCCAGTCTCCGAGCGCGACTGCCTGGGGTTGGAAGCTGCCTGACCCAGAGCAGAGCCAGGGACCTGAGGTGTGCCATTCTGCACCATGTTCCCAACAACCTCTGGTCCTTTGGCACATCCTTTTCTACCCCTTACGCCCCCTCCCCGCCCCTGCTGACCAGGTGGGCTGGGTCCGCCCCCACAGGGTGGTGGTGTCTCCTGGTGTTGACTCCTCCTGGGTGTTTTGGAGCACTTTGGGGTACTTTGCAGCTCTTTGAGACTGCGCCCCCACCCTCTCCGGAATGTTAGGTGCCCTATTGTGCAGATGTGGATTGTGCCTCCGTCTGCCCAGAAATGTGTCTCCTATGCCCTGGGTGGGGATTATGCAGGGATGTTGAAGAGTCCTTGGTCCCAAGTCCCGAGTCGAGTCCCGAGTCTTTGGACCCGAGTCTAGAGTCCGAGGTCCAAAATGGTGACTCGAGTCGAGTCCCGAGTCACTCCCAAAGCGGCGGCCCATGGAGGGAGCGGGAGGGTCTCCGCGAGAGGAAGAAGAGCTGCCCTTCCTCCCGCGGAGACCCTCCTGCTCCCTCCATGGGCCGCTGCCGCCGCCACTCACCGTCCTTCCCTCGTCCCTACTCCTGCCGCCACCGGGGCAGGGATGTATTACGAGCCCTCCCTGGGCTCGTAGTTCTCCGCGGCGGAGCGGCCCAAACTCGCTCTTCTGAGCGGCGCGGAGCATTCTCTGCGCCGCTCGAGTCGCTGCCGCCTCGACGCCTCACCTCGCCACTGCCCCGCTGCCGCCCTCACCTCACCGCCGCCGCCCTCACCTCCACCTCCGCCGCCCTCACCTCACCTCACCTCCACCTCCGCCGCCGCCGCCCTCACCTCGCCGCCGCCCTCACCTCACCTCCACCGCAACCGCCGCCACCCTCACCTCCTCCTCCTCCTCCTCCTCCTCCGCCGTCGACCTCATCGCCATCGCCATCGCACACAGCACGCCGCGTCACGCCGCCGCTCTGTTTTTGGCGGGGTTGCTGTGGTTCCTCCCTCCAAAAACAGAGCGACGGCGCTGGCGGCATGACACGGCGTGCTGTGTGCGATGGCAACGGCGATGGCAACGAGGTCGATGGCAGCGGCGGAGGAGGAGGAGGTGAGGGCGGCAGCCACGGCGGCGGTGGCAGAGGCGAGGGCGGTGGCGGCGGAGTGAGCTGAGGGCGGCGGCGGCCGCGGAGTCCTTGGGCTCGAGTCCCGAGTCGAGTCTCGAGTCCCACATAAATTATTGGGACTCGAGTGGGACTCGAGTCAGAGGGGGGACTCAGTCGGACTAACGAGTCGAGCCCCCGAGTCCGAGTCCCCATCCCTGGGATTATGCAGCCGGATGGCAAGTGAAATGAGAAAAACAAGTCAGGGATCAGTGTGCCAGGGTTCAGGGTGTCAGGGTTCAATGTGTGCTCTGGCTTTCTCTTCACATAAATATAATAAATAAATAAATAAATATGGTAATATGCAGGAGTAGAGAACACCCACCCATCCCGCCAAACTTGAATTCTTGGGTCCTCAATACAAATTGGAATTTTTCTACCATAGTTCACAGAGCTTAAACATACAGTTAGGATGGATGTACCAAGGGCCTTTTCTGATAACTGTTGCTTAGTTTAATAGCACTAAATTATCAATCCAATAAACAACTGGCAAAAAAAATACCCAGTCTGACAGTAGAAAATCTAATTCTACGTTTTGGTTATTTTACATATATTTAATTCCCCCCCCCCAAGTTCCCAGCATAGCAACTACGCTATCAAAGCAAATAATAACATCCCCCAGTGAGTTGCATTTCTCAAGAATGACACTCGTAACAACTTGCATTAATCTGCAAAAACAAAACAAAACCCTGCAGAATTTTGTAAGGATTGATTTTTCATGTCTGAAAGCCTTTTGCTGTGGTGTGGTAACAATAATAGAAAGAGGAAAAAAAGAACTGCAGTAATACAGAGTGGGGCTGAATGAAAAGATAAATGCAATATTCATATATAATGGGAGAAAATAATAGAATACACTTGCAGCCTTTTATGATTAAACTTATCTTCAATATTAGCCACCATTTGAACTGAGATGTTTGCAAGGACCATTACATCTTCACAGCGTAGCAACTAAATTTCACATATTTTTCACGTTGGTATCTGCTAAAGCCAGAGGGTGTGATGTCAAAATGTATTTGTGCATCAGAGATACCTAAAGATAACCAGTAATTATTTCAGGAGTTACATGGGAAACGTATGACACACTAAGCCTGCAAAATAATTATATTATTCCAGGGGGGAAAGGAACTTCTGCAGGAAATACCTAAATACATTCTTCCTTATATACCTAGTAAACATCAGTGTAATTAGTGATCTACGATGCAAACTCCAGCACTATGAGAAATACTTTCACCCATGGCTGAGACCTACTTAATGAGACTGCCAAGTATGGATCCACCCATATCAAGAATCTGAATCAGGCCTTTAGCAAAAGATAACAACACCCCTTATGTTCAAAAATAATTCATAAGTAACTTGGTAAGCTGGTCCTATTCAAAACATACTCACAGTGGCCTTGAAGCCACTGCACTGTGGTGTGACCCCATGAGGCTGCAATATGTAGGTGAAAACTGGAATCATGTGAGTGGAGCCAATCACATGGGTCTTTCCCATCCAATCATCATCTCCTGGCAAAGAGAAACAGCAACAATTGGGTGAGGAAAAGTCCATGTGATTGGCCCTGTCTATATGGGATTATACCGCAGTAGTTCCCCACTGCTGCACATATGTGTGAAGGAGGCGATTGTTACGGTAGGGAGGGTCTTCAAGCACTTCTGCTACCAGGACAAAGTATGCTGAGTCACTTCTAAATTTTTGGCATTGCTTATATAAATCCGTCTCATGTTACAGTTTTGATCATGACAATGACTTGTAGCAACACTCTTGTAAATGAAATAAAAATAAAATCCTAACATGGACAGCAACCCTTGTATGAAAATTGAATTCATTTTCTGGTAGAGCTGTGTGTGTGTGTGTGTGTGTCTGTGTGTGTTTCCAATTTCAGTAATTATATTTTCATTTACAACTCCTATAACATTTAGGAATTGTTAGTAGCTATTAAAATGATAATTATTAGCTTCTGAAAGTGCAAGGGAATCCATTGCATTCCCAAGGGTGTAGTGATAGTTAAACAAGAGACAGAAAGGGAATGCTTCCAGGGGTGCTAAGAAATAACAAAAAGTAGTATAAAAATTCTAGTAGGGATTTTCTTGTATACCTTCCATCTGTCTGGAAGCGAAGAAGTAACCAAGGAGATGGAATAAAGGTTCCCCATCTGGCCTGCACAGCTTCCTACAATGTTTTTTCTCTCTTCCTATTTCCCCACCACTACCACCACCCCTGCATTTTGTAACATCTTGCCTGAATAAGAGATCTGGAGATCTCGAAAGCTTGCACATTTTGGTGATCTTTTACTGTATGTCTAATTACAGTTGGTCTAATAACTGTATTAAACTATTTGGATTTGGGGGGTGTTCTTATGGCCAACACAGCTACCTTTGTTATTATTATACAATATTATTAAACAAATATTATTATTTGTTTGTTTGTTTTTGCTAGATCTTTAGAGTGATCCCTGATTGGCTAAGCTTGCCCATGCAACCAGAACATGAAGCAATGCCCTCACTGATGGGCTACCGTATATTTTTTATTCAGAGAAAACAATGGCTGTGAACAGTTGTGAGCAGCCTGAAAAAGGTAGGACTAAGGACTTTTTCGGGGGGGGGGGGTTTGACCTCCTCAAAATCACTTCTTTCAAGCCAGAGATCCCTGCTGGTCTATAGCCATAATATACTGACTTTGACAAGCCAGAGATCATTCGGCTCAGCACAAGCAACAAGTATCTTTCAAATATAAAGAAAAGAATCTTGAAATATAGACTAAAAACTCAAGTGTCATTGATGTGGAAACCATTTGAATCCATCCTGCTTCATCAGCAAAGAAACTTTAATGTGCATTTAGTTCGACGATATTGCAGCACTTTTAAATTCTTGATTGGACTTAAATTGATGCGAGCCCTTAAGCTGCACCATCCATTTCCAAATGAGAAATTATTCAAACAAAAACCTTACTGACTGGGAGGGAGCCACTCTATTACCAGTGCAGTGCTAGAAAGCATCCAGAGGAACAGCCAATTCAAGAAGTTCTTATAACATGGAAAGGTCACATTATCCAAGGTATCAGAAACCCTATGCTTATGTTAAAAATATTAATATTAGTGTTTCACTCTAGTCAGTAGCCTCTGCTGATCTGATTTTTCACTGTTGCCTTGGGGGACATGCGGATTGTATAATGTAGTCAAAAGTACTGGGGCAACTAGAGGGTTGAGGTACTTCCACCCACCCACCCATTTCCCTCCCCTTTAGTGTGATGTACAAGTGTTGCCTTATTTTGACACGGTGATTTTAAAGCCTCGTAACAAGGAGAAACTTATGTACTAACTGCAGGTGGATGGCTCTCTCATAGTCCCATACATTCAGCATTTCATACACATGAAGCCCCATCACCAAGGATAGTCTGAGATGGGCCCTGGGCAAGGTGACCACCTGCCGGCCAGCATCACCTCAGTGCTCCTCCGGCAAGGAAATGGAAGATGGTGGTGGCTGCTGCAGCTGCTTTACCTGGAACTTTTCCGGGTTGAGCTACATGCTGCCACCCCCACCCCATAAGCTTACAAGCAGCGACAGAGGGACTCTACGGGATGGAATATTGCCCCAAACACCTTCATTTCGGTGAGTTTACACATAGACATGCAGTTCCTTGCGTCATGTTCTAGGCAGGGATGAATCACTCCCTGGCCTCCCATTGTAAAGGCCCTCTGGAAGGGGGAAGGAGGAAGGGGCCTGCGTAGAGCTGAACTGGCAATTCGGGTGGCCATGTGTCCTTCTTTCTTTTCTTTCTTTTTTTTTTTTTACAGAGGACAGTCCTCTATTTGAAGGGCTGTCAAGTGTCCAGTCCAAGCCTGATTTATAGGTAAAGAACCATGAGAAAGGAGAGTGAGCAGAGGCCTTGAGACTGTCTATCAGTAGTCAGCATCTGGTCACATCTTCCTTGGCAGTGCATAAGAGGCTATCCTTTTGGCAGTCCTCTCCTTTGGGTACCGTTCTGCCCAAAATGTCTTACCAGCAATAGGTGCAATATTATTATTATTATTATTATTATTATTATTATTATTATTATTATTATTATTATTGCAAGTCTCTAGCCCTTGTAGAACCCGAAATATGAGGCAAAATGTTCAGGCACATTCCAATCATTTTGTAAGAAATGGACAATCGAGAAATGAGCCTGCTACCACCTTTCAGTGTGTTTACAATTCCCCCCGTACAGCATATGTACTGTATATACACCTGGAAAAAAATCACCAAAATACTCCATGCATCTGATGAAGTGGGCTATAATCTATGAAAGCATGTGTCAGAATAAATCTGTTAGTCTTTAAGGTGCCACAAGATTCTTTGCTGGTTTTGCTCTTAATACAGTTTCTTTGAGTTGATGTTCATGCAGATGCTGTAGGCATATGGGTGTGGCATATGAAAACCAAGAGGATGTTTATTATATGAGCTATAGGAATTGGTGTCAGTCTTCAGGCGCCTGAATTTTCAGGTGGGTAAATTTTCAAGTGGGTACTAGATGCATCTCATCTCTACTGCATATATATGTAAATGAGTGCGCACACGAATGCAATGCACAGGTGGCCATTTTACATGCATGGGGAAGTTTGTGTTTATATTTGAGTTCTCTATAATGGATGAGATAATCGTCTTTTGCTTCCAGGAAAGCATGGAAGATGATTCCTACTAAAATATGTAGTGGAAAATGTTTTTGCATTAGTATTGTATATTGTTGACTGTACATGTGTGTATCCACAAATATTGTGAGTACTGGGGGCGGAGTAGTGGACTCACTACAGATGGCTAGCCCCAGGTCCCATCATGGCCTTGATCCAGTCTTATAGTTAAGAGAATATAAAATTAATTTTACCCACAACCTTAACAGCATTCAAAAAACAGCACTATTAGATCAGCTGTTCCTAACCATTCCATTTTATATTCTAAAAACAGCTCAGTATTTTAAAATAGAAATTCAATGGCAAAGTACTGATTTGACACTTATGATAAAATGCATTTGATTAAGACCTAATAAAGAAGTGTGCATTTTACTTGTGAATAATGCATAGTGAGATAAAGTTGGACATCAAGCAAATAGGATGTCAAAACTAATATCAGTTTGCATTCCTCAGCCGTATTACTTATTTTATCACTAGATTTTAAAATGCATATTGGGTTTCAGTAGCTTTTTCATTATTTCAGGAGATAACAAAATAAGCCTTCTGAAGAAATATGTCTGATTTATCCATGTAACTAGTATAAAATCAATGCAATCGTTTAAAAAGCCTGTGTGGCACAGTACTTTTGATCTTGTTTTTAAAAGCATGATGTGACACTAAGCAACAATATTTCAGATATCCTATTAACTGATACCTTAAGTGACCTTTTCAACTTTAAGGCATCACTGCTTTCTAATCTAATTAGTATTAACACATCTTCTCAAAAATGTGTAATGCTTATATGGCTATATAATGTAATGCTTACTGATTTACATTTTATGAACAGAGAAGAACATATTTAAAATAACTATTATGGAAGTAGTGTATGCAATCTACAGCCTGCCTAAAACCAAGTAAGAAGTGCATTTTAAATGTTCATACTGGCTTGGATCTTAATTTCCTTTCTGTGGAAGGTATGGAAAACAGTTCACGGGAAGGGATTTCTCACTTCTTCCTTCCTGCTGCAGCCACCTGCAGCCTCAAAAATCTGTTCCTAAGGGCTGAAGAACTGAATGGCATGTGAAGGCAAGAGGGGTGGGGGGAGAGATGCAGCATGCATGGGGTTAAATTGGGGTCCTTTCCGTACCAACCCAGAAGTGCCTTCCACTCATGCAACAACACCTGTTGCACTGAGCAGGGGGTTGGACTCGATAGCCTTGTAGGCTCCTTCCAACTCTGTGATCTAGGAAATCTATGAAATACATTATGTTCCCCTGTGATGATGAAGACAAGCCAGGTGCCTTTTTATTTTTACTCCCAGGGGTCATAGATTCATAGATCATAGAGTTGGAAGGGGCCTACAAGGCCATCGAGTCCAACCCCCTGCTCAATGCAGGAAACTAGAGGAGGGGTCTCCCATCCAAGTAATAACCAGGCCTGACCCTGCTTAGCTTTCCACGCTCAGACAAGCTGAGCCAGCAGGGTTCTTATGAGAACTTATATCTTCAAGTACCCCTTCTGTATCTGAGCCTGAATAACCAAAGCAAAATTCACATTCACAGTGGCAGCTGGTGCCTCCAAAATGTGGGGAAGCTACAAGTCGCCCACCCCACCCTGCTACGCCCCTTGTGTGTCATACCTTCCCTCAGTTCCACCTCCCCAAAGCTATTCCTACTTGCTCAACCCTAGCTTGGTCCATGGAAGTTCTTCCTATCAGTCAGCCATGTCCTGAGACAAATATATTGTCCAATAGCATGAGCTGGGGACACAGCACCAGGGGACCCCTGCTTATAAGCTTCCCAGAGGCATTTAGCTTCTGACTGCAGGAAACAAAATGCTGGAAACTAGTCACAAACTGAGTACAAGGCAGAGCTCATGTTTTGAGCCGCCCCCCCAACACCAAGCCTCTCCTTTGCCCCCATGTGTACTGCTGCAACTTAGCATCTACTTCAGAGAAGGCAAACTAGGGAAGCTAAGAGACAAGGGAATGGCCAAGTGAACTGAGATGGGATCTCGGAGCCCCAAATGTCAACCCTCCCAAATCCATTCCCATGCAGTTAACTTACCCCCCCCCCAAATATTCAAATTCCCCCAGATATGCCCAAATCAATCCCTTTCAATGAATTTACCCTTTACATATCCATTTCCCTTGCAAAGAAAAACCTGCAAAGAAGAACCCACAAAGAAAACTCCCTATTCTTTTCCCCTCTTATCTCCTGCCTGACAAATGCAGGCAGATCCTTTCTTCTTCTTGCCTACAGCTTAAAGAAGTTGTTTTCCAGCAAAGAAGATGTGAAGGGCAGCTGCTGAACAATCAGCAGCCATCTAATGCTCCAATGTCGAGCGTGCCTTCACTGTACCACAGTGATCCCGAGGTAGCATAACAGCCACCATGATAAGTAGCCACTGATAGCCTTACCTTCCTATGATATGACCAGCCCCCTGACTTCCTGACTATACCCATATTTGCTCTAGGGTGGGTGCTTTTGGGGAAGGCTTGCTCTCTGCTCCACCATCAAAGCCAAGACAGGCAGAACCTGGGTAGACATCAGGCATTGGGTGAGAGTCTGAATTTTTTTTCTTACCGTGTTTCCCCGAAAATAAGACCTACCCCGAAAATAAGACCTAGTACCATTTTTGGGAATTGCTAAAATATAAGACCTACCCCGAAAATAAGACCTAGTTGTGATCATTCCCAGGGCTGGTGGCGGCATAAAGGGCAACTTGCAGAGCCGCGGGAGAGGCGGTAGAGAAAGAGCCATGGGAGGGCGGCGAGGGCGCGCCGGGCCGGGGCACAGCCTGCGGGCGAGGCGTCGCTGAGAAGAGGCCTGGGCGCGGCGGCCTCAGCACATGCCTCTCCGGGGGTGCCGCGGGTCTTGGCCAGGCGCAGAGCCGCCGTGGGAGCCCCTGCCAAGCCGTTGCCCCCATTGCTGCTGCCAAGCCAAGGAGGAAGAAGGGCCCGGCCGCGCTGGTGGTGGTGGCGGCTGCAGGAGAAAGAGGAGGTGGGGCAGCCGCCGCCGCCGCAGCAGAGCAGCCGGCCCTGGCCCCGCGCCGGACCCATAGAGCTGCCGCCCCTGCCTGGAGGAGCCGCCACCACCTGCATCCAAGCAGAGGAGGAGGAGGGCAGCGAGGAGGAGGCAGCGGCGAGGGCACTCCAGGCCGGGGCGCAGCCTGTGGGTGCGGCGAGGAGGTGGCGAGAGCACGCCAGGCCAGGACGCAGCCTGTGGGCGAGGCGTCGCTGAGAAGAGGTGCCACCATGGGAACCCCTGCCAAGCTGCCGCCCACGCTGCTGCCGCCGACGCTGAGGCCCAGCCACGGCTGTGGATACCTACTGTAGATACATTAAAAAATATAAGACCTACCCGGAAAAGAAGACCTTGTGTGTTTTTCTGAGTCTCAAAAAATATATATGACAGTGTCTTATTTTCAGGGAAACACAGGTAGGGTGGGAAATCTACACATGGAAGCCCATCCCTGGTGAGAATGATTTTATTCAGACGTATTTGTAAGCTGCCCAGAAGAGCTACATGGTAGAAAGGAGGGGTATAAAAATCTGTTACATAAATAATATAAATATCTATAACGTGTGTAAAAAGAAAAAAAAATCTGTGAAGAATGCAAACAAATCTGGAATTCCAAACATTAAGTAAAAGAACACACTGATATATTCTTGATTTACTACATTGTTAGAGTGCAGAGGACTAAATATATAATTCACCGTGAATTATTTATATCACAGTTAGTTAAAAAGAAATGTGATTTATGATTCTGTAACCTCTATTGATTTTATCATTCAAATGCAAGGAACAACCCCAGTGATTACCTGGTGCAATTTTTTAAGTGTTAAATGAGTCCACATCTGAGCTCTTAAAATGATCAATGGCAGGAAGAAATACTAATAATTCAGCATTATTTAGTCTGTATCAAACACAAGAATCTAACTTGTTCATTACTTTTCAGGCTTTGTTTCGAAATGACCTTCAGAACAACAAATCTAGGAATTATCACTTTTAAAATAGATATACTGACCAAATCTGGTGGAGCCAATGGCCCTACTGACTTGGAATGGTGGGAGTTGTAGTCTAAGAGGTTGGGGAAGGCTGCCTTAAAGTCATCAGTTCTACCTTATGTGCTTGTGCACATGTACATAACCTCCCAAAGGAGAGGGATATACAAAAAGACCATAATGCCACCGGGTGGGTGGGTGCCTCCACATACTGCATAACCTCTCCTGGGCTCATCTGTGCTCCCTATTCCTTGTCTTTCAGATATATTTTCACACTAATTTCTCAGGCAATACTATAGCCACACATTCAATTCTCCCCTCTGCAGAGGCATCAAACTGCAACAAGCAGGAAACAGAAGAGGGCCGCGGCTGTAGAGTTCTTAGACCAGGGCTCTCCAACCTTGGGTCCCCGCATGTTGCTGGCCTACAGCTCCCAGCATACCCAGCCAGCACGGCTAATGGCAAGGGATTCTGGGAGCTGTACTCCAGCAACATCTGGGGACCCATGGTTGGAGAGCCCTGTCTTAGACTCTTAACTTGTTTTATATAGAGGCTATGGATTTTGATGTGAATTCTTAATTGACCTGATCCACCTCAGTTCACATCTTACCCAAAGCTTCCTCTTCAGCTCCAGTATGTAGCTGCAAGCATGCAGGGATTCTTGAAGTACACCAACTGGGTCAAACCCCTCGCTTTGATTGGAATAGCATGCTACTATTGTGTGGCATAATTTGTAGTGAATATTTTAGAGATCCACTAATGAAAACAGATAAACAGAAAGTTTAATCCTGTTCTTAATACAATCTTGTAGAGTTGCCAGAAACAAAGTTAATGTTACGTTCTCCATTTTGTTAGCCTTTCTTTGGAACTGATTTCAAAACAGTGCTCTGATCACTGTCAGTCTAAAAATACCTTGCATCTTTATTGATTATCACTAGAGAGGGGAATTCTTCTTATCCGCTTCACCCATTTAGCTTTGTGTACAAAGATAATTAAGAAGTGAGACATGATAAACTATACAGCGAGTGCTGATAATGCGCCTCTCCAGTCACAATGTCAGGCTCAAAATGAACCTGAGCACTTTGGCAAATATGAAGCAGATATTAATCAGCTGCTGCTGTGCGTCCACCACAGTGGGAGAGCAGAAGAGTCCTTTTCACTCAATGACCATCCAGAATTATGCTCATATGCCAAGTACAATGGGTTTGAACTGCAAATAGTACTTCTCAGCAGCACCATGCTTTATAAACACTAATTCTGTGCAATCATGATTAAGAGTTTAATAATTTAATTAGATGCTGAAAGCTCTAATATTATTTTAGATTCCAATTAACCAATTAATTATTGATCTTCAGGGGACCAAAGTTCGCTTCATTACTTAACACCACAACCCAGATACTGCTCTCTCGCTCTCCCCTCTCTCTTTATTCACTCCCTCTGGCCAACTCACATACTAAGTTTCATCATACTGAGTGATTAAAAAACGTAAGACCTCAACTGGGAAAGCCTCTCTCCGCAACATAAAATATCACTCAGTGAGGCTGCCCAGGTGTTCTAGATGTTATTTCTACAGTGAGAGCGCAATCCTACGCATGTTTATACAGAAAAAAGTCCAACTCCCAGCATTCCAGGAATGGCTGGAGCATGCTGGGAGTTGTAGGAGTTTTTTCCTGTCTTCACATGCATAGGATTGCACCGTGAGGCAGTTAAAAATGCATGCAAACATCATTTGCTTGCTTGCTTGCTTGCTTGCTTGTTTATTTAGTACATTTCTCCATAACTAGCGGAGTACAACCAGTTAAAAAGCTAAAATGCCAATGTTGAAACACATTTATGGTGCAATCACATGTCCCTAATTTGCCCTTGGCTGAAGGGACACAGGATAGGGGCTGGAAGGTGCTGCACCTTGGAAATCCCCTCTGAGGCCGCAGTGCTGCGGAGCACCCCCCTACTTCATAGCTGGTGCAGTTTTTTCCGCTCCAGCAGGGAACCAAACGCGGAAGGCCATGTTTGGTTCCCCCAAGAGTGTTCCTGGGGACGGGAGGACCAAGGCTACACCAGATTCCAAGGAATCCAGGCGGTGCCTCAGCCTCTCCTCCTTGTGAGGAGAGGAAAAACATCTAGATGTCCAAAATTGACCATCTAGAGGTTTTTGAGGGCGAGGGGAGCACGGCAGATATCCTATCTGCTACAGTGACTTCTCCCGCCCTCAGTAGAATGCCAGTAATCCTCTGAGTTCGGAGGTTTATGGACAGCCTCATAGGATTGCACTGCTCAACAGACAGAATACAATACAAATATTTAAAAGAATAAAATACAGTATAATTATTTCTTATTCCTAGTATTCCTACTCTGCCTTTCTAAGAAATAATCAAGGCCACTTACAAAGGATAAAACTAAACTAAACAACCCCCTCCCCCCAAAAAAGCGACAGTAAATTTAAAAACAGAGATAGTACACCAAGGTTGAAAAGCAGCAGCAACAGGAAAACCCATATTTTAAAACCACCATCCCAGAAAAGACATCAGGAATTAAACCATTTCTGCTGCTTGTAGAAAGTTAAGTAGCAATGGGGCCAGGCATACCCTTCTTGGGAGGCTGTTCCAGAGCTGGGTGCCACAACTGAAAAGGCCCTGTCTCCAGCACTTACCACTGTTACTCTGATAGTGGGGGACCCAAAAATGGCCTTCATAAATGAAGTATTCAGTCAGATTCATATGGGGGGGCATTGGTAAGATACTCTGGTCCTAGCGGATATGTTCAAAAAAAGGAACATAATATAGAATTATATATGTAAATATTCATGTGAGAATTTCTTCCATTTCCTTCCCTTCTATACAACTCTTTGTTTTTTGTTTGTTTTTCACTTTTTAAATTGAATTTTCCAAAACAAAAACAAATCATATTTGGCTTCCGCCTCTTTGTCTGACAAACGTTTCAATAGCTCTACCTGGAGCATGACTAAATCTGGATCCAACCCACCGACTTAATAAAATTATGAACAAAAGCACTTAACATTGCTAGAACTGCAACTTCATAAACCGCTACTAACCTATCTTGTCACTTTGTAGCACAATACTGTGCATGCCTACTCAGAAGAAAGTCCCATTGACTTCAGTGTGAATTACTCCAAGGTAAATGTGTACAGCAGGGTTGGGGAACCTCAGGTCAGGGGCCATATCCAGGCCCTCCTGGGGTCCCAATCTGGCCCTCTGGAGTACTACAGATGGCCACACCCCCTTCCCCTGGCTCCACCTCCTTTCCCCTGACCACCACTCATTTGATGGTTTCCCTGCTTTTGTGCAGTCCCCCCGCCCATTCTGAAAAGTTGAAATGCCTCTCCTAAGGCTTAGTTACTGGCAGTCAGCGCTTCAAGCTAAAATATGCTGGCATTTTTGGCTCCGCCTCTTTTGCCTTCAGCCCCGCCTACTACTGGAAAGTGGCTCCCAAAAGCTTCTCCAAAATGAAATTCAGCCCTCAGGCTGAAAGGATTTCTGCATCCCTGGTGTATAGGGTCACAGCCTTAAAGGCGTTACTAGATTCTCTAAACATCTTTGCCATTAAACAATGTGAAATCCATCCTTTAAAAAAAAAAAAAAAAAAGCCCCAGCATTATTCTGTGCATTTGATAAACATTGCTGAACTGGCACTGAAAGGGGGGAAATGTCAATTTTTTTATTTTATTTTTTAAAGAAGCTACTTAATGGACTCAATTTGTAATTTTACAACAGTTTAACTTCACCTATTTTAGTCCAATTTCAAGACTGTTTTGTTTAAGTTTTATACTAGGTTTAATACCTTGATAGCATAATTGTATGCACAACTGATCTTTCAAAAACATATTGTAAATAGCATTAAAGTGCTTACAACTATAAAATACTTTTATGAAGTAATCTGCCAATTTTATAGACTTAATACTGCAGAGCAAATTTCAAACCAACTTGCACAGTAATATAGATATAAACGTGTTTTATTTAGCCTGTAATGGTAAAATCGTTTTTGGCTGGCACAGCATTAAACAAGCCAGAAAATTATAACATTGCCCAAACAATGTCACATAATGTTTCATTTTTTAATGGGGATATGTAATGGATGATCTCCTAGCCTTTTTTCCTGTTACTTTTGCATGAGTCAATCTGCTAAGAATCGGTATAAAAATGGAGAATCGTGTGTTGGCGCATCTGCCCTCATGACAGTCACTTCTAAATAGGAGTTGAGTTTTTCCTAACTGGTGTTGTGTGTGTGTGTGTGTGTGTGTGTGTGTGTGTGTGTGTTCACCATTTGTTCAACCCTTTTTGTCAATGGTGCTTCTTATGTGGCCTTTCAGGGGTATCTTCTGGCTATACCCCGTGATGTAACCTGATTCTGGGTGCTGCCTGCACAGTTGCATTTGCTCCATTCATTCGTGTGGTTTAACTTCTGAAGCACTGTCTAGACGGCCATAGGCAAAGTCGGAGTCCCAGCTCCGACCTCGGAAAAGGGCTCTGAGGTTGGAGCTGGGACTCTGACTGTGGAGCGCCCTCTCCTTTCACCCTTGGTTCTTTCTACATCAGCTGCGGCTCCAAAGACGGAAGACCGACTTCGAAGCCAGCACTGCGGGTTGGGTCCGGGAGGGGAGGAGCGAGGTGCTGCCTTCCTACCAGGAATCCTGGCAGTGCCTTCAGCTCCTCTCCTCGCAAGCCGGTGTATAACAGTTAGACAGCCGAAACCGGCTGAAATCCTTTTCTCCGTGCTCCTCCCACCCTCAATAGGATGCCTGTAATCCTCTGAGTTCAGAGGGTTCTGGGCAGCCACATTAGGTTGTGCTGCCAGTCTAGATCCAACCCATTTATGACTGGGCTTCAGGAGATCAACCACACATGATGCAGCCCCACGTCTTATTTCATCATTGTGTCAGGTCAGAGCATTTGGTATGTGGTATATGATTGGCTGTATCAATCAAGGTGATCCTACTTATGGAAATCATGAACAAAGATGGAGGCAGAAGCAGCAGAAGCAGTTTTGGTGACACTGGCAGCAGGTGGCGGGAGCTTTTTCTTCCTTGCCCAAAGCCTGCTGAGACTTTTATTGCACTTCCAAGTCCAAAACTACTTATGAAGTAAGTCACACATTTAAACAGGCATGCTTAACCTGGCTCTTTTGTTTTCAAGAAAGAACAGCTGCAGGGGCCCAAACTAAAAAATTGCTACTGGGCCGCCACACTGGCTTTCTGCTGAAAGTGATACCCTCCTGGCTGCTTTTTGCTCCAGAAGTGTTGATTACTGCAAACAGCACTTTTAGGGGCAAATGACAGGCAGGTAGAGGGCGATTTTCAGCAGAAAACCCATGTGAGGCCCCGATCTGGATTAGGAGCCCACAGCTGTTTTTTTCCCCCCTTCCAAAATAAAAGTTGCCAGGTTAAGTACATTTCTTTAAACACATACCTAACATCACATGTACTTGGCCCTCAGGATAACAGATAATGACTGGGTTTGCACAACATGACAACCTATCGTGGGTGACAAGCCACGGTGGGTTGCCATGCCATGCGAACCTAGACTGATTCCCGCAGAGTAGCTTGTTTGAAGGCAACAACCCCCCCTGATAATTCATGGCTTGTGCTACAGGTTGTTGTACCCATGATGGGTTGTCATGCCATCTGAACCTGGGTGACCGACCCTATCGTGGGTGCTGGGAATCGATTAGCGAGCTGTCAAAATACCAGTTCCTTTTAAAAGGAGGTGGCTCACACTTTTCCATGTTCCTGAGCACCTAGAGTCTCAGGAGCTAGTGGAAAAGTGAGAGCAGTCCTAGAACTGTGGAGTCCCAAAAGAACAAAAAAACAAAAAGGAGGATCTTGCCACAAAGGGGGTGTAAATCCCACCCACCCCCTTTTCATGTACACCCCTTTTCGGTACAGGCCTGTGGCTCATGCTGGCTCAGCTTGTCTGAGTGTGGAAAGCTAAGCAGGGTCAGGCCTGGTTGTCACTTGGATGGGAGACCCCTCCTATAGTTTCCTGCACAGAGCAGTAGGCCCCTTCCAAGTCTATGATCTATGAAATGTATGAATCTATGAGCACAGATTACTTGCACCTTTCATCTGGCTTGACAGCTTGTCTTTTGACAGCTGTCAAATGAAACCAAAGGGGGTAAAAAGGCTATTTGGAGCCTGTCTGGGTCAATGTCCAGGGTTGGTACCTGCTGCACTTTGACAGTAGGTACCTCCCTGGACATTGCCCAGGTGAGGCTCCTCATTTTCAGACCTCTGTAAGTGTGTAGGAGTGCCTTGCAAAAGACTGAAAAAAAATCATATATAAAATTATATATATATATATATTTGCAACCACAAACAGCCCCTCCAGGGTGCCACTTGGGCACTTTGAAGGGTCTGTCAGTGGTTGTCAAAATGGAGATTGCAAAAGTTGGCTGTCAAGCCAGAGACTGCAATCTCCAGAAAAAAATCGGGGGTAAAGGGACAAAAAAGCCATGGCGAGGAGAGGGAGACAAGTTGGTCCTGCTGCAGTGTCCCCTGGGATACCTGCAAGAGGACTGAGGGGGAGGAAGGGGGTGAACAACTCACAGGTAGCGTGATCGCACAACAAGCAACCCACCATGGCTTATTACCAGGGATGGGATGTCATGTCATGAGAACTCACCCAATGGGTTTGATCCAGAGTTTTGCTCACAGAATGGTGGACTCACAGGTCTCTGCTCACTCTTCCCTCTAAAATCCCAGAAAATCTGCTCCAGAGAATTGAAGTATCCTCTAACTGTATGATGGAATATGTGTGACTCTAGAAAATTTGAAGTCAGATGAACCACAGATGTTTTGTTGAACTGGTTCATAAAATGAAGGAAAAGCATTCCTTGAATTCAAGACTGCTGTACAGAATAACCTGTAATTCTGGGGAACTAGAATGTACACATTAAACACATGCTGCAATGATAAAATCAGAAAAATCTCTCATGCCTACAGATACTCAGTTTTTTATTTATAGCGCCATTCATTGTTGCATGACTTTAATCTCTGCGGAATCATTTCAGCAACAGGCAATGACACCAACCATACTGAAAAAAGAGGGAGTCTTTTGAGGTCAATGCCCCTAATTTAAGAAGTGTGTTAGTATTTCAATATACACAGTACAACTCTGTTTTCTATCTATTAAATTGTTTATTTAAAATATTTATATCCCAAGCCTCCAATGGATTTGCAGCCTTCAGGGAGGGGCTTTTAAAGAAAGCACGAGGGGGGGGGGCAGGTAGCACCATTGCATTATTTGATTTAAATAATTTACTAAAGAAAAAAGACTTTTCTGAAATGCATTCTCAACCATCAGCTTGAAATATTGTTTATCGACTGGTAGTATAATAGATTTGTAGGAAATTTTATATGTTTCTTCTGTGAATTAGATGTCTTCACAAATTCCTCACACTTTACAGATGAATGGAATGCTTGATGTTCTTTTTATCTACTTGTCTGCTTGTCAAACTCACACACATTATTGATGGTATAAAGCACTTAACTGCTGGGTGTTTCGAAAACATTTTTTCCCCCTGAAACCCATACTCATTATTTTGTGCAATTACATGTTTCAGAAATTTACCTCTAGAAATACTTTTCAAATATGGGGAGGGGAGGGTGAAAATATTGGAAAGACAGTATTGAAGTATGATGATAGTGGACTACAGTGAAGCAATCTACACATCCTTCTGAACTGGGTGATATGTATAAGGATGTAGCATTGGGTAGCAAGAAGCTTGTTCCCTGTGTTGAATCCATGGTATCCCCGTGCTAACTATGAAGGCAGAGATTGTAACTCAATGGCAGAGCACATGCGTTACATGCTAAAGGTTCCACATTCAATCCCAGGTATCTCCAGACAGGGTTGGGAATTACTTCTGTCTGAAACCTTGAAGAGATGCTGCCAGTCCGTGCAGGCAATACTGAGCTAGATGGATCAGTGATCTGACTCGGTATCTGGCAGGGTCCTATGTTCTTAAAGATGTGACACCTCTTCAAGAACAAGCAGAACCTCTTTCAGCTTGTTCTCAATCAGCAGTGCAGAACCTCTTTCAGCCAGAGGGCCAGATTCCATTTCGGAGAATCTCTCAGGGGCCAACAGGTAGGGCCAAAGGCAAAAGGGCCAGGGCCCCCAAACCAATAAAACCAGCATATTTTCACTTAAAGCACTTAGTGCCAGTAATTAACCCTTAGGAGAGGCATTTCAACCTTTTAAAATGGGGGGGGGCAGCAAATGATCGGTAGCTGGGGGAAAGAGGGTGTGAGGCCTTCTGGGGACTCCCAGACTGGGACTTCCAGAGGGCCAGATTTGTTCCCCGCCTAAGGTTCTGCACCCCTGCTTTAAATGTACACCAATATTGCACATGGTGGCAGCACCTGGCAAGCCGATGCAAAACTGAGGAGGAGGGCAAAGCTGGTGGCTGCAGCAGTGCCACCACTGCACTGCTGAGACCCAATTGGCAGTGAGTGTGCAGGGGGCCTGATCAGCACAGGAGGTGGGGAGCACCATGTGCAGCCTGCCCACAACCCCCAAACATCTGGAACTGGGCCTGCTTGTCTGCTAGCTTGCACTATCCTTCGTCCCAGGATTTCCCCACTAGATTGGATGGGACAGAACAACTCCTGCCAGCAATTAGGCTGTGGCAGCTACAACTTCAGTTCCCTCCCGGATTTATTTACCCCTTTTATTCCCACTGCAGTTCCAGTTTGAGACTGCTTTGCATGATCCTCTTTCAAATAGGATTTTCAGTTTTAATTCTATCAATTTTCATAACATGCTTCTTTGAAGAAAGCAAATATTAAATGGCTCCCTCAACAAGAAGCCACTTCATTATGAGATATTTTAATTATTTTTAAGGTGGGTGTGGAGCCACCTTAGACTAAATAAAGTTTGACAAAGGAAAATATTACACTAATGAATAAGAGACCTTGTAAAGAAATTCCCTGCATTACGAACTGAATCATATGGGTCTTTCAGGCTACCACTAACTACTGAATGTACATTGCCTCCATTGAATAGTACATTTGAGATAAGAATCCCCATCACAATCCATTTCTCTTTTTTGTAAAGAATAATAAAAAGCCAAACTGTGCTGGTACCAGTTCAACACACTTCTATTTAGTAGTAGGCGATCACTCGTGACCGAGTAAGATTGTCTTCCAGGATAAAATTACTAAAGGAAAATTATAAAAGGAGGAAATTCTAAAAAAAATAATAATTGTGTAGACTCTAGTGATGGGTCCGTAAGTGACTGTGGAGGCCAGTTCTAGATCCACACGGCTTCCCACAGTGAGGACACAGGTTACCAGATGGAAGATGGTCCTGTAAAGGATTCGTTTGACGTGCTTTTCGCTTAGCACGTTTCTCCCTTTCACCTTGCACTCGGGCTTCTTGAAAGTCCATGGAACCTTTGTGAAAGGCCAAGCTCCATTTAGATCGTTCATGGGCCAGAGCTTCCCAGTTTTCAATGTTTATATTGCATTTTTTTAGATTAGTCTTAAGAACATCTTTAAACCTTTTATACTGACCACCGATATTCCGCTTTCCATCCTTGAGTTGGGAATAGAGTAACTGCTTTGGGAGACGGCAGTCAGACATTTGAACAACATGACCGGTCCATTGAAGTTGGCGTTGAAGGATCATTTTTTCAACGCTAGTAGTCTTTGCATCTTCCAGTACACTGACATTTGTTCGCCTATCTTCCCAAATAATTCGCAGGATTTTCCGGAGGCAACGTTGATGAAATCTTTCAAGGAGGTGGAAATGACGTTTATAGATAGTCCATGTTTCGCAGGCATACAATAAAGTTGGTAATACAATGGCTTCATAAACCAGCGTTTTGGTGTTCTTACAGATATCCCAATCCTCAAACACTCTATGTTTCATTCAAGAAAATGCGGCACTTGCGGAGCTCAAACGATGCTGGATTTCAGTGTCAATGTTAGCTGTAACAGAAAGATAGCTGCCAAGATAGAGAAAATGATCGACATTTTCCAGCATTGCCCCGCCAAGCTGGATAGATGGCATCACCAAAGGGTTAACTTGCACTTGCTGATGAAGCACTTGCTGATGAAGCACTTTGGTTTTTTTGATGTTAAATGAGAGACTAAGTTTTTCATATGCTTCTGCAAAAGCATTTAGGAAAGTTTGGAGATCATCCTCTGAATGTGCGGAGACCACATTATCATCAGCATACTAAAGTTCCACAACGGAGGTTGTAATTACCTTACTTTTTGCTTTCAGCCTGCTGAGATTAAAAAGCTTTCCATCTGTTCGATATATGATTCCCACACCAGTGGGAAGTTTCCCCTCGACAAGATGTAAAATCATGGAGATGAAAATAGCAAATAATGTTGGGGCGAGAACACATCCCTGTTTAACACCTGATCCCACTTTAAATGGAGCAGCATGAGAGCCATTGTTGTCCAAAACCGTTGCCGTCATGTTGTCATGGAGAAGTCGCAAGATATTCACAAATTTATTGGGGCATCCAATTTTCATAAGGATAGTCCAGAGAGCCATTCAGTCTACAGTATCAAAGGCCTTAACCAAATCAATAAATGCCATATAAAGGGGTTGATTTTGCTCCCGGGATTTTTCTTGGAGCTGCCGTGCAGTAAAAATCATGTCTACTGTCCCTCTAGAGGGGCGGAAACCATATTGAGATTCAGGGAGGATCTCTTCTGAAATAGATTACACCAGATTACAAAGTCAAAAAATAACGGACATAATTGCATACAAGGAGAAAGAGTCAGAATTAAGGGCACAACTGCAAATGTACCTCAACTGGAGCTGAAAATGAAGTACAGCCATAAGGCCTGGTAAATTAAAAGATACAGCATCAAAAGATGAATCTACACAATCGTGTTTAGCTATATTACGGTATGTTGGCAAACTTGCAATGAAACAAACAACTCTTTAATGGTGCATTGATCTCTCTCTCTCTCTATATATATATATATATACACACACACACAATTTTTGAAGCATCCATGCTTTGGAGGACTGTGAATGAGCCACACGCTCCCTCCACTGCCCCTCTCTCAGGCAGTTTCCCTCTATGTTTCCTATTTAGCACTAACCATATGGTGCCATGAATCTGAATCAGCAAACTATGGTTAGAACCTGACCCCTCCAAACAAGAAGCCAAAATAATGGCTTGAATTGGACATGAAGGCAAACTAGGATTAGTGCTAATCAGGAAACAGAAATGGAAGACAAAGAAGAGAAGGAAGGAGGAGCACGCAAGGCCACAGCTCATTTGCAATCCTCTAAATGATGGCTTTGAGGATCATCTGAAATGAGCCATAGTTATGAACAACTTCACTCAAAAGACAATGGAGCATTCTTTATTAAGTCGACCTTCCCCAATCTGGCACCCACCAGATGTTTTGGACTACAACTCCCCACATTCCCCACCAGTGGTCATACTGAATTGGGCTGATGGGAGTTGTAGTCCAAAACATCTGGAGAGCACCAGGTAGGGATGTCAGAGAAATCTGCAACAGACTCAAATGAGATAGCATTTCTGTGAAACCAACCTGCGGATTCCACAGTGGATCGACTTTTTTCAATGTCACATGGACTCCGTGGACCTTTTTTTTTAACTTTGGGGGGGATTTGCACACCCCTGCCATCCCCCGAGGGGGCAGTTCTGCATTTTTCATACCAGAACAATTCAGGCAAATGCTTTCATGCATGGACTTGGATCCAAAGGTGCTCTTGTGTGAGCAGAGGACATTTCTGCTCATGCAAGGGGGGGCAATCTTATTTCTGCCAATACTCCCTTCCACTTCAGCTCCCCTCACCAAATCCCATGGCATACTGGAAGGTCTTCTGACCCCTGGAATTGGCTCTTGAGGGGTGGCGCTGCAGTGGGGAGGAGGCCGTGGGAAAGTCCTGTTGCATGATCAGAAAATTGAAAGGTGTACCCCATCAAAAAAAATATGCTAAGTAAAGTATAACATATTTAAATGAACTTTTCTTCTCTCTCTCTCCCCAACATTTGCAGTCTTCTGCATCTCTCATATTACACAGGTTCTTGTTGACTTTTCGAGGAAATCTCTTTTCAAGGTAATGAGCTGTTGATAATGTTTAATGACCTTGTACAGTAGGAGTTCCACTTTTAGGGATTAAAATTCATCTCAAGCACCTTGGCCTGAAAAGCAACAGACTGTGCCTATTGAACCATTACCCAAGACTATACAAGTGACACTAGCAGCTATTAAAATTAAATAAAATACTGCACTAGCAATATCAAAAAGTATACAACATATTAAGGGAAATCTCAATGCACACAAGATAACAAAGTCATGAAAAGGGCAAGTTTTTATTTTAAAATTTGAATTTATATAATCATGACTTCATATTTCCCATACATTTACATAAAAATATATCACAACTGCTAGACTGTGAGCTGTGTTGGCTGGTTGCCACATACATCTCTTAGGATAGGATGGTATGCATGTTTAGACAGAAACAAGTCCTACAACTCCCAGAATTCCCTAGCCAGAGTTGTTTCTTTCTAAACAAGCACAGGATTGCACCTTTAGTCTTTAGTTTAAAGTGTCACAAAGGGTGTATTTTAGAAATTATTCATGGAAACATATTTAAAATGTTATGACAGATATAAACAGCTTCTATTATTTCAACCACACACTCTTCAAGCAATATATTTTGTCCCTTCCCTTTAGTATCAAGAATCCACTACAGCAGGGGTCTTCAAACTAAGGCCCGCGGGCCACATCCGGCCCGCCTTGCCTTTTTATCCGGCCCGCCGGCCGATTGGCGGAAGCAGACTTTTTTTTAACTCTTTCGCTTCAAGCACCGATTCTTTTAATTCTTTTCCATAATATGGAAAAATTAGTGGTGGTGTTTTACCTCTTATGTATGAGCTGATGTAGCTAAGTCAGATTTCTAATGTTTCAAAAATGCTACTTTGGATTGAAGCAGAGTATGCTCATTTGTGTGATGGCAAAAACAAAAGTATATTCGTGTTAGGCATGAAACAATTGTGCAACTATATATGTAAATACCACCAGCCCTGCCAGGAGTATTCATTAATATTCCCACTTCTTCCCTCCCCATTCCTTTTTCCTTGTGTGTCGTGTCTTTTTAGATTGTAAGCCTGCGGGTAGGGACTGTCTTGTTAATTGCTGTAAACCGCCCAGAGAGCTTCGGCTATTGGGCGGTATAAAAATGAAATAAATAAATAAAATAACTTTCCATTTAAGGGGGGGGGGAGAATCACCCCTATCAAGTAAAAAAAAAGGACACGGGTCCTTTTTTTTTTTTTTACTTGATCCATTCGTTCATTTTTTTTTCAAACTATAGTCCGGCCCCCCAACAGTCTGAGGGACAATGAACTGGCCCCCTGTTTAAAAAGTTTGAGGACCCCTGCACTACAGCAAACCATCTTAATGTTACCAAACCATTTATTGTTATGTGCACCCCAGTTCTCTGAGTGGTAAGACATTACAGGGGTTCCAGCATTTGCCCGGGTTCAATTCCCTTTGGAATGAGGTCACTAGAGGCTTACTTCTGCTTTGCAAAATCGGATTATTTATTAATATAGAAGTTGAGCATAGGTGGCAGTTCACATCCCAATGCTCCAATAAACCCCCAAAATCTTCCAGCACTCCAACTTATTTATTATATTTATACCCCGCCTTTTTTCCTGCAAGGAACCCAAAGCGGCTTACATAATCCTCCTCCTCCTCTCCATTTTATCCCTCACAACAACCCTGTGAGGTAGATTAGGCTGAGAGTCAGTGACTGGCCCAAAGTCACCCAGTGAGTTTCATGCCGAGCGGGGACTAGAACCCGGATCTCCCGAGTCCCAGTCCAACACTCTCACCACTACGCCACACTGGCTCTCTGAACCCCAATCTGTGTGCACTGCCAGGAGCCAGTTTGACCGGGACCCTGCAGGGACCTCATCCAAGGAAGAGGCTTGGCACCTTGCAGAAAGCTCCAGCACACCATAAGAACCTGTTACATAGCCCAACTTGCCTGGTCACTTGCCTGAGGCTCTAGGCAAACCCATGCCCCACGCTGTGCATCCTGTCTCTTCCCCCTCACTCCCTGCAGCCCCCAAGAGCTAAGAAAATTGTGGCCCTGCTTGGTGATACAGAATTGGAGGAGGACGCTCACTGCATTGGCTGAAATGAGAATTAAGTACCAGAGGTCTACTCAGAAGGAGGAAGAACCAGATGCATCTAGTGGCACAGCTGCTCATCAGGAAGGGGAGGTCGTCTGACTGTGCTAGCAGAAAACCTCTCCATCTCTACCTGACCTTTGCTGGTACAAGAGCTCCTCATTGGTCTCTCCCTTGGGTAGTGCTGCTTTCAGCTCCTGTCTATGTTGTCTTGCGCCTGATTCTGACTGGACATACTTCAGCTCTGGGGTTGCCTTTACACTAGTGCACCATGCCACAGTTCCAGCTTCTACCCTGCAACACAGTCACTTCCTTTTCAGACTATGGAGAACTCTCCTTGGATGCAGTGCTTTTCTGCCTCAAGCCTCCAGGCAGAAATGTTATAGGTTCTCAAGATTAAAACACTACCTAAATTAATCAAAACACCTATAATGTCAATTTCTAAAGAAACCCCAAAACATCCAGAAGTATTTCTATCTCATACCTAGCCTATATTGAAAATCTGTTTCCGACATTAAACTTTTCATTATGTAAGGAAATCATTGGGGATAGTGATAAGCTTAGGTTATCCCAGAATCATCTGATATCTCATACTCTTGCTTTTATTAAAACTGTATGTGACCAAGGGAAATGATTAAGAGGTATATCACAATTGCCTTGTATTTAAATTTGGTTTTATCCCTGATTTTGTATTGGTTTTTAATTTTTTTTGTAAGCCACCCTGAACTTCAATTTGATAAAAAGGAAGGGATAAATAAAGGCCTCATCATAATTCATAATGAGCAAAAATCTGAGACCTCTGCATTTCACCCTCAGATGTTTGACTCAATGGACTACATTACTCTATCAATGTGCAACACAGAGACCTACCTTTGCTGTCCTGAAACTTTGGAGCAATGGCCACTTATTTATGAGTGAGGAGGACCTTTGTTGTGTCATTTTTAGAAGCACCCCCACATGAAAAATAGTGGAACATTTTGTATCAAAAAAGAACTAAATTTCAAGACCACTGCCACCACCATTTTCAAGTGTATTGCAAGTCTTTGGTGGTTAGAATACACCAACAAGTTCTGCAATTTTCATATCAGAACAATTCATGCAAATGCCTTCATCATGGACTTGGATCCAAAGGTGCTGTTGTGTGAGCAGAGGGCATTTCTGCTCATGCAAGGGGGGGTCATCTTATTTCTGCCAATTCCCCCTTCCACTTCAGTTCCCCTTGCCAAATCCCATGACATACTGGAAGGTCTTCCAACCCTTAGGATTTGCTCTTGTGGGGTGATGGTGGTGAGAAAGCCCTATTGCATGATCAGAAGTCTGCTGAGACATGTTTGGATCCAATCCGCAACACTGAATTAGCAATTAGCATCCTATATGTACATTACGATTTCACCATCCCATCATTGCATGCACGACCGGGTCTTTCATCCCATTCCTAAACATATGGAGACATATTTGTTTACATAGGATTTCCCTGACCTGTAATAGACTATGACACTGTTCTGTATTACTGTTGCATTTGCTGTAATGTTTTTAATGTATTATCTGGTGTGTTTTTTTGGTTTTTTTAAATATTTTTATTTATTTTTCAAAACAAATTATAACACAGAAAATATATTTAACAAAATACAAAATTATCACACAAATATAACATAATCAACATACAATAAATCATAAAGTGCTCCCCCCCACCCTCCAAGGGACCAATTAATATACTTCTATCCTCCTGATCAAATAAAGTCTAAATTCCAAAAATATAACATATCCTGACAAGGCATGCTACCCTTCCCCTTTATTAATACATAGTCTAGTAATTGATTCCATATCTCCATAAAATTATTCTTCTTTAGCAATCCTTTTTTGCATTTGATACTACTAGTTAGTTTATCATTTAGGGCTATGTCCCAAACTTCCTTATACCAGTCTATTATTAGGAAAACATGTTGTACTTTCCAATTTCTCGCATTATCTGGTTTTTATCTTGTATAATATATGCATTTTAGTGTGAACTGCTTATAGATCTTTTATTATATTAAGCAGTATAGAAGTATTATATTTTTTTAAAAATGACAATTTGCCATTAAGAGTGAACTGTACTTGGAAAATATTATGGGGAATAAGCTGGCTGCCACTAGGGTAGCCAATTAACTAGAAAAAGATGCCCTGGCCTGCTCCGGTGTCTTTTTACAGCAACTGTTCTGCAGATATCAGAAGCTGTTCACATGATGGGGATAAGCTTTAACACAGGAATGGGCAACTTGTGGCCCTCCAGATTTATTGGCCTACAATTCCCATCAGCCCTAACCAACATAGCCAGTGGTGAGGGTGTTGGTGTTGAAAGAGTTTGTGATTTGTGTGTTAGCTTTGCTAGACTATTTATACACAGCAGCGGAGTTTAGTTGTAGATTATTTTATTTGTTTATTTACTTATTTAAAGTAAGCAGTAAAGTGTATATATTTTATAGAGGGATCATGGGAGCTGTAGGCCAAAACATCTGGAGGGCTACAAGTTGCCCACCCCTGCATTAACATCTGCTAAGGTCTGCAGATCAAGCTACTATGTTAAAGGCACAAGAGCAGGTACCAATATTAATTGTTATAAAGGCAAGCCAAGCTAGTACAGGGAAAAAGTAAAATGGCATTCCCATATAGCTTGTCTACTTTGTACTGAAAAACAAGTTGACTTTAAAAGGGGAAAAGAGAGAGGAAGAAAATTAAATTGTTGTTTTTCCCTGCTAGCTTTTCAAGTCAGAGGCATTACCAGGGGAGAAATCAATTGGCAGCAGCTGAGAAGAGATATTTAAGTTGAAGGCCAGAACATCTTAATTAGGAAAGAGTGTTAAAAGTTAAAGAGCCAGAGTCACTTCAACATATAGCAAAGCTTTCGATAAACACTTCTTTAAAATTAAAAAAAATTCAAAGAAGGTCAAATATAATAGGAAATAGCTTGCCGACACCTAAAAAAAATATGGAATTGTCCATAAAGGGTGCTTAGATTCTGTACCGGAAAAGCCTTCCCACACAATGTCTGATGTAATGAATGTTCAGCTGTTTACTGTTTATAGTGCACAATGCACATATCTTCCCAAAAACATCTGCTTCTGTTGCGGGGATGTCACTTTTTTACAGCACTCCAAGGACAACATTTTGTTGCTGGTAAAAGGCAGTTTGTCCCGCACATACTGCATATATGATTATGAGTGATGTGTGACATGCTGACTGTGCAAGGGTCAAGGACACCTCTTGGATATTACCTGCAGTGGCGTAGTGGTAAATCTTGAAGTGCAGGCACTCATCAGGACAGTTCCCAGAGCCACACCCCCAAGGAGAGTCCAAAAATGCAGGCAGCTGTGTGGGTCCATATCTACAAACCAGCGCTAGCAGTTTTCATCTCCACAAGGAACAGGTTTTTTTGTAAAGTGAATGGCTCTTAATTGCCCATCCAAGCCCAAGTCACCCCAAAATACTTTGCATTACAACAAGGACCCATGTATTATTGCTAGGAAAATTCATTTCCCCCACTCATCATCCCCCACCGCTCCAGCTATTCTGAGGACTGCAGCTAAGCTCAGAGGGATCAGGGCATTCTGAGGGACAGGGGGCAGGTGATGATAACGAAACCTGAGAGCCCCTGGCCCCACTACGCCACTGATTACCTGTGATGTGAACGGTGGCAAAATGACAGACCTCTGCATCCCCTGCCCAGTTCCACAGATGCCTGTGTGCTCTCCTGTGGCACGTATCAAACCCAGGAAGGGTTTTGTTGTTAAGACCATCAAGATGATTCTATCCCCTGTTCTCTTACACTGGGGATTGGGGGTGGATCCAGATTTCCTGTGAGTGGAACTCCGCTCACAAGACACTCCCCGCTAAAGGAATGGGGGAGGCCAACTTTGCCAATCCTCCTCCTTTCAGCAGGCCCCTGTACCTCCCAAAAACCTGTCCTGGAACAGTGCGGGAGGCAGCACGGTGATGGTGGTGCAGGGGTTATCTGTGAAAATCATCTCCTTCCTCCAGCAGGTGCTTCCACTGTTCACCAGAAGGGCAAGTGTGGATCTAACCTTTAAAGGTGGAAACAGCATTTTGTAGTAATCCTTTAAAAAGCACAGTATACCAATGAACCCCTTCAATTCTGTCATTCTTTTTCACATTTTCCTTCAAAAAATAGTGTGCACTTACAGTATCTCTCCCCTGCCTCCCTTCTTCCCAATGCAAAAAGCACTCATCCAACTTTTCTTTTAAATGGGCACACAAACATGGCAAAGCATGTTCTTAAATGATGCACTATGTCCTCATGAAAGCATGTCAGCAGAATTCAGCTTGCTTTCCCCTCTCCAAAAGAGTTGAACAAAACTGTTGGTGAGTGTAAAAAAAAGGAACAGAAATAGAAAGCATATACATTTAAATGCAGCTGAAACTGTATGTGCTGTTATATAATGTCATTGCAATGTAATTATGGATACTAACGTTTTATGTTGGAATATTAATGGAAATTATGGGATATAGGCATAATCCACAAGATTGAAATAATTAAGAAGATAAGAGAAAAGAAATAATGATTAATTAAGCTAGGATTTTCAGTTGGTCTACCTTTGGCTGATGTAAGAGAGTGCACATACATTTTCACTTACAACTCATTCTTCTTCACACAGAAAGAAAAGGAAGTGGGTTGTATCCAATACCTTCTGTCTAGCAGAAGAATGGAAAATGCTGACAGAATTTATTCGTCCCCATCCCCCTGCAGCCTCCAGAGCAGATTTGTGGGGAGCACTGGGGCAGACAGGGCGTGTAGGAGGAAAAAGAGCAAAGGAAGTTATTTGTGTGATGTTGGATGGAACCCAATATAACTAAAAGCTTGCATAAAATTGCACTTACATATGTTGGTTCCAGACTCATGTAAGTCAGTGGCAACACGCTCATTGATTTTAATGTTTCTGGGTTGCTTCCTTAATTATTTAGTATTATTGTTCTCTAGAACAACATTTTTATACTTTAAAAAAGAGGAAAACAATCCAATCTTATTGGGAAACAATTACAGAAGGTCTAGCCTCTGAAATATTCAATTCTGCCATGTTTCCTACTCTGTGGTGACTCTTCTAATCAATATTTAATTGGAAAGCAGTCCAATTCCCCCATTCGTATTTTCAACTTTTATATATAGCAACTACATTATCAGCCAGCAAAGCCATTGCACAGCAAAAAGGCACTGGGGCAATGAAATCCTTCATGTCTTTGATTTGTTCAAATCAACCAGTTCCACAAGGATCCATTGCACAACAGGAAAAATCTTGCTTGCTTGCTCAGCGCCTTGTCAGGCATTACTTGGCAAATGCCGTATAAGTGAACTCCACCCACCCCCTCCCCCAGGGTAGAAATGAGCATCCAACCCAGCCAAATATTGGGTTTATCTGTCCCCAGGATATCCCTAACCTAGCTGTCACTGGTTACAATGTGGGCTGCCTGAGTAGCATGACTGAAGATTCAATAACACAAGAGAACAATGGATAATGTTGTTTTAAACTGTCTCAAAATCATATTTCTTTAGTACAGTCATGTGGATCAGATGACTGTACTACAGAAGGTTTGGAATCTTCTGCTGTTCTTGATGATGATGTGAGTACATATTTTTAAAGATATATGCAAACAACCAAAGCAACAGGAACAACAACAGAATGTGAAACACCTAGTTTTTACCCTTTCAATATGGATCTAATAGTAAATTTTTAATGTTCATATCTAATGAGGTAATGGAACAATCAAAGCTATGTGTTCACCATATGGTCTACATGAATAGCCAAGAATTTCTCCCCATTTCCTGATCAACATTTGCTCACCTTCCATTTTCCTCTCAGCAGTTTTGATATGGATATGCAAAATGAATTTATATTCATTATTCATTTGTAATCTGTCTCCACTAGCATGAGCAGGTGTACTGGCAATAAACCAACATAATTCCTCTCTCTGATAACCAATTTAAGTTGCTTGATATAGCCAGACATTTTGAGAGATCTGATACATGTATGCAAACACAACAGGCCTACTATGCCCTTCTCAAATAATATAAAGTAATGTCCTAGGTACTGACAACTTTAACTAATCACAACAACAAGAAAGCTGTAAATAAATATATTTAATAAAACTTAGTATTTTGCCTTTAAAGTTAGCAGAAGTAAAGGGTTTGGGGCCATGTTTGTCATTTGTGAGACTAGGCATATAGTTGGTACTTGGTGCTTTGAGCAGCTTGAAGTGGAGAATTAGGCTGCTCTTTCAAAGCCACTGATTCAAGTGAATTTCATATAGATTTCTGCTATTTAAAAAAATCTGCCAAAAACTTCTGCAATACAGAGTTAACTATAATAAATGGCTCTGCTAACATTACTGACTACTATATTGTTCAGATGTGGGTAAACTTGGAACAAATTACTCAACTAGCAAAAGAGAATGTAATAGAGGCCCAGAGTAAATATGCAATGCGGTGAGGTAATTGGTTTCAGATGTGACCATTAAGGTGACCATTAGGTTGAATTAACATGGCAGTTGGGAAAAAGGAAACTTTGCCATAGAAACCTGTTGGGGAAAAAGGAAAAATGTGTTTGGTTACTGCCTTGAAGCAATATTCTAGGGCAACCTTTCCCAGCCTGGTGCCTTTCAGATGTTTTGGACTTCAACTCCCATCTGCCCCGATGGTCAGGAATGCTGGGAACTGTAGTCTGAAACATCTGGAGAGCACCAGGCTGGGGTAGGCTGTTCTAGGATGAATGGTTTGAAAAATCATTGGTCACTGAAATAGAAACTGCCAGTGTAGCGTAGTGGTGAGAGTGTTGGACTGGGACTAGGGAGATCCGGGTCCTAGTCCCCGCTCAGCATTAAATTCACTGGGTGATGTGACTTTGGGCCAGTCACTGACTCTCAGCCTAACCTACCTCACAGGGTTGTTGTGAGGATAAAATGGAGAGGAAGAGGAGGATTATGTAATCCGCCTTGGGTTCCTTGCAGGAAAAAAAGGTGGGGTATAAATATAATAAATAAATAAATAAATAAATAAATATTCTAAGGATTAAAAGGGAGAATTGAAGGACATTATAAATATATATTTTAAGCATCTTTACTACTAAATATGTTATCGAGGGTGGGAATCAAAATTCCCAGCCCAAACAGTCTTGTCAGATTCCATGACATTTAAAGGCCAATGTACAGGCAGAAATCAGATGAATTTTAGAACTGGAGGTCCGCAGTGTTCACTAATAATTATTCTGACAAACAAGAATGGAGATATTCATTTCTGCATTAATTTCAGGCAATAAAAGGCTAACTGAAAATGTGATCATTGTTTGATAACTAGAATTCACAGTTTGTTAGCTCCCTTGCGTAAAGCCAACTATATTACAGCTTTAACAACTGACTACTGGAAGAGAGCTCCATTGTAACATCACAGAGATTTATTCAGTTTGCAACAATGCCACTTTGGTTAGTATGCTCCTACAGCTGATTTTCCAAAGGCTCTTGGACCAACTGTTATATATGCATGTGGGACATGCAGCAGCATATCCCAATTACTTTATAATGTATCATTCAGACTGACAGAGTCATTTGAGTCCTGACTTGTCTGATAACTGATTCAGAAACCTGAAGTACATTGTTGGAAATAGGGAAGTAAAGCCAGAGATAGCTAAAGTCGAAGATACAATAGAAGTGGCTGTATCTAAAATTAAGAAAGGGGTGCGATAATTTTGGAGGCCAGTTGATGGTTATTAGCAGTTTATTCCAAACTACTTTGAAATAACTGTTCTATTGGTTGATTTGTTGGGGGGGGAAACATAAAGAAAAATGGTGGTATGACTGGAAGAGAGTAAAAATGCTTTAATGAAATCGAGACAAATATTCAGTAGAAGTAGATCAGTGCTATTGATTAATCTCAACTGGGAAATGTCTTTTGGCCTCTTTACACATGCCTGGAATGAACTGTGGAAGCCACTCTGACTTCTGCTCCACAGTTTTGGAGGAACCAAATGCATATGCATTCCGCTCTCTGCCAATGCTTTGTGGAGTGGAATGAGATGTTTCCACTTGCCCCAGCCTGCACGACATGTTGTACAACAAGCCTCCACTTTATCTGGTTTTTGTTTTCCATGGATCAGTAACCTGGAAACCTGCTATTGTGTTCAGGATACATATCAAAGCTGCAAACATGTGCTTTTGACATGTGAAAATCTGTGAGCTCTGCTGACTTGTTCCGTTCTGGAAACCCTGGTTTCAGCTAGTTTCCAGTTGCTGTAGGAAGTGTTAGCTTCAAACTGTACTGGCCGTCAATTCCTGCCAGTGCAAGGTCAGCTTTGGATACTGTCCTAAGATTCCATTGCATTAGAGGTGATGTATGCATGGTTCACACAATAATAGTCCTACTATTTCTTGAATTGTTCCATATACATTATTGAATTGTTCCATACATCAGGATTATAGGAAGACATTTTTGCTGATTTATTATGCAGGAGACAATATACAGGTAATTTATCTAAAAGTGTGTATCAGTTGGGTAATCCAGAGAAATGTCACCTAAGGAGTCACTAGATTTGTGATGGCTGCACAGACATTGAGGAGGAAGAATTTGGAAGAAAATGCTATTAACTGTAACGATATCCAACTGTGTTTTTTAAAAGGAAATCTATTTCATGGCAAACAAAAGGTTCTCTCTTGCAAACTTCCATGTAAACTAGATGCATGCTCATTTGGGTCCCTCCCCCCTTTTAATATTGTGTTTTATATGTGGAAAGATTTTGATATCCATATTGGTTATACAGTAAGCTGATGACTGATTTTCATATGTAGATGTCTTATGAGGAAACTCTGTCATCAATCATCAAGACATGAATAAAAGTCAAAAAGAACAGGAGGCTGCACATTTTACTTTTTGTACATCTGAGGTAGTGTACCGCTTACATCCTACACGGTAACTCACAGCTTTACATGCACCACTTCACATGCCCTTATTTTGCCATCAGCCTGCCATTTTGAAGTCCATTTATATAAATATCCACTAAAAAAAAAAATCTAAAAAGATGAAATCTAGATGGCCGTTCTTTCATTCCATTCAACATTATGAGAAATTGCTGGCTGAAAAAGCAAACATTGTGCTTCAAAAGAATATGAACCTTAAGAAAGGTATGATGGCACACATAGATATGAACAGTATGAAATTGATTTTAATGTATTTCATTTGGCTGGTATTTATTGTAACAGAAGAATTTTCATTGCATTTTAGTACTTGCAAACCTAATATTTGTGCTGACGTATCTGCATCAAATGCCAATGTCAAGCTGATTCTTATGACCCAGGATGCAAACCAAAATTTAGACTCATGACATGCTTCATGGAGCATCTAAATCCTAAATGTTACTATGCCAGCACTAACCAACTTTCAGAAGCCTTTACGATAACATGATAAATGTCCACACATGTAAGAAAAAAATCGCTATGTCAATGTGCAGTGAAGCAACCACATGATCATAATCACGAAGCATACAAACTCAGGTACGACTCATACATTACCAAGGTGATATGACAGCCACCAAAGAGCTGCTTCCATGCTACCCGAACAATATTTGGGAACTCCTGTCATGTGCGAGTCCTGTGCCAACACCAATGAACCATGAGGGCCAGAGATACCAGCATGGAAAAAACATACCATCAGAGTTTTCTGTGCAATTTAGAGATTTCAGATATTTCTGAGAAAATGTGGAACTAAGCTGGGGAATGGTTACCTGGCCGCTTTGGAAGCCTATGGAATGGGCCTCTGCTCACATACAGCCAACCCCACATTTCAATTTGCTTCTAGTTTTGAGTGGCCCTACATTTCCCTTCAATACTGATGAAGAACTCACATTTTGTGATAAACACTTATGCTAGTTAATATTTTCCCATTCTAACTTGCCTTGAGCAGTTCAATTTTCTGGACCGGAAAGGTGGGATATAAATATCCTTATAAACACATTCATTTAAAAAAAATGTGGGGTGGGGGTGGATGCAGAAAAGGTAAGTTTACTATTATAGCAAATGTATTATGGGAATCAGGTGGCTTTCTAGGAAGAAAGAACCATTTGATCACTGGGTAAATAACAGGGCCGGCGCTACCGCTAGGCAAACTAGGCGGTTGCCTAGGGCGCATGGCTGAAGAGGGCACAGAAACGCTGCGCTCTTCTTCGCTGCTGCTGTCGGGCCGCCCCCACCGCCCCCACCGCCCCCCGCCGCCACCGGGCCGAACCCGCCACCCCCCGCCGCCGCCCCCGCCGAGCCAAACCCCCCGCCCCTGCCGTGCCGCTCACGCCCCGCCGCCGCCACCCCCCCGACCCCCCCCGCCACCTACCTTCTCCACGCCGCTTCTGGAGCCCTGCCCGTGCTGTATTGGCGGGAGGAACCAGGGCAACAGGGCTTAAACAGCCCTGTTGCCCTGGTTTCCCTGGCCAAAAACAGAGCGCGGGGGCCCCGTTGCGTCACTTCCTCCTCGGAGGAGGAGGTGGCCAGGGCGGGGCGGGGGGAAGGTAGGTGGCGGGCGGGGGGGTTTGCAGAGCAGGGCTGCTTTGCTCCGGAGCCCCCCCCATGGCACAAGAGGGGGGCGCTAAATATAATTTTGCCTAGGGCGCCAAACTGCCCTGCACCGGTCCTGGTAAATAACAAAAACCTAACTCATCCAACAAGAACTGCCTACGGACGTTATTATGCATTGGACCCCTTCAGGGGATCTAGTTTTACCTGAAATTCACTGTACAGTGTCTGCAAAAGTAACTCAAGTTGCTGATGGCCTTGTAGGCCCCTTCCAACTCTGATCCTATGAACTATGAAAAGTTTTATATTTTAAAATGTGTCATTACTGAACACCCTGTGATGCTACATCTCTTTTTTATCACCTGGTTTGGGAATGGAGAAAAATATCTGCCAGTCCAAACTCTCTGCCTTGACCATCTGGATTGCTCTGTGATTATCATCCTCATCCTCAGAAAGGACTTTAAACTAAATGTTTTAAATGAGAATAATGGATGGGAATTCTTTTTATGTGCCAAGAAGACCTCTTAGCACTTGACAGGTACTTCTCAGCCCCTATACAGATGTTAATGGTAACTTTTCCTTATCAGCTCTTGTTCTGCTACAGTTCACAGGCAGTCAAAAGGAAATGGACATTGCTGGTTAACATGTGCTAGCAGTGAGACAATGGAATAAAATGTAATGACGCTGGCACGATAATTTGATATATCTTCCAAAATACCAGAAATGCCTCAGCAATTACAGCAGATGACATTTTGTAGTCATAGCCCAGGATACAAAGCAAAGGCATGTGGCAATCAGCATGCTAAGAGAATCCAAACAGTGTGGAGACATAAGGCTCACATCTTAGAGTTCAATGTGCCTGCACATCAAACAGTGGGGCCAACATAAAAAGTTACTAAAGACAACAGGTGTTTGGGGCATCAATGGGAAAGTCATGATATTAAGGGCTGTGCCCTTGACACCAGGGAGGTCAAGAGCTGCTGCTCCAGCATTAATGCATTTGGGATTAGTATCTTGTGTCAATAAATCCTGATTACTAAGAGCAAATACTTAACATTGCTCAACTTCGCACTTTCCCTTGGCTAATTGGAACAAAATTCCATAGGAATAACTGAGTGGTGGGGCAGGGGGGGACACACACACACGACGACAACCAATGGATGTCATCCAACAGCGAAGATGAAGGTCAGAGGATCAGAGACGTTTCAAACTAATTTCTGCAAATGATAGATAAAATGAGGCCATTTTGATTAATCATACTTTTGTAGAATATAATTTCAAAGCATATTACAACTGAGGAAAGTTAACCCTGAGTTCATAGATAAGCAGGGGGGAAGTGACTGTGCTCACTGCAGCTTAGTGACCTGCTAACTTAATTTTGTGGCCAACTCCCAGCTATTCAACTCAGTTTAACGACGACAACCACAATCCCAAAACTCACATGTTTGGCACAGTTGCTACTAAATGACAGTGTATTAATGGCTAGCCCCATAAACAAATGAAGTCGTTTGCTGAGTACCAGCCCAAAGAATGTATGTGTGTGTGTGAGAGGAAGAGAGAAAGTGAGGAACACAGGAAGTTGCATTACACAGAATCAGAAACCATTGGTCCATCAAGCCCAGTACTGTTGACACTGACTGGCAGCCGCTCTCCAGGGTTTCAGGCAGGAGATTTTCCAACCCTACCTGGAGATGGCAGGGATTGAACTAGGGACCTTCTGCATGCAAAGCAGGTGCTCTACAACTAATCCACAGCCCCTCCCATTAAAGGGTTTTTTCCCCCAACACTTCACAACAACCCACCCTGGCAAAAAGCCAAGGTGGGCTGGTTGTTCTGTGAACAACCCATGGTGCACCTGACAATCGGGCTCACCATGGGTTGTTTGCTCCCTTCCTCCTGCTGCTTCCCCCTCGGGCCTCCAGGGTTTTTTGTTTGTTTGTTTTTACTGGGACATATACAGTCGTACATCCCAGGACAAAACCACCTACTGCCCTGTCAAAACCCTCTTTTAAAGGGGACCCAGAGTTTTGACAGTTAGCTTTTCCCCAGAAGAAGGAGGGAAGCACTTTTGCACATTCCCAAACACCTAGAGTCTCAGGAAAAAGTGCAAAATGTGCACCAGCCTGTGGACTATCAGACCAAAATAGAAAAATATTGGAGGATCTTGCTGTGAAGGCAGTGTAAATCTCACCACCACCTTTTCGTGAGCAAAGGTCACCCATGCCTTTGGTTTATCTTGACAGCTCACCTTCTGACAGCTGTCAAGAGAAACCAAAGCAGAAAAAAACCTATTTGGAGCCTCTTTGGGGCAATGTCCAGGGTTGACACCTGCTGAACCTTGGCAGCTGGCACCCTACAGGACATTGCCCCAGATGAGGCTTCAAATTGCTGCACTCGTGCAGCTGTGAACCTCCACAGTTGCACAAGTATGGCTAAAAATAAAAAAAAAACCAAAATTATTTGTGCACATTTTGTATGCAAAAGAAAGAAAGAAAAAATATCTCATAGCCACTGACAGCCCCTCCAATGTGCCCCTTGGGCACGTTGCAGGGGTTGTCAGTGGCTGTCAAAACGGGGATCATGAAAACTGGCTGTCCAAAAAAACCTGCTGATTTGCTCTCCCTCAGTGCAGCACCTAAAGGCACAGGAGCTCCTCTCAGGATATGTGTATAGTCCTCACTGGTAATACACTGGACGAGAGCAACAGCACTGGCATCCTCCTTGCCTTGGACATTGCAGAATGAGCAAACAAAGGCTAAAATAGCATGTGTCAGAAGGAAAGTAAAAGGGGAACTGAACTATGTGGACAGAACCCTTTCTGTGGGCAGAAAGGTCCAAAAACAGGGAGCTGCCATTTAGCCAGTAATTTATTTATTAATTATTTATATTTATACCCTGCCTTTTTTCCTGCAAGGAACCCAAGGCGGCTTACATAATCTTCCTCCTCCTCCTCCTCCTCCTCCTCCTCCTCCTCCTCTCCGTTTTATCCTCACAACAACCTTGTGAGGTAGGTTAGGCTGAGAGTCAGTGACTGGCCCAAAGTCACCCAGTGAGTTTCATGGCCAAGCGGGGACTAGAACCCGGATCTCCCAAGTCCCAGTCCAACACTCTCACCACTATGCAAGTTGTGGCACTCCAGATGTTTTTGCCTACAACTTCTATCAGCCCTGGCCAGCATAGCCGATGGTCATAGATGACGGGAGTTGGAGGTCAATACACCAGGAGGGCCTCAGGTTGCCCACACCTGCTTTAGGCCTATCCTGGGTGAGTGAAAAGAAGAAAGGACTTCTACTACCAGGAAGAATTTCTAACAGAAAGCCTGTTGTTTTGTTTTGTTTTCAAATGTGTTAGGTTGCTGGAATAGATTCAGAGTTAAATCATGCACCCCTGAAATGCCTCTTTTTCTTAAGGTAACCATAAGATGCCCTTTTAATGCTTCAGGTTGGACAACCCCTTCCACTTTCTTTGCATCCCTTATGGCTATTTTTATCTCACAGGTTTCATGGGTCTTTGAGTACCTGTGCCTTACCACGGCGTGCCAAAAATGGATTTTTCACACATTGTCAGCTTATATCCTGAGGTATCTATTGCTATTCCTCAAGGAGTATGTGTTCATACACTGTCTGCATGTGTTTTCTAAAGTGGAACTTTCCCTTCAGAAATACTCGCAAGTTGTTGTTGTTTTGTTCGAGGATAATCTAACTTTGTTCCTTTTACTTTAACTTACAATCAGCAAATACTGTTTCAGTCAGATTCCGCCAGAGATCACTGCAGAGGAGACCAGTATGGAAGATACAGCCCCAGAAGAACCAAAGGTAAAACACAGGCAGCATACGCTAAGGACCTCTTCAGTTCTTCATGGTGCTTTGTGATGTTTCCAATAAGTTGCTGAAGGCAGAATCTGCCCAACTCTGGGTCTAGTATACATTTTAACAAAGTTTCTCTAAAGTAGGGGTAGGCAACCTGGTGCCCTCTAATTGTTTTGGATTGCAACTCCCATAAGTCCTAGCCAGCATTGCCAATGGTCAGGGATTGTATGAGTTATAGTCCAAAACACATCTGGAAGGCACTATGTTGCCTACCCCTACTCTCCAGTACCTCAGATAGATATCTTTCCCAATCCTTTAGCTAGAGATGCCGTGGATTTAACCATTCAGTTGCAAGGGAAATAGTAAAAGCACTCCCCAAAAAACCCCTTTTCTTCACAGTGGGACAACTTCCTTGCTAAGTCGGGAAATAAAACACAAAATTACTTAAATTCACACTGCAGAACATCCAGACTTCATTGTCATCTTGGATATGGTACATCAAACAAAGGTTCTTTTAAATATGTGGGTGCAAGCACAGCCTTTACACAAATGGTTAGATACAGAACATTTGGCCATCTCTCATGTCGAGGAGGTCATAGTTCAGTGGTAGAGCATGTTATATGAACACTGATAGAAGGTAAGGAGGTGCCTTATACTGGAGGCAAGCCAAGCAGATTTTATTGTATGTTTAGCAACCAGACATCATACAATTTCAGTTTTAAAATGTCTTCTAGCCATTTTGTTTCATACTGGGCATTAATCCATAGAATAAGATCGAACACACTAAAAAAAAAAACCCACAGAGTTTGGGAGAAACATAAAATCCAAATACATGTATTGTATCAATCTAGTTTACACTTCTCTCAGTTACGTACAGTGTAGAAGCCCCTCGCCGGATCGTCACCTTGAAGTGGTGAGTGGGCTTGCGTGTTCCGATGAATCCTGTGAGCAATGCCGTCGGGAGCTATGTACTCCCAGTAGGGTCACCCATGGCGGTAAGGTCCGGGGAGAGGAACCAGACAAAGAACGATCCAAAACATAAAAGTCCTCAACGGCAGAACAGGCGGAAGATAATTAAACCTAAATTACAACGGCTGTGAAGGCGGATGAAGGCTGCAGCAGAGAATGGTTTTCCAATCGTCAGGGTAACCGTGCCATTGGATCTCTGCCATACTCTGTCAAGTTTGTGTGGTGATTCGTTGTGCACCGATCTCCCCACATAAAACAGTTTCACGCACAGGCGTCTTCCAACCCAACCCATCCAACCCAACCCAACCCAACCAACCAAACAAAAAAAGTCCCATGGCGACTGGCGAATGGCAACGGGGGCAGGACTGTGAATCTGGAAGCCCCTAGTCATGGACCAGCACATGGGCGGTGGATGCAGACTCAGTCGCCCTGTTCAAGGAACGAGGTAGTCGAGCAGCTCGGCAGCTGTATCCATGACTGAGCAGCCCTATTTAGGATCCACTCTGCTCACCCCGTATGGGGAGGGGGCTAGAAAAGGTGCCCTAAACATAGTCTACCTCTTTCTCCCCTGACTGGATTACCGCGTCCAGTGGGGTCACCATTTTAGCGGTCGAAAAAGACATTTGAATTTTGGAACATGGAATATACGGACATTGCTGGATAACATAGATAGTGAACGCCCTGAGCGTAGGACTGCTATTATTGCAAGGGAGCTGAGACGGTTTAAAATTGACATAGCAGCACTTCAAGAAACTCGAAGGGCAGGAGAGGGACAGCTGAAAGAAGAAAAAGGAGGTTATACCTTCTTCTGGAAAGGACTACCTGAGCAGGACCGACGAATACATGGTGTAGGCTTTGCCATCAAAAGTGAACTAGTGAACTCTTTGTCAGAAGTTCCTACTGGCATTAACGAACGCCTGATAACTCTTCGATTAAAGCTCGCCAATAACCAACAGGTAACTATTTTGAGCGCTTATGCACCAACATTAGATGCTGATGATGACATCAAGGAAAGTTTTTACAGCCAGTTGGACACTCTCCTGTCAGAGATACCTAAGGAGGATAAAATTATCCTCCTGGGCGATTTTAACGCAAGAGTCGGGCGTGACTTTGATTTATGGCCAGAAACTATTGGAAAAGACGGAGTTGGTAATAGCAACCCGAACGGACTCTTACTTTTGTCTATATGTGCAGAGCATAATCTCACTATCACAAACACGCTCTTTCGACAAAAGAATAAGTTTAAAACATCATGGCAGCACCCACGGTCAAAGCACTGGCATCTTCTGGATTATGTAATTGTCCGTGTTAGAGATCGCCGCGATGTACTTCTTACTAGGGCCATGGTGAGTGCCGACGACTGCTGGACAGACCACCGACTAATCCGGTCCACAATGGTTATCAACATTGCTCCCCAACGTAGGCTTCAAGGAAGGAAACCAAGGCGTAAAATGAACATCCAAGTCCTTCAAGATCCTATTAAGCAAACTCGTCTTCAATCACTTCTTAAGGAACATCTACCTACGGAACCTCCTGACAACATTGAGGACCATTGGTCTAATCTGAAAACCTCCATTACTGCAGCTTGTGAACAAACTATTGGATATGAAACTAAGAAACATCAGGATTGGTTTGATGAAAATGATAATGAGATTAAATATATAATTGACCAAAAAAGGAAAGCCTTCCAAATATGGCAAAATGATATTAACTGCGCTGCCAAGAAAAAAACCTACGCTAGTGCAAAGGCTGAGGTCCAAAGAAGAACAAGAGAACTTAAGAACGCTTGGTGGAAAAAGAAAGCTGAAGAAATTCAACAACTTGCAGAATCTCATGATGCACGGGGCTTTTTTAAGGCCACAAGGGCCATTTATGGACCAAAACCTATGGTACAAACCCTTTACAATCAAAAGATGGCACCAAACTCTTAAAAGACAAAGAGTCTATTGCACTGCGTTGGAAAGAGCATTATTATGACCTTTTAAATCGTAAGTCTAAGGTGGATAATGAGATTTTTTCGCAAATCCCGCAAAAACAAATTAAAGAGGAACTTGCAATACTCCCCACTTTGGATGAAGTAAAAAAAGCCATTAACCAAATGAAGAACAACAAAGCTAGTGGACCAGATGGGATTCCTGCTGAAATCTTTAAAGAAGGGGGCCCCGAACTTGTACAACATCTTCATAAACTCATCGAAAAAAATCTGGATAAGAGAAGAGATCCCAGAAGACTTCAGGGATGCCATAATTATCAGCCTCTTTAAGAAGGGTGATAGAACAGACTGTGGAAACTATCGGGGCATTTCTCTCTTAGCAACCGCAGGTAAAATATTTGCTAGGATTCTCGCAAACCGTCTTCTATCTATTTCAGAAGAGATCCTCCCTGAAACTCAATATGGTTTCTGCCCCTCTAGAGGGACAGTAGACATGATTTTTACTGCACGTCAGCTCCAAGAAAAATGCCGGGAGCAAAATCAACCCCTTTATATGGCATTTATCGATTTGGCTAAGGCCTTTGATACTGTAGACCGTACAGCTCTCTGGACTATCCTTATGAAAATTGGATGCCCCAATAAATTTGTGAATATCTTGCGACTTCTCCATGACAACATGACGGCAACGGTTTTGGACAACAACGGCTCTCATGGTGCTCCATTTAAAGTGGGATCAGGTGTTAAACAGGGATGTGTTATCGCCCCAACATTATTTGCCATTTTCATCGCCATGGTTTTACATCTTGTCAAGGGGAAACTTCCCACTGGTGTGGGAATTATATATCGAACAGATGGAAAGCTTTTTAATCTCAGCAGGCTGAAAGCAAAAAGTAAGGTAATTACAACCTCCGTTGTGGAACTTCAGTATTCTGATGATAATGTGGTCTCCGCACATTCAGAGGATGATCTCCAAACTATCCTAAATGCTTTTGCAGAAGCATACGAAAAACTTGGTCTCTCACTTAACATCAAAAAAACCAAAGTGCTTCATCAGCAAGTGCAAGCCAATCCTTTGGTGATGCCATCTATCCAGCTTGGCGGGACAATACTGGAAAATGTCGATCATTTTCTCTATCTTGGCAGCTATCTTTCTGTTACAGCTAACATCGACAGTGAAATCCAGCATCGTCTGAGCTCCGCAAGTGCCGCATTTTCTCGAATGAAACATAGAGTGTTCGAGGATCGGGATATTTGTAAGAAGACCAAAACACTGGTTTATGAAGCCATTGTATTACCAACTTTATTGTATGCCTGCGAAACATGGACTATCTATAAACGTCACTTCCACCTCCTTGAAAGGTTTCATCAACGTTGCCTCCGGAAAATCCTGCAAATTACTTGGGAAGATAGGCGAACAAATGTCAGTGTACTGGAAGAAGCAAAGACTACTAGCATTGAAAAAATGATCCTTCAACGCCAACTTCAGTGGACCGGTCATGTTGTTCGAATGCCTGACTGCCGTCTCCCAAAGCAGTTACTTTACTCCCAACTCAAGGATGGAAAGCGGAATATCGGTGGTCAATATAAGAGGTTTAAAGATGTTCATAAGGCTAATCTAAAAAAATGCAATATAAACATCGAAAACTGGGAAGCTCTGGCCCATGAACGATCTAAATGGAGGTTGGCCTTTCACAAAGGTTCCATGGACTTTGAAGAAGCCCGAGTGCAAGGTGAAAGGGAGAAACGTGCTAAGCGAAAAGCACGTCAAATGAATCCTTTACAGGACCATCTTCTATCTGGTAACCTGTGTCCTCACTGTGGGAAGCTGTGTGGATCTAGAATTGGCCTCCACAGTCACTTACGGACCCATCGCTAGAGTCTACACAATCTTCTTTAGAATTTCCTCCTTTTATCCCGGAAGACAATCTTACTCGGTCACGAGTGATCGCCTGATGATGATGACAGTGTAGAAGGAAAATTCCTAGCTAAACATTTTGCAAGAACATCTTTATCTTGGTCCATTAAATTTTGAGTGCTTTTTCAAAGCTGCTACAATGAATATGACATACCTATTCTGAGCGGACAGCAAGTATACTAATTACTCATGGTTGGATTTCCTTCTGAATTTTAACAATAATGGTAGAATATATTTAGCTTGTGCTTCCGTGTACATTTCACACTCCATTAATAAAATATGTAAGATCCTCCACTGCCAATAAATTACACAAACACTCCCTAGTGCTCCGTGGGATGTGCCTTGTATCAGAATAGAATACTGGCCTATCCATGCTACTACTGTCCATTTTGACAAGAAATGACTTTCCGAAGTAGCTCTTTCAGGCAGTGCAATCCTACGGCTGCTAGACGGCATCTCGACTGAGACAGGATTTTTCAGAGTCCCATCTCCAACCCCGAAAACCCGCTCTGAGGTCGGAGCTGGGACTCCAAGCTCGGAGCGCCTTCCCCCTCCCTCCCTCCCTCCCTCCCTCCCAGCCAGCATGTAAAAAAACACGTGCCAGCTGCTTCTCTGAGGTGGCAAAAGTGACCTTGGAGAAAGGGTTTACGGGGTGGGGAGGGGAGCGGCCAGGCGCCGCCACAATATGAGGTATCCTGGTGGCGCCTCGGCCTCCTCCCCTCCCCCTCTGAAGCTCTGCACCTAGACGGCCAAAATCGACCATCCAAGTGCTTTGCAGAGTGGGAGGAGTGCAAAAGTGACCTTTGCCTCTGTGCTCCTCCCGCTCTGTATAGGATGCCCGTGATCCTCCAAGTTTGGAGGGCTACAGGCATCCAGATTGGATTGCGCCCTTAGATGTTTTAATCTACTTGAAAACCACCCTGGGAACACTATAATATTGAGGTTTCAGGATATAAATGTATATGCGCGCCTGTGTGTAGATATATCTATATCCATTATATCCATATAGATATAGATTTATAAACACACAGACACATATCTATCTATCTAACTACACACACACACACACACACACACACCTTAACAGGAGATACACTTAGAAATATTTTTTTCAATATGGTAAGCGGTATATAAACCTATTTTAGTAGTAGTAGTAGTAGTAGTACTAGTAGTAGTACTAGTAGTAAACATGGAATCATATATGCTTCAAGTATGTGCTAAACAACAGAGTTATGGGCCCTTTTTTCCACCATCTCATAAAACTCTTTAACTACCACTCTCCGTAGTTATCAGTGATATATGTTTCCAATACCTGCATGCATTTTATTTTATTTTATTTTATTTGAACACTCCCCCCCCCATTTTTTTTTTAAAAAAATGTTGCTTCCACAAAGTATGAATCGGCCAGTGCCACCCCTACCAAAGACCTTTAATTCCTTTAAAAACCAATTGGGAAGCAGATACGGTTTTGACACATTTGGGTTAGGAAGGCATTTCTTCTAATTTTATAATGGGATTATCATTCTCTCTGACTTAACATGAGAGCCATAATTCAAACTGTATCACGACAAAGTTGATTAAACCATTGCTTTAAAAAAAAACAAAAAAAAAACAATGCCACAAATCCAGATACATTTTGGGACTCATAGCATATAGTAAGGATTTAGTTTAAATTAAACTACATTTTAAGGCTGTGAAGGATCTGTGAGAGTGTGCCACATTACACCACACTAACTATATGCAACAACAGACATCTGTTCAACCCAGTATGAAAACAATCCCCCATTAGAATACTATTGCTGATGATGAAGTTTGACATTAATCTGACATATCTGCAAAAAAAAGCGCCATCAAAACAACTGACTTTAAGGATGGCATTAACACAGTATGTCTTATTTCTAAAGGCAGAAAAAGAAATAAAAGTCAAGATGAATATGGTTTGGAATTAACACAACAGAAAAAAGTGCAACCACATATTTAAATAAACCTTATTCATATAGTCTGGCAGCTGTAGCTGGCTCCATTCCAGGAGGCTGTGCAGAGGGAGAAGAGAGGGAGCGCACTCAGGGCCATTCCACCAGCCCTGCTGAAAGGCCGCCCTCCTGAAGGCTCCTCCTCCCTCAACTGCCACCACCAGCAGCCATTCCAGCAGGCTGAGAGGAGGGAGATGAGACTAGGGAGCGCAGGGCCATTCCACCAGCCCTGCCAGGAGTATTAATTAATATCCCCCCTTCTTCCCTCCCCATTCCCTTTTCCTTGTGTGTCGTGTCTTTTTAGATTGTGAGCCTGCGGGCAGGGACTGTCTTGTTAATTGCTGTAAACTGCCCAGAGAGCTTCGGCTATTGGGCGGTATAAAAATGAAATAAATAAATAAGCAGCACAGAACCCCGAAATAAACTCTGCAATCTATATCCTGTTTCTGAATTTGCCAGGTACACATAGTAATGTGGACATGTTAAGGCAAGTACTTTTGTTGCACAGATGTAATTTAGGGTTTAAAAGGAACTGCATTTCTGTATATGAGCAGAAAAACAGGTTTGGATCACAACTTGCCCCCAGTTTCAGCCAAATATTCCCCCTTAAAAGCAAATAAATGCCATGACTCTTCCTTGAGTTTAATGAAATGAGCTTGCGCATGATCAGATGCACCTTGTCAGGTTGTTTTGAGGCAATAATTGTGGGGCAGGAAGCTACCCTGAGTCCTCAGAGGAAGGACTGAGTTGGGTTTTGTTTGTTTTTTTAATTTATTGGATTATTACATTTTTATCCAGCTTTTCCTCCAAGGAGTTCAGGGTGGTTCCCTGCTGCAACTATATCCTCACAACCCTGTGAGAAACTGAGTGGCCCAAGATCAACCAGTGAGCTTCATGGTTGAGTGAGGAGGATCTGAACCTGGCTCTCCACAGGCCTAGTCTAACACTACACCGGATGGAGTTCAGGATGCTCATGAAATTTTGACAGTTACATTTATCAGTTGGTTCTCAGCAATGATTCTAGAATCTAGTGATAAGGAAAGGACGAGAGAAGCCCCAGTGGAGGGGAGCGGAGATGACTCACAAAGCATTGGCCAGCTCCACAATACAAGACATTGGAAAACACATGGTGGGAATAAGGAGAAGAACAAAGCTCAGTACTAGTAAACAGAAGCCAGGAGCAGCAGATGTCGGTGCCAGTTTGGCTCAGAGTAAGAAGGAATCCGAGTGCCTTAAAATGGGTGATGGCAGATATCATCCACCCATTGACTGATGAAGGCTACCCAGACCTTAGAAGGCTTTGAAGGAGCATGGAGAAGTGGAGAGGGTGGGAGCTGTGCTATGTTAGCTGGACAGCAATAGTTTGTTATAGATCTCTATAGGCAGTTCCCCAAAGCTACAAGATGGGACTGTGAAGCTTCTGGTAACCACCAGGTACTGCAGTTGCCCACTGTAGGAGCACAGTAGATGCTCTCTGAAATGCCCCCTCTCCCCAATGTTCTCCATAATGGTTCATGGTTTTCAATTTGTCATTTAATAGTTTGCACTGGGAAATAATGAGAAACATCTATAGCCCAATTCATGTGCTACTGGAATGTAGGGTACTTACAGTGTGAGGCAGGTGTGCGACCACATTCATAGCCATGCTCCCAAGCAGCTGCTGATGTGTAGGGTTCCACACGATCAGGATGCCCACATAGGCAGGTGTCCCCGTAGCATGAAGCCCCTACACACAAGCAGGTGCTCATGCCTAGGGGGCCCTTTGCAGACACCTGCTCTCAAAGCATGGGCATCAGAGGGTGGGGCTAGCCTAGAGATCTGAGGGGCTAGTCTAGGGATATGATGTCAGGATTTGGGCCAGGAGCACAGCCCTGCTTCTGCTTCAAACTGTGAGTACCTACACATGGGTAATGTGTGAATGGGCTTACATTAATGCAAGATTTAGATTGCAATCCTCTTCTGCACACACTTACCTTGGAGTAAGCCCCCTTGAGCAAAGTGGGACCTACTTTGGAGTAAACATGCAAACATGGAGTTGCACTGCATATGGGGATTATTAGCGGAAAAAGAGTACCGTACTCAACAAAATTAAGATGATTAGTTAGATTTTGGCAGGGGAATAAACCATAAATATCTAGCATACTTTGGAGGACTTCAATCTCTCAGGAAGAACCTCTAAAAATAGGTTAAGGCTACAATCTTATGCACATTTATAAGATGAAGTTCCATTAAACACACAACTTACTTCCAAGTAATCATGCATAACATCAAGCTCCTCTTGACAGAATGTGACAATGTCAGGAACTAGAATTAAAGTAATTGATCTTAAAAGAAGACATGATTAAACCATGCATGTTCATAGAATTACACAGAAAAGCATTATACCTCACATGCAACAAAACCATAAACCAAGGCCACTGTCTAAGTTAACTCAATGAATAATTTTGTGATAGGAAAAATAGCCCTAAAAATAAAACCTCTACAGGAAATATAAAGTCCTGATGGAAAATCATCAAAGTTAAAAACAATCATATCCTTCCTCCTGCCTCCATACAAAAACCTATATACAGTACTACTAAACATTTTATAGAATAACTTGACAGCAGACATTAAACATCTTTAAATTATAACATGAAGCAGCAATTGCTGATATTATAAGGTTGGATCCATAGTTCTGTACATGGAATTCCACTCATGCAATAGGGATTTCCCACCCCACTAAGCCCTTTTAAGGGGGGAGGGGGGGAGCAAAAGCTGTTCCTGAGAGTAAAAGGGACTCACGCAAACATTATGGGGTGGGATGTGAGGGTCTGGCAGTTGTGGGGGGGGGAGTTGGGAAAAATCAGGTGTAAGTTGCCTCAGCCTGACTTCTGCCGGCTCCCCTTCCACTGTGCCCCCAAACCACATGCTTCCAGTAAATCCTCTGACCCTTAAGAGTGCCAATTGCGGGGATGCAGGGGACTAGGAGTGGAATCATGTGGTTTGGGGGCACACAGTGCAGGCAAATTTCCTTTTCTGCAGCTCTGGATCCAGCCCATATTTCAATATCACTAATCACCTGCCACAGCTGGGAGGGAGAACAGACTGACTGCCACTGCCAAAGATGGTGGCACTGACTGCCTATTCAGCATTACACATGTGGTGACAAGCAGGAGAAACTGGGCCTCACATGCTAGCTGGACTTGCTTCATTTCTAACTTAAGTTTCCATTTGTGTGGCTAATGTTTTGAAAGTGAGCAGATGTGGGTCCAACTGAAGGTGGATTTACACTGTTGAAAATCAGCCTTGCTCACAGGGCGAGTTCATTCAATACATGCTACAGCTAGCCAGAAAGACTGGTTTGCAGCTTATAACATAGGGGATAATCTCTTCTGGACAGTTTGACTTTCAGCCCATGAAATCTCAGTGTCGAATGGAGAAATCAGACAACTACCTCACTATCTTTCATATGAACTTGCTGCATGGCCAGGGCCAATAATTTTGTAATATGAATTAATCTGAGAAATGGAATTGCCCTGCTACCATCTGATTGTCCTTCTTTGCTAACTGAAAATGGAATTTCCCCCAAATCTAGTATTTAGGCCTTTGATAAAATCTAATCCTCGTTGTGCAGTCATATACTCAGCAATATAAAAATATTGCTACTTAATCTTGTTAATGTCTTTAGGGACAATTCACTGACCTTCACAGCACTACTACAGAAAGTTGTCAGTGACTTGTACCATGAATACAAATTCTGATATTGCCAATAGCTACCGTAGTTGGAAACATGAGAACAATGTAATTCCAGGGAGCCTTTGACTTGCAAGGACATCATAATTATCCAGCAGGTTACAATGAACTTTTAGATATTGAAATCTGTAATTAAGTGGTTACTAAACAATATGTTTACTGTCCCAGAAGGTCAGTTCTCACATAATGGCATCTGGATTCTTAACACTGGGATAATGTGTCTTGCCCTGCCATCAAACATTGAACTAAGTGGTCATTCATTATCTTCACAACATGCAGTTCAGAATACATATGCTATAAAATCACCATATTTAAGTAACATTAAAGTAGTGGTTGCTCACTAAGAAGTCCAAATGAGAACCATTTTTTATGACCTGAAATGACAAGGTCAGATGGAACTGCAGGCTGTTTGTACTAGTTAATAAGTTGTGGGCTGGGATATTTTGTTTAAGTGTGGGAGTATGTCTTTGTAACAAGACTTTACAGCCCACCAATTGTTTCAAAGACTGATGTGGATATCAGCTAGCAGTGGTTCAAGAATCATGATTCAAAGTGACACACATAAAATTAAATCACCTAAAATTGTGTTTTGTCTTTATGAGATCTTAATGTACACATTTAAATGGCGGAATATGGTATGAATTAAGTTAGCATGGAAAATGTGCAAACAAATAGACACTACAGAGCTTAATTAGGCAGATAACCTTATGTGTGGAGCTTCCCTGCCCTGGTACTCCCCCTATGGGCAAATGGTGAAGCAAAATAAATCTTAAGAAGGAGCTTCCGTGTTCCTTCATTTTGCCTTGCTGCTCCAACATAGGCAAAACAAGACTGGGGAAGTGGAGGGCACTGCAATAAGCTTTTGAGCTGGGAGAAGTCTCAAGATAGAAAACACAGCCACCAACAAACACTTCTAGAGTTAGATCGGGAGGGGGGAAATATTTGTTTGGTTCATGTTTTAATGCGAACCTACCTAATTTGCACTTCACAGACCAAGACGTGAATCAAAATGCAGTTCTCCTTCAGTTTTCACACTTCTATGCATTTTGTGATGCAATTCTCCAATAAAAAATGTGTGTGTTAGGGGAAAGTGTGCACAAAAATGTGTATATTTGTGAAAATAATGTATAAAATGCATTATATTAGAGAAAATTGCGTGCAAAAATTAGCATATACAGCCAAATTTCATACAAAATTGCATACTGTATATGAGGAGAAATGTGCACATAAATGCATACAAAATTTTTATGTGGACTTTTTAAAAAAGAAGCAAACTGATGTGGAGACAGAATGAAATGAACTTAAGATCGGAAAAATGAGAAACTGACAGAAACCAAAACTGACAGATTTGTCCATCCTTAGTGTTAGTTTATGACTTACATGAAAACCCTGTTGTGGCAGAAGACTTGATGGGACAGAAATAAATAGCTAATACTGTCATAATTTTGTCAAGTATAATTATTGCATCATCTCTATATGATTCTAGTGTGAACTCAAGGGTAAGAAATCTTAAATTGGTCTGAAGTCATGAGGTGATAGATAGATAGATAGATAGATAGATAGATAGATAGATAGATAGATAGATCACACACAGACACGCTTGTATCTCAACAATCAAGGTTGTATTTAAAGTCCTTTCTGACTGGATATCCCTTCTACCAGGTCCAGACACAGCCTTGTACTGATGCCTCTCATCCAGTGGCACTGAATGTTCAGTGCAACTGTGATTACTCAATAAGACAAGAAAAGACTTCGGTCGAAAAACAGTGAGAAAGAATTAGGGTCCATACGGATTCTAAACCGAGCAATACATTATTTCCACAGACCAGTAGGAGGTGAGAGATAAGGATACATAGTAACAGGAATATGGAAGAGGAAAAACTGACTGAAGTGCTCCTGTAATTCAAGGGAGGAACTAGATGTCCAGCAGCAAACACAGCATTCTCCATCTCCTTGTTGCCTCTGGCAGGCAAAGCAAATTGAGGGCAAGGCAACATTTCCCCCAAGATGCTCCCCACCTCCAGCCTGGATCTAAGAATGGGTTTCCCAATCTAGTACAGGAAAGTCACTGGGGCAATATGTTGAGGGGGGGAAACCAGTGAGTGGGAAAAGGGTTAAGCGCCCCTTCTCCTGCAAATACTCCTCTCTGCTGTGCATCAGGAATTCTGTGTTTGCCACCAACCAAACATCTAGTTCCACCTTGAGCCAGACACTTGATTGCCACACTTTTGTCTGGCCAACTGATAGGAGAGTCAGGGCAAATGGAAAGGAGAAAAATTTGACAGGGCAAACAGAAAGGAGAAAAAATAATGAAATTAAAAATAAAGAAAGAATGGAACTGGAAAAACAGCAGGGACACAATAGGACAATAGAAAACAGATTCCTATACATATGTGATTTTAAAAAAGTGAGCATAAAAAAACACCTCCCTCTAACACAAAACTTTCTCCAAAGTTGAGTCTGATATATACTTATTTTTCTCTATCTTATTTAAAACCATACATGTGTGTGATTTCCCCCACTAAAATGCCAAATGCCTATTTGCTGCTTTTTCAATGAGAATAGATTAGATTTCAAATCCACCCAGCCCCGCCACCCTACCCTCAGTTACGAAAGGCATTTCCATCAGCTGGAAACAGTTTCCAATCCATCTTGCCAACATTTGACCTATGCTTGTTTCCTTTAGAAGGTGAAACCCAGTATGCATCAGGCATGGATAAGCAATTCTCTCCTGAAAGCATTTCAAATAGATGCACTGCAGTATATGAGACAAGTGCGAGCGCAAATGTGATGCAAGGTGTGTGGGTATTTATTCAGCCCCGTTTTATAGGAAGGTAAATAACAATACCTTCAGCCATCCAAATTTTGTTTGATGGAGGAGTGAGGAAAATGCATGTTCTTTATTGCCTGATAGCACAACAGATTTCAGTTTAAATTGTGTCCATAAGAAGGATATTTATTAATTTGAGGCATATCTCAATTCTGTAGCTACAGATAAATATGTAGGGCATGATCCTGTCCAAGTTGCACGTTTTAGAATCTCAGTGATTTCAGTGGAAGAGCCTTAATAATAAGCTTAACTCTTCTACTGGATTTAACATGACTTAAATATGTTTAATTGTGGCTGGATCATGTTCTTAGTCTTCTATTGCTTGATGATAGAATTTTTTAAAAGCAAACTTTATCCCAGAAAGAGTCTGCCACTGGTTGATGGATGTGACTCAGGGTTTTGTTTCTTTTTATATAAGTGTGTTTATACTCTGACTTGCTACATCTTGCTACCACACATTTGTGAGATACTGTACTCTGGATGAAATTATCAGAGCTGGTGTAATGTAGTGGCGAAGAGTGCAAGCTGCAGGCCAGGAAGTCCTCGATTTAACACTAACTCAGTGACTTTAATCAAACTGCTATTCTCACTCCCAGGCCCTAGCACCGTATCTGCAATAATAATACTTGGCCATTTTGAACACTTGAAATGCACTATATCGATTCAGGCCTGTGGCTCACGCTGGCTCAGCTTGTATGATATGGGTCTGAGTGTGGAAAGCTAAGCAGGGTCAGGCCTGGTTATTACTTGGATGGGAGACCCCTCCTCTAGTTTCCTGCATTGAGCAGGGGGTTGGACTCGATAGCCTTGTAGGCTCCTTCCAACTCTATGATCTATGAAATCTATGAAATTATAACATAATTATGCACACACACAATGTATAAACAAAACTAGAGTTGGTTGGAGTTTGGATGGCATGATATAGCTAAAAAAAATACTGACATATAGATTTCCATAGTGGTGCAGAAAAGAGACCTACCCCTACAATAAATACTGTATCATTCTTTGAAATAACAACACCAACAAGTAGTTACATTTATATATATCGGTGGTCAGTATAAAAGGTTTAAAGATGTTCTTAAGACTAATCTAAAAAAATGCAATATAAACATCAAAAACTGGGAAGCTCTGGCCCATGATTGAGGTTGGCCTTTCACAAAGGTTCTATGGACTTTGAAGAAGCCCGAGTGCAAGGTGAAAGGGAGAAACTTGCTAAGCAAAAAGCACGTCAAACGAATCCTTTACAGGACCATCTTCCATCTGGTAACCTGTGTCCTCACTATGGGAAGCTGTGTGGATCTAGAATTGGCCTCCACAGTCATTTACGGACTGATCACTAGAGTCTACACAATTATTATTTTTTTAGAATTTCCTCCTTTTATAATTTTCTTTTTGTAATTTTATCCTGGAAGACAATCTTACTTGGTCACGAATGATCGCCTACTACTACTTGTCTTTCCCCCAAGAAGTCCAAGGCAGCGTAGATAATTCTCCTCTCCCTCTCCATTTTATCCTCACAATGACACTGTGAGGTAGATTAGGCTGAGAGACAAAGACTAACCCAAAGTCACCCATTGAGCTTCATGGGGACTAGAACCTGGGTTTCCCCAATCCTAGTCTAACACCTTAACCACTACACCACTCTGGCTCTCATGTAAGTAGACTATTCACGTGAGCTGTGATTTGCAGAAATAAATGGCAGCTGAGCATAGAAAGAAAGTAAATGCTTGAGGCGAGGGAGTGCTCTAGCCCCGACCCCCTTCTCTCATATTTCTTTGGCCCTCTACTTGTGGAAGGCGGCTTTCTGAAGAGGAGAGTCTTCTGTATCCATGGAAGCTCTCCACATGATTGAGAATGCTAGAAAATCAGCGTTCTCCATTGTGTGGAGAGCCTCCATGGGTACATACATATTTTAAATGTGGCTATAAGAGAGAGGGCCTTCTCAGTTGTGGCACCCTGCTTATGGAATGCTCTCCCCAAAAGGTTCACCTGGCACCTACATTGTTGTCCTTTTGGCACAAAGCAAAGATCTTTCTTTTCTCCCAGGGATTTTAGACCTAGTTCTAGATTTTTATGGATGTTTGATCTATTCCTGTGCTGACTGAATTGTGTTTTTTAAAATATTTGTGTGTGTGTGTGTGTGTGTGTGTATTTAATTGTATGATATTTTAGTCTTTTAACTGTTTGTAAGCTATCCAGAAAACATTTGTTATTGGGCAGATAAAAAGTTTTACTGGGAAATGTTGGCATGCAAGTCTTGCAAAGAAATAATAAGCAATGCTATCCCTGTCTGTTCCTGCCACTCCAATCCAGGCCAGAAAGATCCAAAGTTCTGTGAAAAGGTAATTCTTGGATGTTCTTCACAATATCTCATACCCTTCCTACATATGCAATAAATCCTGCATGGAATTATTGAAGGCTGTAAATCAGGGGTGAGCAACTTGTTTTGGCCTACAACTCCCATCATCCTTCACTATTGGCTATGCTGGCTAGGGCTGGTGGCAATTGTAGGCCAAAACATATGGAGGACCACAAGTTGCCCACCTCTGCTGGACAATATTTACTTCAGAGAGTTGAAGAAGGTTTGAAAGAGCTATTGCTGCTCATAGTGAATACATGCATTGTGTTGGCAGTATTGGTAAACAAAGTACAGAGTGTCAAAACCTTGCCAAAACTGTTTGGTTAGAGTTTGCAATGGGACAAAAGAGGATGTGCCCACGGTAGGTAATACAGTCCCTTATATCTCTTTCAACTCACTTTAAATCTATTGTCTCCTGCCAAACATTTTTAAATACTTATGGAATAAAAATACCTCACTGCATAAAGTGATAAAATTGTGCACAGTTTTCAACCATGTCCTTCAATTAATTTGCATATTTTAAAACCAGGAAAATGGTTTTTGTGGAGGTCACTGACTGTTTTGCAAATTACAGCTTCATGTATGACACTCCCCTCTGTACTAGTTCTCATAATGGTTTCTCTCTTTTTACACATATTTCTGAGCTCTCCTCTTAAACATAAAGCATGACCAGTGAGTTTAATCTAGGTCTGCACGAAATGTTCTATTTTAATTTTCAGATCAAAAATACTGACTGCGGAGGTATGAAGAAATATTTCACCAAAGCATTTCAATTGAAAAAATATTCACTTTTTAATGCTGTTTGCTGCCATTGTTTCCCCTGTTTGCTCTTGGGAATGCACCTATTTTACTTCTAAATATTTCTTCCTTCTTGGATCAGTCATATGGACAATACCAGCCAATCAGGGATCACATAATTAATAACTGATTAATAGATGATATCACAATGCTTTGTAACTAATAAAGGTTTGCTACATAGCATAGGAACTTAATGAAGACAATTGTGAGGACAGATGCCTCTGAACCAGTCACATGGGCAATCCACACCAATCAGGGATCACATCAAAACACTACATACCCAAATAGATTTGGATATATGCTGACCATGGCTGGATTATCCATTAGGCACAGTAGGCACAGTGCCTAAGACCAAAAAAAACTTCCAAGGGCCTATAAAAAAGTTTGGGGCCTACAAAAATTCAATTCAATTAAAGCAAATTATTGTTTGATTTAGCAGCTTACTCATACAGGTATAACATGTCTTTAGTTAATGTAAATTAAACATAAACTTTGCAGCTCTTTTGGTAGCAAAATCACAGATTACACATTCAAGATTTCATTTTTTCAAAGGCTCATTCTCAATTAAGAGTAGAGCAAGTGAAGATAGTCATTGTGTCCCATGGTTGACCTAAGACAGTTCTTTATATGTTTCAACTTCGAAGAAGAGTGCTCCCCTTCACAACTTGTTTCAAAAATGGCAAGATACATTCTAAAAACAATGTTGACATTTTGAAAATTTGTCACCAACTTGTCCGTTATTTGCGCAATGATAATTTCTGTCACAGATTTCCTGCCTGCATACATATGTGAGAACAATAGAAATTCATCTGCGAAGACATGTTCAAGATCTGATGGACAGGTGTCTATTAATGCCGTTGCTCTAGAGCAGGGATCTCCAACCTTGGGTCCCCAGATGTTGCTGGCCTACAGCTCCCAGCATACCCAGCCAGCATGGCTAATGGCAAGGGATTCTGGGAGCTGTAGTCCAGCAACATCTGGGGACCCAAGGTTGGAGAGCCGTGCTCTAGAGGCTACCTCATCACTGAACATAGACCTATCCACAAGAAAACTAAACCTTTTATTGAGCGTGGTGTATGCTGTTTGACATCTGCCAAACTCAATGATAAGTTTATCCATTATAGGACAGAAGTGAGTGTCACTGGCACTCAAACCAGGTCAGAATTATCCATGCCAACTTCAGGTTATCAGTCATTTGTGTGGTGTAGTCCCATTGGAGTTGGATGGTGTGAGTTCTTTTGCAGCAGCATTCTCATTGGCTAATTGCTAGGCAAGACTTTCAGAGCTTAGCCTTGCCAAATTTTATTAAAGGGTGAGTGTAGCCATATGTCCTGTTCTAATTGGTCAGTGTTCCAAACCTTTTGAAAATTGATAGGAAAAAACACACACACGAAAGCTATCTGGAAATTTCCCCCCCTCCTGGAGACAAGGGATAGGACCTCTCTGGGCCACTGTAGTGACATTTCTAATTAGCTCTGCTATGTAAGAGCCATTGATGGTAATAACAACACAGGTCAGGAAAAGGACGGGAAAGTCCTGGTATATTTAAATGGAAAGATATGAATGTGGGGGAGTATCTGCAGACTCTGGACTATTGTTTTGGGGTTCCTTGTGGATATTTTGGAGACTAGAATCTTTCCAGTGCTGTGCCCCAATAGCCCAAGGTAACACACACATACACACACACACACACACACACACACACACCACCTCTGTGTAACTATGATTATGGGACATATACAATGTAAATATTCATCTATACAGTCATGTGAAAAAGAAAGTACACCCTTCTCAAGTTCCATGGTTCCACGTATCAGGACAGAAGAAAAATAATCGGGCCCGTAGCAGGTCTCAAAATTAGGTAAAGACAACCTCAGATGAACAACAACACATGACAGAGTACACCGTGGCATTATTTATTGTACAGAAATACAGCCAAATTGGAGAAGCCATGTGGGAAAAGCTAAGTACACCTTATGATTCAATAGCTGGTAGGACCACCTTTAGCATCAATAACTTGAAGTAATCATTTTCGGTATGACGTGATCAGTCTCTCATATCGTTGTGGAGGAATTTTGGCCCACTCTTCTTTACAACATTGCTTCAGTTCATTGCAGTTTGTGGGCATTTGTTTATGCACAGCTCTCTTAAGGTCCTGCTACAGCATTTCAATCGGGTTAAGGTCTGGGCTTTGACTGGGCCATTGCAGCACCTTGATTCTTTTCTTTGTCAGCCATTCTGTTGTAGATTTGCTGGTGTGCTTGGGATCATTGTCCTGTTGCATGACCCAATTTCAGCCAAGTTTTAGCTGCCGGACAGATGACCTCACATTCGACTCTAGAATACCTTGGTATACAGAGGAGGTCATGGTCGACTCAATGACTGCAAGGTGCCCAGATCCTCTAGCTGCAAAACAAGCCAAAATCATCACCTCCCCACCATCGTGCTTGACAGTTGGTCAGAGATGTTTGTGCTGATATGCTGTGTTTGGTTTTCGCCAAACATGGCGCTGTGCATTATAGCCAAGCAGCTCCATTTTGGTCTTATCTGTCCAAAGGACATTGTTCCAGAAGGCTTGTGATTTGTTCAGTGCCCCGTAGAGGTGGGGACGAATCTGCCCAGGGGGCCGCCTCGCCACCGCCTCGCCTCGCCGGCGGCCCCCCACCTCGTTCTTCTGAGCGGTGTGGAGCTGTTCTCCGCGCCGCTCGAGCTGCTGGTGCCGGCTGCACTGGTCGTGCACTGGAAGTGACGCGACGGGACCAGCACGGGTGGCGCGGGCGGCTCACTGCGGAGAGGCGAGCAGCCGCCACAGCAAGGCTGGTGCGAACCTCGCACGGGCATGAGCGGGGCCAATTTCAGCCCTGCAAGGCGATACAGAACAAGCCTATTCAGAGGCAACTTTGCAAACCCAAGCCGTGCTGCCATGTTCTTTTTAGAGAGAAGAGGCTTTCTCCTGGCAACCCTTCCATACAAACCATACTTGTTCAGTCTTTTTCTAATTGTACTGTCATGAACTTTAACGTTGCACCTGCTGACTACGGCCTGTAGCACCTGAGATGTAACACTTGGATATTTTGCAGTCTGCCCTTGGGGTGAATTTGCTGGGACGTCCACTCCTGGGAAGATTGGCAACTGTCTTGAATGTTTTCCACTTGTGAATAATCTTCCTCACTGTAGAATGATGGACTTTAAATTGTTTGGAAATGGCCTTATAGTTATAACCCTTCCCGGATTGATGGGCAGCAACAATTGCTTCCCTAAGATCATTGCTGATGTCTTCTCTCCTTGGCATTGTGGTAACACACACCTGACTGCTGGAGACCAGCAAACTCCTGACACTTCAGCTTTATAGAGGTGGTCACACCTGCTGATGATCAATTCATCAAGGGCATTTGCTTAGCAGCACCTGGCTGCTCCTTAGCCTCTTCATACCTATGGCAGCAGTAAGAGTGTACTTAGTTCACGGCTTCTCCATTTTGGCTGTATTTCTGTACAATAAATAATGCCACGGTGTACTCTGTCATGTGTTGTTGTTTATCTGAGGTTGTCTTTACCTAATTTTGAGACCTGCTATGGGCCCGATTATTTTTCTTCTGTTCTGATACGTGGAACCATGGAACTCGAGAAGGGTGTCCGTGTACTTTCTTTTTCACATGACTGTAAATCTATCTTGGGGGTTATGATTATGAGAGTGCCTAGGGCCTACAAAGACTTTAATCTAGATCTGATGCTGACATCACTGAGGGCAAACTAAAGCAAGAGAGAGAGAGAGAGAGAGAAGAGCATGTAAATAGAGGGGGGGTTAGAAAAGGGGTGCAGGGCTGCTCTTTGACAATGCCAACAATATTTGTGAAATCAGTGAGTTGTTTCATCTCAGCTCTTGTTTAAATCATGCGTCTATGTAGTAACCAGGAATGTGGATCATGTTTCACTCTTGCGATCCTTCCAAATACTCTCTTTCTATGAATAATAGCCACTGGGGAATTCTTATCTGAAGTAATTTTTGCTTGCATGTTTTACACAGGATTCACCTTCCTTAATCTGGAGTACATTAGACAGATACCATGCAAAGTACAGGAGATGAGGTGGAAGCACAGAGAAATCATTCCCCCTTCTCATGGAATCTCCATATCAAATGAGTTGCACATCTATTAAACTAATGCCCTCCCTGTGGAAAAAATATAGTGCAGTATTTGAAGTATTTCAGGAAAATGTTGCCTGATTGGGCAGAGGGAAGTAACACGGAATTAATATTTTCTCTGAAGCATTGCTGCAACAGCTTTAGGTCAAAACAAAGTATGTGGAGACCTCCCTGCAGCCCTTTAATGTGCTTGCATGAAAATTCCCAGGGCTATGTGGTGTCATGACTGCAGAACAACAAGCAGAGTGTGATCAGCTAAGCCTAATTAATTTACTCCCAAATGAGTACTGTACCTGGAAGTAAAAATGCAAGTTTGTGCTGGAAGACCATATCATTTAAATGAGACAAATCTCCATCCGCTTCGTACTGGTATACTTCTTATGCACTCCTCCCATTTCTTTTAGTGACATCATGAACAATGTACTGCTAAAAGGTTATTCTCTATTTGATCTTTAACTGAACAAGAGGAATGTGATCAAGTGTTTTGTTCATGTGTCCTTTTCTCTCTCTTTTTAAGTTCACAACAAATATTTTATTTACAAGTCTTCTATATTAAGCGGAAAAAAACCTGTTCACCAGGGGGAGAGAAGGGTGTACACACAGAGAGAGGTGAAATGCTGGTTTGTTTTTTCAACAGGTTGGTAAGAGGGAGTTTAATACTCAAATTAAGGCTCTAGGTGTTTCCTACTTAGGCCCCTTCCAACTCTATGATTCTATGATATTCTATTCTATACTTCTTCCTTCTCCCAAAAGGTAATGCTCCGGGCAGGCATGCAAAATCCATTTCCTGACCCAAAGTGAGGGTCAAACTAGATGTGATTTTAAATGTATATTTGCAGGTAAGATGTTGTTGTCCTTGTTTTTTAAAAAAAATGCAAATAACACGGGGGGGGGCACGACTAATAATTATTGGAATCACAGCAGGCAGGGAGTGGGAGTTTAACCCTTTCTCTTCTGCTGTGGTCCTGTCAAAAATTCCTCCTCTGATGCTGATGGGGATTTCCTTCCAAGGCAAATAACAGCTTCAAAGGAGTAATTTCCATCAGGACCCCAGCAGGGCAGGAAAGAGTTAAAGTCTCCCTCCTTACCTGTTGAGACCCCAATAATTATCAGCTCACCACCACCACCATCACCATGGCTGCTATTTGCATTTAAAACAACAGCATGCGTATTACGTGCAAATATGCATTTAAAATCACGCCTAGTTTGGCCTTCAGGCACCAGCTTGAAAGCTGGTTGGCATACTCCTGTTTGTGTGTCTGACAGCAACTCAAGGAAACGGGTTCATGTGGGAGAACCATGTTGCCTCAGCTACATCAGTCCCTGGAACCATGGTAAAAGTGTTTAAGAAACCTTTCAAAACTAAAAGTTGAATTTTGTACCTATACCCACAGAGTTTTAATTTTGATTTATGCAGTGCATGAAGAGTAGTGCTAATATATTTTCATTTCTGCAATGTGCGAAGTTTTTCAAGCCAGGCTGCTGCCAGAAATGTTACAACAAACAACATTAGTATCACTTCACAGACTGATAATGCCCTCATTCAGAGTGGTCAAGAGGCAGCATGAAACATTGTTCTAAATTGATACCAGCTGCTTCTTACCATCTTATATGAGCTCCTATAACCTATTGCCCAATCAAATGTGGATTTAAAAAGGCAGCATCTGGTGCATATTAGAAGCGATTCATATATTAACATAAGCTTATGCCAGAATCAGGAAAATCCTTCCATACCACAGTTAGTTAGCTATCTCAATGCTACAGCAGAATCCTGCTCACTGATCTGGTGACTGGACACTGTTGCTTAGAAACACGGATGATCAGGGGGAGCTTATGGTGTTTTGTTTGCAAGCATAATTTCTTTCCCCGTTCCTCACTTCCAGATCAAGACAAGTCACAACAACACATTTCACAGGATCATTGCACATACAGTGAACGTGTATATAGGAGCAGTGGGCTTGTGGTGGCAAAACCAACCCCCCCCCAATCTGCACCCAGTCACTAGACCAGGCTTCCCCAACCTGGTGCCCTTCGGAGGTTTTGGACTACAGCTCCCGGAGTTCCTCAACCATTGTCAATGATGGCTGGGGCTGATGGGAGTTGAAGTCCAAAATATCTAGAGGGCACAAGGTTGGAGAAGGCTGCACTAAACCATCTGAACTGTCCCTAGACGTACTGTATATGTGTGGGTGTTACATGGGTAGTCAGGCACCGGCCAAAAAGCAATCTCCAACCACACATATCGCACCTAGGTGCAGAGAGACTATATATAGGCAGTCAAGTCATGGGGTAGGGCTTCTCTCTGCAAGCCTGTCCCTGTCCCTCACCTCCCTGCATATTCACTGTGTGTGCACCACCACAGCTTCCTGCGGTGTCAGATAATTGAGACAGCCAACTGAGGCAGCTAAACTGTGGCTGAAAAGGAGAAAATGAAATGCAAGTGTCCAGAATTCTTCTCTCCCACTGCCTCTTCCCCACCTCCCACCACTACCCGAAAAAAGCTTCTTTAAAAAATTCTTACTGAATGAGCTTCAGCTAACAGTTGCAAAGGGGAAGAACATTTGTAGATCAAAAATCTCTAACATCCTGTTGGCATGGGAAAGTGTATACAATACAGGGCTGGCCCAATAGATTTTGCTGCCTGATGAATCTTTCTACAATGGTGGTGGATAGGACAGTGTCTCCCACCACATTTGAAGACAGCAGGATCACTTAGAGGGCACAGAGCAGGCTGCATGGCGCACACAGCTCTTTTCTCTAACATCTTGCTGACACCTTCCAGCATCTGCTGCCTGAAGCAACCGCTTCACTTTGCCTAATGGTAGGGCAGGCTGTGATCCAATAGAATTCAAAGCAGACAAGAGGCCCAGTTCAGATTAGCCTGGTTTCATATCCTGGGTTGAAGGGAGCCCTTAAACCACAGTCTCCTGGTTTGGACATCATGGATAGCTGTGGTTTAAGAAAGCAGGAAATTCTTGCAAAAGCAAGAAGCTAATAGCTAAGGTTATGGCCTCTCATGGACAGGGATAGCTTGGCCACAGTGGTACAGGCGCTAGTAACCTCAAGACTGGATTACTGCAATGCGCTCAATGTGGGGCTGCCCTTAAGGCTACTCCGGAAGCTGGAGCTAGTGCAAAATGCAGCAGCACGACTGTTGTTGGGAGCTGCCCCTTTTCAGCATGCAACCCCTTTGCTGAGGGAACTGCACTGGCTGCCTATTCGCTACTGGGCCAGGTTTAAGGTTTTGGTACTAGTCTATAAAGCCCTAAGCAACTTGGGACCAGGATACCTGAGAGAGCACCTCCTCCCTTACCAACCTGCCTGGTCACTGAGGTCATCGGATGGCATGTCCCCAGTGGTTTCATATGGGCCTATGGCCCAACTGGAGTCCACCCAGAGAAGAGCCTTCAGTGTAGTGGCTGCATTTATTTGGAACTCCCTGCCTCTGGAAGTCAGGTAGGCACTAACATTGTATTGCTTTCAGCACCTCCTGAAAACACTTTTATTTCAGGAAGCCTTCCTGAACTAACCAGCCACGGTGTTGTTGGTCTCGTTTTTAACCTATTGTTTTATTCTTTACTTGTTTTTTCTTTGATTGTACGCTGCTTCGAAATCTCCATGCTGGAATATGGAGAAGTATATGCATGTTGTAAATAAATAAATAAATAAGGTGCGATTTGGGCTGCTGTGTGAAACGTGCTCTTTTTGGACTCCCGACTTCCTCCTGTGCATCTTGGCAGTAGTTTGCTTGTCTGCTTCCTGGATGGATGAGGGCTATACACCCTTCTACCTTACAGCCATACATCTCTCTGACACTGGAACTCCTCCATGTAATGCAAACCGGGTGAATACAAATTTTCTAAGAGGATATTTTGTCCGTTTCAGACAAAACCTCTATAATCACTATATGCTATCTCTCTCGCCTCCTACTTCCATTGGCTGGAACAAGCCCTTTATCAGCCTGGTGATTCTGGCAGCACTTTGATTTCAGTGTCATGGGTGAGGGACATTGGTGCTGTAATGAAACAGCAGTGGGAGGAGGAAGAAAACATTAACAGAATCAGTCAAAAGCATGGTGGCGGGAAGAGCAAGGAAAGCACGTGTAGAAATATAGCAGAAGTGGGGGCTGCCCATCGGATGCAGGAGATGCCATGCATCTGAAGGGGAAATGGGGCAAGGGCAGATGTCAGGCAAAGGTATCAGTAGCACAAGGGTTCTCAACCAGGGGAGAATTCCCCCCAGGGGGGGGATTTTAGGGTTTCAGTGGGGGGAATTGCGACCGCAGACTCAAACTGTTGGAATACTGATCTTTCTACAAATTACAATTCTACAGATTGTACATAATCTACAGGACATCACGCCTTATTGTATGGCACAGATTAAGTCAGGCAGTCTTGGAAAGGGGGGAATGACATTCTGATATATGGTGAAAAGGGTGCATGGGGCAAAAAAGGTTGAGAACCACTGCAGTAGCACAATGTCAACCGTTTATCCTGCCATGACACAACAGTTGGAGAGTTTTCCACACAAACGTAGCTCTATGCCACATTGCACTGCTTGCCTGTAAGCTCTCCATGCAATTATTCCCTATCATTAAACAACTAGTTTTTGTTGATACTCTTTTGAATAGGTTTCCTTTGTCTAAAAATGTAGAGTAGCCCCAGGTGCTATGTAATGTAGTGCTACTTCAACTAAAATATTAAATAACTGTGCTATCTATCTGTTATGGAGCTTTGTGCCAAAGATTGCTGCTGGACTCGCTGGCTTTTTCCATTTCCCAGGGGGTTAGAATTTTATGCAATTCCTTATCCCTGGGAGGTTGGTCAATTGGTTTTAGCACAGATGCATCAATAATGCTTCTTTTAAAAAAATAAAAAATAAAAGCTTTACATCAATATCTTAATTATTTCTGGCTGCCACGTTCTTGAATTACTTATGTCCTTTTAGGCAGAAGAAAACTTGTTATCTCCTCTTCATATACCCAGATTTTTTTCATGACATTTCATGTTACTCTCTCTGGCCAATAACAATTGAATTAATTACTTCACTTGCAATTGCTTTTCATCCACTAGCCCAACGTTCTCCAACCTGGGGGTCGCGACCCCCAAGGGGGTCGCGACGTGTTTCCTGGGGGGTCGCCAGCCAGGGTGGAAGCGAGTAGCATTCCTGTGCCCCTTTGCTGTTGGCTGGAACGACTATACTGGAAGGAGGGAGGGGTGGGTATTTTGCTACAGAAGGAGAGAGCGCGCGCGCACCCACACGTGGTGCTTTGTGGGTAACAGGCATGCGAGCCTTGAGAAGGAGCCGCTGCCTGCAGACAGTTGCCTCCAACACGCTGCTGCTGCTGCTGCTGCTGCAGATCTCTGCTCTGCAAGAACGAGTTGGAGGAGGCTGGGCGGATTGAGCTGAAGGGGAGGTGGTCGTGGCAGCGTCCAGGGGCGAGGGGAGGCTAAATGGGGCGCAGAAACCACACCAAATCAGAAGCCTCCCTGGTTTCTCCCCCTCTGCTTCGCTTCTTTCTCTCTCTCTCTCTCTCCCCGTGTGCCGGTCTCTTCTTCTGTTTTTGTTGTCCCCAGGCTTGCTTTCTCTTCCTGTCTTTCTTTCCCCCTTCTCTCTCTCTCTCTCCCCCTCCTCCTTTTCTTTCCCCGCTGCGGCTCCCTCCTTTTTTTCGCCGTCCTCCTGCTGCTGCTCTGCTGCTTGCCCGTGCCTTATGCAGCTCCTGTTTCTTAGCTGCTTTCTCGTACAGCACATGGGGCGATAAGGGGAGGAGAAGAGGGGGGGTTAGGGAGGGAAGTGGCGGCCGCGGCAGCGCTGGAGAAGGTGGGTGGGGGGAGGGAGGGAGGGAGGCAGAAAGAGAGAGGGGGGTAACCAGAGTGAACTCTCCCCAAGCTGAGGAGCCCCCCCACTAGCCAGGGAGAATGATAAAAGGGGTGGGGGTGGGGGAGGAGGGGGAAGGGGGGCTGGGGGAGCAAAAAAATTAATAATTTTTTATTTAATAATAAATATCAGAAGCAAAAAATAAACCAGAATTTTGCATGCATGCGAAAGTAGAAATTGGAGAGGGTGGGGGGAAGAGGAGCTTGCAGGAGAGGAGATGGGGTGTGGGGGGGAGAGATAAATTTTGCACATACACACAAAAAAGAAGGTAAAGGGGGAGGGGAGCAAAAGGGAGAGAGAGAGAGAGAGAGAGAGAGAGAGAGAGAGAGAGAGACACTGTGTGAATGAATTTCATTTCACTTGCTTCTGTGGCTGTTGCAGAACTATTTTTAGCTGTCCCCAGCAGAACAGAGAGCCAGTGTGGCATAATTGTGAGAGTGTTGGACTGGGACTCAGGAGATCCGGGTTCTAGTCCCCGTTTGGCCATAAAACTCACTGGGTTACTTTGAGCCAGTCACTGACTCTCAGCCTAACCTACCTCACAGGGTTGTTGTGAGGATAACATGGAGAGGAGGAGGAGGATTATGTAAGCTGCCTTGGGTTCCTTGCAGGAAGAAAGGCGGGGTATAAATAAAGTAAAATAAATAAATAAAATGTCTTCTCCTTTCTGATACAAAGCTAGCTAGCCAAATGATAAATCCGCCTCACTACACCTGCCCCAATTTCCACCAACATCCAGAGAGAGGAAGGGCAGGTAGAGTACAACATAGGAACTAAAAAAAGAATTGTATTTTTTTCATGTTTTTTCTTTACCCCCATCAAATGCAAATTATGCAAATTCATGCAAATGTGGTGGGGGGTCCCCGGTTACTTTGCCATTATAAAAGGGGGTCGAGACTCGAAAAAGGTTGGGGACCACTGCACTAGCCATATTGACTTTCTCCTTATCTGAGGTTTCATCTATTTCCTGCTGTACAATTGACTTTACTAAACCTTGATCAGGGAAATCCATTACGCTTTTTTTTTTTAAAGCATTTAGTAGTCTGTCAAGTACATTTCTCATTTATCTTTAACAATTGTTGCCATTTAATAATGCCCATTTCAAATACAATTTCATGTGATTGTTCTGGAGAGTCTTTCTTTCTTTCTTTCTATTTTGCACTAGATAATCTCTTATTTAGCCGAATCTAAATAATCTCTCATTTAGACTAATCGAAGACAATAAAGAATAATCAGGAATACAAACGATTTGCAGGATACATGCTGCAGGCACGCTAGCTCCATATTTTTTTTTATTGAAAAGTGGCAATTAATTTCATAATACGCTATAAGTTACTTTAACTATTGTCATACCTAGTTAACTTTCCTAGTTAGTCTTTTCATTAGCAAATGCCATTTCAGAACTGAAAACAAAACAACACGAAATTGAGGCATCATAGTAATGAACACTAATTTACTGATACATTGGCACCCCCTTTTATATTATGTCACATGGTTGGTTACATATTGCCCCTTTGGAGTGGGGCGAGCTCTGATTTCTGTATGATGTATACAGAAACCATTTCAATGACTACTTAATTGAACTGTGTTTCCTTTGTTTTAAGGAATACTTCCAGTTTTTACCCTGTCATAATCACTTGCCACTGGGTGGCTTGACTGGCTCCTGAGACATGTCATAAGTAGTGGGCTTGTCACCACCTGCCACGAGCGATAGGCCTCAAAGGTGACCCTGTGTGATAGGCTGAGGAACCAAAGCTACCAATAGCCACCTACCCATGTACTCCAGCATGAATGCCAGCAGGAACACAGAGAAATAAATGCTTGATGAAATACCAGTGCTGCACTTTCTCTTATCCTGTTCACAGATGCATTTAAACAGAAGTGACAGCCGCTTTTCCTTGAACATATTTAACACATCTATTCCTTTCCAAGAGCCTTCAGAGATAAACAAATTAAATTTAATCCTTTAGCGTATGTTTGAAGATGACACGTTAAGTATTCTTCTTTCTTAGTGAGCTGAGAATAATTTTCAGTGGTATTTTGAAGGCAGAAAGCAGATGTGCGTGGCAACTTGCATGCCTATTGCAGGACAGGGGTTATAACTTTAACCATGAATGCACATGACTCCTGGAATCTAGGCTTCCATCATTTTAAAAGAAAAAGTAGGTTGTGATTATTGTATTAATAGTTCAGGTCTTATAAAACGTCTGAAAGATGATGATGATGATGATGATGATGATGATGATGATGATGATGATAAATATGTATTGTACTTTTGTGTGTTCAGCATTAGTCATATATGCACATCATATCATGTCATTCTTATAATATCCCTGTAAAGTAGGTGTTGTCATCTACCTATACTGCACATAGGGGCTTGACTGAGCCCACCAAATGAGTTCATGGCAGAGGATAGACTTGACTTGGGGGCTTCCTGATTCATAGTTTAGAGTCTTAGCTACCAAGCTACACCACCTACCGATCAAAGACTTGGGGAAAAAACAGGTAGCTAGTCCCACTGTTCCTGGTTAACTTAAAGTAACAACATAAGAGGAGCCATGCTAGATCAGACCAAGGGCCTATCTCACCCAGCTTCTTTCCTTGCACCCATTCCCTGGCTCCCCCATCATCCTGTTCTTACGGTAGCTGTACTCAACTCTTCTTTTCTCCACTCCCTGAGTTTGGAGAGGTTAGGACATATGCTTACTTGATTTCTAGATCTCTTCCATGGATATAACCTGAAGACCACAGGAAATTGCTTGTATGGGAACATAAAAAAGGATGGGGAAAGTGTTGGTTTTGTTATGAGCAGGACACATTACCACCGCAGCATTGTTCTTTCATTGGATCCTATTGTGTCAGTGTCAGATGAAAATAAAGTGCATAAATAAACCATCCTTTGCTTTGTTTTGAAAGAGATTACAGTGTAGACTTAAATATCGCTTCCTGTGTGCACAAGAATGAACATAATCCACAATTAGTATCTCACTCTCTCAACCCTTCAAGCAGTTTAAATAATCCTCTCCTGAACTGCACAGGAACATCTTCATTAGAATGGATGCTATTGACTGCTCAGATTAAACTGCGTAACATTGGAGGTTACGGACATGCCTTTAAGCCCCTTTTTAATTACAAAAGACAAGAGATTCTTTGCAGCTTGGAGGAGTCGGCTTTGATAAATGACGGTTCACTGATGTCATATCATCCCATTTAAAATATAAAACCATTTGAACTGCCTTCTGTGAAATGTAAATGGTTTAACTGATTGGCAGCTGAGATGGAGAAAAAATTGTCCTAGAGATAATTTATTCAAATATTTAAATTACAACACCTCACATGAGTCAAGCACATTTAGGGTGGATTTGGTCCATTTCTCACCCCAGCCCACAACATCCAACCATTTGGATCAATTGGGTGAAACAGGTTAAGGCGGTTTTTGCAGTTTGCCAAAACCATGAAGTCCACCATCTCTTTGACCTTTCAGGCCATCTAATTCCACACAGATCCTACCATGTGATAAATGCAAGAATCTACACACACACACACACACACAATTGGTAATCGATTGCACCCTCACATGCTGACTAATTTTAAAATGTTCATATTACGGGGGGGGGGGACCACTTGTGGCACCTTGAAGACTAACTTAAAAAAATATATAGCATAACTACAGAGACTGGCAAAGAAAGGGTTAAGCAAGCCCTCTCCATGCCACTGTTCCCATTACAACCACAGCTATTAATTTTTTAAAATGGGATAAAGGACCACACAGTTACACATAAGGGCTTTGTTTGGTAATAACATTAAATGGATGAGTCTCTGACTTACACACCTTGTCTGCCTCTAGCACAGCTGCAAGGAGGAGATTGGAAACTTTTGCTTCTATTTGTAACTAACTGCAGTTTAGCATTATGTCTGAACCCAGACACACTGTGGCTAACCTTAACTAGGGTTTACTGAAACAAGCCATCTTCAAACAATGGTTCATGAAGCTGGCTTCTTTCAATACACCTGTGGCGGACCGAACCTGGTCCGATGCACGGGTTCGGCACTGTAAGGGTTAACCGGCACCGAAGTCGTGCCCTGTACGCTGCTGTCAAAGCCTTTACTTTTAGCCATGAGTGATATTGACAAGGAATCCCCTTAGAAGCACAGGGAAGCCACAAGCTAGTCAGTTTCAAAAGAGTTTAATGGACCCGAACTAATAGACTACAGGAATTTCACAGTATAAACATAGCAGTCACTACAGATAGGGAAACGGAAGTATTCAATTTGCTTTCTAGGTAGGCTTTGCTCGAATGCAGAATATTACCTGACACCAGAGACTCTGATTCTGGATTCTAGCGTAGCGGTTTGCTTTGCCGATCGCCGGGCGCCCTGCCCGGGGTGGGAAGTTGCTTGGCCCTAGCTGGAGCTAGCGACCTGACCCCATGCAAGCCTGCACCGTGTTCCCGACAACACTTTGTTCTTTGGCACGTATCTTTTCTACCCTCCCTCGCCCCCTCCCCGCCCTTGATGATCAGGTGGGCAGGTCCCGCCCCACTGGGTGGTGGCACCTTTTGGGTGCTGGCATCTCCTGGGTACTTTGGGGTACTTTGCAGCTCTTTGAGACTGCGCCCCCCCCCACCTCTGGAATGTTATGCGCTTCCTTGAGGGAAGTGTAAATGTGCCCGATTGCAGGTATGCAGGTATGGCAGATGTGGCTTATGTATAACCGGTCTGCCCAGAATTGTGTCTCCTGTGCCCTGGGTGGGGATTATGCAGACAGAGGGGTGACAGCGGAAAGGGGGAAAACATGTCAGGGTTCAATATATCAGGGTTCAGCAGTGTGCTCAGGCTTTCTCTCCACAACACCATATTTACAATTGACCATAGTTTACGGTTCAGATGTACTGCTAAACTGCAGTTAATTGAAATTGGCAATAAAAGTTTCTGATCCCCTCTTCATAGCCACACCAGAGGAGGCGAGGGGAGGGGGGAGTGTCCAAACCTGAGGCATGCATAGGCTGGTTCACAGAACAATACACCATAGTTTAGAGTTACATCTGAATGAGGTCTATATGTAGCTTGGTTCATACACATGGATGTCAAGCCCTCCAATTGGTTTGGTGGAGAAAAATTTTCTAGTCAATTGCTCTGTATTTCCCCCCAGCAATTCATTTCTACCAGGATTTCAGCATAACAATAATTAGCATGCACAGTGTTTATTCTCTTTTTCAGAGGTAAAACAGGTTAGAAACAGGTGTCAGTCAGATGATGAATACAAGCTGCCAGCCTTTTAAGCAGCAGGGACTGAGTTAGCGTTTGGCATTAATTAGCATTTAGAAAGGCTACCCACTTTCAGGATAATGCTGCAAGATAATCTTTTGTTCTTTTTTTCCAAATTAAAATACCTGCTAAAATGAGCAAGGACACAGTGCAACTAGCAAATGTATCAGTTAACAAAGTTATACCAAAAAAACCAAAACCAAAAATCTCCCAAGAGAATGGATAAGAATCCAACCAACCCACAGATGCAAGTTTGAGTGGAAACTCAACTTCTGCTTCTTTACTCTGTTCAGAAATGCACATTTAATTTTCACTTCCATACCAAGACATCTGACATGCTAATAGATATAGACACATATTTCTCCCTGTTTTCAAATGCTAGCACAGCAGCCTTGCCTCTAATCTATCCTCAGACATGCTGATGCAGGCACAGACATAGGAAACTGCTCTTTTTCATGCATGTGAGTACAGACAGATCCCCAGAACAACACAGAACGTATCCCAACCAACTCCAAAGATCAAGGCTTTCCCTGGGAGCTTCAGTATATCAAGGCCTAAATAACTTGGGTGTGTGTTAAAGCATCAAGGCCTAAATAACTTGGGTGTGTGTTAAAAGAAAAAGAAAAGAAAAAAACCTCTTCCTCTTACACCCCCATTTGAATTCAATTACAAACATACTTTTAAAGGCACAAAAAACATTGATGTCAGAATTCTAATGATGTGTAATAAGTGTCCACCTGTCACAATCAAGAAGTGTACCAAGCACATTATGCCCCCCACCAAAAAAAAAAGAACAAATACAAATGGTGATGCTAAATAAGCTGTGTATTAGTGTTGTCTGCATGCGATGTCTAAAGTTCCAAGCAGAGTGGAGCCAGAGGAGAGAGGAAATACAAATTGAAGCAAACTCACCCTCCAAAATTAATGTTGGCTCTTTTGGGGTCAGTTACAGCTACATGGCGGCTATGGTACTATTTGCAGCAGAACACAGAAGCAATTCAGTAACTGGAGAATGATGAAAGAAGTCAAAGATAAGGTGATAATTTGACATTCAATGCTTTCAATCCAGAGCAAGTGAGTTGCATATAAGCCCAGTTTTAATCAATAGGATGTAAGCTAAGTGCAAAGAACAGCCAAGAGAATTCAGTGGGAGTTAATTTTCTCTGGACTGGGCACACTATTTTATAGCTAAACATAGGTTTGCTTCTTCAAAATGTTATTTATGTATAATATTTTTAATCCTCTCAATAACAGATGTTCTTTGAGTGAATTACAGAACCTAAAAGAACAATTCAATATAAAACAAAAAACAGCACAGGAATGAAAATGGATATGAAATATATAAAATGTATTAATAAAATCTAAAAACAAAATTCCAAAATGCCTGGGAGAAAAGAAAGGTGCTGAAAAGATAGCAGAGTGGGCGCCAGGTGAGTCTCCTCGAGGAGGGCATTACATAAATGTGGTGCCACAACTGAGAAGGCACTCTCTCTTGTACCCATCTGCCTCATTTCCTTAGGCAGGGGCTACCCACAAAAGGCTAATTACTTCAGATAAATATCATATATCAGAGCAAACACTCATTATTAAATAGAATTCACATAGCACATAGATTGGTGTCATATCCATATACAACTGATGTATATTGTCCATAAAATCTATATAAATCTATAAAAATGTAATCTATATTGTATCCATATGCAGTTCTTATGTGTCTGATCTCAAACATGAAAAACTGAAGTTGAAAATTATTTTTGTCCAATTAGACTTAATGAAAGCTGCCTGATACTCAGTGATTTCAGGCTCCAGGCAAATTCCCCTCCGCATACCTCACAAGCCTGTATCAAACCCTTTAGGGTACATAACAGCTGTTTCCATGTGGTTACTCAGGAAGTCTGTGGACTGCAGAGCAGGAGATGCATATTATGAATGAATGAATATTAACAGTAGTAGAATGTAGGCTTAGTGTGACTACAAATATTTGCACATTCACCCCGTTTACTGCTGCCCACCTGTGTTGGATTATATTACTTGCCTCTGGCTCTCGGGAACATCAGTTGCTGCCACTGGAACTTGAACTCTTGCCCAGCGTGGGCCACATTACCTGCCTCCGATCTCTTTGACCTTGAACGACTGCCTCAGAACTTGACTTCTCCCACCCTGTGCCTATTTGCATTAGGTCCCTCAGAATAGCAACCAGTCAGCCCTGTGGGCTTCAACCATGCCCCCAGGCCTTCGTGCCCAATGAGATCCCATGTTGTACAGCAGTGTTCTCCAACCTTGGGTCCCCAGATGTTTTCAGCCTACAACTCCCAGCATGCCCCAGCCAGCTATGCTGGCTGGGGCATGCTGGGAGTTGTAAGCCAAAAACATCTGGGGACCCAAGGTTGGAGAACACTGTTGTAGAGCAACTAGTGCAGCCTTCACCTGAGTGTTGTTTTTTTTTAATTTTCTATCCGCCCTGATCCCGTTTCCACCAGTTTGCTATATAGACTAGTACGTGTCAGTAAAGTTGTGATATGGGTTGTCAGGGACTGAATCAGCACATCCAAACCCTGACAAGAACAGTAATAACCACCACAGCAACTCATGGACAAGCCCTTAGTCAACAAACTCTGGGAACAAAACTGCAGTGCAGGAATTCTTGAACTTGCAAACTTAAGTCCTCGGGTAATTGTGCTTTTGAAGGCTCTGCAGTCTTCACAGAACATGAACTATAAAAGCGAGAAGTATTTTTTTTCTTCAGAGAGATGCACCTTTTTTAATGGACTGGAGACTATAACTAACAGAACTGTGCACAGAGTCTCGTATTTGTATTTTTAGTATTTCACTTTTTATTGATTCATGCCTTTGATTATCATGGAGCTTTTTAGTTTTCTTTTTCAGCTTGATGGCTTTCTGGAAAAATAAAACTCTCTCTCTAAGACAGGCATGGGGAACCTCTGCCCCTACAGGCCAGATCTGGTCCACCAGGCCTCTCTGTCCAGCATGCTAAGCTCTCCAGCCAGACCATGCCCCGTCTCCCAGCCACACCCTCTGACTTAACCAAATCCTATTGCCTCAAGCCCCGTTATGCCCTCTTCTCATGTGCCTTTCCTTCATCGTTGACATCCAGGGTTAAAAACATGTTGAAATCCAGAATGCAATCTGCGCTGTAAGAAAGCATTCTGACACATTCTCATCTTCCTGAGTCTGAGAACACTTTGTGAATTTCTGGAAGCTCATTCTTCTCCAGAGCTCTTTGGTCTTCTCCACAACTACTCGTTCTTCTCTGGAGCCTCACCCCCTTGAATTTCTGCTGAATGTTTTGTTTTTTTGTGAGTTGCGTGCATGTGGGGTACGATGCAAAGAAGTGACATTTGGGCCAGATCTGTGGATGTTGTGATGCTACTTTGCCTCTGCCCCCGCCCCCCGTCCCCACAAGCTTTCCCAGATTGGAATACAACCCTTGAGCTGCAAAAGGTTCCCCAGTCTTGCTCTAAGAACTGCTGCTAAGTCTGCCACTAACTTTACAGTGTTATTTTAGACACAAAGTCACACATTATAAGCCAGCAATTGATTATAAAGTGACAATTTCACAGGATCAGAAAGCACATGGATTGTCAACCCTAGGCTGACTGAGAAAGTAAACTCATGTTTGCATAATTTAGCTCCAATACTGAATTCAAAGTTTCAATAAAAATCATATCTCCATTCTCAGCATAAAGCTTATTTGATAAAAAATGATTACTGAAAAAGATTCTATTTACAATTCTTTTCATTACACATACAGACATCCTCTCCAATATCATAGGGGGGAAGTTCCCACTCCACCCCCAAAAAAGTTCACTTACTGTGAGATACACACAGAGGGAAACATGATTCAGGCTCTTTGTACAGAAGCAGCAGCTTCGCTTTTGCATAATATGCCAAATAGCCATGCTTGCTAAACAAATCACAGAGATCAGATAAAGGAGGTGCCTATTTTATAACACAAAATAAATATTTTATGTGCTCTTAAAAGAACAGATTTAGACCTGTGTACAATAAAGCCTGAAGTGGAGTCTATTTAGTGAAATAAAGATGAGATGCAAAGGTATCATTTGTCTACTTTTATGATAACATGGAAGCATTACAAAAGCAGCAGTAATAGGGGCAGATGAAGGCTTTCCAACTCCTTCCAAAGCAGCAGGAGTCTGAGTATGGCCTGGGACACTTGGTGATTAACATCTGTAATGAGAACACCATCTCACATTCTCTTGTTCTAGCGGTATTTATTTGATGGTAGGGAAGGGAAAAAAACTTCCAAGTGACTCTCTGCCATGGCTGGAAATGTAGGATGGATGGTGCAAGGCAGTGAAAACAGATTACTTTCCCATAGGAAATACATACAGAGCCTTCATCATGTGCGCACCTAAATTATAAGCTAGGTATGGGGGTTCAGTGTCATTAAGACAATGGGCCTTCTAGTTCATAACCAGAAACTGGTCAGCAATAGTTTGGAAGGGTTTGAGGCCTAGTCAGTCTGTGGAATGTCAAGACCAGTGTGAGCTTATTACTGTCAGAATTCTCAGGAGAAAGCAGACAGGAGTCAACTTGTCTCCCCCATCCAACTGCAACTTCGATCTTGCAGAGATAGGAGCTGTCAGCCTTCTCTGGGAACTTCAGGAGAGGGGGGTGGGGTGGGTGGGTTTGCAGAGGTGTCGCTCTGGTTGAAGCCTCACCCCTGAAGGGCAGAAAGGAGACACCCAGGTGGGATAGGGGCCTCGTGGATGGGCCAGTTCCCTTGTCAATTAGTGGTTTGGAAGGAGGGTTAAGATGGCCACACCTTCGCTTTTAAGTCAGTGCTTAGTCTCCAGAGCATTTGCTAGGAACATCTCTCTCATCTTCCCTTCCTGATCTTTCTGTTTGGATCTATCACCGACTGAGCCATTGGGAGCACTCTGCACATGGACTCTACCTAATTTGGACTTTCTTCTCTTTGGACTTTTACTGTCAAGAACCTGCCATGAAAAGGACTGTCATACTTTTCATAGAGTGTGCATTCTTGTTGCTATGGATGTGTCTTTGTCAAGGAGCCCAGAGCCCGGCTGGCTTGGGACCATTTCCCGACTTCTGGACTTTCCTATGCCTTGACCCATGTGGCGTAGAGATTCCAAGGCTGGGAGCTTTGGATGTTGGAATCTCTGCAAGTGCAGAAGTACTTTGGACTCAAGTCTGATCTGTTCTGGACCCTGATTGTTGAGAGGCCTGGACACACCCAGAGGGGCCAACTGAAGTGGCAGGATTGGTTTTGACCTCTGTGGAGGTGTGCATGCCGGTTCAGGTCCTCTTCTAGACTCCCTTCCCCTGTCACAGGAGCAATAGGGCTCCGATCCTTCTCCTGTCGGAGGAGCAGCTAGGAGTTGCTCAGATCCTAAGGCCAAGACGTAAGACACCCCAGAGGTTCCAACTCAGTGGCAAGGTTGGTTCAACTCTCTATGGGGGTGTGTGGGTAAGTCAGGCCTGGTTCTAGGATCCCTTCCCTTGTTGCAGGAGCATCTGGAATTGGGTCCAATCCTTCCCTTGTCTGAGGAGCATTAGGGATTGGCTCCGATCCTTCCCTTGGGGTGGAATGTCGGGGAATTTGGTCCTTAGGAGACATTCCAGTCCCCTACCTTGATGTGGAACAGTTTCAAGAGCCTGTAGCAAAATGCCATCAGCTATAAGATTTCTGAAGACTGTAACCGTTAAGCTTATGCCATAGGATTTGCTGTAATAAAAGGATCTCACTGATTGGAGGCTCCTATGTCAGAGTGCTAGAATGTGTGATTGCAGGACCGGGGCCCCAACATTCGGAGAGAACTCTTGGAAAACAGAGAAGCTCTTTCCAAGTAATCTCCAAGAAGGATCACAAATACTGTGCTGTTTCCAAATGGAGCCAAGAGGAATTATCCATCCAAGCCATTCTGCTGCCTGAGGCGAAGGACAAGATGGCACCCCCTTGCCAGTGCATACACAGAAGCTGACTGGACTGGCACTTGAATCTTACTTCAACAATGGTGATGGGATAGCATCCTCTATCACACCTGAAGCAGCAGGCTAGTTTAGTGTGGCCAAGACCTGTTGTGTGGCATATGTAGTTCTGCTCTGCCCTCCAACAAAGGGGAACAGCTGGAGAGTTCATGAGGTACAGCTGGGAGGCTGCCACTACCTAATGGTAGGGCTGGCCCTGTATCCATCAGCACTAGTCAAAACAAGTTCTCTGAAGGTATTAAAACATACACACACACACACACACACACAAACAAACTTGCAGAAAACCTGAAGATTATTCATATTTTGTTGAGGTTTTTAAAGCAGCATTTCTAGTTTTTCAGTGACACCCCAGAATTTCCCTTCATGCAGAGAAGGTAGTACAGGAAAACAAGGCCGCCTATTTACAATGTCCAAAGGTAAATATACTAGATGTGAGCTGCATGCATGCAGAGAAGCTTTCTCCTTTTGCGGAAGAAATGGAACATACTTCAACTTCAGATGCTAATACAATCGAAAGGTAACAAGAGTGAGTCTGATTCACTGTCACATCTGTGTGTGTAGTCTATTCCTTAGCTGCCCCCACCATACACTACAGGCACATTTTAAATATGTTTTACATGCTGGCCTCTTGTTAATACTTTTAATTAAACTACCATCAAAAGTCATAATACGAAAAGGCTGGAAGGGCCTCTCTTTATTACAATATCCTAGAAGTTCGAGCTCTTCTATTTTTCTTTCGATCCATACTTGAAGATACCTCTGAGGATTTTAAGATACCGAGAAATATCATTCTCAGGTCTTAATAGAAACTTGTATGTTTAAGATGTCAGCCTCATCTGTATCTTTAGGAAGGTGATAATGACACCCACACTCTTCTAAATCATTATCTGATCTCTTTGAGCTTTTCTTCTCTTCCCAGTATACAAGGGAAGCCTTGGAGAATGAAGGCTTCAGTCTTGGGTGGGGTGGGGTGATGCAAGTCACAGAAGAAATTAATGGAGAAGATCCCATGGTACACTATCACTTAGTATATCTGTACTAAAGCTTAGGTCAACCTTCCTCAGCCTGGCACCGTCCAGATGTGTTGGACTGCAACTCCCATCATTTCCCATGGACATACTGGCTGGGAATGATGGGAGTTGCAGTCCAACACACCTAGAGGGTGCCAGGTTGGAGAAGGGTGACTAAGATCAATTTTATTGTATCAGTTTTATCTCTCGTGGCTTCCTGTAAAGAATCCTGTGAACTATAGTTTAGTGAATAGGCTGAGGCCTGTGGCTCACGCTGGCTCAGCTTGACTGAGCGTGGAAAGCTAAGCAGGGTCAGGCCTGGTTATTACTTGGATGGGAGACCCCTCCTCTAGTTTCCTGCATTGAGCAGGGGGTTGGACTCGATGGCCTTGTAGGCCCCTTCCAACTCTATGATCTATGAATCTATGAAAAATTCTCTATTAAAGACACCTACCTTCCTTGTCACCGAGTTCCCAAAGTGAATGACTGTTTGTGCCCTAACAATGCCTTAATCAGTACATCACAAGAACCAAGGCTGTACATCACAATCTCATTTCCTTTCATCAAGGGTGGGCAACTTGTGGGCCCCCCAAATGTTTTGGCCCTCAACTCCTATCAGGCCTAGCCAGCATAGGCAATGGTGAAGGATGATGGGAGTTGTAGGCCAAAACATCTGGAGGGCCACAAGTTGCCCACTCCTGCCTTGCATGATGTACAGTTGCACCAGTTTTCTAACTGCAATGGGTGATTCAACTGAACCGTCTTCAGGCTTCCTTCCAATACATGGAGTCACACATGCTGTCTCTGCTCCCAACCTCCATGTATTTGTCTGCAGGGGCGGGGGGGGGGGGGGGAAGGCAAGTCACAGAAGTAATTCTGTTGGAAGAGAACCTATTCTATGTGCATACAGCTGTACCTGCACAGGGCTCTGTCTGCATGATCAGAAAAGTCTGTTTTTCAAGGTTCCTGATTGCACCGAGAGAGCCCTATGTATATATACTTGTACACATGTAGGTTCTATTCTGACCTTCAAATAAGCATGCGGAGGTGGGGAGCAGACCTGTGATCCTGCTCCCTCACCCATGCACTGGAAAAGCATGTAAAAATGGCTTTCACCATTCCTAGTTTTTAAATATGCATATTACCAATTTATTATATCTTTTGTAACCATCTTGCCAAGTTAAAGCAATGTTTATCTCAAAAACATATACCTTATCCAGGATTAATGGATACCGACAGTATTTCTAATGGCCTTTTTAATTGGCACTATAATGATTAATTGAACGCTTCATAAAACTCGAGGAGCTCTCATTACAGAACAGCATGGTATCCAGGCACACCGCGTGGGTGACCATTATTACTAAATCGTCATTGGATCATGAGATGCATGGAAGATAAATGGCATACAAGTCTAGAACCACCAGAAGCGCCTGCTCGGACAGCAAGGTAACTCTGTTCCTTAATGATACTTTCCCAGTGTCCATATGGTCACAGAAAACATCTAACGTTGTGGACAAATATTTAATACAGGAACTGAATATACAATAAAAGTAGCACACAATATCCGTTTCTATATACTTATATGATGTAGAAGTATAAATGATGTGAAAAGTATATAATTTATCAAGCCAAATGTTACTTCTAAACAAAAAACTATGTAACAGTAATACTAGCAATAATAAATGTTGTCCAGCTCTCTAAGTCTAAGGCAGGAGTGGGCAATCCTTTTCCCTTGAGGCCACATTCCCTTGGTGGGTACTTAAAAAAAACAAACTTTTTATTAGAAAGGAAAAATAAGAAAAACAAAAACAGCAACAGAAAAAAGGCAGGGAGCCAAGTCTCCCTCTCTTTCTTAAGATTATTACCACCCCACACTGTTTATCTCTCTTTTTCTTTCTTAAGAATCTCAAGAGAATAAGAGAGAGAAATAAGACTCTTAAGATCACCACCACCCCACTCTCTCTCTCTCTCTCTCTCTCTCTCTCCTCTCCTCTCTCTCTCTCTCACACACACACACACACACACCAGTTCATTCAGACACACAGAGAAACCACACACACACACACACACACACACACACACTCCTCTCTCTCCACACACACACACACACACACACACACACACACACACACCACTCCTCTCTCTCCACACACACATACACAGACACACTCACACCTTTTGAAAGTGTGTCTCCACCTGGAGTGGACTTTTCTCTGTGTGTTAGAGTGGGGAGAGGTGACTCCAGGCTGGGAAGACCTTTGAAAACATAGATCCATGCTCTTTCAAACTAGTTCTCTCCCTGTTTTGGCATGGAGGGAGCTGCCTTCTCCTGCTCTGGGCACCATCAACTGCATGAACTGTGCCATGGGTTGCCCATTCCTGGTCTAAAGCAACTTAAAAAAATGTCGGGATAGCTGGCAAATGTAGAGTTTGAGTTTTTTTGCAATTATGTTGTCACCATGAGTTATTGCAGCCTGGACCTCAGCTTGATATGATCTGTGCTCAGTCCATTCAGACACCCAGTGCATTAGTCACGCAGATACAACCTAGGCCTCTTCTCAGCCAGTCCAGACATTTCACTTAGTAGCAGGATGCACTGAGGAAGATCTCTCAGGCTGCCCAATATTCCCATGTGTTCATCATCTTTGGGTGCTGCTATGTATGTTAAATTCCCTTTAAGTCTGTAGACACACATTCAGCATAGTCCCAAGGTCTGAGGACACAGACCTTATACATACAATTGCATGCCTATTTCAATGGAGGAACTCCATAATGCACAGCCAATAACAGTGTGTTGCAATGCTCCCTCTCTTGGGGAAGCCATTATCTCTCTCTTTCATATGGTTCTCTCTTTCTTTCTTTTTTGCTTGCTGATTAATAGTTGAAGCCTGCAAGTTTGTCCAGGTGTGGTCAGCAATCTGGTCTCATTAAGAGCGGGATGAGAGAGCAGAACTGAACTCACAGGGAAGATGCTAGACACAGAGACGTTCAGTTCCCCTTGCCATCTGCAGAGAGGTGTCACTTGAGACCACCATCTTTTCAGGACCCATAAAGGTGATCAGCCACAGAGACAAAGCCAAGACTTGCCTGTTTATGCACAACCTGGACAGGAAACGTGTATTTCATAATGTAAGGCCCTAGTGCTATGTTTCCTGCTTTTGATATCTTAAAAACTGGATAAAACAAGCCAAAAAGTAATTGCCAGACTACACTTATCTGCTTAATTAATTCCTTCCAAGCCTTTTCTATTTTTAAATACAGATTTCTAGAAGGAAATTTATCTACTCAAGACCTTTCAGCTATATTACAACTACGGTACATGCCATTTTATCCTGGCTCCCCAACATGTGTTGTATGGATTTACAAGGGCAGCATGATCAAAGATAATGGCAAATGTTAGCCCAGTCCTACCAGAGGAACAGTGCCCACAAATGGAGGAATCTCCACAGAGCCCAGCAGAGCCTTATTTCCCCTCTTCCCCACAGTGTGAGCACACAGGCACTGTGGCAATTAAATATGACACAACTAGCAAGATATCTTTTTATGACTGTCTATGTAAAACCCTTGATTCCTATTGGCTCAGAGCAGGCTTACTGGGGCTGCACTGTCCACACCCAAAAAAAAGAGAGAGGGGCCTGCTTTCAACTCCTCTCCCCTCAGTACACAGGCAGGCACCATGGCAGGACCTTGCAGGGTACGGGATGCCTCTCTGTGCTTCTCATATCCCCTTCCCTCCCTCCCTCAGTCAAATAACGTGAGCTCTATGCTTCTGTTCCTTCACCAAGCAGAATGGGTAGGCAGGAGTTCTTTATTTAAAACTGGCAAATGGGCCCAGCTTCACATGTGTGGGAATAGCCCTTATTTCGATACAGCAAAGCCTTGAACCAAACTTACACAGCTGTCAGAGCTGGACACATTGTGCCCACCCGGTCTGGGTGAAACCCTGCTCACTGGAACCCTTAGGCATGGCCCCTGCCATGGTGTACCCTATAGTCCTCTGACGGAGGGGGGCTGCCCCACAGCAGGGGAAAGGAGGCAAGTGCATAGCTCTGTCCCTCAGCCTACTAATATCCCCTGGCGTCAAACTGTATGGTCTGCAAAGCTATGTACTGTTTAGGGAAGACTGGCCCTAGTGGCTGAAGATGTTTATTTATTCAACCATATGGACACATTTAAATCAATTAAAATTAATTAATGCATTTTAAAAACAAAATGACCCCTAGGTTCCCTTTAGTATGCATACCAAGTTTTGGGTGTCTAGGTTTCACGGTCTGTGGTGCTGAGGGAAGGAAAGTCACACATCCATCATCATCATCATCATCATCATCATCATCATCATCATCATCATCATCATCATCGAGATTTATATAACATCCATCCAGGGCAGTTTACAACAAGCACAGAATTCAGGTACAACAAACTAAAACAAACCACAATACAAGACTGCAAATAAAAAGCAGCAGATTAAAAAAAACCAACCCAAATAAAAAGTACTTACAAGGAATAAGGATAGGTGGGGGAGCAGGCGCATGCACTGGCCTCCCATTCCCCGTAGAGACCTGACTGCACATACACTGTCAGGAAAGGGGGAAACAGGGCTCTGTTAGGTCCTGTGGCAGTTATAGGCAACCTGGTGCACCCTCCAGATGTCTTGGACCACAACTCTTCTTGCGGCAACCCAGAAGCGGGCCTTCCCCATGGTGGCACCCACCTTATACAATGGCCTCCCCACTGGTATTTGGGTGGCTCCAACTGTGGCATGCTTTAGGCGCCAATTAAAAACCCATCTCTCTACCCAGGCCTTCATGGATTGATTGTGCTGCCCAGTTTGTTTACTGATTCTGGTGCTGTAAGGATTTGGTTTTAATGTATTTAGAAATTATTTATATCAATGTTTTTGTATATAATATGATGTATTTTAATGTATTTTAATCTTTCCTTGTAAACCAATTAGATATTGTTTAACATATGGTAAGTGGTATATAAATCTATTAAATAAGTAAACAAAATAAACTCCCATAACCCCTTGCCATTGGCCATGCTAGCTAGGACTCATGGGTGTCGTAGTCCAAAATATCTGGAGGGCACCAGGTTGCCTACCCCTGCCCTATGGGGATCCCTCTGTACTCAGGCACTGCATGTGCAGTAGGGCTGGATTGAGCCCATAGAAGTCAAGATTTTCTACAAATAGCAAATTGCCTCTAATGGATTCAGGGCCCAGTACTCTTGAGGGTTTCCATATCCATCCTGAAATGTATTTGGATCAATAGGAATTAGTTTAAGTCTTACTTTCCTTGAACAGACACCGGTGTAAATCAATCTGCTTCTGAATGTACACGAACGTGACAATGCCTGCGCTGTGGCCAGCATGAGTTGCCTACCAACCCTATACTTTACACATCACCTTTGGACAGATGCTGAAAAATGTGACCTAAAGTACATTTCACCTGCTAACAGACATTCAGTAGATTAGAGCACTTCTGACACTACAAATGTATTTGAAGTATTATAAGAATTGCCTGAGAATCTCAAGGCTGCAGTGGCCAAAACTAAGTCCAGCCAAAGGTCTATGTAGAGACAGAAACCTGCAAAGGCACCTATGACACTACAGAGAGTTCTCCAGGACTCAGAGGCAGCAGTGACTGCAAGGCAAATCAGCACAGCTGTTAGAAGAAGCATGGCTTGCAGCTCCCAAAAATTCACTGAAATGCCACAGGGCTAGATGAGCTAGCTAGAGCGGTGAGCTGATAAGAGTTCTGCAGTCTCCCAGTTTCCTCTGGGCTCAGCCTCCTCCAAATCTAGCACGTCTGAAGGGAAGGCATGTCCCATTGACCACAAAGGGTCAATGGATTAAGATATCTGGAGAAAGGCTGCAGAAGAGAGCAGCACAAGGCAGAAGAGAGCAGCACAAGTCCTTTCCACACACAGAACCATAAAGAGAAAACCCAGTGAGGGAGCACTTCTCTGGTCAACTCCAATTAAGCCAAGCAGGACCAGTGCCTCCAACTGACATGGGGAGAACAGAAAAACAAAGGCCAATCTTAGGAGTGCTACAGGACAAGGTTGACTTCAAGATCGAAGAGCACAAAGGCAAATTATTGGGAAAAAATGAAAGAAAAATCCCCCAAATTCCCATCATCCTGATGCCCTCCATATGTGGTGGACTACAACTTCCAGCATTCCTGATAACTGGCCATTCTGGCTGGGGCTGATGGGAGTTGGAGTCCAAACCATCTGGAGGGCACCACATTGGGGAAGGCTGCACTAGACCATCTGTACAGTCCCTACATGTACTGTATATGGGTAGGTGCCTTAAAGGCTGCTTTAAAGTAACCAACTATACACACTAAAGCAGTGTTCTCCAACCTTGGGTCCCCAGATGTTGTTGGCCTACAGCATAGCTGGCTGGGGCATGCTGGGAGTTGTAGGCCAAAAACATCTGGGGTCCCAAGGCTGGAGAACACTGCTCTAAAAGGTGTACTAAAAATCCATCGTCGTCATCACCACCACCACCACCACCACCAGATTTCCCAATAAATGTTTTCCAGATATTTATACGAAGATCATTGGTCATTCTCAATAAATCACATTACTGTTAGTGAGATCATCCAGAAGGAACTTATGGCAGGGAACTGAATGAGACTCCTTTGGCTGACAGCTACAGAGAGAAGCAAAGAACATATGTGTATGTTTGGTTATGCATACCATCGATTGACTTCACAGATTTTAAAATTTCATAGTTTTTCTTTTTCTTTTCTGGATAGCCTTTCAAAACCAGGATGAAAGAAGGAAATGGTGGAGGAGGTTACTTTAAATGCAAATATGCAGCAGCATTTTAAAAATCAATGGTACACCAGGAAATTGGGTGCGATATATTTTAAAATCAGGGTTGTAATTGGGGAAACTAATCCAAAGAGGAGTGGACAGCAGTGAGTGCCTCTTGGTTACTACTGTGATATTTGTCCGGTGCGGAAAGAGTGCAAGGGTAGTCATTCCCACGACCCACCTGGAATGACCAATGTGGTGCCCAATACAGTTACACACACTGCCTTTTCTTTATTTTATTTATTTATTTCATTTTTATACCGCCCAACAGCTGAAGCTCTCTGGGCGGTTTACAGCAATTTTCTGGCAATTTATCAAGGTTTACAAGTAATGGATTTTAAATGTTTATCAACTAACCTCTGAGTCCAGCACATCACTTCTGATCTCCTCCTTTTCATCATCATCAGGCGATCACTCGTGACCGAGTAAGATTGTCTTCCGGGATAAAAGGAGGAAATTCTAAAGAAGATTGTGTAGACTCTAGCGATGGGTCCGTAAGTGACTGTGGAGGCCAATTCTAGATCCACACAGCTTCCCACAGTGAGGACACAGGTTACCAGATAGAAGATGGTCCTGTAAAGGATTCGTTTGACGTGCTTTTCGCTTAGCACGTTTCTCCCTTTCACCTTGCACTCGGGCTTCTTCAAAGTCCATGGAACCTTTGTGAAAGGCCAACCTCCATTTAGATCGTTCATGGGCCAGAGCTTCCCAGTTTTCGATGTTTATATTGCATTTTTTTAGATTAGCCTTATGAACATCTTTAAACCTCTTATATTGACCACCGATATTCCGCTTTCCATCCTTGAGTTGGGAGTAAAGTAACTGCTTTGGGAGACGGCAGTCAGGCATTCGAACAACATGACCGGTCCACTGAAGTTGGCGTTGAAGGATCATTTTTTCAATGCTAGTAGTCTTTGCTTCTTCCAGTACACTGACATTTGTTCGCCTATCTTCCCAAGTAATTTGCAGGATTTTCCGGAGGCATCGTTGATGAAACCTTTCAAGGAGGTGGAAGTGACGTTTATAGATAGTCCATGTTTCGCAGGCATACAATAAAGTTGGTAATACAATGGCTTCATAAACCAGTGTTTTGGTCTTCTTACAAATATCCCGATCCTCGAACACTCTATGTTTCATTCGAGAAAATGCGGCACTTGCGGAGCTCAGACGATGCTGGATTTCACTGTCGATGTTAGCTGTAACAGAAAGATAGCTGCCAAGATAGAGAAAATGATCGACATTTTCCAGTATTGTCCCACCAAGCTGGATAGATGGCATCACCAAAGGATTGGCTTGCACTTGCTGATGAAGCACTTTGGTTTTTTTGATGTTAAGTGAGAGACCAAGTTTTTCGTATGCTTCTGCAAAAGCATTTAGGATAGTTTGGAGATCATCCTCTGAATGTGCAGAGACCACATTATCATCAGCATACTGAAGTTCCACAACGGAGGTTGTAATTACCTTACTTTTTGCTTTCAGCCTGCTGAGATTAAAAAGCTTTCCATCTGTTCGATATATAATTCCCACACCAGTGGGAAGTTTCCCCTTGACAAGATGTAAAACCATGGCGATGAAAATGGCAAATAATGTTGGGGCGATAACACATCCCTGTTTAACACCTGATCCCACTTTAAATGGAGCACCATGAGAGCCGTTGTTGTCCAAAACTGTTGCCGTCATGTTGTCATGGAGAAGTCGCAAGATATTCACAAATTTATTGGGGCATCCAATTTTCATAAGGATAGTCCAGAGAGCTGTACGATCTACAGTATCAAAGGCCTTAGCCAAATCAATAAATGCCATATAAAGGGGTTGATTTTGCTCCCGGCATTTTTCTTGGAGCTGACGTGCAGTAAAAATCATGTCTACTGTCCCTCTAGAGGGGCGGAAACCATATTGAGTTTCAGGGAGGATCTCTTCTGAAATAGATAGAAGACGGTTTGCGAGAATCCTAGCAAATATTTTACCTGCGGTTGCTAAGAGAGAAATGCCCCGATAGTTTCCACAGTCTGTTCTATCACCCTTCTTAAAGAGGGTGATAATTATGGCATCCCTGAAGTCTTCTGGGATCTCTTCTCTTATCCAGATTTTTTCGATGAGTTTATGAAGATGTTGTACAAGTTCGGGGCCCCCTTCTTTAAAGATTTCAGCAGGAATCCCATCTGGTCCACTAGCTTTGTTGTTCTTCATTTGATTAATGGCTTTTTTTACTTCATCCAAAGTGGGGAGTATTGCAAGTTCCTCTTTAATTTGTTTTTGCGGGATTTGCGAAAAAATCTCATTATCCACCTTAGATTTACGATTTAAAAGGTCATAATAATGCTCTTTCCAACGCAGTGCAATAGACTCTTTGTCTTTTAAGAGTTTGGTGCCATCTTTTGATTGTAAAGGGTTTGTACCATAGGTTTTTGGTCCATAAATGGCCCTTGTGGCCTTAAAAAAGCCCCGTGCATCATGAGATTCTGCAAGTTGTTGAATTTCTTCAGCTTTCTTTTTCCACCAAGCGTTCTTAAGTTCTCTTGTTCTTTTATACCGTTACTTATACACATCCATAAAAGATGTACTCGTTCCTGCAAAGTGCTTAATAGCATGGTAACACTCTGTTAACCCTTCACAAAATATTAATAGCTGCAGTCTTAGCACGAGGTGAGACCAATGTACCTGTCTCCTATAAAGTCGATGATAGCTTTTAAAAGCTTAATGCCACTATCAACAAAGTTTCCTCGCCCCTGCAATTATCTAGGGCTGCAAATAATGCAGGCCATTTGAATTGGCCTAGTCAGTTGCTAATTCTGTTCAATAATTAGCAGTGCCTTGGCACACTTTGACTTTGGAAATCAAATTTAAAGGAACGACTTGAAATTCTAAGCCCTGTGACAGAAACAGCCAAGTATGTCAAAGAAAACAGTATTTTATTTCCATGGAAGGCTGTCAGCTCCCTCATTAGCTCAGCAGTCAGCACAGGTCTTCCCTGCCATGTGGAAGAGAGGAAACTCATTCATCTGGCTTGCATGTTAAAAGAAAAGGGTGTTTTCTTTTGTTTTTAAGTGATGAAGGTTGCTTTAGCTAGATGATGAAGATACCCAGGAATGCCTTGAGGGAATCCAGGTGTACAAGTCTAAAAGTTCTTTGAACTAATAACAAACCAGCAGAATTGTTACTAGTGCACCACACACACACACACACACACACATTTTTGGAGAAAAGTACTCATTTAAGAAGGAAGCACACACTTATCTCTATTTGTGGGAGGTACATGTTTAGAAAATACATGGGGGGAAATTCCATTATATCAAACTTTAAAACTGTGAGAACAGTGAAAAGCTGAATCTTAAAAATAGAACAAGAATGGAATTAAAGTCAGAGGCAGGGGAGCAGAAAGCATGGCATTTCAGCTAAGAGAAGACCTCTACAGATAACAATACAGCAGAGAGTTGGCCTTTTGTTTGATCCATTTCTGTGGATGAGTTTTCCTACTACAAGGCCAACTGGTTATGTTTCACCCTTTGAGATTTTATATACCGGTAATTATCAGGGGATTTTATATTTATTTTATTATTTATTTATTTATTACATTTCTAGACCGCCCAATAGCTGAAGCTTTCTGGTTGGTTCACAACAATTAAAACCACAAAATACAACCTAAAATACAGTGTAAAAATTTAATAGGAGTAAAAGCCAAAATAAAACCTAGCAGCAGTACAGAGATTTAAAATACAGTAAAAGATTTAAAACAACAGATACTAAAAGACTAAAATTCCTGGGAAAATAAGGTCTTCACCTGGCACTGGAAACAGCACAATGTAGGTGCTAGGCAAGCCTCTCTGGGAAGTTTATTCTACAACCAGCGTGCCACAGCAGAAAAGGCCCTCTTCTTAGTAGCCACCCACCTCATTTCCTTTGGCAGGGGCTCCCAGAGGAAGACCACTGAGGATGATCTTATTGTCTGTGCAGTTATATATGGGAGGAGACAATCCCTCAGGTAACCTGGCCCCAAGCATTTAGGGCTTTATAAGTTAATAGCAGCACTTTGAATCAGGCCCGGAAATGGACTGGCAGCCAGTGCAGATGGGAAAACGCTGGCCTAATATAATATGTGTGATATCAGATTTCCCTCCTCCCTCATTCAGTCAGCATTCTGTGCCCGGTGAGCATGATCGGTTTATTTATTTATTTATTTGAAATATTTTTATGCTGCTCCTCAGCCAAAAAGGCTCCCAGAGAGGCTTACATATAATCAATTAAACAAGACAATTCCTGCCCACAGGCTTACAATCTAAAAAAGACATGACACGCAAGGAAAAAGGAATGGGGAATGTCTCGTTGGGCTTTGGGGTTGGTCACCCCGACACTCCTTAGGATTCTTTTCCAAATATCTGTTGTACTTCAGCAAAGCTCAGGTTCCCTTGCATATGCTGCTACACCCCACTTTTCCATGGGTAGTGCTGTTTTGGTTACAAAAGAATAGGTACTCAAAGAATGAGTTTCCTATTATCACAAATTATTCCTTGAGCATATGGAGATTTCCTTTGCTTGTACACTAGAGAGCCCAGACAATCAACCCTCCTCATATATAATGTTAAATTAGAGAAAGGCAACAGTGTGTTTCAGAACAGAGGGCAACTCATTTCCCACTTAATTTTCTGGAAAATGAACTTCCAACATGTAAATAAACAGCTGATTAGCTGATTCAAAACCCTAATTTTAAATGAGCAGCAGAATCTAAATGGTTTCAATGCTACACACAGGGGCAGTTTGCATGACATGGCTGGTTATTTAACCCATGATGGCCTGCAGTGAATGCTGGGTGTGTATGGCCACCATTTTGACTGCATAACCCCTTATTGGGCCAATCGGGGGTTGCACTGTGTTGTCTGAACCCAGTCACTGTGGGTTATTCAAGGGTTAAACAACCCTCACTTAACCCCTACTGCAAATCATGGGTTAAGATCATGGGTTCAGATGACACAGCGCAATTCCTGTTTGGGGTGATCAGGAGTTGTGCAAACAAAATGTCTGTGGTATACACCTGGCACACGCAGTGCAGCTCATTGTCAGTTAAATAACCCATGATGAGCTGGCCATCTTGTGCGAACCAGGTCAAAATCTCCAAGCACAAGTAGAGTGTCTTTCCTTCATCATTGAGTAAACACATCCAATTACATCATTTCTGGAAGATTCTTTCCCTACGCGTCCCTGCAATCCTGGGATCAGACCATCCACATAGCTTCTCTTGGCTGTATCCTTCACCTTGTTTTGAAAGCAGTAGAAATGTACTCCTTTTCACCTGAGCCAGACTAGTATCCTTTCAAAGGCTCCTACCAACTCCAAAACCCAACTCTTTCAGTTAAAAGGAACTGCTGGAATTAGTATTATATCTTACATTATTCCCTCTATTTCCAATGTTCAGGTATGAATGCAATTGCTTATGCAACCAAAACAGCACCAGCAACACACAAGAAGGAGGTATCAGCATACTCAGGAGAACCCTGAAGTGTGTAAAAGTACAAATAATCTTTAGGGGGGAAATGTAAGGGGGTTACCCAAAAAACAGCCCAAGGGGGAGGGCATGGCTGACTGATCAGAAGCACTCCACACTACAACATTTTGTTGCAGGTCCTACTTTTACTTTGGATTTTTCTCCTTGCCGAATTTTGCTCACATGCTATTTTTTCTTGGGATCTCAATTATAGGCTGAAATCTATCCAATATATAATAAAACACACACACACACACACACACACACACACACAATGTACTGTATTTCTAAAGCACAAAAAGCAAATCAATACTTCATAAAAGACAGCATGCACTAAAGATGATTAATTTTCAACAATATACATGAATCTGGCTTCTCAAGGCAAAAATAGACCAGAGTTAATTACTAAATATTCTATACAGCAGTAGAAACGCATTCTTTTCATCCAGGCAAAATTCATTTAATAGAAAATAAGATTTTCTATAACTGTCAAATTCCAGTTTGCCTGAAAAGCCCAGAGTACTGAACAGTATGGACAGTACAATAATTGCCTTTTTTGAGGATTTGTTAGGAGCTTCATTCTGTATCAAATAATAAAAAAAAACTTTTGTGAAGGTAAAGGCAGACCTTTAAAGGTCTCTTTCACTTGGATAGTGCCTCATTCCATTATTCCCAAAGCTCATGTAGATTTTATCCATCTCATGCTTTGCAAGGTCCTATTCTTTTGTGACTCCACTGTTGTTATGCCCCAGGTTTTGAGATCTGCAAATGCACTCCTATTAAGTTTAAATAAGCTTCAACCCCAACCTTTAAAAAAAAAACAACACATTTAGGAGGCTATCATTGACATTGGACTTCTAGAATTTGACCCCGTCCCCTTGCTTCTCAGTAAAAAGGGAAAATAATGCTTCACTTTATAATGCTCACCTCAAGATTGCATCAGTAATGAAACACTTCAAGTAGGGATCAGTTATAACAGCAAATGGCTTTAACATTTCTAGTGAGCAAAAGAATGGAAAACATACCAGCTCTCTATGTTTACAGATCAAAGAGAGTGCAGAGCCGAAAGCAAAGAATGGAAAAGGGCTTCCCTTCACTGTTAGTTCCTTGAAAGATTGTTGTACTAGTTGTGTAAGCCAACAGTCTGCAATAAAAGCATATTCCCTCTTTGATCACCTTTGTCATTCCAGAATAAACTGCTTGTGCCACAAAGTTTCTGCCAAAACACTTTTTGTGCGCCATTTTAACAGCATCTTAACTAATATTGGCTAAGTTTCCACAGCCACCACCACTATTGCTCTAAGATTGAATTCCTTTATCCTGCATAGTCCTTATCACACAATTTCCCTGAAGATGACCTGCATTTCCCCTGCATACTGAGAAAGTCACATAAGTATGTGGTGCAGCCTTACCCAACCTGGTGCTCTCCAGATGTGTTGGACTACAATTCCCAGCATCCCCAGCCAGCATGGTGAATGGAGGACAGGCCTGTGGAAGAGGTTTGGAGAAGGACACACACAGCAGTTGTCCTTCTTGAGAAGTTTCACTACCAGGACAGGCTTCTGCTCTGCATCCCTGCTTTTTAGGAACTGCCAGTGAGTTCTTCTAGCCACTGAGCAGGCAGTAATCAACCTCTTATTTAAAGATTTTTGAGTTGACATTATTTTTGAGTTGCATTGTATGTGGTGTTTTGTGGCATGTGGCATCCTGCCATTAAATGCACAGGCTTGAGTGCCTGGACATGTTGTGTCCTATGTTCCTAATGTTGTGTGTGTGTGGGCATTGATCTTGCATTGACACTTGAATCCTTCTCCAGGAAAGGTAGAGGGGAGGCTTTGGCCTATATAGGTTCTAAGTACAAGCCTTCTCCTAACCACTCGGCAGTGCCATCTCCAGGTTTTCGCAGGCCCTCAATGGGCTCCCTCCCTCAGTGTGCCTACCTTCTCAGTGCCCTCATCAACAGCTGCTATTGTTCATTGTCTTCCTCATTATTGCCACCACTTGCCTTCATGACAAGCAGAGAGCCAATGAGCAAAGGGGCAGTGACACCCACTGCTCCTCCTTCTCATCATCACTGTTGTCTCGGCCAGAGCAAGAGACTGAACAAGCAGGTTGCAAGGGCGAAGGGGAGGAGCAACTCCAGGTTGCCAGTGGGCCCCTGCTGGGGTGTGAGTCCATGCATATCTTGACACCGGCCCTGCACTGGGCTATCAAGTTGGTTGACGGTTGAGATTAGAATGACAGCTCTTCCTTTTCTGCATGACTCTGGCCATTTCCCTGGCAAAGGGTGGCTGTTACGAGGTGCTGGAAGCAGCTGGGCTGCTGAGAGATTTAACCCCATTTCTAAGGGGACCCTCATGGCTGACGGCGTCTGTTACTGCCTTCCTCGCTGCTGGGAAATAAGAAGCCAGTGTGGCATAGTGGTTAGAGTGTTGGACTGGGACTCAGGAGATCCAGGTTCTAGTCCCCGCTCGGCCATGAAACTCACTGGGTGACTTTGGGCCAGTCACTGACTCTCAGCCTAACCTACCTCACAGGGTTGTTGTGAGGATAAAATGGAGAGCAGGAGGACTATGTAAGCCGCCTTGGGTTCCTTGCAGGAAAAAAGGCGGGGTATAAATATAATAAATAAATAAATAAATAAATAAGCCTCTGACAAGGAAGGCACTATGCTTGGGCACCGGGTGGGGTGATGGTGGCATCCTGGCATCTGTGCTGCCACCATTTGTCCACTGGTGCTTCCTGTGCATAGCTCCTGTCTGGTGGTATTGCACTATGGTGTGATTGGTAGATGGCGAAGTTTCTACGGATGCTGGTGGAGAGGGGTCTGCCAGTAGACCAGTATTCTCCAACCTTGGATCCCCAGAGGTTTTTGGCCTACAACTCCCAGCATGCCCCAGTGTAGGCCAAAAACATCTGGGGGCCCAAGGTTGGAGAACACTGCAGTAGATGCTACATTACCTCTTGTTTCTACAGCTGTTATCACGCTTTCTTCTTCGCTGCTGACAGTGCAGTGTTGCGCCGGTGCTGGTGCAGCGGCCACCCAGCACAGTAGCATCACACGCCATGCCAGATTCTTAGTGCAATTTCTACTGATTGCAGAGCTGTATACGATAGAAGCCTGGAAGTTAAAGCAAATGTATTCGTGAAATTTGCTGTCAGGGTTTGCTTGGAATGCAATTATCTTGTTGAAAGCCAATTTATTGAAGCCCCACCTCAAAAGTGAAAGAAACATAACATGATGCCTTGATTGAAACCTGTCTGCAGTCAATTCATATAATACTGCACACTTCACATGGATTTTCTCATCTTGCCAAGCAAAGAAAACCCTCATAATCAGTTTTAGTACCCCAGAGCTCTTACAATTCTCAAAGTAATATTGCAAACGACGCAGATAGAGCACAATAATGCAGAGCTCCAAAACCAACATATTATAACACTGGAAAAGCACAAAACTTCAAATGATAGAGGCCATAAATTTATAAAACCTTTCAGGCCATCTATACCATGAAATGAAACTCCAAGGAGCACTTTCCCCCCTCTGTGTTTGTTTCCCCTGCTTCTTCCCTAAGACAAGAGGGAGCCATTTTTGGGTTACAAAGTAACATGGTCTGCTGTTGCCACTGTTTTAACAAGGGACTCCTGCAACATTCTTCCTCTCTCAACATCTGGGCACCCAAGGATGTAGAGCCCTGTTCTATAGTCTATATAGTTTAAAGGAGCTAGGAAAACATTCCTTGCAGCAATACCAAAGCAAGGAGGCAACAAATGTATATGTTCACACAATTTGCTGAAAGATTTAAACTCTGTTCCACACACAGACATACACAGTGGACAGTGCTCGGTATGTATATGCTGAAGACAACACACACACTTTTAAAGTGTTGCTTTGCTCTTTGGAACTATTTCTATGAACCTCATAGGGAAAATCATCTCTAGCAGAATATGAAATAACAGTGCCTGACAACATAGCAATTCACATACAAGTTCTGATTAATATTCCATCAGCTGAGTTACCCTGTCAAAGTCAATTTTTAATACTTAAAAAAAAAAGATATTTAAGGATGTTGCAGGAATTTCCATTAGAGCTCATTTTGAAATAAACTCTTGTCAATCTGTATCAACCTTTAATTCCATCCAATATTACCAGCTATACCTTCCTTAAGAAAATGGTTTGACAAAAAAGTTGAATTTTGCACTTATGGCTGAGCTAACATTATATAAGAGTAAAAGAGAAAAGGCAACGATGGGATAAATTGACTGTAAGCTGCTCTCTGATTATTATTTTTTGCAAAGCTAATAGTACTCTATACCTTAACAACTTTGCTTTTCAGTGTTTTAATTACACCAAGAATGGAATACTTCAAGATAAGGTATTAAATACACTATCATGTTAAGCTATGAATGGACAACTTTGTAGTCTATACTTTTTATCTTGATTTGTATTGTACGGTTTATTTCAAATTGAAACCTTAGACCCTAACATACTACTTTGTTTACAACTTTGTTTTTATGAGATTGTTTTAGGTATTCCATAAGATGTACAAGCAGACCCCGAGTTACGTACGAGATCTGTTCTTAGGTCTGTCTTTAAGTCGAATTTGTATGTAAGTCAGAATAGGTACATACGGTTCTTAGTCAAATGTTTGTCTTAGTATAGTATTTATTTTACCTTTCTGTGCATATAAAACACTTAAAACACACTTCCAAATACAATAAAACATCTTAAGCATAACATACAGTACATAATAATACTGTAATAATAATAATACATAACAATAATATTAATATGTAATAATACAGTAATAATACAAGTTATCATGTACATATGGTACTGTACCGTACTGTAAAAAAAAACATTAAAGAAACAGTTCTGGTGCTGTCAAGGTTTGATTCTACTGCAGTGCAGGAGAATGGGGTTTCACTACTGGAGTCAATTTCTTGAGGTAGGCATCAAGGGAGGTTTGTACAGGTACAGAGCTTTTCTTTTTCTCATCATAAATAGCCTTGTAGCAGCTGAGCCCCTCGGTAACTGTATGGTAAACTTTGATCAACCTCTCTGTACGTAATAGCAACAGCAGCGGTGGCGCGTCCCCCTCCTCCCCTTGTGCGCGCGTGTTCCCCCTGCACCTGGCACTGCATCGGTGCCAGCCAGTGGCGAAGGGATTCTCACAAGAGAACCCTCCGCGGCACAAGCAGTGAGTGAGTGAGCAAGCGGCGGCCGCGCGCACTCTTTGGCTGCCCTCTCCCCCCACCTTCCCCCCCTCGCCACTCGTGCTCTCCACACACTGTTTGTTACTGTGGGATCAGTTGGGCGCTGCCTAGTGGCCTCGGCCTTGCCTGCCTGTGGGGAAGCTGCCCTTAAAAAGCGGGTGGGCGGCCATCATGGCAGTCACTGCCGCAAGTGCCTCAGGTGGACCCACCCTCGCCCCCTCCCCCACCTGCCTGCCTTTTCGCTCGCTCCCTTCTTCACCTTTCCGTCCTTCAGGCAGAGAATCTGCCCGCCGCAGGGTTGCTCACTCCTGCCTGCTCCTTCTCTTCCTCTCATCCTCCTCTTCCTCCCCTTCCTTCCTTCCTTCCTCTCTCTCCCTCCTGCCTGCCTTGCCTGCCTGTCAAGTCCCGGCTTCTTCCTCCTACCCCCTCCAACCCGCAAGGCGCAAGCATTACGGTAAGGGAAGGTGAGACGGGCCCAGGAAGAAAAGGGAAGGGGGGGGGCATTATGGCGGTCCATTTGTAAGTATGCATCGTCCATAAGTCGGACATTCGGAACTTGGGAGCTGCCTGTATTCTATGTTTAAATATGTCCATTTACACTTTTGTCCTCAGTTACACTGCATAGTTTAAATGATTAAAAATAATTTCATCCAACATTTTGGAGTTTACACATTATGTACACTAGCACATGAAAATCCTTATAAAGCTTGACAAGCTAGCGGCCGACCAATATGCACTATAGCTAGAAAGATAGATGATGATGATGATGATGATGATGATGATGATGATGATGATAATGTGTGTGTGTGTGTGTGTGTGTAAGAACTCACATACGAAATACCGGTATTTGAAAACGGGTACCCCAAGCTCTAGATTACAGAAATTGCTCTAGCATGCTACCATAGTACAAGTACATTGAAAGAAGTATAAGTACTGAAGTAACGGAAAGTGTTATTTAGCCACTAGAAAGGTTTACACCTGAAGCAAGGTATGAGTGAGCTAAAGTGAAGAATGAAATAAAAGAAATGTGATCCCTAACACAGCAAGACATTTCATTTCAGTACCAGAGTGGCACAATTTCAAACGGGGATATTTTAGAGGCTGTGCTGTGGCGCTGTATTTTAACTAGCCATAGAATATTTGATGTATTAAGTAAGTGCTACAATCAAGGTATCATTTCACTGTAACTCTTTGACCAGTGTTTTGTGCCCTATAGTAAAGTGAACTTTTACAATCCAGATCTGAGCATTTCCTGTTTCCTAAACAATCCCAGAAAATATTACAGGTATGAGCAATCAGTGTTTGAAAGGTCTGGGTGTTGGGTAACACTACTGAAGATTTACAGTCCAGAGAAGAAGAAGAAATACTATTCCCCTGCTTTCCACAGCTCTGAAAAGCTTTCTCTTCTCAAAATTTTGCATTCCATTGTCATGCTGAAAATCCTGAATTATGTTACTCCACTAAGAGGATTCCAAGGAACCCACAATCTCACAGACCCTTTCAATAGTCACCAAGGTATATCACCATAACTCAGCTACTGAATATTATTTGTATGTTGTGTATAAGCAGCTAAGTCTTAATCCTCTCCCCATTGAAAACCAGTGGCAAGATTTCTATTGAATTCAACAGGAGACAGATTGGCTCTTAAGCCACACTAATAATATAGTGTAGAAAAGAGAACTGCTCTCTGTTAAATGAAACGGCACAGCTTGAGACATATGCTTAGAAAACTAACAATAGCCTATGGACCAGGATGAAATTGCCACATTTTCCAGAGGCTATGTTATCCTCTTAGCCCTTGACAAAAGGATGTCAGGAACAATATGTTGTACCTTCCTTTTCTGGATCAGCCCAGCTCAGTATCCCCCTCCTGGGTGAGCCAGAGGATTTGCTCCCACTGCCTTTAATATGTATATTTAAAGGATCTGTGGAGGAGCACCAGGGTGAGATGCTGCCAGGCAGCTCTACCAGACCACCCAAGCAGGGTCAAGTAAGATTATGTCTGCAGCTGCCCAGATTCTGCTGGGTTAGCTTCCAGCACAAGAATCCAGCAAACAATTCAACATTGTCGCAGGGGGTTACTGTTTATTTGCATCTGTTTCGTTTTATACACAGTCAGAAAAAATAAAAGCACTCTCCATGCTAAATAATTAGCCTTCCAGGGTAACTAGAATAGTTCAGACTGATACAAACACACCACTCCTTATCAGCCTGTGGAATAAAATAAGACTGTGGCTGAAAGATATTCAGCTCAAGTAATAAAGATTAGTTGAATATATAAAACTGTCTGATCATTCTGTAAAACCAAGGGGAGGATTTGTGAAATCTGTTATCTGAAATGATGTTCCTTCTCGTTTTATTCAATGTACATTCGGAAAGGTCATTGCAACACTGTGCGGCTACACACCAACAACTTCAGACTGCAGAAAAATGTTCTACATTGCATTGCTTTGAGAAATTTATTACATCACATCATACATCAGAATTTTCTTGCTGGGAATTTATTACAGAACTGAAGAGGTAGAACAGAGAGCAGGGCAACTCTACCAGCCCTGCTGAAATAATTATTCCCCCCCCCCTCTCCCATCCCCATTCCTGTCTCCTTGTGTTTCATGTCTTTTTAGATTGTCAGCCTGTGTGTGGACTGGTGGAACACAAGTGCAGGCTACTGGGTGAAGTTGATTGACTTCTTCTAAAGTCAATCAACTACAACTCTCATCATCCCTGATCATTGACCATGCTGGGTGGGGCTGATGAGATCTGTAGCCCAAAACATCTGGAGAACACCAAGGTGAGGAAGGCTAGCCTATACCATCAGATACCTAAAATGGGCTAAGAACAAGTTGAGTGTATATACATGTGAATTGAAAACCAAGTTAGCCAGGCAAGAACTAATGATAACACAAGACCATACATTGATTATTGAATCAGTACACATGTAAATAGGGAAATGAGAAAAGCACCCACAAATTTTGTCCTCAGAAACATTCTCAAATCTGTGTCTTTCATTTCTAAAACCTCCTGGGATAACTGACCGTTGAAATGAATCTGTTTTAGTACCACAGCCCTAACATCAGAATTAAAGAGTCTCTTTAATGAGGACCACTTGGGTAACATGTCTTTTCTGGATTAGGTAATTAAAAAAAGGATCGAACATGCCAATTACTTAGATATTAACAGTCATCTAGAAAACTTTCTGTCACATAAATGAAGTATTCTGTGGTTGGTAAACAAAGAAACAAATGAAATAAATCATATTCTCCATAGTGCTAGTTTCTTCTTTCAACATTGTGCAATTTTAAAATGCAGTTTCAATTTGAGAATGCAATGTAGTGTATCTGCTTGCTGGATCTCTGCCAGCTGAAAAATGGCTGACAGAAGCATGCTTCGTATGTGATTAATTACCTAACAGTGGTTTGTTAATCTTTGTGCCAATACTGTTCGGCTGGGTTCTGCAGCATGCCGCTTGTTGCATGTATTACTGTGTGTGCTGTGTATCCATTTTGTGTGTAATTGTGGGCCCACCTACCCACAAGCGTATCTACTTGCAGATAAGCATCTCAACTGGCATTTCCAACAGCTGACACACTTGTTCATATGCACAACTACACATTAGCTAGCATGCCAGCACATATGCATCCATAAGCACATATGTGTCCAGCTAGGTATTTCAAGCAACTGGCAGGTCCATTCATCCTGGTACACCTCTATTTATGCATACAAAGATTTTTAAAAGTACAATAACTCCATAATTGGATGCTGCCCAGAACAATCACACAACCATCATGGACAGGCTTGGACATTCTTGCCCTCGGAGCACTCTGCAAACCTACTGAATGTATATTAGACACCCGAAAGAGTTACTCAACAAATGTGCATTAATAATGACAGCATGAAACAGTTCTAAGCTATTTGACAGCTCTCTCTGACTGACCTTGGCTAGGGTGGTGAAACTGAACAGTCTTGCAATGTGGATTAATATTCCATTTCCAGCATAGCTATTCCTATCACGTTAAGTGTCACAGGTTAACAGAAAAGGTTAGACATTATCTATAATGAAGTCACCAATCTGAGTGGTTTTCAAGAAGCATGAGGCACTGTGTAAAAGAAAAATATTACAACAGCAAATTATAATCGCTATAAATTAAATTATTTATTCCTTTATGATATAACGTTATACATAGAACCCAACTAACACATCACAAAGCAAATGGTATACATTTAAAGGTGGCATTATGTTCTTAGCAATCCCAAGAATCACTCCTGAGTCTTTTATACAACTGAGGTAAAAGATGGAATTTATTCCCGCCCCCATTTTCTAGTCCATTTTGCTTCACCGATTAACTGAAATCTGTCCCATAGATTTCATAGATCATAGAGTTGGAAGGAGCCTACAAAGCTATCGAGTCCAACCTCCTGCTCAATGCAAGAAACTAGAGGAGGGGTCTCCCATCCAAGTAATAACCAGGCCTGACCCTGCTTAGCTTTCCACACTCAGACAAGCTGAGCCAGCATAAGCCACAGACCTGTATATTCTCTAGCACTACTTGAGTGCTGATTTCCTCAGCTCAAGAGTGTCTCAAAGTCTGAAGATCATTTAGTAATGCAGATGGCTCCCACATGACAACACACAGAGAAATTTAAGGTGGCCATAGAAGGGTGGGGGGACCCCAAGATATCCACCTCTGTATATGGCCAAGAGAGCCTTGAGATATTTTTTTCATCATGTTAGACCACCACATTATTTTGGCATGTGGCATAGGAAATTCAATCAGAAATTAATACTATGTGTGAACAATGCAAAATTATGTCTTCTTTATTGCTTCTGTATGTTATTACTGCAATAATTGCAGAAAAAGAAAGTAAAGCAAAACAGCACTACACCCCAGTTATAAACTAATTACTGAGGTAAAATCAATGGAACTGAACTTCCGCCTAATGGTCTACTCCAGATATAACTGCACACAACAATGCGTGCATAGACCAAAATTGTGGTGCTTTCCCATCTCTATATGCTCTGCAGTGAAACTGGAAATTTGTGCCCTAATCCACAAAACATTATGTAAAGAGGGGCCTCCTTGGATGTAGTTCCTTCCACTGCTCCCATATGGATTAGAGCAGGGTTCTCCAACCTTGGGTTCTCCAACCTTGCCATTAGCCATTAGCATGGCTAATGGCAAGGGATTCTGGGAGCTGTAGTCCAGCAACATCTGGGGACCCAGGGTTGGAGAGCCCTGGATTAGAGCAATTGTGTTTCAAATGTGTTTATAGGAAAGGACTGAGTCAAATGAGAGAGCATGTTTTATGATAATTATTGCGGTTTGAAAAACTGCCCTCTCAGCATCCCCGCCCCCCCAAGGAAGGCTGCAAACATTGGCAAAAGTGTTTGCCCATTCATGAGGCCGAGTAGGTATTGCCTCATTCTTTCATGATGTCACCATGTAGCCAGATCTGATTACCAGTGTGGTATTGTCATGAAGCCAAGTAAGAATTCTGCCTGCTCTCTGAATGTTGATTTTTGTGACACACTCATGAGGCCAAAACTGACTGGCTAAGTGGCACTGTGATGACATCACATTCTGTGACATGAACCCTGACTGGCTTACCTTACCAAGAAGCCAGGGGCAAAAATAAAGTAGGTGCACACGGTCCAAATTCAGACCAGGAGCACCATGCACTGTGAGGAGAGGATTCAACTTCCCCTCCACAGCCATTTCCTTCTCAAAATTTTCTCCCTCCCCCAGATGCAGTGGTTAAAAAACGAGGGGGGGGAAGCCTCCATTAGCATCAGCTGAGACTTTTCGCTTTTTTTAACATTGGGCGTGGGGCGGGATTTTGAGAAGCAAGCAGTTATGAAGGGAAGGTTTAATCCTCCCCTCACAGTTCACAGTAGTCCCAACCCAAATCAGGGCCACACATGCTACACTACAGTAAAAAGAAATATAAGGCTCAGCTACATCTACACAATTAATGTAATGTGTTATTTGACCCTAAGTGATGGAAACTGCAGGCATATCATATTCCCAGGCACAATTTCACTAAAATATATTTATGAATGTAGCTTGTTACTTTCAGAAAGTTTACTGAGTTGCACATGCCCTGTGTTTGTAACACACTACAGATGTGGGTGTGGGGTGGGTGGGTATATCATTGGTCCTGTTATGGGGAGGAGGGGAACTGGAGACCTGGAATGAAATAGAGGTGAGTTTCAAAACTGAACTAGATGTAAAATCAAAGGTCCCTTTTGCCACACGTTGCTCACAAATTCAATGTCATACTTGAGAAACTGTTTTAATTACACCATTTGAAAATATTATGCCCACAAAATAATTCCATCTGAAACAGAAACCACATACGATGCATTTCCAAACATGCAAGTTTGGCTACGTAATTTAAAATTAACAACAAAATATTTTTTTTAAAAGGAAAAGGCTGGGATTTTACTAAGAAATGTTAATCAACCTGTTTTGAAGTGTCCCTCATTTGCATTACAAACATTATTATGAAAATTCAACATTATGCTTCTCTGTGCTGCATTGTACTGCTCTGCTAAACATCAAAATAAATTCACTTCCTTAGAGGGTGTGGGGGACAGAATCAAGGCTCATGATCAAAGGCAGCTTCAATTACTTGTTCATTTCACCTTAATTCCACTCCTGGGATGATGAGCCCTTCGCATAACTTTTCTTCCATGTAACAAATTCTGATACAGGCTTACGGGTCCATAAAAAAATCCCACAAGTAATACATGAATAAATATGCATCAGTTCATTTACATAGTCTTCACCATAGGTATGGTAGAGTTGTCCATAAACTCATTATGGTTTACGGTGTGAAAAACTGATTAAACCTTCCTTTTAATATGGAGTGAAATTTATTTCTTTTCTTTAAGTTTATTAGGCATATTTTCATTGATCTTCTTTTCAGCAACTGCTAACTAGTGAAGGATGCAAACTACATTCTCATCTCACATAACATTGAACTCAGTATGATTTTTCTGCTGCACTGCCTCAATATAACCAAATACACTTATAATTGCACACTAAACAAATATGCATCGTCTCTAATATATATTCTCATTCTTATAGCTGCTAAGTTAGGCACTGTAATAACTATTCATTCTCCCTCTGACAACCATTAACAAGGTATGGCTGCTACCCACCTTATTTAATTCCCTAAGTACCTGAAAACATGAGTCCTGAAAAGGGAACTAAAAAGCTTTCTTAAAGAAAAACCATTTAAGACTTCAATTCATCAGGTTATAAACCAACTGCATGAATAAATGTGAAATGAACATATAATTACATTTTGAAACCAAATAATTGCTTTGTGAACTCATTTCCCTCCTTATTTAGCTGCAGAGATCTAAGCGCAGAAACGTATGATGCTCTCCGCAACAGATGGTGACTCTCAAAGCATCTAAAGCAAATTGCTTGCCTGTAGCCTTACATGAATTTAACAACTTTTGGTGGAGAAACTGAGAAATAAGGCAAGCATTAGCACTATGGTACTGGATTTATCATATCACACTGACTATGTGCCTTCCCACAGCATGCTTGGAGATTTATTCACAATAATATGATAACACCATTTGAATATGCTTATCCACCTCTTTTGTACATGCAGCATTGCAATGTCATGGGTGGGAACATGATCTGGCACTTAACATTAAAATAAGTTCCTAAACCAGCACTGAGTCCCTAGGCTGAAGCTGGGCAGGGAGCAAGATTTAACAATCAGATGTGGGCCAGGGTTGTGTGCCACTCCCCCCTGACCCTCCTTGCTTGTGCTCAAATTTCCTCCAACCCCTCTACTCAAGTTCAGGGTCACACATCACCACTCCTGACCCTGCTTAAAATGTACCTGGGTATGCTCCTAAACTGAACTTTGAGATTCCTTGCTTCTTGAATTCATATTTAGCGGCAACATTTTGCATACATGACTGTACATACAATTCATGGCATGGTCATTAACCACTTTTAAAGCTAAGCAAGGTTTGGCTGACCACAGGTTTTGAAACTTACATTCAACTCCAGTTTCATATCATGGTTAAACAGGAGCCTGGTTAGTGTGATCTGTGGTTAAGGTCAGTTCCAACATTACCCTTAAGTGTAGTTAAGACAGGGGGCAGGATTTGCTGATCAGAGATGTGCTTTATTCCTAAGGCTAACTTCCATTTTTTAAAGAAGGAGCCCAAGTTATACCTGTATTAGCCCTTTTTGTTGACATCACTGTTTCAGTCCCTTTGGGGACATGTCAGCAGATGATGTAGAAGTAAAGATGTACCAATTCTCAGAAGCAGAAGGCAAATTGTGAAATCCAGCAATTACTCTTTTAAGTCTTTGACTTTTACTCCAAAGTCCTGACTGGGATACATTGGGGCCTGTGCGTTGACACTTCTTCCACAAACATACAGGGTGGTCAATTGTTACTTCTGGCAACAGCCTTTTATGGGATGCTACTTTCGGGTACCCTGACCTTCAGGGAGCTTTGGGGATGGGAAAGGAAGCTGCTGTCAGGAAGTGGAAGGTGAAAAGCCCCCATATGCATGTGGAACACTTCACCAAGCACTTTGGATCCCAGCCCATGTTTATAAGGGCTTAGTCGCCAATTCTTGTCAAAACTACGTATTGAAACACCCCTAATGGTACTTGCAAGAAAACCATAGATGACAGTTCTATGTCCTTTGTCAAGCTCCTATCCTACTTGAAGTATTACGTACCTTGCCACTAGAACACCTTTTATATTGTTTTTTAGGTCTGTGACATCAGCTGCCTGTGTCAGTTTTAAATATAAAGTGTCCCTTTAACTGCAGCCAAATACTAGGAGAAAAATTCACAAGGAGCTCATCAGATAAGCTAAGTTTCTGTCACTTTTCTAGTGCCAAACAACACAATTACTGGCTTCAAGTACAAATGTGCTAGACACTCTCTTGAGGCAGCCATGCTCTCCGAAGAAGCTAGGTCATTATGACTTGAGCACAAATCCCAGGTTACCATTGTAGTGGGAAACAGACAGAGTTGAGTCCTTTCATTAAGTAGCCACTTAGAAAGGGAGATTCTGGACCAGGTTGACCTGCTGAACTGATTAGCAGACTTCCTGGGTTGGGCATGAAAGCATACCCTTCCGGCATGAAACAATACTCCTTAGCTAAAATCCCTGGCATCACTTCAGCTTGAGTCCCTCTTAGTTATTTGCTTTGAAGATCAGTGCATCATGTACAGCATTTTGGAAGGGAATGGGCTACTTGAAAACTATATTAGCTGAGATAACATATTATTGGTAATAATATATTAGTCTGCAGTATATTAGATAATTGTAATAATTACTGAGATTGCAAGCATCTATATGATCATGCAAATAATTAACTAAGTTACAGAGCATTTAGTATATGGATCTTTGAATTGATCTTTTGCATCAATAGGTAAAAGTGAAGCAGCTTCTGTAATAGTTCTTGATAATAACCAGAACATACTGAAAAATGTAGGAAAACGTTAGTGCACACTGCCTATTAATGCACAGGATACTGTGAAAGCAAATAGACTGGCAAACAGTGCTACCAGCCATGTATAGCCCATCCGCCTGTTTTTGAACACAACAGAACTTAATGGCATGAATCCTCTCTGTTGGTCTCTGAACTCTATAGTTATTGTTCCAAACTGCATGCCAGAGCTCATATTATAAGTCCCAATCTACTCTCTTAGAGGAAGACCAGCAGCACAACTAGATGTAGATATCTGAAGGGAATGGAGGGTGGGAGAGTTGATATTTGGATTTTCAGCATTTATTAGTATTTAGGCAGATGTTTTTAATCAATTAACCTTTAATTCCCAGAAGTCAAAATGTTGACAAATGTGTCATCATCATCAGGCGATCACTCGTGACCGAGTAAGATTGTCTTCCGGGATAAAAGGAGGAGATTCTAAAGAAGATTGTGTAGACTCTAGCGATGGGTCCGTAAGTGACTGTGGAGGCCAATTCTAGATCCACACAGCTTCCCACAGTGAGGACACAGGTTACCAGATAGAAGATGGTCCTGTAAAGGATTCATTTGACGTGCTTTTCGCTTAGCACGTTTCTCCCTTTCACCTTGCACTCGGGCTTCTTCAAAGTCCATGGAACCTTTGTGAAAGGCCAACCTCCATTTAGATCGTTCATGGGCCAGAGCTTCCCAGTTTTCGATGTTTATATTGCATTTTTTTAGATTAGCCTTATGAACATCTTTAAACCTCTTATATTGACCACCGATATTCCGCTTTCCATCCTTGAGTTGGGAGTAAAGTAACTGCTTTGGGAGACGGCAGTCAGGCATTCGAACAACATGACCGGTCCACTGAAGTTGGCGTTGAAGGATCATTTTTTCAATGCTAGTAGTCTTTGCTTCTTCCAGTACACTGACATTTGTTCGCCTATCTTCCCAAGTAATTTGCAGGATTTTCCGGAGGCAACGTTGATGAAACCTTTCAAGGAGGTGGAAGTGACGTTTATAGATAGTCCATGTTTCGCAGGCATACAATAAAGTTGGTAATACAATGGCTTCATAAACCAGTGTTTTGGTCTTCTTACAAATATCCCGATCCTCGAACACTCTATGTTTCATTCGAGAAAATGCGGCACTTGCGGAGCTCAGACGATGCTGGATTTCACTGTCGATGTTAGCTGTAACAGAAAGATAGCTGCCAAGATAGAGAAAATGATCGACATTTTCCAGTATTGTCCTGCCAAGCTGGATAGATGGCATCACCAAAGGATTGGCTTGCACTTGCTGATGAAGCACTTTGGTTTTTTTGATGTTAAGTGAGAGACCAAGTTTTTCGTATGCTTCTGCAAAAGCATTTAGGATAGTTTGGAGATCATCCTCTGAATGTGCGGAGACCACATTATCATCAGCATACTGAAGTTCCACAACGGAGGTTGTAATTACCTTACTTTTTGCTTTCAGCCTGCTGAGATTAAAAAGCTTTCCATCTGTTCGATATATAATTCCCACACCGGTGGGAAGTTTCCCCTCGACAAGATGTAAAACCATGGCGATGAAAATGGCAAATAATGTTGGGGCGATAACACATCCCTGTTTAACACCTGATCCCACTTTAAATGGAGCACCATGAGAGCCGTTGTTGTCCAAAACCGTTGCCGTCATGTTGTCATGGAGAAGTCGCAAGATATTCACAAATTTATTGGGGCATCCAATTTTCATAAGGATAGTCCAGAGAGCTGTACGGTCTACAGTATCAAAGGCCTTAGCCAAATCGATAAATGCCATATAAAGGGGTTGATTTTGCTCCCGGCATTTTTCTTGGAGCTGACGTGCAGTAAAAATCATGTCTACTGTCCCTCTAGAGGGGCGGAAACCATATTGAGTTTCAGGGAGGATCTCTTCTGAAATAGATAGAAGATACACATTCTGACAAATGTGTATAAGTTATGGGGAAGGTCAGTGGACTTTACCAACTTTGTCGTACACCCAGTTGACCAAAAGTGAGCATTGTTACTAACAGATTACAGTAATACCTTGGATTACGAGCATAATTCGTTCCAGAACCATGCTTGTAATCCAAAACACTCGCATATCAAAGTGAGTTTTCCCATTAGAAATAATGGGAACTCAGATGATTCGTTCCACAACCATTTACTCACTGCTTTGCTGGTTCCCTGGCACGGAGCCCCATGGAGGGAGCCTGTAAAGCAGTGATTAAATGGTGCGTGGAGGGCAGGCACGGCGCAGCCACTCGCTCTGCAGGTGCCTCGTGCGCTGCCATGCCGGCTCCCGGGCAGGGAAGCGGCACGGCAGCGCGCAAGGTGCCTGCAGCGCGAGTGGCCGCGCCACTGTGCCAGGGAGCCGGCAAAGCACTTTGCCACCTCCCTGCCAGGGAGCTGCATGGAGGCATTCCCGCTGCTCCCTACCTATTCCAGGGGCGGTTCGCCTCCTCGGTGAGCCGCCCGCGCTGCCATCGCTGGTCCCGTCGCGTCCCTTGCTGCCCCGGAAGTGACGCGACAGGACCCTCGCGCTGCCGCTTTGCTCGCCAGGGAGCTGCAGTTCCCGTCGCGTCACTTCCGGAGCAGCAAGGGACGCGACGGGACCGGCGATAGCAGCGCGGGCGGCTCGCAGAGAGACGAGCCCCCGCTGGAAGAGGCAGGGAGCAGCGGGAACGCCTCCACGCAGCTCCCTGGCAAAGTTCCACACAGCTCCCTGGCAAGTAAAGCGGCAGCGCGAGGCGCAGGCAGAGCGAGCGGCCGCTCACTCACCTCCATTCGGCTCCCTGACAGGGAGCCCAATGGAGGCGTGGCGCGGCCTCTCGCTCTGTGTGTGCCTCGCACTGCCGCTTTGCCGGCTCCCAGGCAGGAAGCAGGCAAAGCAGCAGCGCGAGGCGCACACAGAGCGAGCGACGCGGCTCCCTCGCCTCATCTCCATGGGGTGCTTTGCTGGCTCCCGGGGAGGGAACCAGCGCAGCGGTGCAAGGCGCAGCCGCAGGGGCGCAAGGCGCCCGCACAGCGAGCGGCCTCACTTCCATGGGGCTCCCAGGCAGGGAGCCGGCGCAGCAGCGCGAGGCGCCCGCAGAGTGAGCGGCTGCGCCTCGCCTCCATGGGGCTCCCTCCCGGCTAGGCAAAGCCGGGGAGCTGGCACTTTAAGTGCTAGTCGGGGGCGCAGCGTGTGGCTCGTGTTCTGAGACACGCTCGTCCTCCAAATCGAAACAAATGATAAAATTTTGCTCGTTTTACGAGAAGCTTGTATACCGAGTTACTCGTAATCCGAGGTATTACTGTACAAAACTTTCACAGAGGTGATCCAAAGTAGTAATAGAGTATTTCAACTGTCTTGACATCTGTTGGATTTCTTTTCTGTCAATGGAAGGCTTTTAATCCAGCGGAGCAATTCCATTGGTGGAACAGAGAAGGAACAGAGTAATTTTTGCCAATTCCCCCTCTCACTTTAGCCCCCTATGCCCCTCAGAAAGCTCCTCCAAAGGCTGGGGGATGCACCTAACAGTGTGCTGGGGTTTGCTGGGAGAGGGGGGAATTGACAAAAATGATCTCCCCCACTTCCCACCAGCCACAGCATCTTGGGTAGAACTTCGTTTAGGGAGTTCTCCCGCTGGTGGGACCAAACTCTGAATCCAACCCATTATTTATAGATATCAAAAATCAAGGAATGAGATAAACCTCAGGTTTATTTAAAATCATGTCATCTTAACTTTCATTTACAACTCAGAACTTGGGGGGGGGGGACACCCAATGCTGAAGTTTAAATATCCTATCTCAGGTGCCTAGGAAAGTCTCATTACTGTGTCACTCAGTGGTATCACAGATGGCAACTGCTGCCTCTTTTATTCAATTTTGCATCTGAAAATCTTTCCTCAAACAGCAATCTCTAGGCGGTACCAGAATCTGATATAAATCTGCAAATAAGGGTGGGAGGTGCAGTTACTGCCTGGTTCATCAGACTAACTTTTTTCAGCCTAATTTATATGTAGGTGCTAACAGAACATTTATTTGACAGCATATTAAAAGCTATTAGCAGATTTGCTTGATCCACAGATCAAGATTAGCAGAAACAACAAGAAGCCTGCAAATGGTCCAGGTGTGCCTCTCTGGCCCTTGTATTGTTCTTGCCTGTCACTCAGACATAAAAAAGAATATAGCCATATCCTGTTTCCACTAAATGTTGTGAATCGCCATTCACTTCCTCAGGAGCCATGTTTTGACTAAGATAATGAATACTCTAGGGCAAGAAACAGAACAGGTACAAGTTGAATAGTGCCCTTTATTTACTGAATCTTCTACTTGCGTTCAAATTCAACACAGGCATTTAAAGCAAAGGTAATAGATCTTCTCATCTGTCCAGGTTGTGGGTTATGTGGCTGAGTCTTGAGGTGCTTTATTAGAACTCAGCAGACTATGTTTAATTAGACAGGTAAATAGTCAGGCATTGCCCAGAGAGATGACTGAGATCTCAGGTTTCTCAAGGCCTACAGAGTCAAAGCAATAAATAAAAATATATATCCAGCAAGTGGAGGCTAGCTTTAGACAGGGATGTTGAAGAATCCTTGGTCTTGAGTCACGAGTCTTTGGACCCAAGTCTTGAGTCCGAGTCCGAGGTCCAAAATGGTGACTCACGAGTCATGAGTCACTCCCAAAGCTGACTCCACGAGTCCCTATTAAAATCAATGGGTTTTTCCCCCACAAAATAAGGCTACTTCAGATGTGTGGCTTAAATAAATTCTAGGCACAAGTGTGCCTTTTTATTTCAAAACTCTGCCACTGATTTTGACAAGAACAGACCAGGCAGACAAACCCAAAATAACCAGGCAGGCAGAGGAGGCAGGGAACCCCAAAGGAGGCAGGCAGAGGCATTTGTCTTGGACAATTCAAACTGTGGAACTGGTTAAGAAGAGACCAGGCAGGCAGAGGAGGCAGGGAACCCCAAACAGGCAGGCAGAGGCAGCCAAACCCAAAATGTCTGAAAGGTTGCATTTTAGGAAAATGATTTTAAAAAATAAAATCTTCGCCGGTGATCACACTTCTCTCCACTCCTGGCACAGCCCAGGGATGTTGAAGAGTCCTTGGCCTCAAGTCCCAAGTCGAGTCTCGAGTCCCATTAAAAATATTGGGACTCGAGTCAGAGGGGGGACTCAGTCCGACTCACGAGTCAAGTCCTGGAGTCCAAGTCCCCATCCCTGGCTTTAGTTAACTCATTTGTGCATGCTGCAGTGTTCCCTGACAGTCCCAGTTCTATGGTACTTGTCCCAGGTAAAGCGCTGCCCAAATTTTGACCTTATTCTCCCTTTAGGGCAATTTAGGTCTGCCTTGTTAAAGCTGTGTGTGGTGCTAGAATTGCATTTCTTCAGGTTTTAGCCCCGTTTCCTGGGTTTACAGAAGTTGTTACAGAAATGCTCAGCCATGACGGCCTTATATGCATATAGTCTATATTTCGGTATTTTGTTGACATCTCCCCAGGACTTTGTGTAACATTTCTTTTGTTCTGGGAAAGGCTGCCTGGGCAGGAGGCCCACAGTAGCTAGGAGCAAGAGCATCTTGATGTTAGTAAATTATTACACAGGAGTTCAGGCATGCTGGCTCTCTATCCACATATAGTTGTGTTTTGTATTTTCGTTGACATTACCCTGACTCCTTGGCTCAAGAATCCATTTTGTTTGGGAAAAAAGAGCAGACCCACAGGCATGGAAAGCTGCCAGAAAGAAGAATAAAGCCCTGGATGGCTGCAGAGGGTCCAGAGTAATTGTGTACATGCTTCTTTCACTGATTAAATTTAAGGGAGTTATTCCAATTGAACTATGAAAATATGCAAATACTAGCTTGACTGCCAAGTCACTGTCCAGCCAGCTAATCCACAAGGGTTCCTTTAAATTGGTCCAATCCTGAAACATTCCAACCCACCAGACTGGTCAACAGGTTTAAGTATCACCTGGGCAATCCTCTCTTGCAGCTCTTACACAGTTGGCCTTAATCAAGTAGCAAGGAACCTCCCTGAGATTTCCTTTCATTCCATGGAATCAAACTATTGCTCTCTTTGTTCTGACACATCTTGAATCCAGCCTCAGAGCCACTGAGTCTCTTGTACACTTTGCTTTGAAACCTATAACTGAACTTGGGCTTGGACACCAGTTGTTCTTCTTTTTTGCTTGGGCACCCAGCTTGTGGGTTTAGCGCAGCTCTAAGATTAACCATTAAACAACTCTATGAATGATCATGGAGACCAAGAGTTCATTGGTCCATGATTACTCCTGGTTATCCTTTCCTAGCACAGTCCCAGACTCCACTCTGGTGCCTATCCAATATTTCCAGGGCCAGAATCCTCCATTCCTTTCTTGAAACACCGGTTGCCCTGTTTTGTCTAGAGAAATGTTTGCCTTATACACCCAGAAAGATTTACGGTACCCTCTTGGAATAGTGCCTGTTGAGTCCAAAGTCAGGTTTCATATGGAACACAACACAACCCGTGAGTTCCCTAACTTTCATTTTTGGTGCCTTGCAGGGGTCTACAACCTGTGTATGAGCTGTCAGATTTGAGTCCAATGCTAGTGGTCAAGCAGGGAATCTAGAGCATTGGGAAGGTGCTCCAAAGGTCCAAGGGCAACCATTTTAGCCACATTTTAAAATCTTTTTGGGGGTGACTTTCTACTAGCTAGTTCCCATCTAGTTCTAGCTAGTTTGCAACTTGCCTTGAGTTTCCTTGGGCTGGTTCACATGACACGGGAACCGCGGGGGAGCAGAACCCCCCCCCGCGGTTCCCGTGTCATGCGAACACCAGCCGGGGGTGCCCCCATGAGATGGCTGCACACAGGATGCACGGAAAGTCACCATGGGCAGTAGAGGGGTAAGCCCCTACCACGTGTGGCCACCCTGCTGTGTGAACAGTGGGCGGCCGTCCCACGGGGGCCTCCCGTGGCCGCACAGAGGCGGCAGCCCAGAGCAGCTGGAGTTGCGGCCGCTCCGGCCTGTAGGGGCAAACGGCCCCGCTGGGCATCCCGAGTTGCTGCCCCCTAGCGCCGGACTGCCAGCTCCACCGCGGTCTGCCCACATGTGCGGGGCACAGGTCATCTGTGGCACCCCACCAGACCCCACGGACGGCCCCATGGTGTCTCCCCTGCTCACCTCCTGGGTTGTATGAACCAGCCCCTTGTCTCTCTCTGTGTTCACTATTTTCTTCTGTATAGCCAGGATCAAAGGAGAATCCCCCACTGGGCTCTCTATTTAAAATTCTATTTTTGAATCAAATTGTGATGGCTCTGGGGTTCCTAACAATGGCTAAGCCTCTGTTCAGTCTCCCCATTATGAGTACCAGTGGATGTCCCTGGACAACTTGGTACTCAGGAATGCTTAAGCAGTTTGAAGCTTTCACCCCATTTTTTAATTTGTAACTATAAGCTGGGATGCCTGAGGGTAGCTTCTGCCCACAGGATTTTTCCAATTATTTGTGGCCAACCAGGAAGAGAAGCCTTTTTAGTTTTCCTTACTATGAATCCAGGTAATTATAACCTGTTATTAACTATTCTCTTTCTTTCCTCCTTTAAGTGTATCCACTTCATCTCTTTGGCCCACCATTGTCAGCAGCACCTGAGATCCCCTGGTTGTCTAGCTTTCCCAATCTCCTGGCATTTCTATAGCACCTCCTACCACTCCTTATTTGGCAGATGCTAATTTCCCCAATCTCCCTCTTTCTATGCTGGAGAATCAGAACTAGTATACTGGTCTATGTTCTTGGGGTTGGTATACTAACCAAGCCACTTTTATCTTTCTCTCTCTCTGTGTGTGTGTGTGTGTGTGTGTGTGTGTGTGTGTGTGTGTGTGTTAGGGATGACATATGTGAAAATAAAGCAGGTCACTTTTTACTTGAATGGTTGTTTGAGCTAATTTCTCCCACTTTAGAAGATTTACAAGCAGAACAGGGCAACTCTGCAAGTAAGAACATGCCTGAATATTGCTGATCTGACTTTTGACTAAGACTGGGCTGTGCAGTTTAAGATGAGCTTTGCAAGGGGTCAGTTTTCAGAACTAAAAATTTACAATTTAGAAGCAAATATCTCTAAGTATTTATGTAGCACTGACTCTAGCGTCAGTGTTGCCCCCAACCAGCAGAGGAAGAGGACTGAGGCAAAAAGATTAGAGCAAAGTGTGGGAGTATAGAGATTAACTTTTTAAAAAATATATTTTTAAAATTTTCATTAGTTTTTAAAATGTGAATTACACCAAAACAGAACAAAAACCATGAAAAAATGAAGAAAAAATGAAAAAAAAAATACAATTTTCTTACAGTATTCTAAATGTATCACAGTAAATATGTATGAAATATATATCCATAGGTATCAAAAAGTATGTAGTAATACAATTATCCATAAATATAGTTATGCATGAACTTCAGAAAAAGCAGACCAAATATCCATCTATTTATCCATCCGCACGTGGCGTCTAAATACCACCCGCTCAAATGTTGAAAGCGTTATTAGGTCCTCAATCCATTGTGTTACAGGAGGTGAGCGTTTATCTTTCCAGTGTTGTAATATCAGTCTTTTGGCTGTCCAGAGGGCACAGAAAATCCACATGCATTGTCCTTGTGATAAATTCCATACAGCAGGTATATAATTTAAAAGAACGTGTGCATCGGTAAATATTAAAGAGCATTCTAATACTAGATTTATCCATACAGTGACCTCTATCCAAAAAGAAGCAACCACTGGTTCTTCTTCGTGGTCTCTGTGCATCACACATATGGGCTCTGCGCCTGCGCCGAGCCAGTCTCGGAAGATTCTTTAGCTGAGTCAAAATGGGCGGGAACCCCTCCCCCACGGTGCTCGCTCCCAGCACGGTTCCCGCCCATTCCCTCCTTTTCGACCGCCATTGCGACCAGCAGCTCTCGAAAGGTTCTCCAGGGATTTATCCCTCTACCAACGGCTGAGTACTTAACTACTTAACTACTTCTTATCTCTATTCAATTATTCAACTATTCAACTATCTCCCCTTCGTTTCTTCACTCAAAAAAAAAAAAAAAAAAAAAAAAAAACTTCTTCGTTGATCTTCCTTCTGGCTTCCCCCCCCCCCTAAAACGATGGCCCTTAAGGCCCCGTTCAGAAAATGCACCGAATGCGACGCAAAGCTACCCCCAGCAGATGGCCATACCCTATGCCTTTTATGCCTGGGGCAAGAACACATTGTAGAGACTTGCCGTCACTGCAAAAAGTTCACTAAGGTGACTAGAAAGCAGCGGGCTTTAAAGCTCAAAACCTCTTTGTGGCAGCAAACTCTATCGGCGGCTGGCCCTTCTCTCCCACGCGCCACAACTTCAAAGAAACCTTCCCCCTCGACTGTAAAAGTCACCGGGAAAGAGGGAGACCAACCTCAAAAGAAAAGGTTTCACAAGAGCCCTGCAGGAGAAAAACCTAAAAAGAAACCAAAGACCCTATCGCCAATCGGCTCGGTAGCTCACAAAAAACAAGACGCAACCAAAACTGTGGCATCGCCGTCTTCAACTAGACGATCGACATCGGTGCACAAAGAGCTATCGACTCCGAGGATCATTGAGCTCGACACAGCCATAGACCGGGCAGAGTCCATCTCCGACGGAGAAATTTTAGACTCCCCGCCTAAAACGGCTCGATCGCGCCACTCCACCTCACCTAAGAGAGGAGAGGAGCCCCAATTGAAGCCATCTGGGCATCACAGTCGGTCTGGATCGCAAGCGTCCAAGAGACCCTCTATACGATCCAAAGACGACCTCACATATCAGGAGCGGGAGGACAGTGCGACTCGGCATCGATCGCCTCGGCATCGATCGCCTCGGCATCGATCGCCTCGACATCGATCGCCTCGACACCGGAGAGACCATGGGTCTCACAGTACTTGTCCTGATAGCTCATCCGAGGATGAAGCTACCCGACGTAGTACGCAGCGCGCCGCTGCTGAAAAACCGGCGGACGCTGGCAGCCCAAGACGGACCGCTGCCGACACCGGAAACCCCCGCCATCGACACTCATCGGTCGACACCGAGGGCTCTCGCCGCCGGGATCTACGGCACGACGTCGAGCACCGCCGGCACCGTAGCCCCTCCATCGATGTCGAACGGCGCCGATACAGCCCTCCCTACCGCGTCGCACGCCGCCGCCGAAGTGTCTCGACCGACACCGATTACAGCCCTCCCTACGGCTCCGATCATCGCCATCGAGGGTCTTCAACTGACCGCAATCGCCCAGCCGTTTCGCCAGACATCGACCGTCGCCGCCATCGAAGCCGATCGCTCGATGCCGACCGTCGACATCGCAGGTCAAGGAGCCACTCGATCGACACCGACGAGCCTCGGCACCGAATCGACCGCCGACGCCGAAGTACCTCCTCCGGCAACGCGCCGCCAGGGGATCGCCATCGACATCGAAGGAAGCCCATCGATGCCGAACGACGCCACAGCTCCCCCTATGCTGATCGCTATCGACATCGAACACCACCCATCGATGCCGAACGACGCCGCAGATCTCCCTATGATGGACACAGTCGACACCGATCCTCACCTCCCGGTATCGATGGACGCAGAGGTCCGACACGGAGTAGGAGTCCACGCGAGCGATATCACAGCACCGCACAGCCTGCACGAGACTCTAGCCCACGAAACAAAAACCAGGCTACGAGTTCCAAATCTCGTCACCCTCCGACCCAAGCATCCCCAAGAAAGGCCCTATGTAAAAAGAAACATCTAAAAAAACCAGCTCCATCTAAAGATCTAGACCCAGGATCCTCGTCGGATTTACCATACTCAGACTCAGACTCCACATTGTCTGGCCCCCTCGAGTCGTCACCAGATCTCCAAGTCGAATCGAGGGCGGCAGTATCACCTTCAGAGGACCTTGGGACTTTCGCAGACCACGTGCTGAGAATGACAGCATCCCTGGGGATAGAGACTGTCATTGAATCGCCTGATGATGACGACCCAGTGTATAACATGATGCAATCAACACAAACATCACCGGCACTGGTGCCTTACCTGCCAGCGCTACTGAAAGTCGTCAAAAATACCTGGAACAAACCAGCAGTGATCCCTCCAACGGGCAAGAGGCTGGAATCCCTTTATCGCGTCCGCAAAGAGGATGCCCAATTCCTCTTTACCCATCCAGCTCCGAATTCTATTATAGTGGAGTCTGCCCAGTCCACCTCGAGTAAGATACATACCACACCGGTGGATCAGGAGGGCAAAAAGCTGGATGCCTGTGCTAGGCGCGTGTATTCCTCCAGCGCCTTGGGCCTAAGGGTCTCAAACTACCAGGCAATAATGGCAAGATACCAACACTTCCTGACAGAAAAACTAGGCAACCTATGCGAGGACCTGTCAGAAGAAAAAAGACAACTGGCACGCGTGCTGCAGGCGGAAGCCCTGAGCATGGCAACACTTCAAATGAACAACGCCAGACACCAAACAGATTGCCACGCGAGGGCACTTATCAGCTCAGTGGCACTTCGCAGACATGCTTGGCTCCGCTCAACGTTGCTGAACACAGAAGCGAGAGCGCGTATAGAGAACCTGCCATTTGACGGCGAGGGACTCTTTAACACCAAAACAGATGACTCCCTCGACGCAGCCCAGAAAGCGAAAGTCACAGCGCAAAAGATGGGGCTTAACGCAGCCCCAAGGCAGAGATTCAAGACTAAGCAGTGGACAAAGTTCCAGCCTGCAGCACCGTTTCGGCCGCGCTTCGCACAGAAAAACCAAGAGTTACGAGGGCGAGACCGTCAACCCTCTGGGCCAAGAAGACCCTTCCAACCTAAGTACCAAGGACCAAGGAAGGGCAACTCTTTCGGCAAACGGCGTCTTTGACTTAACACGAATCGAGACATACTTACTGGACATGACTCAAACACCGGACACGACAACACCACCGATTATGACAACCCAACGAACTCCATCAAAATCGTCAAATACAATTACCCTATTCACGGACAGACTAGCCACTTACCTTCCATCGTGGCACCATATTACGACGGACCGCTGGGTCCTCAACATCATCCAGCACGGGTACCAGATCGAATTCGACGTTCTCCCCCCCTTCCTCGGCATCACTACCACACAGCCCACTCCACCGTTACTGGAGGAGGTGGACTCTCTGTTGCAGAAGGGCGCCATCCAGCCTGTCCACCCACATCACCTCCAGGAGGGGCTCTATTCCCGGTACTTCACAGTGTTGAAGAAGGGGGGAGGACTTCGCCCGATCTTGGACCTCCGACTTGTCAACTTCTTCATAACAGCAAAGAAGTTCAGAATGGTCACCATCCAGTCGATACTGCCTTTACTTCGCAAGACGGATTGGTTTGCGTCGATAGACCTGCAGGACGCATACTTCCACATTGCCATTCACCAAGACAGTCGGAAGTACCTGCGGTTCAAGATAGGGGACGAGGCCTATCAATTCGTAGTCCTCCCCTTCGGCCTCTCCACTGCACCGAGGGTGTTCACCAAATGCATGGCAGTCGTCTGTGCAAGTCTAAGGGCCAGGGGAATCCGGATCTTCCCCTACCTCGACGACTGGCTGGTAGTGGACTCCACGAAATCTCGTCTAGAGTCGGCCATCCGCACGACATTGCACCTACTCAAAGATCTAGGACTATGTCTCAACGCCAAGAAATCTGTCCTCACTCCAGCCAAGGAGATCCAGTTCATAGGGGCGGTTCTCAACTCGATTCAAGGACGGGCTTATCTACCACGAGACAGATTGGACAAGATACTTACCCTCTCAAAAAGTCTGTACCAATCTCGCTCCACACCAGCAAAGACAATCCAGCGCCTCCTAGGCCACATGGCCTCAACGATACAGGTCGTGAACTACGCCCGCCTGCACATGAGAACCCTCCAGAACTGGTTCATCCGCTCCTACAATCCGCAAAGACAGTCCCCTTCCACTCGTCTTCCCATTCCAAGAACGGTCAAAGCGACTTTGCTATGGTGGACGGACAGGAGGAATCTGGACAAGGGGGTTCCCTTCCACCCACTAACGCCAACAAAGATACTAACAACAGACGCCTCCCTCCTGGGTTGGGGAGCACACTGTGCAGGACTTACCACGCAAGGAACATGGAATTCCATTCAACGCAAGATGCATATCAACATGCTGGAACTACTTGCTGTTTGGAACGCCATGAAGGCGCTGGAGTCCGAGCTATACCACCATCACATTCAAGTAGTCACGGACAACACGACCGTTGTGGCCTACCTCAACAAACAAGGAGGCACGCGGTCCATGAGACTAACAAGACTGACCCTCAAAATCCTCCACTGGACGATCCGAAGGTCCATCTCTCTCGTGGCGATCCACATCGCGGGCAAGGACAATACCCTAGCGGACGCCCTCAGCAGAGTCTCCCTGCAGTCCCACGAATGGCAGTTGGACCCGGACGTTCTCCATTGGATCTTCTCAATCTGGGGCCACCCACAAATAGACCTCTTCGCTACCTCAGAGAACACAGCATGCCACCAGTTCTGCAGCAGGGCAGCTTCAGATCCAGAGTCCATTACAGACGCCTTTATGATGCAGTGGTCGGGGCATCTATTCTACATCTTTCCACCCCTTCCTCTGTTGACACGGGTCGTCTCGAAAATATGGAACGACTGCACAGACTGCATCCTGATAGCACCATGGTGGCCCAGACAGCCGTGGTTCCCCCAGGTTCTCCACCTTTCCAGAGGGGAATACAAGTCACTGCCCATCACACCAACTCTATTAACCCAGGCTCGGGGCGAGATCCGGCACCCAGACCTGAAGAGCTTGGCGCTCATGGCATGGAGGATACGTCACTCCTAGTGCAAAATTTACCAATAGCAATCCAGGACATCCTAACAGCGGCACGCAAACCAGCAACAAGAGCATCTTATGCTAGAAAATGGCTGGCATTCTCGAGATTCGTCAAGACACAAGGGCAAGATCCAAATACTTGCACAATACAAACTGTCCTGGAATATCTACACACTTTAATGCTAAGAGGATTAAAGCTTTCATCTATAAAAGTATACTTAGCGGCAATCTCGGCCAATAGACCCTACTCCACCGCAGGGACAGTCTTCACTCACCCAATAGTGAAGCAGTTCCTGAAAGGTCTAAGGAATACCATTCCTCCGATCAAAGACTTGACACCGGGATGGGACCTACCATTGGTACTGCGTGCACTACAACAGAAGCCATTTGAACCGCTCGCCACCATAGATCATCGGTTGCTAACATGGAAAACGGCCTTCCTTGTCGCCATTACCTCGGCAAGAAGATCCAGCGAGCTATGTGCACTAAGAGAGGATCCACCTTACATGACTTTTCACAGAGACAAGGTGATTGTCCGTCCAGACACCTCCTTCGTCCCAAAAGTAGTGTCGGAATTTCACACCAGCCAGGATATAATACTACCAGCCTTTTTTCAGAGTCCAACAACAGACCTGGAAAAGAGAATGCACGCTCTAGACGTCCGCCGTGCACTGGCTTTCTACAAGGACAGAACGGCCTCGTTTAGGAGATCGACGCAGCTGTTCGTCTGTTATGGCGAAAATTCAAAGGGCTTACCTGTGTCCAGGCAAAGGTTCGCCAAATGGATTGTAGAGACAATTAAGCTCGCTTACCAGTTAAGCAACAGACAGTTGCCGGGTGCGATAAGAGCGCACTCAACCCGGGCGCAATCAACATCCACGGCGTTTGGAAGGGGCATTCCTCTACAGGATCTGTGTAGAGCGGCCACTTGGTCTGCGCCTTCAACGTTTGTCAAACACTATAAGCTTGACCTCCGAGCCCGAGAAGCGAACGCTTTTGGCAGAGCAGTCCTCTCATCGGTGCTGCAGTGACATGTGACGCCGTCCCACCGCCGGTAAGTCAGCTTGCTACTCTGCCCATATGTGTGATGCACAGAGACCACGAAGAAGAAGGACAGGTTGCTTACCTGTAACTGTAGTTCTTCGAGTGGTCATCTGTGCAGTCACACAACCCACCCATCCATCCCCGCTCGGCGTCATTATCGATTTCGATGGACCTGCCAGTGGAGATTGGGTGCATCGCTCCAGCTCGTCCCAAAGATGAGAAATTGCGTTGCTGTTACGACCCAAAGGACATATAGGATGACACCAACAGCGGTCCCTCGGTTCATGGGGTCGCAATAGGCGGTCTCATAGGAACTGAGGGAATGGGCGGGAACCGTGCTGGGAGCGAGCACCGTGGGGGAGGGGTTCCCGCCCATTTTGACTCAGCTAAAGAATCTTCCGAGACTGGCTCGGCGCAGGCGCAGAGCCCATATGTGTGACTGCACAGATGACCACTCGAAGAACTACAGTTACAGGTAAGCAACCTGTCCGTATTGCCAAAACATATGGGTAAACGAAGCATTTGCAGTATTATACCTCCAACAGTTAGCTGACTTAGATAAACCCTTATTAAAAAGATGTTGTGGTGTCCAATAAACACAAAACAAAAGTTTTTGCTGAATAAGACATAACCTAAGATCCACAGACCCTTCTGACACAGATGCAAAAAGAATGTTCCACTGATTAGGTAACATAAGGCCATCTAATTCCCTATTCAATTCATCTTTAAGACTCTGTGTATCATACTTATTCACCGATAATAAGTATTTATAAACATGAATCATAGGTTGATATAACTGCTCAGCTTCAGGCAATGCATCCAATAGCAAAGGAGGCTCTGAAGCTGTAAAAGCAGCAGGGCCAAACCTAGATTCTAACAAACGTTGCAATTGCAAGTATTGCTATTCAGCTGAGGCAGACAAGTTATATTTAGTACACAAAGCCGAAAATGACAAAAACTCATCATCTACACTCACTAATTGATCCAAAGTAAAAACCAACCTGTCTGCCCAAGTCAGCCACAGGAACATTTCCTTACCAATTTTTAAATCTGGATTACCCCATAAAGTCAGTTTAGCATGAGAAAATGAGTCAAACTGTAACTGACGAGATATAATACGTCACACCTATCTAACTGCCATAATTGTAGGAGGCACCCTATCTGTTTTAGTGTAGCAAGACCCTAATGTCATCCATTTGGAGAGAGGATCCAGACATAAGGATTCCAAAACTGACCAAGGTGGATAATCTAATCTAAGTGGGAAAGACCAGAATTTAGAACTAGTCAACAAATAAGCCCTATGTTATAAGGCAAGATCTGGAAAACCAAACCCACCTTCTTTAGTTGCAAGTTGCATCCTTTTCAAAGAGATTCGTGGAGGCGAGGAACCCCAGAAAAATTTGCGAAACAAAGTATTAAGTTTTTGAAAATAATTGCCAGGTATAAACAGAGCTTAATTTATAAACAAGCGCAACATGTGAGACAGTGCAAAATCCTGACTGCTCACATGGTGTGGGAGTTCAGGCAGGAACCTTAACTTACAAATTCCATTCTTTTTAGGGCAAGTGTGAATTTGTAAGAGCCTTAACTTTTCTCTTAAACCAAAGTGTTTTTGATCCGAAAATATTACATTAGTCTATCCTTCATCTGGATGAACTGAGGGACATGCTAACAAGACGTTTAGGAAAAACAACATCAGAACCCATTAATAATCCACAGAGGAACAGGAGTATACTCCCATCCTTAACAGAGCAGAATAGTGAAGAAACCAGCCATCCTCACAACTCCTCATCAGTATCTATAAGACCGACAGTACAATCTTATTTTAGTTTATGTGATGTAAAATTATGCTTCAACACACTAAATGTCCTTTTAAAAAAATATATAGTAAGGAAACCTGTTATTGTTATATCTGTTTTCATTTGCTCCTAACTTGAAAGTCATTTTGAGAACTTTGATAAAATGCAGCACAGTGATAGGACATACTGCATATATTTAGATCAAGTGAAAGCAAAGAAGAAAGAGTAATTGTATAAAGTGTTAGAATAAAGTACATTTAGGAATAACTGGCTCATACCTGATAATAGCAAATTGTAGTATATTACTGATAAATCATCTCTCCCACCTACATTTATTATGTGTTTGCTGTTTTACAATACACATGCTGCAACAGGACAGGAAAGTGGGAAAGAAAGCTCAGCTCTGGATTCCAATTCATCTATCAGATTATGCAAGGATATTCACATTATTAGGGTGCAATCCTATACATGTTTGGACAGAAAAAAGTCCTACAAATTCCAGCATGCCCCAGTCAGCCATTCTGGCTGGGGCATGCTGGGAGTTGTAGGATTTTTTTCTGTCTAAACATACATAGGATTATTAGATTTTCCTACTTTAAAAATTGAACACAAGGTAAAGAGGGGGAAAGCATCATCATCATCATCATCATCATCATCATCTTCATCTTGCCTTTTTTCCTGCTTACATAATCCTCCTCCTCCTCCACTCCTCCGTTTTATCCTCACAACAACCCTGTGAGGTAGGTTAGGCTGAGAGTCAGTGACTGGCCCAAAGTCACCCAGTGCGTTTCATGGCTGAGTGGGGACTAGAACCCGGATCTCCCGAGTCCCAGTCCAACACTCTCACCACTACGCCACACCAGAGGCGTAGCGTGGGGGGTGCAGGGGGGGCCGGCCGCACCGGGCGCAACATCTGGGGGGGCGCGCTCGCACTCGCAGGTCTCTGCCCCTGCCTGGCTCACTCACTCTCTCTGCAGTGCTGGCTGTGCGCCCAGCGCTAATTCCCGTCCTAATTCCTCTATAGGGGTTGTAGTTCCGTTCCTTGTCTCTTCCCCTCTACTTCCATCGAGCTTTGGAGAACCAACAAACTACAGTCCCCAGAGTGCACCGCGCGAGCGGAGCCGCCGCATGACGGGAGTCGTAGTCCTTTATTTAAATAACGTTGCTCTAGCACGCAGGAAGCCTCTTGTGCAAGCGTGGGAAGAAGAGAGAAGAGGTGTCCTTTCGGAGCAGTGCACTCTGGGAACGGCCTTGAATGGTCATCAGAAGGAAGGGGCGGGGGAGACGAAACAGATTCCCGCATTGCATGAGGGGAATTGCAGTTCTCCACCAGTCTTCCTTGGACTACAGGTGTTCAATTAACATAGCAAAACAAGGAAAGTGGGGTTTTCCCCAGTTACTGCTGTTGCAAATGGTAACTCTGCTGTACTGATCTTTTATACATATCAACTTTGCATAATAATCCCACAGATTTATGCTTCTTGTACGTTATGGCCAGGGCTTTTTTTCTGGTGGAACTCACCGGAACTGAGTTCCAGCACCTTTTCTTCTATTAATTGCATTACAATTTAATCGCCATCTACTCCCGAGGAAATGTACCGTAATCCAAGAGTTCCGGTACCCTTTTCTCCAGAAAAAAAGCACTGGTTATGGCCATTTGGGTCCACTGTTTACACACATACACACCCTACATCTATGTTATCTGTCAACTGCAGATAATTTTATTTATTTATGTCCCACCTTTTTTCCTGCAAGGAACCCAAGGTTGCTTACATAATCTTCCTCCTCCTCCTCCTCTCCATTTTGTCCTCACAACAACCCTGTGAGGTAGGTTAGACTGAGAGTCAGGTACTGGCCCAAAGTCACCCAGTGAGCTTCATAGAATCCAGATCTCCCGAGTCCCGGTCTGACACTGTAACCAATAAGCCACACTGGCTCTCAATCTTTCAATGAAGCTGGCTCTTTTCCATTAAAGCTTATGATCCAATAAGGCAGCAATTCTGTACCCATTCTGTACCAGGGAGTAAATCCCATTGAACTCAATGGGACCTACTTCAGAGTACACATATATAGGATTTTCCAGATGGATAGCTGTGGTATTTTGTTGCAGCAAAACCAGCGAGGAGTCTTGTGGCAACTACAAGGCTAACACATTTATTCTGGCATTATTTATACCAGAATTTATTCCAGAATAAATTCAAATTATTATATTATTAATATTAGAAGTATTATTTAATAATTTTTATTACAATAAATTAGCAAATTTATGCAGGAATAAATTTGTTAATGTATAGGATTGTAAATGTACAAAGATAGGATTGCACTGTAAATCTGTGAGTCTTCAGAATGTCAGTTATGTGATTATATACCGTAGAAATCATATACTGAAATTATATTTTACCACACATTCATGCCAAAGATGGATTGATTACTCTTCTTGATACTAAATTGGAGCAGACCTTGTGGTATAATAAAACGTGTCTATGAGTTTCCCAGTATGAGTGAGTATTGCCTTTCAGTGCAATGTTTACTCGGAAGTAAATTTCACAGAGCCCAAGGGTTTCCTTCCTACCTAGTAAGGGCGCAATCCTATGCAAGTTTAGAACAGGTAAGGGTTTCTTTAACTAATCTAGTTAAACCCATCCAGAACAGGTAAGGGTTTCTTTAACTAATCTAGTGGAAGAGACTCGAGTGCTAAAATCCACGGGTTAGGGGGCGCAAATTACTTGCCTTGCCCCGGGTGCTGACAACCCACGCTATGCCACTGCGCCACACTGGCTCTCCAGTGTGCAATCCTAAGCACGCTTACTAGGAGGAAGTGAGTCCCATTGAACTCAGTGGGACTTACTTTTGAGTAAACATGCAGGATTGCTCTAATCACCTAATAGGGGGGAAATCCACCAATAATAAATGAATACATATCAAGTAAGTCATGACATTTAACAAATATTTTTAAATTAAATGTATTTTTAAATGGAAGCCTGCATAACACATGTTGCATTTTGATAATTCTATGCTGCTGTCAGAAATGGTTTAAATAATCACTTTTGAGAGTGAGAGATAATAACATGGCTAAAGTTTCGTCAGGTCACAGGGCAGACTGCTGAATTCTTTCATTTCAGGAGTGTTTTATTTTTGACTCACAGCTTATGTCTTTTCTTACAAGGAAACCATGGCCATAATAAAAGTGACTGGGTGAATGTGATACTGCATCCTCTGCTCCCCTGCCAACATTACTCCACACCATGTAGAGATTTGAGGTACCTAGGGAACGATGTGCATGCCACTCTGTTGATGGGATATGACCAGGTTTGTAACACACACCACCACTGATGTTTTCTCCCTTTCATCTTATCAGTCCCCTTAATGGTCAAAAGGGGAGGTGAATACATTTCATTGTGTAACGTTTAACTTCTCAGTAGCCTGCCAATCACACTAAACTGTATAATAATTTTGGATTCCCCAGCATTTTCTTTTTTCAAGCACTAATAGATTCCTTCATTCATTCATTCAAATTTTGCTTTTATTAAATGGGAAGTATTAGATTAAACTAACAATTCACTATGCTGTGCTCCTCATTGGGTTTATTTCTAACTTGTTCCTATTTATTGAATCAATTAATCCTATTTAAATGCCAGTATTGCTGTAAATAAATTAGATATTAAAATGCACCACAAAGCTATCTCATTCCAGTTTTAAAGATTAACCTATTGTTGTGACATTAATTAGTGAAAAATAAAAATAACATAACTGAGGCCACAATGTTTTAATTTTGGCAATTTTAAAAGCATGCACACACTGAAATAGTGTTGCAAAGTACACCCAATTTACAGCCAATTTTTAAGACTCATCACAGCACAATCTTACATTTCACTCTACATGGGCTATGTTGCTTTGCAAGCTCACATTACAAAGTGATAAAATATAAGCCTTTTTTCACTGATTATATTTATTTGGGGCACTGTGCTTACAGTAGACATATAATAATTTTAATAGGGTATTTCACCATATATGATATTTTTTTGTCAACTTACATTTATATAGTTATCTAGGTGGCCTCCTCCTTTTTTAATCTGGTCTTTGGGCACTTGCTCACTTTTTCCTGTATCTTTGCCACCTCAGATTTTGAAACGAAGTCTAGTTAAAGACACAGAAAAAAAACAAAGGCAGCCAAGTTGGCCATCAGAAAAATTCCCAAATCCATATAGTGGATTTTTATTAGGCCAACTCAAATAGTTGTATTAGGGCAGTGGTTCTCAGCCTTTCTTGCCCATGCACCCTCTTCACCATGTCCGACTTAATCCGTGCCATGCAATAAGGTGTGATGTCCTGTAGATTATGTACAATCTGTAGAATTGTAATTGGTAGAAAGATAAGTATTCCAACAGTTTGAGTCTGTGGTCCCAATCCCCCCCGAAACCCTAAAATTCCCCCCTCAGGTTGAGAACCCCTGTATTAGGGCAACTCAAAGATTTACTGGATTTTTATTAGGTCCACTACAGGATCACAAAAAATGTTTTCAAGCTTTCGAGATCTCCCAACCTTTTCATCAGGCAAGATGTTACAAAAAGCAGATTGCTGGCGGTGGAGGAATAGGTGGGGACTGTGTGGGAAGACTGACTGGATGGTGTAGTCAGGATGTCTACATGCTCTGAGTCTTAAGATGATATGCAGGAGGAGGGCTTGCAGAGATTCAAATCAGGCTCTGTCAGATGATGTGATGGTTTCAGTGCCCCTGAGACCACGAGATAGAAGAAAGAAGTAGACAGTTGTTGATCCTCTTGAAAATATAAAATCCAGCCATTAACTCAAAACTGTCTACATCCTGGGAGAACCAGACAGGTTCCTTCGTTGGTAGAAAAAAGAAGTAGAGATAAACCAGGCAGCCTTTATATTAACAAAACTGGAGATATGTAAATGCTGTGCTAGGTAAAGAAAGAGTCAATATTGGCTGAATTGGTTGCTTTACCTAGTACTAGGAGGGGAATAAACTCTCAAGAGAATAAACAGCTAGTCTGAGTGTGGAAAGCTAAGCAGGGTCAGGCCTGGTTATTACTTGCATGGGAGACCCCTCCTCTAGTTTCCTGCATTGAGAAGGGGGTTGGACTCGATGGCCTTGCAGGCCCCTTCCAACTCTATTATCTATGAGTCCTGGCTTCAGGTGATATTAAAGGCAATCTCTTCTTGTTACCCCCTTCCCCTCCACCATTGCTAAGGAGAATTGACATTCTTAGTTATTGCAATAGCCAAGAGCAAACCAAGGGAGGCCTTGTGAGGGGCGGGTGTTGCCATGCTGCTGTGCAAGCCAATGACATCATCACTTAGACTGTGCAAATTAGTTCTCCAAATGTACAACAGGGGTGGGGAACCTTTTTCCTAACATTGGCCATCGACCCACAGGGGAAAAAAATCAATCAGGAAGTGCACACACAGGTAAAAAGAGGGGTGTTGTTGAAATTGTGGATCAGGCTGGCTGTCCACACCTTCAATGCTCTCCTCAGGGGGGAGAGTGCCCAGCACTGGGCAGCCTCCCACCTGAGGAGAGCTCTTAAGAGTCAGATGAAACTAAGCAAAAGGTCGGATTCAGCCTGCAGAATGCAAGTTCCCCACCCCTGCTGTACATTTATGGCAACTGCGGTATGCATAAGTCCTCTGCCCACCTTCATGGTGGACAGTAAGTGCACTACATACTCTTGCAGGCCATGGTTGATTAGAGGCTTGCTTGTGTTATCAGATATCCTGAAAGAAAAATAGCTTCTTGCCTCTTGAATCTCTCGTTTGCTTGCATCAAGGACAGTCAGCTTCTGACACTTAGCATCCATTAAGTTCTGATCCTGCTGCCCCACCCCACCTCCTGCACAATGTTGCATGCCAGAGACCCTTGTGACGATCATTCTGCCCCCTACCAGCTCTTCCTCAGTGAGTATCAGGAGCTTCATACGCCATTGCAAGCAGGGAAGGAGGAAGGTTAACTGTAGTAGCACCTTTGTGGAGGCAGAGGGACGGGTAGCTGCTGCCTTCCAGGAGATGTTCCCAGCCCCAAAAGTCTTAAGGGTAACGAGAGCTTGATCTTTGCAAGATCTGAACACCCAGCCTGTCACAGATATGCCAGAAGCTCAAATTTTATATATTAGCTGTGGAACATCCTATATATAATCTAACATTATGTGCAATATGCCCAGAGCTCATCTCAGTGGGAGACTCCGCTCCCCATTTTGTTTGTGTAATGTAAGTCACATTCTAAATTGATGCAGTTTATGAAGATACGCTCTGCTCCAGATGATCACTTGTTATCTCTGCTTCTTTGATTGTAAAATTGATTAACAAGCCCTGAATTTCTAAGTGTTTATACACTAAACATCTAGATTTTTCAATAACCTCACATTGCTTAGCTTACACAGCTGTCGATTCACGTTACTCTGCCCTGGCAACAAAATAAGCAGTAATTAGTTTTCGATAGACCAAAAATACAGGGATTATACCAACTACAACACCTTTTATCCAGAAGGACACAAAATCTTAACATATTTTTGGAAATGGCAACAAACCTGGCAAGCCCCAGCAACTGAGCACTGTTCGCCTAACAACAAATACCTTCACATGAACCCAGCACATATTTGTGTCAACTTCAAAAGTTCCTATGGGCCACCAAGGATGGCAATAAAGAAGCCCAATAGGGAATCGAATCTGCTACTTCTCGTTTCCACCCAAGCCCTGAATGCAGAGTATAACTAATCTTGTATGCCACAGCTGAAAACAGCAAAAAGGGGTAGTCATCAGCATTGGGCCACTAATGGCTTCTTTTGGACCAGTGGTGGGTCTGGGTGGGACACAGGTTCCAGAAGTGATGTGGGAGTCTAATTTCTATACTTGCACTAATGCTAGTTGGTTGATATTATGAGAATATATTCATCCAGGGGCTCATAGGAATATGTTTTCAGGGCCAAACTAAATATTCTCTTAATCACGCATAGTGGAGCTATGCATTATTGTTTTCCCTACTGTCCTGCAAGCACGTATGGCCCCAATTCAGATTGGGACCATGGTGCTTTAGGAGAGGAAGGTTTAAGTTTTCCCCCACCCATTTTCGTTCTGAAATTCCAAGCTCCTGTACAGCATTCTGCCAGCCAAATGACTCTGTCCTTGTTTAATTCCTCTTGAATTAAATTTCACGATCTCTCAGGAGGAAACTGTCATTTATTATGGAAGGTTTACTGCACTCTCATGCTTTAACCAGAACAATAAAATAATCTTTAAACAAGATTAGCTTATTTAAAAATTAATAACCCCCCCCCCAATTGTGAACAGCAGCCCCTAGTCAATAAGAATACTCAAGTGTAAGTGGTAATCAATTATGCTTTAGAATCCAACATTAAATAAATGATCAAAATTTGGCTCCTCTCTTTGCCCATTCTGCCCACACTGTACAAGTCCACAGGAAGATTTAAAAGGTCCACTCTCTTCTCGTGCCTCCTGAACGTTTGAATAAACCAAAAAATATCCAAGTGAAGTTAACTGCTTCCTAAAGGTAAAAAACAGACAGACTTTCTAAGTCTGATGAATGTGGTTTGAACACCATTTTCTTCCCTGAAAATAAATATCTTGGAATGCAGCAAAAGTCTGTTCAAACTGCTTCCACCACACTTTTGAGTATACATAAAGCCCTTTTCAGACAACCATTCTTGGTGGGCTGAATGCATGTGGGGATAGTGGGATTCCAGCGGTGTGCCTTATAGCTCTGTGTAAACACAGCTAGGGGCATACGAATTGTACCTGAAGACTTGTCTGTGCAATCAGGGACTACAGAGATCCTGATCGTAAATGCAGTTTGTTCACACCGGTGCTAGCTCAAGACATTTTGTTGCCTGAGGGGAAGGTCAAGACAGTGTTGTTGTCCTCCCACACCCCATGCCATGTACAAACTTTGACTGGGTTCACAACTGAATCTGGGGACAGCACCCTCCACCACATCTGAGGGCAGCAGGTTAGCTTGCGGGGTGTGGGACAGGCACAGCAGTAGCAACACTGCTCTGCCCTCCTATGTTCCACTGCTGCTCCCTGTTCAACAGCATCTGCTGCCTGAGGGAGCTGCCTCACTCTGCCTAATGGTAGGGCTGGCCCTCAACATATGAGCTCTGCTTATATAGTCTACTGAAATTGCATAGATCAGGGCACTTAAGATGCTGCAATCACACACACACCCTCCACATACCGTAAATTCAGTCACTCTTGAATTGTCATCTGAAAGGGGCTTCTGTCTTCACCTGGAAATTGCTATAGTCAGGATGCAATCCACACATTGAAATGGAAGCTTTCCCATTGATTTCAACTCAATGTGAATTTAAACCCTGAGGGATTCTCACAGAAAATTAAAAACCTGAATGTGCTCTGACCTGTATAATGAAAAGCTTATACTTGCAAATTGCCAATTATCCCTAATATTTTCTTTAACAAATTCATAGAGATTTCATTAACATTCACTGTCAATTGATTCTGAGGCTATCATGACCCTCAAATCTTTTATAGGAAAGGGCAGAAACAGTTAAAAATATAGCTGATTAAATGATTGCAAAATGGATAATTATAATGAAGCCCAATGTGTATAAAGAGGTATCAATGAAGTGTAGACTGGGAGACACTGATAGCATTTAGCTGATTTCTTTCATTTCACATTATTTTCATCTGTTTTCTTTGATGTTTGACTCCCCAAACTTACAACAACAACAACTCTAAACTCACAGAGCTATATACTTGAGGCAAGGGCAAAGGTCCCCAATCACCATTTCTACAAAAAGAACCTCCATTTAAATGCAAATGTTAGCCTTTCTTACCGACCTTTAAACAATCATTTCATAGAAAAGTAGCTGCAGGAGTAAATTTGGTGTGCAGGTATCTTATGAGGTAGCTTTCTTGTCATTTGACCTCACTTTTGTAATATCATCCCACTTAAACTCTCAGGACATTGCAGGAAAATATACTGTTTCTTCAGGGGATGGGTGAGGCAGGAGGAAGCAGTAATTTAGTGCGAATCTCAGTTCTATACACTTAAGATAGCTATCCTAATAAAGTGATTCCCACACCTTTTCTTAGATTGCCATTCATTGGTGTGTACATGTTAGCTACTGATCACATTTCATCCTGTATTACACAAATGTACCGTACATTTTGTCCACAGTTTTAGTTACAAGAATTCTTGTGCATCTTGATTAATGTAGTACCTTAGTATGATATCCATCTTGACAGGCAGATGCTACAAATGTATTTGTTTATTTATTCAATTTATAAGTCCCCTATACACCTGGGGTGGGGAAACTCAGCCCCCGTGGGCCAAATGCAGCCATTCAGGGTTCCCCAGACAACCAGGGTTCCCCTTCCCCTTGCCCCACCCCCTTTCCCCAACTGCTACTTGTCCACCAATTGATTGGTGGTTTTTGCTCAGTATTTTCCCCATTCTAAGAGATTGAAATGCCTTCCCTAAAACTTAGTAACTGGTAGAAAAAGCTTTAAGCTAAAATAGGCTAGTATTCTGGCTCCACCCATTTTGCCTAAGGCCCCACCCACCATTGGAATGCAGCTCCCAAGAGCTTTTCCAAAACAGGATGCGGCCCTTGAGCTGACATAGGTTCTGCACTTCTGTGGTAAAGTATGAATGCAGGAACCAATTTGGCGGGTATTTTGTGTGTTTTGACCCACCCCCTTTTACCTTTAGTCTCGCCCACCACGGGAATGCAGCCCCTCAGATCATCTCTGAAATTGAAGTTGGCCCTCGGGCTGAAATAGGTTTCCCACCTCTGCCATAGCTGAAGCTCTCAGGCGACATACATAATAAAAACAATCACAATGATAAAACTACTAACTTAACCAACATCACTTAAAACAAACTGAATTTAAAAGCAGCTGCAACAATGATTTTAAAATACTTTTAGAGAAAGACAGAGAGATCAAAGCAGTTAAAACATCAAGAATGACAAGTTTAAAAGGCAGCTTTAAACATATAATTAAAAGAAAAACAAGCAGCTACTAAAAATTAAAAGGCTTGAGAGAATAAAAGGTATTTGCCTGTTGCTGGAAAGTCAACAAAGTAGGGGCCAGGTGGGTCTCCATGATTTGTGGACCACCACAAATTCTCACACGCAGGCATGTGAGGCAGGACATTGCCGGTTCAAATATCACCTCCTCGCAATCAGTGCATTAGGTGGCCTTTGGCATCCACTATTTTCTCAGCTCCCCCACCCCATCTGCAAAATGGGGATAATAATGGCCTATCTTCCAGGGCTGTTTTATGTATAAGTGATAATGTGTAGGTTCTTGAGTGCAGCACTCAAAATAGTGCTATATAATAAGGACAATTTGGGCTCCAAATTTGATCAGAGTGGCAACACCAGGGGGGATATTTAATCTTTCCCCTCCCACCCATTTGCTACCATACAGTCTTCCCAATCTAAATTCCCACATCCTGAAGCTGTTGTTAACCCTTAGAGGGGAATATCTCACCCCCACCCTGCTAACAGCAGCTCTGGTAGAGGGATTTAAATCAGGAAAATGGCATGGTGATAAAGAAGTAAGTGCTGTCAGTCTGAGCAACTTGGGAGGGCCCACACCCCTTTTGAAAGTAAGAAACCAAAATGCCAAGTGACAGCATTTAGTAGTGAGAGAGACTTAGAATGAAATGGCTTGTCCACTGCAGTTTTGATCCATATTCTCATGCTAAATTAACTTTATGGGAGAATCCTGTTTTGAAAACAGAGAAACAACCTTTTGTGTGGAGGAGTTGGGCTGATAATGGAATTTAGACTTTAGCTCCGTTAATAGGTTTGAACAATGAATTTTTACCATTTTCGGTATTGCAGATTAGATATCATTTACCATCTAGTGCTAGTTGGCAGTACAATCAGCTTCAGCATTTGTTGGAGATTATATATGGACCATCAGTGAGGAGTGCTTCAGAGCTTCCTGCATTGCTGGAGGAATTAATTGGTTCCATACAGAAAGCTAAGCCTACAATAGCTGTTTATAAAGTTGTTTGGAATGTAGTAAAGTAGATGTTTAGAAGGTCAGAGAGGAATGGAATAGGGAGTTGGTATGCTCTATACAGTCTAATCAATGGAAGGTTGCTTTAGCTTCTATATGTACTGTTTCCATAGACAAAACTGAGACTGACGGAAGAAAAATAGATGATTCACATATAATGGACACCACAGAGGCTTGGTAAGATGAATCTGGTTAGCTCTGCTATATGCTGGCTATGTAATGAGGACAATGCCTTATTGAGGCATATGATATGGGCAGGACCTGTAGTGGCTTCCTTTTGGTTGGAAGTTATTGCTCATAAAAATCTTGTTCTTGAAAAATCTATGATAATACTGGACATTCATGTGCTCATAAATTACATCCCTGTGAGGTGGGGATTAACAGATGGATAGCAAAAGTGGATACTGAGAGCCCTTACAGTTGCAAAGAGACTTATACTCCAAGCTTGGAATGAAAAACAACAACCACCTATCACTCAATGGACTGAAGAACCCACTGCTTTTGCAATTTAGGGTGCAATCCTATCGTGATGCCCATAAGCCTCCAAACTCAGAGGCTTACGGGCATCCTATGCAGAGCAGGAGGAGTGTTGGAGGCAATCTTCGCCTCCTCATCCTCCTGCCTTGCATTTTACGCTAGACGGGCTTTTCTGCCCATCTAACTAGAGCATCTTGGAGGGGGAAGGAAGGATGCTGCAGCAGTCCTGTGGCTTATGCTGGCTCAGCTTGTCTGAGCGTGGAAAGCTAAGCAGGGTCAGGCCTGGTTATTACTTGGATGGGAGACCCCTCCTCTAGTTTCCTGCATTGAGCAGGGGGATGGACTCGATGGCCTTGTAGGCCCCTTCCAACTCTATGATCTATGAAACTGCAGGATCTATGCAGCTTGTATCCTCTCCAGTCTCCTCCCCTCCCCGTCCCCTAAATGCCCCCTTTTGCCCTTCTCCAAGGTTGCTTTCCCAACCTTGGAGAGCAACCGGGGCAGTTCTTTCCACACCGGCTGTGAGGGGGTGGAGGAGGGGGGCAGATCTACAGTTCCCCCCTCCAAGGTTGAAGCGTTGTCTCTGACCTTGGATCTGGGAATCCAAACTATCCTATGGCCCCTCAGACGCTGTCTAGGGGCCACAGGATTGTTCCTCCATGCATTTGCTCAGGAAACAACAGTGAAGTATTTCAAACAGATTATTGTATTTTAAAAAATACTTTCTGCATCTCATATACCAAGGAACATTTATTTTTGGTCTTCTAAAGAGCTAGAAATTTGATAATTCCTTAGTGCTAAGGACACTTTCAAAAAGAAAATTATACAACTTCCCTCCCATCACAACCACCACCAGAGTAGAAGCAGTTTTAATTAGAATCCAGAATGTTTTTAGACCCATTCTTACAAAGTAATGGGATGACAGAAATCAATTCCTTTATCTTCCCTTTTTAATCAAAATTCAAGTCCCTTTTGCCATGCTTTTGATGTGGTTCTGCATAAGTGATTCATTGGAAGTAAAATGGCAAATCCTCTGCTTTCAGGAGAACATTGTAATTCATAAAGTAGGCAAAGAATAATTCACGTATTTAAAACTTTAGTTGAATGTGCTTTTCGGCAAAGCCTTGGAGATTTGAGCACATGGAATTTGTATTTTTGGTTCAAGGATTATATCGTTTGCAACTTGACAATTAATTAAATTAATTGCTTACCCAATCAAGTATGGAGGTTGGAATGACTTGCAGTACTAACAGCACCTTTAATAATGCAAGATGATTATCAGTCAGCTAGTAATGCTCACCATGGTCAAATCAAGTTTTAGGGATGGCTCTTAAATCTGTAATGAACCATGGTGTCCTAATGAGAGGTTTCACTGAATCCTAACTAATCAAGCTGAGGTATTTTGAAGAACCACCAAACCACAAAGGAAACTGCATACAAAACACATTTTATTTACTTTTTGTAGATACAGCCCAACCGTGATACATGATTGCAAAGGAACTGTTAACTTTGTTGAGCAACATTTGAGGGACAGATCTTGTCTGTTGTATGGTTCTCAAACAATAATTTAAAAGCCCCATTTCCTAAGAAAAGACAACCATTTAAAAATGTGAAAAAACTTCCATTCTAGTCAGCTGTGATATTGACTGGAGCATTGGTTTTTCAATCTAGGCTTCCCATTACAGTTGTCATGAAATGGAGTTTGATTCAGAAAATGAAAACCATAGAGTATCTGTTACAATGGCATTAAATCAGCATAGTTTTTTGTTGCTTGGTGAAAACAGCACACACAAAGCTAAAAATGGTGGAAAAGAGTTTTCCTCAACTTCTTTTAATCTTGTATGAACCCCCAATGTTAGATTCTCTTTTTGGCAGCGTCTCCCTGTCACAGATGGGTTCTTTAGTTCTGGCTTTTATCTTTTACCCACATTTATACTACCTAATATTGGAGTTGGTATGGATGTAGCTTCAAGGGAGGGCCCCAGTTCCTTCCCCCTCCCCCACAAACACACACTTTACATGGTCTGGCTTCTTCCTTCTAATGTTTCCCCAACCCCACCTAAGTCTTCCCCCTTCATTCTTCCCCACTCCCCTATATATGAACACTTCACCAACCTGAGACAATAGCAAAAGCCTTGCCTAGATGATCCCTCACACTAGCAATGTTGCCTGCAGGATGCTGTAGTCTAAGCAAAGACTCCCCAAGGCTTCCCTCCCATTGCTACAGCACTAGCAGCAGCAGTTTCAGGAACTCCTTCGTCAGTAAGAGAGGCATCTTTGATGAGTAAGGGGCACTCTATGTGGTGCTGCAGTTGTTCACATTCCCTGTTGAAGATGAACCTCTTTTCCAAGGGCTGAATTCAACTTCGGGGAAGCTCTCGGGGACTGCATTCCAGTCGGCGGGCCAAAGGCAAACGGGACAGGGCCAAAAATACCAAAAAAATGCTAGCATATTGTAGTGTAATGTTCCTACTGCCAGTAACTAAGCCTTAGGAGAGGCATTTCAACCTTTTAGAATGGGGGGGGGGGGAGATGACAGGAAACCACCAATCAGTGATCGGAAGAAAAGAGGTGAGACAAGGGGAAGGGGGGATCTTGGAAACCCTGGAATGCTGGATTGGGACCCCAAGTGGACCAGATTTTGCGATTGGCCCTGCGGTTCAACACCCCTGACCTAGAAGGTCTGCAGGAAAAAGGAACCTTGGAGAAAGGTCATGTGATTTTGTGGGCTTAAGCAGAGCTTCCATCATATCCTTCCCTAATGTTCCCTGTGAAATGGGCTCACCTTGGCCAAGCCATTCTAGCCATGGGCTGGCTGGCTGGCATTGAAAGGGATAATTGGAAATAGTTGGTGTGGACATTTCTTGACCATTTAAGCATATACTTCATTTCCCTCACTTTGAGGAAGAAATTTACATCTGTCCTGTTTTGTACTTTTCTAATAATTAGTTATTCCTCTATTAGCTGGGGACCAAATTTCACTTTTTTGACACCCCATGACTTCAAAATCCTCTATGGGGGGGGATGCACCATGTCACCAAACCATGGCTGTTTCAGCTGTATTAGCTGTGACAAACTATATAAATCCCAATGCTCTTTCATTCCCAATTATCATTGTTTTAACCGTTTTATTTGTGAGCCACTCTAGGAATTGCTTCAAGTTTGAAGAGCATGATAACAAGGTATTGAATAAATAAATTAAATAATTAAATGAATTGCAGTGTGGCATAGTGGTGAGAGTGTTGGCCTGGGACTCGGGAGATCTGGGTTCTAGTCCCCGCTTGGCCATGAAACCCACTGGGTGACTTTGGGCCAGTCACTGACTCTCAGCCTAACCTACCTCACAGGGTTGTTGTGAGGATCAAATGGAGAGGAGGAGAATTATGTAAGCCGCCTTGGGTTCCTTGCAGGAAAAAAGGTGGGGTATAAATGTAATAAATAAATAACATACTAAAATACAGAGAATTATCTTAGAGATGTTGCAACTCATTATTTAAAAGAAAGGTTTCTGCAAAAAACAACAACACAACACTTCATGTAAGGCACACTAAAGTGTATTAAGTATATTGAAGAATAAAGGTCTCAAACATATTAGCTAGCAAAGGCCAGGAAAGTGAAAACTAAATGAAAATAATGAACAGGCAAAGATAGAGGCTGAGATACAAAGGACTAGAACTTGGCAAACATTTACAGCTGAAAATGCAAGGGACATTTGCATTGAATCAGCTGTTAGGAACACAGGAAGTTGCCTTAAACTGAGTCAGACCCTTGCTCCATCTAGGCCAATATTGGCAACACAGAGTGGCAGCGGCTCTCCAGGGTTTCAGGCAGGAGTTTTTCCAGTCCTACCTGGAGAAGCCAGGGATTGAACCTTGGACCTCCTGCATGCAAAGCAGGTGCTCCAGCCATTGAGTTGTGGATTCCCTGTTCCCAGTCATTCATTCTAAGGTGTTCCCAAGAGCATGCCAAATGAAAAAAGAAAAAGGAAAAGGAAACTTATTTGCACAGTTTACCTTTAGTTATTTCATATACAATCTCTATGTCACATTAGTAAGGCTGCAGCACCTACTCAGAAATGTGTACTTTTAAAGTAGCTAGATTTCTAAGAACACATAGACATCGTCTAGACCAGAGGCCTCCATTTCCCACATGCCTGGCTTAAAAATCCACATATTTACAGCCTATCCTCACAGGAAACCAGGTGTTTTTTTATCCCATATAAAATTTTGTCAAAGATCACAGTCTGACTCCACTTAGTAAGAAAGAGTTCAGAAGCAACAATAATTGCTTCTGGAATGGAAGGTCTTGAGCAACAGCAAGTTAGTTAGTGCAGGTTCAGTTCCTTGTCACATGATTTCAACTTGGGGGGGGGAGAAAGAGGGGGGGAAATCTCCCTTCATTAGTTCATAACGTGGAATTTGCCTTTGGAATGCAGTTGCCAGACTGCCATGACTACTAGGCACATTTTTAATGAAAAAGCAGCAATTTCTTCTCTTCTGGTATGGGTACCTGCAATCCAATGAACTTCCCTAACAGAACAATGACCTGCTATTCATAAGGAGTGTGTCAATTGTTTGAGCTCCAGATTGAGTTTCTAAGCCAGACCAATTATGTGGAATTGGGATTTCAATTGTTTGACAGCTTTTAGAAAACACCTTGTTAAGGGAAGAGATCCCACTGTGAAGAAGTCAAAAGAGGCCCTCTGGGATAGGAACCTGATTCCTTAAAGGTACTAAGGACAGTTTTTTTCAAAAAATGTCACTCACTGATACAGCTGGAGAAAATAAGAGAAAAAGATATCTGACACCTGAAAGAGGAACTACTCTTGTATCCCAATAAGACTGTCAAGACACTCATTATTTGCTATCATTCATTATTTTCTAGTAAAAGATATGAAAAGACCCTCTGTCTTATGGCCTCCCCCTCAGAATATGTGCTATGAGCAGACAGATAACTGGCAAACATGTGTAACTACATCAACTTTTCACTCTTCACATATTACTTCATGATTAAATCATAGGCATTCTTGCACTTCTATGCCTTAATAACAAAGAAATACTGACAGTGCAATCCTGTACATGTCTAATCGGAGTTCAATGGGACTTACTCCTAGTTAAGTAGGCACTGGATTGTAGCCTGAGCTTCCTTTCAATAATACTTCCTTTTTACATTACTGCTTTGTAAAAAAAAAAGTCAGAATTATCCTGAAAATCAATCAGACTAGTGTATTTTAAAAGGCAAGCAGCACACAAATATGTATTTAATTGCAAAGCCACTTTATACTTTCTATTTCCACAAATATAAAATGTACTGCAGCTCTTGTTCCCCAGAATTAATCTATTCTGCTTAATTTTAAAAGACTTCTTTCAGGTACAGGAGAAATATTTCATAGACATGTCCTTCATAACTCAAACTTCGCTCATATCCCTTCTTGTAGTTCAAATATAGGCCTGATTCATTTTTCTTTGGAGAAAACCCAGTCTTTGAAAAGATAATGCTTATGATTTATCAGACCAGTTTTCTATGGCTCAGGTAGTTTAAGGGATTGACAATGAGATATTGAACATTTCATTTTGGGGCCTTTATTTTGGCTCAGACACAACCTAAGAATCTTTCATAAGACTAACTATTCAAGCAGGTGTGTATAAACTTGGCTGGCAACATCTGAGGACTGTGAAATTGGTTTGGCAATTGGACAAAGAGCCTAAGTTATAAAAACTTGCCTCAATTGCCATCTCAAAGGCAATTGCCATCTCAAGGGCACACAAGAATCAGAACTAGCCACACAACATCTTAATACCTCCAGCCCCCTCCCCGCTTTTTAAAGTGAGAGTTATGTGGCTCTTACATATGCTGTGTGTGCAATCTTTGAGAGAAAGAGATTTGGAAAAGTAAGTCTGGCAATTTAGAAGCTTTGAAAGGCAATACAACCGTAATATATTTTGATTGTACCAAAATAACATGAGACGCTCTTGAAAAGTAAAATGGATACCTAAGTGTGCTTTAAGAGCTTAGCAACATACTGTAGGGTCAGGACAACCTGGCATTAGAGTGTTAAACAGCAGCATCAAGAACCTTCAGCATGGGTGAACAGGAACTACCTAACAAAATCCAACATTGTCCTATACAGTAATACCTTGGATTGCAAGCATAATTCGTTCCGGAACCGTGCTTGTAATCCAAAACACTCTTATATCAAAGCGTGTCTCTGGTGGCCGTGAGCGGGGCCGATTTCGGCCCGCTACGCCTGCTCGAGGCGAGCGGTTACATCCCTACTTATTGCAAGACCTTGCTTGTTTATCAAGTCAAAAGATTTTAAATTTTTTTGCTTGTCTTGCAAAACACTCTCAGACCACGTTACTTGCAATCCAAGGTATTACTGTACTAAGATAATGCAGGTAGCACTTCAAAAGGTGTCTGAGATAACAGTCCCTGAGGCAACTTTTTCCCAAAACTATGATAGGTATGAGCTTGTCAGTGAAGCAGAAGGCTTTCCAAAATGATTACTAATGATATGATTCATTGCAACTTTGAAATCTCCAGTTATCCAAGGTAGGCACTAATTACCTACTTCCTGAGTCCTGGTGAACTCTTGACCTTAACAATGAAGTAGATGGGTTTGGAGAACTGGAAATAGTTTCTCTGAACCATACAACATTCATTCATTCATTCATTCATTCATACACAAATTATATCCCACTTTTCCCTTCCAATATGAGTTGCCCAAAACAGCTTACAAATATATAAAAATAAACATAAAAATAACAATAATACATCAGTAAAATGCAATGAACAAACTAAGGGTGCTTCCAGATATGGCTTTTACTGTGCAATTACCTTGCTTCATTCATAGAATTTTACAGGGGCCAGATGATGACATCTTCCATTTGTAACCCCCTCCTGTGTTTTTCCACTGCTTACCAGAGGAAGAAAAAAATCTATTAAGGAGGAAAAGATGGATTAGTTGCACAATACTTTCTGATTAGTAGCACTAGGAGCCTGGAAGCACCCTAAAAGTAACACTGAGACAAAAACACAAAGAGCCACAACTAACAATCAGTAAATTAATTTAAGCAACAACAGAATAAAATGCTTATTTCATGAACTCTTATGGTACATTCCACAACAATGTATTTTCACATGACAATTATACACTGCAGTTTGGTTGTCACATATCAGCTATCATAGAGAGACTGAAGCCCTATTCCTATTGAATTGGACAGCCTCCTGTTTCTATTCAGGCTCTCCACATGAGCCTGAACATGGATTTAAGCTTTTATGCACTCACAAATATAATTCAAATTATTCTGGGAAACAGCTTGCTGCAAACAAGCGATCTCAGCTGAATTATTTCATTGGAGTGTGAGATATCTTAAGACACACAGAATATGGACTCCAACCTAATACTATTGCAATTAATGGCAAAACTGACACCATTTTCACACTAGCTGTCTTTCCTGAGATGCTGTCTTTCCTGAGTTTTGTATCACAGCATGAGGTGTATTGAAAGAATGTGTGAAGGGGTCATGGGATCACACCCCTACAGTGCCAAATCATACGCTAGCCATGACCCCCCTCCCCCGGGTGTGACAATTCTGTGAAGAGGCCCTACGCATGTACAGATGTATGCATGTAGAGCTCCTTTGTGTGAGGAGGGCTCCTGATTGGCCTAGGATCTCCCCCATGTGCATATGTCAGTACATGCCCTTCACATGGCTGCCAAATGGGCGGAAGGTGTGTGTATGTTGGGGGGGGCACAGCTACACAGTATGATCCCACAACCCCCTCACACATTCTTTATTTTCAGTATTAAAGGACACACAAAAAATCAGGATTTATTTATTTAGTTATTTAGTTATTTATTTCATTTTTATATCGCCCAATAGCCGAAGCTCTCTGGGCTGTTTACAACAATTAACAAGACAGTCCCTGCCCGCAGGCTTACAATCTAAAAAGACACAACACACAAGGAAAAAGGAATGGGGAAAGAAGGAGGGGGAATATTAATACTCCTGGCAGGGCAGGATGCCACATTATGCAGTAAATTCAAACATCCCTGCCACATCCTAAGACAATACAAATAACTAATGGATATGCATTCATACACTGACTAGATTTGGGCAAAAGTTTCATCATTGATGTTCTTTCATTTTTTCTCAAGTACGGTATATAAATACGCAGGACTGAGTCCTTAATCTGCTCCAGTTAACATTGGAGGCTTCCATTCGCTCACTCTATTGAAGTGTCACACTACTGAGAGACGGCTAAACTTGCCTGTACGAAATCTCAATTTGTAATTGAATTACCGGTACGCTTCCAGGAAATTATGCATACATTATATATACATTAGCAACAGGAGCTCAACCTAAACTTCTGATATTAGCATTAACATTAGAGAAATACATAAAGATTTAAACCTGAGGAGGCAACATATATTAATTAGAATTCAACTAGCAATATGTACTGTGGCTGCATAATCTTACTCTCCAATTGTCCTGATTTACCCACAGCTTTCAGAGCTCTGTTCTGGGGAAAAGCCCAACTTTTGATAGAAAGAAGCTGGATCCTTTTGGGTGGAGGGGATTAAATTGCACATTGAACTGAAATCCCAGGGCTTGACAATGTATAGGAGCAAACTACTAAAGCTGTATATAGACCTCTGAAATCTTTATGCCCACACACCTCACCCGCAAATGATGGTGATTATCGTGCAAGTTCTCCCTGAAACTGAAGCAACAAACAGGTTGTCGTGCATGAGACCTGCCTCTTTCACTTTTACCCTACAACAGGCCTGTGGCTTATGCTGGCTCAGCTTGTCTGAGCGTGGAAAGCTAAGCAGGGTCAGGCCTGGTTATTACTTGGATGGGATACCCCTCCTCTAGTTTCCTGCATTGTGCAGGGGGTTGGACTCGATGGCCTTGTAGGCTTCTTCCAACTCTATGATCTATGAAATCTATGAAACTGGCTCCTTTGTAGGTTGTGGAGTATGACATGAGGACCCAGACTAATGGTTATTTAATGGTTCGTCCCCGCTCGTGCATGAGACCCCCCGTTTTTTTTACTGATGAGTTGTTGTTACGTGCTAGTAGGCCCACTGTATTTTGATGTTGTATTTATTTGTGAGCCACCCAGACCTGGTTCACGTTTAATGACAAGCCATGGTTTAATTGTTGAAGCTTGGGTTGTTGTTTTGTGCCAACAAGGAACTATGGGTTAACTATGGGCTGTTAACCATGAACAACCAACAAAGAGAACCCATGGTTTGTGTTGGGTTGTGAAATGTGGGGTGTTTAAGTCATGGCTTGTCATTACATGCAAACTCAGAATTGTGGGTTGTTCATGGGTTGTTTCATCAGGCTCTACAGAGGCAGCAGGCAAGAGTGGTAACAACAACAACATAAAACAGCCTCTTTGCATGCCAGTCTTGCAGTACTGCAAAGGCAGTTGGGATACAGGGCGGGAGCAGGTGAAAGAGGAGGAAAACAAACAACCCAAGACTGGGAAAACAAACTATGGTTTGTTTGATCATCTGCAGACAAACTGGGTATGGAAAGAAAACCATGGTTTAAATAAACCATAGTTAGCATTAGCTGGAAACAATGTCCCAGAGAACTTCTGTTATGGGGTGACAATATAAATACAGTAATAAATATATAAATAATTAATGAATAAAATAAAAATAGTGGAGGTGCCAAAGAACAGGGGATAATAAAAAGATTTCTCTTGGGCATTATATGTGTATTTTTACAGACCAGATTCTACCCACTGACCCACCATTGTCCACCGGATAGCACTGCCAAACACCATCCTTAGCCCTATTCATGCACTTTTACACAGACAGGATTATCCTTGTTTTAATCTGTGAAATGTTAGAGGGTATGTACCCTGAAGGCCCCAAAGAGGGATTTTAATGTTTGTTTGTTTTTCAGAAAAAAGTTGGGATTCTGGGAGACTTCTGTGAAGGCAGATTAGGAAAATACAAAGCAATTCACTTGAAATACTGATCCTCCCAAATGCAAGATCGAATGTAAGGGTAGGGAGTAGGTAATTGCAAAATTAACAGCAAATTCTAGAATGGAAAAAAGGGTGCAAAGAGTTTGATCTCCCCCCCCCCCAAGAAACTGAAAAGATTTGCTAATTTTTAATTAAGGGAAGGGGGTTGCTTCATCTTTTCATCCTTGTTTATCTTTTAAAGAGGCCTTTGAAATTTGAAACTATACAATATGACTCTCCTATTCAGCAGGTTTTTAAATATTCTTTAGTTTCCAAATAACATGTAGTATACTGTACTTTTGCAGGTGTTTTGAGAATTTGTTGATGTCCATCAAATTACTAATCTGGGATTTATATTTGTTGTGAGCCCAATCCTTCAAGCATACACTTTGGCATTCTGACACAGGACACACCAAATCTGTGAGACTCTTATTGCAGCAAATCCCACAGTAAAAGCTTAATGGTTACAGTCTTTTAAAAAATCATATGGCTGGTGACAATTAGCTATAGGCTTTACAAGTAATTCCACAACAATCCAAAACTAATAACTATAACCATGTCAGAGAACCAGACAACTTGATTTCCTTCTTGTAATCTCTATGGCTCAGAATATAGGGCAAGCGGCTGAATGATTCCTAAGGTCAACCTTCCCAGGCAATCAAAGACAAGAAGACCTGAACAAATCCACACATACAAATGTTTAAGCCAACCTTGAAATCTTTGTTAGAACCTCTATGTTACATGGGTAAAGGCCTATCATATCCAAGAGTCAAAACAGGTTCAAGAGTTAGTCCAGAGCAATCTCACACATGTGGAAACTTCAACAACCAAAGCTTCCACTTTGGGATCTCCACGCTACATGGGTCCAGGCATAGAAAAGTCCAAGAGTCAGGATCAGTCCAAGCCATCTGGCAACTCTGGGCTATCGACAATGAAGATCCATAATCCATAGTAAAGAAGAATTCATGTTCTATGTTCTATAGCAGTACTTTTCATGGCAGGTTCTTAATAATACAAAGTTCAAAGAGATGAGAGTCCAGATTAGATAGAGGGTCCATAAGAAGAGTGCCTCCAGAGGCTGATATGATAATTAGTCCAAACAGAGAGAATTCCATGCAGTGAAGATGAGAATGTTCCTAGCAAAAACTTCCATCCTGGGCACCAGCTTAAAAGTGAAAGCGTGGCTGTCCAAGCCCTCCTCCTTCCGAAAACCACTCCCTCTTCTGTTAGGTTCTCACAGAGAGGCTGCCAGCTTCCTTCCCTGCCAAGGCCGGAGCTAGCAGCTGGATGGCAGTAAGTTGCCTCCTGCCTGCTTTCCGCTGAGAACACTGACAGAGATAAACTCACCCTGATTCTGACATTCCACAGGCTGAATAGGCCCAAACCCACCCAGACCACTCCTGATCAGATTCTGGCTACAATCTGTAAGGGCCAATGCAGCAGTGGAGCTGGGCCACAACAATTTACAAGTAGGTTTACTGAATTCATGGAGTTTGCTTTTTACAGTTGTAATTTAAAGACTAAAGAACAACTCAAGAGAAAAATGCCTTACAATAAATATTGTAATGTAATATAGCCTGGGCTCAGAGCTCTAGATTAATGATCTTAAATACCAGCAATGCATTTCAGTGTTCGAAACTCTTTGACCTGGTTCGCACGATCACTGCATCCCACCGTGACGTGTGCCAGTGGTCATTTTGAATATTCAAGTCACGGCAGGCCGGCACCATGGCTTACTGTGTCATCTGAACCCTGCAAGGGTGGGTTGTTGATGTGGTTAACAAACCACCCACAACCGTAAAGCAGCCCATGCTTACCTGCTAGGAGTGTTCTTGCATGTTAGCTGACCTGGCAATGGCTAGGGATTTTTAAGCCAGATGGAAAGGACAACAGGGCTCCAGTGCCTTTAGCAGGAGTGTAGAGGTGGGATTTTGGTCAATGCAACTTGTCCCACTCTTGCATGAATAACATGCTGCACATGTCAAAATGCCTGCTTGGAATCTTGTGTCAAAAACACAAGAGCTCTGTCCTCTTATCCTCCATCTTGTCACCCTGTATGACCATGTGTCATGTAGGAGTCACTAGCTCTGGCACAACAAAATCCTGAGATCCCAACATTCTCTTAGCAATGTCTGCATTGGAATAGGAGAAAGAGAGGCTAAAGGATGTGCAAAAGCAAGAATATTTGGATACTATGGGCCAAGGAGACTATGGAAGTGGGGGAGGGCAAAGGAAGGTCTGAATTTCACTCATTGAATTGGGCTGTACATCTCTCCATCTCGTTTCTAGGCATTTGAACAAATGGCAACTCTAAACAAGGCATCCATTAATCATTCTTCATTTCTCAATATAGCCCAGGTGTTCAATGAAAGCCTGATTTTTTTAAATTGTTTTTTTTACAATTGCTGGCTTCCTGAGCTATTAACGAACACACACCTGGAAAGGCTTCTCCTTAACCCTTTCACAACAGTTTGGTAAAAACTCATTGCCTCTCAAAAGTTAATTTCAGATTTAATTGCCACAGAAATAAGCCAGTAGGGTGTAGTTAGTGAAAAGAAAAAAATGGTCAGGAAAAGATCAATTGTTGTTATAAAATGGAGACCATGTTTTAAACACTTTGAAAGCAAATCTTTTAAACAAAAGAGGTGCGGGATATTTTGGTTTTAGTTCCAGTTCATGATGTGTCTGTACAACCCAGCATTATTCAGCAATTTAAAATTTGTTATTCAACTATCGATCACTCTTCCTCAGCTTTTCCATGCTTGAATTTATTCAGTTGTTGTATCACTCTTTGCATATCAAATGCAATTTTCATCCATCAAAATACATAATAGAAAGATTGCTTTAAGGCCAGTTTCTCATTTAATGCAATTTAATTCTATTATCCAATTTCCTCAAAACATTTTGCTTGAGAATAGTGAGTAATGAAAAGCACTTCAGTCCATCTTGTCACTGAATTTTGTCATAGCTTTCAATCCCGGTTTTTGCTACTAGAAAAGAATAAGATTGAATCAATACTTTTAAAGATATGTCCTTCAGATTATTATTATTTTTTCTTAACGCGAGCTTTGGTCTGTCTTTTGTAAATGCTCCAAGCTTTGGCTTATAAATATATGAGCACAATATCTTATTTACAGTCATGCCTTGGATTGAGAGCATAATTCGTTCCGGAAAGGTGCTTGTAACCCAAAACACTCTTATATCAAAACGAAATCCCCCCAAAAAAATTTGTACAGAGATTTTTAATTTAAGCCATACTACAGTACTTGTATTGCAAGACGACGCTTGTATATCAAGTAAAAAAAATTAAATAAATATTAAAAATTTTGCTTGTCTTGCAAAACGCTCTCAAACCAAGTTACTTGTAATCCAAGGTATTACTGTACATTCTATCCATGAAGGTGGATACTGTCCAAAACTCAAATTATATAAGGAGTCAACCTGTCTTAAAGCTCCTATACCTGGGTGTAAGCCTTTTTAAACTTAATGGAGCTTACTTTTGAGCAGGCATGTACTTTTGCTGCTTACTTTTGAGCAGCAAGCTGTGCTGAAAATGTAGCTAATTCTTCTTGACTATTCATTGGTCAGTTGGGACGAATCATTCCCAAGGCATCCCCGGAAGTGTAGCTGGTGGGGAAGTGGCAGAGAGAACCTTGTATCACAGTGAGCAGTGCAAGACCCTTAAAAAAAAAGGTTTTGAAAGCAAGAAAAAAAAACTTTGCCACCTTGAAGGGTTAAGGTAAGTGGCACCCCCGCCCACCACAAACATTCAGGAAAATCCTTGCAGCCCACCAAAGCAGCAGACTATTGTGCCCTGTTTCTATCTCTGTGTGTGAGTTTCCAGGAATTCTGAGTGAGTATTTTAGCCCAACACTAAGATTGCTCTGTTGTCTTACTATAGGAGACACATAGAGCCAAAAGAGTGATGGTGTATTATTAATGGAACTGCAAATGGAGTCTGGTTTATAACAACTAACATGCAAACAAGGTTGTCCCCTCCAGGTAACTTCATCCAGCTCAACTCCTGGACAGGAGGTCAACCCTTTCTACTACAGACAGGGCAGATAGCAACCATAAACACACACACACACACACACACACACACACACGATATTGTCTTGGTACCTTATTAGTCAATGTAAGCCAACTCTTCCTACCATAATATGCTTCACAGAAAAGTTTAATTGTATTACAAGGCATATGAAGGTGAAACCCAGTGCCCATCTGCCTTGAATAACAAAGAATTTATGATATAAATGTTAAGAGAAATGTTAGGTATATAGAGTAATACCTTACCTAATGATATGTTCCACCCATTTATGTTGGACAATTCATAGTATGAATACTTTACATTTGGATATCAGAATAGAAAACACGACTGAAGAAGAATGTTTTTACAATTTCCCTAGCAAGCGTGTGCAACGAAGATGGAAACATAGATCTTTAGCTCTCCTGCCCACATGGCCTTTTAATCTTCTCAACTGCAGTTAACTCTCAGCACCGTTAAACTCTCGTTAAACATCTGGACCACATCAGGGAAAGAAACGGGGTCTCAACTCCTGATTCACTCCTCACAGCATATTTCCACCCTAAAGAACACACAGATTCTCGGGCCCCGGAGACTTGTCTCACTGTTGCAGACATGGCACCTGGTTCCTCTAAAGCAGCCAAAGGCGCCAAAGGCAAGGATGACAACCAGCCAGACAACAGGCTGAACAAACATTTCCAACAACTCTCACTCAAGACCTCCAGAACAAGGTGGAAGATCTGGAGAACCATAATCATTGGTTAAATCTGTGTGTCCATGGTGTGGAGGAATGTGAAGAGGGGTGAGGGAAAATGATCACATTTCTTGTGGCCTGGTTTGCTGAAATCTGTCCAGACTTGCATTTAACAGATCTGGACATTGAAAGAGCTCATCAGGCCCTGGGGCTACCGATGCATAAGGAATCCGTTGGGGGGGGTCAAAATCCAGCAGATTGGCCTGGCTTGGGCCCCCAGATTCCAGCCCATCAACCCAGCGCAGGTGCTGACTAGCTCTGACACGAGTTGAGCAAGCACGCCATCTTCCACTTTTAAAGCAGGCCGTGATTTGCAGGGTTGTTGTTTTTTTTAACCCAGGGGAATTTGTGTAAATTCTGACCATCATTTGTGGAAATCGTGGCCAGAATTTACATAAATTGTACAAACATCATCTCAGATCTTTTTAGTATTTTTTGTATTATGGTGGCCATCTTGTCTTACGATCTACAGAGGCCTACTGAAACCGCTATTTTATACCACTGAAAAGTGCAGTTTCAGGTTACTTTCAATGTACCTTAATCATGGGAGGCCCGGGGGGGGCATTTCTTTTTAACTCTCAACTTAACCCTAGAGCCCCCTGATGGCGCGTGAGTGACAGCAGAGCCCCGTGTGTGCGAGATGGGAGATTAAAAATCCTGTTCGTGTGTAGAGGCCCATTTATCCACACACAGAAATCCAGATCTTTCTCCCCCTCTCTCTGCGCAGCGTGCAGCGTTTCGGTTGCAATCAGCCAGCCAGCTTTCCAGCCTGTAATCCAACTCCAGCAGCCAGCTCCCCCGTTTGCAGATAGCAAGGAAAAAACTCTGTAACTCCACAGGTCTATTCTACCTGTTTATTTACTTAGCAAAGTAATATTCTACAGAGTATACATTTCCTAGTTACAGTCCATGTGCAGAGTACAATGCATAGCAAGCATTTATTCCAGTGGAGCAAGTGAGCTTTACCCCACCTCAGCAAAGACGCTACATTGTTGCATAAGTCCAGCAAGCAATAGTCAGAAGAAAAGAGTGGAGAGAACAGTCCTGCTCCTCTCTAAAATGGCTCCAGACAGACAACAAGTTAATACGTCACCAGAACATACAAACCATGTGACCAGCTCATATTGTTCTCACACTTTAGTAACCCCTGCGAAAACACGAGATTCTAGAGAGACATAATAAACCTGTTTACCCGCCATTCTGTCCCTTCCATGTGTAAACAATGTGCTCCAGCTTGTGAATGTGATCCCCCACTGGGATTACTGGAAGCGGCTAGTCCCGGTATGAAGAGTGAAGTTTGATCACTTCACTCGTCTCCTGATAATGGGAAATGCTTTGGTTAAAATTCTTGTTTATTTTGTTGTTACACTTCATGTGAATTTAACTTTTACATTGACAGCTAAATACAGATATATGAGTGTTCAGGTTCCACTGTGGAAACAGATAGTAGCAGAATGCTGCAGGGGCAAATCCACAACCAGACACTACTTACTCACTCAATTTGATAACTTAAAAATCACATCTTTGAATGTGAATGGCCTGGGCACTATTATTAAATGATGCAGAGTAACAAATGCTCTTATGAAATGGAGACCTGATATTATAATGCTCCAAGAGACCCATTGTTGCCCTGGTGTTCAAAAGATTCTGTCCCGCTCAACTCTAGGGGATCAGTATTGTGCAGGGGGATCATCTAAAGCAGTGTTCTCCAACCTTGGGTCCCCAGATGTTTTTGGCCTATAACTTCCAGCATGCCCCAGCCAGCATAGCTGGTTGGGGCATGCTGGGAGTTGTAGACCAAAAACATCCAGGGACCCAAGGTTGGAGAACACTGATCTAAAGCACGAGGGGTTGCCATAATTCTCCCCAAGATCTGTCCATTAAAAGTAGAAGACTCCTTTCATGCCCCAAACCAGGCGCAATTCCTTTTTATGACAGACATGCTTGAGGTCTTGGCACGTTTTAAAACCGGTGATGTAGTGATGATTGGAGGGAGACCTGAATGTCATCCTTAATCGCAACTAGTGCAAACTGACCACCTAAGGCACATACCGCTCTAAAAAAGCCTCCTTGATCAACATGGCTTAGCTGACTCATGGAGAACGTTACATGGAAATGAGCGCAACTACTCTTCTTCCCAAGGCATAGGATGTACTCACGAATAGATCTCCTCTTAGTATCAGCCACTCTCTTGCCAGTTGTAACTGATGCTAGCATAGGCCAGATTAATATCTCTGACCCTCCTCCCGTGTCACTGATCTTAAGAACAGATATCACCCATAGCAAAACATTTATGTGGATTGAATCCAAGCTTGCTCACAAGACAGCCCTTTAAAGAGAAAACCATGGGCAAAATTTCTTGCTCCCTCCCCTCCCCTCCCCTTTAGACCCCTTATTTTGGAGGACCAGACAAACCAGCAGTTTCTGGGTTGGAGGGAGAGCCAATTTTTCCATGATAAAGACTTGTATATAAAGGGACAGCCCAACTCCCTCTCCAGCCTGGAGGCGCATCTACAGTACAAGGGGTGAAGGTTTCCTGGCTACAAAAACATCAAATAATCAGTTTTGCTAAAGAGAAGAAGGTATTCCTCAAGCGCTAACCACCTTTGAAAATGCATGCTTACCCCAGAGAAGTTCCATGAAATGTCTAATCTCCATATTATATAACTGGTTAATCAATCTCATCTATGGAAATTCACTGGGGCTAAAATTAGTATGGGAGGCATACCTGAACACAACTGTAATGAAACACCAATGGCCCTGACTCTGGGCTACCCCCACTCTTTGCTCAATTTCAGCACAAATAAAAGAAGCCACAATGAAAGTAGTTCACCGGTGACACTTCACCCCAACTAAAATACACAATTTTAACAAATCTCTTTCACCACTGTGGTGAAGAGGATGTGGTTACTTTTGGAACCAAGTTCTTTCTACAATATATGAAATTACTGAACAGGAAATTAAAAATTGTGGTGGAGCCCTACTCCTACTTCCAATTTTCAAAGATGAGAATGAACACCTTTTACATTAAGACTTGACTGCTGTTATGCTTGCAGCTGTTTGGCTTGAGATCGCATTAAATTGGAAATCTTCTACTAGACCAGTGCTTCTCAAATAGTGGGGTGGGCCCCCCAGGGGGGGCGCGAGGCTCCGTAAAGGGGGGCTCGTTTGACCTCAGTTAAAAGTTTTTTTTAATATTGTGTTCCTTTAAATCCTGTGCTCCTTTAAATCTTTTCTGCTACAGTTAATAAAGCTATTCTCTGTTGTAAATTGATCCACATTTCTTTCTTTTTTTATTCTCTTATACGTTAATAAGGATACAGTGTTATGCAGAGGTGTACTTATAACAATTTTATAGACAAATGATACTATTTACAGTCGCGCGAGGGGCGCGAAATGTTTTCTTCTTCCTAGGGGGGGCATGACAGAAAATAATTGAGAAGCACTGTACTAGACTGTCAATACAAAAATGGATAAGCAAAATATGGAAAATTGTTCTTTCTGAAAAGCTAATACATAGACTGAGACTTATAAAAGGATTGGAAAACTGAGACTTATTCATAGAAGTGTGGTATCCATTTATTGCATATCCTAATGCACATTCAGCAACCCTTGATCCTCCATCTGCACAATTCAAATTCTAGAGTGATGCATTGGAACACTGCTATAATCTGTACCTGTTTTGATTTTGTATTATATTAAAACTCAATTAAAAAAAACAATTTCCCCAGCAATTGCATGCTAACAAAACCCGAGCATAATTTTATTTATAGGATAAAGGCCACAGGTTTGGGTTTGGACATGTGCATGCTTAAAATTGAGCATAGCATATGCTTAGTTAGATGCATGAATTAGAACCCACATTTTTTTCTAATTAATATTTCACAAACAATATTTCTCATTGCTTTTCACTTTTACTAATGTTAACTCCCTTGTGATTAATTACGGATTGTTATCAAAGAAAATAATGTATCACTGATATTTACACTACTTTCTACCTGGCTACCCGGGTTTATCACACCTTGAGGTAATTTGCTAACTTCAAATTAACAGTTTATGCAATAGAGGAAATATTTTCTAAGCAAATATTACTGATACATAAATCAAAACAATGCATTAATCCTTGCAAAACAATTCGCCAAAGTTACTGAGAATGAGACAATTCAATACTATGTTGCTTGCAGCGATCCTGTCTCTCTAGAAATGTCAATATACTGTATTTCACTGTAGATAACCCACTCCTATGCTTTAATTCTCCCTATGTCTCTAATTAATTTGTTTTGCTTACAGTGCAGCAAAAAAATCATGGTTTCAGTTTCCCAGTAATAGGAATCTGCCAAAGGCAAACTCCCATGCCATAACCTCAATTACAACTTACAAAAGAGAATGCTTCACTTATTTTCTGCTGGAGTTGCCACTTTACCTTAAATGAAAATTTCTATAGGGTATCAGATGACAAATATGCAAAGAAAAAATGGCTATCCAACACAATTTATGGGAAAATTCAAACAGAATTGAAGATTCATAGATCATAGAGTTGGAAGGGGCCTACAAGGCCATCGAGTCCAACCCCCTGCTCAATGCAGGAAACTAGGGGAGGGGTCTCCCATCCAAGTAATAACCAGGCCTGACCCTGCTTACGGTAGCTTTCCACGCTCAGACAAGCTGAGCCAGCGTGAGCCATAAGCATCATCTCTGAGAAGCTACGATTTTTGTAAAAATATCTCTGCTATTCTCATAAAATGAAATATATGGTTTATTTATGACTTCATTTAGGAACACAGGAAGCTGCCTTATATTGCGTCAGAGCCTTGGTCCATCTAGCCCAGTATTGTCAACACTGACCATCAGCAGTAGCTCTTCAGGGTTTCAGGCAAGAGCTCTCCCAGCCCTACCCAGAGTTGCCAGGGATTGAACCTGGGACCTCTTGTATGCAAAGCAGATGCTCTACCACTGAGCCTGCATCTCCCAGGTTAGGCCCCTGATCTATCAAGCTCATTACTGTCTATTCTGATTGACATCAGCTCCCTAAGGGCCCTCCAGCTGTGCATAGGAACACAGGAAGCTGCCTTATACCGAGTCAGACCCTTGGTCTATCTAGCCCAGTACTGCTGACACTGAATGGCAGCAGCTCTCCAGGGTTTCAGGGTAGGGTTTTGCCAGCCCTCCCTGGAGACACTACGGATTGAACCTGGGACCTTCTGTATGCAAGGCAGGTGCTCCACCACAGAGCATAGATTAATGCATATGTACCCAAAAGGTAATTCAATAATCACTTTACACTGATAATTTGCATCAGCAGGGTGCCCACATGCTATGTGGCTATTGAATTGGTGATTTTCTTTTCCAGCTGGACTCCAAAGCAATAAGAGAACATTTATTTACTGGTTGACAAATAGTGTTAAGTAAAACTGACCTGCATTAAGTGGCCTATTCCAGAAGTTAAGGTGCTGTGTAAACCTGCTATCATGTGAGCATTCCAATCCCTTTTGGGGAGCTAAGGCCATACAAGGGAAAGAAAAGTATGGTTGAGGCGCATAAGTTTATATCTACGTGCCAGTCAATTTGTGGACAGAATGATCAACCAATTCTGCAACCGAATAATCATGACTGAACTGTTTTAACATCTCAAACGTATCTTGAAAAAAGGGACACAGAAAAAGGGCTATGTTTAAACCTTCTAGCCAGTAAACTTAACTTCTAGATTAAAATGATTAAAACAGGATCTTGCTTTCTGAAAAGTGGACAGATGCCCCCTTGACTCGCTCCCCCCACCCCTCGAGGCAGTGAGGTGGCAGGAGCTAGACTAAAGAAAAGGTTGCAATATACAGAATAACACAGACGATAAAAGGCCACTTGTTTAGCCCACAATCATGCAGTTTATTTTGGTGCAGTGAGCTGCTTAAAAAACGTCAAGCTGAAGGTAAGGGTCATCCAGCCTTGTATTGGCTGAGCATTAATTTAGAACAGCTGGCACTATAATAGCGCTTCTGGGAAAGAGCTATATCTGAAACATTTGCATAGGATCTGTGCAGTTGGGGTAAAATAAAATTCAAAACTAGCAACCAAACAAAATACACACTGAACAACCAACAGCTGAAATCTTGCAAGGTAATGTCTGTTGCCAAGATGGAGCTTTTAATATACTGCATAAAGGGAAGCTACACACAGAAGATGCATGGCTCATTTCCCCAATTCACCTTATCCTGGAATCCAAGTTGGGAAAAGGGGGGGGGGGAGGGCCATCTGGCCCAACACCATGCTAAGAAGGCAGGGCCCACTCTTCCAGCAGATTCCCACAGAACAACCTACACAATCCAGAACACATTGTGCCACAATCAGAAATCAGATGCATGGCGGAAAGGTGCTCACTGAGTAAGCAGCTGCAAATAGCAAGCAGGCCAGGCCACACACTGCTTGGGGAAACAAAATACAGACTAAAATGAATGGGAAATCAAATTGGAACAATACAATCCAAATGGGTCTTACTGAATTGCTGGCAAAGACACAAGCAGTTCTGATTTTTTGTTCTGCTTTGTTTCAGAAGAGCATCTGACTTTTCAGTCAGTGTATTTATGACAACTGGGTCCACTTCTGTCAAGCCATAGCTGACTTTTCATATTGATTTCAATGGGATCTAAGTGCACTTCACTTAGTCTGGATCCAATTCATTGGTTTTATTGGAAATTAACAAATGTACCCGGATTCACACGGGTTGGAATAACCATCAAGTACAGTTCTGCAGCCGTCAGACTTGGACACATGGTACCTGCTCCTTCTCCGTGAAACCATGGCCTCTGGCACCCCTAGGCACGGCCCTGCCATGCTTCACATATGCTGGAATAGCCCTTAACGTGATACAGTGAAGCCTCCAAGCAAAGTTCTGCAGCGGGCAGAGGAAGACATATGGCTGCCTTGTCTGAGTGAAGGCGCAGCCACTGGCACCCACAGGGACTGGCCCGCCACAGTGCAGCCCTACAGCCCTCTAAAGGGGGATCTGCCCACTCCGTTCCCCTGACAGGGGTCTGCCTCACAGCAGGGGGCTGTTGTGCCTCCAGTTGGTCAGACAGAGACCAGCCGTGCCGGAGTGTGTTTGGGGTGGGGCCAGGCTAAGTGCAGCCTGACCCAGCTGGGCAGTCTTACCAATCAGCACCTGCTCAAAAGGCAGGCCCCAAACACACTCAGATGCTGGAAGCAATTGTTTGCTCATACAGCTACAGCCAGGCGCTCCTAACATTCCCGACCTCAGACTTGTACCGTGGAACATTGGAACGACCTTGACCACGACTTTGCCTGATCCCGAACTGGTTTATGTTTGCTGTATTTCGGAATGATATATTTTGGCTTTGACCCTCGGACTGTGATAACGACTACGGCTTATCTTGGAACCGGACGGATTTACGACAGGGGCAGGGGCAGCTGTATAATTCTGTCCTTTAGACTATCCTGCCCCCTCCCACCCCGGCTTCAAACTGTATGGACAGCAGCTATGCGCTAGTTAGGGACACCTGACACCTAGTGACTGGAGATGGTACTGCAGGCTCCAAGCACACGGATGTGTTTAAATTAATTATGACTAACCAATGTGTTGTAAAAAACCAGATAATCCTGAGATGCACGTCCCTAGGGTCCCCTGAATATACATGCCACATTTCAGGTGTCTAGGTTTCATGGTCTTTGCAGCTATGGCGCTGACTGACAGAGAAACAGACACACACACACACACACACATCTTCCTTTATTAGTAGCATAGATTGCTTCCAAGTAACTGATCACAGTTAGGCAGCCCCGGCAGCTATGGCCAGTGCACAGAGCAGCTTGTGCCTAGGCAGCGAGAGCAACCTCCTAATTGGTGGCACCGAGAGCACATAATGCCGGCCACATGCTGAAGCTAAGCAGGTATGAACCGGGTCAGTGCTTGGATGGGTGACTGCCTGGGCTGCCCACATCTGTTCTCCTGCATTGAGCAGGGGGCTGGACTCGATGGCCTTACAGGCCCCTTCCAACTCTACTATTCTATGATTCTAACCCTCGCAGCAATGCTGTAAGTGCATATAATCCTACTGCAGCTGGTTACTCTCACATTTTAGGCATGTCAGATTGCGCCATTACGGTGGCCAAAAGGTGGTTAAAATAGGACACAAGTAAACGATATGGATTCTTGTCTAGAGCCTATGCTTATCCTGTCCCCTCTTCATTTTACCTCGCACATACTATTTTAATGCATCCCATCAGAGAGCTGATTCTGGTGGCACACACACACACATCAGCCTTCCCCAAACTCATGCCCTCCAGGTGTTTTGGGCTTCAACTCCTGTCAGCCCCAATGGTCAGGAATGCTGGACGTCATTGTCCAAAACATCTGGAAGGTACCAGCTTAGAGAAGGCTGATATATAATGATATAAAGCTACCGTACTGTTCTAATATAAGGTCTCAGTTGTTGCTTGCAGCACCAAGCAACATCCCAAGCTACAATGCCATGCCAGGGCCTGACTCTCTTTGGCGAGTAGCAAGTCAGACAGTCAGGATGGTCATCTTTTTAAAGGCTTTTTAAAGGCATCAGTAGTGGTAAGCCAAGGGACACCGATATGTGTTGCCTTCACAGAATACTAACTCTGGATGTATGAGGCTGTGAGTTAACAGCTGTAATTTGACTTGTCATCAATTCACAAAGCTCAGCCTTACCTATGCTCAGCAACTTTCACAGTCATGAAACAAATTGCTTTGAGGCAGTGGGAAGCATCGGCGGTGGTCATACGCTAAACAGCTGTCAGGCCTGGCGAACATCCCTCTAATGAAAAAGAATTAATATGAACAGACAACGGTGGTGACAAGCACAGCCAGATTCTACTTCAGAAAGAAAATAGCAGACTGCTTTTTAAAATTTCCTTTGGGGTAGAGCTCCTTTAAGGATATTATCTACCTCACTTTTTTTTTAAAAAATGTCATTTTAGCCTAATGTTATCTGAAAAATTGAGAGCCCCAAACCTTGTTCAATGGACTTCCTAATTCTGTATTTCTCCTTGGAGTTCATTTAACTTGTTTGACTGTTAAGCGTTATGTTTATTTATTTATTATATTTATACCCCACCTTTTTTCCTGCAAAGGAACCCAAGGCGGCTTACATAATCCTCCTCCTCCTCTCCATTTGATCCTCACAACAACCCTGTGAGGTAGGTTAGGCTGAGAGTCTGTGACTGGCCCAAAGTCACCCAGTGAGTTTCATGGCCGAGCGGGGACTAGAACCCGGATCTCCCGAGTCCCAGTCCAACACTCTCACCACTACGCCACACTGGCTCACATACCGGTAAAGGATTTTTTAAAAAGTTGCTACCTATTACTGCTTGCAGAAACCCCGTTTTCATCGTTGTGCAAGTGTCGAATCCAGTGCTTTGATTCCATCTGCACAAGCGCTTTCAGAACTCATTATGACTTCATTCCCACCGTGTTGTTTTTGTTAATTGCTCTAGTGGTTCCACTGGTGCTTGCACACCCACTAGGATAGGGAAGGGCAGCCACTTTTGGTCCGGGGGCTGGATTACCCCCTGGACCAAGCCAATGGGCTGGATGGCATCAAAACGTTGGTGCCCCGTGCCCGCTCTGAAGGCTCTGCCCTCCCATGACATCATCCGCCCCACCCACTAAAAAAAATATTTAAAAATCCATGCAGAGAGAAGCACAAACAAACGGACTCAGCCAGGGCTTGCAGGAGTTGGCCTGCTCCTTCCTGTACCACTCGCATCCCAAGCAGCATGCGAGCAGCATGGGAAGAGACTCCGCCAGTGCATGCAGGACCATCTCCTGCAAGCCCCAGCTGAGTGATGTGGTAAAATCACTATGTTATCTCTGATTGGAGATAGCAAAGGGATTCCCCTCTGTGCTGCTCAACCTCTGATGGGGATCCGTCTCCCCCCGGGGAGAGGGCAGGGAGTGGTCTCCACGGAGGGTGCTTAACCCTCCGTGGGCTGGATTAGGCCCACAGGCCAGAGGTTGCCCTCCACTGCCTTAGAATAACACACAACCAATAGCAGAATGCCACATCTTCTAATTTTTCACCTAGCATTGAATACAACCCAAACCATTGAATACTTTATTCTCAAGTAAGATTGTAAGCCTTAGGACCTAAGGGCAGGACCACACAATAACAGAATCTCAAAAGCCCTTGTTCTAAGAAACATCACTTTTGGGAGGTGGCAATTTTGCAGGGATGGGGACTCGGACTCGGGGACTCGACTCGTGAGTCCGACTGAGTCCCCCCTCTGACTCGAGTCCCACTCGAGTCCCAATAATTTATGTGGGACTCAGGACTCGACTCGGGACTCGAGCCCAAGGACTCCTCCACCTCCGCCCTCGCCTCCGCTCTCGCCTCCGCCGCCCTCACCTCCTTCTCCTCCTCCTCCTCCTCCTCCTCCTCCGCCGCCGTCCTCATCGCCATCGCCGTAGCACACAGCACGCCGCGTCACGCCGCCAGCGCCGTCGCTCTGTTTTTGGCGGGGTTGCTGTGGTTCAAAAACAGAGCGCCGTCGCTAGCGGCGTGACGCGGCATGTCACGTCACGCCGCCAGCGCCGTCGCTCTGTTTTTGAACCACAGCAACCCCGCCAAAAACAGAGCGACGGCGCTGGCGGCGTGCTGTGTGCTACGGCGATGGCGACGAGGACGGCGGCGTGCTGTGTGCTACGGCGTGCTGTGTGCTACGGCGACGAGGACGGTGGCGGCGGCAGAGGAGGAGGAGGTGAGGGCGGCGGTGGCGGCGGCGGCGGCGGCAGCAGAAGCGAGGGCGGCGGCGAGGGCGGCGGCGGCGGCGGAGGTGGAGGAGGAGGAGGAGGTGAGGGCGGCGGTGGCGGCGGCGGCAGCAGAAGCGAGGGCGGCGGCGAGGGCAGCGGCGGAGGTGGAGGTGAGGGCGGCGGTGGCAGAGGCGAGGGCGGCGGCGGCGGTGGCAGAGGCGAGGGCGGCGGCAGCGGTGAGGGCGGCGGCGGTGGCGAGGTGAGGGCGGCGGAGGTGGAGGTGAGGGCGGCAGCGGCAGCGGCCCACGGAGGGAGCAGGAGGGTCTCCGCGGGAGGAAGGGCAGCTCTTCTTCCTCTCGCGGAGACCCTCCTGCTCCCTCCATGGGCCGCCACTTTGGGAGGGACTCGGGACTCGACTCGAGTCACCATTTTGGACCTCGGACTCTAGACTCGACTCTAGACTCGGGTCCAAAGACTCGGGACTCGACTCGGGACTCGGGACCAAGGACTCTTCAACATCCCTGCAATTTTGCATGGAGAAGTACTGGATAGGGGGCGTTTAACCCTTTCCTTACCCTCTGCTCTTCTGGAGCAACTCTTCCTCTTCCTTCTGGAGCCACTTTCCCTTTCCAGAATTCTGAATGAATGTTTGTCTAGCAAACTGGTTTGAAACTCAGTGGGGGGTTAGGGAAGGCATCTCTGCATTTCTCTACTTCAAATTGCCACCTCCTGGAGCTGCTTTCACTTAGAAGGAGCCATCAGAGCTTATGACAGCATGTAATGTGTAGTTTAGTCCTCAAAACCACTGACAGCAGCAGGAACATTTACAATAATGGATACTGCTCACTACCAGTGGAAGAACTTCAACAAGAGTCAGAGTATCTTTCTATATGCGTAGAAAATTTTAAGAACATTTTTGTGATGATCAGACATTCATTTCCTACTTCTTTTCCTTGCTCTACACTGAGTAGATATACTTTTCACAATTTCAGTTTCTGCAGCATGTACCTGCTGCTCTCCTGAACAGACTAGTCATTCGAGGGATACAACCAAAATGTCCATACCGGTTTTCAATCCATTCTCATTGTTTATTTCTATGAAGAATTAATAGAAGTCTCAAGTAAGTTCAAAGCTAGTTCTGTGGAGCAGAATACCCTGCCTACTTATTTTCTTTTCAATGAAAGCACTAACAATTTACAAAAGCAATCGCTTGGATCCAGACTTTGCTCCCACTTGCAGGAGCATCCCATAAGTGGAATTCTGCTCAGTGAATGGTCCCACTTGTGGAAGCAGGGAGGCCTCTCCCCTTGCAGCCCATTATGCCCTCAAAAGCCAGCACCAGAGACTGGGATCCCTCTGGAACAGTGTGAGAGGTGGTGCCGGGAACTGCAGTGGGACAAGGGAGTCGTCCAAAAGCATCTCCCCATTCTCCACCACTGCAATCACTCCACTGGATCAAAAGCCTCCCATGTACAGAAGGAGCCCTTCTGTCTGTGGATGGCGAAGTCTGGAACTAACCTATTAGCAATAACGTCCTCACACAATGCATAATTAACTTATAAAATTTCCCACAGGTAAAAATGCAGGTAACAGCCTGTCATCTCAAGCGGGAGTCAGGAACTTTCCTTGTCATAAGTAGAACTAAAGGCTGCGGCTCTACAAGCTGGGAGACCAGCTCGGGAACTTTGACCTTCCACAGGGCAGGGCAGGCCAAAACAGGATGCTGTTCCCTGTAGGCAGCCTACATGAAAATGAGAAAATTCATCCTCTGCTTTTTGCTTTCTGATTTCGCCCTGTGATATTTTTGAATGCTTGAGACATCTCCCTTAACAGAAAGTTCTGTCATCACAGATACAGAGGTTTTAGAATTCTTCCTATATTGCATTGTGCTATTTAATCCCACTGGATCTATTATAGAAACGTAAGCAATATAAGGCATCCAGCTATTATCCATTAGTAAAGATTATGAAAACCTGGCACTTTTCTTCTGTGAATTTTCTCTCTCCAAGATAATTAACTTTTTTATATAGATAATACAAATGCCCATTATCCACTTTGTCATGTTTCCACATATAAACACTGCTCTTAAAATTCTGTGCAATGTGTCATGTCACAACATCTAAACTAATAACAGGACAGCTTCTTCTTTTTTAAAATGCAGCCCCTATGAGCATGATGGAAATGCTCATCTTGCGCATGATTTTCTTAAAATCAGTTCACGCAGCTAAATCCAAAGTACAGTAATACCTTGGATTGCAAGTACCGGTAACTTGGTTTGAGAGTGTTTTGCAAGACAAGCAAATTTTTAAATATTTATTTATTTATTTATTACTTGATATACAAGCGACGTCTTGCAATACAAGTACTGTAGTACGGCTTAACTTAAAAATCTCTGTACAATTTTTTTGGTAGGGATTTCGTTTTGATATAAGAGTGTTTTGGATTACAAGCACATTTCCGGAACGAATTATGCTCTCAATCCAAGGCATGACTGTACACCTCTTCACCATAGAGTACAAAGTGACTCAGCAATCTAAGGCAGGGTCCATGGGCCATATCCAACTTGTTTTTTACATTTTGGGATTTAGCATTTTCAGACTGAACTGGTCAGAAACAGGAAGGTTTATCCAACTGATTTCCAATCCATTATCATTGTTTATTTATATGAAGAATTAAGAGAAGCCTCAAGTAAGTTCACAGCTGGTTCTGTAGAGCAGAATACCCTGCCCAAGGAAAAAGGCCATATCCATGGGCCATATCCAACTGCAGCCCTAGGTTGCTTACACCATTTCCGGTCTGATGGTTAGTGTCGGGGCTAGCTCTCCTAGCCCCTCCAGTTCTGACTCCCTAAATCCAAAACAGCACTGGTCAGATTCTGTGGGAATGGACTCTGAAACGGAGGGGGAGGGGGAAGAGGAGGCAGCAGCGGTGCCACTCTCTGAAGATAACCAGGACCCAGCTGCGCTGTCAAGGTTGCAGCCAGAGGCGGGGGCAGTGGGGGAAGAATCTCTGGGAACAGGGGAGGCAGAGCCGGGGGGAGAGGTGGAAGAGCTCCTGAGGGAAGGGGGTGGGAAACCAGCCTCTGTAACAGATCCTCGAGAGCGGCATAAATTACGTAGGCAAGAACAGCTGACGTCTCTTCGTCGCTCGGCTCGGTTGGCTAACAAGACTTTTGACCCGCCTTAGGGTCACACTGTTCTGCAACCACCTGAGTTGCCCTGCTTTTGCTTAATAAAGCTTGACAAAGAAACCTGTGAACTGTGCTTGACGTTCTGGCTGGAGAGAGGGGAGTAGGAATGGGGGAGAGAGAGAGACGACAGCTAGCAACTGATCTGCCTACACAAATAAATCTTTCTGTTTCTGACCAGTTCAGTCTGAAAATGTTAAATCCCAAAATTAAAAAACAAGTTGCATTCCTAAAAAAAATAATTTAAAAAATCAACCTACATTAAAAAAAAAGGGAGAGGGGAGCAACAGCAGTATCAATATCCCTTACTCTCACACAGCAAGGCTATACAAGACTGTCCACCGAGACAAGATGTTATAGCACTGAATGGGTTCACACTATCATGGAGGAAAAATAAGATAGTCAAGAGTCACCTAATTAGCATACTTACCCTCACCGAAGGTGGGTTATCGTGACGTCTGAACCCAGCAAGAGTAGCTGGCTGGGGTGGTTTACAAACCACCCTGAAATCCATGGCTTGTTCTAGGGTTTCATGGTCGTTTGTAAACCACCCCAGTCACCCACCCTCACTGGGTTCAGATGTCATGACAACCTGTGCCCGGTTAGGGTAATTATGCCAATGAGGTGGCTCGCAACCAGCATGTACGGGGAGGGAAAATAAGCCGCAATTGTGCAAACCCACCCACTGCCTCTCTGGATCAGAGTTTCTAGAAGTACTGTAGTATGAGGATAACATGATCTTTGATCATGCAAACACCCAAAGATTGCAAAGTTATGTCACGGGACCAACACACATGTCTCACAAAAACACAAGTTGGCCCTAAATTCTGAGGCAGCCTGAAACATGCCTATTTCACCAGTCACTCCAGTACAGTTCACATCTCATATGGTAAGGTAAGGTATGGTTTGGACTTCAGCGTAGTTCAGATCTGGACATAACAATAGGTTCCTTCCTTGGCTTTTGTAGAAAATATTCCCCAATGATAAAACTGAAATAGTAACTAACTTATATAGTCTGCTAGACTGGTGGGGACGAGGAAGAGGGCCTTTTCTGTGGCAGCCCCCGTACTGTGGAACTCTCTCCCGAGTGACCTCCGCCATGCCCCCTCTCTGCTGAGCTTCCATCGCTCATTAAAAACCTGGTTATTCAGGCGGGAATATGGGGTGGGTTAAGATTTTAAAATTTTTATATTGTTTTAAATGTATTTTATTGTTTTTATTCTATGTACATCGCCCAGGGTGGCCGGTTGCCGGCCAGATGGGCGATAAATAAATATTATTATTATTATTATTAATAATAATAATAATAATAATAATAGTCAACGGGGGGGAAAAACATTGAGATAAAGACTGGAAACCCCTTTCAAGCCAAGGGTTACTAGTCCCTTTGATTTACAGTAACTATATATGTAATGAGCTGGGGGGGGGATCAAACATTTAAAATTTAAAGATGATGTAAGCAACAGGAAGGTTTTGTATTAACATGCTTCTCTACGGCAAGTATCATTTTAGGCTGCAATCCTAAACACACTTACCAGCGTCTAATTACCACTAAAGATAGTGGGTGCATTTCTGCATAAGCATGCATAGGACTGTGCTTTTAAGTATTTAGGTATCAGCTGCAAATGGATGGTGGAGACCTAGGGTGAAAATATGTTGTTGCACATTTTTGTATACTTTGGCAGGCATCGAAACAGGTTACAGCAAAAACAACACCCTTCTCTGTTACTTTATACAAGGGTATTTACTACTGGTTTCCACTTTTCCCTCTAATAAAGTGATATTTTAAATGATAATGCTTACCTATCTATATGTTCTATCCATTATAATGTAGTTTCAGCTCTTTCAGAATTTTTAGTACACAAGGGATCACATGAACTTGTTTGATGATCTCATGAAAATTCCTTAGTAGAGAGTTAATCATTGAACTGAATGGTACTTTAATACTTTTGAGTAAAACATGTGAAGGACTGGGCTGAACTTCATTTTTAAAAATTAAGGAAATGCAATATTTGTTCCTACTCCTTTCCTTTTGTCAATAAGGGTGCCCACACCTGTAGAGATCACGCCACTCCCCCCCCCTTTTTTAAATGGGTCTTTCCGAGAAAAGGCAATAGCACCACCAGGAAAATACAAGAAAGCAATGATTTCATTACATGTGGATGACCCACAAACAGTAAGTGAACAAAACCCTACAGTTTCACACTAAATGCCTAGAGTAGAAACAGTCCTAGTCAGTGTAGATCAGTGTAGCTGGCTGGGGCATGCTGGGAGTTGTAGGCCAAAAACATCTGGGGACCCAAGGTTGGAGAATACTGGTGTAGACCATACCAAGCCAGACACAATAACATTTTTGACAGGATATAAGGCAGCATCCCGTGTTACTAATGTTCCACTGAGCAACAGTGAATATTAGGACCAAACGAAACGTTCTTCAACTCTTGGCTTATTTACTTCCATGTAAGCTTGCACAGCTCCAGTTGTGATCAGGACCATGGCACTTCTAGAGAGGGTTGGATTTAAGCTTACCCTCCATTTTCATCCTGAAATTCCACCCACCCCCGCAGTGGGAATCAATGGAGACTTCTTTTTTTAAAGCCATGGATGAGGGGTAAACTTTTTTAGTGTGTCCAGCTGGTACATTTTCATTGACCTGAATATTTCCAAATTTATTTTTTCACCTTTTAATTGAGATACTTCAGTGTTAGATCTGCCACGTTTTACCAAATTCAAAGAGTAGCCATTTTGCAGCATGAAAATAGACAACATCTGAAAACTATAAATTGCTCCTGGGTTGAGAAGTAATTTGCTAATGGCCTAGGTTATTTCCATTATCATAATATCATTAAGATCATATCATTGTTCATGTACACATGCTGTTAATACAGATGCTAAATGAGGCCCAAATGTTATAAGATGATACTATGCAAATTCAGAAAAGGACATCTTTGTCTGAAACAGGCAGCTGCTGCTTTACTCTCTGCTGGTAAATTGATAGCTTCACCATTCCAGTTGTACTCAAATGTTATTAGATTGTCACTTTCACATGAAAAGCCCTTGTGTGTGAGACACCATCTCTCAAATTATAAGAATGGATCAATTTTCTGTTATGGATTCCAAGCATTAACGGAAGAATGTTTCCCAGAAATATTGAGATCAAATACGGGGCTTAAACTAGAGATGAGGCCGGGCAGTGAAATAGTTCACTTTTGATAACCGAAAAATAATGGTTTGTTTCATTCCTTTACTTTGCCAACAGACACTCATACAACCTCCAGATAGCGTACTTGACCCAGAATAGTAGCCAAAATAAATTCTGAGTTAGATTTTATTCAATATAGTCTATTGTGACAAGCAAACCCACCCACAATTCCAAGCATTCATATACTGTACAGGCCTGTGGCTTATGCTGGCTCAGCTTGTCTGGGCGTGGAAAGCTAAGCAGGGTCAGGCCTGGTTATTACTTGGATGGGAGACCCCTCCTCTAGTTTCCTGCATTGAGCAGGGTGTTGGACTCGATAGCCTTGTAGGCTCCTTCCAACTCTATGATCTATGAATCTATATCCAAATAGGAAAAGCCAACAACAATAAATGATAACCTGAATCCCCCAATGTACATTTCTGTAACCACCCCAAGCCAATGGGGTTGTTTAGACTGGACTGAGCTGAAAGGGGGGACAGTTTTCACAAAAAAATTCAACCACCCACCCCCTTCTTAGGAATGTTTCAGAGATTGCTTCTGGGGAGCGGGGCAGGGGGAGAAGAGGACATATTCACCTAATCAGAAGGTAATGCCTAAACAGTTTTCATTACCTACCAATGATATGTAGCATCAAAATGTCATCCTGTTCACTATGTGATTCACAATAGACTGGGATCACCCATGTGACTGATTTAGAAGCATCGTCCTTAATTTCAATTGGCTTTGTTTGCTCTCAGTGACACCATCACATAGCCACACCCCAATTGGTTGGGATCACCAATGTGATGGTTCCAGAAAGAAGATGATCTAGTTATTAGAAGGAAACACATACTGCGGTAGCTGTAGCTGTAGCAGCAGCAGCAGATGGGGAAATAAAAGTAGTGAAGAGTAAAGAAAGGAAGTGAACATTTGCATAATTGAGGATTTTTTCAGAAAACACTTCTGCTCCCCCAAACATTTATTTTTAACCCAAAAATTACAATGGGAGAAAATTTGGCGCAGCCCTAATTTACAAGTATTTAATTATTTCCTTAACAGCAGAAAACAGCAGAAAGCAGCTTTCACCTGTAGTTTAGACACATATGTTCAAATATAGATAAAAATTAATCATAATTGGAAAGCGACCTGATTGGTATTCTCCCCTATTGTTTGAAACATTTATTCGAATTGATAGGTCTTTCCCATGCCAAAACTTTGCAGTAGATGACAATAACAAACCAAACAAAGAGACTTGTGGCACCCTTAACAAATTAATCATGGCATAAAGTTACATGGACTAGAGTTCACTTCATCAGATGCATGAATTGTTATCCTGAGTGGCACTATTGTTGGATGTGCACTGGTTCACAGGGTGAACTCTCTATTTAAAACAGATGTTAAAATGAAAACATTCAGATTGACTATGCCGCTTATATTGGAAAAACAAAACAAAAAACAACCCTGCAATTATCACTGTATTATTTATACGTCTACACAATGTTATGATTTTTTCAGTACATTTTCTAAGCAAGTGATTGTGCTAATGTTTCTTCATTTAGCAATCCTTATAAACTTTGTCCTCTTACATGCATTTTAGATATTACGTTTCATACACTGAACTTACTCTCAACTTTGAACTTTACAACAGAAACAATGTCGTTTTTTTCCACTGGTAGGTGACATATCACTTAACAATGGCAGCAGCTCAAATTTATGGATCTCTAGAAACTACTCTCCAGTTAGCATAAACACTGTCTGTTTCTCACTCATTCTATAAATTATGAAACAACGTGCAGCACTCTTTAAAGAGAAACAGATTATATATTGTGATTCAAATGCAAGCCTAGCCTTGCAGTGGATATTTTGTGTCTGTGATGGCCGTGTGCATGACGTAGCTTAGGGTGAGATTGTGGGTCAACTTGTGAAGACAACTCGGTTTTTTAAGACTTCCCAACATCAAATAGCTACAGTCTGAATGCATTTACAAAATAAGATCACAAGACATAAGCCAAAAAGTGACAGGAAAAAAATTGCCTTGTGGTGAAATCAATAGTCAGAATTAATCATGTGAATCTCTCCTTTGAAAGGGGCAATTTTGAAAGAGATGCTTAAAATAATGCTCACACTATCTTCTGCAGCAATCTGCATGCTCATTTGGGTGACAGACTGGTTGTCAAGAAGTGATATGAAGAAATGTGTTTTTGAAGTATTCCTGTGTCTATGTCATTTGGGTATCCTGCTTCTCATCACTGTCTACAGGTCTGTGCATTCCAAGGCACAAATGTTGGGTGAAAATTCCCTTTGTAGAAGCTTGCAATATCACATCTTGCCAACTCTGTTTTTATTATAATTAAATATTTAGATCTCATTTGCATATCAATGTCAACAAACTGCAAGTGACCTCGAAATATATAACACAGCAGCTTATTTTTCACTACCACATGTTCACCAAATGGCATTCGGAGCGGTCTGTAAAATAAATGAAATACCATAAAACCACCACAAGGATGGCATGATGGTATCAGTTTCAGAAGTTATGAGACATTTTGATAAGACAAGATTTGGAACGCACCCGAGAGAAACCCAATACCTGAAGACCATAAGAGGTTAGATCATGCTGCATCCTTGACTGAGTAGGAGTTTCAGAGTGAAAGATCCCAGATAACCAGGGAAGAACCAGTTTAATACACACAACCTATAAGAAACACTCTGTGCTGCTAAGTCCTGGGGACTTACCTTACTCTATAACCATCTTACAAAGTCCTAAATTGCCAAGCAAATCCAGTATTTCTGTTCGTTTCTATACAGAATAAAATGATCCAAAGAAGCAGCCTCCCCCAACTTGGCACCCTCCAAATGTGTTGGATGACGGCTCCCATCATGCCCGGGGGTGATGGGAGTTGTAGTCCAGCACATCCACAGCGAGCCATGTTGGGGAAGGCTGCAAAGAAGTGTAAGTGGAACTTGACTGATACAACAGAGCTTTCCTCTCCCTTCCTCCATGTTGCACCCCTCCCACCCAATAGCTGCCCCTGAGGCTTGAGGGAATGAGGTGGCTGTAATGGGAGGGCAGAAATCAACAGGAGCAGGTCATTGTGTGGAAGAGGAAGTGCCTTCCTGTTCGCAAATGACACCACTGGATCCAAGCCATCATCTCTATATAAGCTGAAGAACACCCACTGGAGGAAATACTGCATATGTAACACAACACCTGGCCATCTCTTCTTCACTGCAGTGCTAAAGAGCTGGCTCTGTTCCCAAGTCAGCCGGCTGGCGTGCAAGTTACAGCATTATTTTCACACACAAAAAAGACAGCTTAACTTCTTCAGCGACATATACAGAATTCCCATTGATGTTTCTAGTGCCTCTTAATCAGGAGGCCCAGGTTTGCTGGTGAATAAATTCCACCGGGGACTGTGTAAGAAAGTGACTAGAAGAGCAAGGTATGTAGGAAAGATGAGGACTACAGATATAGCATACCTGTTTACTCAGGCACATCACATTTTTAGAACCCATGCAGCCATGAAGTGGTCACCTTTTACCTCAGACAAGGACAACGAGGACCAACTCGGGTTATTGGAAAAAGGTTTATTGTACTATCCCATCTGTCATGTTTAGAGCAAGACAGGATGGCTGTTTTTACATGTGATCTACCTCAGTCCCTCTCCACATCCATCACATTTAAGGAAACAGAAGCAAAGGGTTGATTTCAGCATCTCCTATGTGAGCCGGGTCACAAGGCACTTCATGTATGTTGGCTAAGCGTCCAGAACAACAATTGCTTTGATGAATGAGAACGGTGAGACCCATTAATGCATGCAACTGATGTGAAAAGATTCACTTTCTAATAAATCCGCACAGCAGCACTGCTTGTAAGTGAAGCGATTTTTCAGCAAGCGAATGCAACCTTCTTGACAGATGCCACTTTTATTAGCAGGATGGACGGAGCATCTGCACTTACTCCCTGTGTCATGTCATGCTTCTACTTCCACATAGATTTTCCCCAAACAGGGCTCTTGTTATGTGCTTGTAACCTTCAGTGGTGGCATCATCCCTTTTTGTGTATGTAATCTGGTCGACCATTTATCACATTCAGATTTCAAAATGTCATTGCCATCTAAAAAAAGGCTGTCAAAGTACTTGAAATGGAAAGTATATCCAGAAAAGGGGGGAAGTAGCCAGAAATAAATGTGTGTATGTATATTTGTGTACAAACATCTTTGTAGGTTGAGATGTATAAAGGTATCTATGCTTTTCTTATTCTTCTGAATTACTGATGCTCTATTCATACCATAGTGTTGCTGACTGTCCTTGAGCAAAATGGAACAAAAAAAAGAGCATTGCATGAGGTGGATAACTTGCCAATTACTTCTGATTTTATAAATGCTAACAGACAACAGGAATTGCAGCAGAGGTATTTTGCTTGAGTGTGGCCATTAATCACAATCTAAGGTTGATGATAGTGCCTGTAAAACCATCTTGATGCGCAAAGCGTCTTTTAACTTCAAAGCCTTGTTTATCAGATGTGAATGAAATGACTGGAAACAAACTATGCATGAGCAAACATCAGGGCTCATGTCATTATGGGGAAACTACTGCCCACTGCAGAATGCTGCTGCTGCTGCTTTGAAAAGCTGGTTTCAGGAAAGAAATATTGAACAAATTAATATTGTGTACCTGAAAAAGGAGGGCCGGTGGAGTTGCATATGGAAACAAGTTTTGATTAGGCAGTTTGTGTCAGAGGACAATCGCATCATTTTGTTCCGCTATTGGGGGGGGGGATTATTCATTCAATATACTCCAATTAAAATAAAATACTGATGGACACTGTCACCTTGAGCAAATATTTTCTTTTTTCAAACTGTGTGATGTCGTGGCTAAGAGGCTGAGCTTCAAATCAAGAAGTCCCTGGTCCAAATCACATCTCTACCATTAGGGGCCAATCCTACCTACCTGGGAGTTACCCTAATTGAATTAAGGGGTGAGGACAGGAAGGGTCAATTGCGCAAGCAGAGGTCTATCGCACAACATTTAATGTAGACCTATGTTACCCTAGGGAAGCCACACTCTCCCATCCTCAACCTTCCATCTGCAATATGGGAATAAAAATACTGACATACCTTGCAAGGCTGTTATAAGGATTACAGCAAGAAAAGGATCATAAAGTGCTTTGAACACTCAAGAGTGTTCTATAAATGTAAAGTATATTTTTTATATAACAGGGTTTCTAAATTTTGTCATAGTGAACCTCCACAAGTTAGTTTTTAAAAATACAGTAATACCTTGGATTGCAAGCATAATTCGTTCTGGAACCATGCTTGTAATCCAAAACACTTTTATATCAAAGCGAGTCTCTGGCGGGCATGAGCGGGGCCGATTTCGGCCCGTTACGCCCGCTTGAGGCGAGCAGTTACATCCCTACGACTTGTCTTGCAAGACCTTGCTTGTTTATCAAGTTAAAAAAAATATAATTTTTTGCTTGTCTTGCAAAACGCTCTCAGACCAAGTTACCTGCAATCCAAGGTATTACTGTAACTACTTGAACCTTATCAAAGTTAATTAAGACATCATAAACAAATGCTAGTCATGGATATTTACTTGTATTTCTAATCTGGATTAAGGGCGCAATCCTATGCATGTTTCGACAGAAAAAAAAGTCCTACAACTCCCAGCATTCCCCAGCCAGCCATGCTGTAGGACTTTTTTCTGACTAAACATGCATAAGATTGCACCCTTAGGCTTTTAGTTCTACTCTGATATAACACAGTTATATTAAAGCACTTTTTGTTTAAATATATATTTTAGTTACTATAGTAGATGCCAATATTTCATATTTGATTTCGTGTGCTTGTCATTACTTGATGGGATTTTAAAAAATCTGTTAGCTGTCTGGAATTTTATAAGCTATCAAGTAGAATAAACAGTTGAAAAAATTGTATATTAACAGCAGTGTAGTACCTGAGGGACCACCTTCTCCCATATCAACCTGCCCATTTACTGAGATCTACAGCTCAGGGCCTCCTGGTTGTCCTGTCACCTGCACAGGTACATCTGACAGCAACCAGGGGGAGGGCCTTTTCTGCTGTAGTGCCCCACCTTTGGAATTCTCTCCCCATGCAGTGTTTATTTATTTAGGTGTGACCCTTGAAGGTGTTTCAGTGCCCACTGAAAATGCATGTTTACTCAGGCATTTGCTAATTTTAATACCTAGTAAAATTATTATTTGTTTGTTTTAATCTCTGTATTCTATTTTAATAGTTGTTTTAATTAATTTCATACACATATTTTATGTGATTTGATAATAAGGGACACTAGAAATCTTTTAAATAAATAAATAATCTGCAGAACACAGAATTGATGCAATATGCATTAAATTTCACCAGCTATGAAAAAGCCCACAGATGTATGTCTATAACAATTACAAAGAAGGTAGCACTAGAGATCCTAGCAGAGAAAAAAGAAGTTAAAATAGATCCTTCATTAATTTGAGCTAATTTTTGCTTTGTTGGTGTAGGCACCTTAAGTGAATCAACAATCTGAAAATGGTATATTTAGGCCATCTCACATATTATCCTGGCAGTGAGGCTGCTTCTTCATATATTACTTGCTTGTGTGAATCTTTGTTCTTGTAATTTGATAGCACTTTTGCCATCTGGTCATCTGTGAGCGATGGTAAGTGCCAGATCCATCCTTCCTTCCTTCTTTCATTCCATCTTTCCAACAGATTAGCACTATCTTCAGAAGCTACTACTCTATTGCAATATTGGAAAGGAGCTCCAAGAGACAATCAGCACTGGCAGTGTTAGTAGGAATAGGAGGAGACTGATTCAGTTTTAACAGAATTCTCATTACCTACATTGGTACTATAAAATCAACTGGCCCAGTGAAAATAAAACTATTAACGGCCTGGTGGCAATCTTAACATCAAGGACTGAAAAGTCAGATCAAAGCAGAGTAGTTCAAGCAAAAATGTCCGTCTCTATTACTAATGATGAAGTCAGACACTGATAATGACCATGCTGGCTGGGGATGATGGGAGTCCAACACCTCTGGAGGACACTAGACTAGGGAAGGCTGAAATAGATGGAAACATATTTCACTCAGGGCACAATCCTATGCACGTTTAGACAGAAAAAAGTCCTACAACTCCCAGCAGTCCCCAGCCAGCCATGCTGGCTAAGGAATGCTGGGAGCTGTAGCACTTTTTTTTTCTGTCTAAAAGGATTGTGCTTTTAGGCACATACATTCTAAAGGGAGAAACATGAGCCAAAAAAGTGGTTAAGAATTGCACAGTTCTGGCTGGCAAATAGACCAAAAAAAGCTAATGACACCCGTCCACCCAAACATTTCTGAGACAACAGCAGCAGTACTTACAATTTACTCACACAATGAGGATGAGATTATTGAGCAAGTGAGATGAGTCTGCAGGACAAGTGCAATGCTTCTTAGGCTGCCTCAACATAACTGGAGTCAAGATATTGTGGAGTATTGCCAAACAAAGTAACAATTACAGTGCGTCCTACATTCCCAAAGCACACTCAATGCATCCTTCCATTAAGACATTTTCATATTATAAACTGGCAGAGCAACACACACGTTTCACTTCAATACCTTCTTTTTATTATACTAAAAACACTGCAGGGTGTCCGGTGGGATCACCTGAAGCTAGAAATGAAATCTATGACCCCTTCTTGCTTGGCAGCAAGTATCCAATTTGAAACAAAATAAAATGAACAGGGCATGAATGAAACTGGCAATTATAACTCAATGTACCCATATATATATATTTTAAAAAGGGAATTGCTTTTCAGGTTGTAATGGTAGCAAATAGAAAACAAAAGGGTTTCTAAAACCCAGGTGAGTGAATCAGTTGCGAGCAGAACATATCTGGAGAAAATAATCATTAGCATCTTATCCTCCAGTGTATACACAATACTAGTTTTCATAACCTCTTCCTCCTTTTGTCTCACTTTTCCAGGATGGGTCTACCATTTAACAGTTATTTTGTTTACAGTTTCAGTTTTAACAGAAAATTTAACTGAGAAAAGTAAAAGCTATGAACTTAATGGCAAAGCCTTTAGTGAAAATAGCAGCTTCTATTAAAATAGAGGTGAACAATTTATTATTTGTGAAACCACAAACACATTGTCCAAAAAAAAAAAAAAAGAAGAAGAAGCAGCAGCAGCAAGCCTTTTGTGTCTCTCTTTTCTTTAATTTCCTTCCTGTCACAGGAAATGATGCTGGTCTTTTTTCCTGCAACAGACTAGCATGACAAGTCTTTTAAAGTTTGTCATGAAGAAGGCATGGTGTTTTGTTCGAATTTAGTACAAGACAACCCATCAACTTCATAATCAAATTCCTGCAAACATCCTTTTGCATTTAATTTATAATTACACCCCCCCCTTTGGCCAAGATAAAAAAAAAAGAAAAAAAAAGAAGGCATACTGACTTTAATCCTAAGAATCACCAGAGATTTCTGGCTTCTCTCCTCCTTCTTCCTACTACAGGTCAACCCCCCAAAAGCAGCTCCTAAGGGTCAAGGCACTTTCTAAAACAGCATTTGAAGCAGTGAGGGAGGGGAGCTGTAGCTTCATGGTGAATATCAGCAGATATTGAAGACCCTCCTTGCATGAGTGGAAGTATCTTCCACCACGGGCATATAGTTCAGAGGGCTGCTGGGCTCAAGCCCCCTCCAGATTTCCCTGTGGGTGCTCAGCCCCCTCTGGGCTGACCATGCCAAGCAGCACTGGTAGGCTGATGTGATGGGCCCAGTAGACTCTTCTGTCTTTTCTCAATCTCAACCACAGCTGAAGCAAAAGACAGGATGGCTCAACTACAGGGCTATGGATTCATCTAGGATTCTCCCTGTCACAAAGGGAGTGTCTCTGGGAAAATGTAAATGGCATCCTCTCTGCCACATGCCAGATGCTGTACACCAAATCCAAGGGATACCTGATCAGATTGGCCAGTGGGAGCCCCTGAGGGAGGGTGTCTCTTCCTCTCTTGCCAAGCTATAGTAATTAAGAGCCATAAAATATAGGAACACCCTTATCTGCATATCTCTTCCCTTCTGAGTAACTTGACTGGTAACTCTGGACTCTGGTTACTGTTACTCAGAAATGAAATGGGTTTGGCTACATTCCTGTCTTCCATTCATGCAAGTGTTCTGTTGCAACCAAGCCATTGTACCCTAGACATAATGGAATTGGATCCAGATTTAGATGTGTGCAACTGGGCTGGTGGAAGCAGATTTTCCTGCCCCCTCCTCTGCACAGCATCCCTTCCAGCCTCCTAAAATGCTACCTTTTGGGAGGATGCTGCTGAATGAGCTGCAGTGTGAGCGAGAGAGGGTACCCCTGAAAATTGGGTGACGATACCTTCTGTTTGTAGAGCCCTTCTGTCCACAGGAGGCAGATCCAGGATCCAACCCAATAAGTATATTTACTTACCGAATAAGTTTAAATATTTGCCACATTATTTGTTAAACAGTTAAATAAACAACTCACAATCACATTCATTAATACTACAGCTAGCTTAATATTGTCTGTGCCACATACATCATTTTCATCACTGGCTTCAGTTTTCAGATGGAGTGACTGGTCTTTGTCCCTGATGGTTCTGATTCTTCTCGTCAGCTAGAGATGGAGGTCATTGGGGATGTTGTTTCAGTCTCCTGGATCTTGGACTGTGGAGTTCAGCAGGATTAGTGTCGGTGCTGATCCTGTTTAACATCTACATGAAGCTGTTGGAAGAGATCATCCACCGTTTGGAAGTGAGGCTTCATCGATATGCTGATGACATCGGGCTCGATATTTCAGTTACTACACATCTGGGTGCTACTCTGTCCAGCTCAATGTTTGGAAGCTGTGGTTACCAGATAGATGACTCTATTCATTTATTTTAGTCATTTCTAGACTGCACATTCTTCCAAAACAGGATTCAAGGGCAGCATATATATAAATAAAAATCCAGACAAATCTTTGAGGGGACACATTTTCTTTCCTGTGATTGATGGGGTTGTAATTTCCCCATCCAACTAGGTTCAGAACTAGGAGATTGTTTCTGACCCAGCCCTGGTTTTTGATAAGCAGGTTGATGGAGCAACTGGATGTGCTGTTTACCAGTTTCACTTGCCGTGCAGACTCTGACCAATCTTAGGCAGAGGGGACATTGCAGCACTAATCCATGTTTTTGTCACCACTAGGCTTGACTACTCTAATGCACTCTATGCAAGACTGCCCTTGAACATGACTCAAAGCTTCTGCTAGTGCAAAATGCTATTGCAAGTCTCTTTATGGATGATATTGTATCAACTGAACTGGCTGCCAAGATGCTTCTGGATTCAATTCAAAGTCCTGGGGCTTACCTCTCAAGTCCTTCATGGGCATTGGCCCCACATCTTTCCCCTTATATTGCCCCCTAGACCAATTCCAATCATCCGCTCAGACCCTGCTTTGAGTGCCAACTTGCCTCCTCACTTCGTTTGAGGTGGGCCCTAGAGGCTTCTCTGTTCTGCTAGGCCTTTGGGTGATTTTGTTGCTGGTTTTTATGTGTTTCATCTTGCTGGGTTTTTGTTTTGTTTTTGTGATTATAATGTGGGTTTCATTGGTGTTATTTTAATTACTGTATGCCAGTGATGGCGAACCTTTTTGAGCCCGAGTGCCCAACCTGCAACACAAAACCAACTTATTTATTTCAAAGTGCCAACACTGCAATTAAACCTGGTTTTAGTTTTAGAAAAACAACTCATACAGTTGTCTGAACTAATTAACATCTTTGTCTTAAAAGAAAAACACAATAGCAGAGCTTTCAATGATACAAACAGTTTTTTGTTGGAAAAAAAATCAACTCAAAAAATTATTCTAGTACTACATTGTACACATGGCCTGAAGGGAATTTATACAAACTTTTTAAATAATTAGGCACATGTATTTTTGGATAAGGGATTCGCAACTTGTAATATGATTATATGCCAGACTGAAATTGTATGGGGCAAGCTTTACCCCGGGTCCTTTCCCTGCTTCTACAGGTGTCGGATTAGTAAAAGTAAAAGTCAACCTGTACTAGGATGAGCAAGATAAACAAGAAAACTAAACGTGCTTAACACATTTTAAACACTTTATGTCTTGGACTGCAAACACTGCATTAGGTAAAAGTTTGCATTGGGCATGCTTTTGCACAATGTGATTTTTGCTATTGCATGCATGCTGATAATTTGTCAAACCTTGGCTCATACTCCGTTAGTTTGAGAGCAACACATGCAGCACTCAGGTCAACTGTTAGGGCTTTGCATCCAAGCCATGCTCTGTGCATCATTCTTCAAAATCTTTTAAATGTGATAACAATGTAGAAAAGAATTCTGTAACAGGAATTCTAGAATAAAATCATTCTGTTCCACACTGTGAGAAAGAACAAGATCAGTAGTGTTTTGCAGAAGGGGACAGTCTTGTCGCGATCTGGTGACCAATGGCTCGAGTGCCCACAGAGAGGTCCCTGCGTGCCAGCTGTGGCACCCGTGCCATAGGTTCGCCATCACTGCTGTATGCCATCTTGGGAGGATGCTTATAAATAATGTGAATGAATGAATGAATCAATGAATGAATAAAATAAACACATAAAGCTGTTGCCGGAGAAACAGGGCCTTTATATCTGTTTCTCCAAGGTCGTGGGATGAATTTCCTCCTGAATTCTCTAATTCCCCCTCTTCACTGGCCCTCCAGAGGGTATGGCCTTCAGCTCAGCTGGCTCAACACTTTTTTTCTGTTTTATTGCTGCTGTTCTTCTGTTCTTGTAGGTTTTACTGAAATTTTTAATTCAGCTTATGTTTTTGTATATGGCCTTGAGGTCTAGAAAGGTAGCTAACAAATGATTTTAATAAATAATAATAAATGAATAGCAATCAATGTCTTGATTTCTCCTTTTTCAGATTTACAAAACTCCATAGCTTCCAGCACAGCTGACAAATCAAAATTGCCCTATAAAAGTATTGGCTCCTGCACTGAAGAGTTAAATGTGTGGTTCTGAGTGACAGATTTTGGGACAATAACAGCCTTTAGAGCTTGGAAAGTCAATAGCTAAGTGCAAGCATTGCATTCCATCTCTCTTTTTGGAAAATGAAGCATTTTCCTTTGTTGAAATGTTGAGTTCTATTTCTACCTTTAAGTAGATACTCTCTTCCTGAATTACAACAAAATATTACTGCTAAAAAAACCCCTCCAAAATATGATGGGGGAAAGCTTCTTCCAAGAACAATCCAGTAATGTTCTTCAGCCATGTATGAAAATATTCAATTCAGAATACTATTATCATGCAAAATTTCTGTCCGCTTTTGCTTGGGAGTTTCAAAGGTTTTCCTCCCTATGTTCATATTTCACAATACTCTTTACAATGAACTGGCAGCCAGACTTCAAATGTTTCAAAAAGAGCTGTCATGAAAATTAGAAGGAACTTGAGGAGCTTTCATCTATTTCCCCTCCAGCATACAGCAATGGATAGTTTATCCTAGTTGTCACAGGATATATGATGTGACTTTTGGAGGTAATTGTCAACCATGCCATTACCGCTAAATCTACTTGCATCTAAGCTTTGCACCTTAATTTGTTAATGAAGCCTGATTACGTGGACAAGATGGTTGCAGTTATGCGACCAACCACATACCCTCTCGATCTCTGTCCCTCATGGCTAATTAAGGCTGGTCAGCATGGCATGGCATGGCTGGGAGGGTGGGTCATTAGCTAGGCTGTGGTTAATGCCTGAAGGAGTGTTGCATAACATTTTGAAGGAGGTGCTAGTGTGACCATTCCTGAAGAGGCCCACCCTGGACCTGTGGATCTGTGAAAACTATCACACAGTCGCAGACACACCATGTTTAGATAAGGTGATTCAGAGGATTGTGGTGGGGGTACTGCAAGCATTCTTGGATGAAGCCAACAAAGTTGGCTTCAAAGTTGATGGTTGGACAAAGTTGATGGTTGGAGGGAGATCTGAATGTCATCAAGCACCTGCACAACCCTAGCGCTGGGTTGTATGTGCCTTATGTGCCTAAGCGGTATGTGCCTTAGGTGGTCAGTTTGCACTAGTTGTGGTTAAGGATGACATTCAGGTGGTTGATGGTCTCCCTCCAACAACCTCAAACTTCATACAGTTACTACACATTTCTTTTCTTAGCAACTCTTTACAAGTTATCATATACCCTTCTATGACTGCAATGAAAAATATTATCTAAGATAGCAGCAACAACAACAACAACAACAACAACAACAACAAGCATCTCACCCTGAGCAGACAATTGTATCTTACTTTCTGATGCATTTTCAGGACCACTTCTTCTAGCACTGCTTCCCTGACTATTCCAGTATTGGAAGCCCGGACTGGCAGCAGGCTTCCAAGGTCTCAGTTGTACAAAATCCTCTCAGTCTTGCCTTGAGAGACTCTGTAAACCAGTGTTCTCCAACCTTGGGTCTCCAGATGTTTTTGGCCTACAACTCCCAGCATGCCCCAGCCAGCAACCAAGGCTGGAGAACACTGCTGTAAACGGAGGTACTAGAGGAGGGCTGCAGAATGTCTTTCAGCCTGAGGGCTGAATTCCATTTCAGAGAAGCTCTCAGGGGCCGCCTTCCAGTGGTGGGCAAGGCCAAAATACCAGCATAACTAGCTTAAAGCTCTAACTGCTGGTAACTAAGCCATATTAAGGGGAGGCATTTCAACCTTTTTGAATGGTGGGGAAACTACATAAAAGCTGGAAAACCACCAAATGATTGGTGGCCAGGGAAAGGGGGTTTGGCCAGGGGAGGGGGCGCAGCCATCTGGGGGAACCCTGAAGGATCGGATTGAGACACCCCCCCGAGGGCTGAATTTGGCCCAAGATCTGAGGTTATGCACCGCTGTACTAGAGGTTAGATTTCTAACTTTATATGTACAAAGTATGAACTCTCATACTTACTTATGGCCTAGTTCTCACAAACAACAGATGAGGTTGTTCCACAGCACCTCCATTGTCAGCTTCCATCTTATATCTGACAAGCCGACAACCAAGGACAAAGATATTGGACTGACTGGACTAGTCACCACCCTACATTGAAATGGAAAACACACCTAGCTGCCCCGAGCTATGGAACTCTTGATGGGCTAAAGCCAATCTCTCTCACATCATAATATAATCAAGGCCACACTCTGTCACTCATCGATTGACAACATCAGGAGCCCACAGTGCTTTTGTGACCTTCTACCCAGCACCAAACAAACCCATCTGTTGGGGTTCAGTGTCAGTAATACAGTGGGCCTTCTAGTTCATAACCAGAAACTGGTCAGCAGTAGGTTGGAAGGGTTCGGGGGCCTAGTCAGTCTGTGGAATGTCAAGACCAGTGTGAGCTCATCACTGTCAAGAGTTTTCAGGAGAAAACAGTCAGGAATCAAGTTGTCCCCCCCCCCGTACAGCTGCAACTCCAACCTTCCAGAGACAGAAGCTGGCAGCCTTCTCTGGGAACTTCAGAAGAGGAGAGGGGTAGTTTGCAGAGGTGTCACTCCCGTTCAAGCCTCAGCCCTTGCAAGGTAAAAGGGAAACACTAGCCTCGTGGATGGGCCGGTTCCATTGTCAATTAGTGGTTTGGAAGGAGGGTTAAGATGCCGTGTGAAGAATTGAATCTCCTTCCACTATCTTATATGGAGGACCAATCCCATCAATGTCCTTCAGCTGTGAAGGATTTGGCTAAAACTGCCACCATGTGTGAAAGATAACTCATTTCCAATAGATTATCCTACTAAGATTCCACCATGTGTGTAGGATTTTTCTTTCCAGGTCCTCAATAAATGTGGAATATTTGCAATATTTTATTTCTACTACTGTCATCACTTGTGGCATATTATCCTACTGTGCTGAGACCAAAAATGTGGAGGTCTCCACTTTTTACTTAAGGCTATCACTATGGCACCCTGTGTGGTGAATGCACCTGCTTATCTTTTCTTTTTTCTTCTGCAGCCACCAAACATTTTTGGTACAAATCCTTACTCTTCTTGTAATACATAACAGTTGGGATAGGCTCCTAACTCAGCCCCAGTTATCACTCACAGATTATTTCAAAGAACTAAGCTGGACACACTCTTTCTGTTCAGTGACTCTCTTGTAAGGGTTCAGCACAGAACTGTTTCCACTCCCTGAAGACTCATAGATGCGCAAATTCAACTGCCCATAGCTGACAATCTGGCTACAGTTCTCTTGTAGGGCTGTTACAGAAGTCTTCCTCTCCCTGTAGCCTTTCTCAGCTCCTTCTTCTGTGATTTCAGTTCTCTTTTGTCCTTCTTCTGCCTTCTTCTCTTCCTCTGGACAGCTAATACTTGTTGCCACTGTGTGTGCCCTCTGGCCTTTTGCAGCTCTCAGCTCTGCTCCTGCTTCAGCCTAGAATCATAGAAAAGTAGAGTTGGAAGGGGCCTACAAGGCCATCGAGTCCAACCCCCTGCTCAATGCAGGAATCCAGGTCAAAGCATCCCTGATAGATGGCCGTCCAGCTTCACCTTGAATGCCTCCAGAGTGGGAGAGCTCACCACCTCCCTAGGTAATTGGTTCCATTGTCTTACTGCTCTAACAGTCAGGAATTTTTTCCTGATGTTCAGGTGGAATCTGGGTTCCTGTAACTTGAACCCATTATTCCATGTCCTGCAAACTAGGATGATCGAGACGAGATTCTGGCCCTCCTCTGTGTGACAATCCTTCAAGTACTGGAAGAGTGCGATCATATCTCTCCTCAGTCTCCTCTTCTGAAGGCTAAACATGCCCAGTTCTTTCAGTCTCTCCTCATAGGGCCTTGTTTCCAGTCCCTTTATCATCTTTGTTGCCCTCCTCTGAACCCTCTCCAGTTTGTCTACATCCTTCTTAAAGTGTGGTGCCCAGAACTGGACGCAGTACTCAAGATGAGGTCTAACCAGTGCTGAGTAAAGGGGAACTATCACTTCCCGTGATTTAGAAGCTATACTTCTATTAATGCAGCCCCAAATAGCATTTGCCTTCTTTGCAGCCATATCGCATTGCTGGCTCATATTCAGTTTGTGATCTACCACAATTCCAAGATCCTTCTCACTTGTAGTATTGTTGAGCCAAGTGTCCCCCATTCTGTAACTCTGCATTTGGTTTCCTCTCCCTAGGTGCAGCACTTGGCATTTATCCCTATTAAATTTCATTCTGTTGTTTTCGGCCCAGTGCTCCAGCCTATCAAGATTGCTTTGAATTTTGTTTCTGTCTTCCAGAGTAGTAGCTGTTCCACCCAACTTTGTGTCATCTGCAAATTTGATAAGCATTCCTCTCCCCAGTTTGAGAAGGTACCATTTATAAGCACTCTTTGAGTCCGATTCTGTAGCCAATTGTGGATCCACCTGATAGTTGTTCCATCTAGCCCACTTTTAGCTAGCTTGCTAATTAGGATATCATGAGGCACTTTGTCAAAAGCTTTGCTGAAGTACAGATATATTATGTCCACATAATATATGCCTTCTTATATTATATTTATATAATTAATATAAATAATTAATTTATATATATTAATTTATATATTATTATATTATATTATATTATATTATATGCTTCTTCTGCCTTCTTCCAGACACTATTGGCTTCTTCTTCTCCCTCAGGCTCTTCTGTGTCTGACTCCAGCTGACTGACTCTTCATTCATCTAACTCTAACAGGGATGTGCCTGGCATTTTATATCCTCCAGCCAGAACCCTTCATCCAATCACACATTACATTCTGACAGACTGATATTCTATTGGCTTATAATTAAAGACCAAAGAGTGGAAATAGAATGTTCCCACATGGACCTATCAATGTCTGACCTTTGCCTCCCCTTTTTGATTCCACTCTCCAGTATAAAAGCAGTGGGCTTCTAATGTCATGATGGCGAGACTGTAATCATCCTAGGCGATAGATAGTTCGTTTTCTATATAACAATTGCATCAGTGTCTGCTGTTTCCTGGCAGGCTGACAACTGTAGACCACACATACATTGTATCATTCAGCCTCAATTAGAGGTAAACTGCCAACCTTTTTAACCTCATTCAGTTAACCATTCATGTACAAAACAACTTTATACAACACAAAAGATAAATTCTATCTTTTCATAACATTCTGTACAAGTTTTGCCACAAGATTTTCCAATTCTCCACGTATAGACGCCCCAGTTTTTGTTCTCTAATACTGTAACGGTTTTTGGACTCCTGAACTAAGCATGCTCTATGAAAGCAGTGCCGCAGCGATTCTGCCCCACTCACTGCTAGAAGCCCCCTCAGCTAGGTGTCCATTCTTGTAGCCTTGTATCTTATGCTCCTGTCTCGTAAAAAGCTCTGCCATGGCTTCAAAACACCTATTTTCCATGATTTTTTGGTTCACACTGCCACAGAGGATCTTTTCCCCATTTTCTCCTAGCACCAGACTAAATTCCCCTACTTACATATTGTTTCCAAGAGGCTTACTCCCTGAGCACAGAAAATAGGTTGAGATGTGTGTAAAGTCACGTGTCCCGAGCAAACATGGTACCAAAGTGGTAAATCGGTTTCTGGACTGTACCACTTCAGATTGCAGGTGTGGACTCACCTGACTAAGTGCTCCTCCATTTAAGAACAAAAACCAAAAACAAATAAACCCCCCAACTTATCTCTGATCACAGAAAAACCACATGTTAAGGAGAAGGCTAGGCTATAATCCTTCTCCCTCACATCTACTTTTCTATATGGAGGGAATGTGCTTAAATAAGTACCAGGCTAGATTCCCAAGCAATTCAGAATACATGGGGGGGGGGGATGCGTCCCTCTTAGACATAATGGCTAGGATACAAAGAAATGTGCATCTGGTTCTCCATGTCCAAGGGAACTTTGGGCTTGTATTTTTGAGGGCTTTTGAAATAAGTGAATTTACAAAAATCATTTGTGATATGGCATGGCATTGTTCAAAGGAGGGAATGAGTTTTGCATTTGGTATGAAATGGGCTTTGTGACTGGCCCCTGGATTGCTACAGAGGCCAGGAGGCCATTTTTCTTCCTCCTGCTGAAAACTATAATGAAACTTGCACCACTGATAGAAGTTATACAGAAAAATAATGTCTGGATTATATTTCCGACTCAAAGATCTGCTGAAGTCTATTATAGGCCACAGTATGAAGAATTAAATGAAGCTATAAATCATCTTTCAAACACACAGCACCCTCACATCCCATCTTCAGGCTATGCCTCATTATCTTCTCTCAACTAGAGAAACATTTGGTTGTTTTCAGGAATCAGTAAGCAGTAATATGCAATGTGAATGTTATAAAGGGAAAGGTACATATACAGGTGTAAATTTTTTATACCTTTCAAAAAACCTAAACATTCCAGTAAAACATGACCAATGAGAGTTAAGGACTCAAACTGCAGTGCCCCACATAACACTTGTTGCTTTACATGCTGCAAAAGGTCATGGATCTGGCTTCCACACTAAGCTGGGTCACATACATAAGCTTTTGTCTTTGTTCATGGGTCCTTGCTCCAGTGAAGAGAAAGAGAGACAATAACATTTCCATTCCACTGTGGCACAGCTCTGCTTCTCTTGCTCGCAATGGGAGCCAAAACCTTAGCCTCCAAAGGAAACATAAAAGCCATGTTCAGAGTTTTCAGTGCTAACTCAACTGAGAAATACATTCAGGGGCATAGAGGCTATGGATAAAGCATCACACACTGGGTAAAACAAGTCTCTTCTGAATAGATTTCAAGGTTGGCTGTCTCTTAATCCACCTTGTGTTTACAGACAGTCTAGTCGTCCACAGAGTGCATTTTGTCCCTTCTCACTTGAACGTAGCCTTCTTGTACAGTCAGAAACTGGAGAAATTTTGTTCCAGCCATGGTCACCAGAATACCACAAAGAGCCCCTGCTACAAAAACAGAGCTCTTGTCTTCTTGATGTTCCTGCTTTGATAGCCACACAAGCTGCTGGTTCATGCAGTGGAGAAGGAAACTATTTTTATTTTATTTATTTATTTATTTATTTTGCACTGAAGTTCTGCTGGCTACTGCATGCAGAGGAGATGAAAAGAGATCCATCTTAACCGAAACAGAGTCCAAGTTAGCTTCAGCAGACACATCTATATTGCCAATTGGTCAGTGTATTTGAAGTAAATTTTCATTATAAGAAAACCTGAAGTATGAACACAGGACAGTTGCCACATATTATGGTAAATTTCAGGATATCTGGCCTACCACTGATGCCCTTTTTTCTTTTTAAAGTGAGGCTAGTCTGAATTATACAATACTATGAATAGGATAGATTAATTTTGACACTGGCTCTTGTAACATGGCTCTCGTAATGGGACACTTGTAACATCAGTTAATATCTACTGTATTTTCCCCATCTCAGGTCTGTATTGAGTCCATACCACTGTAGGGTTTGGGCCCACTATTCCTACAAAGAAGGATCTGGGAACAGATTCTGAGTCTGATGGGGGGGGGGAGGAGATGGAGGGGAGGGAACCTGCACCTGGTTTACCAAGCCCAGTGGAAAAACCAAACAGTCAGTGAGGATCAATCAGTGTCAAATCCCGCGGGAAAGCAATCTGAGCTCTCTGATCAGGAGGAGGGCGAATCAAGTGTCACTAACCCCAGGGTCAGACATCAGCTAAGGAGGACAGACCAGCTGAGCAGTGTCAGGCACTCCAAGAGATTGGCCCTTAAGAATAAGGATCCCCCTTAGGGGTGGGGGTGGGGGTAATTTGAGTCTGGAAGGGAGGAGAGGTTTCCAACTTCTCCTTAATGGCTAGTATTCTTCCTTAATGGCTAGTATGCTAACTAAGTAGTTTCTTTTGTGACTGATTTCTGCAATCCACTTCATTTGTACTTTTAAGCCAGTTTGCCAGGCTTGCATTTTCTAATAAATTTTAGTTAGAAGCCATTGTTTAGGTCTGGGTTGGGAGTTGGAGGCACTGCACTCCAGTGGTTCTGATCCTACTTGGCTGGCCGATTCCAGAAGGTGGTGCTGGGGGATTACTGCTCTGTCCCTTGGCAGTTATGCCATGGGGTGCCACAGGGCTCTATTTTATCCCCTATGCTGTTTAACATCTACATGAAACCACTGGGAGAGGTTATCCGGAGGTGTGGGCTCAGGTGTCATCAATATGCAGATGACACCCAGCTCTATCTCTCCTTTTCATCTAATCCAGGTGAGGCAGTGGCTGTTCTGAATCAGTGCCTGGGCACAGTAATGCACTGGATGAGGGCTAATAAACTGAGACTCAATCCAGATAAGACGGAGGTACTGTTAGTGGGTGGTTCATCTGCCCGGCTAAGTGATATTCAACCAGTTCTGGATGGGGTTGCACTACCCCTGAAGGATCAGGTTCGTAGTTTGGGGGTGCTCCTGGATCTACAACTGTCACTCGAGGCACAGGTGAACTCGGTGGCACGGAGCACCTTTTATCAGCTTAGGCTGATATACCAACTACGTCCTTATCTGGACAGAGATAGCCTAGCTACAGTTATCCATCCTCTGGTAACCTCTTGTTTGGATTACTGCAATGCGTTATACGTGGGGCTGCTTTTGAAAACGTTTCGGAAACTTCAGCTGGTCCAAAATAGGGCAGCGAGATTGTTAATGGAGACTGGCCGACGTGAACATATTATGCCAGTGCTTTCTCATCTGCACTGGCTGCCAGTCTGTTTCCGGGCCCGATTCAAAGTGCTGGTACTTACATTCAAAGCCCTAAACAGCTTGGGGCCAGGGTATCTGAAGGATCATCTCCTCCCATATGTACCTGCCCGGACACTAAGATCTGCATCAGCAGTCCTTCTCCGAGAGCCCCTGCCAAAGCAAGTAAGGTAGGTGGCTACGAGGAGGAGGGCCTTTTCTGCTGTGGCACCCCGGTTATGGAATGAGCTCCCCAAAGAGGTTCGCCTGGCGCCTATTTTGTATTCTTTCCAGCACCAGGTGAAGACCTTTCTATTCTCCCAGGCATTTTAATCATTTTAATCATCTTAATCATTTTAATCTTGTAGTTGTTTTTAACTCCATTATTGTAACTGCTGCTGCTAGCTCTGCTGTGTGTTTTTAATCTGTGGTTTTAAATTTTATATTTATTTTATATTATATTTTATGGTTTTAACTGTTGTAAGCTGCCCAGAGAGCTTCGGCTATTGGGCGGTATAAAAATGTATTAAATAAATAAATAAAATAATAAATAAATAAATAAATCTTCTTGGAAGGAGGAGGGGGAAGTACGGCCTGGAAAACCACATAAGTACAACAATATATTCAAGCAATGTAGTGTCATGATACTAAGCACAAGTTGCCACATCCATGATGACAGTAGCCAGAGGTTTTATGGTCATGGCATCTTCTCTGATGTTGCCAACAGCTGTACTGTATATCTTTTGCCAGATCCAAGATGGCAGAACCACAAAAATATACCTTGCACAGAATTATAACCATTATGTCATCTTGCAGTCTATGTCTACAGCTCATCAAACATTTCTTACCCAAACATAGCATGGGGTGCATATGCAATATGAGAATTCAGGATCAGAAGAGATATCCATTAGTACTGAAAGTCATAGTGGAAAAAACCCTTATCAAATCCTTAATACTTTCTTTAGTTTATGGTTCTGGGAAATAAATTGACCTTCTTAATAAATCAATTCTGATTCCAGAAAGTATCAAACATAAATCAATGGATGACTTAACAGGAAATGTCCTGAACCAGTAAATTCCGATAAAAATAAAAATGTATCCATACATATATTACATACATATACAAATCACACATGTTTCCAATCAGTTTAAGCCTACCTTAGGTTTTAAAATCTTCTAATTTCACAGAAGATGAAGTGTGTATCATGCTAAGGGGAAATGAAATTCATGTTCTAATTTTAAAGTGACAAATCATTTAAGTAAAACAATTGGAAATCGAGAGTGTTAAAATATGCATTACAGATTCAAAAGGTACATGTCATGTGCTAGACTGTGGACATTTTTGTAAAGCACAAAGGAAGACATTAAGAAAGAATCTCTAGCTCAAATATCTGAGATCTTTGCTATATTTCTGCTTCCCCCCTCCCCATCACTTTACACAAGCTTAGAGTGCAACCCTAAAACCATTAACTCACAAAGCGTCCCATTTTCATAACTGTTGGCCTAAATGGCCAACACACTGAAACTCAATGAATATAAATGAATAATCAGCAGTGAATAACATCCAGCTAGCACATTTTATTTCCCTTTTACTGGGGAAAAATGTCTTCAATAATGTCTGATTTATCTACGTTGATGTTCTCATTACAGACACTAGCATTACTGTTGACTGTGCATTTATTATCAGCTGGCACTAAACTCTGTAGATTCTACAGCAGTGAACATGAATTTCATTTCCCCCTAGCATGATATACACTTCATCTTCTGTGAATGATATAGCACAATGAGTTATTATCTCAAGGATAGAAATATGTAGGCACACTTTATTTAACGAATAGCCCAATTGTGTATGACTCTTGTTATTAAGCAAATGTACCAATTTTTCCTCGGAAGATCCAAGTTTAAACAAACCCAATATACATGGATGCTAGACATTTACTCCTGATTTATTTAATATCAGTTCCAGAAAATTATTTCTAGTAGAGGGTGCCTGAACTAATGACAAAAGATGCCATCCCTTCAAAGATCTGAACTGCAGAATCCAACAAAATGGGAATAGCTCTTTTTAAGGGCTGGAGTTCAAATTTAATATTCATTAAGTGATACCTTGTATCAAGGTATTGATATGAAGGTATTTAAACTAAGTCATGGTACAGACAAAAAAAAAAAAAAGGAGGAATACATATGGAGTACCCAAGGTTTAATATATGAAGAGGGGAAGAGACTATCGTTATCACTTGCAGGGAGGCACAGGTGTTTAAACAGCAGTGACTGCTTTATGACCAAACTCTCAGGTGACTTCTTCCACGTTTTAGGGCTTTTCTGAGACACACTAGGTGGAATTCAATGTCATGTGAGCAGACTTACACAATGAGACTTTCCCCATGTCCTCCCACTACAGCTCGCCTCAGCACAAATCTGCTCTGAAGGGTCCCCAAACCCTCAAGCAGGAGAATTGCCCCCCTCTCCATTCTGCTAAAAGAAGCTGTTCTACTGGCAGGAGGGACCCATTGTTCCATTAGTAAAGGAGGGCTGCCCTTGCTGCACAATCCTATGCACTTTTACTCAGAAGTATATCTCACTGTGCTCAATGGGGCTTTCTCCCAAATACATGATGTGTTTAGGTTTGCAGCAGTCTTAATAATGCTTTGGTGTTTCTAGCCTTTTACTGCTTAAGTAAGTGCAAGGCAAGATTCCCAAGCAATACAGAATACAAGAAAAAGGGGGGAAAGGCATCCCTCTTAGACATACGTAATGTGTCTAAGAGCCAGTGTGGCATAGTGATTAGAGTGTTGGACTGGGACTCGGGAGATCCACTTGGCCATGAAACTCACTGGGTGACTTTGGGCCAGTCACTGACTCTCAGCCTAACCTACCTCACAGGGTTGTTGTGAGGGTAAAATGGAGAGGAGGAGGAGGATTATGTAAGCCACCTGGGGTTCCTTGCAGGAAAAAAGGTGGGATATAAATATAATGAATAAATAAATAATGGCCAGGATTCAAAGAACTGTGCATCTAGTTCTCCATGCCCAAGGGGACTTTGGATGTGTATTTTTGGGTACTTTTGAAACTAAGTGATTTCACAAAAGTAGTTTGTGATATGGCATGACATTATGTTGTTCAAAGGGGAAAGAACTCCCAAATTTCCCTGGGTCTGCACTTGGGCATGCCTGAAGTAGCTCTTTGGATCAACTTGTGGCCGTTCAGATGCTTTGGCTCCCAACTCCCATCAGCCCTCATCATTGGCTATGCTGGTTACAGCTCATGACAGCTGCAGGTCAAAACATTAGGAAGGCCACAAGTTGCCCACCCCTGCTTTAGAGAGAGGTCAACACATTTGAATTGAGGGAAATAATTGCAGCATATCAGTCAAATAGAATATTAAGTTGTTTGTTGCCAATCTGTGAATTTGATTACACATCCTATTTACTTTAACATTTGTTTTGCTATGTCATGGGGTACAATGAACGAACACATGATATCCGTAGAAAAAATACTAACTTACTTCATTTTAAAAAATGCTGTCAAATATAGAATGGATCAGCAAAAGTAGTACTCCAAATTTGCTAATCTATGGCAATGAAATGAAGCACAAAGAAGCTTGAAAAACACTAGCAGAGAAACCCATAAAAAAAAGCAAAATTCAGTAACAAGATTTTCTATGAACATGAATATTTATGAAGAAGTCATGAGGGTTTTTTTTCACATAACTTCAAATGTTCTCTTTAAAAAGTCTCCTCAAATATTAAGACATGCATTAAAAAAAATAAAGTGTGCATATAAAAGAAGCCAAGAATGAAAGACATGCAGCTTTAAAGATAAGCGTGCTTTCAGCATAAGCATTTGCACTCAGAACAGCATTTACACAAATTAACATATTTTATCTACTATAAGGCGCATAAAGCAATTGAAAAATGGCATATATTCTAATTTAAATTGGTAGGGCAGAATCCTCAAGTGCTGGAAGGAAAGAGTCAGAACTCTAAGAAGTTATGACAGCTAAATTTGTTTTTTCCCCATTTTAAAAACCCACAATGACAGTTAAAATAATGTTTTCCCTCACCCTTGCTACACATCATGCAAATGTGAAGAAAGTATTTGACCACAAATAGCACTCTTGTTACAATGACTTCTAATCCATTTCTTGTCAATTCAACAGGCAAATAATTTCTGAATGAAATGCTGTTCCAATTCCAATCTTTTATTAATATTATCCAATTCAGAGATACACCAAAATGCCCCCAAATTCAAACCAGGAAAGATTCAACCAACAACTTAGAATAGCAAGGTTGGTAAAGGATGCACCTCCACTCATTTTAGTATTGACATTCCAATTCTTTTCTGCAATATCTATGTCAAATGTGTGGTAAGTACCTGGTCTATTTCCAGGTATTTGTTTTTCTCTATTGCACAGATGGGGAATGTGTGGCCCTGCTGAAGTGGTTGGACTGCAGCTCCCTCATCTCTCACCATTAGCTATGCTGGCAAGGGTTGATGGGAGCTGCAGTCCAACAACGCCTGTAGGGCCACATGTACCCCACACCTTCTGAACTGATAAGCAATTTAGGGCGCAACATATCAACACTGCTGCTAGGTGGCACTTTTCTCAATCTCAACACAAAACCACCATAAAACCTTCACTAAAATAAAGGCTATATAGTAGCAAGTGGCTTCCACTGGGAAAGACATAACTGGTTATGAGTTCACAAACCACTGTAAAACATTCAATTGATTCTTTGGCCTTCCTGGACAAGACTTTCCAAGGTTTCTGATTTGCCTCAACTGAGCATTGTATTAATTATATTACTCCTTATTCTTTGCATTTAGAACTGCTTTAATCTTCCATGTATAGATCTGTCAGCAACTGATCAGGCCCTACTATCATGCACTGATTGGTTGTTCCTAGTAAGAACGTCTAATCCTGTTTGGATTAGTTATTCCTCAACAGAAGCAAGGTCTCCTTCTGGCCTGGTTCTCTGCTGCTGTCCTGAGTTGCAGCCTAGAAGGCCTTACCTTGCCTTATCTTTTAACCTCATCCATACCATCCATACCATTACTTTTATCTCAGCCTGCTCCAACCATCCATTCCTCCTCCTCCTCCTCCAAGATCCTTTGCATTTATTGATCCTCTGCATTTATCAGTTGCTTGCTGTTCATGTTCTGTTATCAATACATTTGAAGATTGATTTACGTGAAAGTGTGGATTTGATGTGAGTTTAGCTGCCTGGACACAGACCAATGTGCATTGAGGCCAGAGCAGCTTCAAAATTCTCTTGTTCGTATACTGTCTTTCTGCCAGAAGGCCTTCTGATCCTAGACCTTCTGTGATTTTTGTGCCCATCTGACCCCTTGTTCCTTATTTGTTCCAACAATTAGCCGCAATCAATCTCAGTCCTTTGCCTACTCAGTGTCTCAGTCCAGCTTTCCCAGCTATCCAGTACTGTTGTCTCATCCCCCACAACTACGGTATAACTTCTACTGCCAACACAAGACAGCCTCTACTCTGCCTGGTCCCTGTGTGATGACTCTTCCCAATTTGAATTGTGTCTTCAAAGTTTTCCTCAGCAGTCCTCAAACTCCCACTTTCCACTTCTTAGGCCTTTGCCACTATTTGTCCATCCGCTGCCTTCTCTGACCCTTCTTTCACCCACCATGCCTCTGCATTTCTTATTCTGTAGCCTCTCTACCTCCCACAGCCCTCACTTGTTCTTATTGTGGATTCATCCCCCACCGATCCAGATTGATGTTTAACTTTATCCCTATGCAGGATTGCATGAGAGGGAGAGTGGGAATAAGCCTATGGCTCACCGCTCACTTCATCATGTCCTTGTTGCCTGTCCCTAAAGCCATCTACATGTTGGAGGAGGGGGCTGAACTTCTGCCATGAGGAGCCTCCTCTACTCATGGAGGCTCCCTGCACGATTCAGAACCCTGGTTTTTCAGGGTTCTAAATAACATGGGAAGGCTCCCACATGGGCAGAAGTTCAGCCCCCAATCTGTGGAATAATAATAACAACAACAACAACAATAATAATACACATTTATATTGCACTCTACACCAGAGCGCAGTACAATATACAGAATAACTCAAACAATAATCATCACAATTTAACTAAAACTACATTAAAATACTTAAAATGGGCTACAATCTAGGTAAATTTAAATTAACAACAACAAATAATTAAAACCATCAAGCCATAAAACTAAGATCACAGCAATTACCCAGTTCACACTAAGTCTAACACCTATGTCTCCAAGTTGAACAGATAGGTTTTCAGGTTACGCTTGAATTTATTCAACTCTGATTCCATCCGAAGGTGTAAAGGAAGAGAGTTCCATAATCGTGGAGAAAAATGAGAAAATGCCCGGAGCCAGCCACCTTTGTCCAAGGCACTTCCAAAAACCCTGAGTCTTCAGATCGAGTTCTTCTAAGAGGTGTGTGCCATGTGACCAACTCAGCCAAATAAGTGGGAAGGGAAGAGCGTAGTACCTTAAATGTCAAGACAAGAAGTTTGAAATAAGTCCTTGCCCTGACCAGCAACCAGTGCAATGCTCTACGGTGACAAGAAACATGGGAATAATGGGGCAGGTCAAGAATCGCACGTACAGCACTATTCTGCACCAAAACAAGGGGACGAAGTGAAGAAGAAGGCAAACCCGCCAAAAGACTATTACAATAATCCAAGCGTGAAATGACCAAAGCATGGACAAGCAGCTTTGCAGTCTCTGGGGTCAAGAATCGACGAATCCGTCGGATGTTAGCAAGATGGAAGCCACATGTCTTTGCTGTCATATTCACAAATGGACGAAGTGACAACTGATCATCCACCACAATGTTGTGGTGATGGGTGACAAGGACTCGATTGAAATGGCAGGGTCAACAGGCTCATTCCCGTGCTCCCCCTCGTGCAATTCTGATTGTGTGTATGTGGTGCGGGTTGAACTACTGAACAGAACTTTTGATTTGAAGGTATCTGTGTCGTGGACACAGGGAGTGAGCGGGAGGAGGCCAATGCCAGACCGGTTTTGTGGGATCGGTTTCGGCTTCTTCCTTCTGATGAAGTGGACAAGGTGCTTTCATCTGTGAGGCCGACCACCTGCTTGCTTGATCCTTGCCCGTCCTGGCTCATAATGAGCTGCAGGGAGAGACTGGGTGAGGGGATCAAGGCAGTGGTGAATGCCTCCCTCGAGGAGGCAGTGATGCCATCAGCCCTCAAGGAGGCAGTAATAAGACCGCTTCTAAAGAAGCCCTCCTTGGATCCCCAGGATTTAAACAACTTTCGCCCAGTCTCCAATTTACCATTTCTGGGCAAGGTGATCGAGCGGGTGGTGGGTGCTCAGTTGAAGGCACACTTGGATGAAGCCGATTATTTAGATCCGTGCCAGTCGGGCTTCAGGTCTGGTCATGGGACGGAGACGGCCTTGGTCGCCTTGGTGGATGATATGAGGAGGGCTTTGGATAGGGGCGAATGCTCCTTTCTAGTCCTCCTCGATCTCTCGGCGGCTTTTGATACCGTTGACCACGGTATCCTCCTGGACCGCCTGGAGGGGTTGGGCTTGGGAGGCACTGTATTGCAGTGGTTCCGGTCCTTCCTCTCTGGAAGGTACCAGAGGGTAGTTCTCAGGGAGGAGGCTTCGGACCCTCGGCTGCTCACTTGTGGAGTGCCGCAGGGTTCCATCCTCTCCCCGATGTTATTCAACATCTACCTCAAGCCGCTGGGAGCTATCATCAGGAGGTTTGGGGTGCGGTGTCATCAGTATGCGGATGACACGCAGCTCTACCTCTGTTTCAAGTCCTCACCGAGGTTGGCCGTTGAGACCCTGTCCAAGTGCCTGGAGTCAGTGGCTGGCTGGATGGGAAGGAACATGCTGAAGCTGAACCCCGACAAGACCGAGGTACTGCTGGTGGGGGACAAGGGGAGGTTAGGGGATGTTGACCTGGTGCTGAATGGGGTACATCTACCCCTGAAGGACCAGGTCCGCAGCTTGGGAGTCATTCTAGACTCCCAGCTGTCCATTGGAGGCTCAGGTGGCAGCTGTGAGCCGGGCAGCGCTGTATCAACTCCATCTGATACGGCAGCTGCGCCCCTACCTTCCTAATCACCTGCTCCCATCAGTGGTTCATGCCTTGGTCTCCTCTCGCCTAGACTACTGTAATGCACTCTACGTGGGGTTACCCTTGAAGACGGTTCGGAAGCTGCAGCTGGTACAGAACGCGGCGGCTCGCCTGGTTAAAGGCAGCCGCCGGCGGGATCACATCACGCCAGTGCTGAAGGATTTGCACTGGCTACCAGTTGCTTGCCGAGCAGAATTCAAGGTGTTGGTTTTGACCTTTAAAACCCTATACGGCTCTGGTCCAGTTTATCTCAAGGAGCGTCTCCAGCAACACCAAGTGGGCCGCTCAACAAGATCTGCCACGGATGGCCTTCTCCTTGTCCCTTCAGCCAGAGCAGCTAGACTGGTGGGGACGAGGAAGAGGGCCTTTCTGTGGCGGCCCCCGTACTGTGGAACTCTCTCCCGAGTGACCTCCGCCATGCCCCCTCTCTGATGAGCTTCCGTCGCTCATTAAAAACCTGGTTGTTCAGGCGGGAATATGGGGTGGGTTAAGATTTTAAAATTTGTATATTGTTTTAATGTATTTTATTGCATTTATGTATTTTATTCTGTGTACATCGCCCAGGGTGGCCGGTTGCCAGCCAGATGGGCGATACATAAATATTAATAATAAATAAATCTCCATCAGAAACCTGTAAACTAGTTTTGAGCTGGCTATTCTGTCAAACAAACTTTATACTTAAACTTTACACCTTGAATTTAAGGATTATACCTTTGAATCCCTGAAGACACTTTGAATCTTAGAGGTAAACTAGTTTTAGGTAAACTAGTAAACTAATTTTGAGCTGGCTATTCTGTCCAACAAACTTTATACTTAAACTTTACACCTTGAATTTAAGGATTATACCTTTGAATCCCTGAAGACACTTTGAATTTCTTCCTTGATATTTTCCTCTGTCTGATGAGGATGTATATTTTTGTCTTAGCAGTATGGTTGTTACATTGAATTGTTTTTGTGTATAATATTTAATTTGTGTTTTCTTACTGTCAGACTGTTATTGGTGGTTTCTGGTTTTACTCAGTGGTTGTTTGCTGTTTATTGCTCATTAAATACATAGGTTATGTTTTGTTAGAAGTACACTTTTTAAGGACAATTATTTATGTGTGACATTTGCTCTCGGCAGTATCGAATCAGACATTATTGTTAATGTACATTATGTTGCACTAGCATAAAGAACTTGTAATGCAACACCAGCCGTGTTTTCTGGGGAATCCTGTTGCGCCAGCCAATGCTACTGGAATTACGCTAGAAGTCCTTATACGAGTGCAACATACCGTATTTTTCGCTCCATAAGACGCACTCCCCCTGTTGATGTTTGCTTTCAGCTTTCAGCTACTCCGACCCAGCTGCCTGCAGCAGCACCACCACCACCAACAGCGGAGAAAGCGCTCTCCCCGCTCGGTTCTGTGACAGTGGCAGGGTTTTATTGTCATTTCACCATTTGGTTCAGAATATTTTTTTTCTTGTTTTCTTCCTCTAAAACCTTAAGTGCGTCTTATGGTCTGGTGCATCTTATGGAGCGAAAAATACGGTAATTTACATTAGAGTCCTATTGGATACTACCCTATGTCTATTGAGTTCGGTGATATTTGACCTTCCCTCACCGAAGCTGCATCATTTGTTAACATGCTGATATGTTCACTCTGAGAATGCTCTAAAACAGGGATCCAAAGCACCCCTTGTGCAAATAAAAGACACCTACTTGTGCAGCCTTCTGCCAGTTTCCTTGTCTGCAAGCCCTTGGGCCTCATCATTTTTATTCATTCATTCATTTATTTATTTATTATATTTATACCCCGCCTTTTTTCCTGCAAGGAACCCAAGGCGGCTTACATAATCCTCCTCCTCCTCCTCTCCATTTTATCCTCACAACAACCCTGTGAGGTAGGTTAGGCTGAGAGTCAGTGACTGGCCCAAAGTCACCCAGTGAGTTTCATGGCCGAGCGGGGAATAGAACCCAGATCTCCCGAGTCCCAGTCCAACACTCTCACCACTACGCCACACTGGCTCTGTCATTCTGGAGGAGTCTCCTAATCATCTAGAGCTGCTTTTGGGGATGGTTGTGAGAGGCTGCAGTTGGAAAGAGGGTGGGAAAGGATCCAAGCCCATGACATTAGATCCAAGCCCATGACTCAACCAGCTTGACCAATGACTTGGGGGGGGGGTGGCCTCTGTGTGTGTATGGTAGGGAGGGGATTGCTTTCAGAGAGGCATACATATTGGCAATGACTGGGATTTTTGAGGGAAAACCACCACCTAAGTGTGGAAAATTCAACATCTTCTTGAAGATTTATATTTAGTGGTATTGTGTGCATACATTTGTATCTTGGGAGAGGTGGTGGTGATAATCATTAAAACATAATTTCTCCCGAAGTAAGGAGCTGTAGCCACAATTTTTGGAAAATCCAAAATCTTCCCGCACACTTACATTAACTGAAAAAGTTCAAATCTATTTAAGAACATTATAAAAAGTAGGAGGACATTTACCCTCTTCAAAATTAAAAACCCAGGTTTAATTATTTCCTCATTATAGCCTCCAAATAATGTGCCATGTTTAAGCAACCTAGTAAAATTGAAATGTATTTGCTGTAGCCCCCTAAGACACAACCCACAATGTTTGGTAGGTCACCTGCCCCACTGGAGAAGCTTTCCAGGGGGTATGGGCTGCAGGGGGGAGGAGGAGATTTTATATATGAAGCTTGCAAAAATCCAATGTTAAGGAGATAGCAACCAGTATAAATTGTTCAAACTTCAAGTATAAAGTGTGAATTTGAATTTTGCTTCAAAATTTCTCAGAAGAAAAAAATGTGAAACTAGAATATTTGCTGAAATTTCAATATTTGCACATTATCATTTCAGTGCTACTGCCTCATTTGTCTATAAAAGTTTTAGAATTTAGGTAGATCATCATGCATCATAATACACAGAATAAGGGCTGCCATCCTAAACCCCACCGAATGCAGTGGGATTTAATGTTGTGCAGACATGAATAGGATTGCACTGTAAGGGCACGATGCAGTGCCCTCTGCCCTCGAGGCACACAAGTCTCCAAACATGAAGGCTTACATGCCTCCAATGCAGAGCACAAGGCATGGCGGTGATTTCTGCCGGCCCACGCCTCGTGCCCTGCATTCCATCCAGATGGCCGTTTTTGGCCATCTAGAGGAAGTGCCTCAGAGGGGGTGGGAAGGACGCTGTGCGGTGCCGTTTGGATACAGTGAAAGTCATTGGCCTCAGCCGCCTTCCCTCCATGCACCCAGCACATCCTTTTGGCCCTCTCCAAGGCCAGTTTCCGACCCCGAAGGGGCAGCCTGCGCCATTCTTTCCATGCCGGCTGCGAGGGGGATGGGGCAGGGACTCCGTAACTGGAGTCCCAGCTCTGCGGTGGGAGAATCTTGGAGCTGGGACTCCGAATAATCCTATGTCCCCGCCCCAGACAATGTCAGGAGGCCACAGGATTGCACCTTAAAATGCGCAAATGATATGTAAGCAAATTATTTGAAAATTAACGTTGAGTCTTTTCCTCTAATATATGACCCTCAAATTTCAAAAATCTATTTTCAGAGGAACTTTATGGGGGAAAGTTTTTGCTCCATCTGTTGTACTAATAACTTATGAATATTTGGAGGAAAATGATATTTTTTTAACTGAATGACATTGACAACACTTTTAAATCATTTTTTGACAAAACCTATTAATTGTTACCCATTTAACGTTTGAACATTTTGCCAAGGGTCACTCGCATTATACTTGCTTTGTGGTTTTTAATTAAAGCAAAAATGCAAGAAAAATGGCTGGAGGGAAATGCGAGTAGGCACACTAATTTTATCATGCGAACTGTGCTGAAGTTCTAATACCATAAGCACCCTTTTCTGCATTGAGCAGAAGAACAGTTTGGGTGTGATATGGATTGTAGTGTTCTGATGTTGAATTCATTCAAATCCCCCCACCCCCGAAAGAGCTAAGACACAGACACTGATTAATCGTTATATTAAAACTGTTACATAATGAGAGGCATGGTATGAAACTTCATAGCATATTTTCATTTGGTTGGAGGCCCTATGCATGTTTAGACAGAAAAAAGTCCTACAATTCCCAGCATCCCCCAGCCAGCATGGGCATGCTGGGAGTTGTAGGTCATTGTTCTGCCTAAACATGCATAGGATTATGCCCTAATTCCTTTAATTTTGTTTCACTTATTTTGTTGCTGCTGCTGTTGTTGTTGTTCTTAATTGAAGTTAATTGTTTCATGTGTCTGGAAGCTATTAGATTTGGTACATATCTAGGCTGGGAAATTCTTTGTATAAACAAAGAAACAAAGTTCCGTTTGTCTCAAAGTGCCTTGGAGGAGGCATGACTCAAAATTACTGTTGAGATGAAGCAACCATCACCACAATGACTCAAGTGGTAGCTTTAGCTTGATGGGCATTAAGAGAGATGAATGCCCTGGAGACAAGAAGGCATCAGCACCAGTAAGTGAATGTGTAATGTTAACAATCTGCAGTGCAAAGAAGTTGGCTGGGAGGGTATCCCACTACACTCTAAGAAGGAAGAGATTGCACTCTACTGTGAAAGTTTGTAACCACAGCTGACAAATACTGCTAGAGTGACAGCACTGAGAGCATCAACTGCATCACATGCTGCTGAGCTGGCACTGTTTACCCATCATCACTGTTGTTAATGCAGCAGCTGTAAATGGATGAAATGCAGCTCATAAGAACAGCAATAATATGATTAAAATTTACAGCTTACTTTAAAGTGTGGCTCAGCTTTGAAAAACAGCCGCATACGGCTCAACAAATTTGTTCCGTGTATATACTGAATCATCTATTTACTTTAGGATTATTTATTTAAATTCATTTCCAATTGTGCATAACCAGACTCAGAGCAAATTCCAAATCATTAAAGCGCATCTAAAAAAAAAAAGGAAAAAAAAAAAAAAGAACTAATCCAAACACAGGCACTAAATTTAAAACAGATTTCCAACACAATGAAACCTTCTCAGGCAGAAATACAGCCACCCCTTTCCGGATGAAGAGCTTCCTCATCTTCTTTGTCCTTCCCTCCGGAAAAGCACAGCAGAACAAGGATGCTATGCAGCTTGCGCTTAAAATCACCATCTCTAAGAAATGCAGTGTAGCAGCTTACAAAGTTAATTTCAGAGCTAAACATCATAAAATAGTACGTGATAGCAGTGATTCATGCCTCCTTTTGGCACTGAAAGTTGCTGAATTAACAAATGATTGTCAGTCCCCACTGAGAACCAACATTTGATTCTGGAATCTGTTGCATACAATCGCAACGTGTAAATGTATCCATGGAAATACTCTAGTTTGAACAACCCACATTATTTCCATGAAGAATTATTTGAGGGGAAAGGGACAGTTTACCAGTCATCATGGTAAATTTTCATTTTTAAAAAAATTCAAAGTATGGCACAGAAAGCAGTCTAGTGGAAATGCTTTTACAATAATCTAAAGCAGACCAGACCTGCTTCCAAGCAGTTTTATCTTGTCCCTGCCAGCTACAGCAAGCTTTATCAAGGTAAGGTAAAAGGTTTTCCCACAGGTTTGATCATAGGGGAAATAAAAATATTTTCAAGAGGGAAAGAAATTTCACACTTTAATGCTACATCTCTCTTTTGAATTTTGTATTATATAACGTTGTGAGAGGCCACACATGGGGGAAAATTTGGCTAGCCTCGCTACTCCACCTGAAAGTAATTGCAGCATTGGGAGCTGGCTCTCACGTGCAACTCATGAGCCCAAACCACAGAGGGAAAATATAAAACTGACCAAAGCAAGAAGGAAAGGGTGGGGGAGAAGAAGGCAAGGAAGCCTGTGAGTGAAGCCGTACAACAGACAGGTAAGTTTTGCTTTTGTAAGACTGAGGCTAGGACTGAGATAGGAGAAAAGCATCAGCCTCATTATGATCCAGCTATCTTTCATTTAAGACCAAGCTGGACAAATATTTTGCTTTCTCAAAGAACTGAGAGAGGCTAGACTATCTCTGAGAGGCATTATCCTGAGTAACTTATCACAAATGTATATATTATGTACAAATATTTGTTATGCAATGCTATGAGTGTACATATTCCATGCAACTGGGAAGCCTTTAGTGCTTGACAGTGTCAAGTTTTTATGAAGCTGGACCACACAACAAGGGATCAGTTACCATCAAGTGCCCTCTGAGAAGGATTCCAGGAGAGAGGAAGGACAGGCAAAGAAGACACTGGGGCCTGCTCCAGCTAGACTGCTCCCCCCCCCCAGGGCTATCATCTACCACCAGGTGCCCTGTGGGAAGGAGCCTGATGACTTTTTATATGTTAATATTGTTTACTGTGATTTTATTAATATATTTTGATGCCACTTGTATGCCAGCTTGAAAGGATTTGCATCCTGAATGGCGGGATACAAATAATTGTAATAAATAAATAAGTGAATAAATAAATTTATGAGCAAGAAACACATTTATCCAGACCACTGTCTGCAGAATAGTGGTGCATGACAATACAGGAAATTAGACATGCCTGACCATCTTATTACAGATCACCTGATCAATATTTTAATGTTAGTTAGTTAGTTAGATCCAGATTTATGCTGCTCTGACGGAAGTGGGCTGCTCCCCCCTCCTTCCCACAGCAGCCCTTCCAGCCCCCTGAAAATGCTACACAGAGAATCAGAACAGCCTGATGAGGGGGAGAGCTGAGGTGTGGCGAGTAGGGATGTGTGAGGATTTCGTTTCGGGGTGGAAATCCAGCGGACTAGCCGGGCTCGAGCCACCGAACTCCATTCCGCTTACCTCTTCCGCAGCTTGACTCGTGTTCTCCTGAGTCAAGCCAGGCCAACGAAGCTACTTCCAGGTTTCTGGCAGGCCGCTGTTTACGTAGAAAATGCCTTAAGATATGCCGAAAGAGGCAGCAATTTGCATAACTTGCGCAAATTGTGGCCACTTTTGATATATCTTAAGGCATTTTCTACGTAAACAGCAGCAGTGGGGAACCCAAAAGTCCAGTGAGCAGCACAGCACGCACCAGCTTTCAGCCTGGAGGTGGGGCAGGTCCAGGCAGATCGCCCACACCTAGTGAGGAGAGGGAGGATCCCAAAAAGTTGGGTGGAGGGACCTTCCACAAGCTGAGCCCTTCCTCTCGTGGAAGGCAGATCCTGGATCCACCCCGATATATACAGCCCTTGGACAAAATTCTAATCATATTCCTTATCTACAGGTTGCTTCAAATGTGGAAGCAGTGTATTTTAAATTACACTGACCTATCTCATTATTTCCCTTATAAATGGCATAGTTTAAATATTAGACTACATTATTATGTAATATGGATAAATCCTTCACCAAAGGTGGAATACATTATCTAAAATAAATTAGTCAATTTCATCTCTAGCTTTATGATTTGCATTCATGGCATCATCATCATCATCATCATCATCATCATCATCATCATCATCAAATTCACTGTTGCCAGAAGTAATCCAAAATCTACTTCTGTTCTGAACAGGCCAACTCATAGAAAGATATTGACTTCCTGCAGGAATTTAAAAAAAACAACGAAAAAAACTTATGAGGCACAGTTAATCTCAAAAGAACTTTTCCGAGATATAAGGAAATTCTGTGTGTACTGAAGGAGTTTATCTCAATTTACTAATCAAAAGGATAACGGGAGCTCTTCCAAAACTCCAGCCCCCTAACTTTGGGAAATAGGCAAGTTATCATTTAGTGGAAGAGGCTGCAGAGAAAGACAGACCTGAAGTAAGGACTGAGGCTGGATGTGGATTGGAGATAGCCTATTTATGGATAGAAGAAGTTTGATCAGACCCAGCCCAGAGACCTCTCTACCTGGAAGAATATTTGACATTTAGTTGATAGATCAGCTGTGTCGTATGTCAGGCCATACTTAAGCAAAGAGTACAAATTAAACAAGACATGGGTACAGAACAACAAATGAAATACTAAATTTCCTCCCATTGGTCTTCTGTTTCACAGCTGAAGGAAATCTGCAAAGCAAAAATCTGCAATCCACAAGCTTGCTTGCTTTTTAGTGCCACCAGGGCCGGCGCTACCGCTAGGCAAACTAGGCGGTTGCCTAGGGCGCGTGGCTGAAGAGGGCGCAGAAACGCTGCGCTCCTCTTCGCTGCCGCCGCCCCGCCGCCCCCGCCGGGCCTCCTCCCCCGCCGCCCCGCCCGCCCGCCAAAGCCGCCGCCACACCTCCCCCGCCCACCGAAGCAAATTTTATTTCGCCTAGGGCGCCAAACTGCCCTGCACCGGTCCTGAGTGCCACTTTAATTTCTGGTAAAATTCCAAATTAAGGGTTTATGTTTCAAGACACTCATCTCCACAGAAAACTACCAGGCTCTACACAAGGCTTAAAGAGCCAATGAGAAGCTATTGATTTTTTCCACCTGCATAAATGTGAAAATCCTTTGTACTTTCCCAAAGGATGCATTGTATTTATTGGTGTCTGTCTGAAAACAACAGTTCAAGGTTACTATTATGAAAATATTTGGGGTTTTAATGAGTCACCATAAGTCCACTGCAGCCAAAGTGTATGTCTGTTTTCTAAGGTAACAAAAAACAATGGGTTGAATACAGTGGTGTCATTCTGCTTCCACAAAGCCTCTGCTCTGCCGCTTGTGAAAAGTCTATCTTATTTTTGGTAAAAAAATTAAGTTTATTGAAATATAAAAACAGAAAAGAAAGGAAAAAAAGAAAAAAATATATACACACAAACAGAACCTACAACACTAAACTAAAACGGACTCCCGATTTTTCCCTACAGCAAATATAAGCAACAATAATTTCTCATGTTCAATAATTACAAAGACATTTCTATTTCCCCCCATATTCCAGAATTTCTTCTATTTCAAAAGACCCACCAAAAAAATCAATCCTTCTTTAATTTCTACGAAAATTATTAAAGATTTCCATTCAATCCTTAATATTAGTTATTCTCTAAATGTTAACATAAGTACCAAAATCCTTACTAAACATTATTAAGCATTTCTATAAAACATAACGTACTATGACCTTCCAGCTTTTGCTCAATCACCAATTTTCACAGATATCTATATATTTTAACAATAACAACATAATTTCCATTTCTAATTTAATATTAAAATATATGTCTTAATTTTATTCTACCAATTCCAGCCACTTCAACTATTGGGATCTCTCTCACCAATCCCTATCAAGATCAACTTCAACCTCTATTATAGACCTCTCCCACAGGTCTTTCCGGTATCCTTCTATTTAAGATTTCTCTGACAAATCTTTCTCAATTATTCTACTATTAGGATCTCTCTTACAGAGACCACTTCCCAATTCAAAGAACATCTTAATCCAAGTCATAATTATATTTATAGGCTCTCATAGAATAGTTTCAATTACATCACCATTGTAAATAATGAGTAAACAAATCATGTCATTCGCATATCTGTTTTTCTAGCTCATAACAGAAGCCTCTATCTATTTCAATATTCAATATTCAACAACTCTTATTAAAACAACAAGTCTCTCTTTTTTCCTCTATTCAAAGTTAAATCTCCATCTAATGCAATATTCATAAATTTATTATATCTTTCCCTCTAAATTAACCCTTTTTGTCACACAATTTCCCAAAATTTCTTTAGGTCAGCAATAAACATAATTAGTCCAGTATCTAATAAACATAGTCATTTCTGCCCAATCCAGTATCCATCCAATACTTTTCATCTCATATTGATAGGACGGCCATGATCGAAAATCAGGCGTAACTTTTGCAACATTAGTACACCAAAGGACAGCTCCACCTGCTGATCAAAGCAGCAAACACCTTCATCACATTTATTTCCAACGTGCCACGACCAGAAACACTTTCAGTAAATGGCTGAAAATCCTCTGTATCTTTTCCACTGGAAAGAAGTAGCTGGTGAGATAAATTCCATGTAATTTCTCTAAACAAGTGAACAAGTCCAAGCTCATAACTCAGGATAGTTTCCTCCTCAATCATAAATTCTAAAGTATCTTTCTCATCCTGAGGCATAGCTTCTATACTGCCACTTGAAATAATAGAGTCCTGTGCAGCGCCCATGTTGTTCGGAAAGAACTCCATTTCCCACACTTCCCATTTAGGTTCCCAAATGGTTACCTCCACACAATTCTGTTCCCATTTTTTCCCAAAGCATCAAGTGTATCTTCTATTCTCTTAGAGAACTGCATCAAAGTGTTGTAGATCTTAGTAATGTTCATTTCTGTCTTCCTTAATGTCTTTCAACTGACCCGTTGTATATCATCTACTATCTTCTTTTCCGACAGTCAAGTCAAAACAAAACCCTCTTTGGGAGGGACATTAAACATGCCTGGGAGATGGATAGATTTACTCCACGCCTTCAGAGCACTCAAACAGAAATCAACTGAAGAAACTGCAGCTAGATTCCCAACAAAGCAATCTATAAAGGAACTTGTGGAGATGTCTCACAGTCAGCCCTAAAATTAGGGGCGATTAATGGCTATAAATAGCCACAATTCCAAGACATGTTGCCACCTCCCAAAGACGAAACTGCCAGCCCGTCACCTTCCCTCACCGGAGGTCTGTGAAATTTTCATCCTTGCATAAGTGTTTTCATCCTTGCATAAATGTGAAATCCCACACTTAATTTCCACTTGTGCAAGTGCTTCCACAACTCATTTTGAAAAGCTTCTCACCTATGGTGTTTACCCTATGTATTGCATAGGCATGGAATGGATCATCACTGGAACTGATACAGTAATGGAAGGGGCACAGGAAGCTCTCATGAGCAAAGTTCTTTATTTCAGTGTAGCAACAACAACAACAACAACAACAACAACAGAAAGTTCCTATTCTGCTTCACACATGTGAACAAACGCATTCAGGTATAGTATGGTTTTAGTCAAATGCAATGTGGGGTCAGATACAGTGTGATCCAAAAGTCTGTGCTAATTGGGCTTGCAGTGCCGTTCTGCACTGACTGGGGTCCTGGCATGCACAACCACTAGCAGAACAACGTCAGCTCTTGTACTTTTGCTGCTAGCATAATGTTGGATACAAGCCATTGCTAACTTCTGGATTACAAAACGAATAGGCTTTTTATACAAATCTCACATCTATAAACAATAGATTAAGCAAATGCCAAAGAAATATAAAACCCCAACCAATAATTCAAATCACAATGCCTGTAGAAAGACATTTAATCACTCAGTGTAAAGAATGCACAGTATAGATTTCCTTTACAAAGATGTAGTCCACTGACTTAAATTCCCCCATGTTGCTGTGCGCTGGCAGAACATGTGGAGTACCATGATCTGTTTGTAAAAAAAAAAAGGGGGGGGGACAGGAGGCTTAATTTGTCCCTGTTCTTAGCTTCAACTTTTTGTAATAACTCAGTCCTTAAACTTCTTCTCTATATAAAAGCCTGTTCCCAGGGTTCTGTCACACTGTATCATGTCCAAAAGAAGCCAGGATGCAGTTGTGCAGATGAAGGATTGGGGCTATGTGCAAATATTAGGCTGGCTCAATTCTCAAAGGTATTATTTCATTCTATTGTACACATCAAACTCACTATAATTTGGGACATATGTGGGGGTGGTGGAGGCAAAACCTGACTTTTGACCCAAATACAGGGACTGAGTTATATGCTAAGCGGAACAGTGGTGTGCTGTGGGAAGCCCTTTTAGTTTCCTATATACCGGTAAGCAAATTATTACCACTGGGCAGTATCCAATCGGTAGCACTAATGTTGCACTAGTGTAAGGGACCACTAGTGCAATGCCAATAGCATTAACTGGCATGATGGGAATTCCTGAAAAACCTGTTGTGTCAGCTAATGCCATTGGTGTTGCACTAGCAGGCCCTTATGCTAACACAACATAACTTACATTAGCGCTAGTATCCAGTTCGATACTGCCCATTAATTCCTATGTGGAAAAGTAAAATACTGGTGGAACTACAACACTGCAGTGAGGGCAAGATCTGTTCACCCCCCCTACTGACATGGAAGCACAGTGTCTCTCTGTTCTCAAACATACTAGGTATCCCTGAAATATCCAGACCTTCTCTCCACACACATTCAGCCCATTGTAATGTTTCCAAGGATTCTCCACCTATTAATAAACACAGCAAGCCTCCTCAAGTTCAGGGGAAGAACTGACCATCAGGCTTGAGCCAGTGGCACCTTTCTTTTTTGGAAATGAAGCATTAACAAGGAGCCCATCTCTTTGCCAGAGGGTTTCCACTCTTGCTCACTGACATCAGGGGCCTCTGGATGACTTATAGACCTGCTTCACACATAGTAACAACCCAGAGTACAAGTTGAATTGTGGGTTGTTGTTGAATCATGGCTTGCTGTTACATGTGAACCCTGCCCTATGGTTCAGTTATGGGCTGTTAATCATGAACAGCCCAGAGTTCGCAACCTGACAACTAACCCTGGGTTCTCTTCCTGGGTTATTTGTGGTTAACAACCCTTAGTTAAACCATAGTGCAAGGTTCGCACATAACAACAATCCACAATTCAACAACAACCTATGATTCAATGACAGCCTATACTCAACCCACACTCTGGGTTGTCCTTACATGCGAACCAGGTCATAGTCTGCATGTATAGGATTCACGAGTTGAAAGAAAGGAAGAGAAATTTAGCTGCCCTACAGTGATAAAATAGAATCATGGAATCATAGAATAGTAGAGTTGGAAGGGGCCTATAAGGCCATCGAGTCCAACCCCCTGCTTAATGCAGGAGAACAGATGTGGGCAGCCCAGGCAGTCATCCATCCAAGCACTGACCCGGCTCATACCTGCTTAGCTTCAGCATGTGGCCTGCATTATGTGCTCTCGACGCCACCTGCAGGAATACTTTCCTAAATATTCAATATATAGTCAAACAGCCAAATTAAAAGAGAATGGAAGCAAACAATATGAGATAGATAGAATATTTTTAATGCATTTGAATTATATTAGTACCAGTCTGAAAATATATAAGGAATATTTGATGCATGGCTACATATTGAAAAAATTTGAAAACACCATCAGAGGGATCCAGACAATGTTTGGGTGAAGGTCGTCCTATGTGACTCCCTGTGGTGCCTGAAAAGCTGTTCCAGAGGCTTGAGGGACCCTCTGGAACAGCAAGAGACATGGCACTTGGGGCTGCCTGGAGAAGGGAGAATCAGAAAATTGCCTACCCCCCTTTCCTCCAGTGGAAGCCTCTGCTGGAACTTGATCCTTTCAGTGAATGAAAGAAGTCCTTCCATTTGCAGAAATCTGGATCAACCCCATTGTTGCTCAAGTGGCTTTGTACAAGGGGGGCACTATTAAGAAAACATTGTTCCTAATGTATTTTATTCAACAAGAAAGACAAATGGTGATACATAACAACTTTAATCCCAAGAACCTTATGTTTCTGTGAGCTTGCTCCTGAATTCTCCATGTTTTCTCTCCTGAGTGTAGCTTCTCATACCGCTCAGAAGCCTACACCAAAGAGTCCTCTAGTACAATAAAGTATTGATTGAGTATTGAGTCCTCTAGTTTTCTGGAGCAACTTTCTGAGCAACTCCCAAGCAGGGCCGGTGCTACCATTAGGCCAACTAGGCGGCTGCCTAGGGCGCCGGGCTAAAGGGGGCGCCAGGAGCATAGGGCTGGAGGGAGGGAGGGCTCAAGTGGGAAGAGGGGGGCGCTAAATATCTGATCTTGCCTAGGGCACCAAACTGCCTTGCACCGACCCTGCTCCCAAGCACATCCAGAAAATTCTGTCCACAACATTTTGGGTTCTGTCCCGTATCCTCATAGTGTTAAAATCCTAGCACGGCATATACACATAATGGAAGCATGACTTAGAACTGCTTTCCACTAATAGATCCTATAGTGTGACAATAATATATGCAGGGTATTTTGTTGTTGTTATGGATACAAGTGCTGAGAAGTATCCCTCACAAAAATGCATGCAGGATTATTACAAGTCACAATCCACACAGTTGCATCATACAAATGCCTACAAATGACATACTCTGGGATGTGTGGAACTGCCCTTACCATCCTCAAGTTAATGCCAACTCCCACATTGCATTTTATACATAAAGTGTCTTCAGGAAATCATGAACATGTATCCTGAATACACAAAGCATTAGTAGAGAGGGATATCTTAATAAGATGAGGCAATCTCATACAATGTCTGATTTATTTGTTCTATTTGTTCTGGCATTTGCTCCATAATGGTTATATTAAGTTATTGTGGTATTTTATATTGCCTCTTTTTACGTCCTTGATAATATGGGCTCCTACATTTTCAAATTATTGCACCAGAAGAGTTATTACAAATTTCACATGGTTTACTGGAGTGGCATCTCATGAATATAGAAAGGAAAGAAAAAGATACCTGGAAAGATGATTGGATACACACCATTAACTATACATAGATCTCATAGCATTTGAGCAGTACAAGAATATATTCAGTATCCTAAGCTTTCAAAACGTATTTACTACTAAGTTATACTGCATTCAGGAAAAAATGGCTTGGGTTGTTGTTGTTTTTTAAAGCAGCATATTTGATAATGTAGCATGTATTAAACAATATTAGCATTTTTTTTCAACTGAGCAGAATGATGAAATTGTACACAATGCAATCAATTTATATTTAGGTTCCAACTGACTAACAGATCAGCAGATGTTTATGTGAAATATGCAGGAAGCATAATCAAGTAAATGTGCAGCAAATACAAATCTCAGTCTCTCTACCTTTAAAAATAAGAATTCCCTATAAAATTTATTTATTTATCGTATTTCTAGATCGCCCATCTAGCTGGTACCCGGCCACTCGGGGCATTGTACAACATACAATGAAACAAAACAGATTAAAATACACTTAAAACAGTATAAAATGTTTAAATCCTAACCCACCCCATATTCCTGCCTAAAAAGCCATGTCTTTACTGGACCGCGGAAGCTCATCACTGCCATTGGTAAATTAATCACTAAAAAAAGCAGACAGAACCAGGAGAAGGCACTGGGCTGGATCCAGACTTAAGTCATACTTATGGAACATTGAAATCAATGGAGCTTATGCTGGTCATCATGACTAACTTAAATCCCATAGATTTCAGTGATTCTACTCTATGTGTAAGTATATTTGAATCCAACCCATTGCCTTGTGGTTCAAGTAAGTCATCTTCATAGAAATAAACCTCAGGGTTACATTTTAAATGGTAAATAAAAATCCACTATCTAAAGAGGATTAAAATATATGGGATGAGATTGCTTAAAAAATAAAGAAGGAGAAAAGGAATGGATCTTGTCAAAATCATTAATTGTTTGATGTTCTTTGCCATCGTAACATGATAATGATACAGCTGCTTAGGTTATGCGGTTGCTAGTTGATTTCAAGGCTGCCAGCACTCATCTTCAATGACGAGGTTCACACGACACAACAACCCACCATGGATTTTAAAAGAATTTTTAATACAGTCATGCCTTGGATTGAGAGCATAATTCGTTCCGGAAAGGTGCTTGTAATCCAAAACACTCTTATATCAAAACGAAATCCCCCCAAAAAAATTTGTACAGAGATTTTTAATTTAAGCCGTACTACAGTACTTGTATTGCAAGACGACGCTTGTATATCAAGTAATAAATAAATAAATAAATATTAAAAATTTTGCTTGTCTTGCAAAACGCTCTCAAACCAAGTTACTTGTAATCCAAGGTATTACTGTACTGTTTTAATTATCATGTTTTATTGTATTGTTTTAATTGTACATCGCCCAGGGTGGCCGGGTGGCCGGCCAGATGGGCGATTACCAAATATAATAAATAAATAAATGGGTAACCGGCCATGGTGGGTTGTCATGTTGTCCGAACATAGCTTGGTTTCTGCAGGGTGGTTTATTTTTCACGAACAAGCCACCCTAAGAACCTATGGCTTGTTTTAGGGTTGATCTTGTCCATGATTGCTTGCTGTGTCTTCTGAATCCAGCAGTGCCACTTTGTTGTGGATTGTTGGGAAAGGCTACAGAGTTGCTTGGTAAGAGCAGCAAAAAAATCCTGTGCTGCTTGCTTTTCATGATCTCACCAGTGACTCCCCTTCCATCAATGCCAAAACGACACTTTGGAAGGAGTATCACTCGTTTCCCGGCTTTTTTATTTTCCAGTGCCTCAAAAATGCGCAATTGGGGTCATAATTTTTATTAATTATTATTTTGGTCAGTCTTTCACAAGTATGCAAGTGCACTCTTATGGCTGTCCAATATGTGTAGTCTTGACTGGTCAATTTCCTTGTCTGTTTCAGCTGTCAAAGGGAATGGTGAAGGGGAGTAGGAAGCAAATTAAATGGCTGGGAAGTAAATGGAGGTGAGATGTATGCTAATTTAAGGGCTGGGAAGTAAATGGGTGGGAAATTTGTATACCTGCAGTAACTGCTCCAAAAAGGAGCTGTGAAAGGGGGGGGGTGTATATCCCTTTTCTGGAGTAGCTGGAGACTTGGCAAAGTGCTGACCAGGTGGAAGACACTGACAACTGTCAGTTCAACACAGAATTGAGAGGATTACATCGCTAAGGGGGATATATTGTCCTTGGCCACCTTTTGGTGCACCTTCTTTTGCCACCACCACCCTTTACCAGTTTTCAATTGATAACTTGGTAATTGGTCCCTGGCAACTGTGCACAAATTAGGTTATATGCAGTGTCTTCTTGTCAATCTGTTAGCTGCTGCTCCACTTCCCTGCTCCATTTGAGAGCTGAAACAGACAAGGAAATTGACCAGTCAAGACTATATATATACAGTCATGCCTTGGATTGAGAGCATAATTCGTTCCGGAAACGTGCTTGTAATCCAAAACACTCTTATATCAAAATGAAATCCCCCCAAAAAAAATTGTACAGAGATTTTTAATTTAAGCCGTACTACAGTACTTGTATTGCAAGACGTCGCTTGTATATCAAGTAAAAAAAAATTAAATAAATATTTAAAAATTTGGTTGTCTTGCAAAACGCTCTCAAACCAAGTTACTTGCAATCCAAGGTATTACTGTACAGCAAGACAGCCCTTGTGAAAGACTGACAAAAATATAATAATAATTTTAAAATTATGAACACATTTGAGCAATTTTCAGGGGCCATTTAAAAAAAAGAAAGAAAATATGACCCCAATTGTGCTTTTTTGAGGCTCTGAAAAATAAAATAAAAAGCGGCAAATGAAAAGGTGCAGTGATCGGAGCAGGGAGGGGGAGACAAGAGGGTTCTGCTGTGAAGGACACTGAGATATGTGCTGGAGGCAGCTGGAGGATTGAGGGAGGGAATAACCCATGTAAGCCCAATCATCTTTCGGGCGTACCATGGCTTGTTCAGTGAACAACCAACCCCCCATGGGTTATTCACAGGGTAGCTTAATGTCACATGCAAACATGCCCAATGTGACTGAGGATAATTTTGGAAATCAACGTCAGCAGAAGAAAAACAAAGTGCTGGGAAGGGAAGCTGAAGGAAGAAAATAAAGTTTGCATCTGTGTGCTTTCATGAATCTCCTTTGTAATACACATTCACTTAAGTCTTCACCAGTTTTCTTTAATATAGAACACATCATGTTCGGACTTCCTCAGGGTTGGCTGCCATTATCATTATTCAGTCAATTATGCACAGTACCTAAACGAGACATTGTTTTTCTCAAAGCGCAGAAGACTGACAAAGTTTTATGGGTAAATTACTCTACCTTACTTAGTCACTATATATTGTGTGTTCAAAGTATAAGTATGACAGAGACCTAATCATAACAAGGCTAGTTTAGGAGGGATACAGAGACAAGAAGCTATCTTGATGTAACTGCCTTGTGAATAACTCTTTAATGAAAGCCAGGGCTTGCCACCCTTCACTGACTGCTGTGTAAATTAGGCAAAGTCTCTTTGCAGAAGTTTATTTCCCTTCCTAATTTCAGACATCTATGCTACTATGCTAGACCACTGCCAATTTTTAAAAGCAACCATATATACAAACAAACAGAGACTCTGGCAAACTGGATGGCAGTTCAGTCCAAGTGCCAAGAATACTGTATCAAGACACATTGCTTCAATGTGAGCATTTTATCATGACACATTGCTTCAATGTGGGCATTGCACCTACAGCTGAAGCCCAGGTATGAAGTGCTCCTACCACAGAAGATGCAGCCGTTCCAACCTTAGAAGCCATTAAGAATTGCCCAGAAGGCAGAAGCCATCTAAGGATTGCCCATTCTGGCCCCCTCACACACATACACCGTTTGTTACTATCGTCTAATGCTTCCTGAGAAACTTTAAACACAGGTGAAATTTGAGATGAAACAAACAATTGTGCCTTTTAACAGAAACACTCCGGGTTCTTCCCCCACCCCAAAGAAAGAGTAATTGTTCTGCGGGAACAACACGTTCAGACGCAGTTGATAAAATACTTTCCAAGAACTTGGCCGGCACTTGTTTCACTTTTATCATTCCCACCATAACACTAAGATTCCATTGCATTACTCCCCCTCTCTTCCTCCCCTAGTGGCTTTTCCCACAAGGTGGTGAATGCAAACATCATTTCCTTGCGTCACGAATGGCAGTTTGTGTTAAATGTAAGCCACTTCAATAAAGTTTATTTTTAAACTACTTTTATTTTCAAAGTTAGATTGCTTAATTTTTAAGGACTTTGGTTCTGCTTATGTAGAAGGGTGCTCTCAGATTCATTCGCTTGAACATCCTATCTACTCTCAAATTAACACTCCCTGAGAAGTATGAATTGCTCCATCTGGAAGTGATTACATTTCAGAGGATGTGCAGCATTAAGTAATTTAAGCTTACTGAAGTGCCTTTTTTTGTGGTAAATAGACCTTTCAATTATAAACACGTTTTAAAAACTTTCTTGTACAGCTGTTCAAAGACACAAATCAATGTATTCATTTAATGTACAAAAATTAAAAACAAAATAATACATATGTTAAGCAAACCATGACATCAGATCAGTCTGCGGAGAAGTTCGATTCAGACATGGTGATCTAGTGTTCTGCATTCTCCCAGGCTATTGAAGGACCTGGAAAACATTGATCTACCAACAGAAGCATTCATTGTGTATATGTTGGGGGTGGATCATAGTTCAGTTGTAGAGCACCTGCTTTGCACACAGAAGGCCCCAAGTTCAATCCCTGGCATCTCCAGGTAGGGTTGGGAAAGACCCCTGACTAAAATCCTAAAGAGCCACTGTCAGTCAGCGCTGACAATACTGAGCTAGATGGACCAAAGGCAATGTCATATATTCATTGCCACGGACTGCGATGAGCAAGGAACACATCTTAAAAATGAAAACTATTAGCATAGTCATTTTCATTCACAATGTCAAGCACATTTAAGGAAAAACTTTAATTACTCATCTTATGACTGCTTATTATTCATAATGGAGCAGGCAATCTCCAAAAATAGAAAAGTCTTTCCTTCTATAACCAGTTTACATAGTACAGGGATGGAATGAATTATTGATACAACAGTTAGAAGAACTAAAATGTGTAAGCAAAAGGAGCAGGGGATGCTTTCAAATGTCTTGAGAATACACTTTTACCATGCCCACATGAGATAGGCCCAGCATATGAAGCTCACCAGGCCTTTCCATGTATGGGTGAGTGGGGGGAGAAGATTCTACTACCCTGATCAGTGGGACCTCCCCATTTCTCTGCAGCTGCTATATACAATTAGGGTCTCCCATGGAAGCAGTAGATTATAGGTGAAATAGAGGCAAAGTATAGGTACAAGCACAGATCAATCAATGGAAAGGAAGGCATGCCTCTTTGTACCTTTCCTAGCTGTACTGAAGGGGGAAGTTTAGAAGTGCAGCTACTAACTAAAAGATATAGGAACTGCTGTCCTCCTTTGTAGCTGGTCACCATAAGGATGAACCTCTCCTCTAAAAGGTACCAAAACCTAGTTAGAAAAAACATCTAGCAACCCAGTCAGTACCACCTTATGGCAAAACTCTAAGTATTTAAACACAAACATTTTCAAAGTGTATAACACAAATGTTAATAACACTCCACCAACTTCAACTATTTTTATCTTCCAGATTTTCAAGAGCAGTTACCAGTTCTTGATGAAATTTATGTCGAATGATATGTGCAATCAGTGACAACTAGAGCTGGCATGCTCTTCTACCGTACCATAAGGAAACGAAAGCCATGGACTGACACAGCACAATGTGGGAGGTGCAATGTGTTGGTCGTAATCTAAATCGGGGCGGGGGGGGGAAGGTAGATCAGGATCTACTAGCAGATCTTTGGATGGTTTGCAGTAGGTCAGCAAGGATTTATGACTTCCAATTGTTTAACAATAGCAGCAACTTTTACACGCTCATCCTTAGTGCGATACATTCTGGGCAAATCGGACTTGTCAGGGGGCTATGCTGCATGGTTTAGTAAGGTCACACTAACAGCTAAGCATATTTATTCTACAACACTGGAAAGCAAATAAAACTCCAAATATACACAACTGAATTCAGGATTTATTGACCTTAGCTGCCCACAAACAGATATATCACACCAAATTACTAAAAGAAAATAAACTCCAATTAATATGGGGAAGTTTTCTTGAATTATATGCAAAATAATGTGATCCACTGCAATACCAGTGCAGGCTAGCAAAGAGACATGCTTGACACAAACCATTTATTTCATTTATTTTCATTTATTTTTTCATTTATTTTTTTCTATGTCATTGTCAATTCATCCAATTTTTGCTTAATGAATTTACTTCTAGACATGAAGCATTTGCTCTTTAAATACAGGACAATATGAAGAAGGGAGGGGGAAACCTAAAGGGGAGGGAATGAGGGCTGGAGGGGGCAGGAGAGGGGAGGATGTACTGTTTGTATTGTATTGGGGAGGGGGATCTAATAGAAAATTAACAATAGTAACAATAACAAAAAATAGCAGCAACAAAATGACCCCCCACAAATTATACTGCTGAAACTCAGCTCAGTTTTGGTACTCAGCAGATGCCCTGGGGCACTATGGTATTTAATTCTGTGTCTTTTGCATCTGACTCCAGTTGGTCTATCTCAGGGTTCTAGTAAAACACAAATAGATCCTGCAAGTGTGAAGTCTGTCCTCCCATTTTAGATAAGAGCAGGGTTTCTAATGCAAGATAATACAAAATAGCAAGCCTGGCCCAATCTATTTTGTAGTCTGAAGCACAGCAGCATCTCTCTCTCTCTCTCTCTCTCTCTCTCTCTCTCACACACACACACACACACACGTATCAAGGTGCATAGCACCCAATGCCAGTTATTTTGATGCCTGAGGCAGAAAATTCTGCAAGCACCTTTGCCCTTTCCTGGCAATAAGCGGCCGAGGGTGGCTACTTTACTCTGCCTAGTGGTAGAGCAAGCCTTGTCTATAGCTACAGAGAAGGTACCAGGGGGTTATTGGCTATCAGCCCTCACACATGTCTTCTATCTTGGGCAGAGTGTATTGAGGGGGTGAGAATTTTACACCTTTTCAATCTGCACCAAGCAGTTGTGGATAGGGGAGGAGTGGATCCTGCTGAAAACGTTTTTTTGCAATTGTTTTAAATTTGTATGAAACAAGGTAGAAAATTTTGCTTCCAAATGTTTCTTGTTGCTTGAATCACAGCTGTTCATTCCAAGATATGAACCTTATTCTATCTTCAGGTCTTAAACAGAGCTAATCACAATTTAGTCTGACACCTTGCTAAAAAATTTTTTGTTAAACTAGTCCAGGAAAGATTTTAAAAACCCCACAAATCTCTGTACATTTACATTTGAACATGAATAGAACCAGGAAGCCATGGCATAATTTAAAAAAAACCCATTAAAGTGTTATGGATTAGTAAAACCTCTTTCTGAAATGGAGAGATTAAACACACACACAGAGTGGTATTTGTGTTATCAGCATCTGCATTTTTTTCAGAGAAGCAAAACTAGTCAGCCTCCTAGAATCAAGTTATGGATTAAATAACTTGATCCTAGATACGCTCACATCCGTTTCTCTTTTGCTCAAAGTCTTCTTTCTCACTCTGCCCTAATATATGCCAGAAAACTGGTCACAGTGCATGTAAACTGCATTGTGAAAGTTATCTTGTTTCTGAAATGAAGAAATCAGTTTCGTGTTTCTGATACAAAGACAGAACATGGAAAAACAACTATATTCATATATTTTTTTCATTAAGGCATCACACACTACATTTTTGTACAGAGGCAGCAAGGTAAGCAACAAAATACTCAAGAGGTATCATCAGTTTAATTACGTTCTTGACTCAAAAATCAGAAGAAATTGCAGAGGAAAAATGTCACTTGCTTACATTATGTGAACTGCTATTGCTGTCAATAATCAGTTGGCAGGATTGAAGTGTTTTTGGGTGGAAAGAAAACTTACTTGAGGATTCAATACAGTAATTGAATTTAGGGGTGTGTCCTATGTTTGTTAACTATATAAAAAAGCTTGCAATTTACCATTTGTATAGCCACACTTAGCATATAAAATTAAATAGCTGAACCAAACTTTTCTGAGTTTCAGTTTTTGAACCAAAAATTGCACATTCAATAAGATTTTTTTTTGTCAAATAGCTAAGAAAATTACACAAAAATCTAATATTTTTTTCTGCTTTTCATTCAAGACCTGGATGATAAGCATAGCTTAGGTCAGGGGTCCCCAACATTTTTGGACCCATGGGCACAGTTCAGAATTTGAGAAACTGCTGTGGGCACCACCACAAAATGGCTCCCATTGAGGATGTGGCTTGTGACGTAATGGCTGCCCTGGGGACCTGGCTAGTCAAGAGGCGGGGTGCAGGGAAAAGTAGTCAGGCTAGAGGCTGGGAGGGAGGAAAAAATAGGAAGAGTTGCTTCCTGGCCCGCCCAATCTTCTTCCGTCCACACAGACCTTTCCCCTTTGCTCTCTCTCTCTCTTCCCCCCACTCCCAGCCTCTAGCCTCACTATTTCTCTCCCACAACCCCTTTCCTCACTATTTCTCTCCCTTCCCCACCCCTAGCCTTTTGCTTTCTCTCCCTTCCTAGCCCCTAGCCTTGCTCTTTCTCACCCACTCACCCCTTTACCTTGCTGTTTCTCTCCCCTCCAAACCTCTAGCCTCACTATTTCTCTCCCCCACCTCTTTAACTCACTGTTTCTCCCCCCCCCCCGAGCCTCTAGCCTTACCCTTTCTCTCCTCTCTACCCCTTTGCCTTGCTTTCTCTTCCTGCCCACTGAACAGCTGATTAGCAGCAGGTTCAGGAACAGAAAGAAGAACCAGGCACCCCAATGTTTTTCAGATCATCATCATCATCATCATCATCATTTGAAGGGGCAGGGAGTGAAGAGCTTTACAGGCATCATTGGAGGTGCCTGCGGGTGCCGCAGCGCCTGGGGGAACCGCATTGGGGACCCCTGGCTTAGGCAGTGGAAAATACACTGAAGTTTGATTTTTAAGGATCCAGGGAACTGTGTTTCAAGACGGCTTTCCAAAGTCTACCTAAAATAGAAGGGGCCCTTCACTGATAGCAAAACTGAAACTGAAACTAAATAGGTAGTTTTGGCTCAGTTTTGGTTCCAGATGACATTGAAAGTCTCCATTCTCTGTTCTAGCCTTAGAGAGCACTTGAGTTGTTAATATATGGCTGCATTCTGGAGGTTTCAAGGTGTATTCTCTCTCCCTCCCTTCCAGTTAAAGGAAAAGGAAGAGTCCTATGTGAAAGAGGGCTTCATAACAAGGAGCGAGTGTGATGTAGTGGTCAAGGGTTACACCAGGACTCAGGAGAACTGGGTTCTAGTCCCTACACAGCTATGAAGCTCACCGGGTGACTTCGAGTTAGTCACTGACTCTCACCCTAACCTACCTCATAGGGTTGTTGTGAGGATAAAATTGAGAGTAGTAGTAGGATTATGTATGCTGCCTCGGGTTCCTTAGAGGAAAGGTGGAATATAAATATAACAAATAATAAATAAATAAGGAGGCATGCAAGCATTTTTTCTTCCTTCTGGCCTTGGACACATAAGTTAAACAAGGCTGCAATGTAGAGGTAAAATTTGAGTCTATCTACCTTTTTTCCATCTTTGCAAGAAAATAAACTCTAAAGGTGAAATGAGAAAGATCCTTCTTTTTAGCCTTATAGTTCATATATCCAAGTATGCAGAAGGAAACAATCTTCACACAGCTTCCAGGACACAGTCCAGCAGTTTCTGTTGGTAGACTTACAATGTAAAAGAAATGACACAAAAGGAAAAAGGGAAGAAGAGGGAAGAGGAAAAATCCAGCAAACTCAGGCACCAATTCTTGAAGTTCCATAATAGTTCTTATGATGACTGGCTGGAATGCAAACAGTTCAGGGAGAGGAAAACCCAATTAGAGCTGGTCTCTCAGCAGACATGATGGAGAAATGTTGCTTCCTGAAGCAGCACCCCCCTCCCAGGGCAAGGGTGAACACTTTAAAAAAATTTGACACAACCTTCAGACACCAATCCAGACACCAACCTCCCTGAAGCAGGTTGCTTCATTTTGCTGAATGGTAGGGCTGGCCCCGCAGGGTTATATTTTGGAAGCAGTGTGCTGGACTTTCCCCTCCTAAAGGGAAAAAGAAAGCTACAGCCATGGTCTCCAAAACTTCCCTGTTTAACAAAGAGCCACGTTTCTGAGGCTGTGTGCAATACATCTATATATAGATATAGATATATATCCTTAGCAGGACCGGTGCAAGGCAGTTTGGTGCCCTAGGCAAGATCAGATATTTAGCGCCCCCCCTCCCACTTGAGAGCGCTGTATTTTTTTCCAAGGCGTTTCTGGCGCCCCCTTTAGATCAGATATTTAGCGCCCCCCCCCACTTGAGAGCACTGTATTTTTTCCCAAGGCGTTTCTGGCACCCCCTTTAGCCCTGCGCCCTAGGCAGCTGCCTAGTTGGCCTAATGGTAGCACCGGCCCTGATCCTTAGCATAATTAGCTGAGCACAGTGGAATAAAAACATGCAACATTATTGACAGCAGCCCATTTTTGCTGTCTTCTGAGAGTGCAAGGGTGGAAGAGAACTAGGGGATGGTTAGCGGTATGCCCCAAGGACAGAGGAGGAGGAAGAAGAGCACAGTAGAAGGGGCATCTTAGTATTTGAGAGGGAAGAGATGAGGATTCCAAAGGGGGGCTCAGGAAAGCAAGGCAGAATGTGGAAAGCAACCATCTTCTAAACATTGCAAGTTTGTACTAAAACACAGCTAATGTATAAACTGTCCACTAAGCTGCAGTGCAATACAGACTGACAGCTGCTGTATTTCTGAAAGCTAATAAGTATTCTTGCACTAAACAGAGATTATAATGCCAATTATTAGGCACTGCTTTATATTTTACTAGTTTCTAGAAGAGCCCTTAAATCTAGCATCATCATAAGAGGAAGAATTAAGCAACTATGTATGAGTCCAATTCTAAATTGCTTACATGTTTGCTAACTTCATGCATCCAAATTGTCCTAAACACACAGCTCTATCCTCCCACCACAAAAATTCCTTCTTAATTTCCTATTTTGGCCCTATTTTGTTCTTGCTGCTTAATACTATAGGCAAAAAAGAGCATCTATCACTCATACAAATGCAGAACTTAGGCCCAGGGCCACTGGGGAACAAGAAGGAGGTAAGCGTGGGTGAATTCTGAAGTTTGGAGGAGTCCCAAAAATCTACTATATAAATGTGAATTTGTGGGTTTGTACGTTTGTTTGTACTTACGTGGCTCTGCACGGTGGGTTTGCGTCGCCTTGGCTCCTACCCGGTTGGACGGATCCGCCCCAAACTTGGCATGCATACTCCCCATCACCCAAGGACAAAGACTGGCGGGTTTACATAGTACAATAAAATCCCCGAAAAGCCCTCGTCGCACCAGTACAGCCCAAAATAGATGAGAGCCAATGGTGTTGCTTGGAATGTTCGCAGGGGCCACTCAGGAGCGGTTATGCAAATAGCTCCAACAGCATTTAGAATGTTGGTATGCAGTGCCACCACAGGGGCCCAATCAGCAGTGGGTATGCAAATCCCTCCTCGTCCAAACAGAATGTTCATATGAACCGCAGCCGGGGCCTACACGAGGGTGGGGGAATTTCAAAGAAACAACGCCATTGTGTACTCCTGGGGGGGCACACAGGGATTTCATTGTGTGGTCCGGGGGGACGACGACAGGGATTTCATTGTTGCATAGTCCCGGGGGGGAGGGAAGTAGGGATTTCATTGTGTAGTACTGGGGGACGACGACAGGGAATTCATTGCTGCATAGTCCGGGGGGGGGGAAGCAGGGATTTCATTGTGTAGTACCGGGGGGGCACAGGGAATTCATTGTTGTGCAGTACCGGGGGAGGGGGGAAGCAGGGATTTGATTGCGTAGTCCCGGGACACACACACAGGGATTTCATTGTGTGGTCCTGGGGGTGATGGGACGGGACAGGGATTTCATTGTTGCATAGTCCTGGGGGGAGGCGAAGCAGGGATTTCATTGTGTAGTACTGGTGGGGAGGGAAACAGGGAATTCATTGTTGCATAGTCCCGGGAGAGGGGAAGCTGGAATTTCATTGTGTAGTCATGGGGGGGAAGCAGGGATTTCATTGTGCAGTCCTGGGGGGGGGGGGAGCAGGGATTTCACAGCGGACAGCTACCTCAAGGAATTTCGAACAAATAGTGCCTATAGGAAAATGACGACCCGTGCAATGCCGGGTAAAAAAAGGCTAGTCTTTTATAAATCAAACCTAAGTGGGGAACCAAACAGCCTAATGAGGATTGACCAGGCTCCATATATATGGAACATTATGAGTGAATTGAAAAAGGAAACAGCGGGGTGGGTGTGGGGAAAGGGTAGAGAGAGACAGGAATGAATCAGGGTATCTTGGAGAAAGGCAGGTTTCACTGGCTGGCTGGAAGTGGAGGGGTTGAGCATGAAGTATTAACCACCTGACCAGCAACACCAACACTTTCCCTTTTTTCTCCCTTCCCTCCTGCTGTCAATCTTCCTTGCTTTTCTGGCTACTTGTGGCCATGAACTGATGGACCTTGATTCCCCTAGGCTAGGTGGCAAGGAAAAAAATAAAAAGGAAGTAAGAAAAATATTGCCAAATCAGCTGGCAGGCAAGCAAGGCTCAGGAAAGGGGAGAGAGAGAGAGAGAGAGAGACAGACAGACAGACAGAGACACAGACAGAGACACAGAGAGAGGGCAAGGAGCTCAGGAAGAAACACAGAAACATATGAAGCTGCCTTATACTCAGATCCTTGGTCAATCTAGCCCAGTGTTGGCAGCACTGACTAGCAACAGTATCTCTCCAGGTTTCAGGCAGGATTCCTTCCTAGCCCTACCTGGAGAAATCAGAGACTGAATCTGGGGCCATGGGCTCTACCACTGAGTCATACCCCCTTCCCAAAGATGAAGGAAAAGAGTGGAAGATGAGTGCTTGTCTCTGTGTGTCTTTTCCTCCAATGTCCTTTGCTCTGTTTTTCTCCTCCCACCCCTCCATCTAGCAGATGAAAAAGAGCAGCCAACCTCAATATGGTGCCCTCCAGATGTTTTGGACTACATCTCCCATCAGCCTCAGGCAGCATAGCCAAGGATGATGGAAGCTGGAATCCAAAACATCTGGAGGGCACCACATTGAGTGGGGAAGGCTGAAATGCAGAGATGCAGCAAAAGAGAATGGTGAAAGAGACACATAGATATAAAAGGGATTGAAAGAATAGGTCATTTCCTGTTTAACACTGTGAAAAGCTATTTTAAAATGTCCCCAGGGAGGGAAGTGAGAGCTGTCCACAGGGAAAAATCTAAGATTTTAATGTAGCTGGGATTGGGCTGTGTCCACAGTCTCACCTCCCCCGCCCCGCCCCACCCCCCAAACCCCCCACTAAGGTATTAGCAAAGAGAAGAGTTTCATCTCTTTCTAACTCAGTTCTTATTTAGTGTAAACCATTAAAAGAAATACCCCTGCTAAATTTGCTAATACAAACTCCAAGGTGAATACAATTCATTGTCTCCATATTGCAGGTAGGTTTCTTCCCCCCAGCCCCTCAGCTACTGGCTCATGCATACCAAGAATATACTGCAACCTTTTGTGTATGTGCGGGCGTTCATACACACATACATGCAAGAACTGAAACCATCTTACAGCCAGCTGTAGGGTATCAGATAGAAGTTTGCAGACAAGTGGAAGTAAAGAAAGTTTCCTTTGTCACCAAGCAGGACAATATTTCTGTCCAGTTAAGAAGCTGTCAAGTTCGTCTACAACATAGTTTTTACCTGTTTGTCATTCCACCACACCCTACAATATGTGAGTAACAGGCAAGACAAACAAGCTTGCTAAACAGCTGTGAAGAAGAGCAGGTTTACACAGGTAGGTTTATTACCTCTTGCCTTATATGGCAATTCAGGTAGAAAATAACTGTATACTGTGACCTACTGCAGCAGTTGGCATGGGCTCTGTTTTCGTCTTGACAAACATTCAAGTTTATTGACTACATTTTAAAGAATTTCAGTGTAGCCAGTGGCAACAATCTAGAAAGCACTGACTAACAAAACTTCAGTCAATCAATCAAAGCTGACCTAGATAAGAGTAGTCGTTTATTAACAAGAAATCTAAGCAAGTCTCAGATAATGTCAATTAGAAAGATAATGCTATCATCCCATTCAGAATTAAATAGACAGCTTGTATTAGTCATACGCTTTCCTTGAAACAGTATATACACTTTCAACATGTAGGAATTTCCTTTAATCCATCTAACTACACTGCAGAAAAATCAATGGAATGGGTAACATTAAGCATACAGATAGTAGATGCCTTTGTAATCTCAGCTGACTGAAAGAAACATACTCAAGTTGGAACTGACACCGTTAAAAACTTCTCTTAAACATTTTTTTAAACATTAATCCTTTTCAGCTTAATGGGCTTAGATCCAAACATTTTGCTTTGTTCACGGAAGGAGGGTTGTGCTCCTTCCGTGCACACAACTCTCCTTCTGTGAACAGAGCAAAAATGTTGAATCCAACCCTTGGCTTCAATTGCTATAGTTATCTGCTGTTGAAGATATAGCCCCCAACAAGTAACAGATTTCCAAACAATAGCTTTTGCACATACAAACCAAGAAATTCTACATTTAGGTTTACTGAGCAACCTGGCTGAGCGTCATCATCACAGGGCATCTTCAGGTAACTGCTGGGGCCGCGGCACTCTAGCAGCACTCACAGATGCACTGTCGAGGGGGGGGGGCATATGGATCTGGGAACTGCCCACCATTTAAATTTCCCAGAATGCCTCCATGTTATATCACCCAAGGGCAGTGCTGGAAATTGAAAAGGCAGCTCCAAGCTGCCTAAATGCCGATCACAGCAATGCTGCTGCCTGCAAAGGCTGCCAGGAAAACCTGCAGGGGCTGACCAGAGGGGAATTTGCTGAGAGTCTCCTCAAAGTTGGACCCAACCCTGTGTGCAACAGTGACTGAGATCAGCATCAGGTCTAACTGATTTTAAATGGGAAGCCATGTAAGTAAAGCCAGGTCTGTGCTTTTGAATGATGAACCACGCCCAATAAAGCCAAATTTTGGCTAATTTTGCAATGTTTTTGAATTTTGTTTTATTTTATTATTACATTTATGAATCGCCCATCTGGCCAGCCACCCAGCCACCCTGGGCAATGTACAGTTAAAACAATACAATAATAACACAGTATAAAAACAGTATATATATATATATATATATATATATATATATAAATCCTAACCCACCCCATATTCCCACCTGAAAAGCCGTTTTTTTAATGCACGGTGGAAGCTCATCACAGAGGGTGCATGGCAAAGGTCACTAGGGAGGGAGTTCCATAACTTGGGGGCCACCACAGAGAAGGCCCTCTTCCTAGTCCCCACCAGCCTGGCTGCTCTGACTGATGGGACAAGGAGAAGGCTGTCCGTGGCAGACCTTGTTGAGCGACCTACTTGATGTTGCTGGAGGCGCTCCTTGAGATAAACTGGGCCAGAGCTGTGTAGGGTTTTAAAGGTCAAAACCTTGAATTCGGCTCGGCAAGCAACTGGTAGCCAGTGCAACTCCTTGAGCACTGGCGTGATGTGATCTCGCCGGTGGCTGCCTTTAACCAGGCAAGCCGCCACGTTCTGTACCAGCTGTAGCTTCCGAACCGTCTTCCAGGGTAACCCCATGTAGAGCACATTACAGTAGTCTAGGCGAGAGGAGACCAAGGCATGAACCACTGACGGGAGCAGATGGTTAGGAAGGTAGGGGCGCAGCTGCCATATCAGATGGAGTTGATACAGCGCCTCCCGGCTCACAGCTGACACCTGAGCCTCCATGGACAGCTGGGAGTCTAGAATGACCCCCAAGCTGCAGACCTGGTCCTTCAGGGGGAGATGTACCCCATTCAGCACCAGGTCAACATCCCCTAACCTCCCCTTGTCTCCCATCAGAAGTACCTCGGTCTTGTCAGGAGTTCAGTTTCAACATGTTCCTTCCCATCTAGACACCCACTGCCTCCAGGCACTTGGACAGGGTCTCAACAGCCAATCTTGGTGAGGACTTGAAAGAGAGGTAGAGCTGTGTGTCATCCGCATATTGATGACAACGCACCCCAAACCTCCTGATGATAGCCCCCAGCAGCTTTAGGTAGATTTTAAATAGCATTGGGGAGAGGATGGAACCCTGCGGCACCCCACAAGTGAGCGGCCGAGGGTCCGAAACCTCCTTCCCAAGAACTACCCTCTGATACCTTCCAGAGAGGAAGAACTGGAACCACTGCAATACAGTGCCTCCAATACCCAACCCCTCCAGGCGGTCCAGGAGGATACCGTGGTCTACAGTATCAAAAGCTGCTGAGAGATTGAGGAGGACAAGGAAGGAGCATTCGCCCCTATCCAAGGCCCTCCTCATATCATCCAGCAAGGCGACCAAGGCGGTTTCCGTCCCATGTCTAGGCCTGAAGCCTGACTGGCATGGATCTAAATAATCGGCTCCATCCAAGTGTGCCTTTTAATATAATAATGAAAACATATGTCCATATATGGCACTTAAAAAAACCAGGAAGACTAAAAAGCAACTTACTATTCCCTACAGCATAGCCTCAGCATTTACAATCAGCACTGAAACCAGGTCTGTGCTTTTAAATGGAGAATCATGGGGTATCTTTTAATTAACTCAATTGGGAATCCAGTTTCCAACAACAACACAAAAAACAACAGATAGATGAAAATTGCACATCAACTTTTGAAGGAAAATGTCCTGAACTTGTGATGGCAGTATTTGGAAAGGTGGACATATGAATAATGTCCACCTTGGAAACAAACTGAAAACTTTTGCACATCTGACACCTGAACTTCCCAGGATCTCTTTTCAGATCGGGTCCAAACCAGAGAGGGGGTCCCCCACTCACCAGCGAAGGACGCAGCTCCGCTGGTCAGCTGTGTGGCGGCCTTCCACTTCCCGCTGAGAGTGGCTCCTGTTTGGCGGCTGCTCGCTTCACCCGTTTTCACCTCCCATCCCAGCTCCGTGGGGGGAGGCTGCCGCTTCGTGCCTGCCTCCCTGGGCCTGCCTTTTTTCTCCCGGGGTTGTGCTGGGTTGGGGCGGCTGCCGCTTCTTGAGCAGGCGCTGCGGCGCGTGCCTGCTGTCGCCGTTCCGCCTGCAGTTGTGGCGGAGATCGGCAGTTCAGGCCATGGGCCAATAGGGCGGCTGCTTGTTGAGCAGCGCGGAGGCGCGTGTCTGCCCCTTGCCGGTCGGCTGTTCGGCGGTTGTGGCGGACACGTGTCTGCCTCTGCCGGGCACAGTCCCACAGCTCTGCTGTTTGGCGGCTGCCCCACCTCCAGTCCCGCCTCCAGCCTTAAGAGAGGAGCCTTGCTTCTGGGAGCCGGTTATGGCTCCGCTGCTCGGCTCCGCGCCTCTATCTTCTTCAGCCCGGGTTGAGTGCGGGGGAGCCCACGTGGCCGCTCGTGCCAGGCAGCGCAGTCCCGCCGCTCAGCTGTTCGGCGGCGGCAGCAGCCTCCCCTCCAGCCTTTTGCAACTGGCTTGAGCGGAGAGGGGCTTTGCCCTTTTCGCGCAAGCAGCTGCCGGGCCGGATAAAAAGACAAGGCAGGCTGGATGTGTCCCGCGGGCCGTAGTTTGAAGACCCCTGGTCTAGCTTAACCACAAGCTACGAAAACAGGCAGATCATGAAACTGCAATGGAAATGCCCTCCAGTTCCACTTGTTTCATAGAAATCAGCAAGTGTCCGTTGCCAAGAAAGCAATCTTTATAAGGTAGTACGTAAATAAGGGCAAGGGGCGCTAGAATTAGAGTAATGGGAGATGTAAACAGGGGCGGAGAATAATGTATTCAGTTTAGGCGTTCGGGATAGGCTGTAAACCTCAAAGTATCCAGCCAATGGAGAAACGAGGGAGGGACGCTTCGGCTGTGCTCAGGGAATAAATACAGCCTGCTTCAACTGTTGAGTGTCCCTACCTGCTTAGGACACCCACTTTTGCAAAGGTGTGAAAATAAAAATTAAGTGCTGCTTGAACCTGTGTTGCTGAGATTTTGTTTCTAGACAGGGGTGGCAGACCCGTCTCTCACAATGCATAATTTTGTACACTTCTCTCATGTCTCCCTGTATTCACCTTTTTTCTAAGATAAACAATTCTAGACATTGTAACTTTTCTTCACAGGGGAGTTGCTCCAGCCCTGGACAATTTTGGTTGCCCTTTCCTGCACCTTTTCCAACTCTACAATATCCTTTTTCAGGTGTAGTGACCAGAACTATACACTGCATTTCAAGTTTGATTGAATCATGGATTTGTATAAGGACATTATGATATTGGTATATTTTCTTTTCAGTTCCTTTTCTGACTACGCCCAACTTGAAGTTTGCCTTTTTCACAGTAGTCACACGCTGGGCCGACATTTTCATTGAGCTATCCACTGCAGGGTGTAAAATTAACCCATAGACTAAAACGCCAGGCAGAACCTATTTGTTGCTAAATTCCAAATAAGTAAGGCAATATCATACAGGGGTGAGACCGAGAAAGTAGATGAGCTTTGGGTGACAGTCTGAATTTCAGCCTAAATAATTGCCATTACAGCTTGTTATTAATATAGGTCCACGGAGGTATAAAGTATCCAGTGGAAGATTCTTGTCAAGTTTGTGATACATGCAAATGGTATTCCTGTTCTAACAATCTCTGGAAGGAAGTGCATGCATTTTAACTGGTATTTCTGGTTATATTCTGATGCAATCATCTTTAAGGATGATTTTTTAAAATTCATTTACTAATTGCTTAGTAATAGTCATGTTCTGATCATTACATAGTGCTCAATGAACAAAAGCAATAGTTAAGATAAAAGGAAGACATATCAGCAAGCAGTAACAAAATCCATGGGCAGTATCCAATGGGGCACTGCGCTGTGACTCTGCCAATTCTGTTGTTTCCCCACTGCTCTGTTCTTGCAGATTCTGTCTTGCTTGTGGGTTCTGTTCCGCAAGCAAGACGCACCAGTTACGCAATGGAGATTTAGCTCCACCAACCTGTCCTGATTCAGAAACAAGTGCTTCCGCTCGTTTCAGGGCTTCTTATAGTAAGTGTTAAATCTCTGTTGAACAAATGATGGATCCCGCTTGCACAACAGAACTGGCGGGAGGGGCTGCTTCTGCAAAAGCCCCATTGGATACTTCCCTAAGAGTATAACTTATGTTAATCAACATAACCTCATACCCTCCAACAATTTAATTCATCATCATCAAAACCATAGCTTCAGCTACTAATAATTGTCACTGGATGTGTTAAACTACTTCACTATTATTTTGCTCGTAGCTCAGTTAAACGTTAACCACACAGATGTACTCCTAAATCTACATAACTTTCTGAAAAATTAATCTTTCAACTATCCCAGAAAAAAAAAACAGGGAGGGGAAATTTTAAACTGATTATAAACTCCCAAATAGAACACCCCGCCTGTATCTTCCTTGCTTCACTAAAATGAAATGTTGATGTTTCCAATGTGGCTGTGTATGCCTGAGGCTGGATTGTGTCCTATATTTTCATCAGAATAAATGGTCAAAGACGTTGGGTTAAAGCCAAAGGTGCTCTTTTGTGAATGGAAGGAATCTGGATCTAGTGGAGGTTTCTGTGATCAGAAGGGTGAATGTGATTTTCATGGATTTCCCCTTTCTACTGAACCTCTGAATTTGATATATGTAATTTGGTTATCCTCCCCCCCCTTTCTCTTTTTGTTGATGTTTGCAAAAAATTAAAATAAAAAGAATACAGCAAATTGCAGCAGCAGGGCTGGACTGTGTCAACATCAATGTTACTGGGCTTGCTTGTGACCACTATTGTATGAACTGCAAAAAGGACTGCAATTCTCATGATTATGGCAGCTTCCAAAAGTACTACTGCAACTACAAGATACAACTGCTGTCCCATATAGCCCCATTGGCATGTACTTTCGGATTACATGAAACTATCTTCATGTGACTGTGCGCACAAATAAGACACAGGAGGGATCTCATGCATGGAATTAAAAGATGTTGCCAAGTATGTAAAACATGACAGGAGCATTACATCTAGATACTCATGCATCTAAAGATGGATATAGAAATTTAAGTTCTCATTTTCCAATACACTTGGCAACTAGCAGCACCAATAAGGTTATACATGGGTGGATGATTCAAGTAGTTGGCATTTTGGATAAGCGTGCATTTTTACTTCTGCATAGCAGATGTACAGCATTTAAGTTATAAGCCATTAATTCCTGCATTGTTTTCTCCTCACTCCACACATAGCTAAAGCAAGCTCAGAGATAATGGGAAAGCACTTAGAGATTAGCAAATCCCAGCAGTAAAACTCACAGAACATTCTTTGAATTGCAATGTTTCTTAGCGTGTCCACTGAGGATATGTAGCCAGTTTCTCATTCTTGGGCATCTTTCCTTCCTCCCATAACTTTTTACAAGGAAAACTCAGAATGCATGATGGTATTTGATTGTAGCGAACTTTAATGCTGCATGAACTGTCAGAGCAGAACTTGTCAAGTCAGCATATTCAACAGAACCAGTCTCAACAATACAAAAAAAAATGATACAGGTTAGAGAGAGGAAACTAGACCCAGCTGCATCAGTTTATCTCAAGAGGCAAAACACTCAAGGTCTAGACAGCCACTTTACAATGCCATGTGAAAACCTGCAAACAGCTCCAAACACAAAGTTGAGCTGCACTTTGTAGCAGCTTTCTGAATAGCTTCTGGTAGAATGATGTTTCCAAATGAATGCAAAGTGAAGTTTCCTGGTCTTATATGTCTTGAACAATCACCACAAAGCCTCTCAAATATCCTTCATTATATGGTGCAAAACAAAGCTTTTGTTAAAAGTATTATTCTTGCCAAAAGAGCTGGTCTGTCCTTATGTTATTTAGCAATTGCTCGGTAATCCTAAAATTATAGGACTATTAAATGAAAGCTCTAAATAAGCTGATCTGCACTTTAAAAATAATTGCCACATCATTTGAACTGTCCTGCTTCAGTAGTCTAACCTGACTGGGTGTCCCCCTCCATCCCACCCCAGCTTAATCAGTCTTCTGACATATAAAGGTCACAGTATTTCATGTGTGTTTTGATTGGCTTGGAGGTACATGCGGCACTAATGCGATCTTGACACAGTAGTCAGCTTTAAACATGCTCCCAGTTGTCCGAACAGACTACATGACAAAATCCCTTCCTTGTAAAAAACAGAATGTAAATACCCTACACAAAGTGCAAATGGATCCCCAAGGAATTATGCAGGAGTGGGGAGAAAATCAATGTACAAGAAGTTATTTAGTGAAACACAGACTTAAAAAGCAAAAACCAGGATTGCTTTTAAAGCAGAAGGAAGAGCCAAAGATGCTGCAATGATCATCTTTGTAGTAACATCCCATCTTAATACAGTGGAGGTCCTAGCTGATGCAAAACCAGCAAATGAAAAGGGAGCAGAAATAAATAAATATTTAACACTTCATTCTATACAAACTTTGCTGGATGTGTAAGACTGTTCTCTGTAGAATATAGTTCTATGCTAATCAGATTTATTTAAAAATACCAAAGGACACTGGGGGATAAGCATTGATAACCTGACTTTCGAAATAATTTTGTTAGCTGTTAAGAGTAAAATTCATAAACATCAAAATTTTACTCTATGTTTAAAAGTCAAGTACTCAACTGTTACCCTAAAATGCCTCTCAAAATATCCCCCACCCCCCCACCCCCAGAAATCCTGCTGTGCCCAATCAGTTCTTCAGGACAATTATTTATTTCCAATAATTTCTCCTGTCTGAAAGCTAGAGGTAGATCACCACCCAAGGTCTTTAGAATTTGTAAACAGCTTTCCTTACTTTTTGTAAAAGCAAGGACCTACATGGGACCAATAATTTGACTCTCACTGATACCTGAATTTACAAATAAGCTACGAATATACCATTTCTTCAGTGAAATGAAAGATAGTGTACATGATGTACTGCAAGATGAACAAACAAAATTATGCATTTATCACTTCCAGCATAAGTTAGACGGATACCAAAAGGAATGTCAATTCAAATTGTGTCTTAAGGGGAAAAAGTACATTGTATACGACATAATAATCTCCACCCAAGAAGAATAGGCTACTGTCCCCCTTTGTAAAGCCACTTACATTTTGATATTTGCAACATAATGGCTTTCTTGAGTAAATTGTAGAAGTTAGATTATAAAAAAGTAAAGATAATCACATATGCCCAAGGTTCAAGAGCAAAACTGAGCAGTGAGTAAAGATGCATCTTCCAAACACTTGAAGACATTTCCTTTGTCAATGCCCTCATTATGCAGTTTCTTCTATGCCAACTACAATCCTGATTAAACTGGTTGAGCACCAACTACTAAAGAAAAGAATATTTCAAGGGAATGATATAAGAAGAGACAGATACTTGCATCCCGTTTTATTCCAGAAGTAACCCACTCATTACAAACCATTAATATACAATAAGACTCACAGTTCTTGTAAGTCTAAAACTGCATAATAAATGTATGCTCTTGTTTTTCACCCATGGAATTGGTTTTAAGCTGCGGGGTTTTAAGCTGCGGGGGAAATGCTGGTTTTTACAAAAAGAAAACAGCTCCAAGTTCCATTGGTCCAAAATTACATTACCAATTCTCTAAAGAATTTTCACGTTCACACACACGTTAGTGGTATTTATGTAAATACAATAAATAGGCATGTATATATTTAATGTCTTGAGGGTATACTGTAAGCTGTTCTGAGCCTATCAGACAGAGCAGGGTATAAACAAAATAAATTAATACATGTGTAATTTTTACGTTATAGTAAAATGTAATAAAGTGAAAAGAGGTCTTGTGAAAGGCCATAATTGCAGAGGTGGTGGGGGTGTTGATATGGTTATGGTAGAAAGTTTATTGTAGAAGGCTTAAAACATGACACAAATCCAGACGTTAATAAAACGGTGCACTAAAATGTTGTAAAAATGCATTGATCTGAAATGAGATGAATTATGGCTAAAGTATAAAGTATTCTCAGTTGTAGTACCCTTTTATGAAACTCCTTCCCCAAAGATGTTTGCCTGGTGCCAACATTACAATCTTTTCAGCACCAGGTGAAGCAGTTTTTATTTTCCCAGGTTATGTATTGTTATTTTCACAGGCTATGACTGTTATAAATTTAGCTTGATTTTTGTATTTCATCTTATTTTTGTAAGCTTCCCTGGAAGCACTGCTGAAAGATGGTATACAATTTTTAAAAAATACATGTAAGAAACAAAACATTGAGAGAGTGCATAAGACTTGTTGTAAGTGTCAAAACAATGACAGTTTCCTGTCTTCTTCCAAAAGTAAAGTGTACAACCAAACTGACAGCACTGTGGGGGATTCTAGGTGGCCAGCATGATTTTCAGAATGGCAACATTTGACCCTTCTGAACATCAAATACTCACAATTACTCAGGCTGAACAGGATGTTATAGTAAACATGCAGCTGCAGCCAAAAAATAGAACCACACTTTTAGCACCTTGTCCATCTCTGTAATGTCTACTAAAACTTTCCCTGTGACCTTATGTCATAAGGTTCTAAAGTGTACCTGCTCACTGCCAGTGGCAATCAATGACATGGGAAATACAGTACGTGATGATGTAATAGGAGGTAAGAGGCAGGAACTAAACACATGGCTGCCATTTTGGGCGGCACCCAGATAGGCCCTCATCAATGAGGACCAGAAGCAAGCAAGGTTACTACCAAAAGGTTATTAGAAATATCTATATGTTCCATACATGTGGATAAGACGGCATCTCTTTTAATGCAGAACATATTTCATTTAATTTTTGAATGAAAAATTCAAAAGGATGTAACATCAGCCTGGTATTCTCTGACAGCATATGAAATTCACACAAATTGATTTTTCAAAAGTAAGATTTTTCACACCTAGCAAACTGCCCCGCACACACCTCTTCCTGTTGATTGCACCATTTATTTTTATCAAGTATTTACAAGTTAAAACCCGGTAGGTTTAATCATGCAGCATGGCCTGCTATAAAAATGAGCATCTTATATCTTTACTTGATCAGAGGGCAAGCTAAGACTGGTTTTTAAAACTAAGAAATTACAATCAAATATTTCTCGACACCTGAAGGGAAAGGAGCGTGCAGAATGCATTTTTAAAATATGTGCAGCTTGATAGTTATGGAGAACACTCTGTCTTCCTCTAGACTTTCATGCTGATTAAAAAGGTAATGTTAATAACTCTCTATCCATATATAGAACAAAATGCAGCACAGTTCACTCTGGAGACAAAGAGATTGCCAGTTATTCTTTCTGTGCACGGGTGTAGAAATACAGGTTTTTCGTAACCAAAAAGATGAAAAAGAAAACCTAAAGAAACATTAGGTTTGATTCTCATTCAGCAGCTGTCAGGAGAAAGGAGCTTTACAGTTGTTATTAATTTTCTAAAGGAAAAGGTTCGAAATACTAATAAATCACACACATAATAAACACCCTAACTGAAGAGGGTGGAAGACAGTGCCAGATCCGCAGAGACTTCCTTGAGAAGGTGTAGAGAGTAACTCGGTGAAGTGCGAGCCTTTACTGCAGTCCCAGTTCTACTCTGTATTGATCAGGCAAAGTCTGTCAGGCTGACTCCCAATAATACCAAGTTGATGCTTGTAGAACAAGGGTGTGTATGTATCTATACTATATACACCTAAATCCAATCTAACAGTCATCCCGCTGCCTCAGGAAATCCTGGGACCTATAGTTCTGTGAGGGAGGAAATGCTCAGCACCCTAATTACAGTTCTCCATACTCTTTAGCCCTTTTCAGATGTTCAGTGAATATGTGGGGTTTGTGTGTGAATGTGTGCACACACAATTGGAATTGCATTGGAAAGTCTGTACATACAGAGCCTATGCTCGTACGATTGTGTGGGATGAACAAACGGTGGCTGGAAGCAAGGACAGCGGGTGAAACCTGATTCACCCCTCTTCGCACATAGGTCACAGAGTGTCTGAAAAGTAGGCATGCTGACAAAACTCTCCTGAGCCAGGCTGAGATATCAACTTTGGGTTTCATAAAAGCCTGCCTCAAACAAGAAGCGAGTTTTTGAAGCTTCTAAATTCTTCTCCAGCTTGGATCAAAGTCCGAGCCTGATAAAAATTCCTCGGTTCTCTCCTTCTGGGAACCTAATAGGTGGGAACCTATTTATTTATTTATTTATTATATTTATTAATCGCCCACCTGGCCGGCCACCCGGCCACCCTGGGCGATGTACAATTAAAATACAATAAAACACAATAAAATATAATGATTAAAACAATATAAAAAATTCTTATTAAAAACCTAACCCACCCCATATTCCCGCCTGAACAGCCATGTTTTTAATGCACGGCGGAAGCTCATCACGGAGGGGGCATGGCGAAGGTCACTAGGGAGGGAGTTCCATAATGTGGGGGCCGCCACAGAGAAGGACCTCTTCCTAGTCCCCACCAGCCTGGCTGCTCTGGCTGATGGGATAAGGAGAAGGCCGTCCGTGGCAGACCTTGTTGAGCGGCCTACTTGATGTTGCTGGAGGCGCTCCTTGAGATAAGCTGGGCCGGAGCCGTGTAGGGTTTTAAAGGTCAAAACCAACACCTTGAATTCGGCTCGGCAAGCAACTGGTAGCCAGCGCAACTCATTAAGCACTGGCGTGATGTGATCACGCTGGCGGCTGCCCTTAATCAGGCGAGCCGCCGCGTTCTGTACCAGCTAAAGCTTCCGGACTGTCTTCAAGGGTAACCCCACGTAGAGCGCATTACAGTAGTCTAGGCGAGAGGAGACCAAGGCATGAACCACTGATGGGAGCAGGTGATTAGGAAGGTAGGGGCGCAGCTGCTGTATCAGATGGAGTTGATACAGCGCCGCCCAGCTCACAGCTGCCACCTGAGCCTCCATGGACAGCTGGGAGTCTAGAATGACCCCCAAGCTGCGGACCTGGTCCTTCAGGGGTAGATGTACCCCATTCAGCACCAGGTCAACATCCCCTAACCTTCCCTTGTCCCCCACCAGAAGTACCTCGGTCTTGTCGGGGTTCAGTTTCAGCATGTTCCTTCCCATCCAGCCAGCCACTGACTCCAGGCACTTGGACAGGGTCTCAACGGCCAACCTCGGTGAGGACTTAAAACAGAGGTAGAGCTGCGTGTCATCCGCATACTGATGACACTGCACCCCAAACCTCCTGATGATAGCTCCCAGCGGCTTGAGGTAGATGTTGAATAACATCGGGGAGAGGATGGAACCCTGCGGCACTCCACAAGTGAGCAGCCGAGGGTCCGAAGCCTCTTCCCCGAGAACTACCCTCTGATATCTTCCAGAGAGGAAGGACCGGAACCACTGCAATACAGTGCCTCCCAAGCCCAACCCCTCCAGACGGTCCAGGAGGATACCGTGGTCAACGGTATCAAAAGCCGCTGAGAGATCGAGGAGGACTAGAAAGGAGCATTCACCCCTATCCAAAGCCCTCCTCATATCATCCACCAAGGCGACCAAGGCCGTCTCCGTCCCATGTCCAGACCTGAAGCCCGACTGGCACGGATCTAAATAATCGGCTTCATCCAAGTGTGCCTTCAACTGAGCACCCACCACCCGCTCGATCACCTTGCCCAGAAATGGTAAATTGGGCGAAAGTTGTTTAAATCCTGGGGATCCAAGGAGGGCTTCTTTAGAAGCGGTCTTATTACTGCCTCCTTGAGGGCTGATGGCATCGCTCCCTCCTCGAGGGAGGCATTCACCACCGCCTTGATCCCCTCACCCAGTCTCTCCCTACAGCTCATAATGAGCCAGGACGGGCAAGGATCGAGCAAGCAGGTGGTCGGCCTCACAGATGAAAGCACCTTGTCCACTTCATCAGAAGGAAGAAGCCGAAACCGATCCCACAAAACCGGTCTGCCATTGGCCTCCTCCCGCTCACTCCCTGTGTCCACGACGTACGATATCCCACTCCTAATCCGATCGATTTTATCTGCGAAGTGCTTCGCTAAAGCCTCACAGGAGGCTTTTGACTGTTCCAGTGGGTCCAGAGCGACTGGACCGACCAGACTCCGGACCACTTGGAACAGCCTCCTGGGGCAGCACTCTGCAGACGCAATGGAGGCAGCATAGAAATTCTTTTTTGCTGCCTTCACCACCACCCGGTAGGCTGAAGATGCAGCTCTAACCCATGTTCGATCGTCTTCGGAGCGGGAATTTCGCCATCGGCGCTCTAGCCTTCTCACCTCTTGTTTCAGCTAGGATTCTGTGAGGATTTTGTTTGTGTTAGCAAATCATGCGAACATGTCCCATTCGCGACCCCGAATGCAAATGTGAGCAGTAACACAATTCTCGGGTAATTTTCGCAATTTCCTGAACTTGGGGTTGTATTCTAAAGTGTGCACTTTCCAAAATGTGCACTTGTGCAAATCCCCCAAAATCCACATTTTTACACTTTTAGGTATAGAGAAAAATCTGCATTTTTAGTTGGGAAAAAGGCACATTTAAAAAATTCATGTTTTTTTCAATTGGGAAGAACTGCACACTTTTAAAGATGTGCATTTTTCCTGATTGGAAAAAAAAGACGCTCACATATGGAGATGCAAATGAGGTGAAATGAGCTTTGAGAAAGAATTCAGAGAACCTCAATGAACTCGAACATTATATGTTCACCCATCCTTGGGGACTCCCACCAGCTCCTCAAAGCCTGTGCTACTACAATTCACGCTGCCATTTGCCAGGTAAGGGAAGTTGGGAGGGTGCTTGGAGGGGGGAGCTGGGAGAGAGGGCTTTGGGGGATGGGAAGAACTTGCAGGTACGGGGGCTATTTTTCCAAGCCTCGGAAAAATGGTCCTAGCTATTCTGATCTTTTTTTGGAAGAGCTCACATCATTTCCAAGTTAATCTGAGGCAACCTTGGGAAATTGCATTAATCTCTACTGAAAAGGGCTTTGGGGTGAAGCCATGACAGTTAAAGCAGTCTGAAGTTGATACATTTATACAGTAGATACTAGAAATAACCTGAGTGTTTCCATCTTGTGATAACTGATGGCACAAATAAACATAACAATTAGTATGCATGGTCAGTCCAAAGGCCAATCTGGCTCACAACAAGCCTTGACAGTGGCTTGCCCAATGCCTGGGGAAGTGACATCCATATTCCCCCAGCATCACCTAATCAGACCTATATTGCCTCTGGACAGGAAGGCTTTATTCTTAACTGTCACAGCTAACAGCTATTGACAGTCTGCCTACCTTCCATGAATGTGTCTGGTCCTTTCAAAAACCATGAATGCACAACATCCTGCAATTAATTGAGTATTTGGAAAAGTCTGCAAATAAGATTTGCAATTTGCAAACTCTGTATAGATTTGTAGGCCAGGCTACACCAAGAAGCGAAAGGGTTAATTTCATACTGCAAGAGGAAGAATGTCCTTTTGTTTATCCTGCAGGATGATCATGAGTTTTTAATTCTGATCAAGAGACACAGACAGATAGAAAATAGCTTCTATTTGCTAGAATTCTGAAAACAGATATTTCTATATCATTCTCACAAAAGGGGGAGGGGTTCCCCAAAATATACCCTAAATGTGCTTAATGAAATTTCCACATTAGCTTGAAAGCTGAAATTCAGTTTGTACAGAGTTGAAGGCATTCTGATTAATAGAAAAGAAAGATATGAAAAAAAAATAAAAATCAACAGAGACAAATACATTTACATGTAGTATAGTTGTTAATTTGCAGGCATAAAGAAATGGTGCTCATTTATTTTAATACATCCATATTAAGCCAGTGTGGCGTAGTGGTTAGAGTGTTGGACTGGGACTCGGGAGATCCGGGTTCTAGTCCCCACTCAGCCATGAAACTCACTGGGTGACTTTGGGCCAGTCACTGACTCTCAGCCTAACCTACCTCACAGGGTTGTTGTGAGGGTTAAATGGAGAGGAGGAGGAGGATTATGTAAGCCACCTTGGGTTCCTTGCAGGAAAAAAGGCGGGGTATAAATCTAATAAATAAATAAATAAATAATAAATATATCAGATTCCTTTTTCCGTACCCACCATACAAGTTTTAAGTCTTGTATTTTATACATGATTGTATGGCTCCTAATTTCATAATTTAATTACCAGTACATAAAATCCATACTAGAAAGTAAACTACCTCTTTAAAAAAGTTGGGTACACAAATGTCACTTATATAAGACAAAATATAAAACCTATTTTTCAAAGAACAACCTCTCTACTTGAATTTTAAAGTGCTTGATTTTTATTTTTTTAGCAATGGTGGGGAGGAATCATATCTTGCCCCCTGTGGTCTTCTGATGCATTTGCATAAGAAATCCCTATGTCTTTATTTTGCTATTTTTTGCATTTATTAGGCAGCAGTATCTGGAGGAAACGCCCAGTGTCCTTCCAGCAGGATTATTTGCCAAAATTGTAGTGTGTGTGTGTGTGTGTGTGTGTGTGTGTGTGTGTGTGTGAGAGAGAGAGAGAGAGAGAGAGAGAGATACATGCAGCCAAGAGTATTATGCAAATTCACTGGAAAATCCTGGTAAATGCACAGCTGAACCTCACCTACAAGCTATGTTTTGCCCAGACTTCAGGTGTTAGATCTTTAGCCACTTTCTCTAGGTCAAACCATGGGATATTAACATTAAGAGGCTTTTTGCTTTGTTTTGTTTTGTTTTAGTCTACTAATTTACATTCTGGGGGGAAGGGAAAGATTAGAAATCAGCATTCACTTTGCATGGCATTGTAGTAACACAGACTGCTGTGCTCCTGGAAGACACTAAATCTGGCATGGCATGGCACACCTGTGTCTAATGTGATTTTCTATGTACTTGAAGTAATAAAGGACTGCAGGTGGGACTGGATTAGCAATGGGTCAGCTATAGAATCTTTCAATTACAGGTTTCTGGTTCAACTCCAGTTCAGGTCAGTAATAACAAAGTCCTTACCATTTGGCAGCCACTCATTGGTCTATGTAAAATTAATTGATGGGTTCAATCCAGATCTCAGGGGTACTTTTCTGCTACACAAAAGCCAACAGCATGGTAAGGCCTAATTAAAACCATTTGCTGTGGTTTTAGAGACCAAATAGTTAAAGAACATAAACAACGAGGCAACTCCTATCATTCAAAAAATTGCCAGATCACTGAGCTTTAGTGAAGCTGTATTTCAATTTTCCTCCTTATGCAGAAGATTTGAATTACGTGATGTCTCCCCAAAAGAAACGGTGGTAGCAAGAAATTAATTATTTCATAAACTACAGCAGCCAGTCAAGAAATACCCAGCACTGTACTATCTCATCATACATGATACAGTTATCACAGTTGAAGCTATTGGGCAGTATCCAACAGGGCGCTTACGCCCCTGCCAATTCTTACACCACACTGATTCCACTGCGCTACCAGGACCCACCACATGTGCAACAGAAATTGAACACTTCCCAGAGGAAATGCTGACATGAGCGGAAACACTAGTTTCTGGATTGGGGCAGGTAGGCAGAACTCAAATAAGGGAGCTCCACTGACCTGACCCATTCCAGAAACAAGTGTTTCTTGTTGACCCTGGAAGCGCTAAATCTCAGTTCCACAAGCGGTGGGCACTGCTCATGTATGGGAATCAGTGGGGCGCAAGAAAATTGGCGGGGACGTAAGTGCCCCATTGGATACTGAGCTATGTGGCCTAGTAATCTAGACTTCCCTTTTAAATTAGAAGGACCTTGAATGCAAAGTAATATAACCTGAAAAAAGCAAAACAAACCCATTACGGTGAGGATCTAGATCAGGGGTATTCAAACTAAGGCCCGCGGTACACATCCAGCCCGCCGGGTTTTTTCATCCGGCCCGGCAGCCCATCTAGAGGGATAAGGGGAGGAGGGGCGGCTGAGCCGGTGGCGGGGCACGGCCTGCCAGCCTGCCCCCCTGCGGGGTAAGAGGAGGCTGAGCAGGCGGTGGGGCGTGGGGTGCGGGCCGCCCGCCACCCACCTTGCATTGGTAAGAGGAGGAGGGGTGGCTGAACCGGTGGCGGGGTGTGGGCCGCTTGCCCGACCGCTGACCTGCGTCTCCTGCAGGGGGGGAAGGGGAGGAGGGGTGGCTGAACCAGCGGCGGGGCGTGGGCTGCCTGCCCACCCACCACCCTGCGGGGATAAGGGGAGGAGGGGCAGCTGAACTGGCAGCAAATTAATTTATTATTAATTTATTATTAATTTATAATAACTTTCCATTTAATCAAGTAAAAAAAAAAAGGACCCTGGTCCTTTTTTTTTACTTGATCCATTCGTTCATGTTTTTTGCAAACTATAGTCCAGCCCCCCAACAGTCTGAGGGACAATGAACTGGCCCCCTGTTTAAAAAGTTTGAGGACCCCTGATCTAGATTATGATTGCTAATATAACTACCAGTAAGAAGGGCAATATGTAAGAAAAATGTAACAAGCATGATTTATAGTTTACCCTTCACATTATGGATGACAGGTTCCAAGCACCCAAAACATTGTTCTACTTCCAATTTTTAGTAATATTGTTATAGTAGTAAATTATAACTCACTCAGTTACAGCATTCTCAAAGCCTGAGAGTGTGCAACAAAAACAACCGTAATAAAATTGCCCATAAGTAACAATGGCAATGTGGAAGAAGTTCCTAGTGTGGTTTTCCTATGACCAAATATATTCATCTTGTTTGCTAAGTAGAATTTATATACATATTTGCCAACCAAATGCTGAGCAAGTAAAAAAGAGGTTTTAGTTACATTAACTAAAGATGAAGGTTTTGTTGGTCTTGTAAAAATATGCATTTTGCCTGCCTGTTAAGTTCCAAGATTAATCATTTTGTTACCAACCATGATCTGGTAGATTAAGGTCTTAAGGCTTTTGTCAGGACTTTATATCAGATGGTTCTACTAGCAGAAGGCATCAGAGCCATAACTAGTTCCTTACTCTTAAGGCTAACACACATAGCCTTTTAAGGAGTGATAGCCTAGGCTGATTGTGTTCCTGCACTCCCAGGGACACAAAAGGTCCTGTGAAACTTGGCCACCACTCCTAAACACTGACTGATTTCAACTTGTATGCCAATACAATATTTGATTATAACTTCTCTTAAAAGCATTGTTTGTGGTTGAGGGGCCTATCTGGCCGGAGCTCAGCGTGCATCCAGAAGCAGTAGTCAGGTTTCACAAGAACTTCTGAGTATGTGACAGCATGAGGAAGGGTCAGTGTGGACCATAAAGGCTGTATAAATGAGCCCTGGGATTGTGTACGCAGCAAGAAAATGGCACAGTGAGACTGCAAATATAGGGGCCTCCTATGTGTAATTTGTAGGGTCCCCCCCCTTTATACACATGATCTTGGTAGGGTAGCCTGGTGCCCTCCAGATGTTTTGGATGACAACTCCCATCAACCCCAGCCAGCATGGCCAATGGTCAGGGATGACGGGGAGTTGTAGTTCAAAATGTCTGGAGGGCATGTTTTGCTTAGCCCTCATTTTGATATTTCCATGGATATTGTTCACCTTAAATTCAATTGTATTGTACACCTTAAATTCAATTCTGAGCATCTGGTGAAATGACTCATAACATAAGTAATAAAGGAAACTATATTTTCCATCTCATTTTTTCCTGTTATTTACTTTGATAGTCATTTGATTATCATTTCCAGTTTAGTGGGGGGAAAGAAGAACATAGATTATTTATTTACAAATAGATGATCCCTCATTTAAAATAAATGTCCCCTTTATAGCTGTGTATCTTTTATTTCAGCCTACCTAAAACTTAAGAGTTAATTTTCTCAGGAAAATGACTCATGTAAAAAAGCACCTTGTGTTGAAAAAGTTACATCTCACAATACAAAAATCTTTATTTTTTACACAGCCTAGATTTCTCTCATTCTATGCTTAACTAATGAGGCAGACTATGGCTTCCACAGCTTGTTCTAGGGTTCCAGGGTGGTTTGGATGCCACCCCTTCCACCCACCTCACCGAGTTCGGAAGACATGGCAACCCGCGCCTAGCACAGGTAATTATGGAAATGAGGTGGTGTACAACCAGCATGCACAGGGTGGGGAAAAGAACCACCATGGCTTCTTTTCCTTCCCAATTGTGCAAACCCAGCCAGCATGTGATAAAAGATTTGTTTTCAATGCAATTCAAAATAGATTTTGAAAAATATGCCCAAAACCAAAATGTAAACCCAAGGCTTACAGTTAGTACGACAAAATTTAACAAGCTTAATGTTTTGAGTTGAAACATATGCAGTGCTTTTTTTCTGGAGAAAAGGGTACCGGAACTCTTGGATTACATTTCCTCGGGAGTAGATGGCGATTAAATTGTAATGCAATTAATAGAAGAAAAGGTGCTGGAACTCAGTTCCGGTGAGTTCCACCAGAAAAAAAGCCATGAACATATGTGTTCTGTGTTCAGGGTAAAATTTGAAAATGTCCAGCAAGTCCCTATTGCACAACAAATCTACATCCAGACTCTGTCACACAACCTCCTTATTATATCGATCCTAAGAACTACAAGCCTATGGTTCACTCATGGGAAATCTGGCTCAATAAACCCCACACACAGAGAGGCCTGGGAGTCCAAGGGTCACTGCCTAGGCTCCTAGCCCATTATCATGCAGGTGGTGGGGGAATCAAGGCTAAAGTGTAGATCATGCTTAAGAATGTTTATGCAAACATTTCCCTATATCTATATGAGGTGTCCAAATCATGTAAGATTAATTTGCTGAAGGCAATCAGAAGCAGTGTTTGAAGAGAACAGGCAACTTTCTGTTCTTGAGTTAAATTTGAGACTCACAGTTCAACCATAGGTAGAAGCACATCATCTCTTTCTCATTCCTTTTGTTAGCTACCTTATGGTACAAAGTTATTGCAAGTACTGATGACAGAGAGAAGATTTTACAAGTCACAGGAACCCTTTTTGACGAGAGTCAGCTGTCAATGCTGAGAGTCAGCTGTCAATGTTAGGGAAGAATTCAAGCAATTTCAAGATCAGTAACCCGCAAATTCTACAAGAAGCATGTTTTGTGGCAAAAGGCAAAGGAATTTTGGCACAATTACCTCCAAAGAAGCAGACAGTATTTCATAAACCTCTTGTGGACATCAGAGAAGATTCCAGAATGTGTGTGTGTACACACACATACATACAAAATATTACAATTGTCTCACCACAAAATTTAGATTTACAATATATACGGTAATATATAATCTACCTATCTTCTATCTAACCACCAATTACATCAGCAGCAAAAAGCCTTTATAAGTATTAATATCCCTATTAAAACAACGACTCATGTATAAAATAAATGGAATCCATAACTTTTCAAATGTTTTCTGTTGCTTCTTTCCATCATGTAATTGCACAAATTTAGTGAGTTTATTCATCAAGACCAAGTACCATGGCTTGTAAAACCATTCAGTAATAGATGGTACACTGGGAAGACACCATTTAGAAGCAATTAGATTTTTTTGCAGCAGTTAATAAATTTCAGGCTACTTCTAAATGTTCAGCACAACCTCCACTTATAGATTTCATAGATCATAGAGTTGGAAGGAGCCTACAAGGCTATCAAGTCCAACCCCCTGCACTTCTTAAAAGCCCAATAATATATACAGTGGGTTTAGTTGTAATGACTAACCAGTCATTTGACTAATGTGCATAACACTTTCTGAAAATGTTTTTATGTATAAAATCTGCATTTCTGGCCACATATTCTAAAGTATGTCTGGGGTCTACTCTTCTGTTATACAGAGAGCTACTGCTACCTATCTCATGGTATTCACTCCATGAATTGTGCTTCCTCTCATGGCTGCTTAGGGTGGTATCAAATTAACCCCTCCCGCCAATGGAATGGCTTCTGTCAGTGGAAAGCGGAAGGGGCAATTCAACTTCCCACTGCAGCCCCTGCCGTGATCTCAAAGTCTGCCTAGGAGGATTAGGGAACTCTCTAGAACAGATTGGGTGGAACATGAAGCTGCAAGGAGGAGGGGAAAGTCTCACTGTGCTGATAATTTGTCTCTGTAGTCAACCCAGCACTGTGTGGCGTAATTAACCTGGAGTTGAAGGACTGCATAGACTCCCCACCCCCAAGACAAGGAACAAAATGTGGCAGTTGACTGACAGGGCTGATGCAATTTCTCTGTAGCAATCCAGATTTTAAAGAAATATTAATACTTACAATTTGTTTTCTCTCTCTTGCATGATATAGAAACAGCCCATAGAGGTCAAGCTTCAATGGGAAAATGTATACTGCACAGTCTTTGTGATTCAGAAATACATTGAGCCAGCTGGCAGTAGAATTCTCAATACCACATGCCAGCAAAAATATACAAAACATTAATTTTATTTTGACTCAGTGGAGAAAATCTTACAGTATGGTCCCTCGGCTTTGACTAAGAATATGACACTCTGATAGATTAACTCCTGGTTCTGCAGTTTAAAATATGGTAAATTTTATTCCTTTGTTACTCCTACTTTTACCACCCCTTGGTTCTGCATTTCTGCTGAACTAGCAATTTTAATCAAGTTATGCAGAAACCTCTGTTGTAAAGAAAGCACGTCTGCCTGCCATTTTGGGTATCTCCATAGCACTTTAACTCCAAAAATTCCATTTCGTCTAGTATGGTGCATAGGGCAGTTTCCAACGGTGGCAGTCTGTAAACTCAAATAGTGCTAGCAGAGCGCCACCAAATCTTTCCATTGCACAAGCAGTTGCCCATTATGTTTGCACAACCAGTTGTGCACAACCAGTTGGACAACAATTTACACAATGGGTTGCACAAGAGTTATGTGCAACCGGTTGCACAACAGGTTCTGCAAGCATAATGCACAACCTCTTAGGCAACTGTGCTTGTGCAAACAAAACTTTAGTTGGATTCTCCTCTTGTGCATTGTGCTAAACATCATTTTTACTAGCGCAATGTCATTTGTGCTAACGGGACGACACCACTGGATATTGTCCATTGTGTTAGAAAGTACCACTAGTGTTTCTATCCATCCAGGATGGAAACCCTTCTGAGTAAAAGAATCTATCTACTTTCTAACTACCAATATTGCTTTTTGGTTGGCCTAATAAAGGCATTACATTAACATGGATTTTGGAATTTTTCCTATGGTTGACACAGCTACCTTTGCTTTAAAACTGAAACTGAATTTGGCCCTTGGGCTGAAAAAGGTTCGACACCCTTGCTAGATGCTGTTTTATGCTCAATGCTTGAATTAAAAGTTCATTTCTTTTTAATGTGCCACATTTCCACCACCCCTTTTTGTTCACACACACAATGTTCTACTACTGGTTTGTTAAATGCTTGTTCTCTTTTACTCTTTTTGATATTAATGTCTTTTGGATATATGATTTTAATTACCCTGAATTCACTTTAATTCTTCTTTAACAAACAAATAATTGCTTTCAAGAACCTTGTCTGCAGTCTGACTTCCTTAGCTTTGGGGGTATAAAGGTTTTCTTCTATGTCTGGAGTTCATTGTCAAAAGATCCATCATATGTGTGCTCAGTTTACATGTATATAACGTGCATGCCTCCATGTGGTTCAGAATATTTATCGTAATGAAAGTCATATAGGGCAAGAAAGCAGCAAACATGCATTAGCTGTCCTTCATTAACGCAGAACATAAGAGTGGCTCCCACAGACCTGGGACCTCTGGAGTGTACACCTGTCTTACACTCTACTTGGTTCTTAATACAATCCAGGTACCACTTTTAATTGGCAACCTAGAGCCCTAAGAGAATAAGCACTATGTGGGAAGCACTGGAAAACATGGCATAGGTACTTAGCCATCCATTAACACCCTTTAAGGTTGTACATCCCTTTGCATCTGTTTACACTATTATTTATGTTGCCTATCTTTAGATCACCCTCCACTCAAAGAGTGCTCGAGGCGATGTACAAATAAAAACAATAAAAAGAATAGAATACTTAAACTACAAAAAGCTGAACTAAACACCTATGGCAGGAAAACTAAACCCTCAATGTCATCTATATTTCCCTCTGCCCCTCTTCTGATCTTGTGGGAGGAGGGTGAGAACTCCCCTAAACCAACATTAAAAATGTTTTTTTTTACAGTTAGGAAGAGAGTTCGTTCCAGGAAGCTCAAGAGTTTGTTGTTTGCTTCTCTGATCAGCAAGAAAGGTTTCACCCTTCCTTTTTTCTTTTTTTTTAACATGCACTGTTTTTAAACTGTCTTGGAGGATTCAAGAAGGAACCAAGTTTTGTTTGCTATATTCTGTGCTATACAGGGCTCAAGAGAACCTACAAGGGCTCAGCCTGTTCCCCCCCCCCCCACTCATCACACCCCTTTTCCTGGTTGTTTGTCAACAACAGGCCACATCTTATTGTCTAAGAGCCAGGGTGATATGACCATCAGTAATTCATAAGGAACAACACACGCATATGCAGTGTTCCAGTCCAAAAGGCAAACTCCCAGATCACAGCAGGCCCCTAACTGATAGCCCCCTTTGCTTCAGGATTGGTAATATCTGCATCCCAACCTCGTCTTTATTTATGACTCTGGTTCTTCTCCTGCCTCTCTAACTTTTAAATTGCTACCTGTGCACCCTCTAGATCAGGGCTCTCCAACCTTGGGTCCCCATATGTTACTGGACTACAGCTCCCAGAACCCCTTGCCATTAGCCATGCTGGCTGCTGGGTATGCTGGGAGCTGTAGGCCAGCAACATCTGGCCCTGGTTGGAGAGCCCTGCTCTAGATAAAGTGTTATAGATACATTCTGGCCTCTCTCTTCAGCCTTATTAGATCTCCTGCATGTCTGTCTTACCTCCTCTTCCCTTATTTGGTATTAGTGTCCAACATCCATCTTTCTATATCCCTTGCATGCTGCTCCATTTCTTTAAGTCTCTTCTGCCTTTTGTACTCTCCCTCTGTCTTTCTCACTCAATAGATTTAACCAAATAATTGCTGGTTCAATCTAAATGTTATCTACGTCTGTCTATTTTTGTAATAAACCACATATGCCATTACTGCAAGCTCTGAGTTGTGGTCTCGCTGTTAATTCTCCTTTTTGTTGCAGTGCACCATGACTTTTAGTTAAAGATCCCAACATGTTTTGTTTGGGTATACATACAATTGACTACACATTTGTAGACAACGACATGTAAAACAACTTTTAGGGTTCTTTGAACACATAACACTCCTGTGTTAGGATAGTAAGGGCCCCTCTTCATTTTGTTGTGCGGATCTCAATCACACCTCAGCATTTGATGCTGGTCATTAACAGGAAGGCAGTATGGGCTAGTAATCTCAGTATTACAAAATTATTCAAGATCTCTTTTCCCACTTCTGCTAACACTTTTGACTTGACTTTAGCTAATCAGTGAATATGATATTGCATTATTCTTCCCTACTTCAAATCGTACTATCTACAGAACTAAAGAGCACTGACAGAGCTATTTCAACTCAATAAGAAGGAAAGCAAGTTATTTATATCTGATGTTCTTCCCCATTTCCTCAAGACTACTTCAGAATCAAAAGTAGTAATTTTTATGGTTATCTTCTTATTCTTCTGCATAAATACTCTTTTATGCCTCATTTCCTCTTATTACATGCTAAATCTTGCTTGGAACATCATAATTAATCACTTCTAATAATTAACAGTGTCCCAGGTATTTCAAAACTCTTGGCTGTCTGAAGCATTCCCCTTAGGCCCTGACTGGGATGAGCAGCCTCCCTCGCTGGTATATAGTACATCCAGGATTTCTGCAGATTTAGAATATTACAGCCCAATAAAGGAGTGACACTGAGAGCAAGTTCAGAAAGGACTGATGCCAAATCATAGACTACTACATCATTCTGAATTTTCTTGACAATGATGAGTAGTTTTCTTCTTCTGGCTACAATAATATACTGGTGTACTGCAGAGAGCCAGTGTTGCATAGTGGTTAGAGTGTTGGACAGGTTCTAGTCCCCACTTGGCCATAAAACACACTGGGTGACTTTGGGCCAGTCACTGACTCTCAGCCTAACCTACCTCACAGGGTTGTTGTGAGTATAAAATGGAGAGGAGGACGAGGATTATGTAAACTGCCTTGGGTTCCTTTCAGGAAAAAAGATGGGGTATAAATATAATTAATAAATAAAAATAAATAAATATCCCTCCTTTCCCCTTAGATGTGCACTTGTTAGCCTGGATAGTGCAATTTGTGTGATTGCTATTACACTGATAAGAAAACAATGCATCAGTTGCCAAAATATATTAACTTAGAGCATATACATGCACCTATGCATCTAAATTAAGTCTTCAGAAATTTGCCTGTTAAATATTCACAAGGGGTAGACTCCAAAGTAAAAGATACATAATGGAGATAACCGACACACTTTAGTGACATTAATACACTTGTGTCTTTTCTGTAAAAAATGATGATAGAAGGAAAAGGCTTGTTTTGAAATTGTCCAATATTACCCTAAATAACAGCCCCCCTCTGCCTCCTTTAGCCTCTTCACTTGTCTCTATAAAGCAGGGCTCTCCAACCTTGGGTCCCCAGATGTTGCTGGACTACAGCTCCCAGAATCCCTTGCCATTAGCCATGCTGGCTGGGTATGCTGGGAGCTGTAGGCCAGCAACATCTGGGGACCCAAGGTTGGAGAGCCCTGCTATAAAGGAACCATAAAATCTTTATAGTTACAAATAAAGCCACTCTAAAAACCAAAACAGCATTAGTGGTGGGGAAATAATCGGCATCTTCTCTCTGAGAAAAAGCGTTGACATGATGTATGACATATCTAACAGCACAATCCAATGAGGCTGCCTGTAACCCTCCAAACTCAGAGGATTATGGGCATCCTATTAAGGACGGGAGAAGTGTGGTGGAAAGGATTGTTGCCGCACCCTCAAAAACATCTAGATGGCCGATTTCGGCCATCTAAATGCTTTATGCCTCCTCCCGAGGAGGACAGGCTGAGGCACTGCCTGGATTCTGTGGAACCCGGAGGTGCCTTGCTCCTCCCCTCCACACCCCCAGGAACGCCCCCCCCAACAAGGGAACCAATGACTGTCGTCTGTCTTTGGTTCCCTGGCAGCGTGAAGAGAACCACGCTGATTACAAGGGGGGCGGGTGCTCCGTGGATGGACTGTGCACTGTGACCTCCCCAGGCCAGGTTGGAGGGCCATAGGATTGCACCCTATTCGATACAAATAACAATGAACACTCTAATGTGCTTCACATACCTTATCTAAGTAACACAACACCCTTTTAATAGAGATATTATTATCCCCATATTGCAGATGAAAAGCTGAGGCTGTAAGAGATATTCACTTGCTTACAGCAACTTACCAGGTGAATGCCAAATGGGAGATTTGAACAGGAGACTTCCTCATTCACAGACTTAATATCATGAGGTCAAACTACATGTGCTGATCAATTATGCATAGATTTTGTCCAATATTTTTTCTTTTGTTTTTTACACACACAAAATGCAGCCATGTGTGTTTCTTTTTCTTTTTCTTTTGTAGAAGGAAAAGCAGCTCGGGGGGGGGGGGGATTTTTAGCAGAAAAAAATCTAAAAAAACAAAGGTCTAAGAAGTCCCTTCACCTACACAGTTCTTCCACTGCAGTTTTCAGTCTCTACTTCATTTTGGATTTAAAGAAAAGGAGGGGAAAAGCTTCATGCAAGCAAGCATCATGTGCAGTTTGGCATAACAATAACAATATTTCTTATTGTACAGTTTATAACAGATGTACCTGCAATTAACATCTATGCAATGAACTTATTTACCGTAATTATATTTTCTAAGTGATATAAAACAAATAAGTAATCTCACCTTAAACTAATGCCCTCAAACATAATATTTTTAAAACTAAAGCCAGATTATTATGCATACACAATGAAGGAATGCTTTCTAATCTCTAAAGATAACTCTAATTAAACGGGCTGAGTATTCACAATGTGGATAATGCCAATGTCCCTACTAAGTGCTTATATCACAGCAGGAATTGCCTTGGAGAGCAAATTTACATTATCATTTTGGATTGATCACTCTTACATTACATTGATCAGAAAGATAAATCTATAACGATATAATATTTCCTAAAGGGCATTGACTGTGTTAATGAATTTCTGGAGTGTGCAAATTAACATCAGCATCAAATTTCCAGCACGATCAAGAATTTTTAGAGGAGTATTCCTTAACACTCCTGCTTTCACATCTCTACAGCTCCATTCCATCCAATACAAGTACAAAACACAACAATATAACATATTATAAGTATTCATAATAATCAAATTGCATATATTCTAGATGCTCCAAACAGAACGCTTGTGTGTGTGTGTGGGGGGGGGCTCTTGTGATTTAAAAAAACTTTTTTTTTTGCTTCTGATGTTAGATTAACATTAAGGCTTTGTTTAACTTAGATCAAATTAAACCGTGAAAATATCTTCCTTATGGGGGGGGGGGGGGACTGGACAAACTCCTAATTAACTCTCTCAGACCCATACCCTAGATTCTCCTTGGTAAAATTCTTGGAGAGGCCAAAGAATTCAGCAAAGCAGAACCAAGTTCAATGGCGGCCATTCATTTGAATTAACAACTAAGTGCATAGTGAAACCTGAAAGAGAATAACATTCAGACCAAATCTTCTAAACATGCCGCAGCAGAGTGGGGTGGGAATGAGGTGATAATGGACTGTAACAATTCAAGACTGCATATGTGGGAAATAACAGTTTTCATAATCCCCTATATGTAAACCTTACGCAAGAGTGGAAGTGTCTTTCTGCTTAGGCAAGTTACCTTATGCAAGTTCAAAGTTAAAACTAAAAATACAAAGGTTACAGTTAAATTTGTAAAAATACAAAAGCTACAAATAAAATTAAATGGGAGGCTGGCATGCTGTTAAGTGCACGAGCCCCCAGTACCATCTTCATTTCAAAGCATGCCTCTGTGTCCCAGCTCTGCCTTGAACTTAGGTTCTTGGGCAAGTTACTTTTCTTTCAGCCTCACCAGTTTGCCTTCTTGGAAACTGGTGTTTTGTGAAGGGCCACACCCATCATGCCAGCCATTCTGCGAATGGGAAAGCCCTGCCAAAGTAGCCATTTTGTGAGAGTGCCCACTGCATTCTTTCAAAATTCCAAATGTGTCCACCAGCCCAAAAAGGTTGGGGACCCCTGTAATAATAACTCTTGGACTTTACTACTACTACTATGCATTAGAGATGCTCAAGGGTTTCATTCAGTCCAGATTCTTAAGTGAACTGAACTGCTTCACATTTCTAGGACCAGTGTACAGATCAAAACGCAGTTTTCCTTTGGTTTTTGAATTTTTTGAATTTTTCAATATAGTGCCCGGCTCAAAAAACCTACCAAAATGCAGATAAAAATGGATATTTTAGGGTAAAATGTGTACAAGAATTGCATTTTTGAGAAAACACGTATGTTCAAAAATACAAATGTTTGCAGTTTTAAAAAAAATAAATTGACAATTGAGCAGAGAGCTTCAGCTATTGGGCAGTATAGAAATGTGAAAAATAAATAAATAAATAAATAAATAATACAATTATTCATGAACACAGGCAAAAATGACACACAGAGGAAATAGATTGAACTATCCATCCCTCTTACATATGTGTCAGCTTTGCTTGAGAAAGCTCAGAGTACCTTACATGGGCTCCCAGTGGTCTCCCATCCAGGAACTCATCAGATTCAGACCTCCTTATTTTCACCTTACGGGATTAGATGCTCCCAGACCAACCACTGGACTTCTACATTTATTTATTTAGAATATTTACATCCTGCCTACTAACCAAAGTTCTCAAGGAAGCGTATATTAAAATTTTATTTATTCATTTACGAGATGTATACCCCTGCCTTTTCTCCTCCCAAAAACAGAGTCATTCAAAGCAGCTTACAAAATATGAAAGACGTTTTAAAAATCATTAGAACACATTTACAAAAATATAAAAGCAGGGGCCACAACAAGAAGACAAAGAACCAAAACTAACAGATAATAAATAACCCAGAAAGCTTCGGCTGTGGGGCGGTATAGAAATGAAATAAATGAAATGAAATGAATGACTGTTTGAAAAGAAATGTCTCCACTTGCCAGAGGAACACAGATAAAACAGAATGACCTAACCTCTCACAGCAGGGAGTTCCACATGTGCAGTTCAACCCAGGATTTATCTATTTATTTATTATATTTATACCCCGCCTTTTTTCCTGCAAGGAACCCAAGGCGGCTTACATAATCCTCCTCCTCCTCTCCATTTGATCCTCACAACAACCCTGTGAGGTAGGTTAGGCTGAGAGTCAGTGACTGGCCCGAAGTCACCCAGTGAGTTTCATGGCCGAGCGGGGACTAGAACCCGGATCTCCCGAGTCTGGCTCACATAAGGTGCCTCTGCCTGATTTTCGGGGCTTCCCCACTGCCCCTGGCACTGCAGCTCACCCCATTCAGCAGGGTCCCCTGGCCATCTGTGTAGCATTTTCAGGGGGCTGGAGGGGCTGCTGTGACAAGAAAGGGCAGGGGAAGTCCACTCCCATCAACCCAGTTGTAGGCGCCTAAATCTGGGTCCAATCCAGGGGGTGCTGCAACCTGAGAAAGCCCTTTCCTACGTTGCCACCAACCATGCCTCTAAACGCAATGGCATACACAAGAGGGGCTCAGCAGCTGACGTTAAATGATAGGCAGGTTCACAAGAACATACAATTAAAAAGACAAGAATTATGAAGGAAGAGCAAAGATGCTTAGAGGTTTCCCCCAGCTCTCAGATGTTCCAGCTGCCACTATGCTTCTGAATCTCTGGGCCACAATAGGCCTCAGCCTGGAAATGGCTGCTGGTGAAGCCTGACAGTAGTCCCTCGTATGGCGAGCTTCTTCAGCCAGGCAACTGCTGAGCTGCTGCCTCGCACAGCTCCTGGTGTCAGTCTCAAAAAGGCCCCTGGCTGGGGAGTAAAGGTATGCACAAGCCTTCCCCCAGATCTCAGATGTTCCAACTGCCATTCTGCTTCTGAATCTTTCATAGAGGTTACCTGTATAATTAATTCGATATAATTGAATTATATCGGTAAGGTATAATTGGTAAGGTATGATTATAATAACCTGTCATGCATTTCTTTCTCTTCCGGTTGATCTGTCCCTAGAAGAGAGTGAATTTAATCCTTTAGAAAATGGAGTAGCAGGGTCTCTGGTGTCCTTAATCCTCGCTAGGAAAGGAGAGATTCTGGGAACTGTGTGTCTTTTTTATTTCTTGCATTTGGGGAAAGGTGCTCTCTGGTCATTCCCTGAGTAATCCTCCATTTCAGAGTCTGCATTATGCAGGGATCTGCAGCCTGCAAGGTCTGTTCTGCACTCTTCAGGTTCTCATGCACAAGGAATAATACATCTGTCCCCATAGAATCCTGCATGCAATTTTGGGAGAGTGAGTTTAAGATTATATGTTGCTGAGCCTGAGGCCCCTGAGACAGCTGCTGGGGAGCATTCAAATGAATATGGGTTTGGGTTATGCAAAATTGGATTCCGAGGCTCCTTAGAGTGCCCAACAATAATCCCCAAACCCCAAACATATTTTGCCAATTCTGAAATGAGGGTAATTTTTAGCCATTATGTAAGGCTGCAGCAAGGAAGAGTAAGGAAGCAGGCTTTGATGGGAAGCCAGCTTCATCAGCTGTCACCTGGCAGCCGCCATTCCATTCTCTGTGCTGAGAGACTAGTTTTTGGCTCCCCTTCTCCCTGAACTTTGGTAAGCACTACTATATAGCTTAAAGAATTGGGGCCCAAATTTGCTTTTTTCCTCCTCCCTCCTAATCCCTTTTCTTTTTGTGTTGTTTCTTTTAGATTGTAAGTCTGAGGGCAGAGAGTTATTATTGATCTTTGTAATCCACTCTGGGATACTTTTCAGCTGAAGAACAAAATAAAAATGCTTCAGCTAAATAAAAGGACTATCTGTTCTGGACTGTGCTGCTCTGGGTCCTCCTGAGTCTGCATAGTTTAATGATTTTCTGGGGGAAAGATAAAACTGAAAGAGCTGTGTATGTGTACCCTAGCTTGGTACCCTATTTTCATGGCAGCCTCCAAAAAGATAGTGTACTGCACTGATTCTCAGGATTAGACCCTAAAACGGGAACAGTTGGCAGAATGCTGTGGTCTTGCTGTGCTGATTCTCCAGGATTGGAGCTAAGGAACAATAGTAAGGGAGAAAAGGTAAGGGAGAGAAGGCAGCTGGTCTGGAGGCTGCACAGTGTCACCTCCTTCCACAGGCATGAAAAATGTGGGCTGCCCTTTCGAAGTGCTCCTTAGCTAATCCGAATTAATCTCTGTCTGTCCCTAGCTGCAAATTTATTGCTAAGCCTTGAGAACTGCTGGGAGATGCAACAGCTTGACACACCTTCAAGCTGAAGCTGCAGGAAAGGGTGCTGGTACTCCTGTATGTCAGGCTTCCCCAACCTGGTGCATGCTGGGAGTTGTAGTCCAACATATCTAGATGGCACTATGTTGGGGAAGGCTGCTATATCGCAGTATTCATTCAGGTTTTGTAATGTAGTCTGCCTCCTACTGGCCTGATGGGAATATAACATTTTGCAGAGCAGCGCCCCAGACCAACACACGTATCTGAAAATCAGATTTCACCACCAACAAACAGTGAAATGTATGATGAAGCCAGCACCGAAATTTGCAACACCTGTCCCCCTCTCCCAGCACTGGACTGTATTAAACTATTTATCTGGCACAATTTAAAGGCTAAAATATGCCCCACTTCTTCATATGGGGCATCCAGGTGATCCAGGCTTCTCACCATTGTTTTTTCATTGCTTACTTTTCCGAGCGTGGCTAAACAGTTATGCAAGAAGGTCAATCAAATAACCTTTTCCCTATTTACATATAATGGGAAGTTTGACCATTCGACTTTCAAAGCAAAAAAAACCATTCCGGCGCTGAGAACAGTATTCCACTGAATGCTTAAGTGTGACAGATGCTGTCACAGTAATTGCCAATCAGCCCATACACAGCAGCTGAAAACACAAAATACATCACTTTGATCTCCTTGGCTCAAAATGCACTTCACAATCAAGAAATCTGCACCATTTACAGAAGCTGTCCACCATGCAGTTAAAATTGAAAAGGTACATTTTAAAAAAATTGTAGAAGGTTTTTCATAAACACAAGTGCCATAACTTATACAAAACAATCTATAAGGTATTACAATTCCAAAAGTTAAAGCAAGTATTCCTCTATTATTCAACAACTTAGCTTTTTTTTTTTAAATGTCTCAATTTCCCAAAGGACAAAGGTCATCACAAAGTATGCTTAATTTAATCTTACTGTTAATTGGGTAAATGAATGCCTCATTAAATTAGTGCATTGAGACGTAAGAAATGTATAAAATTTCAGCTTGATTTAAAAAAAAAATGTGTAGGAAGTAGCTTACTTACATTTTGCAGGCAGGTCATAACCACAAGTGATTTTCGCTTGTCCAGTTTGACAGCCGCCCAGGCTGCGACATTCAGCAAATAGACAGGACCCAGCTGCTCTATGTATACAGCCATCAACTAAAAGAAAAGGGAATTAAAAAAAAAACCTTAAGACTTTTTCATTGGTTTCAGACAGGTGCAGGTAGGGCAGAAATGGCTCCCAAAGAGTATAATCATATTTGGGCATTATTATCTGAAATCCAATACTGTTAATCAGGTGGGGGCTTACTGTTATTTAAGATGAGGCAGCAGACGATTTTACCTACACGGACACACACACTCCTTAAACAAGGTGGAGAAAAGGTTTGCTTCTACTTGAAGTGAAAGCAGAGCGGCAGCCAAAGGCCTGTGGCTCACGCTGGCTCAGCTTGTCTGACTGTGGAAAGCTAAGCAGGGTCAGGCCTGGTTATTACTTGGATGGGAGACCCCTCCTCTAGTTTCTTGCATTGAGCAGGGGGTTGGACTCGATAGCCTTGTAGGCCCCTTCCAGCTCTATGATCTATGAAAGCAGCCTAGCACTGTTCCCATTTGCTGCAGAATGGCCCAATGGAAACAACCCCTATGTGATTATGTAACATAGTTCCTCGGGATTCTTGTGGAGGAAAGATAGCTGCCCACATTGGGCAAAGCTTTTTGTCTTGTTTAATAAATGGGGGAAATGGAAAAAAAACAACATCTGTGCCTCATCTTAAGACACCCTCCCAGCTGATAATGGGTTTTGGACATCCCTCAAAAGTCACCAGAAACGTGCACATGTGTACATGCACACATATGCATTTGCAGGGCAGGAATGGCCTTGCAAAAGTGTGTGTGCGTGGGAGTGTGGGGAGAGAAATATTCAGCCCTGCTTTAAACTGAACATATTGTGCAGCTACAGACATTTACTGTGATCACTGTCCATGGATACACGCATAAACAGAAAGATGCTGAGAATATATACAAAGGAGTTATCACAGTACAGTCTTATCACGTTCACGTTCCTATTTACTTAGCCAGTTGCCAAGTGAGAGTAAAATTTGGTTTTGTTGTTATTAAAAGACAGTGAGAAAATGAAAGCATAATTCAATATTACTTTCCGGATACTATCTAATCCCTTTGGGTTAGTTGTTGGGATATTAAATGTTAGAAATAAATTACATAAATAAAATGATTCCACTAGATTGCTTAGTACTTCCCACATCATGAAGTCTTTTAATGCAGAACAATTTGCACATCACAACAACATCTCTCCTTGAACTTCATTCACATTACTATTGTAATATTTTAAACATATAATCATTTAAATCATAACAGCTGCGATTGTAATATCAGCTAAAAGTTGCTGGTGCAGGTGTTTATTGCCCTCAAGAGCCTGGAAGAAAAATATTAGCAGTGGAAGAATAGGTGAAAAGAACAGAACAGGCAAAGCTATTTTAGCCTATTCACAAGCAATGGGAGATTTCCCCCTCACCACCACTGAGTACAGAGAAGAAAAATTAAACCTAATTAAAACAACACAGTAATTATTGTAAGTCGCCACATCAGTGACAATGCTTATAATTTATTACAGGAAACCTGTGGTGACTGTATGTTCTCTTCATACGTTGAGATTATGGCAACACACCAAAACGTAGTAGAATATCCCCAAATGGAAAATCCCTAATATTACAAACATTTTTGCAAACGAAGAAAATTGTGATGAATTTGCCTTATGGAATTGTTAGATGCAGAGTCACAGTGGGGTCGAATGACATTTCTGGCCTCTGGCCTGCAGATCTGTTTCAGCTTGGACCTAGACCCCAATCTATGAGTGTTCCATGTGTCCCACTGTCCCTCCCTTTCCCACAACATGAAGCAAAAAGGCTGACCAGGAGGGGCCCACCATGAATGCTTTAAAAAAAATAATCAGTTCAGTTCAGTTCAGTTTTTAAAACAAATCTTTCCAGCTCTGGCTACCATTCCCCCCCCCACACACACACACACACTCATACACAGAGAGAGAGCAGGTTCACACGAAAACGGAGGGGAAATAAGCCATGGTGGCTTATTTCCCCTCCTGCATGTGCCATTCATGCAGCTGGGCTGGTGGTGGTGTCAGGATTTGCATAATTACCCTCAACTGCGTAGTTTGTCGTAAAGGGCAAACCCAACAAAAGGTGGCTTGTTGCCGTGGGTAACAAGCCACCCAGAACCCATAGGCTGTTGTAGGGTTGTGGGTGGTTTATTAACCACACCAACAACTCACCCTTCCTGGGTTCACATGACATGACAAGCCATGGTGATTGTGGAAACCTGGTCAACATCTTGGACATTGACTTGCATTCTGGGGCATTGTGTGGAGAGAGGAAAATGGCTACTGCCAAGAGAATAAAACAGCTATGTGACTATATGCCCGGGGGGGGGGGGAGCAGGTAGCTTATTAAGATAGGAGGGGGGTCCTGCCAAGTCAGGACTGGAGTCAGTTCTGCAGCTGATTTTCATAGTGTAAATGCTTGAGGCATGGACACTGTTGTACCTGGACACTACAATACATGTTTAAAACAGCTGCCTAGGCATTAGTCAGGGGTGTATCCAGAAAATTTATCTTGGTGGAGCCCAAGAAATTCTGCTGTGGCAGGTTGTTTTTGGACAAAATGTGCACACACACAAGCACTTCTGAACACCTAATGTGAGCAGAGTCTTGGATGGAGTCTAAAGGATCAGGGGCAGAGCCTGATGTTTCCAACCCATTCTGGAGTGAATGTACAATGCCCAACCCATTCCCCTTGCTACACAACAGGGCTTTAAAAAGGAAAATTGAACTGCAGTAGTATGTGATTACAATGCATGGGCATAGGGTGCACTGCTACCACACACCTGCACATTTTTTCTTGTGTGCACACACATTTTGTTGCTTAGAGTCACATTTCATTGTCAGTTGGAAGCCTACACAGAGTGGGAGAAAATTGGGAATTTGACAGCTCTAATGCAGAAGAGAAAATAGTTCTTTAAGCATGTGCAGGCAAGTTAAATCTGCTGATTTAACTTGCCTACTCCTGCCAATATGTGTCAAAAGTAAAATGTGATACACAGGCTTCAATGAAACCAAAATCAAGAACATCTCTTTGAATGTGTGGGCGAGGGTGCCCACTTATGCATCACCAAAAAAAGAGCATTTGCACTTCCAAAAAAGATAACACAAATTCACACATGCTACTTTCATGTATAGATGCAAGTTTAGAAATAATTACTGGAACTTAGATTTCAGAAAGAGCAAGCCTATTAATGTCCCATGCAAATCATCCCAAAGCCTTCAATTAATCTGCATGCCACCCAGGTCACTCAAATCAATTCTTCAATTAATTTACCCACAATTTAATCATCCAACCTCAGTTCTCATTTCAAAATTAGATTCCCTTCAATTAATTGTCCCCATTCATCAATAATCATATATTTAACCCACCTACTTATCCCATAACTTCAAGTAAATATAGCATGTGTGATTTCCTTCACAAGTTAGCCATGGTGGGGTTCCTAATTGTTTGGGGGGGGGGCGGTGAGAGAGAATTCAACAGATTTCAATTGAGTGACTGGGATGTAGCCAGAGAATCTCTGCCCCCCCAACCCACAAAGAATCTTCTTCCCAAAAAAAGCCTCCCCACTATAAATTACCCTAAAGCAGGTGATTCTTATTATGAGATGAGGTGGTTGGCAGGTGCTCCATCCTGCTCCTTCACCAACAACGCAAGCAGGCAAAGGCAAGCCAGCAGCTGCTGTACCATGCAAATTGAAGCCTTTTCTTTGAAACTGCTGGCTTGGGCCCCAACACCCCATCCCCAGAAAACTCAGGTCCCAAGCCAGCGGCTGAGCATGCCCACTCCCGGCTGCTCCCTGCTGTGCCATGCCACACATAAATTGAAACCACAGATGTCCCAGGGAAAGGAAACAATGTTGTTGCCATTTTCATTCAAGGAATGCTGTCTGGAAGGAGGACTGGCTGCTCTATCTAGGGACAGCCATGTCTGCCTCTGCACAGCCTCCCTTGAAACAAAATGGAAATGTCATTTACTTCCCCAGGTAAACTGCCAATTTGGAGCCTGGGCTTCCTGGGGAAGAGAAGGGAGGCAGTAGAAGCAGGCTGGGACAGGGACAGCAAGGGAAACGGCAAGGGTGGCAATGGGAAGAAAAATGCAGCCCCTCACCGCCTTGCGGATGGGCTAGTGCAGTATTCTCCAACCTTGGGTCCCCAGATATTTTTGGCCTACAACTCCCAGCATGCCCCAGCCAGCTATGCTGGCTGGGGCATGCTGGGAGTTGTAGGCCAAAAACATCTGGGGACCCAAGGTTGGAGAACACTGAGCTAGTGAGTGAGCAATGGGACCAGAGATTTCCTAGCAGGGGCAGGGCTTCTCATGACCCTAGCCTGGATATGGCCCTCACCATAGTGAAGGCCTAGCCTCCTCAGAAGATGGAAGATCTGGTCGACAAGGTGTGCCTGTAAGGAGGTGCAACATTCTTGGTGGACACAGCCTGGCAAAAAGCCTTTGTCATTGCAAATATCCTTGTCAATTTCATCCTCTCCACACACTACTTGTTTAGCCCATCAGAGCCATATTCTGTACTCCTCACAAAACTTGTCAATTTCATCCTCCACTTCTGAGCTAAGGTGATGGGAGGAGCATCAAAGTGGAGGATGAAATTGACAAGTTATTTGACAAGTATGGAGTATGGCTTTACTGGGCTAATGTCAGTAGTGTGTGGAGAGGAAGAAACGGAAAAGCATATTTACAACAGAAGTATGCCTCTGCAGGGCTACATAGTGGCCAGACAGGAAGGCTTGCACAAGACCTGCAACAACAACAAAATTAAAAAGAATAACGACCCCATTTGCACAAATTTAAAGACCCCAAAGAAAAAAGAAAGAAAAAGAAGATTGGATTTGTGAAAATCTCTGGACCTGAAAAATGAACAAACAAACAAACAAAAGATCCAATTTGCGGAAATCACGGGACCAGAAAAATAAATTTAAAAACAAATAATCCCATTTGCTCAAATTGCCACCACCATTTTAAAAAATCCAAAATCCATGTATTGCATCAATTCACTAAAGATTGAGTAGACTCCAGCAGGAAGAAGCAGAATTAAATCCACCAGGACCAAACCGGCAAAATCTGTCAAGATTTCACCCCGAAACAGAATTCTCAAACATCCCTCTGAGAGTCACATTTATGCCATGAGGGGCACAGGGTGTAGGCTTACCGGACTTTCAGATTCAGAAAAAGCTGTCTTAAAATTCAAACATAAGAAGAGACAGGGTATGTGTTCTATTTTGTTAACACCATTCAGTGTCCATTTCTGCAAGTTTAAAGCCAAGACGATAATGTGGGTCTTTAAGGGTTAACCAGAACCTGCACTGCCACCTCTTGGTATGTCATTTTCATGCTTGAGGGGGCAGCACAACACTCAGGGATTGTGACACAAAACAGCACAAAACTAGCACAAAAAAATTAGCGTAGGTTTGGTGGGGATATGAGAATAAGGGTTTTTGTGTGTGTTAACTACAAACCCACATCTGATGTCTCAGTGGGTGGAGGCACAAAACAGCACAAAACAGGCACAAAACTTTGGCATACATTCGGAGGGGGATGCCAGATTTGGGGATCTGTAGTTAACACAGCCCATTCAAACCCTTTTGAAGCGTTTTCCCTAACATTCAACTAAATGGGAGGAGGGGGTTGAAGAAGATCATGTTGGAAGCTGTTGATCTAGCAATGTTGAGTGTACAGTCCATCGCTGTCACTAAAGCTAACAGAAACAGAGGGTCTATCTTTACTATGCTTTAGAAACTCAGCAGCATGCTTTGATGTGTTTTATGCCTTTGTTAGCTTTCAGGCAGCCTAGATTTGAAAAAAATACACACACATAAATGATTCCTTTTAATACTCAAACTCCATCCTGAACCTGCCTCATTAAATTTACAAGATGCTATTCTGAAGTGTATTTTAATCATCACAGGCAAGTACAATTATAGAACTGCATTTTCAAACCTCTCCATTTGAAACATTCAGTATTTTCCACCTTAGAAATAAAGGTATAAAATATGTGCTTGTGCCGCTAAAATCCTGATTGCCAAGAAGTGGAAGTGTGACTTCCCACCTACCGTTACATAATAGTTACATAAATTATGGGATATCTAGCACTAATGGAGAAACTGACAAGCTTTATAAGCCTGGAAGAGAACAGACAAGAGTGATGAATTTCCAGAGAAACTGACATTTTGTTCATTATTTTAATGCCTATGATAAAGGTGTTCATGTATTATAACATTAACTTTCCTAGTTATAATGTTGGGATATCATCATCAGGCGATCACTCGTGACCGAGTAAGATTGTCTTCCGGGATAAAAGGAGGAAATTCTAAAGAAGATTGTGTAGACTCTAGCGATGGGTCCGTAAGTGACTGTGGAGGCCAATTCTAGATCCACACAGCTTCCCACAGTGAGGACACAGGTTACCAGATAGAAGATGGTCCTGTAAAGGATTCATTTGACGTGCTTTTCGCTTAGCACGTTTCTCCCTTTCACCTTGCACTCGGGCTTCTTCAAAGTCCATGGAACCTTTGTGAAAGGCCAACCTCCATTTAGATCGTTCATGGGCCAGAGCTTCCCAGTTTTCGATGTTTATATTGCATTTTTTTAGATTAGCCTTATGAACATCTTTAAACCTCTTATATTGACCACCGATATTCCGCTTTCCATCCTTGAGTTGGGAGTAAAGTAACTGCCCATATAGATATAGACACACACACACACTCAAAAGTACATTATAATTTAAAAGGTGGATGCTAATACCCAGGTTGTAAACTGCATTATATTTTTAGAGTAGGATACTAAAAACTGATTCCTTATAAACCAATTGAGAATTCACACATAGCTCAAACCATGTAGCATCTATACATAATGGGCGAGTGGGACTGTGCTTGCCTGCCCCAATTCTGAATCTGCCTGATGTTGTAATTAGGGTCCGCTGATATTGTAATTAGAGTCCTCTGTGAAATTAGAGTCCACTGTGCATTGAGTCTAGGGCAGCCCAAGACATTTTGCTGTCTGAGGTGGACAAAATGGCAGCCTCCTCCCATTTCACGTACAAAAGCTGATTGGATAGCAGTTGAATCTTTCCTCAACATTTAAAATGCGATAGCATCCTCCACCACACCTGAAGGCAGCAGGTAAGGGGGTGCAAGGCAGGCCACATCACACAGAATTCTCTCCTTCAACACCTTGCTGTTGCCTCCTAGCATTTACCACCTGAGGCAACAGCTTCATTTTGCCTAATGGTAGAGCTGGCCCTGATTAAGTCTAATCCTTATACTATTTTCAAAAACTTAATGCTATGTTTCACAATTTTTTCTGGGGCTCCTCGCCTCCACGAATTTCTTTGAAAAGGATGCAACGCTCACCTGCTATGACACAATGGATTGAGGACCTAATAAGGCTTTCAACATTTGAGCAGTTGGTACTCAGACGCCACCTGCAAATGGATAAATATATGGATATTTGGTCCGCTTTTTCTGAAGCTTATGAATAACCGTCTTTACTGATAGTTGTATTACTACATACTTATTGATACCAATGGATATACATTTCATAGACATTTACTGTAAGTGATTCATTTTAATTTCTGTAAGAAAATTGTATTTTTTTCTTTTTTTTAATATGTTTTTTGTTTTGCTCAGTGTAATTCACATTTTAAAAATTAATTTTAAAAAATCTAATCCTTATAATTTTAAATCCCTGATTTTGAAGGTGAACAGCTACATAGATTGTGCCTGTGTGTGTGCAGGTCCCATTTACACATTATATCCACATGGATGTCAAGGAAGGGGGCTGAAGGCAGGACAGGCAGACACAATCCCCTTCCCTCCCCATGCATAGACAATGATTTAAAAATGTGAGCTAGATCTGAACAGGACACTACCATTAATGGATACCTCGTAGGATGACTCAACCCGATTGCTTCCTATCCCCAAATAATTTCCCAAAAGATTTAACACATTATTTAGGAAATTTATTTGGGCAAGTTCACATACACACACACACACCTCCCTCAAAAAATTACAGCTGCCTGTGGAAGAAGGAGGTTTTAACTTTCCTGATCTAAATCTCTATCACAAAGCCTATCTTCTGTCATGTGCCAATGAGTGGACTGCCACCCCCTCATCACGGCAGCCTCATTGGGTAGGTTTAGAAACTATATATCTGACACCAATTGCCAAATGAATGGTGCTGGCTCCACACATCTAAACAAGGAAGGCCTTACTCCACCTCCCATTCAGGCAGGCAGAAAGACATGGAGCATGCTGGCACACCAGCTGCACTTTGATCCTTTCTCGCATGCCAAACTAACATGGTGCAACCCTGGGCTCAAAATTGCAGCCCACCCTTTTCTTTGAAGGCAGTGGGCTGAAAGGGGTATCAACTTTGGATCACCTATTGGGTAGAGACTTTGAATTTCTCCCATTTGCAGACCTAAAGAGAAAGTATCAGTTGCATCAAAGTACCTGCCCGGACACTAAGATCTTCTTCAGCAGTCCTTCTCCGAGAGGCCCTGCCAAAGGAAGTAAGGCAGGTGGCTATCAGGAGGAGGGCCTTTTCTGCTGTGGCACCCCGGTTGTGGAATGAGCTCCCCAAAGAGGCTCGCCTGGCGCCTACATTGTACTCTTTCTGGCACCAGGTGAAGACCTTTCTATTCTCCCAGGCACCTTAATCGTTTTAATCTTGTAGTTGTTTTTAACTCTGTCATTGTAATTTGCACTGCTGCTACTAGCTTTGCTGTTCGTTTTTTAATCTGTAGTTTTAAATCTTATATTTATATTATATTGTATTTTATGGTTTTAACTGTTGTAAACCACCCAGAGAGCTTCGGCCATTGAGACGGTATAAAAATGTATTAAATAGATGATAGATAGATAGATAATGCAGAGTAAAAGAAACAAAAACAGAAATGGCATTGTAAATACTCCAGTCCTCAAAATCCACAAGTAGAACTTCCAGGCTGTCATCTGGAGATCCCAGCTGTCTGTTTAATGCTTCAAGGTAGGAGGAGATTATGCAGCCACTGCATCGCCCACCTCATTCTTCTATTACGGTAGTCCTCTTGCTCACCTCACTACTTCACCAGGCACAAGCAGGCAGATTCCAGTTTTATCCCATAGCAGGCAGGCAGGAAGGATGGGTTAGGGGACCAGTGAGAGAACAATGAAGCTCTGGCTGAAATCCTCGACACCCCTAGCTACAAGAGGTTTATACTTCTCTCCATAGCAAATTTGCAGATGCACTTATTATACGGGGGGGGGGGGGGGATTGCAGCAGTGGCATGATCAATGGCATTTGGTGCACAAACAAGGAAGCCAACTGTTCATTTCATCACTTTGATAATAATTGCTCAGGAGAAGATGCAAAGACACAAAAGTTTGCTAGGGGGATTTCTGCTTGAAGTATATTAAAAACAATGAGTATAGTATTTAGATTTGTCAAAGAGCGCCTATGAAAAAAACAAAAGGCAAAGTCCTTTCAAATCACACAATAAAAGAATATTACAAAGCTAAATGTCTGCTCATGAATTACTTATACAGTGGCCATTTGAAAACTCATAGCAGCTCTTCAAAATTTAATACTTAAAATTATACAGCAGACAATGGACAATTCAGTGATGAACAATGCAGATAAATGTATTTCTTACTGGGGGGAAAATCTTTAAGAATTGCAAATTAATCCAAGGCACAGCAAACAGCATTAACGGTGCCAGGGGAAGCTTTGTTAACAAAAATGCTCAGCATATCTAGCCTTGCTGCTGGAGATGGTGATAAAAACAGTAACAAAGTCAAACACCACAGCACAACGTAACAAATCATATGGGGAACGGCAAGCCACAAACTTCTTTTGACCTTGCAAACTCTATGCAAAAGAGAAGAAACACAGTTTAATATTTTTTTTAAAATCTTAAGGACTAAATCATCTAGCAATGAAGTTTTACTTTTCCCATGTAAAACTTCTTGCTAATTTATTTCCCTCCCAGTATGCCATGCAACTGTGGCCAGTTGATAGGCTGTAAGGGTGGGCACCTTCTGGAGGTCAGGGGGCCACACTGCCCCCCACCCCCGGAATCAACTGGAGGATGCACCACATCCCCACTACTGCCAAAATTGCCACTGATGCATTTTCCGCAGTGAATTCCATGAGCACAATTCTGCTTGCAAACAAGGTGTACACTCTCAGAGTTTGTGGATCTGTTTGCAAGCAAGGCGTGTGGCAAATTCAGCAGCTGTGGGAGGTGAGGCGAGCCTCTTTGGGGAGCTCATTCCACAACCCACCCCAAAAAATAGCCAGGGGGCCACATGCAATTCATGGACCACATGATGCCCACCACTGGTCTAAAGAGTCTGGGGTGTTATATCTGTTGTTCAACATCGTCCACCCATACTGGTGAATACTGAGACCAACCCTAAAGGAAAGATTATGTGAAGAGCTATAGCAGGAAGGCTCACAAGGGAGGGCCAGTAGGACAAATATCTGACACAGTAAAAACCGCACACACTGTGCTCTGTGGCTTCTGCTGACATGACAAGTCATCACAGAAAAGGAGAAATGTGGAAACTAAAGAAGAAGTTGTTCCATTTGGGGAATACTTGAAAAGCCTGATCCTCCTTTTTACAAATGCAGAACTGTGACTGACCCTACAAATCTGTGTCTTCACATTTTCAAACCCAGATTTCTATTCAGCCTACACTTGCCAGGAACCAATTTACCAATGGATTATTTATCTTAGTCTCATATGCTATTAGCAGTAATGTATAAGATAACAGGAGCAGGGGGAGATTTCATATTCAAAACCTCCTAAAAAATCAAGGCAGCTGTCAAGCAAGATAAAGAATAACACATGTTTGACACAGTGGGCACTGTAAGGCAATAATAGCACCTCTAACTTGATCCTGCACCTCCCCTACATCTTGATATTTCTATCACACAGACCCATCCAGTTCTTTTATAGCCACTTCTGCCTCTGTCTACATCTAGCATATACATTGATCAAATAACTTAGTTTTCCTCCCCCATTTCCCTTCACATGCCATCAGATGATTCCCTGCCCTTGTCCAGCTGTTTAATGCAGCCACCCCAAACCTGGAGCCCTCCAGATATTCTGGACAAATTCCCATCAGCCCTAGCAGGCATGGCCAATGGTTAGGAATGCTGGGAGCTGTAGTCTGGTTTAATTAATTAATTAATTAATTATTTACATTTATACCCCGCCTTTTTTCCTACAAGGAACTCAAGTCGGCTTACATAATCCTCCTCCTCCTCTCCATTTTATGCTCACAACAACCCTGTGAGGTAGGTTAGGCTGAGAGGCAGTGACTGGCCCAAAGTCACCCAGTGAGTTTCATGGCCGAGCGGGGACTAGAGCCCTGATCTCCTGAGTCCCAGTCCAACACTCTAATCACTATACCACACTGGCCACAATGAGACAGAGACACACTAAAGTGGTGTTCTCCAACCTTGGGTCCCCAGATGTTTTTCTGGGGACCCAAGGTTAGAGAACACTGCACTAAAGCCTTTTTCTTCCCCTCAGTTCTGAATAGGAGCTCCTGGAAATCTATTAGAGACTTCCCTGTAGCTTACCCACACACCCCTTTCCCCTGCCTCATTTGCAACCATTAATGCACAGCCACGCCTACATTCTTCAGTCCAAAGAACTCCATCGCACTATGAAATGAAAGTGGTGTCATGTTTATGATGTACCAACAGGTAATATAACTGTTGTCATTCCTGCAATGAACCTCTTTGACCCTCTCCAGATAGAGAAGTCTTGCTTTCCAACTTGAGCATGGAGCTCGCCAAGAGGTTAGTTTAACATAAATAAAATCCTGGCAGGCACAATGCTTTTTCTAGCTCAAGTGACTAACAATCAGTTTGTCGAGACAGAGCTATGATGTCAACAAGTCCACACTTTCAGCCCCCTGAAACAACAGAAGGCCTTAGGGAAATATGATCTTTCTAAAACCTGCTTGAATGCTAAGGTTTTGGTAGACAAAAATAATAATAATCTAGAAAACCCTTGCATATCATCCAGTTGTATCTCTTTGCAAAGCCAAATCCCCAATATTAAGACACATACAAAGCATTTTTCATCTTTTGTTGCATCATAATCAGGACATTACATTTCACTGAAAGCTTCAAATGGTGCTGTAGGTGTTGCATGAAATGGCTAAGCAGTTCTTCAGATAGACAATAATGAAAGAAATAGCAACCTAATTTTATTTTATTTATCTAACCAAAGCTACAGATGCTGTTTTTTCTAAAAAGAGGAGTGACTGGTGGGCATGGTTCAGAATAACCCGTATTGCTATATTAAATAAAAGGGAATCATGTTGTTAAAAATAAATCATGTTTTGTTAGAAATAAGCGTGTTCAGGTGCTTCATGTACTGGGGTCCAGAATTTAGGTCTGTGCTTGGTAGCCAATAATTATTTCTAATAGCCAAGAAGTACACATGCAGAGGGCCTTTCTACCCAGCAGGTGGCAGCTTGCCCCTCCTACAGAATGAAGGAGAAGGGGTAGTAGTGCAGATGGCATTGTTGCCCATAAGCGTAAGTCCCCTGCAGGTCTATTTCTGAATATTAAACATTGCCCCCACTTTCCTGACAAGGCCCAGCCCAGCCCAGCAAGTATCTGTGAGTCAAACAGAAAAGTAAAAAAAGTTGGAGGTGCAGGCTTTCCCTCTCTCCCAAAGAAATCCACTCCAGAATTTTCTTCCTTCCCTGCAGCTGCTCTCCTTCACAACCCAGTCTTTGTTTGTTTATTATCTTAATCAGCCTTTCCTTTCTTTTCTTTCTGGTATGATAAGGGGGAGTGAGAGAGTTGCACTTGGGGCTTGGAAATGGAGAAAAGCTACAGGGATAGAGAAGCAGAAGGAAGTAAAAGGGAGAATTGAAATTTCCCTCTGCCTTCTCCCATCTAATCAGTCAACTGATTTACAAAGAAAATCTTGATCTTAAAGAATCTACCAGTTGGAATAAAGCAGCACAAGGCCAAACACAGTTAATTGTTTTACCAGGAAAAACCTCATATGCCAGTTTATCGGTTGTTTCCTTTTTTTCATGCCAAAAGGCTGCATTTCTTAAGAACTTGATAAAACTGAAACTGTTGTTTAATGGAGAAAGAATTCACATTTATTCAAATAAATAAATAATGATAATAATGTTTAAATAAATAAATAAAATTACTTCTGGGTGACATTTGATGAAAACCCATGAAACAGGTAAACTATCAGATGCCTGTCCCTATATATTCTTAAACATGTATTCTTAGAATGTATCTCCTTCTGTGCATTTTGTAAACTCAGTCTGGGTTTAATTGCCTCCTCCCTCTTTTTTGTTTATGGGCTTATTGTGCTTTACTATGCACAACTGAATTTTATCTTAATGTACAATACAATGCTAATTTGAAATGGTTATACATAACAGTTGGGTGCTTTATAGCATTTCTTGATGTTGTTCAGCAACTGTTGCTCTTCTCCTCATTCTCAAAAGTAAAGAACAGTCCGTCTGCCAAAAATCTACTACAAGTTTTTCTTACAGCCTACTTTAACTGCTATACTGCAATCTCCCTCCCTGAGCATTCTTGCTCTCCAAGATCAAAGACTTTCCTGCCCCTGACCTATTGGCAAGTGGGTTTGCTGATGGCTGTTCATGTACATTATGGATATAAAAAAAGGTATTCTGTGCAACCTGGATTCCATACATTCATTAAATGAGCATTGCAAGCATTTATACAGTATCCTGCTGAAATAAAGTAAAATTATATTACCATGTTAATTTTCTTGCAGTTTCAGAAACGTGAGGTACATTAGCTAGAATGAGGTCTACCTCACACCAGCTCAAACAAAGCACAAGTATGTGTAACTGCATTTCTTCACATTCAGCCTTCATTGCCCCCAAACTATGGAATGTGCTGCCTCAAGAATTATGATTGGCCCCCACTCTCTTGGCCTTTAGAAAGGGTGCAAAGACGCATCTTTTCAATTTAGCCTTTTAATTTTTTAATTTTTAATGTTTTACTCTTTTTAATATTCTTGTTTTTATTGTTGCAGGTTTTTGTTATTTTAAATTTTAAATTGTTATACAGCCATGCCTTGGATTGAGAGCATAATTCGTTCCGGAAACGTGCTTGTAATCCAAAACACTCTTATATCAAAATGAAATCCCCCCAAAAAAAATTTGTACAGAGATTTTTAATTTAAGCCGTACTACAGTACTTGTATTGCAAGACGTCGCTTGTATATCAAGTAAAAAAAAATTAAATAAATATTTAAAAATTTGCTTGTCTTGCAAAACACTCTCAAACCAAGTTACTTGCAATCCAAGGTATTACTGTATACTGCCTTGATGGCTTTTTGGCAGATAAGGTGGTATATAAATGTTAATAATATATAAATTGTCCTTAACTCTCCCCTCCTGTCCCTTTATTACTTTTATAATGTCAAAATACCGCTCGCAAGCTCCTTCGGACAGAATCTATAATTTTTGTTTATGTTATTTTGTAAAGAACCTTATCCACTGATAAGTCTTACATACATAATAAATAGTAACACCACATATTACCCAGTTATTACTAGTATTATGGTTTTCAGTGCATTTCTTATGTAACGGTTAGCTACAAAACTAATTTTGTAACGGCCAAAACTAATTTTGAAACATGAATTGATTTTATAGTAACATATAACATAAGGTACAAACAATAATGTATTACACTCCTCATTACAGTCTTGAAGAACTCATCCAGGCAGCTTAAGGTACCCACCCATCCTGTTTAGCTTCAGCAGCTGAAGTGCAGCATATGTTGTCAAAATAATTCTTTTGGGCCAGTAGTACAAACATATTCAAAAATTAAAAGTTTATTCTGGATATTTGACATTTAATCCCACACAGCAGCTATAACAAAGCATAGGGAATGTTTTATGTCAGAATCTGAATGCATTCAACTGGAATTATTTGAGGAATCCATGATGCATGTCTGTCTGTGACATTACATTTGAAAAGCTGCACTGAACTGGCATATGAAAACAAGCAATACATCTTGGTTTTCCATCTCTATCGTATGCCATTCTTACCTCCTCATCCAAGGCATCTTACTAGGTCCCCTGAATTATCCTTACCATTCACAAACCTCCCCTAGCTGTGAAAAGTGCCATAATTGTGGTGGGATAAAGGTACCATAAAGATGTCACTATGCCTAAAGAAGAACTGTATCTAACCAGGTAAAACTAATTGCAAGACAACGTAAATTAAGCTCTGTATTCGGTAGGGGATCCAGAGGACTGTCCATATCAATGCATCTTCATGCCCCATTGAAACTAATGGAACTTTGCAAATGCTCTGTTACTGAAATAATTTTATTCAATGATGATCATTAATTTATGATTTACGCCGTATGGCAAATCCGTACTGCTGCTGAGCAATAAGTCTTCACAGGCATTTTCATAATATTTTGTTGCATTTTACTTTTGGCCCACTGTGGCCTAGAATTAGTCTTTCTTTCTTTCTTTCTTTCTTACATTTTTATACCTCCCAATAGCCAAAATTCTCTGGGCAGTTCACAACAATTAAAACCAGAAAATACAACATAAGATACAATATAAAAGTTTAAAAGTACAGTATCAAATAGAAGTAAAAACCAAAGTAAAAACCTAGCAGCAAGCAATGCAAAGATTTAAAATACAGTAACAGACTTAAAACAGAAGCTGAAAGACTAACATGCCTAGGAAAATAAAATACCACAATATAGGTGCCAGGCGAGTCTCTCTGGGAAGCTCATTCCACAAAAGGCCCTCTTCTTAGTAGCGACCCACCTTACTTCCTTTGGCAGGGGCTCCCAGAGAAGGACTGTCAAGGATGATCTTAGGGTCCAGGCAGGTATATATGGCAGGAGACGATCCTTCAGGTAACCGACAAGTAGTTAGCAGAGCATGGATAACTGTAGCTAGGCTATCTATCTCTGTCCAGATAACAAAATGTTTTAGCCGCACTTGTGCAACTGTGGAGGTTCACAATTGCATAAGCATGGGAATTTGAAGCCTCAGCTGGGGCAATGTCCTGGGGGGTACCTGCTTCCAAGGTGCAACAGATATCAACCCTGGACATTGCCCCAAAGAGGCTCCAAATACGGGTTTTCTTCCCTTTGCTTTCTCTTGACAGCTGTCAAGAGGAAGCAAAGGTATGAGTGATCTTTGCTCATGAAAAGGGGGTGGTATGATTGCGGAGGACCGTCCGGGACTGGTCCTTTGCATGAGTTCAGGACTTAAAGGGTTAACCGGCACGGAGAAAATGCCCTTTACGCGGCTTCTGTGAACTTTAAACCCAACCGCGGCAAACCATTGACGCTGAATCGTATTGAGACAAAAGGCAGCTATGTTTATAACGCCTTTAATGGAGCGGAACGAATAGACTACCAGGAATTGCACACTATAAACAACAGAGTCCATAAAAATCACTAAAGCGTAGAACTTCAATACACATACGAGGTTAATAGGCTTGTGTAATACAGAGAATAACTTCACAATAGGGAGTCTGACTTACTGAGCTAGCGAAGCAGTTCGTGTAGCCGGTCTCCGGGCACCGCATCCAGGGTTGGAGTTAGCTTGGTCCTGACCGGAACCAGGGACCTGATCCGTGTGAGCCTGCACCTTGTTCCCAACAACCCTTTGTTCTCCAGGATGTGCTTTTTCTACCCTCCCTCGCCCCCTCCCCGCCCTTGATGACCAGTTGAGCTGGTTCCGCCCAGCGGGGTGGTGGCATCTCTTGGGTGCTGGCGCCTCCTGGATACTTTGGGGTACTTTGCAGCTCTTTGAGACTGAGCTCCCCGCCTTCAAGATGTTATGCACTTCCTTGAGGGTAGATGTAAATGCGCCCTATTGAGGGTATGCAGATGTAGCTATGTGAAACCGGTCTGCCCAGAACTGTGCCTCCTGTGCCCCGGGTGGAGATTATGCAGACAGATGGAGGGAGATGGCTGACAGCTAAAAAAAGGGGAAAAACATGTTGGGGTTCAGCAGTGTGTGATCAAGCTTTCTCTTCACAATGATTTACACACCTTTCGCAGCAAGATCCATATGTCCCAGTCCAAAAACCACCCATTGCCCTGTCAAAAAAAAACCTTTAAAGGGGATTCAGAATTTTGACAGCGAACTGACAAAACTTCTTTTCCCAAGAAAATGGTGGGGCGGATTCACTTTTGCACTTTCCCAAGCATCTAGAGTCTCAGGGAAAAGTGTAAAATGTGTGCATCAGCCTATGGACTGTCAGGGCAAAATAAAAAGAGTTGAAGATCTTGCTGTGATGGGGGTGTAAATCACACCACCCCCTTTTTACAAGCAAAGATCACTCGCACCTTTGCTTCCTATGGACAGCTTGCCTTTTGACATTTGGGCACTTTGAAGGGGCTGTCAGTGGCTGCCAAAATGGGGATCACAAGCTGGCTGTCAAGCCAGCTTTCACGATCTCAGGGGGAAAAGTGAGGGTCAAGTGCAAAAATGCAGGGGCAAGCTGAAATCAGCTCGTGATTGTGGAGTGGAGGGCAGCAAGCCAGTACCAGCTGTCTCCAAGTGCCACTTGGGCATTTGTGGAGTGGCTGGCACTGGCAGGGGCCTAAGTAAGCTTGGCAAGAGCAGCAAAAGGTTTTTGCCAATCTTGGCAAGCGAGTCGCAAGCCAATCCTCGGTACCCACAATGGGGTTGGTTGCCCAGGTTCGGATGACACGACCACCCATTGTAGGTACAACAACCCTAGGACAAGCTATGGGTTGTCAGGGTAGCTTGTTGCCCTCAAACAAGCCACCTGCGGGAATCGGTCTGGGTTCACACAACATGACAAACCATAATGGGTAACAACCCACGATGGTTTGTTGTGTCGTGCAAACCCAGTCAATGGCTTGCCATGGGGGAACTTGCAGATTCATAAAATGTCTACCATAGATGGCATGGCCGGTCACAAAACACTCATTTTCTAGAAGGCGAACTGGTGAAGCTAAAAGAAAAGTAACTTGCCCAAGAACTTAAGTACAAGGCAAAGGTGGAGTCTGAGCTCCAAAACACAAAACTACTCTTTTGAACCCAAATAAAGATGGTGCTGGAGGGAAGTACTTTGCTTTGCAGCATGCCAGCTTCCCAGTTAAGAAATAAAATAAAATTTAGGAGAGGGAGTGAGCCTGGCAGATGCTGAAAGAGGTAACTGTGGACACACTGGTGCCTGTGGGATTCAGGCAAGGGTCTTCCCTATCGCCTGCTACCTGATCCTTTAACTGGGGATGCCAAGGATTGAGCATGGGACCTTCCACATGCAAAGCATGTGCTTTGCTACAGAGCTACAGCTTCCACTGAAAATTAAAGGACCTGAAGGCAATTAAAAGGAATTTCCTGAGTAATGGAATGTTGGTTGATTTGAGGGCTGTGTACACTTGCTAAAACTTGTTTTTTAATAAAGGATACCGTGCCCAGGTGATGTTCTGAATTTGCAGACTGAAGAACAACAACTCCCAAAGTTAGGTCAGGTACACTGAAGGCGTCAGACAACCTAATACTATTAGTCATATATCAGGTTTGTTTAACTACAGAGTGAATCTGATTGCATGTATATGTAAATCATATAAAATCTATCAAAAAAGCAGAAAGTTTCAACAAAGACTTCACTATAAATGGATACAGACATTATTTATACACATATAGTTTTCTTGCTGCTTGTGAAAGTGTCTGTAGAAACAACACATGCATATTATAGCAGATAACTATGACAAAACCATTTGCTCAGTGAATTTGAGAATAATTAATCCCAAATGAAAATTTAAAAAACAAACAGCTAATTCAGCTTTAAAATGAAGTTCAAAAACAGAAGGAGTTCTGTGTGCGGGATTCCTGAAACCTACATCCAGACAATCTTTTATTTCTAGAATTTGGAAGGAAAGAAATGCAAGATTCTTTTAAAATGAAATACTAAATACCTGCATTGCTCACATAAAAGGAAAAACCCAGACACTGTAATATGCTATTTCAATGGCCAGGCCTCCCAGTTTTAAATTTGAGGCTCTTAAAAGAGAAAGAAAACACTGTGAGTCTATGCTTGCATTCCAAACGCTAGACACAAATTCTCAGTGGGACTGTAGTTGTCTCAACACACCCAAACAGAAGCACATCCACATGCACCCATTATCATGCCACATAGTACGGTAAGTCACTTTTGAAATTTGGGCACTGTTTCAAAAGCAGCTTGCCACGAGGAGATAGGAGCAGATTCTTACTTGGAAAGGAGAGGGCAAAAGCCTCGTAATGCACATGCAATTCCTTCCACATGCCTAGAGGGTCTTGCAGAATTGTGACCTATCATTGCTAGCCAATGTGTCAAGTGATGGGAAACCCTGGGCTGGAATATAGCTATAGTCCTCAGCTTCTGTCAGTGCCAGGATGCTGAACTTCTTTTGGATGAATGAGTACCGTGTGAGGGCAGAAGGCTGCAGTTCCCTCCTCCACTGTCTTTTCCGGGTGGTGATTTTTATTCATTGTCCCTGTGGGCTCCCCAGTCTCTTTCCTCTCTCACATGTATTCCTTAAAGTTGCCTCATAAAAACCTCCTCCTCAGAATTCCTATGGTACCTGCTGTAGGCCAAAAAGGGTCATGCTCCAGGGATACAGCATGATAAAGTTATGCATCCATCTGTCCATAGAACTATACGCATGTTCATTCAGCGTATGTGGTGAGAGTGTTGGGCTGGGACTCGGGAGATCAGCCATGAAACTTCCTGGGTGACTTTGGGCCAGTCACTGACTCTTAGCCTAACCTACCTCACAGGGTTGTTGTGAGGATAAAATGAAGAGGAGGAGGAGGATTATGTAAACTGCCTTGGGTCCCTTGCAGGAAAAAAGGCAGGATATAAATTAAATAAATAAATAAATGTGCAGCTGTGCCTTGGATTAAGGGATTAAGTACGATTCTTGTTGGGTGCTGTTTTTATCCTGTAATTTTCGGTGTGTTTTTATACATGTTTTTAATGTATTTGTTTTATTTTTATCATTATTAACTATGTTTTTTTGTAAAAAAAAGAAAAGAAAAAAGTTTTTATGATTGTTAGCCTCCTTGAGTACCATTTTCTTGGTGGAAAGGCGGGGCATAAATCGAATAAATGTGTACAAATCATGTATGAATGCACGTATGCAGATTCTTACATCTGCTTGGGGCGGGGTGCTATCAGTATGCTGATGACACCCAAATATATTTCTCTATGCCTTCGGTAACAGCGTTAGCTAAGGATAGTGTGTCTCCTCTGAATGAATGCTTGGAGGCGGTAATGGGCTGGATGAGGAAAAACAAACTGAAGCTGAATCCAGACAAAATGGAGGTGCTTGCTGTCAAAGGCCACAACCTGGGTTTGGAGGTGTGTCAACCAATTCTGGATGGGGTTACACTCCCCCTGAAAGACTGTGTTTGCAGCCTGGGGGTGCTTCTGGACCCATCACTTCAAATGACAGCTCAGATAGATGCGACGGCTAGGAGTGCCTACTATCAGCTCCGGCTGATAGGCCAGCTGCGCCCCTTCCTAGAGTTGGAAGACCCAGTGCACGCACTGGTAACTTTGAGGCTTGACTTCTGCAATGCGCTGTACATAGGGCTACCTTTGTACCTAGTTCGGAAACTTCAATTGGTGCAAAATATGGCAGCCAGGTTGGTCACCGGTACATCTAGAGGTGCCCATATTACACCAGCTTTAAAAGCATTACACTGGCTGCCAATCAGTTTCCAGGCGAAATATAAAGTGTTGGTTATTACCTTTAAAGCCCTACATGGTTTGGGTCCGGGTTACCTGCAGGATCACCTTCTCCCGTACAATCCGCCCCGCACACTTAGGTCCTCTGGGAGGAATCTACTCCAGTCAGTCAAGATAGGCTGGAGGGTACTACCCAGAGGACCTTCTCTTCTGCTGCTCCCAGAGTGGAATGGCCTGTCGGAGGAGACTCGTCAACTAGATAGTCTCTTGGCTTTTAAAAAGGCCATAAAGACTGACCTCTTCCGACAGGCCTACCCAGTGGAATTCTAAGAGTTTTTAGGATACTGTTAAAGGTTTTTGGGAATGTTTTGATTATGTTTACTGTGTTTTTAACTAGTTATGTGTTTTGTATTTGTGGTTGTTCCCCGCCTCGATCTGAGTGGAGAGTCGGGTAAGAAATAAATCATCATCATCATCATCATCATCATCATCATCATCATCATCATCTAAAAGTGCACATGCATACAGCATTAGCGTACTGTCTATTTAACATTGAATAGTCATAGTGTAAACTAGGAATTAATGAGGGAACTGTGTGTCAAAATAGTGTCCTGTTGTTACTACTTACCATCCTGTTTTGTTTTAAAGATTGGTAAAAGAATTATGCATCAAATATGGATATGAAGGACAAAATGGCACCCCTTGACCTGGATACTTCTGCCATCTCATTGTTGGAATTAATTAATTAAATAAATTTATGAGGCGCCTATGTTGACCTGGTGCTGAATGGGGTACATCTACCCCTGAAGGACCAGGTCCGCAGCTTGGGGGTCATTCTAGACTCCCAGCTGTCCATGGAGGCTCAGGTGTCAGCTGTGAGCTGGGCGGCGCTGTATCAACTCCATCTGATATGGCAGCTGCGCCCGTACCTTCCTAATCACCTGCTCCCATCAGTAGTTCATGCCTTGGTCTCCTCTCACCTAGACTACTGTAATGCGCTCTACGTGGGGTTACCCTTGAAAATGGTTCGGAAGCTACAGTTGGTACAGAACGTGGCGGCTCGCCTGGTTAAAGGCATCCGCCGGCGGGATCACATCACGCCAGTGCTCAAGGAGCTGCACTGGCTACCAGTTGCTTGCCGAGCCGAATTCAAGGTGTTGGTTTTGACCTTTAAAACCCTATACGGCTCCGGTCCAGTTTATCTCATGGAGCGTCTCCAGCAACACCAAGTAGGCCGCTCAGCGAGATCTGCCACAGACGGCCTTCTCCTTGTCCCTTCAGCCAGAGCAGCTAGACTGGTGGGGACTAGGAAGAGGGCCTTTTCTGTGGCGGCCCCCATACTGTGGAACTCCCTCCCTAGTGACATCCGCCATGCCCCCTCCCTGTTGAGCTTCCGCCGCTCACTAAAAACATGGTTATTCAGGCAGAAATATGGGGTGGGCTAAGATTTAAAAAGTTATACTGTTTTATACTGTTTTAAATATGTTTTATATCATGTATTTTAAATGTATTTTATCATGTTGTACATCACCCAGAGTGGCCGGTTTGCCGGTCAGATGGGCGATCCAGAAATACAATAAATAAATAAATAAATAAATAAAACAGGTTCACTGTATCCTTTCTCTGAATCACTGTAGCATGGCAAACTGAAAGCAGCAATTTGACATTCTTCTAACAAAGGGCCAAAACTTTAGAACTTGCAGGCAAAACCATAAGGACTTAATAGGCTGAGTTTTTTTAACTTTAGCATGTGATAAATAGGCTGCAAGTTTATTTGATCTTTTAGTTATGTGATTTTATGTATTATTAATTTCTCCTGGAGTTGTTTTCTTTATTATTTTTAATGGTGTTTTATTTGATGTCTGTTTTCTATGTATAATGGATGCTATGTGCTCATATACTTGATATCTGAGGAGGTTTTTATTTGGGGGGGAATGATTAAAGCGAATTTTAAAAATATAAACAAAACAGAAGTATTTCAGCAAAACCAGGAAGCAACTAATAATGGGCATACTATTTGCGATCCTATGTGGGTGCCCATAACCCTCCAAACCTGGAGGATTACGGGCATCCTATTGGGTATGGGAGGAGCGCAGTGGATAACATTGCCACTGTGCTCCCCTTGCCCTCAAAAACATCTAGAAGGCTGATTTTGGCCATCTAGATGGTTTACACCCCCTCATGAGGAGAGAGGCTGAGGCACCACCTGGATTCTACGGAAGCCGGTGGTGCCTTGCTCCTCCCCTCCCCCCAGGAACGCCCCCCCACATGGGAACTGCACCCTATGAAACTAAGCTGCAAATCAGGGAAGTCCCTGGTTTGAATCTTTTCCCTGCCATGAACTCATTATAAATAAATGGGCACTTTGATCCTATGAGGCTGCCCGTAACACTCTGAACTCGGAGGATTACGGGCATCCTATTGAAAGTGGGAGGAGCACAGAGGATAGGATATTCCACCCTCAAAAACATCTAGATGGCCAATTCCTTGGAATCTGGTGGAGCCTTGCCCCTCCCCTTACAGCCCCCAGAAATGCCCCCCCACAAGGGTACCGATCACGGTCTTCCATGCTCAGTTTCCCTCCAGTGCGGAAGAAACCATGCCGCTACGAGGTGGGGGCGGCGGCGTTGCAACCTTATAAGGGATTCACAAGTCGCAGCACCATTGACGTCATACCCTATGTCCCTCCAGATGAAGTCGCAGGGGCATAGTATTGCACCCTAAATAAATTAGGTGTCCTTAGGCAAGCCACTCTCAATCAGCCTCAATTTCCCCATCTGCAGTAAGAATGAGAGCAAGTGTGGCATAGTGGTTAGGGTGTTGGACTGGGACTCGGGAGATCCGGGTTCTAGTCCCCGCTCAGCCATGAAACTCACTGGGTGACTTTGGGCCAGTCACTGACTCTCAGCCTAACCTACCTCACAGGGTTGTTGTGAGGGTAAAATGGAGAGGATGAGGAGGATAATGTAAGCCGCCTTGGGTTCCTTGCAGGAAAAAAGGCGGGGTATAAATATAATAAATAAATAAATGATACTGACTCACGTTACAGGTTTGTTGTAAAGGACACAACTAGATAAGGTATGTGAAGTACTTCGAATGCTTCAATGCTAAATATTGCTAAATATTTTTAACGGCAGCAGCATCACCACCACCATAACTTCGAGCTATAGAAAATAAGATGGGTCTGTTATTGCTAACTAGGGATACAAAAATGGAGGCTCCTTTGGGCCTCCACCCACAGTAGAATAATCCTTGATATACCTCAATCATTGACCTAAAGTTACAGCCTCCAAAAACTGCATGCATATTTCAAAAGCTATTTGAGAAAATGAATAAGATAGTTCTGCACTTTCAAATGTCATAGTTTTAGAATTGCTATTTACATTTTCATAATGCAATGGAAATTTTCTTTCTGAAAGCTGAGTAGTAACTTTGGTGTCGCATTCAAGACACTTGAAAAATTCCTAAAAGTACTTCTGAGTCTTGTTTCAAAATGCATTAATTTTTTAACAGCACTCACAAAAAAGAGCGGGTGTTTACCAGCAACTAACTTTATTTAATTGAGTATTCACATAATGTCAGATCGCCTAACAAATCAATAGCATCTTGGTGTTTATTTTCATTAAAAGCGGAGCCCAAGAGAAAGCTAACAAACCAACCAATTTAATTAGGAAGGCAACCATCATGAAAACAGGTGCTTAAAAATCAGTCAGTAAAGCTTCAGTGTTGTGGCCTGGTTCACATGTAACACTAAATAAATGATAATTTAATGTTATGCACACAAGCCTCGGAGGGCCCAAATGAAGTCTCAGGCATTTCTCCCTCCCCTTCTGTGTGAGAGTTAAAATAAAACTCTAGTCAATCACTAAATAAGCTAACTTTAAACCTCCGGTTAGGAATCTGACTTGTTTAACTAGTAATTTTAAACCATGATTCCTGATTCGTACACAATGGCAAGCCAGGAACTGGGGAAACCAAACCTGAATCACAGTTTATTCCTCCTCCTTGCCATGCAGTAGGAGGGGAGTGGGGAGCACTTGAGACCAAGGCTTTCCGACGGATCATAGGGGCCCATGCACATAATGTTAAATCATAGTTTTACATGCAACGGGCTCTTTGTGTGTGATGTGGGAGAAAGGCAAGCAAATGGCAGATGAGGTTCCATATTGCTAAATGCAAAGTAATTTATTTCTTGTTTTAGGAACTCCAATTGTTCCATTTTTAAATCTCATCAGCTTCAGGGTTATACCTGAGCAGGCAAGATCGCTTCCGTTTTTCCCCACACCCACTTACTGAAGCAGAAAATATAAGTACGGTAAGTTAATTTATTTTGATAGTACAGGAAGGAAGAATAAACTTTCACACGAAAAACAAGAGGTTGCAAAACAGCTGCTTTAAGGTGGCATTCAGACCATGGGAACTATAAGACTGACGCAAAAGATAGTGTATATATACACAAACTGTTGCATTTCTGGTATCAGTAACTTTCAGTAAAATAAGATTGAAAAAATAGTGATAATCTTACTAGAAAATATTAACAGTGATGCATATTAAAGTTCTGAAAATCCAACTCAAAGCCTCATCAAACTAGAACTCCATGGGAATAATAGAATAATAAAATCAGCATGACAAAATATTCACCCCTCAAGGCCTCCAATGTAACCAGGCCTTACCAAACAATTGAGCAACCATTCAAGATCCACCCTAGGGTGCATGAATTAACAAGTCTGCCTTAGAATTACTAATACATGTAGTGACAGTATTAACTGTCTGAAAGGATGATTCAAAGGAAGACAGGGACTCTGTTTTCAAACAAATATGCAATTGAACATTTGAAACAAACCTAATTCTGTCCAGTGCCATAATCTCAAAGGAATGATTGGTCAGGCAAAATCTTGCACATATTCCTGTGGTATAGGGCCATTGTTATATTTGAAACAACTTCATGAATCACAGTAATGGGGGTTCATGAAATTCAACCCAGTGCAAATTAATGAACTCCAGGTGTGAATATCATGTAAGCATCTTTACCCCAGAGGCATGTTCCTACAGCCTTTTCTGAGACACTTGGCCTCCAAAAGCATTATGGTTAATTTTTCATAACACGCCGTCAATTTTTCATGAGTTTGTGCATGACACTGGGGGGGAAGGCAATCCACCCCCATAGAAAGAGCTTTATACTGCAGCAGCATGAAATGCATTTGTGTTTGCTGAATGGTGTTTAGTCTATTTTAATTACTCTCTAGATTAGAGCCTGGTTGAAGTGGGTGTGATGAAGTATTACTCCTTAATTAGACCTGAAGCTGCAGCAATAGCTAGAAACCAAGACCAAAGATATGAAGGGATGTTGTTGTTGTTGTGGCTACTGTAAGAATCTTCATTACAAGAGCAACACCCATCCACAGACTAATCGACCTAAACAATTTCACAATTGAAATATAACAATTGAGCATAGTGGGAGCTTTGCATGACCAGAAGTCTCAACAGAGAAGTCTTCATAAGAAAGCGTGCAAATGGCAATGAGTTTGATCCAATTGTCATCTAACTTATGTCCCATTCACTTCAACAGGTCTACTCTAAGTAAGACTAACATGGGATACAATCCAATAAGTGGAATTTCCAAATATCAGCATAGGAAGCAACTTTAGTCCTATGCAGGCTGTTAGCCTGCCTACACAACGGCTAAAACTGTGAAAGGGTGAACACAAGTCCCACCCTCAATGTCTCTGGGTGTGCAGGCTCTTGTAAAGACCTTTGCATGTTAGCACCAAGTCTGAAGGGGGGTTGTAAAGGCGTTTGTCTGAACGTACATGTGATCGAGAACCCTGATACGGCACTAAATGCATGGAGGTCTTTAGAGGAGCCCTGCGCCAAGAGATACTGTGTCTTGGCACTCCCCCCTGCACAGTTTTAGCCCTCATCTGTACAGGAGAGCATCTCCATAGGACTTCAGTTTCCAGTGAAATCAGTAGATCAGCTGCCAATAAGCTCATGATTGCACTCCTGATATATATGGTCATTTCTTATTTCATGGCACAAACACTGACTCAGCATTTAAAAAAAAACAGCAGCAATATAGGAATTTACAGGAATAGTTCACATCTTTATTATAATAGTTACAAAATGTTCCCAGCCTGCTCCAGGCCACTGACTTCTGGGCTTCCCCTTTCAGCTGGTATGGGGGACATGCTGATCTATTGAACTATTTCACAGTGTACTTTTAATTAGCTCACACTGGCAGGAGTCTCTGGTGTTTGAGTATTGTTATGCCTCTTGCTTCATAAACAAATTGAGTTATTGACTTATGCACTTTTTCAAGAAACAAGCTAATACTATATATATATATATATATATATATATAGTAATATCTTGGATTGCAAGTAACTTGGTTGAGAGCGCTTTGCAAGGCAAGCAAATTTTTAAATATTTATTTAAAAATTTTGACTTGATATACAAGCGACGTCTTGCAATACAAGTACTGTAGTACAGCTTAAATTAAAAATCTGTGTACAAATTTTTTTGGGGGAATTTCATTTTGATATAAGAGTGTTTTGGATTACAAGCACATTTCCAGAACGAATTATGCTCTCAATCCAAGGCATGGCTGTATATATATATATATGGATGGTGCAAATGAGTTACAAACAAGCCTCTGTCCATGGAAAGAGGATCTCACAATGCTGACAGTTTCCCAAAGTATTCTTTGAATCTTTTTATGACAGTATTGAACCCCTGTGGTTTTTGCCTGGGTATTTATTCTTCCGTTGAAAATAAATCTCTTCCAAGAAGCTTATAAACAAGCTGTGTTAATATAAGTCCACCCAGCTTGAAACTTAACTCCTTTACAGTACCTCCTATACATGTCTACTCAGAAGTAAGTCCCACTGAATTCAGTGGTGCTTACTCCCAGGTAAGTAGTATAGGATTGCAGCCTTAACCTGTTCTATTTGGGGTTGCTTTCAAAGACTGTTTTAAGGGAGCAGCCTGATACAGAATATGACCATTTGCCTCCAGATAAGAGTGGGCTACCAAAAGTGGCTACAAAGAGCAAGTTAAATAAGCTGCAAGGTTTCTTTTAATCCTTTATGAATCATTCAAGATGCATTCATAAAATCTCCCATAAGCCATTTCCTGCTACAAGGACCATGAGCCCCATTTCACTGCCAAGAGCACTCTCTGGCCCAATGTGATCAGTATACCAAGTCCGGAATAGAACTCTTAAAGGAATAAATGTTTACACTTTTTCTTTGAATATGCATTTGGTTACTGAACATGCCATGCAGGGGGTTGGCCTATGGGCTGACTCTGGTGAGCAGCACCATCACATATCTTAGCTACGCCAAGTATCGGGTGGCAGTAAATAACCTGACCCCTGGGAAAGCCAACAGTTTTGGGTGGAGGAGCTTGACCAGGAGGCTTATGGAGTCCTGAGGAACCCACCCACTCCCACTGAGTTGAACAACCCAGGGAATATCCCAGGGAATAGGATGGGACCCAAAATGAGATACACACATACTGATGCAAAAAAAAAGTTACAGTGGAAAATATTAATTTCCAACACGTCACAATATTTATTTATTTATTTATTTATTATGTATAATATAATATTATTATATTCCTGCAAGGAACCCAAGGCGGCTTACATAATCCTCCTCATCCTCCTCTCCATCTTATCCTCACAACAACCCTGTGAGGTAGGTTAGGCTGAGAGTCAGTGACTGGCCCAAAGTCACCCAGTGAGTTTAATGGCTGAGCAGGAACTAGAACCCGGATCTCCCGAGTCCCAGTCCAGCACTCTCACCACTACGCCACACTGGCTCTCAATATTAAGACAAATGAAAACATTAATGTAGTTTAGCTAAAATGAGTGCATTCTATTACCCGTAACTCCTCCCAAGCTCCACCAAAAAATTGAGAAGCTTTGTGCTTATGAGTAGATACTCTGGAAAGCGGTGAGCTGGGAGATTAAAGGCAAGTCTGAAACAGGGAAGAACTGGTGTACGTGCAGAGGCTGGTTCATCTGAGGAGCAGAGCATGGAAGGGAAGGGAGCACATTCTGTTGCAAATTTGTTTCATTTGGGTGGGTTCAGACAACACTATAAACCACACTCAAGGGTTGAGCATGGGTTGTCATTGAACTGTGGTGTGTTGTTGAAACATGGGTTATCATGTTGTCTGAACCCAGCCACGCTAATAAACCATGGTTTGTTAACCATGAACAACATATGAAGAGAACCCATGGTTTGTTGTTGGGTTGTGAACTGCGGTATGGGTTTGGGGAGGAGGAGAAGAGACAGAAGACAAATGGAAGAGCACATTAAAATATCTTGAGCCACCCTGAGCTTATGGGATAGGTTGGAATATAATTAAAACTATTTTTTAAAGAACTAGCTGGAAGTTCCACACTGCAGTTATGAAGTCATATTAGTGTTGGTCATAAACCCACAGCAAGCTTTACATGCAACTTGTCCCTGTGAAATCCATGTACGGTAACTAAGAGCTAAGCCACTTGTTAATTAAAATTAAGTGGTAAAGTCCATTAGAAAGAACTGTGCTGAGTGGAACATGCCTTTCTGTTATATCTGGCTACACTCCCAATGTGTCCTCTGCAGCAGCTTTCAATCAGATGGCATACAGAAGTCTTCCAGTCTATAGCAGCCTAGCAGAAGAAAGGGAACTTAGTGTAATACAAAACATTTCTTTTCAAGGAAGTGGGTAATTATTAGATATTCAAGAGCGAGGTTTGCTTCACTGAATATTCTGGATTTATTCATTTTAATTGTTTTATATTTTGAGATGTGTATACTATGAGCCCCCTCAGGCCATGTTTTAAGAAGGCTGGCTAGTAATTTTGGAATAAATCTATATAAATAAACTCGACATATGTGGGTACATCTGGGTATCTACAATTTATAGCCTAATTGTATACAATAGGGGGTCAGAGTCTAGCCATATCACTAAGAGACCTGATACGTTTATGCTCCTTCTAGGAGGAGAAAACCCCACAGATGAGTAACATACCTTAATAGAACTTAATATGACATTCTGAGCACATAAGGCTCCTTTAATCCTATAAGGAATAGAAGTGTTAAACTGTTACTAAAATGCTCTTAAAAGCAATGCCTGCATGGGGCATGGTTGTTATCACTACAACCAATTAGATAGTCATGGCTCTGCTCCCATTTCTGCTACAGTAGGTGTGATGGTTGCATGGCTGTTTCCCCACCAGTTCTTTCGCTCCATTTAGTTACACTGGTCTAGATATGCTGCTTCACTACACACCAAAACAAACTGCTAGGAGCAAAAAGTGAGTGCATTTTAATGTATCAAAAGAATGTTGTCTTTTCTCTCCAAGGTCCCACATGTTTGATTTCAAAGCCAAAAAATTAAGCAAAGAGGCCTTGAGGTCACACCAGCATTTTCAAAATGACAGCTTCACAGGATTAGTTTCTGAGATTAGAGGAATCTTCAGACTTCGTAACAAAGGTATTAGAACTACATATACATACACAATTAAAGAAAAATAACTTCAAGGATATTTGGGGGACTATTCCTAGACTATGTTTTAGTAAAGGGAAAGGGGAGTAAGCCATGTCAAGATATGATGTATTTTTGGAATATTAATAATAGTGGATTATTATGATAGAAATTATTTTCTTGGTCCTGTGGTGATGGGTGCACCTTAGTAGTTATATGTTTGCTTTTTTTATTTGTTTTATATAATGTTTGAAATAAGGTTAAATAATTATTTTTAAAGAAGAACTACATGTACAGCTCTTTGGAAGGAGGCATCTCTGGTGAGGGAAAGAGCAGTTTTCTGTCTAGTATGTGCCTCAGTGCAACATCTATACTGATCTTACACAATATGGTAATGCCAGGCAATGTCTGGAAAGTGCAGTTGCATTCCATCTCTTTTTAAGACTGCAAAAATGTATTTATATAGGCAGGGCTTTTTTTCTGGTGGAACTCACCGGAACTGAGTTCCAGCACCTTTTCTTCTATTAATTGCATTACAATTTAATTGCCATCTACTCCAGAGGAAATGTAATCCAAGAGTTCCGGTACCTTTTTCTCCAGAAAAAAAGCACTGTATATAGGCATGTAATAAACAAACACTTTGCGTATCATAGCTTTAATGCTGGGTGCTTGAATATAAAAGGCAGTTATTATTAAAGTGATGAACACTAACTGTTCCTCAGCGAGAGAGCTTAACAGAATTAATAACATGAAAAATCCTAGGGGTGTCAAAATAATTCTTTTATAATATTTGGAAATAAGATGTGAGGAAATTATTATTGTCAGTAATATATACCCATTTCTCCAGCAGATGCTGGGACCTAAGCAAATTATTAAGTGCAGCTTTAACATACTGAAAAAGAAGGTTACTGGGTAAGAGATAAGGGAATACAACACATAGTTTGCTTTCTTTAATGCTTTACAGCTTTTACAGTATTTTTTTGGTGGCCTTCTAGGCATACAGATTAAAAAATTAAAAAACAAAACAAAACAAAATTAAGCTTAAAATCTGGACCGGTTGTGGACATATTTCTCAAACTTACTACATGATGTCCTATAAATATTCAGAGCAGTGTTATCAACATATATAGGGAGAAGAGAGGATTACTTCACACCTACATTCCAACATGAATATATTTTCTTTTTGTTAAGGCTGATAGAATTGGTAACTTTACAGAAAAATATAAAATATACGGTACTGCAGTGTTTCAAAGGCAACTCACAAATAGTGAGACTAAAAGCTCCACAATGTATTAATTGTCTTTGAAATCATAACCATAAATTAATATTCCCTTATTCTTGATTAACTAAATCAAAGTGACAACTAATCACTCTCTACTAATCACCATCTATGACAGAAGAAATAACCACTCAAAATACAAACCATTATAATTGAATGAGTTCCAAAGAACCTCTTGTCTAAGCAGAAGGCATTTTTGCTCAGAAAGTGAGTGCCTCCCATTTCTGCTGATACCCTCCCTAGCTGCATCCCACCCTGCCCCATATCCCCAACTATTCATCCCTGACTGGAGGGGCTGCATGGAAAGGGGTAAGACAGCCTATTACATTTCACTCCCAGGCCTCTGTATCCTACCTCTTTATCAGTCTGGTGTATGAAAAACAACAATGATCTAAGCCTTCAGCCTTTTCAGATCCAGGGCCCATTTTTAGCCTCAACTTGTAACATGGATCCACTCTACATTTTACTGTAAGGTGACCATACGTACTGGTTTTACCAGTACAGTACTGGTTTGGGGCATGTCCTGGTTAGTCGTGAGATGTAACCGTACAGTTTAGACTACAAAATCAAAAATTATTAATTATCAAAAGATTGAGTACAGTCATGCCTTGGATTGAGAGCATAATCATTCCGGAAACATGCTTGTAATCCAAACACTTGTATATCAAACGAAACTCCCCCAAAAAAATTGTACAGAGATTTTTAATTTAAGCCGTACTACAGTACTTGTATTACAAGACGTCGCTTGTATATCAAGTAAAAAATATTAAATAAATATTTAAAAATTGCTTGTCTTGCAAAATGCTCTCAAACCAAGTTACTTGCAATCCAAGGTATTACTGTACATCAAATCAATCCTTGATAAACCAGCCTAAATCAATTTTATTAATTTATCCTAGTTTTATTTTTATTTTACACGACGGTTGTCGTCGTTGGATCTCGGCAATACTTGGCATTCAGCACACGCACTCTCACTATATTGTGGCCACGGCGACTCTTCGATAATACTCCCGCGCAGTACATACCCGACCGTGGGAACTCGATGATGACGTCATCACACAGAGCCCGCCAAAATCGACCAATTCAGTGTTAGCTTTGGACTATCAAAGACCCTCCGCAGCACAAGACAGGCACCAGTGATCTGGCATCTTCGGACCATGACACTGGCCCTCAGAGCTCCACGCTCTCTCCATTACTCGAGCTTTTCGCTCCGCCGTTTTCACGGTGCACTTCGCTGCTTCGCCTGGACTAGGCTGACCATACGTACCATTTTAAAAGGGACAGTCCCGTTTTTTTCATATTTCCTGACCGTCCCTTCTTTTTAATATGTCAATTCTGTCCCGTTTTTAGTAAACTATATATAGTTTTTTGTAAAAAACTGAATGTGGCTTGTTTTTTCTCATAAGACTCTCTGCGTTAAGAAACCTCGGGGGGGGGTGAGCCAAGTCCCATGCGGAGCTGCTCCCGCACACTCCTTAGCACTTAGACAGGGCAACTACTGACGTACTCTAGAGCGCCATGTGAGCCACGCTGAAGAAGGGGAACTTCACGGCGATGGGCCAGAGCCAGGAGCCGTTGTCGTCTTGCTGCGGGGTAGCCGCATCCCCCTGTGCAAGCCTGAAGGGGTAGAAATCAGGCAGGGGCACAGCACCCTTTGCCCGCGGCCGGAGCAAGCTGCCGAGCACCAGCAGCACCATCCAGCCAGACAGGCCCTGCATTTCTCTGGCGGGCGCCGAACCCCAGGCAAGCAGGCGAGACAGCGGAGCTGACACACGGGTGGGTAGCAAGAGGCAGCGCGGAGACGGGACGGGATGGGCAGCGCGCCGGGCGGGAGCATGAAGACCCGGGCAGGCACCGAAGGGACACAGACCCCCCCGCGCTCTGCGGCAGGACCACGCCGGGATGTGAGACGGGGACCTGCCGGTGGTGGCAACAGCGGAGGCAGCTAAGAGGAGACCCACACACTGAGCCTCTCTGCATGGCGGCGAGAGAGGGGACAGCGGCTCATTCACACAGGTCAGGGCAGACATATTCATGCCCTGGTGAGCCAATTAGGATCGGACCTGAAGGAGGCGGGGCGTGGAGGTTAAGGGCGGGCTTAGGAGGATCAGCCTTTTCTTAAAGCGCTAAGAAGACTGGATGGGGAGAGCGAAGCCGTGCAGCTCGCACTAAGGAGGAGGAGCAGTGTGTGGCAGGCGGCCGGAGCTCAGGGCACATCAGACTGCGGGCAAAGCTAAGACACAGTTGTCGCTAGCGCAGCGTTCTCAACCTCTGGATGTGTTGGACTACAACTCCCAGCATCCCCAACCAGCCAGCTGGCTGGGGGATGCTGGGAGTTGTAGTCCCACATATCACATACCACAGATCTTGTTGGACTACTGTGAAGGATTGAGGCCTACCCAGGCTTGAGTTAGGTTGAAGCCTGAAGGCCCAAATATCTCCTTATGGGAGGGGCATTTGTGACTTCGGGGGTGCCACAAGGGCAAGGGCCACCCCCCTAACACTGCTATTTGTTGCTCGGTGCCCTTGGTGGGGGGATTGTTTTTCCCCGTCTAGGTCCTGAACATGTGCCTTGTCATGGGGCCAAGTGGGGGGTTCTGTGGGGCCCCCAATTAGTGTAGTGACAGGTAGAGGGAGATATGGCATTGGGAGGAGGACTAGCCAGGTAAGGGGAACACGGCCCAGACACTTAATGGCTGTGCCTTGTTCCGGTCCACCTCACACCTGCAGGTTTGGTGCTTGCCCTAGCTATCAGCCTGCCCTCGGATCTCCAGATGCTGCTTCTAAATGCCAGATTGGTGCAAAATAAAACCTCCCTCATCCACGATTTTATAGTGGATGAGGCAGCCAATCTGGCATGCATTACCGAGACCTAGGTGGGAGAACAGGGAGGAGTTAGTCTCTCCCAGCTTTGCCCACCGGGGTACTTGGTGCAGCATCAGGGTAGACCTGAGGGCCGGGGAGGGGGGTTGCCGTGGTCTATAGGAATTCTCTCTCTCTCTCCAGGCTCCCTGTCCGTCTGACTACTGGTCTGGAGTGTTTGCACCCTTTGTTGGGCCAGTGGGACAGATTAGGGATTCTGTTGGTGTACTGCCCACCCCATTGCTCAACAGACTCCCTGGCTGAGCTGATGGAGGTGGTCTCGCTGGCGATGCTGAGGTCCCCCAGGCTGTTGGTCCTGGGGGATGTTAACATCCATGCTGAGGGCACCATGTCTGGTGTGGCTCAGGAATTCATGGACTCCATGACAACCATGGGACTGTCTCAACCTGTCATCGGCCCAACACAT